>OX422212.1:529549007-531949007 GCA_949130495.1 Sambucus nigra
CGAGATTCGCAATCGTCTTATTAGTGGGGAGGTATAGTACAGGAAGGGTATCGAAGACCAAGTCAGAGACTCGAGGACGTTGAGACTTCACACAAAAAAAGGGCTCAATCCGTCTTTACTAAAGATCAAGTAGTAAAAGTGTAATCGTGCTAATAAGGTAAAGCATTTTTTCAAATTAATGTTTGACTATGATTATATCCTCAGCATGTACTCCCCGTCCGTGTATTTTACACTTGCAAAGCATATGGTCGAGATTAAACCTTTTAACCGACTATTAAACCAGGCTGATCATTCTGTATCTAATGCAACTTCAACGGATTCAGTCAGGGAGAGAGAGAAAATGACTTCCTATTAACGAGCACGCGGAGTTGCACCAGCAACCTCCTTCAATTTGCTCTTTATGTGATTGAATATCCTTATCCAGCTCTTTGACTAGATCCATCAAAGAGTACCTAAGAACTATGTTGTGCTGATCAAAGGAATATAGAGTTTGGGTGGGAGTTTATAATGGGATAGTAGAAGAGACAAAATGAGGGATATGAAGCTTTTAGATTCATCCAAACCCCAAGGCATATTGACAAAAGAAAGAAGTTAGGGTCCTTTTAATAAAAAACTTGGAAAATGCAAATGATTCCACGGCATTTGATTCTAGGGCAAATAATTCCAAGGCAAATGAATATTTTCCAACATGTGTCCATTTGATAGAAGTTGAAAAATCACCAATTTTCCGCATTTTCTATCATACACAAAAGCTGGAAAATAGATATAAATGTGAAAATTTTATTTACAGAATATATATATACGAAATATATATATATATATATATATATAAGGGTCCGTTTGATAACCTTCAAATTCCAAGCCAAATTAACTTTTAGACCGTTTAATAGCCTAAATTTGTCTTGGAATTTATCTTCCAGGTACAACACCCCCCTTAAGCACAATTAGCCACCTTTGGGTGGAATCCAATTATTCATAAATTTGTAAATGTATATATTTCGTATATTTTAATATATATATATATATATATGTATATTTCGTATATTTTAGTATAATATACATATATATATATATATTATACTAAAATATACGAAATATACATATATATATATATATATATTAAAATATACGAAATATATACATTTACAAATTTATGAATAATATATATTTATGAAATATATTGAGTTAAAAAAAAATTGGTTGAGTGGTTTGCCACCCAAAGGTGGCAAACAAAAACCTGACTCCCCCCCCCCCCCCCCAACACACACACACACAAAAGAATTGGATTCCACCCAAAGGTGGCTAATTGTGCTTAAGGGGGGTGTTGTACCTGGAAGATAAATTCCAAGACAAATTTAGGCTATCAAACGGTCTAAAAGTTAATTTGGCTTGGAATTTGAAGGTTATCAAACGGACCCTTAGTGGTGTATCGATCCTGGATTCTACCATTGTAAACGGTTTTCCTAAATAGTAGAATTGTTGTCTCCCGGATAGATTCAAGCATAAGTTTTTTGTTGAATCAACTTAAATCTCTTGGGTTCCTCTTTTGTGATTTTGGCTTGTTTATAGTTTCATCATCTTGTATAATTTATATTTCCTTTGTTAGGTTGGGTCTGCCCAAATTGGTACAAAACAATTTTGTATCAAAGCATTCTTGCACACAGTGTTTGACAAAAGTGCGGATATTGGTGTCAAGAAGTCTTCGAGTGTTTGCGTTCAACCATGTCCCGAAATATAGTTTTACAAGGGAAGGTGTAATAGATTTAATGGAAATAGTAGCTTTACTCTATCTCAAGATAAAGTTATGATCCATGAGCATTTAGGTAGGTGAATGAGCCGGAAAAGAAGTCGGATACTTGAGCCCAATTCGACCATTTCATCCCCGACATTTCCCATATTTTGCTTGGCATCCTAAGATTCCACAACACTTTAAAGTTCAATTCACCTACGTTCAACCCACCATGTGTCTATGAATGTCCATATCTCCTCGGGTAATCCAAGAAACAAAACTCGTTGATATTGAGTACCTTTTGGTCATTAATAGTAACAACTCTTCATTATTTTAAAGATAGAGGGCAATGCCCTCACTTTTAAACGAGGTACCTAAGAAGCACGGACTCGACACGTAATACGGGATACGACTCGATTCGGGATACGGGATACGTGATTTTTCAAAAATGTAGGATACGGATACGTTAAATATTTATTATATTTTATTTTATATATTTTAATGATAAACTTGAATAAAATGAAAGTAAAGCATCAAATACCATTATATTAAAGTGCTCAAATATCATGATTGTTGTCACCAAACAAACATCATTACAATAAAACATTTCAAATAAAATCTACAAACATAATTAGAAAACACAAAAAAAAAATAAGAAAACAATACAGCAACAGCTTCAAATGAGGTCTAGAAGTGAAAAAAAAAACATAACACAGTTAAGTGAAAAAAAATACATAGAGAAAGAAAAAGAAAGAACAAAACAGGTCAGATTGAGCATAAAAGCATAAAAAAACAGAAAAAAACAATTAAGAAGAAAGAACAACACTAAATAAAGTCAGTAGTGAAAAAATACCGAATGTGAAAAAAACACATACCTGATGGGTTTAAACCCTAGCCAGAACTCCAGATGGGTTCGATTGAGGTCGGATTGAGATGGGAAATGAAAAACCTAGCCGGAATAGTCAGATGGGTTGAAAACCGTAGTTGGGTTGGAGTTTTGTTAATCGTCGGGTGAGAGAATGAAAACCTAGTTCGGTTTTGTTATGAGTTAAACCGTTGCTGGGTTTTGTTATGAAAATAACTTAAAACATATGGGTTTTGTTATGAGTTATAACTTAAAACTTTTCATTTTTATGTTTTTGATCGCAAAACATATGTTTTAAAATGTTATAAACACCCCCAGCATATCCTAAACGTATCCTAAAACGAATCCTAACGTGACCTCCGCGTATCCTAAACGTATCCGAGCCATTTAAAAATAAAACAAAAATGGGATACTCTAGGATTCGCGTATCTTGTATCCTATACGTGTCCAAAAAAAATTCGCGACCTCTAGAGATTATCCGTGCTTCATAGCGAGGTACTAATAAAAGAACACTTTATGCGTTTTTCATAACAGACTTGTCCTAGGCACTCTATCTAAAGCTGTGAAAGTGTAATTCTAACTACAAAAGTAAATGATGTGTATTAAGAAGAGTGCATAAATTTAATTGTAATTTTTTTATTTTGTACTCTTTATATTTAGTTTTCTTTTATTTTATTTTCTATTTTAGTTTAGTGGAGGGTAATATTTCTTGGGAATATTCTTTGAGTGCGTTCTTAGATCTTTCTACCTTTTAGGCCTTGTTTGGTACGTGGTAATATTATTATGAGTGGATTGTGATTACCGGAAAAGAGATTACAAGGATTTTGAATCCTTGCGCATTGTTTGGTTAACCAATGGATTCCTATTAGGAATCAAAATCAAGTGTTTGGTTGTGGCATGGAAATGACATAGGAATATACAATATATACCGGTAATTTTACCGATTTTATCACTATATATATACATATATATTAAATTGATCTATTTTGGACATTTTATTAAACATAATTACCCTATTTATAAATGTTTGAACCCAAATATGCTTTTTTTTATAATATGATTTTTCAATATTTAATATATATAGTAATTATTGTAGACATGTGTCTATCGTAGAGTAAGTTAATCTAAATATTGTATGAGTAGAAAAATTCATAAATAAAATTTTTACAAGTCTAAATTTAATACAAACCAATATATTCAAATTGTCTTCACAAAATAAATACTTAGATTTTAGAGGTAGTTTTTATAATTTAACAACTTATGGCCATTTTTGTCTTCGCAAAAATAATTTGCAAGGATTTTCATGGGAAAGTAAGGATCGCACCTATATTTGATGGATTTTGATTCCAACCACTTTTCCACTGAGGTGGTGGTAATCTGATTCCATTGGGGCCCACTTTCCCATGCAACTTAACCTCCTACCAAACGCAGTAATTTTGCACTTTTCCAAGATTGTTCGGAAGGACTCAGATTCCACCCAACTTTACCGCCTACCAAACGGGCCGTAGAATTATCTCGGCTAGCAAAATAACTTATTAATAAGACATTTGACAACCATTATAACCCCATTAAATTTTTTATATATTCAAGAGTTTGTCTTCCACAAAATTAAAGGAATTAGGAATAACAGTAATATTAATAATAATTAGTAAATTGCAAGACACTAATTGCAAATAGCTCTATGAAATGTCAATTAAAAAAAAAATCCTTAAATTATTCCGCTTTTGCGATTGCTCAATGCGTCACTAAAAAAAGAGGTTAACCGCCTTCTCTACACCAAAAATTGACGACCATATCCGCCTTCTCAACATCACGAGTGCATGGTTGCAACTTGACTTGGTAGACCCTTGAATCTGACTGGACGGAAACTCCGCCGACCACACATTTGCTAGTACGATGGCGAAACAAGCGGACTGAAGGCGACGACATTTCGGAAAGCCGGACCCAAAAATGAAAAATAGTCAGAAATGGATTTCAAGTAGTACACATTTTTCATGGAAGTCATGAGTTGTGTCAAAAATAGGTCATTAGATCAACTTTGACTGGATTTGAGGTCAAATAGGGGGTAGGGGATCGAGTCAAAGTCGGGCATGTCCGTTTTTTATCGGGTTTGATTGTAATTGGGCATGGATGAGTTGAGAAAGGATTAAAAAGGCTTAGGTCAGATTAGGGTAAAACTTGGGGGGGGGGGGGGGGGGGGGGTAAGGTTTGGGGGTGGTGAGGTTAGGTTTAGGGCTAGAGGAGGGTGGGGTTGAAAAGAACAAGCAAAAGGGGTTGGAGGGGTGGCAGCCTCAGCAACCCTGAGGGCCGCCGGACCGGTCACCAGTGATGGCCTTTTTGTTCGGGGCTAATGGGGAAAGGTGCGTCGGGGTCGAGGTTTGGGGATCCAAAAAAAACGAAAAAATTTAATAGAGGAGCGGCAAACTTCCGCGCTGTCATCGCCAGAGGCGAGGGGGCGGCTGACGGTGGCAGAGGATGGGGGAGTGTTTCAGATGGTGGAAAAGAAGATGGGGCTACATTTCGGAGTGTAGTGGTGGTCGTGTGGCAGCGGGAGGTAATGATTGTAATACCCTGCCCAAACATTTCAATTAAATTTTGTATAAATTGTAATATAGTGAGGTATGATGGTAATTGTAGGATAATTGTGGGTAAGAATTGGAATTTCAAGAAAGGGGGGTTTGAATGAGAATGACGTCGCTCGAACTAGGTTTGAACCTCGTTCGAAGCAGGGGATCGAGCGAGGTTCGCGCAAGGGCCCACTGCCTAACAGTCTCAGGCTCTGTTGTCAGTATCATGTGATTCATGATACGAATCGCCCGATACGATTCAATACAACACCATAATGAGACGACTCGGCCGACTGAATTGAGACTTGGAACAGAATCGCAAGTCGATACGAGAATCGTATGACTCGCGATACGGGGCAACGAAAAAGAGATGCAATATGGCGTCAGACTAGTCAAAAAAAAAACTTTTTTCATTTTTTACGGACGAAAATACATATTTTAATGTTTAAAGACTTTAAATAATGTTTAAAAACTTTAAAAACACATAAATGAGTAAACCCTTGGTATAAAAAAAAATACTTTTCTCACTTTTCTTGTGCTTCCCACCATTAATATACTCACTTTTCTTGTCTTTTTCTTCAATTTTTTGCCAAGAGAAGCTTCCATCCTTTGTTTTGGTACTTTGGTAAGTAACCTAGTTTATTTATTTATTGTTTCTCACCTATTTCTTTATTTATTGTTCCTACCTATTTAATATCCTTTTCTTCAGGTTTATTTATTTATTTTTCCTCTTTATTTATTTAGGAAATGAGTAAACAAAAGAGAAAAGTTGTGGTTGACCCCACATGGGATTATTGTGAAAAAATGAATGATAATAGTTTGCATTTAAGATGTAATTTTTGTAAGGATGCAAAATGGGGTGGGATTTTTAGAATGAAACACCATCTTGCCGGTATGGGGAAAGATGCCAAAAAATGTATGCCATGTCCCGAAGATGTTAGAAGCAAATTTGCAAACATTTTGGGAGTAAATGAGGAGGAGTATAATGAAGAAGGTGGGAAACAAAATGAGGGTGGAGAAAAGGAGTTTGAAGTTGATGAAAAATTTGAAAACGCGAAAAAGGGAACTATGGATGCATATGTCATTAAAGGGAAGAGAAAACAAGGTTATGTAAAACAAACTATTATAAATGCAATGTTAAAAAAGAGGGGGGCCGTAATTAATGACATTTGTAGGGTTTTTTTATGAAAATGGTAAGCTTTTAATGTAGTAAAAATCCCCTTGCTTACAAAGATGATAAAATCAATTGGTGATTATGGGAAGGAGCTAAAGCCTATGTCTTACCATGAGACAAGGGTTTACTTAAATAAGGAAATTGAAAATGTTGAAGCAAATTTGAAAAAATATAAACAAGAATGGAAGACGACGGGGTGTACTCTTATGTCGGATGGATGGACCGATGGGAAGTCGAAGTCGAGGTCCTTAACTAGCTTCCTCGTTAATAGCCCTTGTGGAACGGTTTTCATCAAATCCTTGGATACTTCCTCCTTTGTAAAGGATGCCGACAAAATATGTGAATTACTTCATTCGCTTGTTGAGGAGAGGGGAAGAGAATGTGGTCCAAGTGATTACCAATAATCTGTGTTCTAAAAAACGCGCCAAGGCGTGCCTAGGCGCAGAGCTTTTTAGATACGCCAAGTTTTGGCCCTAGGCGTGGATTAAGGCTTGATCAACGATGGTCAACGTTTTTTGGGGTAAGGCGTGAAAAAACGCGAGTTTTTTTATTTTTATTTTTTATTTTTTATTTTTTATTTTAGTATTTGAAAAAAATAATATTTTAATTTACAAATATTCAAACATATTTTTAAGGTATGTACCATTTTAGTATTTTAAATAGCCTTGTCATAGTTAAAAATATTAAAAAATGCCTAAACGTCTTTTCACGTCTTTTTACGCCTAAGGTCGGCCTAGGCTTCTAAGGCTTGAGGCTTGACCTCCACGCCTAGGTCACCCCCCGCATTTTTTAGAACCTTGCCGATAATGCGTCCGCTTATGTTTTGGCCGGAGAAAAGTTGGAAAATAAAAGAAAAATTTTATTTTGGTCTCCTTGTTCGGCTCACCTCATTGATTTAATGCTAAGTGATATAGGTGATCTACCAATTTTCATGATAACATTAAAAAGCAAAGGAGGTAACCTTTTACATATACCGACATGCTTGGGTTCTTGATTTGTTTCGAAAATTCACAAAAAAGAAAGAACTCACAAGTGCGGGCGTTAAAAGATTTGCTACATCTTTCTTGACTTTAAAGAGCTTCCAAGAGAAGAAGATTCCTCTTAGGCACATGTTTGCATCGAAGGAGTGGGCCACGGGACCATATGCACATAAGTTTGATGCCAAGCATGTTGAGAACATAATTTTAGGTGATAGCAAATTTTGGAAGGCAATCAAATATTGCTTGAAATGCGTTATCCCCCTCACTAAGGTTTTAAGGCTTGTAGATGGTGATTTGAAACCGGCAATGGGGTACATTTACGAAGCTATGGATAGGGCTAAGGAGGCAATTGCAAAAAATTTCAACTATAAAGAGGCAAGGTACCGAAGAATATGGAAGATTATTGATATAAGATGGGACATGCAACTCCATCAACCACTTCACGCGGCGGGTTACTTTCTCAACCCAAGGTAACTTTTTACCATAAATTGTATTTGTATAATATGTTTATTTATTATATAACCTTTCTAACAACATGCATATGCTTGTGTATAATTTGTTAAGATTCCAATATAGCGAGGGGCTCAATGCGGATAGGGAAGTCAAAAGAGGGTTGTACCAAAGCATTGAGAAAATATACCCGGATGTTGAGAGTAAATTTACAATTTCTGAATAAATTGAGAAATTTCGCTGGGCGAAAGGGTTATTTGGAGTGAGCATGGCCGTCTTGACAAGAGATAAGACACAACCAGGTAATTAGTTGCTATTTTTGCCACATTTTGGCCCCGTTTTGACCTATTTATATTGCTGTGTTTGGGCAGCAATATGCCCATTTTTATGGCAGCAATATGCCCCTATTTTGGACAGAAATAATCCCCTTTATTGGGCAGCAATATGCCCCTTTTTGGTGCAGCAATATCCCCTGTTTTGGGCAGCAAAATGCCCCTCTTTTGGGCAGCAATATGCCCCTCTTTTGGGGAGAAATCATCCCCTGTTTAGGGCAGAAATTACCTGCTATTTTGGACAGAAATTACCCTGCTTGTTGCCCCTGTTTTGGCCTATTTATGTTGCTGTTTTTTGGCCTATTATTTATGTTTATGTTTTCATTGTTTTGCCCTATTTATTCTAGGCATATGGTGGGAAAATTACGGAGAAGCGTGCAAGGAACTCCAACAGTTGGCAATAAGAGTGCTAAGCCTCACTGGTAGTGCCACGGGATGTGAACGAAATTGGAGCACGTTTGACCACGTGCACTCAAAGAAAAGAAATCGTTTGGAGCAACAAAGATTGAATGCTCGTCTTTGTCAATTACAACATTCAACTCGAGATGAGACTACTGAAGCGACAACAAAGGGGTGAGACATATGATCCAATTTGCTTATCGGATATGTATTCCGATGATGAATGGATAACCGAGAAGAAAGATCCATGTCTTCCCGAAGACCACTCGTAGATGGATGTGCATGAATGCTTCCAAGAGGAAGGAAGTAGTAACAAACGGAAGCGAGGTATGGTTTTTTAGTATATTTAATTTGTAACTATTAACAAAAGTAACTAGTAATAACTACAACAAGATGAAGTAATTAATATATATTTTGCATTTTTTTTTCATATAGGGCCAAGGAACTTGAATGCTAGGAGGAAAGGGAAATCGATTCGTGTTGATGAGGACGATATTGAAGTTATTGATGATGACGAGGAGGAGGAGGAGGGGGAGGAGGGGGAGGAGGACCAAAGAGAAGAGGAGAGAATCTTTGTAGAAGATGAGGAGGACGATGATAATAATGAATTGAACATTGATGATGATGAGGATGATTAGGATTTAGGAACTAGGGGATTGGATTTTGGTTATTATTTTTTGGACACTATTAAGGTATCATCATCATAGTTGAGGATGACACCGTGACTATACCTTATTAGTTACTTACTTAGTAGTATATCTAAAAATATTGCTTGTTGATTCTTTTTTTGATATTACTTGTGGAGAAATTAGAAGTTTGAATCATATTATGTTATACAATTGATTGTAAAGTGTTCTCTATATTTTGATTTATTTTTTACAATTTTATTTATTTTGTGCCGTATCGTACGATACGTATCACAATACGATTCACGATTTACGATACACAGGGTTTTCGATACACGATACGTATCACAATTCAACAACTATGGTCCCAGGTCACTTGAAAGTCGCAAGAAGCCATACATCGAACAAGGTGCACTTGTCGTTTGACCGAGGTCAATGTCGTTCGACCGGCGTGGCTCGAAAATGTCAGATCTGACTTGCCCTTGTGCGCTGTCTTGGATTATTGGGCAAAAACATGATTTTTGGTGTTTTTAGGGTTTTTATAAGGCTTGGTTTGGGTCATTTGAGCATTTGAAAGAGAGAAGAAGATAAAAGGGAGAGATCGGTGGTCTTCCACCTTGGATAAGCTTATATTCACCTCTCATCACCATTCCACCACCGTAAACCACCTTATTCCTTTAGTATTTCACTACATTTAAGCCTATAACACAATTTCCAACATTGTTGAAGTGCAGCTACGAATTTAGGAGAAGTGATGGGTGATTTTTGGAGAAAATGATGGAAGCTTTCATGGAGTTTAAAGGCGTTTGGGGCTTGGAAGCTTAAATGGAGCACATATAGAGCATTTTTGGAGGATGCTTTTGATAACCCCTTGAGGCCACCTTTGGTTGTGGGGGTTGTCCCTCCTACACCAACCTTTCTACCACCATTTGAAGCCTTTAGAGGTGGGAACAACCTACTCTTAGATTAAGACTCTATTTCATGCAATTGTAGTATTAGATTGTTAGTATATTAAGAAAATGATGCTTATGAACTTGATGATGGGTTTTCTAGTAGAAATTAATGATAAACATTTTATGAAATAAAAATGCTGGAAAAATGTCTTTTGCTTGAGAATAAATGAAGAATAAATATTTCAAAGTTTATTGAAATAAATGAATTTTCATCTAAAGGGTATGCCTAAAGTGATGATAAACATTTTTATGGAATAAAAATGTTTTAAATTTACATTTTTATCTTGCCTAAGCTATTTGGTAAATTAAGTTTGATTTCTTGTAAAAATGAAGATTTTATAAAATAATGGGACATTGAGTTAGGGGTCGACCACATGGATTCTCCTTTTCCATTCTAATCTATTATAAGCAATATTATCATTAAAGTTTAATGCCTTAAGATCTCTCCTAATAATTTCCTCCCAGGATAGCTTAAGGCGGCCCCTTTTCATGTCCTATCGTCTTGAAAAGGTATGTTTTGCAAATATAATGAACGTCTAGAATGAAATGCATGTTTAACCCATTTAATACGATTTTCGAATTTGAAATCCATCTTCTCATGTATATAAACTTGTAATATTTTGATAATAAATATGTGAACAAGTTTAAAGGAGGTTTTGTTGGGTTTAAACAAGAAATAAGAAAAGTAGAAACTTTTAAGTGTGTGAAAAGGGGGTTAAAGGTGTGATGAATATAAGGTTGTAAGACTACATGTATTGATAAAAGGGAAATGGTATTTTCTTACAAAAGTAGTTTTTAAGTGTAATTAGATTTCTTGAATAAAGAAGTAAAGAAATGTCTAATTTGGAAATACGATTGGTAGAGGTGTTGGATAAGTGTTAACGATTAAACATTGGGAAGCTAGTGTGTGTAACTTAATAATGTTTGGAAGATTAACACTTATGAATTGAAAAGTAATATTATGGAATAGAGAGGCTTCCAACTTGAGAAGAATGATACACCTAATGTTAAAAAGGTAAAGTGTTGAAAGCACTTAAGAAGTAGTGTGAGTAACTTAAAGGTGTTTTGGGAAAGCAACACTTGTAAAATGAGGGAAAACGTCAAGTTTGGAAACAAAAGGGTAAAATGGTAATTTTACTTAAAGTGAAACATTTTTATGAAATAAAAATGTTGGAGGGTGTTTCACAAACTGTTCTTAAATGAATATGATTTTTGGAATAAAATCCAAGTTAAAGTGAAGGACAAGAAATGATAATTTCAAAGTGTAACACAAATTGCGGTGAAACCCCGGGTTTGGCTTTGGTCGGGTATGAAGGGGAAGAAGGAATGATGTGGACATTTGTAAAATATTAGAACACATAAAAGGAACTCGGATGACACCAGGATAATTAAGGAGGGTGACCCAAAAACAGTGGCCAGAATATACGGTGGCGTCGGCGGCGGTGTGGAACCAGTTAAAGTACGCGGTCTATTGGAAGATTCCGAGAAAAGATAAAGGAATAAGGAACATGCCAAAAAACAGGTTGTGTGGTAAAATGTATTAAGGCAACCTAACTTGAATGAACTAATGAAGGTTCCGATAAAGGATAAAGTGGACAAAGAATGTATAAATTGATTAATATCCATAAAGTAAATGAAAGGGAAAGTGTGATGGTAAATGGGTGAGTTAAGCAACCTAAGAAGGTATAACCCGTGATTAATACAAGGATGTGTTGTAAAAAGGTTTTCCAAAGGTTAAAGAAGTATTGTCTAACACAGTGTTCGCGTGTGTTGAAAAAGGTTATTTTCAATGAAATACTATTGTGCATTGTTTCAAATGGAAAGCGTAATTTCGGTAAAGAAATTATTTATGTTAAACAAAATATAGTGGTTTCAAGTATTTAACCGTGTGCGTTAAATAGAGGGATAAATGTCAAGTTAAGAAAGAAGCAGTCTTTTATGAGATTAAGGTAAATTAATCGGGATAAATAATGTTTTCGGAAGTAAAACGGTTTCATGCATTATGTGTGTGTGTGTGTGTGTACAAGGTAATTGCATGTGCACGCAGGTATAACATGTTAGAGTCTTGTTTCTGCCGTTCGTTTCTATATTGCATTTGTACATTCCAACTGGACATTGGCTCACACCCTCATCCTTGTTACGACAGGTTGGGTGCAGGTTCATATTTTGAGAGCGTTATACAGGTAAGTGTTCCATTTAATTTTACGTTAGTAGCTCTGTATGCTTGGACTCCAGCGATGCTTCCCAAGGGTCCTTCACGTAGTTTGAACTTGAAATTGGAATCGCATGCTAAACAAGCGAAACGTTAATTAGAATAAAACTGGAGTAGCAACATTGTTTCATTACACTTCACACCTAATGCTCGGGTCGGATCAGGTTGACTACAGGTAATGCACGAATCCGGGTCGGGGCGTTACAATGATGGTGGAGGAAGATGAGGTGGTAGATGGTGAAAAAGTGGTGGCTTAAAAGGGTTGGTATCTCCCCAATTAGCGGTGATAAAATATAGAGTTTCCATCCACCCGAATCCTATTTGTACATTTATCAATCTAACGATTGAAGGGTTGCCCGAGTAGAAACCACAACTCAATACCCACTTCACACACCACGACGAACACCAAGAACAAACGCAACTTTGATACCAATTTGATGTGAATCTATGAATGCAGAAGCGTTATTATTATAACTATGTAACAACTATACTAACTACACAACAACAACAAATAAAACTAAACTAAGGAAATGAGTTTCTTTCTCTCTATATATTTTCTTTCTCAATATTCAGGTGTAATTACAAATGAATGCCAATAGCCTATTTATAGCAGAAAAATTACTTGGTAACCAAGTAATGATCCAAAAGATTAAAAAGGACAACTAATAACTAAAAATGACTAATTAGACCCAAACATGCTTGGAGACCAATTAAAAATTAAAAATAGAAGGAAATGACAATTTTATTACAACTAAAATACAAAATAAATGATATTCTTCTCCCGGGAGAATAACCATGCGCTAGGTGTCGCGGCGTATCACAAAACACATCATATATTATTTACTATTGTAACTTAAAATAAATTTTTTAAAAATAACCAATATATCATATTATAAAATGACCAATATGTTAATGAAACTAAAAAAATTATTTTATCAATTTGATTGTCCATTTATTAACTTATTGTCATATTATAAAATTATTAATATGTAAATGAAAAAAAAAATGAGTTTGCATTAATTGATTTATTGTCATATTGTAAAATAACCAATATGTTAAAATTGATTTTATCAAAAAAAAAATGAAAAAGTCATATCGGGGGAACAAAAATATGTTAAACTATGTGATAAAGTCCTCAAAGACAGTTTTTTTTACCATTTTGTTATATATTTTTTTTGTTACTTTATTTTTATGATTTTATTAGTATCTTTTTCATATTATTTTGCTCTTTGGGGGGTGAGGCTTACGCCTCGCCTCACGCATTTTTAAACATTGATTTTGTGCAATTTAAAATATTTGTTATTTTAGGCGCATAGGGTTATTTAGCAAAGTCAAATTATTAGGGTTATTTTGTTATTTGATTAACTAGTCGTAGTCCTCGTACATGGAAGATGTTTCCTTATCGTTGGGCATCACTTGACCGACATGTTAGGTCATTTGGGCATCACTTGGCCGACGTTGCCTTGATGATAAGTGTAGCCTGGACGATTTTTCAGACATGTCAAGGGACGCCGGGGGGCAGCAAAACGGTGGTCATGAAAGTCGAAATTCGCTAACTCACCTGCCGAATCAACTAGCCCCAAAAATTGATGGCACTTAAGTGCGCAATCTATACCCGACCGACAATGCCTTGTTGCTAGGCATCACCCGAACGACTTTGTCAGCAACAAGGAAACATCTTTCATTTAATGCCTAGCGATTCCAGTGCACCAAGGCAATGTCATCCAGGTGACACCCAAATATGGGCAAAGTCGATCAGGTGATGCTCCAGCTATCCTGAGGGAAACTTCGAAGGGAACCAACTACTAGACGGTTCGATTAGTCTTTCACCCCAATACCCAAGACGAACGATTTGCACGCCAGTATCGTTGCGGGTCTCTAATTCATTAATATTGAATGAATATTACGACACAAATGAATAAATCAAATGTTTAGTTCAAAAGAGGATTTTTTAAAATGAAAACAAAGTATAAATAGGTTTTCTGCATTGACACCCGAAATTAGGGCGTCACATAAATGAACCATTAGGAGTTCATCATTCATAAAACACAATTTGCAGCCTAGCACCAAGGCAAAGTCGTTCGGATGATGCCTAGAAACAAGGCAATGTCGATCACGTGATGCCTAACAACAAAGCAATGTAGGCCAGTTGACTAAAGTCGTCGGCCCAGTGATGCCCAAGCGACCCAACAAATCAGTCAAATGATGCCCAACAATAAGGGGAAGCATCTTCCATGTGATGCATATCACCAGGTGCGAGTTCTATCGGGTAAAGCCAATGATTAGAGGCATCGAGGGTGCAAAGCCCTCAACCTATTCTCGAACTTTAAATAGGTAGGAGGGCGCGACTGCTCCGTTGAGCCGCGCCGCACTGACGTTGCCTTGGTCGACGTTTAGCGACCCCTTTTATTGGACGTTTCTAGGGACCTCGGATCATTGTGGACCTTGCCCAGGTGTTGGACATCATTTGAACGACTTTCGGCGTCGTTTGGACTGTCTACCCTGGAAACGGCTCAGCCGGAAGTAGGGTCCAACGGCTGAAAGAGCACCGCACGTCGCGTGGTGTTCGGTGCGCCCCCAGCGGCCCTTAAAAATAAGGTCCACACCTCGAGTCGATCGGCGGACCGGCTCGTCACCGTCCCACCTCTGACCGAAGCGCATCGTCGGCCCCCATTCACTTCTCTCCTGACAATTTCAAGCACTCTAGGCCATATATATTGATTAATCGCCTAATTGAGGCTCTGAAATTGACCAACAAACAACATGAATCCTTTGAGAAATTGAAGCTCTCTTCTTCTATGACTTTCTTTGCACTTGCCATTTGGCACCACCAATTTCATAACATAATAACTTCTGTGCTCATCTAATCCGCCACATGCATATTATTTTTACTAGTGAATTGTTCCTCAACATCACGTGAACTATTCCGAAAGAGAATGCTACCAATGCCTAGATCATGGGATTTAAATGAAACTTAATTGCCTTCATCATTATGTTGTATTTGCTGCCTTGGTTAGCAAGTGATATTTGTAACATCAATCTCCAGTCTCTCAGGTCCATTCAACACATTCTTGTTGTGGATGAAGCATGTCCTTTCTGCATGTATCTGAGTTCAAGATTAATTGTGAATAGAAAGGATTCCAAAGAGGCCAAGGCTATGAGATGGATTTGCAAATATAGGTCAATATACTGATACAAATTTATCTTGTTAGATACCAGTTACAATGATTTTGCTACATAACTGAACATTCAAATTCTGTAATTATCATAAAAAGTTATGGTTGAACAACATTGACAGGCAATTCACATTGATGGCTTCAATTCCAGATATAATTGTCAACTTTAAAGCCATAATTCCAAAGATTATTGAATGTATCGCCTTAGTATCAACCACACAAAACAGAAGGCGTGTATGAATGTAATCAATGTAGAATCACTTCACCAAGTTTCCTTCTTTATTTAGTAAATGAATCCTTACTATGATGTTCTTTACTGTACTGCTCCCGACCCTGAGGAACGACAATGTATCTCAACATATATATGTAGAAAAAGCATGAATGAATTTTGTTCAATGTACATAACCAAGATCCTTGGTTTGTATTAGGGTTTAGGAAATAAATTCAACGATCTCTTGCAAAGTGCAAACAGCTTCACCAATCTCTTGCAAAGTGCAAACAGCTTCACCAGTGTATTTCGGTAGCTCTCCTTTGATGTCTTTGAAGGGCATATAAATATATCAAAAACCTCCAATGCTATTAATTTTTACAAGAACGCACACACAAAAAAAGGAGGAAATATAATTAAGAGTGATGGGAATCCACATTTTATTTTCCTTTTATGTTCTTTCATTGTATTTTCTATTTTCTTTTAGTTCTTTTATATTCTTTTTAGCCTTTAATTAGCCTCCAAGCATGTTTGGGACTAATTAGGCATTCTTTTATTTTTAGTAGGCCCTTTTAGTCATTTTAGCTAATTACTTGATTAGCAAGTAATTCAGCCCCTATAAATAGGATTGTTTCTCTCATTTGTACTCACTTTTCAATTCTTGAATAGAATAACTCTTTTGTTTCTCTCTCTAGAAATCTAAGTGTCTTGATTTTTAGGTCATTGACGTGTAGTTCACATCAAATTGGTATCAGAGCGGGTGATGCTCCAAACATTGGTGTTCGTGTATATCGGTGTGAGGTGAATATCAAAATCGTGCCCTACATTTTTCAATGGCCCCGAAGAAGGCAACTCGAATTCAATAAGAGATTAACCAAGAGTTACGAGAAAAAAATTCAAGAATGGAAGAAAACATACAAGAATTGAAGGACCAAATGGCTACCATCATCCAACTTCTTGCCAAATCTCAAAGCCCTAGCCCCTCCCATGAAACTCTAGTTTCAAATCACCAACAAGAAGTCACCCAAATACCTGAAAAACAACCCGAAAACATCCCCAACAGATCCAAAAGAGAACCTGATGACGCTGTCCATCTCTACTGTCAAATTCCGTCGCCGGACGGAGTGAAATGGATCCTAAGGCCGCCGATCTGGGCCGGGGAGGAGTTCTGCTGAGTCGGAACACCCTAAAAGGGGCCGACACCCCTCTGGCAGGAATTTCTAAAGCCAACAGCCACGTGGGTCGGACCACCCTCCCGGTGGCCAAGCATTATTTTTTTGCCTTGGGTATCCCCGATTCAGATGTGTACACCACACAAACCTACCAAGACCCTGTTTTAAACCCATTAAACACCAATTGTTGTCCAAACACCACCAAAAAAACCCTAATACCTGCTGCCCCGTTTGAAACCCTAACCCATGTGGATTTAACCAAATCATTGCCACAATCTACCAACCATTTCCCTTACCCCAACCATAAAACCCATTCTGAACCCGGACCTCACCATAATTTTTCCAACCAAAATATTAGCGCTAATTGTACCCAAGAATGTGCACGCACCCAAAATTAACCCTAGAAATCCCAAACACAATTTTCCTCAACCATCCACCCAATATAAACCCTAGTCGACCTCCCGAACCACCCGATCCATTTGATTTTGGTATTTTTGAATATCAAAATATCGATCCGTGTTTGCATCCCCACACACCACCACCCATACCACCCCACCTGTCATCACATCACACACCCTCTCATCATGACCTCTCTTTACTTTACACTGATTCCTCTTCTACCCCTCACATTGGAGATACCCGCCGTAGTATCTATGAGTGGATTCCCCTACCCAGTGCCCATCACCCCATTCCGTTACAGGATCGTAAGTGTTTCTTTTGTGGAGGATGTGGTCACCTCATTGCCACATGTCCCCACTATCAGCGTGATCCCCGGGCACCTCCCATGGCTCCTAATGCTCATCCTCCTCTCCCATCACCTGTACAGATGCCACCAGACCGGTTGATTATGTTGCACCTGCACCAGGTGATGTGGTGGGCCCGAGAGCTCATCAGGATGGAGACCCACTTTCTTTAGCGCTCCAGTTACTTTCTCGGAGTCTCCATGGGGACATTCGTATAGACAATCCTATGTCTGATGGCAGATTCTCCCCGGATGATATGACCGATTGGCTCGCCGCTATGGAGACAGTTTTTTATTACAAGCGGATTCAGGGCCGCTCATGTGTTCTTCTAGCTGCGACCAAATTTCAGGAGTTTGCTCGTGTGTGGTGGAATGATCTTTGTTATCGTAGGACGGCTGCAGGACTCCCACCAATCCAGGATTGGCTCGATCTCAAAGCAGCCCTTCAGGCCTCCTTTATACCTCCGACGTATGAGAGAGACCTCTCCGCATATTCAGTCTCTCTAGCAGGACACATCTTCGATCGTAGAGTACACAGAGCAATTCCAGCTCCTCTGCACCAGAGCCCGCCTACCTGAGACGGAGGATCAGTGGATTAGCCGCTACATTCTAGGACTTCAGCCACATATTAGCCGTGACCTTGGATTGAGAGAGATACCGACCTTTTTGAAGGCGATAGAGTATGCTAATAAGGTCGAGGCCTATCATGCAGCCGTAGCAGCTTCTCCAACATCCCGACCTCCATCTTCCTTGAAATCTGCTTCTCCTGCAGCTTCATCCTCGACATCTTCGGCCATTGCTCCGGTTACTACCACTTCCGCTGCGACCCATACAGGCCCTCCCACATTTTGCTATTTTAATTGCAGCACCGTGGGACACCGAGCTTCTGATTGTCCTCAGCCACGTCGACGGGCCCTGCTAGCGATGGACCAGCCCCCCCGGGTATCTTGACGAGGCCGAGCAGACCACTGGTCCTGCACTGATTACCATTTTAGAGGGTGATTCCGTTGGTCTTCCCCTCCAAGTTCGTGGACGAACTCTTTTTAAGGGGGGGAGAGTGATGGAATCCACATTTTATTTTCCTTTTACGTTCTTTCATTGTATTTTCTATTTTCTTTTAGTTCTTTTATATTCTTTTTAGCCTTTAATTAGCCTCCAAGCATGGTTGGGACTAATTAGGCGTTCTTTTATTTTTAGTAGGCCCTTTTAGTCATTTTAGCCCATTACTTGATTAGCAAGTAATTAAGTCCCCATAAATAGGATTGTTTCTCTCATTTGTACTCACTTATCAATTCTTGAATAGAAAAACTCTTTTGTTTCTCTCTCTAGAAATCGAAGTGTCTTGATTTTTAGGTCATTGACGTGTAGTTCACGTCAAAGAGGGTGTATGGTTTTCAAGCGAAAAAACAGATAGTGTGAAAATTCAGTACAATTTCTGGGATTTTCATGCATTAAGGTGCCCAAACAGAAAGAAAAGAGTAGTACCACATGCATTATGCAGCAGAAGAAAAGAAAAAAGTTACATGCGCCTCAGAAATCACGTTGAGGATGTTTTACCTTGAACACGAGCAGATCCACAATCCGACTCTGACATTTTGAATTCATCTCTGACTTTTTGAAGCTCGAGCTTCATCTTCTCAGAAGATGACATGTTGTCTGGGTGGAAATACTGTATAAAACAAAAGTATGAGAACTCTAAAATATAAAAATCACGTTAGAACAGGATGAGAGACTTCAATCTCTAGTAAAATACTATTAAACAATAATAAATTAAATACGCAGAGAAGAACAAGACTCAAGGATGGAGACACAATATGAACATGGAACCAAGCTCCGGTTTTCTCATTTTATTCTATTTAATTTAAGGAAAAGAAAACTGAAGCAGGCCATGCACTTCATTATGTAATGCTGTGCAACAGAATTCTACTACGTAAATCTGTCTGAAGCAAAACTATAGGGATATTATGCACACATTTAAAAGCAAACCATGTAGAGTGTAATAGTTGACATTTGTCTAGAGAACATTACCAATGCTATTCTACAAGGCAAGGGTTCTTGATGGTATGTAGAAAATGAAATGATGTAGATAGGGGAAATTATGATGTAAATAATAAATTGGAGGTATATTTGTAATTTTTCATTCTTATTTGTCTTTTGTCACATTTGTTATATTTTAATGCTTAGATATTATAGTTAGAATAGAAGCTTCTAGAAGGTTCCATGAGAGTTGTCATGATGACACCTCATGACAACTCATCTCACGACAATTTATACTTGACTAGCACCTTCTGGAAGCCTCTCTCAATATGTATAAATGTACTCATTACCTCATTTGGAAAAATATCTTAGGCTTGTAATAAAATTCGGATTTGTGCTTTTGTATTCTCTCTTCTTTGGATCCAATTTTTTATATTTGCATCAAACTGGTATCAGAGCGAGATTAGCTCATTAGTGTGGGTGTGTCCTCCAATTGCATCTTCATTAATGACTCCCAAGAAGAGAAACCAAAACACCAATTCTGAAAATCGATTTACGGCCCAGAAAAAGCTATGGCCCAATTGATAAACCAACAAACCGTAATCTTGTCAAGATTGGATGATTTTTCTTCTTTCTCCTCCAATACCCCCTCCAAATCAAACCCTAGACCCAATCTTAAACCCTATGAAGCACGGATACTCTCCCGAAAGCCAACGTGTCGTGTTCGACAACGTGTCGGACACCTATAAAGCACGAACACTCTCCCGGAAGCCACGAGTCAGCTTTGACTCAAGTGATAGTGATTGTGCTTTATTTATGATTCTTAAGGTCAAAGTGTCTTTGAATTTTGTTTTATATGGTCCATTTTCTTAATTTCATGTTAAGAATGCTCTAATAATGTATTTTATGGAGAAAATATGTTTTATTTCATTAATACATATTTAAATATATAGTATATATTATATGTATCATAGCATGTCGTATCCTAGTTTTTGGATCAATCACGTGTCGCGTATCGCGTGTCGAAACACGTATTACGTGTCCGTGCTTCATAGCTTAAACCCCAATTCCAAAGCTCTCCAGGAATCTTCATTTCAGTCCCAATATCTGCCTAAGAATACTTCCCCTGCCTCTCTGACTTCCTACCCAACCCTAACCGTCCTTTCCTCAAGCCGAAAAACCCCTGAACAAGTTTCGACATACCCAATCTGCCCTAAACACCTCTCTCCTCACCCGGAACCCCTGATGATGACAGCCAATTTTGTTTGTCCCTCCGACAGCCCCTCGAATGTACCAGCCAAGTTGAGACAGAAAACCCCACTGATTGCCTACCTAAATTGCCCAGAATAGGAGATAAAGTGTGAAAATTCAAAATCGCAGCCTTATTCATCTACTAGGGTTCAATCGAAGAGAGAGAGGGGGAATAAAATGATATCAACCAAGAAACTGGTTCAATCAGCATACCTCACCGGCGATCTTTCTCCAATAGACTGTCACATGTCTTGGCGAACCATGTTGTTGTCCTAACAGTCGGGTAATGGCCCCGGAGGAGGCGTCTTAGGGTTTGGCAACCCTACGCTGTCATTTGACCCCGACGGTGGTAGTTTCGAGCCTTCGGCCAACCAATAAGGGAGATCGGAGAGATCAGACAAAAAAACAAATGGGTTAAACTATATATTTCCGACTAAAGAATATTTTGACTGAAATTCCTCTTTCTAAGAGAATTAAGTTTTGACCCCAACTTTTTTGGAATATATTTTTAGCTATATCTTTCTTCTCGGCGGCAAAGTTTTGAAATTTTGACATTCGGCCCCAACATTTTCAAATTCGAGGACGAACTTTTTCATAGCGGGAAGAATGATGTAGAAAATGATATTAGATAGGGGAAATTATGATGTAAATAATAAATTGAGGGTATATTTGCAATTTTTCATTCTTAATTGTCTTTTGTCACATTTGTTATATTTTAGTGCTTAGATATTATAGTTAGAATAGAAGCATCTAGAAGGTTCCACATGATACCTCATGCCAACTCATCTCATGGCAACTCATACTTGGCTAGCACCTTCTAAAAACCTCTCCCAATAACCTCTCCCAATCCTTATAAATGTACTAATCCCCTCATTTGGAAAGATATCTTTGGCTTGTAATAAAATTCAGATTTGTGCTTTTGGATTCTCTATTCTTTGTATCCAATTTTTGGTGTTTGCATCAGTTTGACATTAATTTGGTAAAGATCAAAGAATATAACCAAGCGTGTAAAACATCAACACGTTGAATTCAAGGTTCAATGTTTGACTTGGAAGTTCTTGTTTAGGGAATTCCGATTGCATGCCCAATACTCATTCAGCCATCCCATTAAATATCTCATAATTCCAAGAAATAAGACACCGTGACTGAGAATTCATTATAGGTAACACATAATCATTCATACGTAGGCTACTCTAATGAGAATTCCTTAGTAAGAATGGAACCAGGTCAACTTTACATACTGATATGAGCATGCTGGGATCCAATGAAGATCCATAATAATAAATAAAAGGACGGCAAATCAAGAAAGCATAGTTTCCTTTTAGCTTATAATTATTAAAAATACTTGCCTTTTCAACTAAGTTTTCCTTCGGAGGTGCCAACATAAAGTTTGGAGTTCCACCAAGCTGGGTCAAGACATCAAGTCTCTGAACTGTAAAAATCAGTCTGATTAAAAAGTTAATGGATACAGGTACATGTAGAAATAATATATGACCATGAACACAAAGACAATACACACACTGCACTATACACTATGAAACACAGACACGTAATACGTGTTTCGACAAGCGATACGCGACACGTAATTGATCCAAAAACTAGGATACGTATAATATATAATATATATTTAAATATTTGTTAATGAAATAAAATATATTTTCTCCATAAAATATATTATTAGAGCATTCTTAACATGAAATTAAGAAAATGGACCATATAAAACAAAATTCAAACACACTTTGACCTTAAGAGTCATAAATAAAGCACAATCACTATCACTTGAGTCAAAGCTGACTCGTGGCTTCCGGGAGAGTGTTCGTGCTTCATAGGTGTCCGACACATTGTCGGACACGACACGTTGGCTTCCAAGAGAGTATTCTTGCTTCATAGTCTATACATCATCCATATATCACACCTAGTTGTAGGCCCTAAAAAAGTTTTTTTTCGTATTTTTTATTTTTCCCTTAGAAATTAGCCTTTCAATAAACTCATGTTCAAAAAATTAGGTCAAAATACAATTTGTATCTATTTTTAAAAATCCACAAAAAACTGCTCAAAATTCCTTATTTATAAGGGTCTGCGGTAGCAGTTTTTTGTTGATTTTTTTAAAAATAGCTACAAAATGTATTTTGACCTAAATTTTTTAATATGGGTTGATTGAAAAGTTAATTTCAAGAGAAAAATAAAAAATTTGAAAAAAAAAAATTTAGGGTCTAGAACTAGGTGTGATGTATGGTGTGATTTATACATCATGATGTAGGTGAGCGTTCCTATATATATATATGATATAAATGCAACGATTGGGAAGGGAATACGCATATATGTATACTTTTAATGTACCATAGAAGGAGATATGTTTGCACAAAGGGGAGGGGGTGAAATTAAGACGTGAGTGGTTAAACTACAAAAACAAAAATACTATCGAGGTATAAAATTGCATGAATTTATATGCATAGTATAATTTCTAACAATAATGTGAAAATCTGAACATAAGGAGGAAAAACTGACCAACATAACAGTTGCACAAATTGAAAAGCTTTTGCTGGTTTTAACTAGCAGTAAGATGAAAATGTTTAAACGTTTCCTTATGGATTTACATTGTGACCTTTAAAGCACGAAAAATGCTAGTCTAATTTCTTGAAGAAAACAAATTATGAAGCATCGCATTTTGCAAGCTTTGATCTCTATAATGTCACACATCAAATCAATAATAAAATCAACAATAACAAATCAACTTATGGAGCTCAACAGTCTACTGACCCTTTTTCGGACGAGGATGGATTAGAAAAAGCACCAAAAAGAGTCCGCAACACAGTATATAAAGGCAACTAATTACAACAAAGAGAAGCTGTCCAAGAACTCAAAAAGTGTAAACTAACAACACACTTCCTTTCTATAAAGTACTCCAAAAATGCACAGCAAGATTATGTCCCACACCTTTTTTTTCTTATAAAGAGATCAACTAAGAAGTTCCAAAAGCGCCCGGTAATACCCCACAAATCCTGAGTAAATCAAACAACAATCTCCACAACACCCTAGCCTATGATGTATGAATGAGACCGTAGCGGCACGTAAAGCGACTTCATCATTCTGCCATGTTTTCGTGTCAAGTTTCGTCTTCAACGTCCATGGGATCTCAAGAGGTATGGATGTGCATTTGGTTTGATCCAGGAATACATTTGAGTGTTGTTTTAAAAATTCTTTGAGGCCATTTTTTCGTAAAAGGATTTTTAAAATAAAAATATTTTTTTATAAAGTCGTTCAAACGAAGTTTGCTTGTCGTCCAAACAATTCCTTAAAGTCATTCAAACGATGTTTTGATCGGTTCAAACGAGAAATGGTGATTCGTTCAAACGAGATTTTTCTGTTTTAGAGTGAGATATCATTCAACGCTCACTCGAGGCTCGTTCAAACGAGTTTGGCTCTCTCGTTCGAATGGGATTTTTTTCGTTCAAAAGAGATTGCACAACTCGTTCGAACGACCCTAGTGTTTTCGTACGAACGAGATTTCTAGAATTTTGTGCCGCCTCATTTTTCATGTTTTTTATATTTTTTAGGGAGCTAAAAGTTGAAGATAAATGAGTTTGCACAATAAGTCTTAGTTAATCTAATTGTTTGATGCTATTAATTTGAGAATCGTCAAGATTTCTAGGATAGTGTACATTACGTATGTTTGTTCATGTATGAGTTCATTATATCACTTGAGACAAAATCAAAGTTAAGTTAATGCGGTCAAATAGAACTCCTAGGACATATCTTGAATGATTGGGACATATTCTTTAGTTTTCTAGTTCATGCCCCTCCACTCCCTACCACATTTTGTTTAGACACATTGATGCCATACGAGTGTGAAAAGCTTGTGTGTTTGTGTCTTTTGTGGTGTTTATACCTATATATGCTTGTGCGTTATTGTTATATGTGCGGTTATATATATATATATATATATATATATATATATATATATGAGGCAGGCTCCTGTGCACACTAAGTTTGCACATGTGCTGGCGCACACCAATTTTTTTAAAATATTAAAAAAAAAATTGAGTTGATTTTTTTCAAGTGATATTTAAACATTTCAATGGATCCATATAAAAAAAACAGGTCAAAAAAACTTTTTATGCTATTTTTAAAAAATGGGTCAAACTTTCACAGTTTTTAAAGTGCTTTAAACAGCGAAAGTTTGACTGATTTTTTAAAAATAGCAAAAGACATTTTTTTGAGCTGATTTTTTTTATATGGGTCCCTTGAAATGTTTAAATATCACATAAAAAAAATCAACTCAAAAATAATTTTTTTACTATTTTAAAAAAATAATGTGCAAACTTAATGTGCACAAGAGCCTATATATATATATATGGGAGGGGTATGTTTATTTTGAGTCTTGGTGTTTGCATTTAATCCATGTTTGCCATACACTTCATTGTTATATCAAATTGGTATCTTATATGATCATACTGGTATCTTTTATCACTTTGCTTACATTGGTATCTTTTGTCTCCTTGTTTGGATTATTTGTGCTTGTGTTTTTGAGTTTGAGTAATCGTTGTGTTTCACTTCACATCATTGCATGATATTGCTTGTCTTCCTTTATGTTTACATGTGTTACATTTAGGGGGGGAAGTTGTTTATATTGTGCACTTTCCTTTGTCTATTCCCGAACAAAAAGGGGGAGAAATCAAACCAAAGGGGGATGCATACTCTAAGGAGATGCCAACAAGGGGGAGTTTTTCATATGCGGTTTATATGGTTATATTCTCTTTGCATTTGAAAGCCGTGTTTAAGTGTGCAGGTTTGCAACGATGCAACAAAAGTGAGTAAAGCTACCCAAAGTCTGTGTCTAGTAAGTGTGTGTACATTTTCCTTTTGGGGTTGGGATTGAATCTTAAGAGAGTTTGACGGCCCATAGATTTCTTTGTTTTGGGGTTTTGTTCCGGAATAGCCAAAGGGGGAAATTTGTAAGGGCAAATTTCCAGTCGAGTCAATTTGTATGTATTTGTCTTTATTCCATTTGGACAAAACTGTTTGAGTCATAGATTAGGGTTTGAGTTTGTTTATTCTTCAAGCCTATGATATATGATTGAAGACCGTAGCGACCATGTAAAACGACTTCATCATTGTACCATGTTTTCGTGCCAAGTTTCGTCTACAACGTACATGGGATCTCAAAAGGTATGGATGCGTAATTAGTTTGATCCCTGGATACTTTTGGGTCTTAATTTAAAAATATTCTTTGAGGCTATGTTTTCATAAAAGGATTTTTTTTGTTTGTTTTATTTATAAAATCGTCCGAATGAAGTTTGCTTGTCGTTCAAATGAATTTCTTAAAGTTGTCCGAACAAGGATTTGACTGGTTCAAACGATAAGTGGTGTTTCGTTCAAACGAGCATCAGACGAGGATTAAACGAGATTTTTCTGTAAAACTTTTAGATGTCATTCGAAGCTCGTTCAAACGAATTTGGCTATCTCGTTCGAACAAGATTGCACAACTCTTTCGAACAACCCTAGTGTTTTCGTTTGAACGAGATTTCTCGATTTTTGTGTTGCCTCGTTTTTCGCATTCTCTATAAATAGGAGGACTGGCATCAGTTTTTATTAAGAGGTTTTGCGAAAATGATTTTCCAAGATAAATCCATGAGCCTTCAAACCCTAGTTTAAACCCAACCCCTTAAGATCCAAATTTCATTCTAATATGCTAGTTTGAGATCTCGTGTTTGAACACCAACGTTTGATTACTCTTCATCTTTGTTGAGTATTGTTTCATATGGTGGATTCCGTGGGTGTTGCGATTTGACACGGTGAATTCCATGTTCGTGCGGTGACGGTTTGCTAGCCGAGATAGGTGGATACCGAGACGTGTGATGAGCACACGTTGTGGCATTCGTTGGTGGATTCATGTGTGTCGGTGTGAGCGAAGATAGATCAAGGCTTGAAAGAGTCGAGTCGGTTATGCAAGTCATCTGTCGTTGTGTAATTCCTAGATCATAATAAATTTGCGTGGTTGGATCGTCCGGGGGTTTTCCCATTGTGGATTTTCCTCGTACATTGACATGTTGTGGTTTGTTGCCGTTATTTTATTCTTGCTTATATCACCTAGATGGGTCTTTTAGGACAAGATCAAATTGGGCTTATTATTTACACAACATTCGGTTTAGTTGGTGCATGATTAATTGGGTTAATCGTTTAATTAAAATTGAAAAATTAAATATTGGTGTTTGTTTCGCAATCCATATAACCCTTACATAGTAGAGCACTTTCAAATTGGTATCGGAGTGAGTGTCTATAAATTATATAAGCACGAATTCGGGAGGTTTTATATGAGCCACATTGTTTGATGGGTCAAATTACACGTACTAGAAAGCACGTATGAAATATGCGCTCAAGTTCTTCGACGAGCAGGTATGGGTAGTTGTAGAAAGGGAGTGGACTCCACCCACAACACTAGCAGGTGAACTTAGAGTCCCTATATCCGTTGAGAGTTGGAATGAGGATGAACATAATTTGTGTAACTACAATTCTCGTGGTCTGAATGCTTTATTATGTGCGATTACACCAGAGGAGTTCCTCCGAATTATAACAAGTGAAATGTCTAAAAAAGCATGACACATACATAAACTCGCCGATTAAGGAACTAATGCAGTTAAAGCCTCCAAAGTTCAAAATCTCACCAGTCAGTTTGAAACTATCAAAATGGATGAAAGCGAAACCTTCAATGAGTTCTATGCGACATTTCCTGAAATTGTAAACTCATCTTTCAACTTAGGAGAGAAAATCTCCGAAACCAAAGTTGTGAAGAAAATTTTAAGGTCCTTAACTGAAAGATTTAATCCCAAAGTCACTGTCTTGAATTCGTTAGGAACTGTTGACTCAATGAAGCTCGAAGAGCTTGTGGTTGACCTTCAAACCTATGAGCTAGACATGTTTCCTCTCAACAAGAAGAAGAAAGATAAGGGCATTACTTTGAAAGCCAAGGAGGAAACACCCGTTTCTAATGAAGAGTCTGACATTGATTTTGATGATATGGCCATGTTTGCTAAGAAATTTAGGAAAATTCTCAAGTTTAAGAAACATAACTCAAAATTTGATGAAAAGAAATTTGAGAAGAATACATTTAATAAGGCTAAAAAATTCCCCAAGGATCGTGATTTTAAAAAGAATCGAAATGAAAATTTTAAAAAGGAGGCCATAGGGCAGCCTGAGTATCCAATTAAGCTTATGAGGGAGGGCAAAAGATCTCGAAGGCTTACAATGCTACTATTAGCAATAATGAATCAAAAGAGGAATCTAATTCCCCTGTTGAGTGTAATTACACCGCGCTCATGGCTAATCATGTGGGCTTAAATGAAAAATCTTTTGTCGATGAAGATGATCATTTGCATGACGATTCTGAGGTTCGATCTGTTGTTTCCCAAGTGAGTGGTGGGGAAGTGGAAGAAGAAGAGGAGAGTGAGCTTCAAGTTGTCTTTCGGGAGTTATACACCGAGTCGTTGAAATTGAAAAAGGCGAACTTGAAGTTCGAAGTTAAGTTAAAGGAACATGTCGTAACTAACGATGATAGTAAATTGATTGAGGATTTGAGGGCACATGAGAAGACTCTTAAGGAGAAGCTCAAGTATGTTGAGAAAGAGAGAGATAACCTTCGAGCTTTATTTGAGAATTTGAAGGAGTCCCTAATGTTTGGAGAGTCTAGCAGTTTGCTCGAGTATAGGATTGAGGAATTAGAAGAGAGATAGAGAGACTTTAGTTGTGTCAAATTTGATTTGGAATCTAGGTCGGAGAAGTTGGATAAGATTTTAGGCACCGTCCAAATCAAAAATAACCATTTTGGGATTGGCTTCGATGATAACAATGCTTCCGCTACTAAAGTCAAGACCAACATTTTGAGAGGGTCAACCATAGCCAAGGGTGTTATAAATGGTCATCCCAAGGGTAACATTCCTCGTCGTGTCTACACTTGCACACATTGCGGTAGGAAAGGTCACCTTAGGAGATTATTCTATGATCTTCGAAAAAGTCGAGGAAGTCTAAATCTAGTGTCACCACCGTTCCCCAAACCCAGGATCGTCACATTACGCCTATGTGGGTTAGGAAATCAGATTTGGAGGCGTTAAATGTTAGACTTGTTGATTCTTTCATAATTGCACATGATTCATCTCATGCTATATCTAATAGGTGATTGTGCTTGCATGTTTTTCATACACTAGCCTTTGTGCTTTATCTTATATGTTATTGCTAGTTGTATAATGTTTGTGTCTTTTATATTTTGATTTTTCATTTATTGGGTCTTATTGAGAAAAACATAAAAAGATTTTGTTCATCTTTTGAGTCCTTTTAAAAAAACTTAAAAACTCAAAAAGATTTTTGTTTTGTATTCTGTAGTATGGTTTTACACATTTTGCATAGCATATCGGTGTGTTTGAAACCCATTCATTCCATGTTTTCCATGTGGCTGGTACATTAGAGTATGGTTTACCATGCTTTGGATTGTTTCTTAATCATGCTTACATGGAGTTGTTCGAACTCGATTTACTTGATGAATTCACTTTGTATATGCCTCCGCACACACTTGCACAAGCTCTCTTGAATTATAACTATTCATGTTGCATGAGCTAAGTGAGGTGTTCACCTATCAACCTGGTCATATACATATCTATTTGATTGGGAGATTTGTGCATGTAAGAACCATTGCAAGAGAATTTTTTTAGTTTTAAAAATTATGAGTGAGCAATGGAAATGATCTACGAAGGGAGTAAATCTTCTTTGCGTGAAAGGTCACCATTGGCAAGAGCCTAAAAGAAAAGAGAGGCAAAGAAAGAAAAAAATTCCAAGGCCATGTTTAGAAATTGATGCATTAAAATTGATATCTTAAAAAGAGAAAAATTGAATATCTATATTTTTTAGGGCGTTAAAAGTTGAAGATCAATGGGTTTGCACAATGAGCCTTAGTTAATCTAATTGTTTGACGCTATTGATTTGAGAATCGTCAAGATTTCTAGAATAGCGTGCATCGAGTATGTTTGTCCATGTATGAGTTCATTATGTCACTTGAGGCAAAATCGAAGTTTGATAAGTTAATGTGGTCAAATAGAATTCCTTGGACATATCTTAAATGATTGGGACATATTCTTTTGTTTTCTAGTACACGCCCATCCACTCCATACCACATTTTGTCTAGACACGTTGATGCCATATGAGTATGGAAAGCTTGTGCTTTGTGTCTTTTGTGGTGTTTATACCTATATATGCTTGTGCATCATTATTATACATGTGTGGTTATATATATATGGTATGTTTGTTTTGACTCTTTGAGTTTGCATTTTAATCCATGTTTGCCATACACTTCATTGTTATATCAAATTGGTATCTTATATGGATCATATTGGTATCTTTTGTCTCTTAGTTCACATTTGTATCTTTTGTCTCTTTGTTTGGATTATTTGTGCTTGTGTTGTCGAGTTTGAGTAATCGTTGTGTTTCACTTCACATCATTGCATGATATTGCTTGTCTTCCTTTATGTTTACATGTGTTACATTTATAGGGAGAAATTGTTTATATTGTGCCATGGTTCAAAGTCTCGGTATCGGTACCGGAATCGAACACCTAATTTTTAACTCGGTCGCGGTATCGGCGATACGCAAAAATACGCTATTTAGAGAGCGCAAAAAATTCCGGAAAAAATATAAAAAAATTTGAAAAAATAATATTACCAATGTGGACCAATGAGATACATTCAAACTCATCCTTCAATATACATTGCATTGTAGAATTGATTATGCTAAAGCGCGGCGGGCTTGTTAAATGTTATTTTTTAGTTGGGTTGCAAATGTTTTTTTTACAAAAATAACGCAAAATGTTAATTTTTTACAAAGAGGATGCAAATATTTTTTTTAATTGGGTTGCAAATGTCATTTTTACAAAAAGGATGCAAATATTTTTTTTACAAAGACGATGCAAAGACTTTTTCAGTTTGCAAATGTTATTATATTTACAAAGAGGATGCAAGTATTTTTTTCAGTTGGGTTGCAACTTGCAAATGTTATTTTTACAAAAATAATGGAAAATGTTATTTTTTTACAAAGGGGTTGCAAATAGTTTTTTTAGTTGAGTTACAGATGTTATTTTTACAAAAATGATGCAAATGTTATTTTTTTACAAAGAGGATGCACGTATTTTTTTTAGTTGGGTTGCAAATGTTATTTTTTTACAAAGAGGATGCATATATATTTTTTTACTTGGGTTGCAAATGTTATTTTTACAAAAAGGATGCAAATATTTTTTTTACTTAGGTTGCAAATGTTATTTTTACAAAAAGGATGCAAATGTTATTGTTTTACAAAGAGGATGCAAATGTTTTTTTTTTGTTGGGTTGCAAATGTTATTTTTACAAAAATGATGCAAATGTTTTTTTTTCATAAAGAGAATGCAAATATAGTTGGGTTGTAAATGTTATTTTTACAAAATAATGCAAAATATTATTTTTTTATAAAGTGGATGCAATTATTTTTTTTCAGTTGGGTTGCAAATGTTATTTTTACAAAAATGATGCAAACGTTATTTTGTTTACAAACAGGACAGCATTAAACCTACAGGACAGTACACTAAAAATACAATCAACCTTTCATAAACCCCCCAAAAAGGTTACACATAACAACATAGCACAGGAGAGGGAGGGGGCGATTCTAGGAGGAGAGGGAGAGGGGGCGATTCTAGGCCGAAATCAGGGGTTCTTCTCCGGCAAAGGTAACTTTTTCCACTCAAACATATAAGAAATGGTCGATATTCTATTTCTTGGCCAGGCAACTCGGATCGTCCGATATATCGACGAATTATACCAATTTCATACGTTTTTTTTTTTTTCGTATCGTGACACGGAATCGAATCGTTGTCTGTTGAGTCTGAGTCTTTGAACCATGTATTGTGCACTTTCCTTTGTCTATTCCCGAACAAAGAGGGGGAAAGATCCAACCTAAGGGGGATGCATATTCTAAGGAGAAGATGTCTAACAAAAGGGAGTTTTTCATATGCGGATTATATTGTTATATTCTCTTTGCATATGAAAGGTGTGTTTAATTGTGCAGGTTTGCAACAATGTGGCAAAAGTGAGCAAAGCTACTCAAAATTTTTGTTTATCAAGTCTCTGTACTTTTTCCTTTTAGGGTTGGGATTGAATTTTAGGAGAGCTTGATGACCCAGAGGTTTTTTGGTCCGGGTTTTTGTTCCGGAGTTTTGTTCCGAAATAGTCAAAGGGGAGATTTGAAAGGTCAAATTTACAGTCGAGTCAATTCGTATGTATTTTATCTTTATTCCGTTTGGACAAAACCGTTGAGTCATAGGCCTATGATATATGATTGAAGACCATAGCGGCCATGTAAAGCGACTTCACCATTGTACCATATTTTTGTACCAAGTTTCTTCTTCAACATCCATGGAATCTCGAGAGGTATGGATGCGTAATTAGTTTGATCCCTGGATACTTTGGGGTCTTATTTTAAAAATATTCCTTAAGGCCATGTTTTCGTAAAAGGATTTTTTTTAAAATATTTGTTTATAAAGTCGTCCAAACAAAGTTTGCTTTCGTTTAAACGAATTTCTTAAAGTTGTCCGAATGAGGTTTTGATTGGTTCAAACGAGAAGTGTTTCGTTCAGACGAGGATCAAAGGAGATTTTTCTGTAAAATAGTGAGATGTCGTTCGAAGCTCGTTCAAACGAGTTGGCTATCTCGTTCGAACGAGCTTTATTTCGTTCGAACGAGATTGCACAACTCGTTCGAACGACCCTAGTAATTTTGTTCAAACGAGATTTTTAGATTTTTGTGTCGCCTCGTTTTTAGCATTTTCTATAGATTGGAGGACTGGCATCAGTTTTTATTAAGAGGTTTTGCGAAAATGATTTTCCCAGATAAATCCAAGAGCCTCCACCCCTAGTTTACACCCAATCGTTTGAGATCCAATTTTCATTTTAATATGCTAGTTTGAGATCTCCTGTTTGAGCACCAATGTTTGATTACTCTTCATCAACGTTTGATTACTCTTCATCTTTGCTAAGGATTGTTCCATACGGTGGATTTCGTATGTGTTGCGGTTTGACGCGGTGGATTCTATGTTCATGCGCTGACAGTTTGTGATGTGAATTTGGGTGCGAAAGCGTAAAAGAAACTAACTACACAACAATAACAACATCATGAAAATATAGGGAGTTCTATTATTTCTCCCTCTAGTCTCTCAATATTAAATGGGCAAAAAGTGTTTCAAATGAGAGCCTTTACGCTATTATACTAAAGATACAAAAGGGTAAAAAAGAACAAGATAAAAGAAATTTTAAAAAAAGACGCCCTTGTCCCTATGCTCCTGCATCACTCTCCTCCCCCCTCCCCCCCCCCCCCCCCGAGAAGAATCCATATACGTCTTGTATTGGTAATAGAAATCGGGGTCAATGTGCTGAAGGGTGGCTTCGGTGATCCAAGAATCTTCCGCCTCCAGGCGGCCAACCCAACGAACTAAATATCGTGTATAATCACCCGAAGAAGAAGGCACAAACTCAGAGGCGAGAATTCCCTCAATGCGATCTACATGAGAACGAACCGGGTGGCCTGAGGTCGAAGGAATGGGAATCGGTGGAGCATGGGTGCCTTAAAACGGAGAAAGGTCTGCCACATTAAACGTGCAGACTGTGTTTCGGCCGGATCGGATTGGAAAATGCCTATTCGAAAAAAATTCCGATTTTTTCGGAAATAAAATAACTATTCCGATTTCCGATCCGATTTTTTCGGAAAATTAAAAAAAATTCCGAATTCGAAAAAATCGGAAAATCGGCAAAAATCAGAATTTCACAAAATATATTAAAAATCCAGAAATTTCGGAAATTCCAAAATTTCAAAAAAATAAATTATGGATTTTCGATTACTCGAAATTCTCATTTTAAAGAAACAATGAAAATGGCTTAACCCAACATGTAAACACATGAAGATTTGGCTCATTTTTCATTTGTGTGGAAGTTAGGAGGATACTCTCCTTTTATAGAGCATATTTTGGAGCCCTCTCCCAACCGATGTGGGATATGGGAAACTTTCAAAAAATCGAAAAAGAAATCGGAAAAATCGGAAATCGGAAAATAATTCCAAAAAAATCGAAAATAATTCGAAAAAAAATCGGAAAAATCGGATCGGTATAGTTTCGGAAAAATCGGATCGAAAAAATCGAAAAATCGAAAATTCAGAATTATTTCCGATTTCCGATCCGATTTTTTTCGGAAAAATCGAAAATCGAAAAATCGAAAATCGGCAAACTAAAATTTCATTCCAAATTCGGAAAAAATCGGATAGGAAATCGGAAAAATCGGAAAGTTCGGAAAAAAAACACAGCCCTACGTGCAGTGCATGAAACGTGCAGTGCATGATCAACCTCATAGGCATTCGTCCCACAAGCTCTAATAATCGAAAAAGGGCCAAAAGGACGCATAACAAGTTTTGTACCCTTGCCCTGTCGGCGTGCCTTCTGGAGGTATACCATGACAAGATCACCCGGAAGGAAGGTGACAAACCGATGGTGCTCATCAGTCGCCTCTTTATAAGAGGTATACATAGACTGTAATCGAGTACGAACATCAGCCTGTATAGATGTCAGAGGAGCGGCAAATTCCGCAGTGGAAGGGCATAGAGACACTGTCGGCGGAAGCTCGACGAGATCAATGGGCATAGAAGGAGATTGCCCTAAGACAATCTGAAACGGAGAAAGACCCGTGGATCGGTTGACGGAATTGTTGAAGGCAAACTCAGCCTGGGCGATCACTACGTCCCACCTACGGGGATGCTCGAAAGACGGACACCGTAATAGGTCACCCACACTACGGTTGACCACCTCAGTCTGGCCATCTGTCTGGGATGAAAAGCTATCGAAAACTGTAACTCTGTCCGTAAAAACCGCCAAAGTGTACGCCAGAAATGCCCGTTAAATCGTACGTCTCTGTCTGAAGTGATGCTACGAGGGACCCCATGAAGACGAACAATCTCTCGAAAATACAAAGAACCAACATGAGACGCATTTGTAGTACGAGAGCAAGGGATGAAGTGGGGCATTTTGGAGAACCTATCCACCACAACAAGAATGGAATTATGACCTCAAGAAGTACGGGCAGCCCTACTATAAAATCCATCGACACATCCTGTTAAGGTCGCTCTGGAATCGGCAATGGAGTGTATAACCCCGCATTAGTGTGCTGGCCCTTGGCTGTCTGGCAAGCGTAGCAACGCTTGATGAAAGTGTTGGTATCCCACCTCATGGTCGGCCAGTAAAATCGGTCCCTCAGCATCGCGTGAGTAAGCGCTTGTCCCAGATGACCAGCTAAACCACCCCCATGGACCTCAGAAATGATCTTCTCCCATAAGGATGAAGATGGAATGCATAGGGACATACCTCGGTGGAGGAACCCATCCTGTAATAGATACTCGCCTAATGCGCCATTGCCCTTTTGGCAAGCGGCAAAGATGGGTCCAAACTCTACATCCGTCGGATAAAGGTCACGAGCCTCATCGAATCCAAAAACTTGACTCCGCAGAGTCACCAACGCATGTGCTCTCCTGCTAAGAGCGTCTGCCACTTGGTTCTCCTTCCCCGATTTATACTGCAAGTGAAAAGTGTAGAGCAGAAGGTACGCGGTCCACTTGGCATGCCGGTCACTAACACGCCGCTGACTGTGTAAGAAACGGAGGGCCTCATGATCCTATTTGATGACAAACTCCTTATGAAGGAGATAGGGTGACCAAAATTTCACGACTTTGACCACAGCATAAAACTCAAGGTCATAAGTTGAATGATGGAGAGCGGCACCCGTCAATTTCTGGCTAAAAAAGGCAATCGGCTTCCCATTCCGGCTCAAAACAGCACCCACCCGTCTTGCAAGCATCACAAGACAACTCAAATAATTGATCAAAATCGGGCATGGCTAGGATAGGAGTCATCGTCATCAACTCCTTGATGCGTTTAAAGGCAGCATCCGCCTCGAGTGTCCATCTGAACTCGGTACTCGAAGAGGTACTCATCAAATCTGTAATAGGAGCCATAACAGTACAGAACCCAGCAATAAAGCACCTATAAAAACCCGTCAAACCATGAAAGCTATGCACCTGAGAGACCGACGTGGGTGGGGGCCAATCCACTACCGCCTGAACTTTGGTATCATCCACCCTGATGCCGTCGCCTGAGACCACATATCCCAGAAAAGTCACGGATGGCACCATAAAAGCGCACTTCTTCAATGTAAGGAAGAAACGCTCAGCTCGAAGGACCTCTAATACTTGAGCCACGTGGTCTAAGTGCTCCTCCTCCCTCCTCCGATCGACTGTAGATCAAAATATCATCAAAGTAAACCACGAATTTGCCCAGGAAAGGGAGCAGAATCTGTGTCATCACTCGCATAAAGGTCGAAGGAACATTGGAGAGGTCAAATGGCATCACCGTCCCTCATATAGCCCATCTTTCGTCTTGAAAGCAGTCTTCCATCCATCCCTTGGTTTCATACGGATTTGGTGGTACCCACTCTTCAAATCCAACTTGGACAATATCGTCGCTCGAAGAAGTTGGTCTAACATATCCTCGGGTCGCGGAATTGAAAACCGATACTTCACCGTGATTTTAGTAATGGCACAGCTATCTACGCACATTCGCCAACTCCCGTCCTTCTTAGGTGCTAAAAGTGTCGTAACCGCGCAAGGAGACATGCTCTCTCGTATATACCCCTTGTTACATAACTCGGTGACTTGACGTTGTAGCTCTGCGTGCTCTGTAAGGGACATGCGATAGTGAGGAAGGTTGGGGAGCTGTGCCCCTGGAATGAAGTCAATCGCATGCTGGATGTCTCGAAGGGGGGGAAGCTTGTATGGGGGAGTACACACATCACTATAACGATCCAGTAAACACTGAACACACAGAGGAACGGATGCCTCCGGAGTGGTCATGGGGCTAATAAGAGCATAACACATTCCCGTCTCTGCGGCCTCGGTGGCTAACTCCTCATGGGAAACAAGTAAGGCTGAGGGTCGAGTCATCGAAAACAGTCGCATGGGCTGAAGAAGAAAGTTCAATTCCCCATGTGTAAACGAGTAAGCGTTGGCTCGCCCATCATGCATGCTACTATGGCCAAACTGCTATGGCCTCCCCAAAAGCAAGTGGCATACCCGCATGTCATCAACGGTGCACAGAACCTTGTCATGATAATCCCCAATAGAGAAAGCTACTCGACACTGTCGGCTACGGGCAAGTGTGGCGCCATTCCCCAGCCACCCAATACGGCATGGTGTAGTCAATAACTCCGCGGGAAGCTTGAGTTTATCTACCATCTCTTGTGCCACCAAATTGTCACTGGCGCCCCCGTCTATGATCACCGTGCATAACCTTCCCCTCGCGGTGCAACGAGGAAAAAAATACTCGTTCGAATCCATGCATCGTCGCCGGAAGGAGGTGATTGAACATCCATCGAGGTCGTAATCATAACGGTATGAGTATAGGCGGTAGAGACATTAGCGAGTTTTGCTTGGGAATGACAAAAAGAGTCGCGTTGACGACAAATGGACTATGCGGTGGCCAAAGGTGTATTGAGTGGGATGGGTAGAATGCCCAAGGAGGCACATCCTTTGTATAAAGAATTAACGTTTTTAGGAGGCATAAGGGTTAGGGTTTCATGGGAATGAATTAAAGATGATTTGGATCTGAATTTGTGCTGGGAAACTTGATTAGGGTTGGAATTGGGTTCAATCTTGGGTTTAATTTCTGAATAGGAGTCTTCTATTGGGTTTTCCGTTGACTTGGATCCAAACGGAGGATAAATCATGGTAGTCGACATCCCCGCACATGGTTTTCCTTTCATTTGTTGGTCGGGATCTGCTGGAATAGACCCTACGGCTTCGGCGCACGGTAGAGGAGCTCCTGGAGCCTTGGTTTGAGTCGTCTGGCAGGCGTCGTGGGCTACCAGGGGTTAGCCGAAGCAGGCGGAGGACTCTGATGGGTCGCCGACTATTTTTCGGCGGTTGGGAAGGCCGGATGAAGGGTCGATGGCCTCGATTTGGTTGTCTGGCCACAGAGGGAGGGTTCTGGTGGGTTTCGGTGGGGTATTAGCAGCCATGGGAGAAATTAGGGTTTTCATTTGGGGATTTGGGTTTAAAAATTCATTCTGGTGCATCCAATTTGTGTCACAATCTTCAATAATCTCTAATACCAATTTGATGTGAATTTGGGTGCGGAAGCGTAAAAGAAACTAATTACACAACAACAACATGAAAATATAGGGAGTTCTATTATTTCTCTCTAGTCTCTCAATATTCAATGGGCAAAAAGTGTTACAAATGAGAGCCTTTAGGCTATACTAAAGGTACAAAAGGGTAAAAAAGAACAAGATAAAAGAAATTTTAAAAAAAGACATCCTTGTCCCTATGCTCCTGCATCAGTATGCTAGCCAAAATCGGTAGATATCGAGACGTGTGAGGAGCACGCGTTGTGACATGCGTGGTGAAATCCTGCGTGTCGCTATGAAGAAGGTCAAGGAGTGAAAGATAACATCAAAACTTAAAGGAGTCGAGCCGGTTGAGTAAGTCATTCGTCGTCCTTGTGTAATTCTTTAATCATAGTGAATTTGCGTGATTGGATCGTCCGAGGTTTTTCATGTTGTGGGTTATCCTCGTACATCGGTGTGTTGTGGTATGTTGCCTTTATTTTACTCTTGATTATATCACATAGATACATATTTTAGCACAAGATAAAATTTGGCTTATTACTTACACAACATTCAATTTAATTGGTACATGATTAATTGGGTTAATCGTTCAATTAAAATTGAAAAATTAAAAATTGGTGTTTGTTTGTCAATCCATATAACCCTTGCATAATAAAGCACTTTCACTTATATATAACACAACCATCGGGCTACACATGAGATTTAGGGATGATATTAGGTTGTGAAAGTATTAATATGAGTTAATTCTTTTATTACGTGTGTTAATTTCCAAGCGATGGTGGCTCCTGGAATACCAACTTATCATGCAACTTGGTGACTAGGAGACGTTGTGGAGCCACCCCTCGATGTTGGCACGGCTACCTCACCCTACCAGAAACAGACTCCAATAGCACACACAACAATGAGGTTTCACCTTTCACATTTGACCCTCCGTCGGCCATTCACACTGTTATAACGATTCTGCTATGTGGTTCCTCGTCCCTAGAGATTGCCTATTTACAGCCGAAGACAACATTTGTTAAAGCCTCCAAGATTTATCGCCGACAAAACACCCACTTCCAACTACGTGCTCGACGGTCTACCCATCCACACTACCACCACATAATGCAGCCCAGTCTTTCCTCGGTACCAAAAGCCATTTGCACGCCTAGCAACATCAATGTCCAATTTCATTGGCACGCCAACAATGCAAAGCCCTTACAAACTCATGTCGCACCCTACTTTCATGAAACCTAACCCCTTAAACCTTTTGATAACCTCGCCTCCCGCCAAACAAGACCTAGTCGCAACCTTTTTCTATCTGGCATCGCCCCACCAAACCTCCAACACATCTCTACATGAACATTATTGCAACAACGACCACTCACTACCTTGGCAACCCATCATCTTCCCGATCTGAGCCTCAATGTATCACCACGGTCCTTACATCCTTGACATCCACCACCATTTTTTCGGTTAGCACGAGCATGGCTCATTTTAAACCCACTGCTTGCCAATGATAAATTGTTCACAATAGGTCAAGTGATAACTTGGTCACTCGAGAGATGATGAAGATAAGGTTACCCAATCAACAGCTTCAAAATTTGTGTTGCATCGGATGGTTAGGAGAAGAAGCCCCTCTCGTACCTAATCAAGAGTGTCGCGTGTCCTTCCCAATTGCCCCTGTGCCATTGAGGTTCGTTGCACGGTCGTTGATATGACCATTTGCAACCTACTGCTTGTCGTATGTGGTAATATGACAAGGACGATATGCTTCTTCATGGGAAGACCAACATATACACCTTTATCTACGTCGGCTAGGAGATTAAGTTAAAATGGATCCGTGAGGTACACCTAGGTCCATACCACAACCCTTATTTCTTTATGCCATATTGTGAACTGATGCTATGCGTTTCGTCCTTGTTAGTACACTCATGACGTGGTCGATGGGAGTTCCCCCGACCCTTTATGAACTGCTCAATTCCTTTCCTGGTGTTAGTTCACCTCTCGAGGGCCTTCCTCCGCTAAGTGACATTCAATACGCTATGGATTTTGTCCCTGTAACCCAATTTTCAACCCACCTCGTTATCAGATGGCCCCCCGTTGAGCAAGTCGTATTAAAGTGACAGGTTTTTTAGCTATGTAATAAAGGATTACTTCATGAGAGTATCTAATCGTGCGTCATCCCAACCTTTTTTCTCTAAAGAAGGATGGTAATTGGCAGATGTGTGTTCATAGTCGCACTATTAATAAAATTTCGCTTAAACAGTGTCTTCATATTCTATGACTCGAGAATATACTTAATCGGATACACGAGGAATGCGTCTTCTTCAAGTTGGACCTCAAAAGTTGTTATCAAGGTAAGATAGAGGGATGAGTTGAAGACAACTTCAAAGATCAAGAATAACCTTTAGGAGCAAACAATGGTTTCTTTTGACTTATTTAATGCCTTGTCTACCTTCTGCACGCAATGACCCAATGCTTAATAATATTTATTGCAAGGCTTTGATGTAATCTACTTCGACAAGGTTCCAATTATGGCCTTTGAGTGGACAATGATGTATTTTGGCTTATTTAATAGCTTGTCTACCTTCATGGGTATAATAACCCACTACTTACGACTGTTTTGACTTTGACAACATTCCAATGTTGCCCTTAATGAGTTAACAAGTGATGTCTTTTGGCATGGTCAATTCCCCATCTAACTTCATGAGCATAATGCCCTAAATCTTACGTCTTCTGGGGGTGCATTGTTGTAATCTAGTAGTCTACTTTGACAACAGTTTAATCTAAAGCTTTTCAGACTACCATACTGATCACATATGACAGGTTCTCTAGGTATAACGGGCACAGAAATTGCACATACAATTTAAGAAGTGGTCGTTCATATACCTATCGTTGGCCTCTCTTGGCTATGTTGTTTCAATCTCAGACTTCGGGCCAATGAGTCCAAAGTTCAGGCTATTGTGGACCGGCTTACCCCCACGACGATCTCGTCGTTTCCTAAGTACATGGCTTACTACTTTTTACTGTCACTCCATCGTCGAATTCTATTTCATCAAGCCCCATCTCCGACTCAATGAGTTTGTCAAGTTCCAAGTTCAATTGACCAGATGCGGCCAAGGCCACCATTCGCCACATCAAGCCCCTTATCACGATGTCTCCCATCTTAGATTTGCCCAATTTCACTCAGTTTTTTGAGGTATTGGTGCGATTCTCAGACAAAATGACCCCATCACCTTTTTCAGCGAGGTCTCCAAAGTTGCAATTACACTATCTATAACTTGGAGTCTGACGTTATCGTTGGAGCCACCAAGTATTGGAGCGAGTATTTATTAGATCGGGATTTTGTCAAATCTGATATAGAGTACCGCAACGGTCAACGAAAGGTCAATGCCAATTAGTCAACTTCATACAAAAGTATACATTTCACCTATATTACAAACTATGGTTGCTCGTACTCAACTTGTTGCGGAACGTTTTTATTTACCGATTGTATTGAGGGACGCCAATGCCTTTATTTGACATTGCTACAACATAAAGGCACAGCAATCCGAAGTTGGTTTGTATACTCCGCACATGGCCTAATGTATTTATGAATGTCAACGTTGGCCTTCTACGCTCATCTCGTGGTTTCTATTCCATCTCCATAGTAGTTGATTCATTTTCAAAGATTATCCACTTCATCTCGTGCTTTCGAAATTCTAATGCCTCCCATACTGCCACTTTATATTTCAAGGAGATTTTTTGCCTTCACGACGTACCTTAAAGCATCACTTTCGGGTCATTCTGGTGCACCCTCTAGTGAATCCTCTGTTGTTCCCTCCTGTTCTCCCAGAGATCGCCAACCGAGGTGTTTGAGATTCACAATGTTTGGTGACGGACAATCTCAAAAATTAAGACACCATTATTTCGACTATAGAGTCTGCTTTTAAAAATGTCTTCAACTGCTCCACAAGCCTCTTTCACTTCTAGATTATCCTCGAATCCAAGGACTCCCATTGATCTTGTCAAGCTACCGCCCACTACTCCCGTTTGCACGTTGACTATTGAATTCGTTGCCTATTTGTTATATAGTCACACTAATGTCCGCTACCATCTCGAACGCATGTACGCCTCTTAGAATAGGGTCAACGCCTTCTCATATTCCAAGACAATATTTAGCTCCCCAAAGAGTGGGGAGTGTGGGGCTATAGGAAGGAACAAAAGATTCAGATGTGTTGGTTCAACCCCTCCTACGTCAGGATAATACACACAAGGTTGACCTTCAACCGCCTATATGTTATACTTTGCTCATTTCTCAACCCCAAACCACCTTCCGTCTTGTTTGTCCCGATGTTGAGTGAGTTGAGGAATTTATAGCATTCGAGACGGTTGACTCTCCCACATGCCCTTGCACCAACTTCAGTCTCCGTTGGGTCGGTCATCGTAGAGATATCGGGATCTCTGAGGCCTATCTACAACATATCAACCCCGTTTTTTACCAACAGTATTATAGTTATATGAAGGGAGAGTGATGCAGAAATTTGAGATTTAAGAGGATATTTTTGTTATACGTTGACTGGACTATCTAGTAACCTACTTCTCCCACTATTCACCCAACAAAATCATAATGAACTAATTCTCATCTCCCCCCTCGATTTACAAAAGTTAGGGCCCTGCAGCAAATGGAATTATCTGCTTTAAAACAGGGAAAGAATTCATCACAGTATCAGTGGAATTTGGAAATCTATTGCTTATTATTAAATGGCAATATATTCAAAGAATGATGTAACACCAGTTGATAAATATTAATAACTGTGCATCAAATCTAAGCTGCAAAACACATCAATATGTTAGGCGATACAACATAATACTTTCCAACTCAATTAAGTAGCGAGAACAATCATTTTAATCAGTATTAGATGGTCTTCATGAATCAAAAAACACAACTTTCTCCTCTCACGTAGGAATTTAGGGTGAATTGATCACAAAGTGGGTAAAATATTGAAAAACAGTTTATTTTTATGAGAAATTGGAAAAACAGATAATGGCTCAGTAACATGTTCTCATATTCTTCTGTTTTTGATCGAACCCAATTCTTACTCCCCCTCAAAGACTTGGATACCAACCGGAAAAGTAAGTGAACATCCTCCAAGAGCCTCGTCTCTTTTTCACTATTTTTCCTAGGAATTTAGTTTTCAATCTTTTTTTCAATTTTGTAATCTAATTCCCCTTAATTATAAATCTGAAGTAGAGACCTAACTTAAAGGGAACGACTACATTAGGAATTCACTAGACACCTAGACTGTCTATTCAGAGTGTGATAGAATTAAGTTAAATATATGAGCTTTTCGACACCTTTATCAATAGTTATCCAAGTAATGAGGCAGCCAATTCAACAACAAAAATTGCATAAGATACACTTACTAACAGATTTCTTGGTCCTCTCGTCATCAGACATCCGCAACTTCACGAGGCTCTCCCTCAAATCCTTAAAATTGACGCCGCCAATCTTGGATTCAGTTTCCTTCTCCTCGAGCTCCCTCAACTTCATCAACCTATCATTCAACTCCCCCAACGAAAACGACGAATCCCCCTTCGACTCGGGTCTCAACTTCCTCAACTTCTCCCCCAACTCGCCATAACTATACATCTTCACAAACTCCGTCTTCATAGCAGCCGCATTCTCACTCCCCATCTTCTTATCCCTCATTTCCTTCCCAAACACCAAAGCCGGCAAATTATCACCCCCACCAATAATTTCCCTCTGGTTTGGATCCTTAGGGCGCAACTTAAAACTCTCGGTAAACTTCGAAAGCGACATTGTCTCGTTAACTTTTTGACCTCCTTCATTCTGGTTTTTCAATCGGAGCTGACGTAAGCTCTCGCGAATGGCCTCGAACGAGAGGTTTCCGCCTTTGGCGGCTTCATTGGCGGAATCTTGGGGTTTAGAGATGACATTTCGCTTGTAAAGCTCTTGGAATGAAATGTGTTGTGAGGATGGTGGTGGCGGTGAGACGGCAGAGCGGCGACGAAACTCGGAGAGATTTTTGCGGATTTCTTCGAGAGAGGCTACTTTGGAGGGAGGCTTTTCGGGTAAGGGTTTGTGAGGGTGACGGTAGTGTTGTGGTGGAGATCGTTGTTTTAGACTGGATTTAACGTCGCTGAAGTAAGATGAGAATGAAGACTGGGGTTGGGGTTGGGGTTGGGGTTCTGAGGGTGTGGGCTTAGTGGTGTTTTGGTCTTCGGAATTGGGATCTGAGGTTGAAGATGAAAACAAGTGGATGAATGTAGGGTTTCGGATTGATATGGTTCTGTTGGTTCTCAATTGAAGGGATATTGCTGTTGACGCCATTGGCCAGACCTTCGGGGGTTTCTGTAAACCCTACACTATTGAAACCTAAATGGCCACTGTGTTTTCGGTCACTGTTACTGTGTTCCATTTTCGGGTTTACCCAATGATCCAATACTGTGAACCGTGGGGTACCCATTTTCTTTAAAACTTTAGGATTTATCATTTACAATGAAATTTATGAAGTTCTTGTTTTTTACCTCTCATATTGCTATGTTTTGATCCCAATAAAAAAGTATTGTTTTGACACATAAAATCGTGTTTGTGTTTGGGTCTAAATAAGTAATTTTGAAGATGGGCAAAAAAATATAATTCAAATACATGTAAACGTCGTGAGTTATGTTCATCGTAATTATCCATTAAGGTAATGCATCGATTTGAATTATATACGGGTTAACAAATTATATTGTTGGCAAATTAAATCTAACTCATTGATTAGTTAACATTACTAAAGCTCTCAATAAGTAAAATTCACTGTAATAAAATTAAAATTTTATAAATATAAACCCTATGGTAGACCCGTCATTTAGTAGTATGATTATGAAAGAATTTAATACTTGAAATGGAAGTTCAGTCTTACTTGGTATAAATAGGTTACTCTTTTATTGTGTAAAAAAAATATCTATGTAGTTTTCACCATTATAATCCATTAAGATAATGAATCAATTTGATTATGATGTTAACGAACCCACTAACAAACCTAACTAGACACGTTAATCCATTAACATTCTTAAAGCTCTCATTTAGTAAAATGTGTTATGGTCAAATTAACATTTAACTAAACAACTCACAAGCCCATTAAATTGTAGCCAAAATTGGAAAGGAATTATTATTGAAACACAATTCTGGTCATACTTAGTATGAACTATATATAGTTAAATTAATGGATTTTAATGTTTTTTAACAAGTGAAGTGAGTCAACGTGATGGATGAAATAGAGACAAGCTATTATTTTTTTATGTGATAAAAGAGTATCTCACAAATTAAAATGGAAATTTTACAGAATAGTCATTTGGCCAGTTACCTCACGTGGGGCATAATGTTGGGCATTAAAGAAAAAATCTGAGATCTCACCATCGATCTTCAAAGCACATACGGTGCGAAATGTATGTTGTGGCGTTTTTCATGTAAACATGATATACCATGATGAGTCAAAAGAACATCATATAAAATTGAGTCGAATCACTACCTAACATCTAACCTAAGTTTTAATCAAGTTTATATCTTAGTGCCTCCATAAAATTCTCTTATTAGGCAACATATATGCTATATAGAGTTATGGAAATTCTTTATGATCGACCTATTTATACACAAGTATCATCTCGGTCCTCTGTTAAGGCGACATGTAATAATATATGCTAAAATGTATACATCTAGCTCGCCATCTGGGCACCAAAGATATATACGTATCATATTCTTTTCTAAGTGACATAATCATTAATGTCATAGCTTGATCATTATCTCAGTGCCAAGTTGAATCACTTGTGTACGAAAGTTGATCATAGTCATTAATGGCATAGCTTGATCACTATCTCAGTGCCAAGTTGAATCACTTGTGTATGGAAGTTGATTAAAGACCGGTGATATTACTATAAGATGTGTATACAACAACGATGATCATTTCCAAATAAAATTTGAGGAACGAGAGCAATAATTAACTAAACTAATAATATTATCAAATCCTACAAAGTCCCATACTCTTAATACGAGAAAGAAAAATGTATCGAGCTATGGGCTTAATCAATGAATGAAACACCATGCCACTTATGGAGATATTCTTCAATACCACTTCCATTTGCACAATCATATTTCAAATGTATTGATAATAACTACATATTTGTTTGGATTTTTGGTGATATGTGTGGTCTTTTTCCTCAGCAAGAGTTGTCGTAATATCTATACAAATAAGTACAGGGTCCCCTCCATGCTTTAAAAAATATAGCCTGCACAATAATCTCCTAATGCCTTAACTGAGCGAGCAGAGTTTGAGCAATTGACCAGTTTGGGACCTTTTTAGAGTTTTAGTTTGGAGGCAAAGAAGTAAGCTTGTTGAGCAAGCTAAAGCTAAACCACTTCAATATATCAATAAAGAGAGAATATTAGTGTGAGGGGCGAAATGGTTTACTCGCACACACACATTACACAATCACATTTACACAAAATGGTGAGTAACCATAGAGGTGCTTGGAGATAACTTTTTAAGTCACAGGTGGAGAGTGACCCTCAAGGTCACTTGCAAGTTTTCAAAGCTTGTTCAACAAGAATTTTCAATAAAAGAAAAATAACACTTTTTGATCCTACTCGCCAACAATATCTTTTTTATCCTATATTATAGTAGGTGTCACACCACAAAAAGGGCAAATCGTGGTAGACAATGATAGATAATGATAAGGACAAAATATTTTTAGATATATATATCACAACGGAATATTCTTGGGCGTGAAATAGCCATGCCCGCCCTAAAAATTTTACTATAAATAGAGCACTAGGTGCACATTTATTATCAACGTCATAACAAGCACTGTTATACTGCACAAACTTCTAAAAAAAGCAGAAGATATCATCCCCCTGCTTTCTCTCATTTGTTGAAGTACTTACTTATCCTCTGTCAAATAATCATTACTCTTAAGAGTGTTATTGTGGGTACCCGAAATTAAAATAATGGGCCTGGACGAGTAGCCCAATTATGGCGGCCCAAAGTCTAGACCCCCCATCTCTTATTTGATTGTGATCCGGTCTCTTCCCACGTTCCCATTAAGGGAGGTTCAAGGAAGAGATGGAAGACGTGGGGGAGTCCAACACCCCCACTCACTAAAATAAACATGTATATATTGAACCCTAGGTCCGGGGCAAAAGGACAAGTTGTATTCTCTGTAACCACTATCCGGAGTATATAAAAATAACACTGATTGCACCACCGTGGACGTAGGCACATCTTTGCTGAACCACATACATCCTTTGTTATGTGATTGTCATTTTACATTCCTTGTTCTTACTTGGTGCTTGCTTTTCTCCTATTTGTTTGTGTTGCATAATAATTGTCACCACAATTGGCGCCGTCTATGGGAAGCGTTTATCTTCCCTGAGAAAAGCCCACACCAAAAAAGGAGTTTAAAATGTCTGGTCACAACAACAATGCTCCCCAAGCAGGGGATATTCAAGAACCAGCTGCTCCTCGCAGGATTAAGTCTGAAGTTCAACGTTCAAATCAGAGGGCTCACTTAGAAAGGTCGGCCTCAGAAGAAAGCCAAGGACCAGCGAGGTTCACGCAGATATCCAGACTGATTGATGCATACGAGGCAAGGCTCCACGAGCAGAGGGAGTCTTCTCGCAGGCACGAGGCAGAGAACGCTCGCTTGAAAAGAAGATTGGAAAGACTGGAGAAGAGCTTCACCGTGATAACAGGAGACGTCCGTGTCGCACTCCTAGCCCTCAGGCGAGCAAGTCTCGCAGTCGAGGAAGGAGCCATAGGCGAGGATCTCAAAAGGTTGAGGGAGACGAGTCAGACGACGACCTGCGCGAGCAGCTGCGAAAAGCTCGTCGTTACCAGATCCCTACTCGCAGCAACGAGAACATACGAAATCTGGTCCGCAGGGAAATGGATCAACATCCTGCCCACCACGGTACCAGATCGACCCGAGAACTCGCTAGACGAGCTCTCAAAACCCAGATGAAGTCACCTTTCACGAGGGAAATTGAAGAAGAAGAAGAAGAAGTCCCCAAGAAATTTGCCATTCTAAGGTTCAAGATTATGACGGTAAGACTGATCCCATTGATCACGTCAGGCAGTACCGACAGGCCATGACCCTTTGGAACCACCGGGACGCACTAATGTGTCGGATTTTTCCCTCGAGCCTGTATGATGTAGCGCAAAAGTGGTTTGAGAGGCTCCCCCACCGGTCCATAAGAAGTTTTAAGTCCCTGGACGAGCTCTTTACGTCCCGATTCATTACTAGTAGCTCCCATCCCAAAAGGATGGATGCTTTGCTAACAATGAAGAAAACGCCTCAAGAGACCATCCGGGACTACGCGAAGAGGTACTGGGAGTTATTCAATGAGGTTGAGGATTGTTCGGAGCAAGTGACAATGGCCTCTTTCAAAATTGGGCTACCCAGTTCTTCCCTTCTATACCAGTCCCTGACGAAGAAGGAGGCTATGACTATTGACGACCTAATGGCTCGCATCGAGAAGTACGCTAAGGTGGAAGATGTCACCCGCCTCAGTACAGGGGAAAATGATCGAGCTAAACTCACTACCAAGGGCAGTGACAAAGCTGAGAATCAGAAGAAAGGAGGAAAGAACGGGGGCAAAAATGGCTCCAAGAACGGAGGGAACAATGATACGTCAAAAGCATTTCAGGCGGTCAACACCGTCTTCAAAGAACCATTTTACAAAAATTTTGCGAAGATCAAAGATGAGCCATTCATCAAGTGGCTTAGGAAGATGGGAGGAGATCCCTCGAAGAGGAACAATGCGCTAAGATGCGCTTTTCACAAAGAGGGAGGACATAAGACTGAGCATTGCAAGGCTCTTAAGTCTCACCTCGATGAGCTAGCCCAGTCCGGACATTTGAACAAGTTTGTGGAGAAAAAGGCAGAGAAAGTGGCTGCCAATAGAGAGGCGAGACCTGACAATGTGCTCGAAGATGACGCTGGACATGAGTTCACGGTAATTCACGGGGCATCTGATTCCAAGCAGATCCAAGGGAATTCAGCTCGAATGGAGATGAAGAAACTTACAGCGGTAATGCAGGCTTTTCATATCGATCCAGCAAAGTCACAGTCGGGAAAGCGCCGACGAGCATATGACGTCAACTATAACAAGCATATTATTTTCACAGATGAAGATCTGGTGGGAGTGAGAACCCCACATCACGATGCTCTGATCATTACCCTCAAGATAGCTAACTTTGACGTCGACAAGTTGCTCGTCGACCAAGGAAGCTCGTCCGAAGTAATGTATCTCGACTTATTCAAAAAATTGAAGTTAAGCGTCGCTGGCCTAAAGGAAGTTACTGTCCCTTTAGTTGGCTTCGCTGGAAAAATAACTATGCCCCTCGAAAAGATTGTACTGCCGGTACGCGCAGGAAACGTCTCCAAGATGATCGAGTTTTTGGTAGTTGACATCGACTCGCCATACCAGGCCATCCTCGGCAGGGGATGGCTTCATGCAATGAAGGCAGTCTCATCGACCTACCATCAGAAACTCAAGTATGTAACCGAGCAAGGAGTAATGGAGATCCATGGTGATCAGGCAATAGCGAGAAGGTGCTTCATAGCAGCTATCAGACCAAGGCCAGAGAAGAAGACTGATCAGCCCAGCGAGAAAGTTAAAGAAGGTCTGACACCTTCTAAATAGTAATTAAAGTACGGAAGACCTGGAGTAGAGGAGATCAGGCTCCTCCCCTCTGAGCGGGTCGACGAGGACCTGGTAGAAGTTACGTCTGGAGATGGCGACAGTAATAGAGTCTTCTTGATTGGAACATCTCTCACTGACCAGGATCAGAAGGAATTGACAACTCTGCTAAGACGCAACGTAGATGTTTTCACATGGGAACCATACGAGCTGCCTGGAATCAATCTTAGTATGGTCTGTCATCAGATGCACGTCGATCCCACCTTCAAACCAATCACGCAGAAGGCACGGCGAACTGCACCTGAGAAGGCTAAAGCGGTAGAAAAAGAAGTTGAAAAATTATTGGATGCAGGATCCATACCGGAAGTATAATTCCCCAAGTGGTTATCCAACCCAGTAGTAGTCCCAAAGAGCAACGGAAAGTGGAGAGTTTGCATCGACTTCACTGACCTCAACAGAGCGTTCCCTAAAGATAGTTTCCCCCTCCCAAAAATAGACCAACTAGTAGACGCCACTGCAGCTCACGAGCGAATGAGTTTTCTGGACGCATACTCAGGGTACCATCAGAACCCCTTATATGCCCCAGACCAGGACAAAACAGCGTTCATCACGATAGTTGGATTATACTGCTACAAGGTCATGCCCTTCGGGCTCAAGAATGCAGGAGCAACCTATTAGCGGTTGGTCACTAAGATGTTCAAGGACCAAATGAGAAACACCATGGAGGTCTATATTGATGACATGCTCGTTAAAAGTAAGAAGAAAGAAAACCACCTCTCAGACCTGTCAAACACCTTCAAAATCCTCAGGAAGTACTGAATGAAACTAAATGCGAGCAAGTGTTCTTTCGGTGTTCAGTCAGGAAAATTTCTTGGGTACTTGGTCAGTAAGAGAGGCATAGAGGCTAACCCGGACCAGATCGATGCAATTAACAGGGTACAACCCCCTCGAACAATCTGGGACGTACAGAAGCTCACTAGTATACTCGCTGCCTTAAATCGCTTCATCTCTAAATCCTCCGAGAAATGCAAGCCGTTCTTCCAGCTTTTAAAGGGGAATAAAATGGTAGAGTGGAGCCCAGATTGCTCGCGAGCATTGATCGAGCTCAAGGCTTACTTAAGCTCTCCATCATTGCTCGTCATACCACGGCAAACAGATTCTTTGTACCCGTACCTCTCCGTTTCCAACCACACTATCAGCTCTGCGTTAATATGCGAGGTTACAGGAATCCAGCACCATGTTTATTACGCGAGCAAGACCCTACTAGATGCCGAGCAGAGGTACCTACCACTGGAGAAGCTCGCCTTTGCACTAGTAGTGGCTTCGAGGAAACTGAAGTACTATTTCGAAGCCCACACTATCATCATCCTTACATCGCACCCCCCTTAAGACAATCCTGAGGAAAGCGGATTTATCGGGCAGACTGTCTAAATGGTCAGTCGAGCTCGGGAGATTTAACATCCAATTTTAACCAAGGACCGCAATCAAGGGGCAGATCCTTGCTGATTTCATAGCTGAATTTACGGGCGAGGAACCTTCCAGCCAACCTCAATCAACAAGGCAAAAGGAGAACCAAGCGATAGAGGAAACCTGGAAACTATTTATTGATGGAGCCTCCAACTCAAAGGGGGCAGGGGTAGGCATTGTCCTCGTTACTCCAGAGAATACAATCCTTGAACAAGGAATCAGGCTTGGATTTGCAGCCTCCAACAACGAAGCAGAATATGAAGCCTTAATAGCCGACCTCCAGAAGGTGCACACTTTGGGAGCAAAACATTTACAGGTGTTCGACGATTCCCAATTAGTCTCCAATCAGATAAGTGGAGACCACAATGCAAAAGATGAAATGATGGCAGCTTACCTCGCCTTAGTGAAAAAACTAATGGCAAGCTTCGAAAAGATCAAGGTCCAGCAGTTTCCCAGAGGGCAAAACAGCCATGCTGACGCCCTAGCAGCCCTGAGCTCGGCAGTCGACTCTGACCTAAAAAGAACCATCCCCATCGATTTCCTCACTCGTCCGAGCATTAACCGCGATAGCAAGCCACCAAACTTGGAATAGGTACTCCAGGTGGGATCAGCTCCCAACTTGATGGACCCCTTAAGGGACTATTTAAAGGATGACACGCTCCCGGATGACAAGAAGACTGCCCACCAGATAAGAGTCAAAGTTGCTCGCTTTCACTTATCTCCAGAGGGCAACTTGTATAAGAGATCCTTCTCCGGACCCTACCTCCAATGAGTTCACCCAGGGGATATCGAGCAAGTGCTACATGAGCTTCACGAAGGAGTCTGTGGAAGCCATATCGAAGGAAGATCTCTAGCTTTTCGAGCAATGAAGGAAGGCTATTGGTGGCCATATATGCAAAGGGACTCTGCGATGTATGTCCGCAAATGCCTGAAATGCTAACTTCACGCTCCTATGGTCCACCAACCCGCCAGCGGCCTAAAATCACTGTCCAGCCTATGACCATTCGCCCAGTGAGGAATTGACATCGTGGGACCAATGCCTATCGCCATCGACAATCGTAAATATCTGTTGATTGCAACTGATTACTTCACCAAATGGATCGAGGCAGAACCCCTGGCAAACATCCGAGATGCATATATGATAAGATTCATATAAAGAAATATAATCACTCGTTTTGGCATCCCCAGAACCATCATCAACGACAATGGAACGCAGTTCGAAAGCAGCTCTTTTCAGAGTTTCTGTAACGAACACGGAATTAGACACCACTTCAGTTCGGTAGCCTACCTTCAGAGCAATGGCCAAGCTGAGGCTTCCAACAAAACTGTGATTGACGGATTAAAGAAGCGATTGGAGCAAGCCAAAGGCACATGGGTAAATAAATTACCACATGTTTTATGGGCGTACCGAACCACTCCTCGGCGAGCAATAGAAGAAACCCCATTTTCGCTGACATATGGCATGGAAGCAGTCATCCCACTAGAAGCAGGTTTGCCGACAATGAGGTCCAACCTTATCGACCAGGGCCATAATGATGCAGCACTGCTCGCTGAGCTCGACCTAGCCGACGAGCGCCGAGAGCTAGCCCTAGTAAAACTAGCGAGCTATCAGCAACAGCTCGCGAGGCATTACAACAAAAGGGTCAACCCAAGGACATTCCGAGTTGGGGACTACGTCCTAAGGAAAGTCCTGGGCAGTGCGGTAAAACCATCAGACGGCAAGCTAGGCCCAAACTGGGAAGGACCCTTCAAGATAACAAGAGACGATCTGCAGGGCGCCTATCACTTGGAAACGATGGAAGGCAGAGAAATACCACGAGCATGGAACGCATCTAATCTCAAGAGATTCTATTTTTAGATCTTTTCTTTTATTCTTTTGTTATGGAACTAGAAGTTCACTTCCCTTGTCATTAATGAAGGTTATTCAAAACGGTTGCATTCTAATAAGTAATAGCTATATGAGCTTTATCGCACATCTTTTCCAATTGACAGGTACATTTATCACTATGCCATAGCAGGGGAGTGTCCCTCCTCAGGTCATCGTTATGAAACACGAAGGACCTCTTAGCATTGCCCCTGGCAATATATGAAGCCCTATAGGGGATCCTTAGGCAATATGGCCAAATTTTACACTGGTCATCAAACCTTCTTTGGTTGAATAAAATCCTGATCGAATAAAGCATCCAACACTAGGTGTGTCCTTGCCAATTGCCACACTTAGGCCTAAGGGAGTGTGATGACACGACCTAAAAGGTAAAGTAGTGCACAATGGTATCTCGATATTATACTGGACTGGGAGGACACTTACGTAATAACATAAACTTAGAAGATCGTAAAGCAGCAAGAATATGAAGAATATAATACACTTATTTAGTCGGCAAATTCGTCCAAAACACAAATTTTATATTAATTCATCATATTTACAACAATGGTGATACATGTTTAGTCAGCGAGCTCGCCCAAAGCATTTACACTACCAAAAATACAAAAAGTAACAACTGGCGAAATCTCAATGGAGGTGAGGCCCCTGAGCGAGATAATCAACCACTCGAGCTCTTCGTCCATCATCGGGAGCAGGAGCTAACTCTTCCTCGACCTCATTCGCATCCGACTCCAATAATTTCCGAGGGATGGCATCGATGGGGATCCATCGATCATCCCTCCGGAAGGGGTTAGGCATCAGGGTAGAGGGAGAAATCTCATGGCGATACCAGAGCATCGAGTTCCTCGGGACTTGCAGCTCCTTCAAGGCACCCAGCCACCCCCTGATAAAAGAAAGCTCTTCGAACTCTGACAACCTTATTGGAGCATCTGACCAACCCTGATCGTAGCCGTCGGCCCACACTCACCTAGGTCCTTTTTTAAATAAATGCCGTAATCGAGCGACGTCCCTCTGGAGCCCAGTAGCAATCACATACGCTTATTGGACATCATCACGAAGCTCTTCCATTTCTCGAGCCGAACCCCTAGCGTTCCTGCGAGCTCGCGGAATGACTGGAAGAGAAGAACCTTCTAATGAATGAGGCACATCACTCTGACCAGCTCTAGCTCGCGATGACGAGGAACCCTATAATACTGCTGGAGCAGTTCTTGGCGCATGCTCCCTAAGTCGTGAGACCTCTCTCCTCAGAGCCTCATTCTCCTGCTGAAGAACTTTCCCAACTTGATTGATCTCAGAGGCCTCTAATAGCTTCGCTCTCAACGTGTTAACCTCCTTTTGAACTGAGGCACCAATATCCTCCATCTCTTGAAGCCTGTACTTCAGCTTGGCGACGAGCTTAGTTTGCTCTATAAAGCGCTTGCTCCTCAGTCGTAGAGACTTGCAGATCCTCACAAAAGTGTGGCAAACTTCGGAGCTTAATCAGGCCCCAGCATCCTTCCTAATTGGGAAGTGTCAGGAATGTAATCATCAATATCAATCAACTACAAGCAATAAAAGGACAAGGGAGAGAGAAAGACACATCAGTGCACTGAGAAAAAGAAGCCTTTACATTAATAAGGGTTAAAAGTACATCGAGCAGCGAAAAGAAAATTTACAACCATAAAAAGCAAAAGTACAAAGTAATCCTAGAAGATAACTAGTTAGCAACCTCAGGTTGCCCAGAGGTCGATGGCTGCTTCCCTTTATCAACATCAGAAGGAGCACCACCCTCAGCAGGGTTAACCTCTGTCGCCACAACGAGGGAAACATCAGCAGGCAACGTCTGGGAGACAGGCTCAACACCTTCAAGGGCAGGGACAGGGGAATCTTCATCTACAGTCGGCTTCGGACCCGGGTCATGCTCGTCGAACAGAGGAGAGTCGATATCAACACCAGCAGCTAAGAGGGCCTTGTTCCAGCCCTTCTTGAAGTTCAGACGGCTGATGTAGCCTATCTGAACCTCAGCGTCTTCATATGCAGCAGCCCACCCGGAGTTGTATGAATCCTCCTTGATGGTGGCTGCCTGGGACTCATTCTCCTTTAACTGCTCGATCAGTACCTTGTTCTCCTTTGTCACTGCCAGCTTGCTCAAGCAAACCAGGTCGTAGGCTTGTCGCAACTCTTTCAAATCTTTAACTGTTGCGTCCTTCTCCCAGTTGGCTGTAGCAAGAGCCGGGTCGGATGATATCCGAGCAGCATCAACGGCTTTAAAACCAGTCTCGAGCTTTGTACCCTTTAGCCTTAAGGCAACATTCTCTTTCTCCAGCTCGTTATTTTTCTTCACCAGCTCATCACGAGAACGATAGAGCACAGCGAAGTCAGTCATAAATTGTAGAAAAAAAAAGACATTAGAAGAAGGAAATGATGGAATTCATAAAAACATGGGAGAAAAGAAAAAATCTTACCAAAGCTAGCCTCTGGCTAGCCTGAAGGGCCAATTGCTCAGACCCCAGCGCCCTTTGGCGATCAGCAGGGAGAACTGCTCTCTCGAGCAGTACGGGGGCTAACTGAGGAGAAATTGTGACTGAAGCTCCCTCAGGCAGGGCAGATACCGGGACTAAGGCTTGCCCAACCTTCGTCCTAGCCTCCATCTTCCTCATCTCTTCCTCCTTCTCCTCTCCTCTATCTTCTCCTCCACCTTCTTTCTTTCCTCCTTCTTTTCTCTCTCTCTCTCCCTTACTTGCTCTTCTTCTCCTGCTCTTGAGCAAAATACCGAGAACCAGTAGCCACAGCCCCAGAGCTAGACTTCTGCTTCTTCGACCTCTATGCGAGAAGCATGTGGTCTTCATCGTTATCATCCCGAATTAAATTCTTCCTTGGAGGAACCATCTCCTCGCTCGAACTGCTAGATGTGTTCGACGACTCTCGAGCTTCAGAAACCTCCCCACGATCAGAAGAACTGCTACTACTGGAGCTCCCTCCACCCAAATTGCTTACAGCACCTGCGATATCGCTTTCAGAGCTGCTCTCCTCCTCGTCCAACTGGATAGGATCCGCAGCAGTCTCTTCAAAGGTATCGAACTCAGGGATACTATCCACATGCCTTGTTATAAAACTGGAGCCAACATTATTATACTCAAGCAAAAAAAAACAGCAGACCTGGGATGCTCGCCATTACCCAAAGGCTCCCTGATATTCCAAGCCTTAACCAGTTCAGAGAGACGAACCTCGCTGAGAGCAAGTTCCAAATTCTTCGACCTCGCTGTAGAAAAAAGCAGAGAAAAATCAGAAAGATCACAAATCAACAAAAATTGGAGGAGCAGAGCAAAATCTACCTATGTATTCTTCCCCATGAAAGGGAACAGAGAACCTATCAGACCTCGTCCCTTCAAACTGGGGAGAAAATTGCGAGTTCCTAGCAAGAAAACCTTCTTGCCAGTAGTCCTTATGGGAATCAGGTAGGTTCACCACCAATACCCTGTCAGGGCTCCTAGCCTTTAGGTAGAGGACGCCAGAACTAGTTCGAGAGAAAGAATAACAAAAACAGACCTCGGCAAGCCCTAACCTAGTACCATATAACTGATTTATTATATGGACGCCATTAATTATCTTCCACACATTGGGCGAACACTGTGCAGGAACAATATTAAAGTAACCAAAAAAGTGCAAGAACAGATCGTTGGGCGAAAAAGTGAGTCCCCCTTGGGAAAGCAACAAAACATGGATCCAATGGGCATCCTCTATCTCTCTAACATTTCTAGGGGGAAGCGCAACACTCAATATCTACCCACTCAGGGATGTTATAAAACTTCCTAAATTCAGTGACCGACCTATTCCCAATCTTTGCCATTGGAAAACCCTAGAAAACTACAAATTCAAAGAGAAAGTACAAAGAAAGGGCACATGAGACTTACAAGATGGAAGTTCGACTCAAACGATGAAGAAGCACGAGCCGAAACGATAAGGAAGCAATGAAAATAGAGACTGAAAGAAGAAAGTACGAAATGCTAGATCTCACAGGGAATGGAAGAATGCTGGGAAGATTGAAACGACGGTTGAAAAGTGGCTATTCCATAAAATCTTTAAGTGTTGCTAATCATAGTGCACAAAATACGAAGCGTGTGCCGCCAGAATCAGTTTCACAACTTTTGAAGAGATGCACAATGTACAAAAAATTCATTATGACTAATCATTTAAATTTATTGAGCCCAAAACATGGCCCAACAAACTTAGGGGCAATTGTGGGTACCCGAAATTAAAATAATGGGCCTGGACGAGTAGCCCAATTCTGGCGGCCCAAAGTTTAGACCCTCCGTCTCTTATTTGATTGTGATCCGGTCTCTTCCCACGTTCCCATTAAGGGAAGTTCAAGGAAGAGATGGAAGACGTGGGGGAGTCCAACACCCCCACTCACTAAAATAAACATGTATATATTGAATCCTAGGTCCGGGGCAAAAGGACAAGTTGTATTCTCTGTAACCACTATCCGGAGTATATAGAAATAACACTGACTGTACCACCGTGGACGTAGGCACATCTTTGTTGAACCACGTACATCCTTTATTGTGTGATTGTCATTTTACATTCCTTGTTCTTACTTGGTGCTTACCTTTCTCCTATTTGTTTGTGTTGCATAATAATTGTCACCACAGTTATATTCCTCATTTATTGCAGAAAAGTTTTTTTATGTAATAAAAAAGTCTTATATTCAATCATTAGTTTATTATTTTTATAAACATAATCTCAATTATTATAGTAGAAAAGTTTGTTTTTATCTCTATTTTAGCTCTTGAATATTATTATCTTATAAAAGTTTTCCATTGGTGAGGGTCATACCTCGCCCTCTCGTGAAATACATAGACTCGTACCACTACCCTCCTTCATTTGGCGGTTCAATTGGGAAGGTATCCTCACAACCATGGATAAATAAGTTCATAATATTTTTAAGCAGCTTGTTTTAGAAGATACTCTAGTATGCAATGGAGGTTTAAATGACAAAACTTTGAATGAAGACGTTGTTGTTATTAGAACTTGAGGACCCGGTCTTTGGCCATCCCCGATCCTCGCCGCGCGGGCGGGCGCGGGCAGGAAAGGATCCTTAGGGTCCCGCACGTCCCTCTCGGGAGCGCTTCGGTCGGCGTCGTTTGAGATGTGGTGTAAAAATGTGGAGAGATTCAGAGTCGCCAGTCTATTTTACTCAAAACAGACAAAAGCAAAAGGGGAAGTCACCCCGAAGGATGGCATCCAAAGACATACTGGTGCGTGCAAAACCAAGATGATTCGAGAAGGGTTCGAAGGCTTAGTTACGAAATGGGAAGGTGTTAGGCACCCATTCCGCCCTTTCGGTCTCTCATTAATATTTGCTATTTTCCTTTATATTTCCCTCCGTGATATTTGTGTGTGTGTATATATAGAATGGAGGTGGGAATCCTCGACTTATATCATGGAAAGGATAAAGCGAGTCATCCGTGGGAAGGTATAGGAATAATATTAGAAAAATAAGATTTACGCGGTTACCCCTACGTTGATCGTTATAATGGAACGATAACGCATGGAGTAAAACGTTACTAAGAGCAAGTATATATAATATAAGGAAAGTGGATTTAGAGAAGATAGAAAATGAGAGAAAAAAAGTGATAAAAAGGACTCGAGTTTCGGGTTTTACCCCGAGACGCCTACGTAGCCTATAAAGGCATCAAAGTCCACGTAGTTCGCATACAAAACGAGGGGTGGGGTTTATCCCATTCCAAATGGGGAATCTTTTATTTGTGAGTGTGTGTGTGTAGAAAAAGTGTTTTAGTTGTGAGAAAAGTGTGGAAAAAGTGTGAGAATTCCTATTTGGAATTTATGAGCAAACCCTCTTTTTCTTGTTTTTTGGCTTTTATTTATATGAAAATAAGAGATGTGCAATAATACTAAATAAAAAGTATATTAGGATGTGTGATATGAGATAATAAAAGTGCTAAGTAAGAAAACAAGTTATTGAGAATTTAAGAGAGAGTTTGAGAAAGTTCGACCTTCTTGAAGATCTTGAGCTTGATCTTGAATGTTGGAGAACAACCCTTGCACTTGGGTGATGATGGAGAGTGGATAATTCATCAAGTTTGATGAAAAGGATGATGAAAAATGGAAGTAAAAAAGGGTTTTGGAAGTTGAAATCACGCTGCCTTCGAGAGAGGTTTATGGGATTCGCTGAGAGAGATTTCTATCAGATCTGGGCCCCCTTGCAAATGAGGTGAAGGCCTCCTTTTATAGGCCCAGGTGGGTGCCGATCGGCATTAGCACGTTCCTGCCTATCGGCACCTGCCGATAGGCAGGCTCTGGAACCTGCCGTTTGGTAGTGTGCTTCAGGCTTTATCGGAAAATCGAACGCCGAGGGAAAACCGTTGGTCAAAATCGTGTACGGGGCATACCGTTGGAAAGTTAATTCATAGACCTTTGAAAGTCCTTTGGACCGCTCCCGAGTTTGGGAGTTTTCTTTGGGTCAAATATGGCTCGGAAGGATTTGTCGATCCATTGGACGGGGAATCGTTCGGACGCAAACGGATCGTTCGTCCGTATGGTAAGTCCAAATTGCGCACGAGGTGGACCGTTGGAAAGGTTAGGAGATGTACTTCGACATTCCAAAGAGTTTGACCCGGTTTGGAGAGTTAACTTTGGTCAACCGGGCTCGAGAAGCATTCGGTCACCTCTCGGAGTCAAACGGATCGTTCGTCCGTATGAAAAGTTAGAATCGCACACGGGATGGACCGTTAGAAAGGGTATTCAGTGCCCTTCGAAGATTCCTTCAGCCTCAATCGAGATGAAGAGTTGACTTAGGTCAAATAGAGCCCGGGAGCGCCCGGTGGCCTCTGGGTTAGGTTTCGGACGCAAACGGATCGTTCGTCCGCATGGTAAGTCAGAATTGCACACGAGACGGATCGTTGGAAAGGGTATTCAGTGCCCTTTGAATATTCATTCAGCCTCGGTCGAGCTAAAGAGTTTACTTAGGTCAAACAGAGCCCGGGAGCGCCCGATGGCCTTTGGGTCAAGTTTCGGACGCAAACGGATCGTTCATCCGCACGGTAAGTCAGAATTGCGCATGGGACGGACCGTTGGAAAGGGTATTTAGTGCTCTTCGAAGATTCATTCAGTCTCAATTGAGATGAAGAGTTTGACTTTTTGGTCAAACTGAGTCGGGGAGTATCCGATGGCTCTTAGGTCAGTACTCGGGACATGACCTGTGTTTATAGCGCTGAAGGGAGGTACTAGGGACCTAAGGAGAGTTAGGGGGTAATAGAATGGGGTGTCTACAGAGCCCCTCGATGAGTGAGTTTGGAACAAATGATGACCGTCGATTATACACCACATGATGCCTTTGAGGGAGTTTGACTGATTCAGAAGGTCGAGGTCGATTCTGAGGACCTAAGGAGTGTGATGGGGATGGGATGACGACCTGAAGTGTTGCTGGTAGATGAACGATTCTGCGGGTCAAAGCCAAATCTGCGGGATCAGGGTGAAGACGGTGACCGATTCTGCGGGTCAAAGCCAATTCTGCAGGCTTAGGGTGAAGATATAATTACCGAGGTAAATTCTAACCTAAGAGTGGTGACGACCGAGGATTGAGGTCAATTTTGACCTAACTCAGGTGACGATCCAAGACCGGGCCAATTCTGACCCAAGAGTGGTGACGACCAAGGACCGAGGTCAATTCTGACCTAACTCAGGTGACGATCCAAGACCGAGGCCAATTCTGACCCAAAGAGTGGTGAGGACCGAGGACCGAGGTTAATTCTGACCTAACTCAGGTGACGATCCAAGACCGGGGCCAATTCTGACCCAAAGAGTGGTGATGACCGAGGACCGAGGTCAATTCTGACCTAACTCAGGTAACGATCCAAGACCGGGGCCAATTCTGACCCAAAGAGTGGTGATAACCGAGCACCGAGGTCAATTCTGACCTAACTCAGGTGATGATCCAAGATCGGGGCCAATTCTGACCCAAAGAGTGGTGACGACCGAAGACCGAGGTCAATTCTGACCCAAAGAGTAGATGAAGATTGGATTCTGATTCTGCTGGAGAAAGAGCTTTGTGATTTTGATCTGAGCTGGGAGCTGATAACTAGGGAAGCTTTTTAGGAGACCTCGCAGGGGGGAACAACCTATTTTGGGTGCTGTAGGGCAATTCCGTTGGGGAAGTGATCGGGTGATCCTTAGAGATCCTTCAGAGCTTTACCGGGAGGAGTTTTACTTAGTTTTTGAGGATTCCGCTAGGGATAGAGGGGTTTCGCTTAAGGGAATGCGAAATTTTCTTGATGAAAATGGCTTTAAATCCTTCCTGGGATTTTTAGGATTTTTTCCGAGGATTTCTCTTGGCTTTCTGGTATTTTTTGGGAATTTCTGTACGAAATTTAAGGGGCGTGCCAGTCGGCATAGTATGAAGGGTGCCATTCGGCAGTGGCACGGACTTTTGGGCTACCTCGGGAAGGCAAGGGGTTAGTGTCGATCGGTATGGTAGGGGAAGATGCCGATCGGCATGGCGCTTGGCATACTATATAAAGGGAGCGAATCCCCTCATTTTTTCACAGCTTTTTTGCTTTCTCTCTCTCTGCGATTCTTTTACAAATCGTTCTAGCATTTCGATCTTCAAGAAATGGCCGGTTTTGTGAGCACTGTAGTCCATCGGGAGTGGTTGACCGTTGATGATTGGGCGAATGTGGAGTGAAGGGTTAGGGTGCCTCTTGCTTTGGGGAGTGAGAACTCCTTTGATGCGTTTGAGCCTGTTGCGGATGAGCGGACCTTGTTGCGGGAGCCATCGTGTCATCGCTCTACGAGAGTGGTTCTCGGTGGTTATGTAAGTAACCCGACCTTTGGTGTTCTTCTCTTTTTTTGGTGATTTTTCTTTCTTTCTCGACTTTTGATGAGACTTTTCTTTTTGCCGGTCTGATATTTCTTTGAAGAACATGCGTGCCCGCGGGACGACGGGGCTCAAGGATATCTGGGAGCATTTCCCACCTGTGGTGCGCTGGGTGGTCTCATCGACGGGTTTTGGGTGGTTGACATCTGTGCTGGATGAGACGCCCAGTTCGATAGCGGTCTTGTGCGCTTTGGGAGAGAGGTGGTGGGATACTAACCACATTTTTCATTTCAGCTTCGGGGAGATGACTCTGACTCCCATAGACGTGCAACAGTTATTGGGGCTGGACTGTGATGGAGAGCAGATAGAGGTGGATCGCTCTTTACGGGTGAGACCGGAGGCAGTGCGTGCGGTACTTGGTGATGTAGGGAGGATGGTTTCTGGGGATTCTATCCGGCTGTCCCTACTGAGGGACGTTTTGCTGAGCAGGGTGATTGATGTGGAGGACGGGCTGCAAGTGAGGTAGATGGCCCGGTTATTTATTCTGCTGGTGTTGATCGATTTCATGGTGGCGTCGAGTGGTGACGTCGTCCATTTGTGGTTCCTGTCGTACCTGAGGATGTTTCGAACATCCCTTTCTATGATTCGGGGAGTCTGACTTTGGCGACCCTTTACTCTTCTCTGGATGCATTCAACCGGTGCTGCCGGCAGGCCTTTACTGGAGCCACGTACCTTCTTGAGGTATATTTTAATTTGTGCATTTCTTTTCATGCATTCACATTTTTCTTTCATGCATTCGCATTTTCCTTATGCGCATTCGCATTTTCCTTATGCGCATTCGCATTTTCCTTATGCGCATTCGCATTTTCCTTATGCGCATTCGTATTTTCCTTATGCGTCTCTTTTTATTTGCGAATTCAGACGTGGTTCTACGAGGTGATTGGGTGCAATTCCCCGCTGATTTCTTTGAAGGACGACACTGTTGGGGACTTTTGTCGTTTGTATCGATGACGCAAGGCCAACCGACAGTCGGAGGGATCTTTCTCCCTGGAGGCGGTGCGTCAGGTCTTGAACGACCTGACCAGTGGTAGGGTAAGACTCTTTCCATTTTTGTCTTGGTTTTTGCACCTTCTGATCTTGTATTGATTTATGCTCGCTTGGAGATTTTCAGGTGACCTTTTATCCCTGGGGGACAGCCATTCAGGATGTGGGGGCCACCGGGGTGAACGCACGGATAAGGCATTTGTTGGCGCATGAGTTCGGCCATTCCTGGTACCTTGGGGAGAGGGTGATTCGTCAGATTGCTGAGGAGGAGGTGGTGGTGCCACCCGCAAAGCCTCCTACGTCTATGAGGCGGCAGCGACTGCTGTTGGAGGATGAGAGGATCGCGGCGATGATCGACGAGTCCTACTTGTTATACACTAATACGGCTACGTCGTATGACTATATGGACTTTGTGACGAGCTGGTTGATGGCGCCCAGCATATATGACACACTGCCCTTCCTTTCTACGGGTTCGAGTTGGGCGGTGGGTTCTTCCCACAGCGACGCTGGTCCGTCGGCATCTGTGGCGGCGGCGACCTCGAAGGTCCCTTTTGTGCGGTTGCATATCCCTTCTTACAACATTCGGTGAGCTGATGGAGGGATGGTGCCTATGTTGCACCGTCCTCATGCGATGGATTCAGAGGAGTTGGGTTTGATAGAGGAGGTCCTTCAACCTGCGATATACTTTTCTGTTCCTCTCTTTCCTTCTTTTTCTGTTTTGGTCATCTCTGCCTTGATACTAAGTTTTGCCTTTTCTTTCAGCATGTCCGGGTGTCGACCACTTGGCTCAAGGACATCAGAGACTAGATATCTTCGATGACTGCTCACATTCGGGATGCGGTTCCTGTTCCTTCTTGCTTGGTGTCGTCTGCCTCGTCTGGAGAGGACTCTGGCTCGGGTAGTGGTGGTGCGTCATCTCGCCGTAGGGGGAAGAGAGCACGTCGCAGGGGTGGAAGCTCTTGAGAGAGAGAGAGAATGTGGGTTCGGGCTGAGTCCCGTTGTTTTTGCCTCTTTTTTTTTATTTCCTGCAAAATTGATGTAACACATAACACATAACACAAATATATGCAATGCAATGGAGTTTTTTTATTATATTTTATTCATGATGAATAAATGCATGCGCATGCGCTTTTTACTTTGTTGCTGAGACCGTAAAAAAGGAATATTTTTGGAATTTTGTGAAGGAGAGTTTTTAATTAAAAGGGGAACTTATATAAGGAGGAAAAGGGATTTTGAAATTCTGTTGAGAATATCAATTTATTTTTATTGAGTTTTCAGATTTGACAAAAGAGGAAAAAGGAGAAATTTCTAAAAATGGGGGGTTGTTGATCGGCAAGCACCCTGACCTGCCTATCGGCAACTCAGTTCTGTCCTATCAATTGAAAGCTTTGAATGGTACCCTCTTCTGCCTTTGGTACCTTGTGGGGTAGGATTCCTTCCAATTTCTGCAGGGATTATGTCCCTTGTGAGGGTTTTCAAGTATAAAAAAGGGGAAGGGTGGAGTGTTTTCATCACGCCTTTGCATTCTTATCTACTTGCCCACTATTTCATAGCCTTGCAATATGGCTCTCCCTGGTAGCACCGAGTTTTCTAACTACCTCGAAGCCTTGGAAGCTATGTGCTCTTATAATGTCGACTATAATGCTTTCAACATGCGTCGAGTCCCCTTGTGGCGCAATCGGCCTATTGAGTGGAACGTGCTGATGGCGGCGGTACAGTTCTGGTACCCCGAAGACCATGTATTCCGCTTTGGGTTGGAAGAAGTTTGTCCTACCTACGAGGAATTTTCTGCCATGCTAGGTGTAAATCCTAGTGTTGCTGTGGCTTTGCCCAAATTTTCCCGCTCTCCTAGGAATTTGTTGGCCGAGCTTCTTCATATTTCGCCTTCGGCGGCTAGATCATTGGTTGTTGGAGGAATGATCTCCCTCTCGGTGGTGCTGCAGTCCGTGCATTTGTAGGAAGTAGGTGATGCTGGCTATGGTGGAGCCGTTGTCCTGGGTCTGGTTTCCAATTACTGTTGGTGACTGAGGAGATGTAAGTGGACCCACAACTTGCAGCCATTACCTCGTGGATGTCATATCATCGCAATCATGTGGTGGTGATACTAGCGGAGACCTTGAATGGCCTAGATGCCTGGAGAGAAGGTCGTTCTGACTTTTTGAGGGGTAGCCCTGTGATGCTGTTCATGTGGCTGTCTGAAAGATTCTGCTTGGCGACTCCTCCAGAGTATCCTTTGTCGATCGTACCCAACTTTTTTCACGCTACTTCATCAGTGTTGGCTTATATATTGAGAATTGGCTTGTGGAGCATGGGGCTCGTGGGCTGTATTGGTCAGTGCCTTGGTGAGGACAGTTGCAGCCTGTCCTGGAGCTAGGAGAGTATTCATATGTGCGGCTGGTTGGTCTCAGACATACCTTTTTTTATTTCCCTTGGCGACTTTTGCGCCCATTTGTCTGGGCGCAGGTCGTGCCCCCTCGGACCTCAAATTTCTTTCCGGTAAAAGATTTGACTGAGCGTCTGCGTCTGTTGCTTGGGTCTCTATGGGAAAATCGACGTCCGTCGACCCGTCCCTCTCAGTCTGTCGGGAAGGTTTGGCATGTCCCCAAATATTATATGAAGTGGTTGTGGAGGAAAGTAGTCAGCAAGATGTTGGCAGTGGAGACTGGTCAAAGATGGTTTGTTTTATCTAACACCATGGAAGGGGGTGTTGTAGTCTTTTCGAAGATGGTTAAGGCCCATAGATCCATGAAATGTTTACGGCACTCTATTCAGGAAGGGGAAACTTGGGGACCTCCGGATGTAGATGATGAGGGTGCAGGCTCCTCTGGTGGCTGTGGGTAGGACTCTTGGGGAGTTTATTTGTGTAACAGATGGGGGGATTTTATTTGGTTTTCTATGGTAGTAGGGAAGGGAGTTATCCGTTCCTTTTCTTATGTAATCCATACTGTAATTTCTTATTAATGAAATAAACAAGTTTTTGATCATTCAGCTGTGCCTTTCGATGAGTTTTGTATTTTGAATTATCTATACTGATCGGTTAGGCATACATAATCCTTTTGTTCAAGTATTTTTAGAATGAACCGCCGTTCTCGGAGGTAAGAAAAGAATAGTATTTTGTGAAAAAGAAAGGGCCGCATGCATGAGCTGCCTACGTATCTCTGGGGGTTTTTTAAAATGTTTTAAAATATTTTTTTTAGAGGATTAGGCCCACGTAGTTCTGGGTAGAGGGAAATGAAGAGTTTTTTTTTTTTAGAATAGAAGGGGGTGAGAAGAGTCGTAGCGCGCCAAGATTTCGGACTAGGGGTAGAATTTCTTGAGACGGTCCAGGTTGACTGGACGAGCCATCTCTTCCCCATCTAAGTCAGTGAGCAGGACGGCACCGCCGGATAAGATTTTTTTTCACAATGTAGGGGCCGCTCCAATTGGGCTTGAATTTCCCTCTGGGGTCCCAAATGGGTTCAATTATATCTTTGAGGGATAAATCCCCCTCCCAGACACCGCGATCCTTGACTCTCTTGTTGAATGATCGCGATATTCGGCGATGGTACCCCTGTATGTGGTAAAGAGCTTTCAATCTTCTTTCATCTAGGAGGGCTAGCTCATCAAGACGACTTTGGCACCAGTCTTCTTCACTAACATTGCTTTCGAGCATGACGCGTAGCGAGGGTATTTCCAGCTCCACAGGTGGGACTGCCTCCATGCCGTAGACCAGGGAGTAAGGGGTAGCCCCAGTAGAGGTTCAGATTGAGTTTCGATATCCCCAGAGGGCGTATGGGATCCGGTCAACCCAATCCCTATAACTTCCGGTCATCTTGCTGATAATGGCTTTGAGGTTTTTGTTAGCAGCTTCAACTGCACTATTGGTCTGAGGTCGGTAGGGAGAAGATTTGTGTCTCTGAATCCCATACTCATTGACTACTTCTGTGACTTCTGCTTCGAAATGCAACCCGTTATCTGACACCAGCTCGTGCGGGACCCTATATCGGCAGATAATATTTTTCTTGAGGAATTTGGCCACTTTCTTGGCATTCAATACTGCGTATGACTCCGCTTCGACCCATTTGGTGAAGTAATCGATGGCAACCAGGATGAACTCATGTCCGTTTGAAGTCTTTGGTGTAACCTTCCCTATGATGTCGATACCCCAGGTGGAGAACGGCCAGGCAGAGGTCATGTTGTATAATTCTCGAGGAGGCAAGTGTTGAAGATTGGAGAATTATTGGCATTTGAGGCACCTACGGATATAGGCGGTGCAATCTTGGATCATGGTGGTCCAGTAGTAGCCCTGTCGGATGATCTTTTTGGCAAGCATGTGACCGTTCATGTGGGATCCGCATTCCCCGCTGTGGATTTTCTACATTATTTTCTCAATCTCAGCCCCTGCGATGCAGTGTAGATGAGTTCCATCGAAGTTCCTTTTGAGTAGAGTTTTATGACAGAGGATGTACTGGATGACCAGTCTTCGGAGGGTTGTTCGATCTTTCTTGTTGGAATCCTCGGAATACCTACCATGTTTGAGGAGGCACCAGATATCATAGTACCAGCAATCGACTAGTTTAGGATCTTCGGTGGAGACAAGCTCAATATGGTAGCAATGGGTTAGTTTATCTTGCTTTTGAATTAGGAAGGGGGTCATTGTTATTCCCTCGGGCATGTCGACTATGGAGGCCAAGGTGGCGAGAGCATCGGCTAGGTCATTCTTTGCTCGGGGAAGGTAATGGAAGGTGATATCTCAGAATCGGGAGGCTAACTCTTCTAATTGGGCATGAAAGGGTTGGAGCTTTTCATCCTTGACTTTCCACTTTCCGAGCACTTGACCGATGATAAGGGCAGAATCCCCGTAGACGTCAAGGTATTGAATACCTTTCTTGAGAGCGATTTTGAGGCCCACTGTGCATGCCTCGTATTCCGTCATATTGTTGGTGCAAGGGAAATCCAATTTAATGGCGATGGGAGTGTGGAAGTCACCTCAGGCGATCAAAAGTATCCCAATGCCATATCCCTTTTTGTTGACAGCGCCATTAAAGAACATTTTCCATCGAGGGCGATCTTGAGTAGTGCAGAGGATATTTTCATCTGGGAATTCAGAGATCCGAACCTTCGCTTCGTCTATGGGGTAATCGACGAGGTAGTCAGATATGGCTCTTCCTTTAACAGCTTTCTGCGTGACGTACACGATATCAAACTCGGTTAAGAGCATCAACCATCGGGCCATTCGACTGGATAAGGCGGGTTTCTCAAGCGGGTATTTGATGGGATCCATTCGGGATACAAGTTTGATGGGGAAGGCGAGCATGTAGTGTCACAACTTTTGGGTGACCCATACAAGTGCGGCACACGCCTTTTCTAAAGCAGTGTAGTTGACCTCGTACCCGACCAATTTACGACTGGCGTAATAGATGGCTCTTTTTTACGGGAGTCCTCAAGGTACTGGGCTAGCAAAGCCCCAGCTGCAGTGTCGGTTATGGTTAGGTATAGGAGCAAAGGGAGACCAGACTGTGGTGGCATGAGAACTGGAGGTTGGGTCAGGTATTGTTTGATTCGGTTAAAAGCTTCTTGGCAGGCCTCGTTCCAAACTTTGGTCGAATCCTTTTGGAAGAGCTTGAAGATCGATTCACAGATAGAGGTTAGCTGGCTGATGAATCGGTTGATATATTACAATTTCCCAAGAAAACCTTGGACTTCTTTCTCTGTTCGGGGTGGTGACATCTCAAGTATGGCCTTCAGCTTTGCAGGATCTGCTTCTATCCCCTTTTCGCTGACTATGAATACCAAGAGTTTTCCTTTTGTAACGCCGAAAACACACTTCTGTAGATTAAGTCGCATCTGATACCGTCGCAGTCGTTCGAAGAACTTCCGGAGAGCGGGAACATAACCTTCTCTAGTTTTGGACTTGATAATCATATCATCCACATAAACCTCGACCTCTTTGTGAATCAGATCGTGCAGTATGGTTGTGGCGGCCCTTTGGTAGGTAGCCCCAGCATTCTTGAGATCGAATGGCATAACGGTGTAGCAAAAAGTTCCCCATGGGGTGATGAATGCGGTTTTTTCTTGGTGGTCCGGGTTCATCTTGATTTGCTTGTATTCGGCAAACCCGTCGACGAATGACTTGAGAGCATGACCGGCTGTGTTGTCCACGATCATGTCTATATTGGGTTACAGATAATCATCTTTTGGAGAAGCTTTGTTTAAAGCTCGGTAGTCCACACACATTCGAACTTTCCCTCATGATTTCGGCACAGGTACAATATTGGCTAGTCATGTGGGATACTCGATCACCCGAATGAAACCTACGTTCAACTGTTTGACCACCTCTTCTTTGACCTTGAGCGACCATTCGGTGCGGAGCTTTCTCAATTTTTGTTTAACTGGCTTGTAATTTGGGAGAGTGGGGATCTCGTGCTGAGCTATTTCAGGATCAATGTCGGGCATATCATTATAGGACCATGTGAAGACATCTACGAACTCCTTAAACAATTCTTCGAGTTGTGCACGCTCATGCTCGCCAGGGGTGGCCCCTATCCTAATCTCGCGCAGTTGGCTACTAGAACCAAGATTAATAACAACAGTCTCTTCTTCATTAACTTGAACGCGGTTATGTTGTTTATTATTAACCTTATTTAGATCAGTTAAGAATTGTTCATTTGCAAAATCATCATCATCAAAAGTTTGATTAGAATTCAAGCAGTTAATGTAAGGCACAACAAGATACTCAAAATCTTTATTTATTTCATTGATAGGAAAAACAACATTGAGAACCTCATCAAAAGAGGTCTCGATTACATTTGAGCAAGGATAAACAACAGAAGAAGAAATAGGGTAAACATTGGGGTTATGGGAGATTTCAAGACGTAGAAATGGCGCAACATGCCAGTTGAGGAGAGGTGTGTCAGCAGCTTTAATCAGACGAGATGGGTCCATTAATGTAGTGCTTGAATGAACCATGCAGAGTGCCAGCCCCAGTGTCTGCAAGTTGAAGGAATCTTGGGAATCACTTGCCTCAGTCTCTTCGGTATCTTTGATGAGCGGTTGTACGCGATGTGGGAAACTTTCGGCCCATGGGAAGCTATCGTAGAAAAATATCTCCATTCCCGGCCTCATCTTCTTGTCTGTGGGGTCATGCCATAGTTCTGGAAAACCGTAAAAGGGGAAGTCTTCGCCTTCTTTGATGAATCGTCCATTTAAGGAGTCTCCTGAAATAGTTCGGGTGCAGTCTAATCTTCTCTTTAGTCGAGACTGGTGGATCATTCTGAGCTCTTGTTCTGATGGTTGGTACCCCAAGCCGCAAGGAGGGAAAGCTTTCTTCAGTTCGATGGGCTCAAGTATCCCTTGCTGTCTTTGCCCTAGCCCCAGTCCGGTCATGAAGTGCATATTTCTGAACATCTGAATCACATTGACATTGCCATGAGGGTCATATTCTGGATAAACCCTTTCTTTGAAATCGTCCCCTGCCGGGAGTAGGAGTGGCTCAACTCGGAATCCTGATAGGAGCATATCATTTGACCCGTACTGTATCTCGAGGATTGGACTGCTGGTGTTTGCACCCTCAGCATTTTTGTTGTCGCCCAGAAATTTCTGATGGAGTGAGGAAGACACACCCTTGATATTATGGAGCCATGGGCGTCCGAGCAACAAGTTAAAACAGGCTGGGATGTCTATGACTTGGAATTCAACGACAGGGATTATAGGGCCAATCCCTATTGCAAGTTTTATGGACCCCATCAGCTCACGACGGGTGTTATCGTAGGCACGCACAGCGATAGAGGTTGGAGCGAGGTCGCTTTCTTTCAAGCTTAAACACTTGAAGGTTCTCAGTGGGCAAACATTCAAGGCGGATCCGTTATCGATAAGAGAGAGTGGCACGGTCTTTCCCATAACTTCGACGGAGATGTTGAGTGCATGATTGTGATTCGGCCCAATTATGGGGATCTCCTCTTCAGAAAATGATAGCATTCGGGTAGAGGTCAAGGATCCGACCAGATTTACTGCTTCTTCTGGTGTGGTAGAGGGAGGAACTATGGGTCCATTGAGCAATTTGATTAAAGCATTTCTGTGCAGTTGGGAAGACATGAAAAGCCCCCATAGGGTGATGTTAGCTTGAGTTTTCTTCAGTTGATCGAGGATCTTGCTCTCCTCGATGGCCATCTCTGGCATAGGAAGGTTTTCAACGCCCTTCCCTTTGTCATTTGCTGGTAGTGATCTTGGAACTTGGTAATGTCTCCCTGATCTGGTCATGTGATTTACTAAAGAAGAGAAGAACTTGAATCCCATTTCCTCGTTAATCTCAGGTTGTTTTGCCACCCTATTTATTTATCCGAGGAGTTCTTCAAATGATATCATCCCACATATGTCGACTACGGGGCCAGTTCTTCCTAAAGCTTGTTCTTCGCTTGAATCTTCGAATTCTTCCCCCCATCCGGTAGTAACAATTTTATCTTTCCATGTAAAGTCGATGTATTCCACAACTTCAACGGCTTTTTCATACAAGTCCTCCCATTCTGTGGGGATATGTGTGACTGGAGGGACCAAGCGCCCTTGTAGCTTCAAAGTGTCAAGTAACCCGGTGATATTACAAATGCTATTGGTTTTCTCAAATAATTCTGCCATAGCCTGGACAAAATCATCTAAACTGACTTCGTCGGTAGGTACAACCCATTTTTTTGAATCTCGGGCCCACTTTCGTGCTTCCAAGAACAGTGTACTGAATCTCTAGCAGTCGATGACCATCTGTGAGGGTAATTTCAGCCCGAACTTTAGGAGTTTGTTTAACGCCTCTGACAATTCTATACTTTCATTTTCATAATGGGTACGGATAACGATGCGTGCTCTGATAAGGAGTGACAGTGCCTGATCAGCAAGGCTAGTAGGGTGTAGGAGGAAATATGGGCAAGTTTGAAGAGGTTTAGGAGAGTATATGGGTGTGATTTGAGTTGAGGGATCGAAATCTGGGTTTTCTTCCAAGAAGATGGCATTGGTGTGATTTGGGAGTGGGTTGTGAGTAGTGTTTGTCTTGGGATTGGCTGGTGGGGGGATGGTACCCCGGTCAATGAGATCTTGGATTATGTTTCGAAGGTGAAAATATTGGTCGGTGGTATGGCCGACAGTTTGATGAAAGGCGCAATGAGCATCAGTCTTGAAGTTTCTTGGGAGTGGATTTGGCAACGGATGGGGATCCAAGGGTTTGATGAGGTTTCGGCTTAACAGGGATTTATAAACTTTGGAGAGGGGAGCATGGAGCTCAGTGTATTCCCTTTGGATGGGGGCAGGGCGACTTTATGGTGCCCATGACGTGATTGGTTGAGAGATGTTGTTGATGGTCGAAACGGTGGCACTGGCAGGCTTGTCATACTTTCTAGGGGTGAACTGTCCGGACACCTTATTTGGTTCAACCTCTATTTTAACAAGACTTTCTTCTATTTCCATTTCAGCCTCTCTGAGAGCTCGAAAGTGGGGATAGTATTGTCCTCCTATCGTCGCTCGGATATGGGGCAAGAATTTCTTCTTTACTATATTGACCTGCTCTTCCTCGGATGGCCGATTGGTCATTGTAGTTGCTTGCTCCCTCCACCGGGTTATGAAGTTACTGACTGATTCTCCAGGATTCTGTTTGAGCAACTCTAAATCACGACGGGTGACCTCAAGTTCTTCATTGTATTTATACTGCGACATGAATTCTCGGGCTACATCCTCCCAGCTACGGATTCTGGTTTCCTCAAGAGATAAAAACCATCGGAGGGCACTATCCTTCAAAGTTTCCTGAAACAATTGGGCCATCACCTCTTCAGAAGCCCCTAGTAGAGTCATGGAATGATGATAACTACGAAGATGAACAATTGGGGATCCACTCCCTCCGAACTTCTCGATATTTGGCATCTTGAACTTCTCGGGTAACCTCGCCTTAGGATAAGGAGACATATGGGTGTAGTCCATATAATTCCCAGAGATCCTGACTTGGTCAAACTTCTTAGTGAGCATCTTGAGATCCTATTTGACTTTATTCAACTATTCCTCCTTTGGATCAGCGACCATAAGCAGGTTTGCCATAGGCTGGGCAGTGTTTGGCATTGGAAGCTGGGCAGGCGGCGGCCCATTGGCAGGAGGGGCACATGGAGCGTGCTGATATTCTTCCAGAACCCAAATAGGCTCGGGTGGACCCATAGAACGAGGGAATAGGTCCTCAGGCTCTTGAGGAATAAGAACTTGGTTTCGTTGCATCTCTCGGACCTCGGTTTGGAGGTTGTCAATCTTGGACACGAGCTAAGCTAGGACTGTCGTCAGATCCGGCTGTATGACTGGTGCTTGAGCTGAGCTAGGACTGTCGTCACTTGTATACGGAAGTTGATCATAGTCATTAATGTCATAGCTTGATCACTATCTCAGTGCCAAGTTGAATCACTTGTGTATAGAAGTTGATTCAAGACCAGTGATATTACTATAAGATGTGTATACAATAACGATGATCATTTCCAAATAAAATTTGAGGAACGAGAGCAATAATTAACTAAACTAATAATATTATCAATAACAAATAAAAAATGTTAATGCATATCAAATCCTACAAAGTCCCATACTCTTAATACGAGAAAGAAAAATGTATCGAGCTATGGGCTTAATCAATGAATGAAACACCATGCCACTAATGGAGATATTCCTCAATACCACTTCCATTTGCACAATCATATCTCAAATGTATTGATAATAGCTACATATTTGTTTGGATTTTTGGTGATATGTGTGGTCTTTTTCCTCAGCAAGAGTTGTCGTAATATCTATACAAATAAGTACAAGGTCCCCTCCATGCTTTAAAAAATATAGCCTGCACAATAATCTCCTAATGCCTTAACTGAGAGAGCAGAGTTTGAGCAATTGACCAGTTTGGGACCTTTTTAGAGTTTTAGTTTGGAGGCAAAGAAGTAAGCTTGTTGAGCAAGCTAAAGCTAAACCACTTCAATATATCAATAAAGAGAGAATATTAGTGTGAGGGGCGCAATGGTTTACTCGCACACACATTACACAATCACATTTACACAAAATGGTGAGTAACCATAGAGGTGCTTGGAGGTAACTTTTTAAGTCACAGGTGGAGAGTGACCCTCAAGGTCACTTGCAAGTTTCAAAGCTTCTTAAACGAGAATTTTCAATAAAAGAAAAAATAACACTTTTTGATCCTACTCGCCAACAATATCTTCTTTGATCCTATATTATACTAGGTGTCACACCACAAAAAGGGTAAATCGTGGTAGACAATGATAGATAATGATAAGGACAAAATATTTTTAGATATATATATCACAAAGGAATATTCTTGGGCGTGAAATAGCCATGCCAGCCCTAAAATTTTTACTATAAATAGAGCACTAGGTGCACATTTATTAACAACATCATAACAAGCACTGTTATACTGCACAAACTTCTACAAAAGGCAGAAGATATCCTCCCCCTGCTTTATCTAATTTGTTGAAGTACTTACTTATCCTCTGTCAAATAATCATTACTCTTAAGAGTGTTATATTCCTCATTTATTGCAGAAAAAGTTTTTTAATGTAATAAAAAAGTCTTATATTCAACCATTAGTTTATTATTTTTGTAAACATAATCTCAATTATTATAATTGAAAAGTTTGTTTTTGTCTCTATTTTAGCTCTTGAATATTATTATCTTATAAAAGTTTTCCATTGGTGAGGGTCGTGCCTCGCCCTCTCGTGAAATACATAGACCCATACCACTACCCTCCTTTATTTGGCGGTTCAATTGGGAAGGTATCCCAATAACCATGGATAAATAAGTTCATAATATTTTTAAGCAGCTTGTTTTAGAAGATACTCTAGTATGCAATGGAGGTTTAAATGGCAAAACTTTAAATGAAGACGTTGTTGTTATTGGAACTTGAGGACCCGGTCTGTGGCCATCCCCGATCCTCGTCGCGCGTGCAGGAAAGGATCCTTCGGGTCCCGAGCGTCCCTCTCGGGAGCTCTTCGACTGGCGTCGTTTGAGATGTGGTGTAAAAATGTAGAGAGATTCAGAGTTGCCAGTCTATTTTACTCAAAACAGACAAAAGAAAAAGGGGAAGCCACCCCGAAGGATGGCATCCAAAGACATACTGGTGCGTGCGAAATCAAAATGATTCGAGAAGGGTTCGGAGGCTTAGTTACGAAATGGGAAGGTGTTAGGCACCCATTCCGCCCTTTCGGTCTCTCATGAATATTTGCTATTTTCCTTTAGATTTTCCCCCGTGATATGTGTGCATGTGTATATATATAATGGAGGTGGGAATCCTCGACTTATATCATGGAAAGGATAAAGCGAGTCATCCGTAGGAAGGTATAGGAATAATATTAGAAAAATAAGATTTACGCGGTTACCCCTACGTTGATCGTTATAATGGAACGATAACGCATATGGAGTACTACTAAGAGCAAGTATATAGAATATAAGGGAAGTGGATTTAGAGAAGATAGAAAATGAGAAGAAAAAGGTGAGAAAAAGGACTCGAGTCTCGGGTTTTACCCCGAGACGCCTACGTAGCCTATAAAGGCATCAAAGTCCACGTAGTTCGCATACAAAATGAGGGGTGGGGTTTATCCCATAAATCCAAATGGAGAATCTCTTATTTGTGAGTGTGTGTGTGCGTGTAGAAAAAATATTTTAGTTGTGAGAAAAGTGTGGAAAAAGTGTGAGAATCCCCATTTGATGAGCAAACCCTCTTTTTCTTGTTTTTTGGGTTTTATTTATATGAAAATAAGAGATGTGCAATAATACTAAATAAAAAGTATATTAGGATGTGTGAGATGAGATCATAAAAGTGCTAAGTAAGAAAACAAGTTATTGAGAATTTAAGAGAATTTAAGAGAGAGTTTGAGAAAGTTGGACCTTCTTGAAGATCTTGAGCTTGATCTTGAATGTTGGAGAACAGCCCTTGAACTTGGGTGACGATGGAGAGTTGCTAATTCATCAAGTTTGATGAAAAGGATGATGAAAAGTGGAAGTAAAAAAGGGTTTTGGAAGTTGAAATCACGCTGCCTTCGAGAGAGGTTTATGGGATTCGCTGAGAGAGATTTCTATCAGATCTGGGCCCCCTTGCAAATGAGGTGAAGGCCTCCTTTTATAGGCCTAGGTGGGTGCCGATCGGCATTAGCACATTCCTGCCTATCGACACCTGCCAATAGGCAGGCTCTGGAACCTGCCGTTTGGCAGTGTGGTTCAGGCTTTTTCGGAAAATTGGCCGCCGAGGGCAAATCATTGGTTATAATCACGCACGGGGCATACCGTTGGAAAGGTAATTCAGAGACCTTTGAAAGTCCCTTGGACCGCTCTCGGGTTCGGGAGTTGACTTTGTGTCAAATATGGCTCGAAAGCGTTTATCGATCCATTGGACGGGGAATCATTCGGGCGCAAACAGATCGTTCGTCCGCATGGTAAGTCCGAATTACGCACAAGGTGGACCGTTGGAAAGGTTAGGAGATATACTTCGACATTCCAAAGAGTTTGACCCGATTTGGAGAGTTGACTTTGGTCAACCGAGCCCAAGAAGCATTCGGTGACCTCTCGGAGTCAAATGGATCGTTCGTCCGTATGGAAAGTCAGAATCGCGCACGGGATGGACCGTTGGAAATGGTATTCAGTGCCCTTCGAAGATTCATTCAGCCTCGGTCGAGCTGAAGAGTTGACTTAGGTCAAACAGAGTTCGGTGGCCTATGGGTCAGGTTTCGGACGCAAACGGATCGTTCGTCCTCATGGTAAGTCGAAAATGCCCACGGGACGGATCGTTGGAAAGGGTATTCAGTGCCCTTCAAAGATTCATTCAGCCTCGGTCGAGCTGAAGAGTTAACTTACGTCAAACAGAGCCCGGGAGCGCCCGGTGGCCTCTAGGTCAGGTTTCGGACGCAAACGGATCGTTCGTCCGCATGGTAAGTCGGAGTTGCGCACGGGACGGACCGTTGGAAAGGGTATTTAGTGCCCTTCGAAGATTCATTCAGTCTCGATCGAGACGAAGAGTTTGACTTTATGGTCAAACTGAGGCGGGGAGTGCCCGATGGCTCTTAGGTTAGTACTCGGGACATGACCTGTGTTTGTAGCGCTGAAGGGAGGTACTAGGGACCTAAGGAGAGTTAGGGGGTAATAGAATGGGGTGTCTACACGGTCCGTTTGTGGTCTAGATAGGAAGCTCAGTTGTAACTCTGCAGTTGACGGTGATGAACCCCATGAGTTTGTTATTTGATTTTTTAAAATAGCACATTATGGATATGGAGAGCTTGGGGAAAGTATGTGTTATGCCAGTGGCGGATCCCATGGGAGAAGCAATTGCGCTAGAGGTGGCACCGACCAAGAAAGTAAAAGCTGAACAAACCCCGACTCCTGTTGCATCTCATATCACTAATAAAACTAAGGTGGATGAGGCACCTTCAAAAGCAGTTACCCTAGAGGAAGTGAAGAAGCTCATCTCGCTTAAACAAATTGAGTCTCCTCTTTTATATAAGGGGTTGAAGAATCATTTTCCTGATTGTATCAATGACATACCCTACCCAGGGAGGTATATTCCACCAAAGATTATCAAGTTCAATGGCAAAGGAGAGAGTCGTAAAGAGCATGTCAAGAGGTTTATGGAGTACCTTGGTGTGCATTATAATGACAAGAACCTAAGGTTGAAAGAGTTCTCGTAGACTTTCACTAGGAAAGCCTACACATTGTATTCTTATTTGGCACTAAAACTCGTTCCCACTTAGGAAGAAATGCACATGTAGTTCCTTTAAAAATTATTTGTAGCTTAAGATGAGTTTACTCTGAGGCATTTAGCCCACGGCGTCTAAAAACTAGGTGAGGAGCTAATGCAGTACATCAAGCGCTTTAGGGAGAGAGATTTAGAGATTCACGAGGAGGCTATAGAGACCAGACTATTGTTATTTTTTATGGAAGGTCTGCTCGAAGAGTATAATATCCATTCGATCAATGATAACTTCACGGGGTAATTCAACTTTAGCACCACTCTTTACTATAGCGGTACTTAGATGATTATATCTACTATACTTTAGTAGTCGTTGCAACAATCCTCAACAATGCCACAAAGGGAGTGACCTGTGCTGCGGTCCTCATCCCCAACTTCAACTTATATCTCCAACAAAGCCCCAACTCCTGCTGCCCATGAAATGGCCCTCCTGAGGTCGCTCTTCATTGATCAGTACACGAATCTTGAACGAGCATGCAAAAGATTTACTATAATATTATATAATGGCAGGAGAACGAAATCTCACAAGAGGAGTTAACAATCCTAATCATAAGGCTCTATATCAAATCGAGAGCAACGCTGGAAGTGTAGTACGTCCGCGCAGATTCCTAAGGACACTAGAACCTGATGCTCTGCTATCATCTGTGACACCCCACCTAATAAAATACCAGGCGATCAATACTGTACCAAATTAAAGCAGGAGCCTCTTATGGTTCATTCTTAGCATTACTGTCGAAAACCAATTTAATTACTAATAACCTCTTAGGCTGGCATCAAAATTTTATTTAACTAATCTTTTTAATCAAACCATTCAAATAAAACATTCACATAGTTTATATATGAAACTGAAATGAAATAAAATAACTGAACACTCGGCATAACATAATACAACCAAATCGAATGCCGAACTAAAAGGCGGTAAAAGAATAAATGACTACAATTGGGCTTTTGGCCCTAGTGTTGCTATAATGCTTCCTATCTAGATCATAAGAATATAAGTGTCCCAAAATAAACCTACATGCATCCACAGTTGCTGCAGCAATGTCTGACTCGAAAGGATCATCATCCAGGCATCCTTGTGTCTAATAACCTATATATATATATATAGCAAGAGAGGAGAAAATAGAGAAATGGGTCAGAGCCCGAGTTTGAAAATATTTTGCAAGTGCATAAATGCCATATTTTTAAAATATGATTTATCTCATATTTAAATTGGTATCGCACTCCCCTGAGATACCCATCACCCATCTTCTAATAGTGCACACCTATTGCATACCCTTTAAACCTACTAGTTAAGTTACCCTGCTTTACTAAACGCTAACATCCATCCTCTAAAAATCCTCATACCCGAATACTAAGGGCTAACCTTCTCCCCATTCCCAAAATTTCCCTAAGTTCGTGCGTGGGGTGCCTCGTGAAGCGAAATCTAAACAAGGAAACCCCCGTTACACTACTACATGACAATGTTGATCGTCGAGATCCATCAAGCCCTCAGCATTTAACGTATATAAAAAATCATATATATATATATATAATTCTTACTTTAATATACAAATCACAATTTAAGTCCGGATAAAATTCTCCCAGAATGAGAATAAATCCTTATTCATTTTTCTCTTTACTCTAGTTACAGATATATGATATCTTGTCCTCATATACATGCAATATACTATACACAACAAGTATAATAACCATCCCACCGAGCTATAACTCGAGGATGCAATCTCATAGTGCCGATCCGAATCTGGGTTTACTCACTATACTACGGTACCAAGCCAAAATTACTCATGGTCATGATAAAAATACACAACGGTGGAGGCGGTCATATTCCCTCTTCAAGTGGAGTACACACATCGCACTCGAACACGGGACGAGATGACATGGGAATATACTCTCCCTTCTCCTCAAGACAGGGGATTCACCCACATCGCGCAACCTCCCCGGATCGCACTAGAGAAATATATAATTTAGCCGTTCCAACCCTACGCCAAAGGAAAGCCCGTGGAATCAGCCTCTAAGATACAAATATACCATTCACACACAGATATATATGTATTCATATTATCTCATATATGTATATATAATATACCACCTCTCAAATATATATGGCTATAATTGCCAAACTCTTATAGCGATAGCCAACAACCCCGATTGTCCCCATTCGTTATAGTATATAAGTATTTGCACACTTAAAATACTAATCCAATAAGTATTCTCTTACTTAATATAACTCGCACCTAAATCACTTTTAAGGATTTATATAAACTCCTGAATAAACCAATTCGTAAGAACCAAATAAGTATACTATCGACTTTCTTGGGTTCTATAGGTATCACATCACCTATCATAATAGTCGTCAATAGACGCATCAAATTGTCGCTTAATCCTTGTTAGCCCATATCCTCGAATCCATCCTAATCGAATTCTAGGATTTACTCAAATGTATTTAGCCCGAAAAAATTATAACCGCGCACATAACTCTACATACTTACCGAAAACCCCTCTCTCGAATGTTGCTCAACCTGAACATTCACTAGGTCCGTTCCCCGGATTATACCCTAAATTAATCCAGGGTTCTCTCTTTCATCTAAAGGTTTACTCACCCTCAAAACCATCATTTGGGAGTCCCAATATCATAATTAGGATCCCCCCATATAAATCCCCAAATTGTGAGTTAACTCCCTATACTCTTAAGGGAAGAAAACTAACAAGTCTGGCAAAAGCGAATCGATTCGCCCTTAATACGAATAGATTCGGGCTGGCGAATCGATTCAGCTCCCAATTCGAATCGATTCAGAAAGTGCTCTACAAGTAGGTCCTCAAAGGAGAATCGATGCGGTCTCCATCCAAATCGATTCGGCTCGAGACAGACTTATAGATCCCCTTGTGCGAATCGATTCGGTCTAGACCCGAATCGATTCGCCCTATTCGAGGGGCACTGTTTGGGCTATTTCTCAATCTCCAAAATACCCAAATATCAACCCAACCTCCATTTTAATTGTTTCTAATCTCAACCAACAACTCTATAATCATCATAACACTCATTTATAACTAACACCTCAATTTATTTATTGTATTAAACCATTTCTCTTAGGTTTAAACCTTAAAACCATTAAAACCCTAGTTTTGACATTTCTCCAATTTCAATTTAATTTTACACTCCATTAACATGGTTTTAACACTAGAAATCATTTAGAGTTTATAATACATCAATTTGTTAACGCATACTCAAACAGAAAATCGATGGCTACATGTCTGCAACTCTTCCCCCCTATTTTGGCATGTTTGGATTTCTCCTCCTCTAGAAATCCCGTAACTTCTTCATACGGACTCGGAATCGCGCATCGTTCACGGACGCACGAAGGTTGCGAGGGGGGCTATAACTTTCGTTAGATGTTGGGTTAGGTGCCCAAGCTGTTAAAATCCCCTTGAACGTGCGATCGTGTACGGAAATCGAGCGAAAAGCGTCCGAACTTCACACTTAGCATCCAAATACCTATAAAAGCTCAATTAACACCTGAAAAACATGTTATCATAAAAATTCGAGGTTATTTGGTTAACGAGCATAAATATTGGGAATAAGATGCCCGAAGGGGATAAAATGCGTCGGTTCGAGAGATGAAGTACGCAATATTTGCGTATTATCACACCCCCTAACTTACACATTGCTAGTCCTTAGCAATAAAATAGGATGCAACAAGAACTACAAGCAAACCAAAAGCAGGAGATAGTACAAAAGTATGGTATAAAAGCAAAAGGCCACTTTCGCGGGCGATTCGATTGAATTTAGCGTATGAAATAAGTCGTTAAACCCCTAGGTTACCCTAGTGGACGAGTGTCATCTCGTGAGGGTTTTCAGGGATGATACCCACAAACATCACATGATTTTCTCAAAATATGCCCAACCCAGCATGCGACAAGCCCAACAATAAGAAAAAGGATTTCATACGCATTATTAGCAAATCGAACGAATTCAAACAAAAGTCCGAAATCATTAACATTATAGAATGCACCTCATATAATTGAAACCTTGAAATGTGGGAGGGGAGCGAGCACATGCAAAGTATGATTTGGCGAAAACTTATATAAACCGGATAAACATTAAAGCAAGCATATATTTAATCCTCACGGGCATTACACTTATCAAGTGAATTCACTCGAAATAGGGAGATAACACACGAAACATGCGGGCATAAATAGTAAATGTAAATGGAAACTAGGCCGCACACATGTCACAAATGAAGAAAGCTATATATAAAATGAAAAACTGTAATCTCAATTAAAGGATATCGCACATGAAAAGAGGCAAAATATATTTTCATAGATTATCAAAACTATTTAAACCTTTGAATTACATCTACTAAAGATCACATAGGACTTGAGTAGGGTTATAATGTAGGCTAGGCTAGGGTACGAAACGAAGGATATGTATATACGGATTCAAAGTGTTCGGAAATGAAAACTCGGGATAATGGAAAAATGCGGGCAATTAGCATTAAATATAACAATGGAAAGAGTAATCAAAGCTTATTGAACTATATACAACATATACAACTTTCTCTTTCTTTTCTTTTCTTCTTTTTCTCATTTTTCTCTTTTGTTTTCTTTTGCTTTCTGCTTTCTCTTTTTCATCTCTTTTTCACTTTTTCTTTTCTTTACTTATCACACTCTCATATGCCTAAATTGCAACTGACACACAACCACATCATTCAATCCCAAGCAACATTCCAAACAAAGGTATGGAAGTTATATGTATGGTTTAAAACTCCAATGTGTAGTTGGTATGGGACTTGGGATACGAAACGAAAGGCTAATATTTAGGCTCAAAGGGGTTAACTGGGGTAAACATATAAGGGTGAAGTCAAGGTCAATATGGGTGATATAACAAAGATGGCCTATGATCATTTCAAAAGTTTACGCAATTCTCGAGTCAAAACAATATATGAAAATCATTATCAAGTAACACATTTCAAGATATAAACTCAATTAATGAATGGTCAATGAAAGAATAGAGATATTATCGATGAATTCAACGTTTTCAAAGAGTAAAGAATAGTGTATACACTCACAAACGATGAAAGGTACAAAGCTTAGTCGGTGTAAGTATATACAATGCAACAAAAGATTATCGAGTTATACAAATCTTAAACCAAATCAATAAGGCAAGAAAGTGCATGTACTCATGGGATTAAAGTTTAATTCATGAAGTTATTCATAATATCAATAAGTGAGACTAAAGTCTAATAACTTCTAAAATCTAGAACATGCATCATTGGGTTGTCTATTGAATCGGGCAATTATTGAAATTTATCATCGAAAACAACGGTAAAATGCCCAACAAAGGAGAAAAAGAAAGAAAAACTTTTTGAAAATTTTGAATTTTTCTAAGAAAATCATACTAAGTAACTAACATGTGAGCAAAAGCATGGAATAAATAAAGAAATGGACAGAATATCCGACACCCCCTAACTTACAACTTGACATTTTCCTCAATGTGAATTAAGAACCAAGTTAAAGAGGGGAAAATAGTGATATTACCCAAAATTGGAGCGATCCCCATAAGAATAAGTCTAAAGAATCTACAAAACAAGTTAGTACTGAGCATAGCAAAAACAAATAACAAAAAGTTAACTAATTACACTAGACTAAATTAAAAAGGGAGTAAAATAAAATGAAAGAAAGAATAAAAAGCTAACTATATACAACCTACTATTTAGGCTTCACACTAACTGTACACTAGAAGTCTAAATAGCTGAGGGTCCACTGAAAAAACGATTTGACTTTGGAGGATAATCGGTGTACCCTCACTCTCAAGCATGCCTTCCGAAAAATATGAATTTCGTTTGAACAATGGAAGGCATGTGTAAGGCGGCAGAAATGAACCATCGTCAATTAAAAGTTTTGGAGGGACGATGGGGGATTTGGATTGAACGGGTGACAAAAACATATGGGGACCAAGAAAAGCAGAATATCCTCCCAAGGATTTTGAAATTGGAAGGGGAGGTTGCGCACACAAAGGCGAAGATGCGATTGTGGAAGGCGACTCGAGCAAGTTCTCCTCATCGGCGAAAAGGTTTAAAACATTAAAGTTCGAAACCGAATCATCGGGTACTCGTGACGGTGTGATAACAGAGAATGAAAATGGGGATGAAAGAAATTCAAACTCATGAGATGAATCATCATCTCATGAAGATTGAGTTTTGAAGGAAATAATATCATTTTCAATGAAATGTTCTTCTTTGGGGGCCAAAGAAAAAATCATTTCATTGCAAATAAATATTACGTCATTTTCATCTTCACTTTCAATATCTATTACGCAATGGGCTAAGTCAAGAATGATTTGTTCCAAAGTAGGCACAAAGTCCTCATTTGGTTCAAAACATTCCTCGACTTCAAAAGTCTCGGAAGAAAAATCGTCGTCGTACTCAAATAATAAATCCAATTCATCTTCCCACAAACGATTTTCTTCCCGATAACGATTTTCAAGTTTCTCATTCTCAAGCATACGCAAGCCCTCACCAAAAGTCATAGGTCGAGGAGCGGATACTTGAAAATGGGAACTTTGAAAATTACCATCGGACATAAACGAAAACTCATTATTATAGGAATTTTGAAAACTATTGCAATTCGTTTCAAAATTCCTATTATAAGGAGGTAAAGGCCCGAAATCATTATCATTATCATCAAAATACACGCACTCCAAAGCTTAACTTTTATAAAACTCCCCCAAAGTCATTTTATATGTTGTAATTTTTTGGAATTCTAAGTATTGACCAAAAGTCAAAGGTTTACGAGAATTTTGAGAATTATCATAATGATTACCGAAAGAATTGGAATAAGACATGCTTACCCCCAAAATGGATCGAAATGGCGAATTTCACAAAGATATGCATGCGCGAGAAATTCAAGCGTTAATAAGTGCTCAAATGTAGTATTCCTGCAAAAATATTAGCAAATAATACAAATAGAAAGAAAATAATATGAAATACTAAATCAAATAAAGTCTAAAATAGACTCATCCCCGACAACGATGCCATTTGATAGGCAGGGTTTCGTCGCGGCGCGAGAGTCACCTACGCGCCGGTCATTTTGAATTTGGCTCACCTGAACTATACAAAAACCTAAACTTATGACTACACTCAACGGGTGAGTATAGCGGCCAAGTCCGGGTATCAAAAATCCACAGAGACGAGTTGCTAGAATTTACCGGATTTAATATTCCTGAATAAAAGTGTAAAAAGGTGAATTACAAACTAAAAAGGAAAAGATGCATAAAAGGAAAAAAATTAATCTAGGCGAGTGTATTGAAACTTGATTAACAAAGCGAGTAAAACTATAAGTTGTGCCGAATTGAACTCACTCGGGTTGATGTGTTGCTTTGCTTTGGTGATGGTGTTTACGGGTCTATTTCGAGTGCGTTGTCCTAGTTATTACGCTTAGGAGATTTGATGGGGCATATCATGTATGTCCCATGTTTACGACCTTGCGTGCTTAATGTTTGGGGTATTTATTAACGCCAGAATCTTATTAGGCTTTTATACGGATTTAGGGGCGTGACAACCCTTGATTTAATTAACTGTCGAAATGAGACGCATTTGTAATAACTCGTCGACCCATGTGACCATTTTATACTAATTAACTCGGGTGAGGGATATTCGATGCAACCTATAGTTTTACTCGCTTTGTTAATCTAGTTTCAATACACTCGCCTAGATTAATTTTTCCTTTTTATGCATCTTTTCCTTTTTAGTTTGTAATTCACCTTTTTACACTTTTATTCAGGAATATTAAATCCGGTAAATTCTAGCAACTCGTCTCTGTGGATTTTCGATACCCGGACTTGGCCGCTATACTCACCCGTTGAGTGTAGTCATAAGTTTAGGTTTTTGTATAGTTCAGGTGAGCCGAATTCAAAACAACCGACGCGTAGGTGACGCTCGCGCCGCAGCGAAACCCTGCCTATCATTATGCTTGCCATTCTTAAATTTGGGATTCTTACCTGGCATATCAGGGCCACATTCCGAAGATTTACTTTCAATTTCTGAACCTGAAAGTTGTCTCGACGGTAGCCTATGTTCAACCCCGCCCGATAAAAAATTGGAACCTTTCTCAAATCTGAAACTATGAGTCGGGGGTAAAAACCTCCTCTGGCTAGCGGATAGACGAAGAGATTCAGTATCCTCTCTACAAATAGGACACCCCAAATAACCATGTACTACACAACAGAATAATGTCCCATAAGCTGGAAAAATATGAATTGCCCACATCAACATAGCTTTCAGCGTAAACTCTTCTTTTATAAAAGAATCAAATGATTGCACAACCTCTTACCATAACTCATGTAATTCTTCTACTAAAGGAGCCAGGTAGACGTTGATGTCATCACTTGGTGCCTTTGGCCTAGGTATCAACAAAGACAACATCGAAAATTTAGGTCTCATATACTGTGAAAGAGGGAGGTTGAGTGGGGCTAGGATCGTTGGCCATAAACTCTGATTGGAGCTTAGATTTTCAAATGGATTAAAACCATATGTTGATATAGCCAAATGAATGTTGCGCTGTTCTCGAGCAAAACCGGGATACTCATAATTCATCCTCCTCCAAGATGTAGAATCAATAGGATGACGCGTGAGATTACCCCCTACTTATGCCCTAGCATACCAAGTCATTGCCTCCGCTATCCATGGTACTGTGAAAAATCATTTTAATCTAGGCCCAACGGGAAAATATTTCAACACTTTTTTAGGCAATTTTGATCTTGTGTCTTCCTTACCAGTAGATTGGACATATCTAGGTTCATCGCATACCGGACAACGATCGAGATTTTCATATTCCTTTCAGTATAGTATGCAGTCATACACACAAGTACGAATCGATTTATACTTTATTCCCAAACCTTTCAAACTGTTCTTCATACCAGGATAACTATTTGGAACCGTATTCTCCTTGGGTAGTAAGCCCTTCACCTAATTCAGAATTCCTATCACGCTATTGCCAGACAAATCATACTGCCTCTTCAAACTGTGCAAACCAATCATGACATGTAAAGTTATTTGATCTTTCTCACAACTAGAGTATAACGGTTGGGTCGCCTTAAATTTTAAACTTTGGTAGTCATCTTCAAGGTTTATCGCGATATCTTTATGAGCACTCGAACCTTGTACATCATCAGTAACCTCATTCTCCTCCGCTTCATAAACTCCATACGCTTCATCATCTAAATCCTCTAACGTATTATGATATACGTCATCCCCTTTTACATCTATCCTACTTGTTGAAGGTTGTTGTGAAGGTTATTCGGGGACAAAAGGAACTTTTAATTCACCGTGAAAATTCCAAAATTGATAAATATCTTGCATACCCCATCTTAACAAATGTAGTTTAACTGTTTTCCATTCAAACACCTTACCATTCTTACACCTAGCACAAGGACACGAAAACTCTTCATCATTATGACATCTCTTTGCGTATTTCACAAATTCATTAGCACCTCTGCGAAACACATCCCCCATTCTATTTGTCTCACCCATCCACTTTTTATATTTCGGATATCCCATCACAACTATCATAACTAATAACCCATTAAAGGTAAGAAATGTATATTCATGGATTAGTATAAACAAAACTTAGATTTATAGTATGTTTCATTTAATTATGTCTTATTTATATTTGACTTTTAAATTTCAAATTCAAATTCAATTTATAATAGAAATTACTATTTCCTCCATCTCCTCTAAAGGGTGAGTGGTTCTATCCCATTCAAGACCGTATATTTCTGTAATTATACGAACAACTCATACACATTGTTACGATTTGATAAACATTCGACAACATATCCCCGTAGTTCTCCAAGTACACAACGTATATTGGCAAGTGTGAGTGTTATTTCAATTGATCAATTGAAATAACAGTCACACTTGTCAATCTAGTATGTACCCAGAGAACATTAGGATACGACTGCAAAACTTCCTCTAAAAGCAACAACTTTAAGCCACTAAGAATATTATTATACATAATTTATGCAGTCTCAAACTGTCCAAACGGGACAATTCGAGAGATCTCATTACATGGGTAATGACTCTCGCACGGGTCTAAGGGCTATTGAATGCGTACGCATAAGAACTAGAAGGCTAGTATCTATGCGCACTATATATAATTTCAAGTATGTTTCATTTAATTATCATACTATATATATATATATATATATATATATTATTGTTTGTGATACAAAGTAATTTTAAAAAAAGTTGAAAAATCCAACCCCCATATAGACAATAATTCAGTGGTCATGCCACTTTTAAAATTAACCAACAGAAAATCAATCCATTACAATCCAACCGCAATGGCAACAACAAATGTGTATCTAGTACTCCTTCTAATTCATCTACTCAATTAATTCTTTTCATCAATTAAACTAACAATTAAAGTATATAATTATTAATTTTCTAATTTACAATGAGGGGCAATCGTACTTGCATATGAAAAGGGGCACTAATTATTAATTTACTACAAAAATTAACAACCAATCAATATTTAATCAATCAATTCTTTTATAAGGGGCACTACAATATGAGGGGAAATATCTAATAAACCAATAAAAATTTAATTAAAATAAACGCACACACGCACATATACACACACACACACACACACACACAACCCCACACCCCCTGCCCCCTGCCCACCCCCAGTCCTGCCCCCTCCCCCCCACTGCCACTGCACACATGAGCACACATACACACACACACACACATGCACATATACACCCCCTCCCCTCCCCCTTGCCTTGCCCCCTCCCTCCCCACACACGCGCACATATATACACCACACTCACACACACACACACACACACATTTATACACACATATATACATACACGCACATATACACACACATATACACAAATGGAAGAGAAATATAGAGAGAAAACGTACCAAAATCGTATAGAGAGAGTGTAGTCACTTAGAGAGAGAGAAATTGAGGGAATAGAAATCGGTGAGAAAAAAGAAGTGGGAAGGGTTTTTTACTAACAGAATTGTCATGAACATATCACGGTCATTGACCCTGACAAGCCTTTGTCGTGGCCTTGTCACGGTCAATGACCGTCGTAAAAAATGGGTGTTTTTTGTCACGGTCATTGATCGTGACAAGGCTGGCAGGTTGAAGGGTGTTAATTTGACCATTTTGGTGTAGTGGTATAAATATAAACCCTTGGCGAGACTTTGAAAGACTTTTGGCATTCGTCCATTTTGAGAGAAAATAGAAGAGAGAGTAAAAAGAGAAAAGGGAAAGGAAATAGAGAGAGGGAGAGACAAAAACCATAAGAAAACAAAGAGAAAAATATTTAGGTTTTCCCCAAACCAAAAACCTACTCAATCGTATAAAAAAACCAGAAAACCACCATACTTGAGTGATTAAAACTTTAGGTTTTCTTGAGGGTTTTTGGGGTTTGACTGTTTGAAGAACATTTGTTAAACTTTATCTCTCTTAGGAACAAGAATCTTGTGTTTATCGTATTTCTTTCTAAAAATCTTGAGAAACACGTTTGAGATACATTTCACATAGATTTAAGTGTTTTTATACCTTCTCTCGTTTGGATCTTGTGTTTTACTGTTTATATGTTTAGATCCATTATCTTTAGCTTTAATTTTTTGAAAAGGAGACTTCGAAATCCATCTTAATTTTAGATCTGAAGGATTCGTCCATAAAATTAGAGTTTTACAGTTTGTGAAACTTATTTTGTATATAAATAAGTTATTGAGACTTAAATCTACTTTTCTGAAGATTTAATTTCAGATCTGAAATTTCGTAGAAAAAATGAAATCTGATTTTCTTGTAAATTGAACACTTGCGCGTCATATATAATTATTATAATTCATAGGACTATTTGTATAATATTTAAAGAGCGAAGTGAGTTGCGTGTTTCATTTTAGACACTTCACAGTCACAATACACTCTCACACATACACTTAGAAAAACTATTGTTCCTTGAGAGATCTTATTTGACTGAGTTCATAAAGCAAGGATCAAGGAGTTAAAGTAAAGGAGCTGTCAGAGAGATCAAAGCCAGAATCAGAATACCGTGGATGAGGCTTTTCACTCATTAGGTATATTTATGTTATTTAGCTTAGGATCTTGTGTTTGCATGTTTATGTGCTTGTAACTCTTGTATATCTATTTATAGTGAATTTTTGTTTTATTCTGCAGAGGGATTCGTGGATGTTTCCTCAGATTTGAGGTTTTACCAAGTTAAAAATCACTATATCAATTTAGTTCTTAATTTCTTACATGGTTTGGTTTCTATACAAATAATTAGTATAGGTTTTTGAACTCAAAGTTAGGGAATCAGGCTACCAAGTCTAACATTTAACTTAATTTGTTTTATACACATATTATGTTTTAAGATTTCAAAAAGGAGTTTCCTAAATGATTTTGTTTTTGGAGTTTACTTAATCTTTAACTTTGTGTTAAAAACTTAGTGAACGATTTTTTAAAAATCTGGTCGGCTGATGGCTTGGGCGATCGAGCTCGGTGAGTACGACATACAGCACGAGCCCAGAATAGCCATCAAGGGGCAAGCACTAGTAGATTTCCTTGCTGAGTTCACTTACGAAGAAAAGTCATTTGAGTAGACTCATTTGGGAGATAGCTTCGTTCGCGAAGGCAAACAGACTTCTCCTGATGAGAGCTTGATTTTAGGCGAGATAGAGTAGACTCTCCTTAGAAAGAGTTCCTCAACAAAGGGTGACAATGATTAGAACGATGAATCTCAAAAGAGTCTGTTTAGATTTGGAAAACTTGAAGGAGCAAATTTTGGACAGGACAACGTTATCTGGAAGTTGTTTGTTAATGAATCATCTTGTTCGGTGCGTAATGATGTGAGGATCATCATCGCTACTCCAGATGAAATAGATGTGGAGTACGCATTGAGCTTTCAATTTGAAGCTTTCAACAATGAGGCAGAGTACGATGCCTTGATTATCGGGTTCGGGTTAGCCTCATCTGTAGGGGCCGACCATATTGCGGCACACAGCAACTCTCAACTGGTGGTCAACCAGCGGGTGGGGATATATGAATCAAGGGAGGAGTCCATGGTGAATTACCTGACCATAGTGCGACAGTGGCTGGAAAAATTCGCAAAAGTAAAGATTGTGAGGATACCCATATCGAAAATGTCCGAGCAGATGCCTTGGCAAGATTGGCCTCGACAACCATGACTGATTTGAGCAGAACACTACCAATTGAGATATTTTCCCATAGAAGCACGGATAAGGAAAGCTTAAAGGTGATGGAAGTGAGTCTAGTTACATCATTAATGGATCCTATACGAGCATATATTGAGGCTAGCGAACTCCCCTTGACCCGAAAAAAGTAAGAAAGCTACGTTATAAAGTCTCTCACTACGTAATAGAGTCTGGAGTGTTGTACACGAGGGGATATATCATCTCACTATTAAGGTGTGTCCATCCTACACAAGTCAACAAGCTAATTAAGGAAATGCATGAAGGGTGTTGCGGAGTACAGTCTGCCAGAAGATCACTAGTTAAGCGCATTGCAACCTAAGGCTATTACTGGTTGATAATGAAGGTAAACTGTGATAATTACGTGAAGAAATGTAATAAGATTCATAAATGCGATAAAATCCATCGCAAACCTGGAGCACCGCTAGCATCGATGACATCACCTTGACCGTTTGTGATACGGGATTTGATTTGGTCGGGGCGTTGCTGAGAACGAAGGAGAAATTTAAATACTTGGTAATGGTAGTAGACTACTTCACGAAATGGGTAGAGGCCGAGCCTTTAGTGGAGATGCCCTACGAAAAGGTCTTCTAATTAATCTAGAAGAGTATCCTCTTCCACTACCGCATGCCTTACGCATTCATCATAGATCATGGTACACAGTTTGACAATCAAGACTTCGAGGACTACTGCACCCGATCCAACATTCATAAGTTGCACTCTGCCCCAAGACATTTGCAATGACTAAACTAAAGTTACTAATAAAACACTGTTAGATGGAATCAAGAAAAGACTGGATGATGCAAAGGGAAATTGAATTAATGAGCTACACAATGTACTTTGGGCTTACATAACCACTCTGCGGATGACAACAGGAGAGACGTCGTACATGCTCACCTTTGGCACGTAGGTTATTGTCCCCACTGAGATAAGGCTACCCACCTATCAGGTTCTCAACTTTGATTCCGTCAAAATTAATTTGATGATGACATTATACCTCAATCTGATTGAAGAGGGCTGGGAGAATGCGTCATTATGGGTGGCCGCTTGCTGATTAGTCACGAATATTGCATATGCGCGCCCATTATCTTTATGCATTCTAGAATGTTTTGTATTCTTTATACCTATATTTATGCTCGTTAACCAGACAACCTCGGTTTTGGATATATATATATATATATATATATATATATATATATATGCTTTGCATGGCTTAATTAATCTTTTGTAGGTATTGGAACACTTAAAGTGAGGATTGGTTGCATTTTAGAGAACTTTCGTCGTAAAACGCTGCTTCAAAGGAATTTTAATCATTTCACAATTCATCTCTAGCTCAGTGGGAATCCACAGAACCGTAGTTCATTAAGTTAGCTTCGTGGCCACGAATGACACATTATTATGCGCCCGAACGAAGAAGTTAGAGCCAATTCCGTATGCCCCTTATCACCCTCATGTTAGAGCAAATGAGCCATAGAAAAGGACCAATCGACTGGCCCCTGACCATCGATAGATCGGTGAATGTGATTTTTCCTTGCAATCTATGTAGTATGTCTTTAACCTGAGGGACCGATCGACCGACCCCTTGGCCGCGGTCGACCGGGTATAGCAATTTTCCAACACGCTTTTTTTCCTTTTCTTTATTTGTAACTTAATATAAATATCCATTTATCTATTTTGCAAGACATATTTTACATATTGTACTTTTAGGTTAGTTTGGGTGAGAAGAAGGGATTTATGAGTGAGAGCTTCTTTCTCCTAGGGTTTGTGCCATTTGGGTATTGTAAGCTACTAGTCACTTTCTTCTCCATTAATATAGTTTCCACTGTTGTATTTTCTTGCTTTAAGCTTTGTTATTTCCTTTTCTTGCTTTGATTAATTAGGTTTACATGCTTTCCTTATTGCTTTCATTTACTTGCATTCAATACATGTCATTTTAACAAGTAATCTCATTTGACCGTTAGTTTGAAGAGCGAAGTTAGGGATATGTCAACGATATTAAGGAGTTGTTGTAGAACGAAAATGAATATCTAAAGGAGAATCTTGGTGAAGCCGAGGAGAAATCCAAGAGAGACGGCACGATCAAGGTGGGCATGGGTCGCGATATAATAAAGTTAAAGTATTTTTTTGAAATGGATTCATGTGCAATTTAGGCTGCTGGTTATGATGATGGATGGGTGGATTCCTCCCTTAAGTTGGACGAAGCTAAACAAGTGTTATATAAGCATGGTTGACTGAACGCGCTAGCTGTTATGAAGGTCCTTAAAGACTCCGAGCTTTGGTACTAGTACCAAGTGGAGTTCCCTACTTACAGTCACCCTTCATTTGAAATTGATGAAATCTGGATTCCTCTTGACATTGTTCCCCTTCAGTTGGGGAAATATTATTTAACGGAATGGTAGTGACGATGAGTTTAGGCCCATCCCTGATGATACACGAAGAATTACAATTATCGAGCTGATAACTCGTCAGAGATTACTGCTTTGTGCTAGGATTGCATATGCTCATTTTGTAATTATGTTGGTATAGGCTTTTTATAAAATGAATGCTTTATAAAATTATTAGTTAATTCTATGTTTTGCAATTTCCAATCTTTATGCTGAACATATTTTTATCGTTTGCCTTACCTTTTAGAAAATATCGTCACACAATCTTAGGTCTACATCAAACTATAGAAAAAATGCACCTGGTCATAGGTTCATTGCGATACCCTGTCTATTCTAATAACAGGTGGCTAATCCTCTGTTAAAATAAAATAGGAATCTTAGTCTGGTTCATCTTTTACATCACTGTCGAAAACCAATTAATTACTAATAATGTATTAAGTCAGGAGTCAAATTTTAAAAATTTATTTAACATGTTTTATCAAACAATTCAACCATATAAGGTAAACATTCACCACAACCACATAACATAAATAAGTATTAATAACATAATTAAATAATCGACCAAATAAACTCTCTGTAAAACCCAAGTCTACTAAATTAAATAATATAAACACAGTCTGAAAATAAAAGTTGTCCAACTGTGGGTGGTATGTACCAAAGAAACAATGGAATAATCATCCTAACTAGATAGAATGGAGAGAGGCGTCTAAGAACATCCTGTATGCATCCACAGTTGTTGAAACATCGTCTGACTGGAATAACAAGCTAACCCTGGCGTCCCTGGCGCGAAGCACCTAAAAGGTTTTGAAAATATATTTGATACGGGTCAGTGCCCAAAACATTTTAAAAACATTTTCAAGTATTTAAATGTATTAATAAATATGCATAAAGAATTATTCATGTTCATCTGGTGTCTCATTCACATGAGACTATCTTCACCCCGATCTATAGTGCACACCTAATGCATATATTTTAATTACCTAGTTATGCTACCCTGCCTAACTAGTCTATACATCCTTAACATACTCCAATACGCTATACCTCTAGCCCGATTGTGTTACTCGTATTTTTACTTTACTTTGCTTATTATATAGCTATCACGAAAGCTATAACATAGTATTTCTCAATTATACTCACACCGTTATATAATCAACCTAACTGTACACTAGTTATAATTTAATGTTCACATATTCATTACGTACACACACATATATATATATATAACACTCTTTTATATGTATATACATAGCATCCTAGATTTGTCCACCCCAATGCATTGCTCAGTATGCTATCAGGATTTGGTACATCACGTACCACTCCTAGGCCATCAGGTCAAAATCTCACCACCGATTCCAAATCGAAAGCACTTACTAGAGGCGGTCATAGACATATATCCATGGGTCATAACCATACCACATTACCCCAACTGGACTCGAAATTCACCTATAGTGCTCATACAATAATCATATGACCTGGAAAAATGACCCAACACCTACTGGTCAATGTCAGGGTGGACTGCTTACTATGTGCAACCTCCAACGATAGCATAACTAGAGTAGGTATGTTCACATATAAATTAATCACACATAAACACACACACACACACACACACACATTTATATATATATATATATATATATATATATATATATATATATATATATAAAGCTGATGTGCGTAATGTCTGTCGTAGCACTAGCCCACAAATTCCGAGACTATCCCGACTTTTCAATTTTTGTCAATTATTCACTTACTTATGATTAATTCTCTAACTTCACGTTTCTGGACACCATGTTATTATACATAGACACTTAGTTTAATCATTTTCGAAATCCTAACCCAATTTCATAATTATTTCTCAAGTACTTTCGGCCTAGTACACCCATAATTTCTTACCCGAAATTCATCCCCGGTTAACCTAAGGTACTTACTAACATTCCCTTTGTATTTTTATAAGTCAAATTCCATCTCTCGGACTCCATAATCCATACAGAACCTTGAACAATCCATAAAAAGTCATAAAGGGCAAGGGAGACCAACATAATAAACTGAACCAGTTCGCTCCCCCCAACGAATCGATTCGGTTTGCTGGTTTGCCATGAAGAACTTTGGACAAGATTTTCCCCATTTCCTTCAACCTTAGGAGTTCTAACCTTCGTGTAAACCCCAAATATGAGTACCAAACCAATACCAAACATAAATTAACAGGTTTCTACATACGATTCATCCCAAATAATATCTAATTCACAAGATCAACAATTTACACCAAGATTCATGCATAGTTTAAAACCCTAATTCAAGATTCAATGTCTTATCTCTTAAATCAATAAAGAATTAATATTTTTCATTCTAATCATATCAGATCTATTATATTATCATTATAAGATTCCACTTCGATGATTTTTTTATCAAAATCTCATTTTACACGGTTCTCCTAACCCAAAATTGTGTTTTTTCCACACCAAATTTCATGTGAATACTTGAAACTACGAATAAGATTAAATTAAGTTAAATACTTGACTTGAGAGTGATGGATTTATGAGTTTCTCTCCTTGAGTTACTCTCTTGGCAATGATCTTGAACCCAAACGAGCTTGATCTCCAACCCGGATCCATTTTTCTTCACTTTTCTCCCTTTTCTTCTTCTCTTTTCTCTCAAAACCCTAGCCTCTTGAATGGTTGGATAGCTGGCTCTTCTATCCAACTTACCTAAATATCAACCTAAACACTCCGAATTCCAAAATTAAGTCATCCCTTATATGTAAAATGACCCGAATAACCTTTTACAACTCCTGTTTAGCCTAAAAAGCCTCTAGAATTCAATTATAACCGCGAGGTACATATTTCTGACTATTTCGACTCATTTCGGACCATTGGCTCAAAATCACTGCTTGAGTTATCTAACATTAATTTCCATCTCATGCTCGATACAACTCTATCCGTGTGTCTCGAATGAGGTACCGTTAAACCTGTCGCTTTTATTCACTTACGATGTAATATAATTTAACAGGTATTCAAGTACTTATAAAACAAGTAAATATAATTCACATAAATATTAATCCTTTTATTCGCTAATTAATATTTATTTAAGTCACTTTATTTCTCAATTTAATTAAATTACGTGCACACGTGTAATTTAAAATGCTTTAAAAAATATGGGGTGTTAAGACCATCCACCCATTCATGATTTTCAGCCGACCACAGTCAGGTCACTTAGTGCCTAGGGATCCCCCCTTAGGTTTTTTGCTTGCTCAGGAAATTCTTAATGTTTTTGTATTTTTTATGACAAAAACATGTAACCTTAGAGTTTTGTTAAGTGCAATTATGCCAAGGCATTCATGTTTTATGAATGACCTCTGATCGGTCATAACAATCATTTATAGATAAAAAGAGTTTATTTGTTATTCAGAACAATAATGAAGAAAATTATATTAAATTGAACTTAAAGTAGAACTTCAAAACTTAACATGGGCTATGAATGAAATTTGCGAAAAGTAAATTTGCTAAGAATAAAATTTCCTAAGATTGGTCGCATTCTAAACTATAGGGATCTCCACGTTCCCCATTGTTTTCAAATTGTAAGATCCCTGAAGATCGTCTGTAATGATTTTGAACGGTCATTCCTAATTAGGACCTAACTTGTCATCTGAAGGATTCTTCGCGTTGTAGATGACTTTACCAAGGACATTAATCTCAACTTGGATCCTTCTTTAGTTGACACCTTTGTTGTATTTCTTAGTCAACTTTTTTTGGTAGGAAGTTAACTTGATTAAGGTTTGTTCTTTCCGTTCATCATCTAGGTTGATCTCAGTCATTATGATTTCTCCATTCAAGTCTTGGTCAGCAACTATAGCCATCATGTTTAACAAGCCATATTTCATAGGGATAATGACCTCCATTCAATAGGATAAAGTGAAGGGCATTTCCCGAGTCGAGTTTCTGGGCATAGTACGATATGCCTAAAGGACGTGGGGAAGTTCATCCACATAGTCACATTTTTCCTTCTCTAATTTTTTTTATTCCATTGAGCACTATCTTGTTCGAAGCCTCAGTATGCCCATTGCTCTACGGGTAGGCCACTAAGCTAAAGTGGTGCTTGATGTTATGGTTATCGCAGAAGTTTTGGAATGACCCATTTTGAATTGCGACCCATTATTCGTGATAATCATGATTGCAAACCAAAATGGGGTACAATGTTCCTCTATATAAATCTGATCATGTCAGTGTCTCTGATGTTTGCCAATGGTTCATTTTTAATTCACTATGTGTAATAGTCTGTGCCGATCAGGAGATACTTGTGATTTCTCGATGATGTAAGTAATGGGCCTAGATGTCCAAACCCCGCAGAGAAAATGACCATGAACTAGTTAATGCCTTTAAGTTATTTGTAGGCTGATGGATCATGAGCGAGAACTATTGACACTTCTCAGCTATTCTGACGTAGGAGATTGCATCCTTCTGCATGTATGACCAATAGTAACCTTCTTTGATTGCTCTAAAAGCCAAAGATTATCCCCCTGCGTGGCCTCCACAGATAACGTCATAAGTTCGTATAGAACTTGGTCGTCATTATTTGGGTGCACATATTAAAGGTAGGGACTTGTGAAAGAACTCTTATAGAGCTTGCCTTCAGGCAATAAGTAAAAATGAGCAGTTTTACCCTAACCTAATGGGCTAATTTCTTAGCGACCGATAAGATGTCCTTTCACAAATAAGTTGTGATCATATCTATCTAACTAGGGGATTTTTGGACACCAAGGACTTGCTCAGCAACCTTTGGACTTGTGATACTGCACTGGGCGAGGAACTTTACCTCGATTATTCTTTTAAGATTTGAGTCCACTATTGATCCCAAAGTGACTAAGGCATCAATATGGTTATTGTTCTCCCAATATAATTATTGAATGTGATCCTTTGTAAATCTAGTAATTAGGTCCTGAGCGATATGCAAATATGATGAAATTCACTCATTTTTGGCTCTCTTGACATTTGATTGGAAGATAATTATTGGGTCACAATTGACATCAAGGTGACTTGCGCCTAGGGATGAGGCTTTTCACAACCCGACAATGAGAGTTTCGCATTTGACTTTGTTATTAGATGCTTTGAAGCCAAGTCTAATACCTTGTTCGATCATGGTCTTCTCGGGATAAATGAGGTTAATCCCCACTCATGCCCCTCTTAAATTATACGCTCCTTCTACAAAGACGTCCATTTCTCGAGTTGATCAAGTTATTAGATGGTCGTCTGATCGATGAAGTCCTTATCGCTGGGTCTTTATCCTCCTGTGAATTCGGTAATGAAGTCGACCAGCACTTGGCCCTTTATTATAGTTATTTATTAATAGTGGATGTCGAACCTTTTAACTTATACTGGCTATTTAGACACGTTCAAACAAGTCAGTTTTTCTAAGGATTGCTTTTAACGAGAAAGAGTTTGATGATCGTAACTGAGTGGGTTTTAAAGTAATGATTCAATTTCCATAAAGTAATAAGTAGAGAATAAGATAACTTTTAAAATGGAAGGTAATGTTTCTTAGTATCAAGGAACATCTTTTTTACATGGTAAATAGGAGCTTGATGCCCCTTCTTTTTACACATTAAGGTCGAGCTGACTGCATGATCAGATATCGTGAGGTATAAGTAGACTGGATCCCCCGAGTTTGGTATTACGAGCAGAGGTGGTCAACTTAGGTAAGTTTTTATTTTGTCTGGTGCCTTTAAGCATTCATCATTCCAAGTTAATACATTCTCTTTTTTCGACAACTAAATGAATGATCGATATATCTCAAAAGATTTAGAAATAAAATGGTTGAGAGCTGCCAACAGTCCTGCTAAATTTTTGACATCGCGAAGCGTCTTTAGTGGATGAACATTATTAATTGCCATAATTTAGTCGAGGTTGGCTTCAATCCCCCTTTGGTTGACTAAGTATCCAAGGAACTTCCCAAGTTTAACTTGGAAAGAACCTTTGGCTGCGTTGAGCTTCATCTGGTAGTATTCGAGGACCTCAAATTTCTTTGTCAAGTTCTGCATGTAATCAACTTCATAATTGATTTTGACAAGCATATTATCTATATAGACTTCCATGGTGTTACCTAGTTAATCTTTGAATATTTTGGTGACCAACTGCTGGTAAGTAGCTCCTATATTTTTTAGACCGAAAGGCATGACTTTATAATTATATAAGTCTAGAGTGCTAATGAACGAGGTCTCATCTTGTTCAGGGCTGAACAAAGAAATTTGATGGTACCCTGAGTACGCATCTAAAAAACTCATTCATTCATGGCTAGCTGTTGCGTCGACTAATTGGTTAATTTTTGGCAGGGGAAAACTATGGGATAAGATTTATTAAGGTTGGTGAAGTTTATACGTACTCTCTACTTTCTATTACTCTTTTTCATTACCATTGGGTTTGATGGTCATTTGGGTAATTGAACTTCTTTAATAGACCTTGCCTCCAGAAGTTTCCTCACTTCTTCTTCTATAGCCTTTGCCTTTTCTAGAGCTATTCGGTGAGCCTTTTGCGTGATCAATGAATACATTAAACCTCGTGAATTTGATGGAATATAACTTTAGGATTGATCTCATACATATCATAAGGTTGCCAAGCAAATAAATCTTGATTTTCCTTCATATGATAAATCGATTCTTCTCTTTCCTGATCGGTCAGTGAGCTGCCAATCAATAATTTCTTCTTTGAGTGCGAGTCATCGAACACTACCTCCTGTAATGGTTTCACGACCCTCTCCGTATGGCCACCCTTGTCTCTTTTACCCTCGACCTCACGTACTTTAGTTACTATTTGGATGGTGTGGCTCCATCTTTCATCAGCTTGACAAAGTCCTCTTTTCATTTCTTATTCTCTTGTTTAGGTCTAATTAGGACAATAAAGCTAATAATTTCCCCTAATCTTTATTATCCATCGGTTGGTGATGCATTTGAGTTTCTAGTGGCAAGTGAAGGGAACAACTTACATAGTGTGTAGCATATATTTGTAGGGCGAGTAAATGTCCATGACTAGGAATTCAATCAACTCCGAGATATTCATATTTCAAACAGGAATAACCACCTTTACCAGTGGCATAGTCATCTTTCCAGTAAAGTCGCCCAAAGAACGGGCGCCTCTTATAAACCCTCTATTTTTATATTAAGTTGGTCGAATAGTTTTAGGTACATAACCTCCGATGAGTTTCCTTGATCCACTAATAGCTTATCTATATACTAATTTGTAATCCTTAATGTGATTACTAGTTCGTCATGATGCAGAGACCTTACTTCGATCAGGTTATTCTCTATGAAGACTGTGCTTATTGTAATTGATGTCTTTCGAACGTCGATGCTTACCTGTTGAGCTTTTGGCATAGTCGATCTGGAAAGCTTCTATGACCGTGGTGACTTTATTCAATTCCATCTGAATAATTATTCCTTGGATATGCTTAGGACTTGAGGCACTGTGGATGACAACAAACTCATGCCTTGATTCATCTTTAAGGACACTATCTGCCTTCTAATTGACGTTAATGACGAATTTGCCCCCTTCTTATCAACGTAATCGCTTAAATGTTCGGATTGATACAATTCTTCCAGATAGGACTTGAAGGCCTTATATTTCTCTATTTTGTGCCTATGTTCTTTGTGGAATGCATAACTGAGTGCATTATTTCTCTTTATTGGGTCACCCTATCTTTTTTGGCCACTTGAAGAAATACTGATCCTTGATTTTACTAAAGACTTTATAAATTGTCTCCTTGAATACAATGTTAATTGCTTGGAAAGCCTTGACAGGATCTACTTTGTCTCCATGCTTTGATCCTCTATTTTCTTTTCCCCCTCTCTTAGGGGTGTTCTTTTTATCACCATTCTTGGTCGTCTTCAAGCGTCCGTTATTATTTTGGGTGCCAGTGACCACATCATATACCTTTGAGTATTTTTCTAAGTGAGATATGAGGTCATCAATAGTATCTGCCTCCTTTTTAGTGAGGGACTGATGTAACATATAGTTATTAGGTAACCCTGTTTTGAACGAGGCCATAACAACCTGTTCGAAGTAGTCCTCAACCTCGTTATAAGTTTCCTAATACCGCCTAGCATATTCTCGCAAGGTTTCCTGGGGCTTTTTCCTTATAGTGAGGAAGTAATCCATTATATTTGGATGGGCATTATTAGTGACGAACCGAGCAGTGAAGGATTTAACGAGTTACTTGAAGTTGTTGACTGACCTGTGTGGAAATTTTTCTAACCATTTTTAAGCAAAATCCCCCAGCTTATATGGGAATATGCAACACATAAAAGTGTCGTTGTGATTCCACAGGTTCATGGCCTGCTTGTACTGATGTGCGTGGTTAATGGTGTCGGTCTTTTTATCAGATTTTGAACCTTGTAAACTTCTTGAGAGGTTCTAGATCTTTAATTTCTCTAAAAAAAAGGGACTGCATTTGGGTGATGAAGGCCCTCCTGTCTAATTCCTCAGTGGATATAGACCCACGATTAGCTAGGTGTTAGTCCATCTTTTTTTCGATGAGATTATGAATATTATGTTTACGATGTCCTACCCCTTAATCTCGTCTCACTGAACAACTCTCATGCTCGGAGTGATCCTGATCAGGACATTAAGTCCTTCCCTGACTGCGAGTTTTACTCGCTTGAGGGCTAGGGGTTCGACTGTGGCGCTTGAATTTATCTTCGTGGAGCTCTCGCTCTATCCTTTCCAGACGTCACTACTGACGTGCATTTTATTCTTCTTGGAGATGATTGGCGCATGGCCTCATCCTGTTAGTGGATTCGTTGTTTATATGCATCGACCACTTGTAAGATATGAGTGGATCTAGGTTGCTCATTGCTTTGCTCAGAGTGTTGCTCTTGTGGGCCACAATGTGCATGAGGAGCATCTCGACTCCTGCTGGGGTGGATTTCTGATCTTACCCTAGGCACTGGAAGCTTATTCTGGTGGGTGCTATTAAACGACAGAAGTACACTATGTGGGTGCGACATGGCTGTTTGTTTATTCTAACTGATTTAGGAAAACAAAAATCATTTTCCATAGACAAAGCCAATTGTAGGTGCAAAAATCCTATAATGAATAATCCCAAACAATTAAAACCAAACTGAATAAAACAAATCATACGATCATACAACACAAGTATTTACGTGGTTTGGCAATAGAGTATGTCCACGGGGTGTTTCTCCTTTCTTATTACTTTGATTCTAATAACAATAATTATATTCCCTTTTTCCCAGGGTAAGGGTTACATTTATAGAAGAAGAAGAAGAAGAGGTTATGCCGTGCAGGGTTCTTGGAGCTTGTTGATGCAGTTGCGATTTGATTGTACTGATCTCGCTCCAAGATCCTCTTACTGGTTGAACTCTTCTTCGTTGTTATCTCGAACTGTGATCCTTTATCTCATTATGCCAGATAAGTGTCATTCAATTTGAATCATTTGGACTATTTGGATAATTCCCCCACAATAATTGTGGTATATTATATTACGTGCGAGACCACGAGAAAGGCAAATGGATCATAATTTTTATAGTAATAAATGTAATGTGGGGCCTACTATATTATGTTTGGGGCCGTGAGAGCGATTAATTAACTAAAGTGAAGTTAACGAAATAAATATGACATAAATGAGATAAAAAATGGGTATTTGGTTAACGCGTTATTAAACATGTCAATTTAGAAAGGTCAACTGGCCAGAATAAAAATAAATTATGAAATGATGTAACTAATGGAAATTAAAATGATAATTAACAAGACATAAAAGTGGAAAAGGGGATAAAAGGCTTGTAATGATATTGTGAGCTAAATATTACATGATAGCTTGTAGCGATTGATAAATCGATAGTTGTTCAGACCCTTTATTATAAAGAGATGTTAGTAATATTGATTAATGAGTAAATAATTGTGAATGATCCGATATTATGTGGTAAGTTGTTAAACTATGTTAGTAACTTGACAATTATGTATACTCTTGATATTATATGAAATATTCTTAGACCCCGTTGTTATTTACATATTTAATTATGTTGTACTATCTAACGAAAAAAATAAAAAATTTAAGTTTAATAGTTGTCATTGTGTAAAATAATCTACTGTGGTATTTATTATAATTGTCACTTCTGACTCGGTTATGTTACCCTATTTGAGAAACGTGGCTAGATTTCTTGCAATGGGCACTGACCAATTGCGTTGACTAACATCTCAGGTTAGGATTGAATTTCTAGGAGCAGTTGGATCTTGGAGTGCAATCTGGCCTTTAGAGATTTATTTTGTGTACGATTTTATTTTCTTTCCATTTTTTTTATATGAGATAACTTTTGAATTTTTGAGTCGCTTGTAACTCCACAATTGTACTTGAGAAATAATTTTAAGACTTTTGTATATAATTGAATTATTGTAGGTTGATGTACGTTGAACATTATTATTGGTGATTATTCATATTGTTATCTCTCGCATCTTATATTGTTGGAAAAGTTTTAAATTGCGTCATATTTCTGTCACATGCTAATAATGATATTATTAAAGTATAACAATTTGTATGTTATAATATTTGTACTAAATCAACCGTAATATTAGAATATGCGTGTTGTTCAGTTTTAAAACTATAATTCATAATTTAAAAAGGTAAACGTAAATTAAATAGAAAAAATGACATGTTTTTACTATCATATATACCTATTATGGTATTCTCATCAGTAGAATAGGAATCTCAATTTAAAAATTCACATCAGAAATTATTCTTAAGTGTACTATATTTATTCAATACACATGAGGTTAGATATGATCACAATTTTTTTTGTGTGGGTTCAAGTATTTATCATTTGTACATAAGAGTTGTATTATATAAGGTTTACGTTTTTATTAGTTGTATATAATGATAACTTATTGTGTATAGTTCAATTCACATTAATAAATTTTAAGTATGTCGAGTGCCTTATTTCATTAATAACATTAATATGTTAAAAACCAACTCAAATTGATATAATGAATTTTATATTCTCAACCACGAGACGTAGCAATCAAACCACTTGTCATTTTAAGGGTATCTCTAAAGGGTATGCCAAACTGTCCTATTTGAGCTAAATTCATACGTAATGGGTACGACGTCATATCAATTTAGTGATTGGTATAAAAAACACTTAGAAAAATTCGCCAACAAAAACATAACTTATAATGGGGTCCCACTTCCAAACAATACGTGATAGGATGACCTATTACGTGAAACCATGAAAAAATAAAAGAATCTCGAGTGTATCACACGAGTTAAACGTCATCTTGAGCTAAACATGTTTCCAAACTCATGCTATAGATGGTATATACTCTAAGTGAAAGACGTCCAAAATAAACACAATTTTATTCCTTATTTTTTATAATATGTACAAATTCGCATTATAAAAACACAAGATTATGTATTACGTTTTCCTACTTAATAACTATGTGATAGAAATAGATGATATGCGCAATTTTTGTGAAAAATGCACAAAAAAATTTGCATCACGCGCATAATATAATTAATTAATACGAAAGATTGCATAAACATGATGAATCTCATATGCAGCTAAATTTTTTTACGTACAAAAGAGGTAATAGTCATTTTCTCATATTTCGAGTCTTCATTTGAAAATGTTTTAAGAAATGTAACTCATAATTTTAAAAAATGTAACTCACAATTTAAAAAGGGAAAAGTAAATTAAATAGCAACATAACAATTTTTTGCTATCTTATAGACCTATTATGATATTCTCATTAACGCTTAAGAATACGAGTTTGAGAATTCGCACAGGTCACGTTGATTATCGAAAAATTATAAATTGACTCATTAATAAATTGACCCATTTACAATTTGTCCCATAAATTGTGTTTCGTTTCATTAATAAAATAATCTATTAATTGCCCCATTTTAGATCATGTGTAAAATGTGAAACCGAATCATATCATAAAAAGCATAAAATGCATCCATTTGAAATAAGAGTTACAAAAAGTGCTTGGGACTGCTCATTTCTTTCTCTGCCCTTCTCTCTCAATTCGTTTATTTTCTTTTCTAATTGAATCTTAACATGAATTTCGGATTACCAAACATTGCGAAAAATTGAATTTAAACTAATTTCAAATTCACTCATTAATAATTCACTATTCATAATGAGCGAGTTTACATAGTTAAACAATTTGTGTAACCAAGCATGACCATAAGAAATCCTTTCAATTGTACTATATCTACTAAATACACTAGAGGTTTGGTGTCACACCCCAAAACTCTCATCGTGAAGTATGGGATTCATTATGAAGTTTGGGTACGGGCAAACCTCGTAACTAAAGGAAAATGGGTTAGTTCACTTTGACTAAGGCGTTCAACTAGAACAAAGTGGTTATGCTATTCGAAGTTGTCAGATTGTAAGGAGCTGGGTTCTTTTCGATCCTTTGGTAGTTGACGTCTACTGCTACCACTCTGGAATTTTTGTTAAGAACATATATAAGGAGGGGGGTACCTCTGAGGCAAAATTCGGTATTTAACCATGAGCGCTCCTAGGCTCTAGGAAACTTCGTGGGCATGTTGGGTTATGCATATACCGAATGTGGGATTGGTAGTGCATAGATTTTGGGTGGTGATCGAGAATTTCTCGATCACACCTGTTATGCAACATCGGGTTGCATCGGTGGGCTGGGTTGCTTATATTTTTGAGGTGGCATTGTCTTAATTCGTGGGTTGTTGCTAGTTGACTTCAAAGAGCAGTTGTGCTTGTCCCAAAAATGGATTTGGGTAGTTTTCATGGGAGTTGCTGGGCTGGATAGGTGCAAAAACGGGATTGCACCAATGTGGCACATGTGGGATCATGGGATAACTCATTGGACACCTGTTGGGATACTGATGCAGCAGTTTTAGAGCAGTTCCATGGCAGTTACAGGGTAAAACAGATGTAAAAACGGGAATACATCAGTTGGGCACTTGGAGATCATGGGTTAACTTCTATAGACACCTGTTGGAAGGATAATGCAGCAGTTTTGAAGGCAGTTTCGTAGAGAAACCTGACAGCATTTAATTAAGACACATGTCCTAGCAGTTGGGGATGTCAACTGCATTTTTGTACCTTATTTATTAGCATTTGCCCCTTGTATTTTAAGGCAGGTAGCCTTAGGCCGAAATTGAGTGTTCCTTTGTAATCGTGGAGTGATTAAATAAAGGTTGGGAGTTGAGTTCCTGTAAATTTCGTGTCTATTGTGTGTGTGCCTCATATTGTGACTTGGTTTGCTATTTTGCTTGCTATAATCGTGTTAAAATCACGTCGTGTTGGTGAACCTTGTGTATTGGTTGGCTGATCAGGTTTTGTGGGAAAAGCTTGGTGCCTCACCGGAAGATTTTAGAAAAAAAAATATCCGTGTGACAATTGGTACCAGAGCTGAGTTTTGGAGCAAATTCTGGTGTGTTCAAACCAATTTTCGAAGGGAGAAGTCTGAATTTGTCAAGGTGAGTACAAGTTTGGCAAAAGTTTTCTTGAATTCTGCAAGAAATGGTAGGAGGCAGCAGTGCAAAATTACGAGAAAGGGTGCAAAATTGGAGGAATTCTTTGCAAATCCTCCAATGGATGTAGCACATGCAGCACTCTCAGTCAAGTTGGAAGAATTACGGTCGGAACTGCAACGTGTTCGAACGGTGCAAGAAAGTCACATCCGGGAAATTGAAGAAAAGGTTGAGAACCTTACTGCAGATGTGGGTGTTTTGGCTGACGAGCTTCGTACTCGTTTGGGAAGACTTGATGAGGATGCTGGGTTACTGAAAAAGGTGTGGCTCAATGTTGGGAGCAATGACACCAGTGGTGTTGGTGTCAAAAAGTACAAAATTCCAGAACCGAAGGCGTTTGCTGGTGCAAAATCGACGAAGGAATTGGAGAATTTCGTGTATGATATGGAACAGTATTTCAAGACCGCTCATATCAACGAAATGGAGAAGGTGGTGATCACCATAATGTATCTATACGATGATGCAAAACTTTGGTGGATAACTCAGACCGAAGATAAGAGCAGTTCTGAGATCAGTTCGTAGAGTGAACTGAAGAAGGAATTGCGGGATCAATTCTTGCTAGCAAATTCAGGTTGGTAAGCGAGAGAGGCGTTGCGACGCGTGAAGCACGACAAGACCGTGCGAGATTATGTGAAAGAGTTCACGTCAGTGATGCTGGACGTTAAGGGGATGTCCGAGGAAGACAAGGTCTTCAATTTCGTTTCCAATCTTCAGCCTTGGGCGCAGGCTGAATTGAGGAGACAAGGTGTGCGTGATTTTCAGCAGGCAGTGGCAGCAGCGGATAACCTAGTGGATCTCAAACTTGACCGGTCAGATGCTGTTTCATCTAAGTTCAAAGGTAAATACAAGGTCATCTCAGAATCGGGCAAAGATGGAGGGACAAAACAAGACAAGGGAAATGGGGCTGATGGACATCCAAACAAAGGCAATAGTGGCTATTCTGGGTGTTTCATTTGCAAGGGTTCACATCGGGCAAGGGAATGTCCAACGCGGGAGAAACTTACCGCAATTCAAGTGGAAGAGTCAAGAGGTGGCTCAAATTCAGGTGCGGGAGATGGTGGTGTCAACTCCTTGGTTATGTTAGGCGGACTCCAACCGAAGGAGTTCGATTAAGTGGGCGATTGAAGCCTTAGTATGCGGGGGCTGCAGGAACCTCGCATTACCAAGAGAAACTTCTACGTTAGATGGTGAAAACGTGGAGGTTATGGTCCTGCAGGGAGACATTGAATCGAGAGGAGTTTGGTTCGGTGTTACACTTGGGTTGAATCGAAGACTAGGTGCTGTTCTCGGTGAAGTTCAAGGTGTTGTTGGGAAAATTTCAGTGGAGTTGGAATTTTCTTGATATCGACGAGGTCGTCGAATTCTTTTAGTGGGGGAGGGTTTGTCACACCCTAAAACTCTCATCGTGAAGTATGGGATTCATTATGAAGTTTGGGTACGGGCAAACCTCGTAACTAAAGGAAAAAGGGTTAGTTCACTTTGACTAAGGCATTCACCTAGAACAAAGTGGTTATGGTATTCGAAGTTGTCAGATTGTAAGGAGATGGGTTCTTTTCGATCATTTGGTAGTTGACGTCTACTGCTACCACTCTGGAATTTTTGTTAAGAACATATATAAGGAGGGGGGTACCTCCGAGGCAAAATTCGGTATTTAGCCATGAGCGCTCCTAGGCTCTAGGCAACTTCGTAGGCATGTTGGGTTATCCATATAACGAATATGGGATTGGTAGTGCATGAGTTTTGGATTGTGATCGGGAATTTCTCGATCACACCTGTTATGCAACATCGGGTTGCATCGGTGGGCTGGGTTGCTTATATTTTTGAGGTGGCATTGTCTTAATTCGTGGGTTGTTGCAAGTTGACTTCAAAGAGCAGTTGTGCTAGTCCCAAAAACTGATTTGGATAGTTTTCATGGGAGTTGCTGGGCTGGATAGGTGTAAAAACGGGATTGCACCAATGTGGCACATGTTGGATCATGGGATAACTCCTTGGACTCCTTGGACACCTGTTGGGATACTGATGCAGCAGTTTTAAAGCAGTTCCATGGCAGTTACAGGGCAGAACAGGTGTAAAAATGGGAATACATCAGTTGGGCACTTGGAGATCATGGGTTAACTTCTCTAGACACCTGTTGGAAAGATAATGCAGCAGTTTTGAAGGCAGTTTCGTGGAGAAACCTGACAGCATTAAATTAAGACACATGTCCTAGCAGTTGGGGATGTCAACTGCGTTTTTGTACTTTATTTATAAGCATTTGCCCCTTGTATTTTTAGGCAGGTAGCCTTAGGCCGAAATTGAGTGTTCCTTTGTAATCGTGGAGTGATTAATAAAGGTTGGGAGTTGAGTTCTTGTAAATTTCGTGTCTATTGTGTGTGTGCCTCATATTGTGACTTGGTTTGCTATTTTGCTTGCTATAATCGTGTTAACAGCAGTTCGTGTTGGTGAACCTCGTGTATTGGTTGGCTGATCAGGTTTTGTGGGAAAAACTTGATGCCTCACCGGAAGATTTTAGAAAAAAAAAATATCCGTGTGACATTTGGTATGGTTAAAGGTTTTGTGGTGTTGGGTTCAAGTTTTTATCATTTGTACATGAAAGTTGTACTATTAGGTTTATGTTTTTATTAGTTGTACATAATTATAAGTTGTTGCGTATAGCTTAATTCACGTTAATATTTTTTGGTACATTAAGTGCATTCATTAATAACATTACCAATGCAGGAACTAACTCAAATCAATACGATGATGTTCATATTCTTAACTTTGCTTAAGTTGTAGCAAGCAATCCATTTATCACTGAAGGGTATCTCCGGTGGGTATGTCAAATTGTCCTATTTGTCTATGACCTCATATGTAACGGATATGACATCATGTTATTTTGGTCATTTGTCTCATAAACACTTGCCAAATTCGACAAGAACGTAACTTGTACAGAAATTCCACTTTCAAGCGATACACGACGTGCCATGTGAAATTATGAAAAAAATATAATATGGTAGAGATATTGCATGAGTTATACTATGTCTTGAGTTGATATTGTGTCCAAACTCATGCGATACATGATTTTTATGGAGAGTAAAGTGCCTCCAAAATGATAGTTTTTAACGAATTTTCAAAATATCTATACAATGTCCCATTTTGAAAAAACAATGTTCGGTATGATATTTTTACCCTAAAAATAAAAATGTGTTTATTTGGCATGTGAATAAGGAGCGGTGTAATCTTAAGAACGCAAGGGAAGGGAGTGAGAAAATCGTCCGTGTTTGCTGGTCATTCTAATCCATTTCCCCCGTCATTCATATAATATGGCATCCTTTAAGCAAACCAAACGAACCCAAGAGGTCCCCACACCTCCCAGTTGACACATCACCCCAAACAGACACCATCACCATACGCTCAAACTGATTTCCCCTCTCTCTCCCAAACAACTCTCACCCAAAAGCGCGTGATACCCCACCACATCCAACAAGTACACGAAACTAGCAAAACCAAAACCCAAGCCAGATACATGAAAAAGAAGAGAGGCAGGCGGTCAGTGCCACGCCCAATGTGTGGGCCCACAACACGAAAGAGAAAGAGAGAGACGATCAGTCAGTCCATCATCCTCCATACAAATTACAATGATACAATACAAACACACACACACATATAGGCGTCTTCACCATATCCATTTTATTATTATTATTATTATAAGTATTTATAACTCTCATTCAGATTTTCTTTGCCACCCCCCACCATTGTCTCCTCGCTTTTTCTTTCCCTTACCTCACTTTCCAACACTTGTTCTAAACTTACACAAACACAAACACAAACACAAACGAAATGAGTGAGGAGGAGTGGGTAAAGGCAGCCATGGCAGATGACTCCATGGTGGTCGAGCTTCTCGTACGTCTAAATCACTCCTCACCGCTCAAAACTCACTCCTCAGTTTTACCTCTCGATTGGAGTGTACGCCAACGCCGTTCAAAGCCAGTCTTAGTTCAGGCTAAAAAGTTCACTACAAGGGATAGTCCCACCACGCCGCTGTCTTGGAGCGGCGCCACCTCTTTTAGCGGTGGTGGCTGTGCAGTTGATGGTTTTGAAGAGTCAAGCCAACACCTTACCAAACGCTCCGACGTGTTTAGATCTAAGGTTTGTTGTTCATGTGTGTTTTCATTTTTCCGGTTTGTGTGTCAGCCAATGAGTTCGTCATTTGAGTCTCGTGTCTTTAGCTGCGTTGTTGTGTGTGACCAAAGCAACCCTTTGCAAGTACAGCATTTACTGCGATGCTTTCAGATTAGCCTTGTTTTTCAATTTTCGTCACCTGCCACCGTTTTTTCAGTTTTTTAATTTACCATAATACCCCCACACCACCGATCTGCCCCGCTCTCCGACGGACTTGCCGTCGGTTATAAATTATAATTTGATTTATCTAATATTATTAATTACTGGTCACTTTCTTTCAAAGTATAGGGTCACAAGTTTGAATGACTTATCACGTTTTTTTCTCAACACTTTTCCCATCACCACCCCAAACCATTATTGTGTCTTCGCGGCACACCGTTTTTTAAATCAAAAGACTATAAAGCCCTTCAAAGGATGGGCAAATTGGTAAATATAGTCATTGTAGTCATTCCTGAGCTGACCCATAAACTGTCCCAAGGAAATGTCTTGGAGTCGGTACTTGTTCGCTTCAGTCATTTTGGATTTTTCAAATGACGAAAAAGGGCATCGCTAGAGTCAAACCTCTCGCCGCTTCACTTTTCGCGATAGTTTTGGGTATAAAAAATTACAATACATGAAAAGATCTAAAGATTAGAAAATTACAAATCTATATATAATGTCAGGTGTTGAGTATTTCTCAATTTAAAGAGATGACAAGGAATAATACCCATAATTTATTCGATATATAATTTTCCTTTTACATGGGGGTATTTTGGTCGTAGAGAATTGGGTTACCCATTTAATTGGTGACGTGTGTTCGTGGCAAATATAGGTCTGCGTTTAGTTTGGTGTAGTGTGGTTAGTGGTTGTGGTGTGCACTTTATTTATTTAAGTTTAGGTGGAGGAATGATTCCATGTAGTCGAGGTAGTTTGGTGTTGTGTAAGGAGTCAGTATCATTCATGATGGCACATGCATCTCGTGCCATTTGTACACAGGGAAGTTGGCACTCCCGAGGCACCACACAACTTTACGTTTAGTAATATTTGGACGTGATCATACAAAGGTTAGGTGCTCTAGTGGTAAAGACAAAGCTTCAGTTGTCGAATTACAAATGACAGCTTAATCACAACCGTTATTTTGGTAGAAAATTCGCAAAAGTCAAGTTTAATCCTGACAAAAGTCTAATTTCTCGGGAGAATTATTACTGAGTTTTCTTCTGTAAAAAGGAAGTGATAGATTAAGGCTGTTATATCTACGACTGACAGCTGCTTATGGTAGTTTTTTTTGGTCTGGTGGGCCCAGGCAAGTTGAAATTTGTAGGTTGATAATATAATATCAAATACAAAGTAACAATTTTGTTTTGGAACATAACTAACTAAGGTCGCAAGCTGACAATGTATTCATTGGATTACCAAATCAACGTTGCCAACTAAGATTGGGGTTGGGGGTTACACCCTAAAGTCACATATGCCTTCTATTTTCTATATATTCCCTTTAGGCTTTAGTTGAAGTGGGGTCATTATGATGTCAGTGGGAGCCATGGGGTCACTTGCAAGTAAATAGGAAGAACTAGTAAAGATAGAGTTTAACTATTTTTACATACGTTATATAATTTTTGATGCTCTTACCAGTTTTTCATTGTAGAAAAAAAAATATATATATAATTGTTTCACATAAATTGTAAAATCCTGATCCATTTTTGCCTAATTTTCCACATAAATTACCCTGATCTATTGCATTGTTTTGAGTTCTTTTTCTGAAAAGACAATTTTTTGGCATCCAAATGTAGTACAATTATTTGAATTGTAAATAGTACTCTCAAAATTTTAGTATTTTGTTAATGATTTAACTGAGAAATATTGAAAATATGTAACAAATATTGCAAACTAACTGTATCTGCTGCTCTTTTCTTTTTATTATTTAACTAATTTGTGACACCCCAGAACCTATAGTGGGGTTGCTAGAAGTAGCATTATATAATAGAAGTCATCAGAATCTTGATTTACTTTCTATACATACATATGCTCAAATGCGTGTGTGTGTGTGTATATATATATAGGTGTGTGTGTGTGTGTTTGTGTGTTTGTGTGTATGTTAACGTACTCCATTAAACAATATTTCTTAGCATGTACCCGTATGCACATCGTTTCAACTGTGTGTGTTTTAGCGTGTGTGTGTTTTTGTGTGTATGTTAACGTACTCCATTAAACAATATTTATTAGCATGTACCTGTATGCACATCGTTTCAACTGTGTTCCAAAAAACTATTTACTGCCTGAGAGAGGTGGACCAGGCATGACATCTTCCAGGCCAGATTCTCTCCTGCGTGAGAGATGTGTTTTATTTTAAACTTTGAAGTTCATTGTCCTCAACATCTTTAACCACTTTAACTCTTATGCGTTTTAAAGATTGATTGAAATTGGTGCAAAGTAACATCTGGACAAGATTGTATTGTTATGTCGTTTTTAGAGTTGTCGCGCTTTCAAGAGAGTGCACTAACATTGAATACCTCTACTTTGAATTTCTTCCAAGGTATCAATTATCAAATATTAATAAGCATTTGATTGATACGATAAATGAAGTGTTGATAATATGCAGAGGCAGTTGTCGTCTTTTGTTTATGTGGTTCTTGTCTCTTCCTGTGAGATCCTTGAATAGTTCTAGATGCTTTGATAGAAGGTGTGCCAATATATTCTTATCCATAACTGGCTTTTAGTAGAATATATTTAAATGCTAGGGATTGCACCATGTGTTAAACGACCATTGTACATGCCAATTTGCGGCCACTGTGGTGCATAATTGATCCCTTCTTTTGGTTGTTGCTAAGGGCTCCAAGAAAATTACTACTCGACCTCACACGTGTGGCGTGTCAATGTGTTTAAATTCGTATTTATGGCGTGTCAAATGTGGTATGTTAACTCATTATATGCATTATGTAAAAAATTCGGCTCTCCACCGGTATGTTAAAATCTGAAAATGTGTAAAATTTCTGTGTATTTTGCACACGCAAAATACACAGCCACGTTTGAATGTTGTCTTCTCTCTCCTGCTATATGGTTTAGCCCACTTTCTCCAAACTCTTTTCTCCACATATCACTCCCAACGCTATACATTATTGGCTACTTAGTTTTACACATTGAATGTTTGACATTCATGATTGGATCACAAAACAGCCAAGGGTTTAATTTTTTTTTGCCACATCACATTTACACATTCAAATCCCTTTTAGGATTGGAGATGCTCTAAGAGTAATTTTGGTGTAAAGGCTTATGATGCCATTAAATCTCTAGTTGAATGTAGAATCATCTATTTTGCCAGCTTGTTGCTTTCCAACTACAATAACATCTTTCTGTAAATGAATGGCAAACTAGGTAGGCTGTGGGTTGAACACAAAGATCATCGTGATTGCTTCCCCCAATAGTATAAATTTTCTTAGGAAAAATCTCTGTGTACCAAGTTTATTTACCAAGTGTGTGTCCCAAGTGCATTAAAATATTGTACCTCAAGTGTAGACACAACCATTTAATGCAATTGGGACAAAAACTTGGTGCATATAGCATTACTCATTTTCTTATGATCTTCAGCTATTGTCAGTCTCAAGTACTTGACAAATTACGAACAATTGAATGTGGCATTTTTCCAAGACGAGTAATTGACAATATCTACTGATTTGTTTTTGCAGGGTACTGGAACAAGTGAAACAACTACCACCAAGAGGACGAAAAAGAAGAAGGTGATTCTTATCATTATGAGCTTTTTGAACATTCTCAAGCATTGACCCGCTAGACTTCAGTGATGCTAAATATATTGATTGCATACTAAACCTTCTTTGTGGACTTTCATGTGGATATGAACTGCACATATAATATATATGTGTGTGTGTGAGTGTGTGTGTGTGTGTGTGTGTGCGCGCGTGTGTGCATATATATCCCTATCAAATCTGATGGTTCATATAGGAAATGATCAACTGATTACATGTTTTGGTAACAAACTTATATGGATATCTTTAATTCCAGTCTGAATCCTTCAGGCAGCAAATTTTATCTTCATGTGCCATTGTCAATGATCTAGTGTATCCAAAAAGCTAAAATGGGAAAAAATCTTTCTCAACCCATTTGTCCCATACTGAGAACCGCATAAATTAACAGAGCTGATTTTCCATATATATAACCTTTTTCTTTCTTGATCAAAATCGACTTTTGTCATATCATTCGAGTGTTTTTTGACAGTAAAATTAGGGTCATGGATTGGGTTTAGTCTCTCTCTCTCTCTCTCTGCCTCTCTCTCAGAGTAACAATAGCTTTACGGAAGTCTATGCCACTAATTTAGTTTGTTTGGCGGTTTGCAGACACTATCTGAACTTAGAGAGGAGGAGAACTTGCTATTAAAAGAAAGAAGGCATCTAACAAGGGTATATTTATCACCAACCTTCTTACAAGTCATCTAATTTTGCTATCTCGTGGTTCCTGAATATTAATTTTGGTATATCTTCCTTCCTAAGCAGGAATTAGCAACCCTAAGCAGCACTCTGGAGAAACAGAGAGCCACAAATGAAAGCTTGAAGAGAATGAAGGTGACATTATTGCTGTAATATTTCTTTTGGCTATCCATTGATGTGATTTTATTGCCTTATCGGTTTCAGACGTTAATTATTATTACAGTTCCTTAAATTTTTACTAGTACTTAATGCATGATTACTTATTTGGTTAATTAAAATGGTTAATCGCCAATATGTAAGCATGCGTCATTAATGCACATTCATGTTTATGTTATTTAATTTTTCTATAAACACTAGTCTAAATGAGTGAAGCACTTTGCTCAAGCACAGGCCTAGTCCAATATGACCCCGTAGGTATCTTACGATATGCTATGCACAAGTAAAACAATCCGAATCATACCTCTGTATCACAAATGTCATGAATTCCAAACGTGTTGTTCCGTATCCCGATATGATACGCGTATCTTACGATACACAATACACATAGCGATAGAGACAGAAATTTTCGGGCCAATTCTTCAGGGAAAAAAACCCTAATTCCAAACTCTTTTGGGCTCCCAAGTGTATAATTCTTTTCACAGCTTTTTGAAAGGACCGGAAAATAAAAAAAATAACAACGCTAAAATAATTCTAACCTTGTCTCATTTCTTTCTCTTGTGTAATCCACTAATTCCTTCCCCTTGTGTGAAACCTCCCTCCACCTTTATTCACTTTTACGAATCTCATTAAGCTACTTTGGTTGGATTGTTTGGCTTCTATGTAACTGTTGTATATAGTTTTATGTGTCATTAGATTATTTTGGTAACTTAGTTTTAATTTATTATGGAATATTGAAGCTATTGTCGGACGCGCATTACTATACTCACTTGGACAATGTTATCAATATTAAATGATGATTTTTAATTTTATGTAATGTCCACATTATCAATCTTATTATTTTAAAAAAATCTACATTTTTTCGAAATCATTAGACTCTTTAAATAGCGTATCGTTATGCATCACCCAATACAACGACGGACTTGGAAATTTGGGCATCCGAGTCGTAGACTTACGACCGAGATTTTGAATCATCAATTAATAAGTCTAATTTGTCTCATTTTAAATTTTTTTTGTCTCTTTAAGGTTGCAACGTTACCATGAAAGGCAAATTTCTTACCCTTATCATAGCATAAAATGGGTTTTAAACCATAATATGTTGTATAATTGATGGTAAAAGGTTATCTATGAATTTATTTAGTTTTTACAAGCTTTTTTATTTTCTGTACCGTATCTTACGAATAGTATCCCGATACGATTCACGATATGTGCTACATAAGGTTTTTGATACGCGATACGTATCCTTATTTGAGAACTATGCTACATAGATGACAAGTTAAATATATTTTTCTTTATTCTACAACATTAATAAGGGTATGCTAATAGGAATAGGTACCTATTTTGATAAAATTGAAAATTAAGCAATCAAAATTTTAATTATTGTTTTATTATTATTTCTGAATAATTTGAATGAATAATTAAAATTAAGGGTAACTTGTCAATTTTGATTTAATACAAAACAATCTTCCACTAAGCTTTTCCAGTGAGCTGTGAAGTGGTAGTCAACTTAAATGTTGGAAAGTGGATAGGAGAAATGGTGTAGCACTTAAAAAATATATTTTGCCTTCATTTCTTTCTCCAAACATGTTTAGTCTGAGAGCTTGTAACCTTGCAATGCCCGACACTCGTGTACCCATAGATAGCAGCGCACCATAGCCTTGAGTTTTTTTCTTCTGTAATGAACTATTGGTTTAAAAAAATAGTATTTTGTTAACAAGTTCATTTAGTTGCTGCATGTGTAATCTCTTTCGTGAGGCAAAATAGCCTAGTCAACTTCACAATTCAGTCACAGGATAATATCACCTTTGTTACATTGTTTACTTAGGTTTTGTTTATTTTTTCGTCTGAATCTGAAGTCTGAATCTGAAAAATACATTTATTTTTATGTTTGAATGAACCTCTCTGAATCTGAAAAAGTATATTTTTATGTTTGAATGAACCTCTCAATGAATGTATTTAGACTGATTCAGATTTCAGATTCAGGGCTCAGATTTATGTCTTAATCATTCAGAGGCAAAAATAACCATCACCTCTTAATCATTTAAAAAAATAAATAATATTTGGTACCTCTTAAATCTGAATGGTTCTAATTCAAACTTAAGAGATAAAACAGATAATAACTTAGGTTGCGTTTGTTTTTTCATCTGAATATGAAATCTGAAGACTGAATCTGAAGTTTGAAATCTGAATTTGAAAAATATATTTGATTTTATGTCTGAATGTACATCTAAATGGATATATTTAGACTGATTCAGACTTTAGATGTAATTCTAGCTCATAGTCATTAAGAACCCAATATAACCGTTAACCTCTTAATCATTTAAAAAAATTAACAGTTTTTGGTACATCTTAAGTCTGAATGATTGAGATTGATACTTAATAAGGTAAAACCAAAAAACACCTTAGTGTACTTTTTCTGAATCTGAAGCTTGATCTATACAAATGAGATGTTACATATTAAATTTGACAATGCCTTCTTCCATCACAGCTTTGTTTGGTATCAGAGCAAGAACCCGAAAGAGTTGAAGGAATTCCTGATCAATCCCAGAAGAAAATAACAGCTTCTGAGCTTGTCCATATCTTCCCACCAATCATCACTGGCGACACTTTACCCAACAGTTGTCTCGAAATTCAGAAGGAAGCTGCTGATAAAAAGACTAAAGTTGTGCTACCAGATCTAAATCTTCCTATTGAGGAGGATTCCAACTTTGAGGTTTTATATGGAATGAGCTAGAATTAATGCTGAAAAAATAACCAGCCGATAATGAAATGGGATAAGTATAATGACGGACTGCCCATCTATGGTTAAAAAATAAGTGCTAACCTTGTTGTGTAGGGTGAATATTTGTAATTGAAATTACAGAATAGGTTTTATCTTCGTCCACTTCCAAAGCAAGAAATCGGAAGTAAAAAGAAGGTAAGTGAGAGGGTAGTGTAGAGATCTTAACTCGGTAGATGCAGTCACATTCTTTTTGTTGCAGGTTTCTACATTATCAGAAATTCTTTAGGGCCTCCTGATGCTATTTCCTTATATTTCTTTTCTGAAAATAATTATAGATACCTTGTAACTATTTTAAAAAGATGTTTGGGTACTTGCAACTCGAAATATTTCAATATAATTTCATGTTTCTCCTTGTAGTTGTTGGATCTGTTGTTTCTTTGTTACAGGAGCGTTCTTAAATTTCACGATTTTGCAGGGTCATTATTCTCGCCCACCCCTGCACCACCTGTGGGTGTAGTTGACCGAACTGTAAAGGTTGTGTTCTCTTTGATGAATGGCCCAACAGCAGCACTAAATAAACAACTGCACTGATAACTACTTGATGTTCAAAGGAACATTTGAGTTTTGATTGATTGGCCAAAGTCATTTTTAAAAATTCGTTCGTACCCACCTAATATCTTTATGAACATATATTTTAGTGGTGGTCAAACACTAATGTCCTGCTCATAATTTATGAGTAATTTGTGGTCAACTTCGATTCGAATGTTAGGTGCGAAGTGCAGTGAAATAACCTATATAATGTTGTTAGTCCAGTTTTATTTGAATTAACTTTTTATTTGCTTAGTATGCGATTCCAGTTTCAAAATAAACTAAGAGGTTGTTTGTTTTTATCTCTTAAATCTGAATTTGAATCATTCAGACTTAAGATGTAATAAAAAGAATTTGTTTTTTTAAATGATTAAGAGGTTAACGACTATATTTGATTTATAATGATTAAGAGGTAGAGTTACATCTGAAGTCTGAATCTGAAATTTACAGATTTAGACTTCAGATTTAGATAAAAAAACAAACGCAACCTAAGTGACGGACCTATGGGGAGCACCTCGAAGTCCCAGCATGCAGAGCTACTAAAGTGAGCAAGTAAACAGTTGTTCTTCGCGGGTAGGCAGGATATTCCTATGACCGACCATTAAGATTAGGGTATACATGAAATCGAGTCACCCTATGGCTTGTGATGCATCGTCCCCAAATGCTCTAGTTGGGATTGGGGATAGCTTAGTTTTCGGGGTACGTACCATTCGCTGTCGATCCATTGACACCTTCTAGCTTCAAAACTTCCCCGAACATAAAAGAAAGTATTTACCTGTATAACGTTCTCAAAATACGAAATCGCTTCCAACCTGTCTTAATAAAGCGAGGGTGCGAGCCAAACGCTCAGTGGGAATATATATACAAATCCAGTATAAAATCGAACAACAAAAAAGAGACTCACGTTATGTTTACGTGAACATGCATACATATACATATACATATACATATACATATACATATACATATACTTGATGCATGAAATAAGTTTAATTTCGAAAACCTTATTTATTTAGATTAATTTACCTTAATTTTATTAAAGACTTCCTTTTCTCATTTAGTATTTGTCACCTTTATTAAACACAGACGTTTAAATACTTGAAACCACTACACTTAATTTGACCGAAATCACTTCTTTACCAAAATTATCCTTTTTAATTTAACCAATACAGATTAGTATTTCGTTGAAAATCACCCTTTCAACACACACATTCACCGTGTTAAAAAATTCTTAATTAGCCTTTGAAAATATTTTACAACACATTCTTATGTTAATTAAGGGTTTAAACTTTAAACACTTAGGTTGCTTAACCACCCATTTATTCACTTACTTTGTCTTTTTCCTTTTCCTTATAGACATTAATCAATCTACACATTTACTTGTTCATTTCACCTTTATCGGAACATTTATTAATTCATTCAAGTTAGGTTATATTAACACATTTCACCACACAACCCATTTCTTGACATGTTCTTTATTTCTTTATCTTTTCTCGAAATTTTCCAATAATCGCATACTTCAACATGCTCCATACCGCGGGCTATGCGCACCATATGCTCTAGCCAGTTGTTTTGGGTCTTTCACCCCAGGGTTCCGGGCACTTCTTTATTCTCCTGGTGTTATCCGAGTTCCTTTTAATGTTTTTTAACATTTCACAAATGTTCATATTATTTCACTTTTCCTTTTACCCGGCTGAAGCCAAAACTTGTGGATTCACCCCAACTTGTGTTACACTTTGAAATTCACCACTTCACGTCCTTTACGCTTTAATCTTGATTTTATTCGAAAAATCATATTCATTTAGGACCAATTTGTGTAACACTTTTTCCAACATTTTTATTTCATAAAATGTTCCACTCTAAGTAAAATTATCACTTTACCCATTTATTTCCAAACTCATTTTTTACTCCTTTTTCACAAGTGTTAACTTTCCCAAAAATACTATTAAGTTAACCATACTAACTCCTTAAGTGTTTTAATACCTTACTTACATATTTTTAACATTGGAGTAATATTCTTCTTAATTGAAAACATCTTTATTTCATTATTTCCTTTCCAATTTCATAAGTTTTAATCTTTTTCAACATTATTAAGTTACACACTAACTTTCCAATGTTTAACTAAAACTTATTCACTATCATTACTACGCATTTTCCAAACTAGTCATTTCTTTACTTTATTTATTCAAGTAATCTAATTACACTTGAAGACTACTTTTATAAGAAAACTAGGTATAAACTCGCGCGATGCGCGGAACATGTTATTCTCATAGTCGTTTTGCGTAAATTCTCCCGAATACACACATAAAGATACACAAACAATGGCTACTCTTGAGAAGTTTTGGATCGGGTAAGGGTGTTTTTTAGCTCAATCATTAGTATTTAGTTGTCATAAATATACAAATAAAGTGTTGTAGGCAATTTAGAAGGAGCAGTGATTAGTTCATTCTGCTATGGCCCCATCAAAAGGGACAAAATAACAAATGATAAATTAGGCTACAATCAAATTATGACAACTCAAAGGAAATAAAGTGACTTTAGAAAATAAAAGAAATAGGAGATAAAAATGTTTTTTTTTTCTTGTGAAATCATTTTGGGTTTAGCGTAGAGGAGGTCTGGAGAAATATTGCTTTTTAGGGAGTTGGTGTGGCTAAAGGGCTTGGTGGTTCCTTCACGTCATATCCATAATCGTACTCACACACCACCCAACTCTTCTTTTTCCCTTCTTTCACATCAGAGTGACCTGCTTTATCCTGCAAAATATATTTGTTCTGCACCATTTTAATTTAACATCACAATCAAAGTTTATATATAAAGACACCCCCCCACATATATACGTGACTAATGGTAATGGACCATATCATCATACATGTATGTTGTACCCGGTCATGCTAAAAAGAAATGTGGCAAGAAAAAAAAGTATACCACATATTTATATTATGGTATTGATTATGAAGGTTTTGAGTCTACCTTTAGGCGAGGAACAACAATCATGGCCGGAGTGATGACGTTGTTTTCGTAAAGATTGAGAGCGATGTATAAACCTTAATACATAAATATTTTCTCTAGGACGCTAAATTAATTGAATTTTATACAAATCCATATATATATATATATATATATATATATATATATATATATATATATATAGGGAGAGGTTCACAAGTGAACCTAAAAGATGAACTTTTTAATGAACCTTAACAAAAAATACTTAACAATTAATTAATTTTAATTTCTATGTTGTAATTGGTTCGCGCCAGCGACAACGGACACGTGTGTTGATTGATCCTGTTGGTACACTTTATCAATTGTGATTAAAAAATCACACCAAAGAGTTTTATGGAGAACTCGAAAAATAAAATCATAAATTAATTTTAAGTCTACTGCTCAAAATTAAATTATTACCTCATATGATTATCGCAAATATGAACCTCATGCGTGAATTCCAAATAAATACTGCATAATAAAAATAAACAATATTACCTCAATTGTTTATAAATTCGTCGTAGACGATTCTTGGGTTGAGTCGCGGACTAGGTCGCTCTCTTTAAGACGTTTCGCGGCTCTACCCTCTTTGTGCAGGTAGTCTACAGTCACGCCGTCCCCAGGATAAAACAAGCCCAGAATCACCTCTGTGTCATATAACCAAGCACCGTAGTTATATGTCTTCTAACACCCATTCCAAATTAATTGCTCAATATTCGGAAAAATATTTTGGGGGTATAAATATTTTCTTGAAGAAAATATTTCCTAAGGAAGAAAAATTTGTAGAGAGAGAACCAAAATTTTTCTGTTATGTATTCTCTCCTCTTTCTCCTTATTTTTGTGTCAAACCAAACTCAAAAAAGCCATTCTTGTCAAATCAAGATTTCAATATCTCTCTCCTGCTCCTCTCATTTGTTCGGATAGAGAGAGAATTCTGTTTTTCATATTTAAGTGGTTGAGAAAGTGGGAGTATATAATAGTGAGTAGTGGACACAAGTGGGTTATCAATCTCTTCATTTTAGCCGAAAGTTGAGACAACTATGGCTAGTGGGAATATAAAAAATTGAGTAGTGGGCTAGTAGATCTCGCACTTGTGTATTTAAAATACATTTTTGACAACAACCTCCCACTTGGATTTTAAAAACACAATCATCGGTAACAATCCACCGCTAGTAAATTTGGAAAAATTATTGAGCAATAATTATTAATAGAATTGTGCATAAGCAAAGGTGTCTTTCGACTTAAACCTTTACGTAGTAAAGATGATTCATATTATACTAGAGTAACTCGTAGTTTTGAACTCTATCTATGATAACATCCCACACATAACCCTACTTGGGTGTAGTCCTCAAGCCAGCACGTTACGACCATGTGCTTCTATCCCAGTATGTGAACGCTCTAGGGAATTTGCCCAAAATTACCATAGGAAACGGCCATACTTCCACATCCACATAGGTGAGTCTATCAAGGATACTCCTGTAGCAAGGTACCCCACTCAAAATAGAGCTATAGATCTTCATTAAGAGTTATAATTAACTCAACCTCAACTCGCTTCAGGATATCATGCTCCATAGGGATTGACTCGGAGTAAAACCCCGTTCTATATTATTTATTAATAGCATGATTCAACCCATATCACTGTGACTTGTATTTACCCTTTGAACCTATTTCTTGAGATCTCCAGTCTAAAGTTGGGTTACCACCACAAATGATTCAATATCAACGGGCTTTAGTCCGATCCCTTTCTAGGTGTTAAACACATTCTCCTGCACTAGTCCTTTCATTAAAGGATAAGTCAGGTTCTATTCTCATCAGTCCGATCATAATCCACACTCACAACTCATTAGTTTTTTAAATTCTCAAACTATGTTGTGCTTACGACATATTTGTCATTCTTTTCGTTATGATAACGGTTCTAAAATTTTACAATAGCCATGGTTCTATTGTTGTGGATAAAATGACTGTGTCAATCTCTACCATAAATGGTATCTTATAATATGTCTTTTAACCTTTCATTTACTCACTAGCCATAGCTAATGGTATCACCATATACTCCATCATTAATTATGCCAATAATTATTATTTTTGGGAGTTCCAAAAAATAGCAACATAATATATGTTAAACACATATCCATTATTGATTCAGAATCAATTCTAGGTTTGTGATTTTATCAAAACACATAACCTTTCTCAATAGCATAAGAATGCACTTTTTAATTATAAACCTTCATAGTACTCCCACAAAACATTATTCCAAGTCAACTGTATTTAGTAGCTCAATTGAGACTACTTAAGATGTTCTCATATTCATCTTTTCTTATCATTATATATAGTGTTCTTATACTTGGATCATGTGGAGTACAAGATGGTTCATAATAAGCATATATCTAATAAATAGATATTCTTGTATTTCAGTGTACTCGATCAATTAATTGATCCATATAGCCTTGTAATATTAACAAGCAATATTCTTGTTTCATTGAGACTCTTTATGCCAACACTTTGACTTAGCATGAATTTGATTTTCTAGGCAACAAAATATTATAACCAAATATTAGCTAATCATTCTTGCATAATAAATAAGAGTGCATTCATATTTCAACATGCTTAGTGATAAACACAATTCATAATATTCTCAATTCATTCTCATTTGATGATTTATCAAAATATCATGCCATTTATTGGTGCCTTCCATATTAATTTTCCAACTTCAAGTTGGTCCATGTAAGTTGCCTTACATAGGTCACCATTCAAAAAACACTATTATATATATTTAGTTTTTAACTCAACATCATATATAATATCAATGGCATTCAAATTAAATGAAGCTTCTTCATTTTCATGAGAATAATTTAACGTGCATCATGTATAATTCAGTTATATCGATGAATTTCGGCTATTAAACAAAGCTCATATTCATAAATGATAAAGGTCTCAATATTCCTTCAAATGGTGTGTATACACCTCTTTATCTTAAAGTTATAAGATAAGTCAATTATAAACTAATTTCTAGTTTATTCTAAGGAATTCAATCAATCATTTATGACATGACTTCTCTAAGGATTTTTCGAATCCTTTTCAAAAACATAAGCAAGTTTTTATTTTTAACTCATAACTCAAAAATTAAGAGTTCTCTTGAACACCAAAGTTTCAGATTCTATTAAATGTTCTTTAATTATAGTTGAGAGGTACTCGATTGAGTGCTCCCACTATTCTCTAGGTATAGCATTGAGAATCAACATGTAATGTGCCCCCACTATATCTTCAATTCATAAAATGAAATCTAAACTTGTGAGTTTCAACATTAAATAAGAATTAATCTTATTTCTGAAATAAATACTTGCTTAATGTCATCATGTATAGCCGAATCAAAAAATACATGTTCATTTGTTTTAGTCATAAATTCAGATTTTCATGTGTCTGAAAGTCACATATAGATTACACAATCTATTTTATAAAAAAATATAATTTATAATTTTTCACAATGTATAAAATAATACTGCGTATTAGAGTTTAAACCTCTATTCCAAATCAAAGCATACGGTCAAAATAATTTTATCCAACTAAATTATTTCTACATGCGTATGAAGCACACCATATTGATTCCAACATTGCAGAATACAATTTTATTCTATACATTTTTCAACTCATATAAATGAATAATATAAAGAATTATTCATATAAAATTCTAGCGATTGCACTCTAAACTCAAATATTGTTTAAGCCATTATACAATTTCTATGAAATTTATCTTCCATAAATTTGAGTCCAAAGTTTTCTAAGTACTTCATAAATCCTTGAATAAGAAATTTATAAAGGCTTTAAAATATTTTGAATCCGCTGGGAACACGACATGATACATTTTTCTAAGAAAATGTTGTCCAAAATCTTTGTTCAAACCGAAAAACTTCAAGTTTGAAATTTCACCACGACGAAACCGCTTATTGAAAATTTATGAAAATTTTCAGAATTAATCCTTTATGAGTCTAGTCTTATCCAAAATTGGAATCACTCAAAAATATTAAGTACAAGTGAAGATAAACTTGTTTTACTACAAGCTGTCCAAAAAATTCAGCATTGCGCATCCCATTTGTAAAAATCATCATAAAAGATATACAACTCTTTTTTCAGAAATTCCAAAGCCCAATAATTATAATCTCAACATACTACATGCATGCCAAAATTCATGAAATTTTAGTCTATATATCATAAAAAAAAACTGAGATGATATTCCAATAAAATTCATAACAAAAATTTCAGATTTTTTCCCCCATCATCGATCACTTTAGTGTGGTTGAAAAATATCAACTACACTTTCACATAAACACTTCAAATATATTTGAACAATTTTTTTTATAGTATACATAGCGTAAGGAGCAAATTTTTATTAATTACCCTTCGAATCCATATAACAAATGTTCATTTGTTTTCATATAACAAATTTTCATTTGTTTCCAAATATCAATTTTTTTATTTGATTCCATATGACAAATTTTTAATTTGTTTTCTTAACCACATGTGGCTCAAAATGAATTGTCCAAAAACAGTATACAATTCCATTTCCAACAATAATATCTTATGTTAAATAATATTTCACATTCATAACTAAAAAATAGGATTGACCAATTAAAATTTTTTCCATGAAGGGGTTCATTTTTGTTCAAATTATAATTTCTCACGAAATTATTGATCGATTTCGAATTGACCAAAAATACTGAAATTTATGTATCTACTTCACAAAATATAATATTATGGAAGTTCGGGGGCAAAACGGTCATTTCTAGAGATAGAAGGTCAAAATTATAATTTCTAAACATAGAAACTTAGTTGACCTTTTTTCATTTCGACATCATAAAAATAATCATATATGTCCATAAAATTTATTTTTAGCTCTCCATGGTAGACATAAAACGTCTTAAAATTGTTGGTACACTTTATCAATTGTGATTAAAAAATCACACCAAAGAGTTTTATGGAGAACTCGAAAAATAAAATCATAAATTAATTTTAAGTCTACTGCTCAAAATTAAATTATTACATCCTATGATTATCGTGCGTGGATTTCAAATAAATACTGCATAATAAAAATAACAATATTACCTCAATTGTTTATAAATTCGTCGTAGACGATTCTTGGGTTGAGTCGCGGACTAGGTCGCTATCTTTAAGACGTTTCGCGGCTCTACCCTCTTTGTGCAGATAGTCTACAGTCACGCCGTCCCCAGGATAAAACAAGCCCAGAATCACCTCTGTATCATATAACCATGCACCGTAGTTATATGTCTTCTAACACCCATTCCAAATTAATTGCTCAATATTCGAAAAAATATTTTGGGGGTATAAATATTTTCATGAAGAAAATATTTCCTAAGGAAGAAGAATTTGTAGAGAGAACCAACATTTTTCTGTTATGTATTCTCTCCTCTTTCTCCTTATTTTTGTGTCAAACCAAACTCAAGAAAGCCATTCTTGTCAAATCAAGCTTTCAATATCTCTCTCCTGCTCCTCTCATTTGGCCGGATAGAGAGAGAATTCTGTTTTTCATATTTAAGTGGATGAGAAAGTCGGAGTATATAATAGTGAGCAGTGGACACAAGTGGGTTATCAATCTCTTCATTTTAGCCGAAAGTTGAGACAATTATGGCTAGTGGGAATATAAAAAATTGAGTAGTTGGCTAGTGGATCTCCCACTTGTGTATTTAAAATACATTTTTGACAACAGATCCCCCCCCTCGCCCCTACCCCCAACCCCACCCTCACCCCCTCTCCCGTGGCAGCCCTGCTGCCATAAGGGCTGCCGTCGTGATGGTGGTGTTGGGGTTGGGGGGGGGGGGATGAGGGGTTTGGAGATCGATCGACATGCGTGTTCTTTGCCGCTGACGCGGACCAATTACAACATAGAAATTAAAATTAATGAGTTGTTAGGTATTATTTTGTTAATGTTCATTAAAAAGTTCATCTTTAAGGTTCACTTGTGAACCTCTCCATATCTCTCTCTCTCTCTCTCTCTCTATATATATATATATATATATATATATATATATATATATATATATAGAGAGAGAGAGAGAGAGAGAGAGAGAGAGAGAGAGATTTCTTTCGATATAATGCAGTATGAATGAGGCTCCGTTATATTTTATTTTTCCAACGTTACCCTTGTTTAAACACATTAAATTATACTCAAGTAAATGTCTAATAAGGTAAATCCAATTGACATGACATAACTATTCCAAACTACACGCTTTCACAGAGCTCCATGACTTCCTACGAGGCTACGAGTGTGTACAATTCCAAATCTTAACTATAAAGGCCAACAACAACATAATATTAGTGTCTTACAAATATCTTTAAGACGATAAGAAAAACAATTTTTTTTGGGTGAGCAAGAAATAATCAATAAAAAAATAAAAATAAAAACTTAAAAATGAACCTCAAAAGTCCCCTTCCTACCAAACCCCCCATTCAACCCCCAAACAAACGCACTCCGTCCCTCTCCCATCCGTGTTTACAAATATCAGTGGTGTCTTACAAATATCTTTAAGACAATAAGAAAAGTAATTTCTTTGGGTGAGCAGGAATTAATCTATAAGAAAATAAAAAAACTTAAAATTAACCTCAAAATTCCCCTCCCTACCAAACCCCCAAACAAACCCACTATGTTCCTCTCCCATATGTCTTAATATGCCTCTCACACTTTCCTCAATTTTCTCCCTCCATAATTGTCTACATCCTCAAGAAGAGCTCTCAAAGAAGTTGTTTACCATCCATCGATGAAAAGAAGAAGACGAGTAAAGGTGAAATTTCTTCCATACCTTAAACCTTAGATCTACAATGAGGGTTAAATCTAAAAAACCACAAAACATAAAAATTAAGGTTGTATTTACAAAAAAGAGTAACTGATAAAAATAGACATTTTCAATTTTCAGAGAAAGTAAAAATTGCAAAGTGATAGGAGAAAGAAAGAAAGAAATACAGGAGTTTGAGACAATGATATTTTAGAGAACCTGATATAGAGGTGGGGTGGGGTGGTGCAAAGCTTTACTCCAATGGTTGCAAGTGTGAATGCTTTGTCTTGCTATAACAGGTCCACACCTTTCGAAGGTTACAAATACCATAAAGGGTACAAGAATGACGAAGATCTTTGGCAGCTGAGGAGATAAATCGTTAATGGGGGAATGTAGGGAGAGAGACCAAAACGTGGGGAGTGAGAGGAAGAGGTAGGCTTGGGTTTTAAAATAAAGAGATGTAGCAGATATAGGTCTCACATACAAGCGAATAGTCAATGCAATGGTTAGAGGAGAGAAACAGTCTAAGGTTTTGAAGAGGGGAATGAAAAGGCAAATAGGGGATGGGAAAAAGATGGTACTCGTTTAATATAGGGTGAATTTGGAGGAGATAGAGGAAGGAAATAAAAATAGTGACACGTGGATAGTCTTGTATAAAAGATGCCCTAAATATTTGTATAGCATTTTAGAGTATATAATAATAGATAATAGATACTATTTTTTTTTTGTCAAAATATGTAGTCTTACAACTTAGTGTTTATTATACCTTTAATCCTACTTTCACATACTTGAAGACTAGAATTTTCACTTTTTCTTTATTTCACATGTAAACTCAACAAAATCTTCTTTAAACTTGTTTATACATTCATCATCCAAATACTACAAGTTTAGGAGATGAATTTCAAACCTTAAAATCCTATTAAATGTGTTAAACATATTTTTCATTCTAGAAATTCATCATACTTGTAAAATACACTTTCAAACTATACAAGACATTTAATTCCTTCAAACTCAATAAATGCCCTTTTTCATAAAATCTTCATTTTTGCACGAACTATTATTTCATCAATGTTTACCAAAATAAAATCATTATTCTCAAATATTTTATTTCATAAAATGTTTAACATCAATCTTTCTAGAAAATACACCATTTTCATAAAACACCAATATTTCAAAACCTTTGAATATTTATTCACTCTTTATTTTCAATAAAATAACCTTTTACCAAATAAAAATGTTTATTATATACTACATATGATTTCATCATTTAATCAATGCACACTACTCATGTAATCTAACTACAAAACTACAAATAATGCAAAATAGAGTCGTAATGTTAAGAGTAGGATTTTTTCACCTCTAAAGGTTCCAATGGTGGTAGAAATATTGGTGTAGGAGGAGCAACCCCCACCTCTAAAGGTATCCTCAAGGGGTTACCAAATGCATCATCCAAAATACTCCATTTGTGCTCCATTCAAGCTTCCAAGCACTTCAAACTCCATGAAAGTTCCATCTTTATCTTCTAAAAAAACTCCCAACAACACCTTATAAATTCGTACCTCTACCTCAACAATGGTGGAAATAGGAGTGTATGGTTCAAATATGATGAAATATACTAAGAAAAATGTGTTTTATGGTGGTAGAATGGGGGAGGAATGGTGGGGAGAATCCCTCCCATGGTGGAAGACCACCATCTTCCCCCTCTCTTTCTCTCTTTATTTTTCTCCCAATAAAATGCCCCAAACAAGCCATATAAAACCTCTTTAAAAATAAAAAAATAATGTTTTGCTCACTTGACAGCACACCAAATCAAAGGCCAGAAATGTGACAACGCACAAGGGCATTCTGATTAAAAACTCTCGAGACACGTCGTTCGAACGACATGCCTATCTCGTTCGGGCGATATCTCCATCTCATTCGAAGTTTGGTTTCGCGCGACATGGGATTGTAATACAATGGTATCTCGTTTGAAGGTCTGCTTCGCGCGACCTTCGCGCGAGATCCCTATCTTGCTTCTAACGGCAGGCCAATGTCGTTCGAACAACCCTTCTTTAAATTCTTTTATTTTTCTTCAATTTTTAACCCATAATTGCTCTATAATTATCATCAATCCTCACTCCATCAAAATTTATATAAAATTTCATTAAATTACTAGGACAGGGTATTACACAAACAAACTGGCTGGTCTGGTTTATGTTAATTGTTAATGTGCTCTAAAGGTGTCAATAAAAACTAACAACGTTTTGTTTCATTTGTTGGATTGTTAACTCACGTGGTTGGTTAGTATTAGCATTTTTTTAGAAGAATATAACTATTACTCTAAAGTTGAAAAAAATATTTTTCCAAAACAGTATAAATATGAAACTTAAAACTTGAATTTATATATATAGGGAGGCATAAAAAGTGTCATAAAATCAATAAATTTATTACCATTTTGGGTGGAGGGCTAAATATTTAACTTTTTGAGCCATTTGATAATTTCTATTAAGTCCATGAGTTTTTTTTGCTTTTTTAAAAATAATGTACAAAAATTCCGTTTTTACCGCAGTTTTAAACTTATATTCAAAACTAAGACAATCTAAAAAAATGTTGTAAAATTGAGTGTTTTTCTCTCTTTAATCATTATCTTTGACAACATTTTTTTAAATAGATTCAAATGCCATCCTAGACAATGTTCTTTTTTTCTCGGACCCATCTTTTCATCTAATATTACTATTTAAATATGGTGTCTCCTCTTATAATTTTACCATATGTCATTATTAGTAAATACTATTTTGGCATCTCTTAGAAAATCATAGCCTCTTGTTTGAGAGATCCATTGGATTTTTTATGTCATTTTTTCTTCTATTTAAATATATTTTCCTCTTCCCCTTTCCCGTGGATAGACATGGGCCTTTTACGCCCTTTCCTATTCTCCTTTAATGTCCTTTCCTTTCCTTCTTTTATAAATGGGTTGATATATTTCCAATATTGAGTAAAATTTCTACCTCTATTTTCTCTCTCTCATTTGGTATGTTTTTTTACTTATTTCATTTTGAAAAATGCATTATTAGAATGGAGATCACTGTTACATGATTCTAAGTTAGTGGGTAAAATACTTTAAGACATTTCCATAAATTTATTATTTTTGGCTACGATGAAATTGGCATTATGTAAGCAATATGCACAATTTTATTTTAAACAAAATAATTTTTAGCCTTTTTAGTTATCTTAACATTGCATCTGGTTTGTGAAGTTCAATTAAATTTATTAGGAGCGTTTTAGAAATTCATGTATTCCTCACCTTATAAAGTATTAATTTATATATTTTGGTTTCAATATTTTTTAGATATTATTAATATATTTTATTTAATTTTTATAATTTAGTGGATTTGGTATCAAATGAATAATTTTAAATTGTTTTAATTTTCACTACAAAAATGTCTTACTTTTGTCGATATAGGGTTGTAGGTGAAAAAATCACACAATCAGAAATATTTCTCGAATTATATTTGCATGCTCGCTAAAAGTCAAATTTGATTTCTCTTATTATGTAATTTATTTAATAAGCCTTACAAAGCACCCCTTGCATCGCGCGGGGCTTAAATATAGTAAAGTTGTATCTTTGCATGGCTCTCTCTCTACTACTGTTTAAGATTTTGTTGGCTATTAATGGGTCTTCAACTAATTCTGTCGAGAACTTCGATTTAGAGGACCACATTAAATTAATTAGTAGGGAATAATTAATTCACCAAACCATGTCTCCTTATTCATCTCAATCTGGGGTGTTCGAAGAGAGTTTACCTAGTCGCATTTTAGCTTCCGATAAATTGCTAACATGTACACCTCTTATGCTACAAGGTTGATTTGATAAATGTAATTATGGAGGGGGTAAAATGGAAACTCCCCTAACTTGATCAATAAATCATTTCCCATCATTATTAATGGCAAACTTAATTTTATGATAAAATAACATGGACATTCATGTGAGTTGACAAATTACTTTTTAAAGGAAGACATTCTATATCTTGCTTCTCCTTTTTTAAATATGCTATTACGAAAAATTCTCGAATGGATGATGAAATATAAATGAAATGAATATATATTCTACATCAATAGGATTGAAAAGTAGACAACTCCACTGGTTTGATCGATCAAACACACATTCCCATCAAATTACAGCACGAAGACGACTTCTATAGATTTTGTCTCTAAGGATAACTTGTTTAGAGGTACCCCATGAGAGTCTTTATATGTACTTAGAATTTTCTAAACAACGATCAAATCAACAATTACCTTGATATGGATTAATTTTCCTTTAAGTTCATTTCTATGACAAATTTAACATATTTTTGGTTGACAAAACATTTGAACATTCCCTTGCACTCAATGGATCTATTAAAATTCCTTTTAGACCTAGTATCTCCCAAATTTAATATGAATTGGGTTTAGAAGACATGGGAAAAGGATTTCGACAACAAGTTGGATTAAAAAATATTCACGAAAGTACTATATTGGACGTACGATACAAGGTCATGCAAATTAAAATGTTTGAAGTATAATGTTTGGGATTTAACCTTACAATATGTAAACTACGAAATCTCCCTTGAGTGCCATGGGATAAGTTAAGTGTGTGTGTATATATATATTGTGTGTGTGTGTGTGTGGTTCAAGTAGTTTTTCTTGCCAATATCCAAGAAAAAAGAGGGATATAATGTTTTTATTATCGTATAGACTTGGACATTCGAATAATAGTTGAGAGCCAAGCCTTATGGTAAAATGTGTTCAATGATGCCCTCCTTATAATGTGAGTTTTGGCTATATAAAAACAGAGTTTTAGATATTCTAGAGTACAATGTAATATAATCCTCCCTTGCTTCTCGATGATCCATTTGATTGGTGCTTATTCTTTTGTTGTAGTTGAGCCTTATATAGCCGGGGTCTTTGTAATTCTTATCCCTAGATATGATCATGGATTATAGGGATTTAATGCAATTTGTACAAGGTTGGTCAAAGTTTCCCTAGGTCGTCCATACACAAGCGAGTGAGTAGGCTAACCATTAACATACTTAAAAGGTAAACTTGAAACTTCAGGTCACATGTCATTCTCTACAGGCCATGTCCATCCATTCTTCTTTATTTGTCCATAAATTAGGTTGATTTGGTCCTAGGTATGTAGTCGGGCTGATTCTGCCCTAATGATGATGTGATATGGCTAACTGTTCTTATGGAGTGACATGTACCTTACATTCCTATGGTGGTAATGCAATTACAGGGGATACACACATAATCCTTAGTTTTGTAGGATTGTCATCGATGCTCGTTCGTAATCCATAATAGTGCATACATCACATGGCTTGGGGAACTTGGGGACATTCATAAGAAATAAGGCAACATCATGCTATTTGACATTTTATAGTCAAGGGGTTTCAATCCCTGAACGAGATCACTATTACCTTTGAGACCAACATAACATTTGTCACCAATGTTACAATGACCACCTATACTAAGCAAGGCGACCAAAACACCCCAATCGACATTACAATCCTTAATGCCAATGCACATGGGGTTTACTTGGATGCAGGTGGATCCTTTTCCCTCACGTGATTTCCACTGACTTTGAGGCAACACTCTGAGAAAGGGAACAACTTGACCCCTCAGAATCCTTTAATAGAGACCGATCGACTATCTATAACGATCTTAGGAGGAAGTATAAGAATAACATGAGTGCAGCTCTCAGTAAACTCTTGTAATCACCGATTCAGAAGAATAAATGGCTGGCGGGAGAGGTCAACGCAATACCAATATCTTTGCAGTCCAAGATGAGTTATGTTACAGATCAATGTACGAGAGTTTTTTTCAGCCTTAAATCTTCTAATAATCAAACATGGGAAAACACAAAACTAAAATAACTAGCTGTGAAGAACAAACCTAGGATTTATAATACAATATCTTTGCGGATTCGGTTGCAATTTGATGGGAAGAAAAGTATTTATTAAAGAAGGGTCTGCCTTGTAGTGTATGATCCTTCCAAAAGTTAGATAGGTGGGTGGATACTTTTTGAGATGCAAACCTTTGCTAAAATTTGAGATATGGTGGTCTCTCTCTAGCCCTCTTCACAAAAAAATGTGAATAGTGTTTTCTCTCACCCCTCTCAAACCCTAATGTCATGAATAATAAACTAAACCCCCTCCCATACCTGCATATACAAGTATAAAAGGTGGGCTTGAGCTAAATTGGGTTTCTTGAGAGTATGGGCCTAACTACTTGAGCATATAGACTATATTAGGTACCCAAGACAAATAATTAATTTGACTTTAGATAAATAATCGAAAATACCCAATTACAATTACTGCAATTTATTTTCTTTCTTTATTTAATCATAATTAATTCCACTAAATAATTATAAAGGCACTCCAATTTAATTATCTTACAAATCCTCGGATATAAGGAGGTCTAATTTGCAAAGTTGATAATAGAGCATAATGTGATTCCCAACATTAAGCTTCCGATACCGCTTAGTTAAGTAAATTTGATGTTAATCAACTTTAACTAACATTTAATCAATTTTCTTGATTCTCAAGCTTAACTTATTTTGCTACCTCCACCGGATTATAGATAATCCACTGATCAAGTTTACTGGTTGAAATAAAAACTTATAAGTGAATCAAGTGGGTATCACAATCCTAGGTGTCACTGAACACGAATTACTCTCAGACCTACTTACATAACTGTCACCCAATATGCGAGATCATTTAATTCAATCTAATACTGAATCGCATCCATAACAATCAAAGCAACAAATACATAAGAGTCCAAATCCTCTTAATTCTCGAGATTAATAATTTATTCACCCTTTGGAATGGTATGAGATTTTTTGAGTCTAGTTTTTACAACCCTTAAACTCTAATTTCACGTGTGGGTACATTTAATACATTCGCGTGATGCACCAATCACAATCCTATGTTGAACTATGTCACAAGTTCCCGAACCATCACCCGTTCCTCATACTTTTAGATTAACTACTAGGATTGTGTCAAAACCATTCCGATTGGATGTCAAGTACCTATGTAGGTTAAGAACATTTCAGTAGTGCTAGAATAGGAATTCCAATCTCCTTGTGATCAATCCGTAGCTAACTCATCGAAATCCTACTAAGCTATATTCACTGATATTTAATAAAACAATATATTTAAACAAATATAAATCATTCTCATGAACTTGATTCTCATTTCAAAATGAATAAAAAAAATCCTTTATTAATCAATAATAAAATGTTTTACACATGGTTTTATGAATAACCCCCAACAATCTTATACTTATTCTTAAAGCTATGTGTCCATGCACTTGACTCCCATTCTTTCTACGCCACTGTCAAATGACCAAAAGCCAAAATTACCACTTTTTTATGGCGAGCTATTGTCACAGTTTTTAATCGTACAAAAAATGCGCGCATGTTGTTACGATTTTTGACCATGATAAGGACGTGGCAGGCTTTGTCACGGTTGTGTCATGGTAAAAAACTATGACAATTATACTTTGTTTAGATTTTTGACCATGAAACAACTGTGACATGTCTGGCTAGATTTGTCACACTCAAAGGCCGTGACCGATTGTTAAATTGTCATAATTAAAAATTATGACACAACCGTGACAATTCTGGTTGGATTTCATCCCCTCTAAAACCCCATTCCCCCCTAAACAACTCATTTTTCACAATTCTCTTCCTCCAACCCCAAACCCTAACATTTCCCTAACCAAAATCCTTCATTTTTCTCTCCATTAAGGTAAGTTTTACTCATTTTTATGATATACATATATGATATTCACATTTATATTATGTTTTGTGCATTGTCTTGTAAGTTTTGTATATATATGATGTTTTGCACCCATTTGTATGTATATAGGATATTTGTGTATGCATATATGATTGTATAAGAATATTAATATTTGTATGTTGAAATTTAAAATCATTAGTATACCCATTTGTTTGTGAAATGAAAAATTAATGATTAGACTTAGGGTGTGTTTGATTGGAAAATGGAAAATGTGTACAAAATAGTTCATTTGGACGAGAAGTGGGAAAATAGTGGAAAAAGATATGGGTTTTTGGTGTTACTTTTCTTTTTGACAGAGTACTCTCAAATTGAATCCCCAAATTGAAATCCCATCATTGTGTACTATAACTTGGGTTTTTAGTTTCATATTTATTTGATATACCAGTAGGATTTATCGATTGTCATAATAATTGCTTTGGTGTTTTCTTTTGTTGAAGTTAGATTTTTTTTATTGTATTTGCCTATTTTGGAGTTCGTCATAGAGGGTTAGGTTGTTGTATTTCCGTATTTGAATTTTTTTTTTGTTGTTTAGACCTTTTGAAGACTCGAAATCTTCTATTTTTTAGCACTAGTTTGAATTATTATGTAGGCTTTCGGTCTTAATGGGTGTTTTGACACTAATTTGAATTATTGTGCCGACTTTCGGTGTTAATGGGTGTTTTGGCACTAGCTTGAATTATTGTGTTGGATTTCGGTTTTAATGGGTGTTTTGGCACTAGTTTGAATTATTATGTACCACCATGTTCTACAATATTGTATTACAATGACCGTATTTTATGACATTGTCACTAGATATTTTATAACATTGTTAAATATTGCTATAAAAGGTACTTTTATGCTTATTTATACTGATACTTATTTTTTGCAATTTACTCCTCTTCTATGAATATTGTTTACATGACATGTTTACTTCTAGCAGGACCCCAGGCAGTGATGGAGGCGAAGAATGCTCGTCCAACAGTGAGCCCGTCAAGTGTGGCAAACTTGGGACACCGTTGGATGAAAAAAATAAAATTTGGGAAGGGCATTAGAGTTGGCCAAAACCATTATTAGTCCCGAATTTGGGAATTGGAGAGAAGTCCCCCCCAGAGATTAAATCTGCTATATGGGGTGCATTACAGGTATAATTGTTGCAATGTATCTATATTTCAAAATTTAAACACGAATTAATTAACTTTATTATTTTATGTATTTATTGGATAAGAGAAATTTAACCTCAACCATATTTATCGCGATTCCGCATTAGCACAAGTAAGAGACCAACGAAAAACATGGAAGAATAATATACGGGTCCGTCATTTTGGGAAGGACCGTGATTCCATATTGAGTTTCAGGGATAAAGTGCTAGAAAAAGATCCCGTCTCATTAGAAAATTGGCAATGGTTTATAGATAATGAGACTTCTGAATGACAACTCTCCTCCCATGAATCGGGAAAGAAAAATCGTGCGAAGAAGGTTGATGTGCACTACTCCGAGCGTACATCATACGCAGAGGTGGAGGAGAAGATGATAAGTACATAGTAAAAGTTACATTTTATTTTGCTTGGTGGTAGGTGATTACTAATTTAATGTATTTATTTTATATTAGGAGACATGGACTGGACCGGGGGTTAGGCCACATAGGCTCGATTCCTATGTGGCTTATGTGGCGATATGGACAACGAAGGGAAATAACAACCCTAATGTCAAGACAAAACTTGTAAGTTATAATTACAATTATGCCTTTAATTCAAGTCTTTTTTACTTATATTTTATTTTAACTCCAATCATGTATATTTTGTTATTTCAGAAAAAGTTGAGGGAGGTCCACAACTCGCAGAGCGATGCCGACAAGCCATCTATAGATTTGGATGCACTTAGCCCTGTGCTCGGATGCGATCAGAAGGGCTAGATGTAATACCCCGTAATTTTATTGATATTTATTTAAGGGATTAATTGAATTAAATGAGAATTAATTGGAAATTAATCCGGGTATAAATACTAACGAGATGTGAGTTGGTATTTGATTATGATGTTAAAAATTTATTATTTCCGAGTATGTATGGTAATACATGAGTATTGATGATATCTAAATTGTCACGAGGTAGATATACGGCAATTTGGAAAATTTAATTGGGACGCGCGTGTCAGTCGCGTCATGAACATAATTAATTGAATTAAAAAGTGAATTTTATTTTTATCAACCGAATGGTCATTTTGAGTGCACCAACGTGTTCGAAAGGGTCGAAATAGTCAGAAAACACTAGCCGGGGGTTCAATTTAGGTCCCGGGGTATTTTTAGGCCACACCGGCAACCCAAAAGGATAGTTTGGTAAGTTTAAAAATAGGGGAATTAAAACCCACGAATTTTAGAGGCTATTTTTATATTAGAAAAGAACCCAATAAGCCATTATCATCATTTGGGAAGTTAGAGGGCTACGGGAGTTATAGGGGGGAGTTGGAAGAAGTTCCAAAAAGGAAACCCTAGCCACCATCACCATCTTTGGAAGAAATTTGTAGAGAGAGGGAGGAGAATCAACATTCAATTCTTCAACATCAAATCAGAATATCTAAGGCAAGTGGTTTAATTACATTAATTTCAAGCGAATATTTCTTCCATGCTTAGAATTGGATATTTGTCTTATTTTGGAAGTTTGATGAAAACCCATGAAATTGGAGGGAGAATTCATAATATGATATAGGGATTGCATGTAGAATGTTATTGGATGAATGTCATACCCAAAATATATCTTATGATGGTTTAAAAACGGATTTATGAGGAAGTGATTGTAGACATTAAAATTCTGGCTTCATGTTTATAAGGTTTGAGACAAGATTTGAGAAGTTTGATGATTTCATGTTAATTTAGGATGAATTGACACCAAATATATGTTAAAGAGTGACCTAGGAGGACTTAGAGTAGTTTAATAACGTTAAAATACTATTGGGATGATCTTAGGATGAGTTTAGAGAAGAGAAAAATTGAGAAAAACGAAGTAGAGAATTTCTGGGCTCAAACTGCCATCTCGTTAGAAGACCTGCCCAGGTCGTTCGAACGACCTCGTTCGAACGAGCTTATAATGAGATGACAGTGTCCCTTCTAACGATTTGGTAGTTCGTTCGAAGACTTTCGTTCGAATGAACTCGTTCGAACGACCTCGTTCGAACGAGACTTCTAACGAGTTGACAAAATGGCCTTTTTGGCCTGATTTCATTTCAAATGTTCCGTAGACTTATTTAATTGGAGTATTAACCCTCCCTTATTGATTAGTGGGTATAATTGTGAGAATTGGGGTACATTGAGGAGTAGAACTTAAAACCTTATAATAAAATTGAATGTCATTCGTGAAGTAGGAAACGAGTACTTAATTGCGACGTGAGAAGGGTTGATAACCCTAATATACAAATCGGGGACTTGTGATCGTATAACATTAAATGACTGTATAAGAACGAGAAGTATACCTATATTAATAATACAAGATATCTAAGATGTGCGAATGCTTAGTATATGTGGTTTTATGTGTATAACATACCTACCATACTTGCTATCATGGGAGGTCTGCGTTCGATTAGGGCCATCTAATCTTTGTGTGCCTACGAGGGGATTTAGATTGGTACCTCGAGGACATAGGTCAGAGAAGGACTTATTGAGAAGTTAATAAGTTCGCTGATCATGGGAGCGTAGGTATGTGCGTGACTCATGTGATGTGAACTATGTTCGCCTCCATTATGGGTGATTATTACTTATCGAAATGGTTCCTGAGAGATTCGAAATACGTGGTCCTTATGTACGTGATGTACCGGGATTGGATAGCATAGTATGTGTGCGCCGCAGGTTAGTCTCAGGGTGCTAGTAATGTATATTTATGATGAGAATAATATATACTGTTAATTGAAATGAACTGTCATGATTAAGTGTGAGTATAATTGTAGCAACATTATGTAAAGATAAAATGGATGATCTCTAGTATATTTGTATTGCTAATAATTGGGAAATCGAGAATTACTGTAAAGCTCTCTATTTAATTGATGATATTTGAATTAAGGCGTGAATCGTATAGAATTGTTAGAATCTATTTAGGACTAGTTAGATATGAGAATCACTAGAATGGGTACGGGTACGTTAGGAGTACACAAATAGTCGAGATGTGAGTATTTCATGTGAGAGCACGTCCTAACATGTATTTTGCATTCATTGTTTTATTGTCATTAAAACACTTGCTATATTTTAAACTGTTTTCGACAATCGGGCTCTGACCCGTTTGCTTTCAAATATATTTTCTTGTAAAAACCTTTTAGGTGCCCAGCCACAAGGACACCAAGCATAGGAGTTCCATTCAGGTGACGTACTGTAGCTGCTGTGAAAGTTACAGGATCTTGTCAGTAGACGCCTCCATTTTCGATCTTGACTCTATTTATAGATTTCCTTATCAGTTGGGCACGTCGCCCTTTTCTTTTAGAAACATTTTATATATTCAGTTCATTTCAGATTTTGGGTTGTAATTAATTTAGGGATGCAGATTTAGCATTTGTTTATTTCAGTATTTGGATTGTTGTGAGGAGTATTCCCCAGTTTCATTATTATTGCATGGTTATACTTATTGTTTCATTGTGGTGGATTATGTTAGAATTTCTTATCTACTTGCTTGTTAATCGGATTTAATTAAAATTGACAACTCATTTTTTAAATACTAGGTGGTTAGTAATTATTAAAACGTTTTTCGACAGCGGTGCTACGAACTGAACCAACTTGACATTTTGTATTAATTTAATAAAGGAGTAGCTACCCAGTATTTAATTAGTCTGGGTGTCACACTAGACTAGTGGTGTCATCACTCGAGTTGGAAAATAGAAGGTGAAGGAGATGAAAACGAGTAGGGCTAAATTGTTATTGAAGGTCGACGACTTTGAAAATGAGACATAAGAAAGTATGGGCGGTCTGAAAAAGTCGGTGAACAATGTGGAGACCATGGTCAAGGAAGCCTTAATTGAACTTGGTAGGTATATTAAAGGTAAGGGAAAAAATGTGGTGGATGAGGGAACTAAGATTCCATCTCATGCACCCTCGCTCGTCTTCCCTATAAATTCCTCTCCTTACGACCTCCACTCCTTGATCTAGACTCCATATCCCATTGATGAATATATAGTGGTTCTCAATGACTTGACTAGAGGTGCTGCAATTACAATGGGGATAAGGGACGTGAGTATGCAAACGAATGATCCAGTGCATGGCCGTCCAATTCAATCCTTCGAGTGCAACGTCCGCATCACGAGTATCATCCCCGGGAAAGGAGATGAAAGATTGTGGTTGGGTACTCAATGTGGTGTAAGTAACATTCAACGTTGTTCAAATGATTATGTTATGTGGCCTATCCAACTTGTTCATAGACTGACTCAATAAACATTATGTTGTTATTGGTTTGGTAACATTATTTTTGTTATTGGGTTTTGTGATTGATAACATTATTTTAATTTGAATTTGAATTTGTAGTTTTTGATTCATGGTTGTGTTTGATAACATTATTTGGTTATTTAACGTGACTGTGGCTGAGTTTGATAATAATATTTAATTATATGTATGTTTTGGATTGTAATGACTGGTTTTATTGATTATGTAAACATGGAAATGAAGCATAATGTAACAATATTATTCGGTCTAGTAAAAACCATAACATATATGAGTCTGCCCATTGCCGAAGCATAAGGTATATTCCTTATCCTCTATATTAAATCTGGTGTATTAGGATAATCATACTTAGATAAAGAAATTCCATGCCTGAAAGGGAGAAACCCTTTCTTGGAATCATGCATGCTAAACCTCGTGAGCACTATGTCAATATAAGTGGCTTAGGATAATCCTAACATCCTATTTTTCTGATCATGCAGAAGCTTGATCCCTAGGATTTGATTGGCTTATCCTAAGTCTCTCATATCAAATTGACTAGATAATCACACTCCTATACTTGACAATAAACCCACATCATTCCCTATTAGGAGAATATCATCTACGTATAGTAATTGAAATACTACCACACTTCCTTCATTCTTTTTATACACTCAAGTTTCTTCCAAACATTAATCTAAATAAAAAGATTTGATTGCCTGATCAAATTAGATATTCCAAGACCTCGATGCTTTCTTTAGTCCATAAATGGATCTATTAAGATTGCACACCTTGCTTTTTTGTCCATTTTCTATGAATCCCTTGGGTTGCATCATATAAATGTACTAGTCAAGATTGTCTTCAAGAATGTAGTCTTGACTTCCATTTATAAAATATCGAAATCAATATGTGCAGCATTGGATGCGAGAATTCAGATAGACTTAATCATGGCAACTGAATAAAAGGTTTCCTCATAGTCGTTCCCCTCTTTCTGAGTGAACCCCTTCACAACTAGTAGTGCCTTAAAGGTTTCCACCTTCCCATCAACTCATCTTTTCCTCTTATAGATTTACTTTCACCTGATGGGTTTAAGCCCATCTGATATGTCTATAGGTTACCACACTTGATTAAAATACATCGAATCCATATCCTTCAGCCAAATCTCAACATCCTTATATTGGAGTGCCTCGTTATAGGTGCCGAAATTCTGTTTGTGTTCCCTCGGGACTTCACCTAAGTGCTCTCCCAAATACACTAGCCTATCAGGCTGGCTTTTGACCTTTACCCTATGATGTGGATCCACCTGTGGTCAAATTTAAGTGACACGTGAATCCCGATCATCGATAATACTCCTCTACCATTAGGTAGTGTATTATCGTGATCAACTTGTACATTTTCCTGTACGAGTGATCCCAAAGAATTTTCTTGCTCTTATTCTATAAGCTCTTAGTAGATGATATTGCTCTTGGGCTTATGGTCAGCCATATAATCTTCCTCTTAGTACCAAGAATGTATGCTAACAAATACTCTCCGATCCTTAGGATCATAGAATTGACCACCCTTGGTTTTTTTAGGGTAATCTACAAAGAAACATACATTCATCCTTGATTTTAACTTCCCTAAATCCTTCCGCAACATATGTGCCGGGCAACCCCATATTCGTATATATCCCAGATTGGGCTTGTGACCAGTCTATAATTAAGATGGAGTCATTGAGACAGATTTATAAGGAACTAAGTTCAATATGTATGTACGCATCTCTAGTGAAAACCCCCAAAAGGAATTTAACATATTTGAATAGCTCATCATAGACCTAATCATATCCAAAAGAGTCCAATTTGTTCTTTTTGCTAGACCATTTTGCTATGGATTTCTCTGTTCTTCAAAAAATTAGGTTGTAATATCCTAACCTGATAAGTTTTCCCTAAATTCTCCCAAGAGCTATTCCCCTCCATGATCAAATCGCAAAGTATGTATTAGTTTACCGTGCCCATGCTCCACCTCAACCTCTTACTCTTTGAACTTATCAAAAACTTCGGGCTTGTGGTGTATAAGGTAAACTTATTATACCTCGAGTAATCATTGATGAAAGTGATGAAATAATTATAACCACCTCTTGATCGAATACTCATAGGTCCACATAAATCAGAATGAACCAATTCCAACACATCTTTGGCTCTATACCTTTTGGCCGTAAATGACCTGTTGGTCATCTTTCCCACCAAGCAGGATTCGCAGACTGGAAGTACCTTTACCTCTAATGAGCTTAACTGCCCATTTAAAACCAGTCTTTGTGTCGTTTTAGATGAAAATTACCCAATCGTAAGTGCCAAATATATGTATGGTTCATTTTAGAAGGTTCCTTTCTCTTTAGATTATTTCCATTTAAGTCATTCACGTCAGTATTAAGTAGCACTGGTGATACAAGTCTTATAATATAAAGATCATTTTTTAAAGTTCCAAAATAGATAAGAGATTTTCCATTTTTGATAGAAAATCCTTCATTAATGAAACCAAATATCCATTCATCACAAGTTTAGAAATCGAAATCAAATTTCTTCTAGTACCATGAACATAAAATCAATCTACCAAATTAAAATTATTATTTGCACCAAAGTTTAAAACTAAATTTCCTACTACTACTACTGCTACCTTGCGATGACCGCCCATGATTAATAAAACCTCTCCATCACTCAGCTCCCTAGTTAGCTGGATCCCCTGCAAAGAATTGTAAAGATGATTAGTGGATCCCGAATCTCAACATCAGATACTGGTAGATTTCACCAAAAAATATGTCTCAATTATATATGAGAAATTACCATGTCCATTCTTCTTTGCCAAGAAGACTGGGATTGCTTCTTCCAATGTTCTTCTTGTTTGCATATGTAACAACCACCTATTAATTTCTTACCTCTATCATGGGCCTGGATGTTATTCTTGACAAAATTACATTATCCCCGAGACTTGCCTTTCTTCTTCTTCTTCTTACCTTTTGAAATAGAAGTAAATGATCCTTTCTCAACAACCTAAATCACACCCTTATGCCTATTGATATTCCGCTTGCTGAAGTTCCTTAAGTAGTTGTGCGAGAGAGTAAACAAAATTATTCATAGAATAGTTAAGGAGAAACTGTTTAAAGGACTCCGGTAGTGATTGGAGCATGAAATCAACTTCGATTTCCCTTTCGCTTTCATATTCAAGAACCTCGAGTTATCCTAAGACGGACATCATCATTAAAATATGCTCGTGTACGGGAGTACCCTCAGGGATTTTATTATTAACTAACCTTTCCAAAGAATCTAACCCTGTGGCATGGTTCAGATCCTCAAATATATAGGTTTAAAATCATGTCATAAGCAATGGACATATGCTGATGCTGGTGCTACAACATATTAGTTATAGAGGACAATATACAGTAGTAAGCCATCTGATTAACCTTTTACCACCTCTCGTAGGCCTGGACATCCCTTTAGTGTAACACCCCGCCCATTCTGGCGTCGACTGTCATTAAGACTATACCGGATGTTACTAAATTAAATATCATTCTTAACATGTGACAGATATGAGGCATTTAAATATTTATTGCACAAGATAATAATCATATTGATCCAATAAAGTATAACCATTCATGCAATAATAAATCCATCACCATGCTAATCTCCAAAATAAATCCAATCTTCAATAATTATAAATTCGAATAAAATAATCCGTGAATATTTAAAGAAAATCGTAAACAGCTGTAGAATCGATTGTCCCACTAAATCCATAATAAAAGTCTCATAATAATGCGATGGAATAGAAAGTAAATCCTAAATAATTAAAGCATCTAAAATAAATAAGTTTCCAGCTGCACCTCTAAAATATCTCTAATACTCCTATGCAGCTACTCCAGCGCTAAGCCTGAAATGCTAGTCAACGCAATGGGTCAAAGCCCACCGCATAAATACTAGCTACTCTCCCCAAATAGAGGCAGTAACACTATATGTAATATCCCGCCCCAAATTAAATCAAAACTATATAGGTGGATTATGATTGGAAAATTAATTATAATTATGGAAGAATTATGGATGAAAAATTGTAGAAAAATAGAGGATAAAGAAAAAGGGGAACGAGGGGCTCTTGTCATTCGAACGACGATGGTTATCGTTCTAATGAGGACCTGACGATTTCATTTCTGCCATTTTCGCTGCCAAGTTGTAAACCGTTGATCAAAGTTGTGTGTTAGCTCTTGGGGCTTGACCATTTGGACGAATGTGTGTAAGTCTATTATTTTGGTCCTTGTTTTTGTATATAAGAGAGAGAGAGAGGAGGGGGATGGAAAACTCCACTGCCATTACCATCTCCTCTATCTCTCTAATACGCTCAACAAATCTTCCTCTCCCCAAACATATTTTCCACCATTTCTAAGTTATAGCAAATACACTCACACCATTAAATAACCATTTTTCTCTATTGTTGAGAATACAACTATGGAATAAATAAGTTATTTGTTGGGGTTTTTTGATGGGCATTTGAAGGGGATATTCTTGGAAGAAGATGAATATATTATTGGATGTTCTATAGGGGGTTTAATTGTAGTTTTCTTGGAGAAAAATTTAGTGGAGCTAGACAACCCCTCTTAAGGCCACCTTAGGAGGTTGGGGTTGTCATCTTCCTTGATCTTTCATGCCTTCCACTGATTAGAGATCCATTTGAGGTGGGATAATTTACTCTTTATATTTAAGACTCTATTTGGTGTATATTGTAGTCTTGTTATTATTATATGTAAGAGTAAGATTATTATGAGAATGATGATGGGTTTCTAGTGAAAGAAATAACAAATATTTTTATGGAATAAAAATATTGAAAAATGTTATTTTGCTGAAAAAGAAGAATAGATAAATATTCTAAGATTTGAAAGATTAAAGTTGGCATTTTTTGAAAATGATGTATTTCTTAGAAAATTAATGTTGAATATATTATGTAATATAATATCTGAAAGGATGTTAAATCTTAGAATTTTTATTAAGTTTGGTGTTAAATATTTTATGGAATAAAATATTTGAAATGATGGTAAGCTTGCCAAAATTTTTATGAAATAATATTTCTAAGCTTCTCACGAAAAATGGAGAATTATGAAAAATGGGCATTTGTTAAGTTTAAAGAAATTGAAAATGCCCTCATGACTTAAAATGCATATTTGTTGTAAATGGTATAAATATCTAGAATGAAATGTATGTTTAAACCATTTAATAGGATTTTAGGAATTAAAGTCCACTTTCTCATGCATAAAGACTTGTAGTATTTTGATAATAAATATATGAATAAGTTTAAAGAAAGTCTTGTTGGGTTTGAACATGAAATAAGAAAAGTTAGAATTCTAGTCTTCAAAGTGTGTGAAATTGGGACTAAAAGATATGATGAACATGAGATTATAAGACTACACGTGTTAATAAAAGAAATGGTATTTTCTTATGAAAGTAGTCTTAAATGTAAATGGATTTCTTGGGTGAAGAAAGCAAAGTAATGTGTATCTTGGAAAAATATTGATAAAAGTGTTCATTAAGTGTTAATGGGTAAACATAGAAAAGTTAGTGTGTAATATAGTAATATTGTAAAGGATTAGCACTTATGAAACTAAATAAGAATTTATGGTGTAAAGGTGTTTCCAATCAAGTAGAATATTACTCCAAGTGTAAAGGTGTTAAAGGGTTAAAAACACTTAAGAAGTTAGTGTGGAGGACTTAATTGTGCTTTGGGAAATTAACACTCGTGAAAATGGAGAAAAAGAAGATTTTGGAAACACATGAGTAAAATCATAATTTTACTTAAAGTGAAATATTTTTATGGAATAAAAATGTTGGAAAGGGTGTTACACAAAGTTGTTCTAAATAAATGTGATTTTTTTGAATAAAATCAAGGTTAAAGTTTAAAGGACATGAAATGGTAAATTTTCAAAGTGTAACACAAGATGGGGCGGTAAAGTCCGGAGTTTTTTCTTCGGCCGGGTAAAAAGGAAATTAGAATAATGTGGACATTTGTAAAATATTAAAACACATAAAAGTAACTCGAATGACACCGGAATAAAGAAAGAATGACCCATAGCCCTTGGGTGAAAAGCCCTAAATCACTGGCTAGAGCATATAGTGGGCATAGCCGGTGGTGTGGAGCCCGTGAAAGTATGCGGTATAAGAAGATTTCGAGAAAAGATAAAGAAAATTTGGAACATGTCAACAATGGTTTGTGTGGTAAAATGTGTTAATACAACCTAACTCGAATGAATACAATAAATATTCTGGTAAAGGTGAAATGGATAAGTTAATGCGTAAATATGCTAATGTCCATAAGATAAGAAAAAAGGTAAAAAAAGGGTAATTGGCTAGTTAAGCAACCTAAATGGTTAAACCCATATTTAATATAGGAATGCGTTGTAAAGGATTTTCAAAGATTAAATAAGTATTTTCTACCACGGTGAATGCGCGTGTTGAAATGGTATTTTTCAATGAAAATACTGAATATATTTGCGTGAATAAAAAGGGTTATTCTGGTAAAGGAATGAGTTTGGATAAATCAAGCGTAGTGGTTTCAAGTGTTAAACCGGGTGTGTTAATTAAAGTAAGAAATGCTAAGTATGTTTAAAGAAAGTTTTCTTTTCACAAGGTTAAGGTAAATTAACATGGACAAGTAAGGTTTTTCGGAAGTAAAACGGATAATGCATTGGAACAAATATTTTCAAAGGTGTATATATATGGGCATGCATGTGATTGTAGCGTGTGAGTATCCTTTCTGTCGTTCGCTTCTATACTGCTTTGTAAATTCTCATTGGGCATAGGCTCACATCCCCGCTTTGTTACGACAGGTTGTTAGCAATTTTCATATTTCGAGGGCGTTATACAGGTAATAATATTTCATTTATATTTATTTCAATAATTTTGTTTACTTGGATTTAAGGGTTCTCCTTATGGGTCTCTCACGTAGTTTATTTTGAAACTGTAATCGCACGCTAACAGGTGAAATATTAACTTAAATATAACTGAACTAGCAACATTATGTAGGTTGCATCATTGCACCTCACACCTAACGCTCGAGTCGAACCGAGTTGACTCATGGGTAACCCTAAAATTCGAGTCGGGGCATTACATTATACATACTAAACATCACAATAGAATAATTTAATTTAAACGAGATAATTATTAACATTCGAATAAAATAAACTGCGAACACCTAATCATGTAATTTAAACCACCCCAAACTTTAAGTCTAACTTATATTATCACAATCCTATATTTCCTTTAAAGTCACCATCTTTATTTAAATTGATTCCTCCCATTATTATTATTATTATTATTATTATTATTATTATTATTATTATTATTATTATTATTATTATTATTATTATTATTATTATTATTATTATTATTATTATTATTATTATTATTATTATTATTATTATTATTATCATCATCGTCATCATCATCATCATCATCATTGTTGTTGTTGTTGTTGATGTTGTTGTCGTCGTTGTTGTTGGTGCGGTGCCGTTATAGCCAGCCAACCCTACTGTATGTCCTGCACTTATTCGACTCGTCAAAGTTTTACACCACAAGCATTTTCCTCGTAATAGCCAGCCAACCCGTATTCTGTCAGTCCTGCACTTATTGACGAGGTTCCATGCACGACACATCATAATAGCCAGCCAACCCGTACTCTATCAGCCCTGCACTTATTAAAACTCCACACACCCACACATCGCAATAGCTAGCCAACTCGTATTATGCCACTCCTGCACTTATTAACCATGCCAATTCATTTTAATATCCATGTATCATCTTAGGCATTAATTCTCAATTTCTCATTTTTTTAAATTAGCCCCACTCTATTTTAGAGCATGACTCCTTAAACTATCCCTAGTCCCGTACCTAGATGTCTCCAAAATACTAACACGCGCTACCTTATTTTATAGGATGAGTTTATATCATTTATCTCTTCCTAGCCTCGCACCTAGGCTAACAAAATCAATGCAACGACACCAAAATCAGCTCCGGCCCGAAATATCCCATCCATAAAAAACTACACTAACTAGTCCCACACCAAGAAAGTGTTAACCGTAACTAAGGCATACCCACTAGTCCCATACCTAGCAAGTATTCCTAAAATTAAGGTGAGAGCATACTACCCAAATCCCGTCGTCCCCGCCATGATAATTATAAAACAAAACAGTAATTCGCACATTCCAATTTATCAAGAATTACACAAATTTCTCACGTGGTCACAATTTACTTTAATTAAATTTCTTCAATCCATCGTTGTAATTAACACAATTTATTTTATTCCACAATTATAATCTCAACATCATACGAATTTATGAAGCACACAATAATAATTGACTTTGATTATACTTACATAATTTCATATGATTGCACAAGTCCCCTTTTGACTTAAATAAACTCACTGTGGTTTCTACATGCAAACATACACCCATATTACCCAAAAATATAACCTCTACCTTAAGCACACAAGGGTTACAAGTCTTAATTCAACTTAATATTTTCACAAAAAGAGTTCGAAATTAGATTTCACTTTCCCAAATTAAGGTTGCTAATTTATTTTAATAAAAAATGTTAATTTATGTCTAGACGATATTTAACACGCATAATACTAAAGAGAGAGAATAGAAGTATTCATGGTTGCTGAAAAATCGGTTGAAAATTCTGATTAGACAGTTGCGTTCCTCTTGAAAAATTAAGAAATAATCGTTCTTAAAAAATCTTGAGCTAACACCAATAAGACTTCAAAACTTGAGTTGAATCTTGATTAATTTTGGAACTAGGGTTTGTAGATGAATGGTGATAAAGACGTTCAAGTCTTCTGGTTGAAAAGTTGGTGAAAAAGTGTTTCAAAAAGTCTAACCCTGAGCTATTTTAATGTGGAAAATAATTAGGAGTTTAATCGTGATTATAATCCTATTAAAACTACAAAACTGCTGAATCTGACCATTCCGAATCGATTCGCCCTCCAGGTTGAATTGATACGGTCTGGTCAAGTGCCCCAAAACGCCCAGTTTTATATAAGTTAGATAAAATCCCGATTTCTCCCCCAATTTCAATTCCGATTAAAATCCTACTTTCCATAATTGAAATCCAACATATTTAATTACTAAAAATAATTAAATCCAAAAATAATATTTTTTCCCAATTCTGAATTAATTTAAATTACTAACGGTTTAAAATAACGGGATGTTACATACTTCACCACTAGTACATGAATTTCGTCCTCGACATTTGACGAAGCTTAAATGCGCAAAATAAAATAAGGCTCACATATGCATACCCATAGAATATCCCGATTAGGTGCCCATATGCCCAATCCTACATGGACATACCCCACGATAAAAAAATACAATATGTATCCCAACTAGATATATATGCATTACTACGAAAATAACGACATACCACGCTCTTTCACGAATCACCACTCGGTTCTATCTCCCAAAATCCATCACAATGCTAAAGTACTCAAATCAATTCACATCACCAAAATCGATACTCACGATACCTAACATCTGCACTGATAATCTTCAAAATAACTCTCATCTTCTAAAATCACTTATAAGTATCCTCACATCAAGATTACTAGTTCTAACCTCAATTCCTACAACATTTTTAACACAAAAACATTCTATTTCCAAGAAACACAGCTAACGCTTATGCTAGACCCAATACCTTAAGGAGTACGAATGAACAAAGGGAATCAAGATTGGTAATGCAGAAGCTAAACGAACTCACAACCTACGAAACCTAAGACCACGCTCTCATACCATCTGTAACACCTCGCACATTCTGGCGTTGGCCGCGAGCAAGACTACGTCGGGAATTACTAAATTCAATATCATTATTAGCATGTGACATATATGAGACATTTAAAAATTTATTCTACAAGATAATAATCAGATTGATCTAATAAAGTTTAACCATTCATGCAATAATAAATCTATCACCATGCAAATCTCCAAAATAAATCCAATCTCTAATAATTATAAATTCGAATAAAATAATCCATCTGTGAATATCTGAAGAGAATCGTAAACAACTATGGAACCGATTGGCCCACTAAATCTGTAATAAGAATCTCATAATAATACGACGGAATATAAAGTAAATCCTAAATAATTAAAGCATTTAAAATAAATAATTCTCCAGCTGCACCTCTAAAATATCTCCAATACTCCGATGCATCCATTCCAGCGCTAAAATTGAAATGTTAGTCAACGCAATGGGTCAGAGCCCACCGCATGAATACTATCCACTCTCCCCAAATAGAGTTCGTGAACCCAAACAGTAGCATTATACATAATAAATACCACAATTGAATATTTTAATTTAAACGAGATAATTATTAATTGAATAAAATAAACTGCGAACACCTAATCACGTAATTTAACCCACCCCAAAGTTTAAGTCCAACTGTAGGGGGGTCCCACCAAAGATTGATTAGCCAAATGGGTCTTGTGCTTAGCAAATAAAAAAGGAAGATAAAGATCACCCGAGGGAGTTCCCAGGAAGATTCACCACAGACATTCCTCTAAGGCCAAAGTTATTCGAATAGAGATATCTTGTAATATGAAGCATAATGTATTTAATCATTTACTTCATTAACTGATCAAGCTTACTTTGTAATATGGACGAGTTTGTTTGGTACCCTCGAGGGACCATGCTTGGTAGAGCATGGAAGAGCTCACATGATCTATCAAAAGACCTCCTCTTGGGAACCTAGCGGGGACTTGGTTTGGAGAATTGGGAGCAAGGCAACGTTGGGAATACACTCTTGGCACACTTGGGAAAAACTTCATTCAGTGTAGATGGTTGCTTGAGCTAATTCCAGCCTAGCTACCACGACTTCAACCTATTCAGGGGAACCTCCTCGAGGAACCCTAATCTTGTATCTTTGGCCTAGAGATATTTCTTATCCAACAAAAAACATACTAAATTACTCGAGCTACCTACCAGCCGAGCCACCTCAAGCTATATGCCATCCTTTTGATAGATGTGACCACAAGTCTAGGGGGTCACTGTTCACTTACTTTATGACGTCATAACGTATGGAATTTAGGTACTCGAAGTCACCACACTAAAGTGAGATTATCCTTAGGATGGCAGGCCTAGTCAGTAATATCTCATCTCATAGCCGTTCTAAGAAGAGCCTTTGAGATACCACGTCACGTCCCTCATTAATAACACCATACTTTTAACCAGTTGGGCAGTTTCCCTCTAAAATATATTATACCATGCATTTAATGCAGTATCTTCGACATTAATGCTATGGGACCCTAGCATTTAATGCTAGTCAATCATATTTAACGCTAACAAGGTTACTTGAGTAACTTTTCCTCCATTTAAATTGATTAACAAAACAGTTTACGGTGGCGACAAATCTTAATCCCGAATTGCTGTTGGATTTTCCTTATAGACGAGAGCCTCTAAGAGAATATTTATTATCAGAACATTCTCCCTACACCTATTAATACCCATATCATTGAGCATTAACTGAGCTGAGAGTTCCCGCCTAGCCTTTACTGTGCCTAGAGTGCTTGATCTTTCTCCCTCCAATCAAGTTACTTGCTGGCCCCATCTATTTATTTTGTTATAGTGCATTTATGGCGTAAAGATCTCATTTAATACTAGCTTGAGTGTCGAATGTCGTTGTGTCCTCCTCACATATATTTATTGCCTATATTAAACATTGTTTCGTGCATTAATCCCGATCTTGATAAGGGTTTACACCTCACTTGATACTAATGGTATTTCAAGAAGCCACATCTTTCATTTGGCGACTCTGTTGGGGAGGTATTCTATTTTGAAAATATGTCAGAGGATAATACTGCCAGGACTATTAATTTTGATGCTATGCAGTGTGAGGAAGAGGTAGATCTTGATGTATTTCCAGAAGGGGTGAGAGTGACATGAACGGAGCCTGGCACATCTACTACTGGTGTGATGGAGATAGCAGGCGCGTAGGCAGGAATCGACCCAGCACAAATGGTGGGGCTCATGGGATTGTATAAGAAGTTCATCAAAACCCCAGCGGCCCAGGGGATGCTAGGAATTATCGACGAAGCAAACTCATTCATGACGCCACCAGCAGGGATACCATCTTCCTTCGTTACGGGTGGAGTTACTACTCCTAATTTCAATTGTGTTCCTTTCATTGCTCCACCTACTTTCGATAACGTTCCTCCAACCGCTCCACGTCCCACTATCCCACCTGTACAACAGGACTTCAATGGCAAATACAACAGCTGGAATTACAGGGAAGAGTGCTCCAACTATGCTAGCAATGCCTACTGTCGTGATAACACCGCCGATCAACTCCCCACCACCTAACATGGAGGAAATGAAGTAGGAGTTGTTAAAGTTTATAGAAGTGTCCAAAGCTAGAAATGGTTCCTCGGTATACGATGACTTTCGTACTCCGTACCTGGAAGAATACAATAATGAATCCTACCCATTAGGGTATATTACACCAATATTTGAAAAGTACGCAGGGAAAGGTGCAAACCTTAAGGAGCACGTGAAAAGGTTCATTGAAAGCCTTAGTGCCCATTATAATGACAAAAAGCTGAGGCTGAGGGAGTTTTCAAAATCCCTGACGGAGAAAGCCTACAAGTGGTACTCCTACTTGTCTCCAGGTAGCTAACAAGGAAGAGTTGCATGTTTTGTTCGTACAAAATTTCTTTTTGGTTGAGAACAAGTTTACACTTACACAACTAGCGCTAGAACCAAAAGCCAGGGAGGATGTTGTTGCCTACACTCCTTAGATGTAAGGGAAGAAACGCGAGAAAATAAGCTCTTGCAAGTATGTGCAGAAGGGCTGCTGCCAGAATATATTTACCATCTGGTCAATAAAACGTGAGAGGGTATGTTCACGGAATTTTTGAAAGTAGCAAGGAATATTGCCTTGGTGGTAAAACCCCCACCACTCCCACCTGCCTTGTCAAGTTTAGTGCTAAGGCCATTAGTTACCTCGGGAAGGGGAATACCCTCGAGGGTAAATTATGTGGACGGTGGAGGTAGAAGGGAAGGTAGTGGCGACCGAGGAAGAAGAGGTAGAGGAAATAAGAGAAGGTTTTAAGGCAAGGAGGATCCCCTCGAACTGATATGTTTGATGGAGAAATCTCTAAACCTATATGATCACATGGTTCGAGATAAAGTTTATAGACTAGTCAATGTCAGTACAATGTAACTTTCTCGAGAGGACATAGAGAAACCAAACTATTATGCGCTTCACAATAGGGTAAATCAATCGACCAAAGTATGTTTTTTGCTGAGGCAGTTGATAGATCACCATGTGAAGAAGGGAGATATTGAATTGACCTAAGGTAATGTGAACGACAATCCTCTATCGACTCATGGGGCCCACATGGCCAGTAATTTTAATGAAGAGACTGATCAACTGTTGAAGGAGCACTGTATCCTCAATGAAGACTTCGAGGTGTCTTTAGAAGAATGCACCTTTGAGATGGATAAGTTGGAATTGGAAGATAAGTCAGATGAAGACGATGAAGATGACCCTATCGAGAGTCTAAGCAGAAAAATAGGGGATTGTTCTCTAGAGACAGTAAATGTAGTGATAGCCTATGATGAGGCTGCTTATAGAGACGAAGAAGAAGCTTATAAACTCAAATAATAACAAACAGACCCTTGGGTTGAATGCGCGACAGTTTCACGCTCGCAGAATTTCAGTTGCTTCTTCGATCAGGTTGGGCTGCCCGAACACTCATGACTGGAGGTCACTCGAGACATTCTGGAGATCGATAAGAGGAACATAACTCCACACCTAAAATGAAAGTGGACCATGGCCAATTTGGTGAGGAGATATCTTTCTAAAGTCACGTTTTCAAAAGCGGATAGGTTGGTCAGGTATCCTCACAACAGGCCACTTTATGTTATTGTATCCATAAACGATTGTGTTTTCTCTCGTGTGTTGTTGGATGGAGGGGCATTTATTAATGTAATGCACAATATATCTTTTTATGCTACCGACTTATCTAAAATAACAATAGTACCGTACCCACTGGCAATTTTGGCGTACGATAATCAGTCATCTAAATCTGTGGGATAAGTAAGAATGGTCATTGCAATGGGGAATATTAATTCGCACATCAAATTATACATCATGGACTGTGAGCCATCGTAATAGATATTAGTGGGAAGGGTGTGGATGTAAAACCATGGGTTGGTGACCTCCACTTCCCATCAATGTCCCAAGGCGAACACAAGGGAAAATAAGTGGTGATTCGAGCATCCAAGAAGCCCTTTGCGAATGAAGATGCACACTTTGTGGACGATGCTTTTTATACTGAGTAATTTGAGGAGGCCACGGTGGTAACAAAGTATACTGGAGCAATAAGGATTCCAGGCAGTCAAGATACGGTGCATGCACCTGCTCGACCAGTGGTGACCTGTGAAGAAGAGCATGATAAGGAGCGAATGAGACCCCAATCTTATCGAGGCAGCTGAGCAATCGAATGACGCTATAAATTGACCCAATGGAACATCAAGTCCATACCTAGAGTGTTCTCAGCAAATACTTTGCGAGGGAGTTAAGAGAAAATCGTAGGAAGAGGCCTCATAGGTAAGAAAGTTCTCAGTAGTGCAAGCGAGTGGTTTTGCCCAATGGTAGAATCATTTACAAGTTATGAAGCTGTGAATGGGAGCTAAAGGTCAGGACGATGAGGTTGAACCAATTTATGAGTGTTTCTTGGTAGACAACGAAGGATAACGCATGGTGATTGACAACTCAAATGTCTAAGAGTTTATAAAAGAGGTAGAAGAACAAACTGAGTGAGTGAAGGACATACCCAGGCCTCAAATTCAAGACTTAGAGAAGATAGACTTGGCTAAGGAGGGAGATGACCCTAGACCCATATTCATCGCGAAGGACCTGAAAGGTGCACCTCGAGAGGATCTGATCAAGTTTCTTTAGGAATTCAAAGATATTTTCACGTGAAAGTATATCGAGATGCCTGGAGTTGACAAAGAGGTGAGCTGCCATAAGTTGAAGGTTTTTCCATCGACCATCCTAGTAAAGTAGGCCATTCGAATGTGCAAGGCAAAGTTAAATTTGAAGATCAAGGAAGAGGTTCAAAGGATGCTTACAGCTGGCTTCATTGTCCCTATCCAACACCCAATTTGGATGTGTAGCATTGTGCCAATGAGGAAGAACGAAAAGATCCAGATTCGAATCTGCATAGATTTTTGAGATCTGAATCGATCGTGCCCAAAAAATGAGTTCTCGTTTCTCTCCATTAAAAGTCTGATCGATGCAACTGCAGGACACGAGATGTACATCTTCATGGATGGTTATGTGGGATATAACCAAATAAAAATGGATTCGACTGATGTCAAGAAGATCACTTTTCATAGCTAGTTATAATATATATTGTGGATTTGAGGTCATGACTCTAAGATATGAATATTAGAACTTGATGGAACATTAAATGCTACTGTTGCTCTCTATATGGAATTTGTGGATTGAAAATGTAGTCTTTCATATGTATTTGGGTTGTCTTACCTAGGATGACTATAGCTTAATGTATAGTCTCATAGGAGGTATGGATCAGATGGACCATTGAGATTAAATGGATATCTCAAAATCATTGAAGTGAATAGTTATTGATGTTGAGGATGTATCTTTCTATGCTTGGAAAAATCCAAATCATTTGATGACATGTTGGCTTGTAAATCTTGATGTTCGAAATAATTCATGATAATGAGTTCTTTGGGTGTTAGCATGATATTTGGAGATTATCAATTATTTTGAGGTATTATTTAGATGGACATGATTGGCATACTTGGGAGTTAGCAATAATACGTTTGGATCCACCGTGAATGTGTCAAATTAATGGTATGTAATCTTTGGGTTAGACTATAGTCTTAAAGACATCTAGGATTAAAATTAAATTATTGGACGAATGATTTGTGAGCTTGATGATCATAAACTTTGAGAACGAAATTTCATAAGGAGGGAAGAATGTAATATCCCGCCCTAGAAATTAAGAATTTAACGTTATTTGAGGTGATTTGTCCAAAGAAAAATTCAAGGAATAAATAATCCAAGTGTAACATGTAAAGTAATACGTAAGATGACGTATTACGTAAATGGTTTAAACGAGAAAAATCCCACGATGCATGTGTTGCACGAATGCGTATTTAATCTCTAATAGTATTAGCTGGATGTCTGTTACGTTTGAGGAAAAAATATTAAGGAACGGATGTGACACGAACAAGGTTAATACAACGCGACATTTAAATGGTACTAAAAGCAAAGTATCGCAATATGGATTAAACGTGAAAGTTTTGCATTGCATGTCTCTCATGAGTTTTATTTTGAGTTTATATAATTATTTTAAGTACTTAGGTTAAGTTTCATGTGATTCGGACAAGCAACGAGCGCTATGCAAGCCTGTGCATGAATTGTCTGACGATGTGCGACACTGCGAAAATTCAATTTTGTGCGAATTGTTTAGGACAATTGGTAAGTCAAAAAATATTCCGAGCATATATTTAGACTCACAAAAATATATGGAATATTACCATGTGAAGAAAAATTGAAAAAATATATTTTGTACGGAGGTCATGATTTTTGCGCACCTTATATAGGACAATCCGAGAGGCGAAACGACTATTGTAAACACGATTTTTTAGCTAAAAAAATGAAAGGAATATTATTCCTAAGTTAAAAGTTTAAAAGACAAAGAATTATTTTTGGGTTTGGTATCAAAAGTGACGTAAATCACCATTTTTTTGGGTGATTTTGGGTGGTGTTGGGGTCACATTTGAGTTTATTCTTGTGTTGTCTCAATCCACCTCACAAAAATTAGATGTCAGAGCCTTAAAAAAGGGTTTTCACTCAATTAGAAGGATCTAGGTCTTGACCATGGGCTCATAGGGTGCTATCTTACACCTTTCGTTTAATAAGAGAAATGGGAGGGAAAGTGAGTTAGCCATTTCTATCTCACTCCTTTCATCAAATTTTCTTCATCACCATGGACAATCAAGAGCTCTTCTTTCACTCCAAATTCATATCTCTTCTTCCGCACCATCTTTACACCATGAAAGCACCATTGCGGAGGCCACACACACAATTAAAACACCTTGAAGTTTTGGGATAACTTATATGGAGAGTTTTGGAAAAGCTTTTGATGAGGTTTGGGAGTTGTAGAAGGGGTTTTTGAGATGAAGAGAGGGCTGTTGTGACTCCCTTTAGGGCTACCTTTGGAGACGGGGGAGTCACCCACCTTCTCTTCCATTATTTGAGGACATTTTGAGGTGGAAAATACTTATCTCTTACTAAGTTAAGTTGATGATGACATTAGTATGAGAACTTTGCATCTTGTTTATATTATGTGTATAGAAATAGCCATCCATGATTAAGGATTTAATACTACATGATTTCAAGATATAGTTTAGAAGAAAATGGGGTTTTCTATCTTTAAAATGGGTTTTGTAGTTATCCTATGTTTAGCTTGTTTTTTCTTACATACTTAGAGCTTAAATTATGTTGATTAAGATTTTAAATGTACTAATAGACTTTATGTATCATTTTTACTATTTTCTATGAAAATGGGCTCTTAAAATTGAAGGATTGAATGGGTTTTAAATGTGGATAATTTTCAGCCCACTATCCACAAACATTTTATGAAATAACATGTTTTAAGGTGAATAAATGATTTATTTGATGTGAAGAACACCTCTTATGTATATGCCTTTTTATGAAATTAACATAGTGATTTTAATGTTGATGAATCATTATGAAATGAGAAAATGGAGTTTCATGTACAAACTGTACTATTTAGTTTGTTAAACTAAGTTTTGGGGTTAAAAGTGTAAATAGGTGATAGTCTAGTCTTCTCGCAAACTTTGGATGAAAATATAAATAATAAAAGTGTAGAAGTCTAAGTGTGAATAAAATGACTAAGTATGGGTCTTTATGCAAAAAGTCATAATTAACGTGTGTAACACTAAGTTTGAAATGCAAAGTGTCAAATGTGTAAATGTTGACTAAAATGAGTTTTTAGTGTTGATGATTCTGCAAATAGCACCACCAGGTAAGGTGTTGTTAAGCTCAAGCTAGTAATAACAATGGCAGCATAAGAGTGAATATATAGTAGAATGAGATGAGGATAAGAGGATGAACATTGGTATATAAGTGGTTCAACCAATCTGGCCTACGTCCACTGTGAGTGTGTGAGTAATATCACTAGATGAAGGCACTAATGGCCATAGATAAAATCTCTCAAGCTTTCTCTCTCTACTATGTAAACCAACAGAGCTTTAGCTAAGGTTGTAATTATTGATCCCTTTAAAAGGTTGAGGATGACCTCTATATATAGTGTTTGGGGGGGGGTGTAATATACCCCCGACATGCAATGAACATATGCATGAGGATCGAACCTGTATGAGAATAACACCAGGCTGACCTTATGTAAATAATGATTACCTCAATATCCCCTCACGTGAGGGGAATGATTCGGTTATAACTAATTTGTCCACGTGTTTCGAACCTTACATGTGCTTGTAAATGCTCGACCCTATGTCCTTGACTGATGTAACCTCGGCTTGGATGAATATAAGGTTGGTGAAGTCCGATAGTGTTGCTTCATCTTGTCAATATCCACGATGACCTCGGCCAGGAGGGCTGATCGAGATTAAATATGAAGTAGCTGTAACATCGGCTTAGGCATATGATGATGTTGGTAGTTGTTTGAGTCCATGAGGCTCTGCTTGTCTCGACTAACGGCCAACCAAGGTTAGTGTATGAGGGTCCGACCTTATAAAAGACGACCTTGTTGATGGTTGTCATAAGCTTTTCGTAACCTCGGCAGTGAGATTGGCCGAGGTTAGTCACACCGAGTAAGAGGGTGCACTTTGGGTATATCAATCACCCCCTAGCCCTTAATTTTCCATGTAAATAAATGATTGAGGGGGTATGTGTTTTGGGCCTAGGCTGAGCCTCTTTGGGTGTCAATATTTTCTTAACACATGTCACTTACTGAGGTGAAACGTATTCCCCAAGGCGAGGTGATTCTGACTTGTCTTTTGGGTACCATAGGGCAATGATTGGGGCATTGGGAATTGCGCCCCATCATTGGGTATGTTTAAAACCCTTTTCTCTCTCCTCATTCTCTTTCTTCTTCCCATTTTCTCCCGCCTAAGCTTTTCGCAACCGCCTCTCTTCTCTCAAGCTCTCCATTGTTTTGCTGTGCTTCGAGGTTTTCCTTTCTTATCTCTTCCCTCCTCATTCGCGACTAGCTAGGTATTACCTTTGACCTCTTTTTACCATTTCCAATCATTATTTTGCATTTCTGAATTTTCGGAGAAGTTTTTCTTTTTCGACGAAGCTTTTCACCACTGCCAAGTGGTTATTAGGTTAGTCTTCTAGCGATTAGGTGGTCTTGGGACCGTTCTAGGCACCTCAGAGGTTGTTTTAGCCACAAAACCCCAATTTTTAGGTTTTTCGGCGACTCTCCCGTCGCCTTCTCCAGCGACCTAGTTCTTGGAGGTTCTTGACATTCTTGGTGAAAACCTTTCAGCTTCCTAGTTTGATATTTAGTTTAAATCGAACAAGTTGTTTGCCTTTTTCCAATCTGAGTAAAAGTGTAGTGTCATCTCCCTTATGCTCAGACCCTTATACTAACTAATAGAAGAGTTCCCCTCTCTTCGTGATAATACCTTTGAGAAAATTAGCTAAATAGAGCTAGCCCAAGAGGAAACTCTTAGGGCTGAGGCCTTTCCCGTCAGACCAACATTTCCTCCACCTCTGAAGGTTATATACCCTGAGCCAGCCGAGCTCGCTGAGCCTGTAGAGGTTCCTGAGGGTCCTGCACCAATGTCTGAGTCTGAGTCATCTTCCTTAGACCCCATGTCAACCTCTGAAGTGAGAGAATCTGTACCATTTTCAAGAGGATATGGATTATTATCCTAGACGGGGTGAAGTTCCTGAGGAAGCCGAGGTTTTAAGCCGTGCCTCATCTCACCAAGGTGTTAACACTTCACATAGGTATTGTGACGCTGAGATCTTAGGGCCAAGTGTGGCACTTCCACCTCCCATTTATGCCATTCCCCTGTTGGTTGCCACTAGGAATGAAATTTCTCAGAGGTTTCCTGGTGGTGCTCCGACACCTTCCCGAGCCGATGTTGCTGGGGATGGTGATGACGATGGGGAGAGTGATCTTGATACGTCTGAGGCGGCTGAGTATGAGAGTACCTTCAGTGAGTATGACCTTCTTACTTTTAGGCACCTCTATTCCATAAATTCTTCTATCATCCTTAGGAAACCTCTGAGGGATGAGAGGGCATTTGATGGCCGAGATGGAGAGATCTGTGTCTATAAGTAGATCTTCAAGTTGGGCTTCCATATTCCTATTCACCCAACCATCAGAGCCATACTTTACCATATAAATCTTGCCCCTTCCCAACTATCCCCCAATATCTGGAGGGTTATGATTGGGGCCATCATCCTTTGGAGGGCTATCCACCACTCAGACCTTCTAGTTAGGGTTTTTACTGGATGTTTTGTTCCATCCTCTGCCAAAAACCACCCTAGCTATTACCACTTCTTATCCAGGAAATCAGAGAAGAAAATGATATTTGTTACCCAAACTTCAAATCATAATTGGAAACCTCGACACTTCTTTGTTTTCAGGGCATGGGAATTTGGTTCAGATGAGGCTTCTGAAACGTCGATTCCAAGGAATCCCTTGATATGGGGGAAGGTCTTCCTTACTGCCAAAGCTAACCCTGGACTAAGCCAGGATAATTATAAAAACATTGAAGACCTTCACAGTCAGGGCGAGAAGGGTCAGCTTGATAAATATGAGCATCTGATGACCGCCTATTACCTGTCTCGGACAGGTTTAGGGGGTGGTCCCTTGGAAGAGCTTCGTAAGTCTTAATTTTTCTTACACAAGTTGTACCTCTTATGTTTTATATCTTTGACTGACTAACTCAGAGACTTATCTTTTGCTGAGCACCCAACAGGCATATCGGATGACCTTTGGGAAATGTCTGCTCCAGGTCTTGTGAAGTTGATGGAGAAAAGGGGTGGCAAAAATGTACCCCACCTATCTGCAAGAAGAAAGTTGTCACCTCCAAAGCAGATGCTAATAAAAAGAGGAAGTCCACAACCGAACTAGAATATACGAGGTAGAGTAAGGATCATGTCAGGGATCGTGCTATCCCCATCTCTACAGATGATGCCTTAGCTGCTCGTCTAGCTCAATTTAAAATCAGTGATAGCTTGATCGGCCAGAGTCTGAAGGCTGCCGATGCTATCGGCATAATAATGACTGAAGAGGATAAGAGTTTCTTATGCTTATTGGACGTCCCGTTATTGTCCGAGTTTGCTCTCCATAAGTCAATTCAGGTACCAGTTTTTGCACATAAGTCCAAGTGTAACCTCGACTTTTTAGAAATTATAGCTCAAATAATCTTACATATGACCTTCTTCTGCTGGGTGTCTTATCCTTCCATCGCCTCTTTAATTGGACTCTGAAGAGGATTCCCCTTATAGAGAAGGGTCTGAAAGCTGAGAAGGTTCAAGCCTATTTGATTGCAGAGGTTGAAAGGCTGAAGGGAGTTGTCCAGCAGAGGGACAATGACATATCTAAGCTCAAGAAGGACCATGACATCGCTCTAAAGGCCAGGGATGATGCCCTTCAGTCCAAGGTTGATGCTGTAGTCAAGGCTTCTTTGGAAGACGCGGCTGAGAAGACCATCGAAGACTACAAGGTCTCAGATTAATTTGTCAGCTTTGGTTTTGAATACCTTGAAAGGGACTACTTTCAGTTCCACTCCTAATGACAGTGACTCCATTGGGGAGGATATTAAAAGTTGTGTCTAATTGGATACAATCGGTTCATTCTTCGAAATAAAACCTTCTCGTGATGAACTTTCTCGTTGGGATGATCGAACTCACTCACATTCGAAATCCCAGAATTATCACTTACTAGTTTTAGTTAATGCTTGAAGCCTTGATTAATTCCTTCCGTTACGGACCCAGACTAGCTAACGCGAGGAATCAATCCCATCCTTAGTTAATTAATACATCGATGGATTCCATTAGGCTTATGATGAAACCCCTCTCCCACTCATTATTTTAAAACTTTGAGGGTTTTTGAAAAACATTTATTCAATTCTAATAGGCCGAATTTAAATACTTGGTAATTTCCCAATTTACTTGTGTGAATCGAACATCTTGATCTCATTTTTAATTATCTTAAAATAAGAATATGATTTAGTTTTTCCAAAATTAAAATTTCGGAGATCTCAATTCAAATTCATATCTTTAATTTAATTAGCCCGATATAATTCAGTTTTGAAAAGAATAAAACACAATACAAAATTTAGAAGAAAATTGGTGATCTAATTCTCATAATAATAATCCATGTCGGGTGTTCCTAATTTTTCTTTTTATTATCACACGACTCATAAAATATAATAAAATAATGAGGCATAAGAAATTAAATAAATAAATGTAGCAACATAATGAAAAGACATAAATTTGCTTTCCATTATGGCTTAAACTTCTTCTTGAAGTAAAACTATTCGAGTCCAAGAGTCCTTGTTGTATAAGACTTATGCGCAAGAGTCTAACTTGAAGTAAACTTCTTCACAATTTTTTTTTACACATGATTTTATGAATAGGCCCCAACAAGATGGTCGAGGAGACCAAGGATAATCAGATGGCAGAATCCTCCTCTATTAATTTTAAGGTCTTTTATAGACTTAGTCTTATAATGATACTATTAGTCCACACGTCGAGTTTGAACTATCATTGTGGTAATCAACTTCTTAAGCAATCTAAGCAATATTTATTGTGGATGTTAGAAATTAGTATTGGATCTATCTTAATTAGGTTTTACTAATTACCCCCAACCTAAATAATTAATATATTAAATGAACTAAAATTCAACTAAAAAGAAGAGAGTAAGAGAGAGAGAATCAAGATTTATGTGGTTAATGCAAAATTGGCTATCTACATCCACATGCGGAACCACTAAATCATCTTGAATACTCCATTAGGGCCTCGTTACAAACTCAGTCTCGCTCAATCCTCACTTGGACAACATAAAAACCACTACACCAAAACTGCCAACTTTTCACTATAAAAAACCTTGACAAGGCAAACTTATCGCGTCTTTGACCGTGACAAGTTTTGAGGTGACAAGTCACTACACCAAAATGCGAGATTTATGAGTGCTGCTAGTAGTCACAAATGACCTTTATAACTGCTATTTACTATCATAGTTTAGGGGGTGACAAAAGAAAAATTGTATCTCCTAATAATAATAATAACTTTTTATAACCCCTATGAGGGTTATGAATGGTGATCCCAATTTGTAAATGCTATTTGTAACTACTGTCAGCAGTTATGAATATGATATTTGTAACTGCTGTTACCAGTTACGAATCTCTTATTTAGAATTGCTGACAACAGTTATGAATCTTATATTTGTAACTGTTGTTAGCAGTTACAAAATTGACAGTAGTGAAAATTTGTGACTGTTATTAGCAATTACAAAAGTTGAATTTGTTAAGTGTGGTAAGAGCTGTAACAAATATCTTTATATTTTCACAAAATGATGAAATAATGAGAGTAAAATAAATATCATGATAACAAGTCTAAAATTTTTGACAACATTTCATTTATATTTTTGATATTCCAAATATCCAGTGCACATAAAACTTGTTTAAACTTAATTTAACATCAAACAACCCCTTTTTGGGCACCAAGTACAAAATGAACATAGGATAAAAAATAAACTAGAAAAAATAACGACACAACACTTTGATGACATGAAATGTCATGAACATGTAACAAATCAATCTAAACCTAGACCAGGAGTCACCACATGGTGGATACGCTTCGTGAAGTCTAGATATATCAGTCATAGGGGGTATTGATGCGGTGACATCCTCCCTCATGTACTCGAAGTACGCCTGTTGAGCAAGTTCAATGGACTCGAATTTTTTGAATACGATGCCTCGATATCCATTGACTTAAGCTTGTGTTGCTTGCCATGAAGTGTAAACACCTGGATTTAGGCCTTTGAATACTATGTTTGCTGGGAATGTCGTGTGTATGCCTGCAAACAATAAAATGTAACTATGTTAGTTAAAATAAAGAAGGTTGGGCACAATGTTATTTTCATAATACATGCAAGGGGAAAAGTAAAATGGTAGTAATAATTAGAGACTTAGTACAACAAAACATTCATGAATACAAAAAATCCCCCATTTTGTGGCATTTAGTATAACAAAATAGTCATATAACTGTTATATAACTCAGGTTATATAACTCATATTATGTTATATAACTAATGTCATATAACTATTATACAACACCACATAAGAATCCTCATGTCAATGATAGAGTTGCTATGAAATAGAAATGAAAAATAAAAATTTACTGACTAGTAGTCTAGGATCTCATACTATTATAATAATTTTGTTCAATTTAAATATCTTTTACAGTTAGAAATACTCACGTACACAAACAGGCAAACTAAACTTTGAGAGAATCGATTACATCACAGTTTTAAAATATGAATATGTTAACAGCGTAGATACGGGTGAAATTCGTATCTACGTTAATGCCCCCGGATAGAACTCGAAAATAAGATTACGGTAAAAGAATTATTGCTGCGAGGCCTATGTGAAATCCAAACATAGCATATGCGACCTTACTCAATTTTCATATGAAAATTATATTAGATGTTCAAATACCAGGTTAGTATAAACTAGGGGCATGAGTCAACAAGCACAAACCAATGTGAGTCATATAATATGGATAAGAAAGTAAGTTACGTGAGTCATATTAAATGTTCTTAAAGTAAGTTATTTAAATCTGGATTCGCATCTAGAGCCAATGCTAACTTAACATGATTTGCATAACTATCGTCTTTAATACATGACACCATATCATTATCAGGATTGAGAAACATTCGAGCAGTGTTATATATTGAAGTTAATACAGTTAATACAATTGTATTAACTGTAAGACAGTTAATACATATATTCGAGCAATTAATACATATATGTTGTAATCCATATATATAACAGTTAAATCATATATTCGATTAGTTAATACATATATAACGATAATATATTGAAGTTTATACAGTTAAAAAAACTGTAATACAGTTATCTATTATGTTATGACAACTATAATACAGTTAATATTCGAGCAGTTAAAAAAGGATAAGGAACAGGTAATTGACATAAATTTCTGTATTACAGTCAATAAAACTATAATACAACTATTTTTGTGTTGGTAACACAATACGACTTCGCTCACGAACACTTCGCATCAAACAGAGGCATAAGTGATTAATCACCAGCTTACAAAAGTGCCTTATTTTCTTAATAATAGAGGTGGATTTGATAATACTTTTATTGTAGTACTGGCTATAGAATTCTATATGTATGGATTCTTTTATCTATTTTCTTCTATCTCAGTATTAACATAAGTGATTAATCACCAACCCTTTTCTTCTATCTCTCCTTTCTACTAGAATTCTATAGGTATGTAGTCTCTTAATGTTAACATAGATATTTGGTATTTCCTAATATTTGATTTCTTTCTACCAGTAGCATTCTTAATCAAGGAAATTCTTGCAAAGTGATGATCAACAAATTATTGTACATATAACCAGTTATGTTGTCTTTCAAATTCCATAAATAAATTATGTTGTCTTTTTTAATAACCAGTTACTACAATTAACTAACTCAATAACAAATGCAAATAAAAAACTATTTCGAGTCTAAATGCCAACTATATTGCTCTTATCCTAAAAAAACAAATAATGATTAAAAGGGATTATGGAGAGAACTTGAGAGAGTAGATGAAGACCCTATGGAGGCAACAAGCTTCCCTAAAACTCTCAACCCATAGTAGCGACGCTGCACAAGATAGAGAAGTGCAGAGTAAAATATATATATATATATATATATATATATATATATATATATATATATATATAGAGAGAGAGAGAGAGAGAGACTCCGTGGTCAATAATATCAATAATACCTTCAATTATTGTATATTTTCTATATATATACACTTTAAAATTACAACCTCTTTCGTGCGTAAACTTTAATAAGTTATAACATCAAATGAAGCCAATTAACAAAAGAAGAAACTCAAGATGAAAATTAGAATAGAATTACAGTCACAAGCTAGCTATAGCTTGAGAAGCGGATACATTGTCTAACAGACACTGGATACATTAAAATAGAGTACTAATTGATTCAAAATAGATTACCAATATTCAAAATAGAGTCCAACACTACTAATTGTTTACTTTGACAATTTGTTCAAATTTCTCAAGAAAAATTACTCTGGATAACTTAAGGGAAAAACAAAGCAATGGCCAAACCACCCAAGATTTCTCGACATCCTTAATAGTGTTTGCCCCATGACTTCGACGATACAAAAAATGATTCTCTTCTCCTAGCTCAACACTACTAAAGTAAACCTTACGTTCAAATATCAACAGTTGATGGCCACGCACCACTGTTCCAGTAGCAACTGAACCAACAACTTGTCCACTTGCAATCTTCCTTTGATTTGAAAACTCTAATAAATTTACATATAGATCATGTGTAGGATTAGTTAAATCTCCAAAGTCTGGCTCAGTTGAATCTCTAAAGTTTGGCTCAGTTAACGGGGGGTAGGAGTCTAATCGTCGGGACTTGGATGCAATACTGGAGTGTAATCGTGAGGACTTGGATGTGGGACTGGAGTATAACTGCGAGGACTTGGATTTGGTATTTTGAGTTCGTTCGATTCAAAAGCACTTAAAATCATGGTAACAGATGATTTGAGAAATGCCATATCCTTGTCATGTTTTTCTTCTCATGTCTTTGCTCTAGTCAACTGTGATACTATAGGTGCGAAGGCCTTAAGTTTACTTTTGGACACGAGTTCAACACTACGAGTCGCCCCCTAGTGTATTTTCCTCTAAAGGAAGTCAGAGCATCTGTATCAATACTGGTTTAGCTTGAAGAACCTTGACTACTTCTCAACTCACTCAATTTTTGCTGCAAAATTATTTATGTATCGATTAAAACGATTGAACGACTAAAATTGATAGAATTTAATTATTACAACAGAGATTACTAAACTCATCATATCATCATCTACCTTTGGGTGAAACTCCCCAGTTTTCACCTACGACTTTCGATATACACTTCTGAATGATCAACAAGTCATTTATTTTTAAGCACCTACAAATTAATTTGTCGTCAACTATTTGAGTAAGAAATATAAATATATATATATATATATATATATATATATATACATACATTAAAATAAGAAAGTGTGTATACCATCTCCTCAGTTTTCTCAGCATATGACATCCGACCAAGACAACGAACGTCAGTCTTTTTAGCCCTGTTCACCAGGCCTTTGTGTCTTTATTTCAATTTTGCCTCAGATGCTTCGTATAAGATGAATTCATTCCACTCGTGGACAAGGATATGCTCTTTTTTTGGTACTCAATCCTCCAGGGCCTTTATCCTTGTGTTCCTTATAGTATAAAACACAGTCATACTTGCAAAAATGAATTGATTTGTATTTCATACCCAAACCTTTCAAATTAGCCTTCATGATTGGATAATTGACTAGCAGTGTATTTTCTTTGGGGAGCAAATATTTTTCCCAAAGGAGTATTGCCGTCACACTTTTTCTCGACAAGCCAAATTTGCTCTTTAAGTTATGCAACCCAACCATGGCATATAACATTGTGTGGTCGGGGTTGGAGTTATGGTATAATGGTGTTGTGGCTGCTGATTTTAATGCTATATAATCCATATCTTGGTCAATATCGTTGCCAACATGATCCTCACAACCTAAACCATTCCCTCCACTATCTTGTGCTACGTTCACTTCATATGTATCATTTATGAGATCGTTTAACCTATCATGTGCTAACGGATCACTATCTGTGTGAATAGTTTCCTTGACAAGTATTTCTTCTAGGATATACGTAAAATCCCTTTCCCCCTGGAAATCCAGCTTGCATACCCCACTGAATCAATGGTAATTTTACATCCGCTCCTTTCAAATGTTTACCATTTCTACAACGAATGCATGGGCATGGTATAATATCAGTTTTGAGATTCTTCATTACATAATTCACAAAGTATTTTGCCCCATTAATGTATACTTTCCCTACTTTAAAACTTTCAACCATCCACACGTTATATTGCGGAAACTCTATTATTTCTGTAATACAAACAAATATAAACTTAGTAAATTATCAAACTAAAAGAGTATGTCCCTTATTACATACATACGTAGCACAAGTAATTGAGCTATTACATATTTTTTCAAATGTTTGAGTACTGATATATTTAGTATTATATGTATATATGTATATATATTACATGTGTAATTTAAGATTCTACATGTCGTGCTAAAACATTTATGTATGTAGACAAAATGAAGTGATATTCTAAGAGCAAAGATTAAAACATATCAAATTAATAACACTAAAATATCTTATAATTATGGTTTTTTATAAGTTAAAACTCAAATCTCTTATTATTTTACAGACAAAATGAAGTGATATTATAAAAAAATTGAATTATTATAATTCATGTATAACCCACACATAATATATCCGATTGCCAGTTATCAAAAGGCAAATAATCAAATTCATATCAAATCAAATAAATTGAATTCATATTCAGACACTAATAATTACTAATCATATTGGGCCATTATCTTTGCAAACCAGGGGTTTATTTAAGAAATTAAACTACGTGTTTCTGTCGATTGAGAATATTATGTGTTTCTAGCCACAATAAAATATGTATTTACGAAATTAAACTACATGTTATTTGCTATTGTTTTTGCTCGCTAATCAAACATTAAAACTCAGACATATATTTACGATATAAAAAATAAATAAATCAAAAACTCAAACATTTATTTACAAAATCAAACATAAATAAGTATTTATTTACGAAATAAATGTATCAGCGAAACAAATGTTTATTTTCGAAATAAATGTTTATGAAATTAATCTCAAACATAAATAAACATTTATATACAAACCAACCAACGAAACACAACAGAAACTCACACTGGTAAACAACAACAAAATGAACAAACCAACCAACGAAATGAAATCAAATATAATAGCGAAATGAACATTATATCACACAGGTAGTTAAGTTCATAGCAACGAAATGGAACATTATATCATAGTAAAAACTCACAGCAATGAAATGAACATTATATCATAGCAACGAAATGAAAAAACAAATGTTTATTTAATAGCGAAATGAATAAAACTCATAGCAATGAAATGAAATTAAGAAAACTCACTGGTAACGGGTTCTCACTGCAACAGGTTCTTCTCACAGCAACGGGTTCCACATCAACCAATTAGGGAAAATTGAAAGAGAGAGAAGAGAAGGGGTGGTAGTTGTGAAAAGAGAGAGAGAGAGGACAGAGAAGAGGGAAATTAAAGTTAGTTGAAAATTTTTGTTATTCCTAATAGCAGTCACCAATTAAGTCTTAGGGCAAAGTTTGTGACTGCTAGGATCGGTTACAAATTTGTGAGTGCTAATAGCAGTTACAAATTAAGTGTTAGGCCAAAATTTGTGACTGCTATGAGCAGTTACAAATTTATGATTGCCGATAGCAGTCCCAAATTTAGTATTAGACCAAAATTTATGACTCTTCATAGCGGTTATAATTTTGTGACTGCTCATAAAAGTCATAACTTAGGCCTACTGATAAATTTGTGACTGCTTGTAACAGTTACAAATTAATTATATGGTGACATTTGTGACTGTTATTAACGGTGACAAACTAATTGACTCAAATTTTTTATTACCCATTGATTTTATCACTCCTAATGGGAGTTAAAAATAATTTTATGACTGTTCCCAGGAGTGATAAGTTTGTTACCTCCATTAGTAGTCACAATAAGGAAGTAACAAAATTAGCATTTTGGTGTAGTGAATGACCTTATCACGGTCAAAGACCGTGAAAAGTTCATTGGAGTTGTCACGGAATTATCACGGTCTTTAACCTTGATAAGTTCGTGATAAAAACTTAAACTTTTCACGGTCAAAGACTGTAACTAATCCATGACAAATAAAAAATTGTCACGGACTTTGACTATGACAAGTCCGTGATAAGTTTCTTTGTCACATATTTCACACGATCAAAGTTTATGATAATTCTATGCAGAATTTTAAAAAAACTGCTGGGCAATATAGCCGTGCCATTGCCCAGCAGTATATTTGTAACTGTTATAACAAAATTGTACCTGTCTAAACAACATATATATAGAGCAACCAAACCAAAATACAAATATCCATACTCAACATGTAAATATCAATAACCATATACAAATATCCATATCCAAACGAGCATGTACCAAATAAAAAAATACAAATATAATCCAATATCCAAATAAAATAAATAGAAATAATGGCATAGCGTCTTGAGCAGGTCGAAGGAGGAAGGAAGGCAACACGACATATGCATTGGCACACCCCTCAATTCGCTGAATGCCGTAGTGTTTCTATAACCACAAAGGTGAGTTCTCCTTTCCAGCCAAAACATGCGTGACGAGCACCTTTGTCCCAGTGGTATAAGGTTTCTAGCCAAAACATGCGTGACGAAACGTATTTTCTGCTAACTAGGAAGAGAGAGAGAGAACTAAGCCTCTTTTCCCAGTGGTATAAGGTTTCCATTGGGACAGTGTTGGGGGTGGATTGGGTTTGGTCCCCAGTTCGATTCTTGGCACTGTTAAAATAATGCTTGGCTAGCGGAAACCACGAACCGAGAATGAGGACTAGTCTAGGTGCGCGTAAGCTGGCCCAAACACCTCATGGTATGCTATTAAAAAAAAGAAAGAGAGAGAGAGAAAGAGATAGAAAGATTTTAGAATGTTCATTCTATTAATGCCTCGATTCCAAGATTCCCAATGTCTCTATTCCCTCTCCTTGCATCAAATCCTTCCTTTCATTTACATAATTCACTCGTTAATCCTATCTTTTAACTTTTCTTGCATTTAAAATAGTTTTTATTTAAATATAAGACATAAAGTTGGGGTTCCCCCATCACTATGCGGTTGTCATTTTACCCTTATCTTTTTATTTTTTATTTATTTTTATTTCTAATATTATTGTTATGGTTGTGTGGGACTATGAATATAAAGGTTTTGGAGATTTTGGATTTAGTTGAATTGTTGTAATGTTCGTTAAAATCAATGAAGCATAAGTTTTTCCCAAAAATCCACCAAAAAATATGTGCAGTCTTTGGACGACCTTCTCTCATATTTAGTTGTATCTCTAATCCATGAACAATTTTATGGAAAGAGTGTTAAAATAACTTATGAAGGGGAGAAGGGATTTCCTTAACCAATCCGTTTAGAACACGTTCCTCAAGCGGTTGCCTAATTTCCTTAGAGAGAGGGTTCTTCTAGGCAAGACTTAAAATTTATATCTCATGATTCTTCTACATCTATAGGCTCATATACATCTGTAGGCTCAACCCTATGTTAACCTTCTATATTTAATTTTGTGGCCTAGAGTTCATGGCTTAACATATTTATTCACACTTGGTAGGGACTTGGCAAATCATCAAAAAAGATATAATTTTGGCAATTTAATCTTTTTTTCTTGAAGATGAAAACCCAACAAGTTGCTCTTCTACTAACATTATTTTGATTCCTAAAGTTGATAACCCCACTTATTGTGAAGATTTTAGACCCATTTGTCTTTTTAATTTTTCAAATAAAATCATTTTAAAAATTATTGCTAAGAGAATTGGGAGTGTCATTCCCAATATCATTTGTTCTTCTCAAGCAGGTTTCATAAAGTGTCGATCTATTTCGGATAATATTTTTCTGGCCCAAGAATTACTATCAAACATCAACAATCAACTTCGTGGAGGAAATGTAGTGATCAAGCTTGATATGTCCAAAGCTTATGATTGTCTTTCTTAGCATTTTATTCTAAAGGTGCTAAACGCATTTGGATTTTTCGAAACTTGGATTGATATGATATGGAGGCTTATTTCGAACTGTTAGTATTATGTGCTTATTAATGGAAAATCGTGCAACTTTTTTAAATCTCTTTCTGGGGTGCGTCAGGGTGATCCCTGTCTTCGGCCTTCTTTGTCATAGCTAGCGAGGGAATTCACAATTTGGCAACTCTAAGGAAAATAAGTCACTTCTCAATTCCAAGTGGGTATCCGCTTATTACCTCACTTTTATTTGTAGATGATATCCTTTTCTTCCTCAATGGACACAAAACTTATCTTTCAAATTTCATGGAATTCCTTACAAATTATGAACTTCATTCGGGTCAAGTCATGAATAAAGGAAAGAGCTTCTTTATTACTCTATACAAATAGAGTCATACTCGATCAACAAACATAAAAGTCTTAACATGTTTTCAGCAACAATCACTTCCAATAAACTATTTGGGAGTCCCTTTATTCACTAGTAAAAGATGCAAGATTTTATTCAGCCCCATAGCAGGAAAAGCTACGGCCAAAATATCTAGATGGATTAGTCGAGTTTTGTCACATACTGGTCGCTCAGTCCTAATAAAGTTAGTTACCCAAACGATGGGGCTGCACATCTTTGCTTCTCTCAATCCAACAATGGGCCTTATCCGTGATCTAGACAAAGTAAGTGAAAATTTCTTTTAGGTATAGCAAGAATAAGCTCTAAAATATCACTCAATTTCATGGAGAAAAATATATCTACCTAAGAAAGAAGGAGGTTTGGGTTTAAGGCATATCCAAGATGTTTGCAACACTTTCACATGCAAGCTTTGGGTAAGATTTCTTAAAAAAAAAACTCTTTGGTCTGATTTTATGAACTAAAAATACAAAAAGTTGGTATCTCAAAATTTTAGAGGCTATATATCTTCTTCAAGTCCAACTTGGAAAAGAATGCAAGATATCTGGAATTACCCCGACTCTAATGTGATGGTTAATGCTAATCATTCTTGGGTGGAAAGTGGGTTTGTCTTTAAAGTAGCTTGGGATTTAATTAGGAAAAAAAGATTGCGTTAAATTCTCATCATCCATGATTTGGGATTGCAAAATTATTCCTAAGGTATCAACGTTATGTGCCTCATGCTTCACAACGAATTGCCTTTAGACCAAAATTTAAAAGATATTAAAATTCCCATAGTGTCCAGATGTCGATGCTATTTGCGGGGAAGAGAAGAAAACAGGGACCATTTATTCAATGATGGTGAAATTGCCATTCAAGTGTGGAGACATTTTAAAAATTTGATGGGGCTTAAAGTTCCTAATTCATGATTTAGATCAAGACTCGTTTTTTGGTGGCTTTCTACCCGAGGTGATAACATCAAGTCGGTTTTATGTAAAACTATTCTTTGTCTAGTTTGTTGGAAAATATGGCGTGCTAGGAATAGTTTTGTTTTTGTAGGAAAAAAGATGCGATCTTGGTGCATTATTATAGAGTTGCATTATTGATACGAGAAATCGGCCATAAGACGTTCTCATACCAGTAAGTCGAGTGTAATGTGTACAAAGCAAGTAAATAGAGAGAAAATAAGATATAGAGTGGTTCAGCCTCTAAAATAGGCCTACGTCCACTGTGTTGCTCCGTTCTCATTATATGCGTTGCGTTGTACAATGTTATCATGCCTAAAGAGGCGTACAAGTATGAGAATAAGGGAGAGTACATGGCAGTATTGAGGGTTTCGGTGTGCCGGAGAGATGGTTGCGATGCCGACGAGTAGCCCCCCAAGCTATAGGTTGAGGTTGTGTAGATGGGATCTATATTGTAGAATCTGCCCCAGGCGTGTGGAATTTGTTCAATCCGTCCCTTATTTCGAGGTGTGGTTCTCTATTTATAGGAGATATGCCGGCGTGCTCTGAGCACGTGACATATATAAAATCTGGAGTTGCTATAATAGAGAGGGATGCGGCCTGTAAGGCAATCAATGTGAGTGATGTATCCTGCAACAGGCTAGAGATAAAGTAATGGGTAGTGCCACGACATCTTCTTGATGGACGTAGTATGTGCCGTGCCCTATATTTGACAGGGCCGCACCCCGTGTTGAGTTGGGACACACCCTATGTTGAGAAGTACCGCGGCATGTAATCATATGCAGTGCAAAATATCATCCGTGGTAGGGTGCTATATTTTTACTATCAATAAGCCCCCAAGTCGTAGTGCCAAGAGAATTTGATTGGGGATGCGACTTAGTTCAGTCTTCTTAGGTGCTGCAGTACTTCCAAGGCGACAATTCATCTTCCGTGATCTCTTATATAAATTGTTCAGGTCGTGGACTTCATTACGTTTTCCAATTCATTGAGAGCATTTTGAGAGCTGAACTATGTTCATACGTCCTCTTGCTTTTTTCGACGGCTGTCTAAGGCTGATTGTGGTGGTTCAAGGCAGTTTGAGGCTGAGCATTGCCACCTTCTTCATTTCCAGGTAATTTTTCAACCAACATCCTTTTAAAATAGCTTTGCAATTCATAATTCTTCTTTAAATAAATGAACACATGAATTTCTGCATTTCTGAACTTCGTGTTGATTATTCTAGATTGTATCCGTCCTCAGAAAAAGAACCAGGTTGCTTGATAGGAGTCTAGGGTTTTGTTTGAATAATCTTTTAATTTCCAAGTATCAAATATGTACGCACGATGAATAAATGTAATTGTTGCTAGAATTCCTTGAATCGACCTTCATAATGCGAAACGTACCCTTAATCTTCCCTGCTTAGATCATATAAACTGCGTTTGTGTTGAATCATATTGAAATCAGATAACTGTTCTTGATGTTCTTCGATAAACTCTTCATATTCTAGGTCTTCGATGTTTAAACGAATAAACATTAGGTACAAAACTATTTGAACGAATGGCCGCGGCATGATAAAGTACCCATTTTGTAATCTAGGGCTGTACTTGATCCTTCAAATATTCTTTGATTTGATCCCTAGCCACGGCTTGTGGTGAGCGATGGCTGCGGCCCCTTAGGTTCTTAGATTTAGGATCCGCGGCGCTTTAGCCTACCAGTCGTTGAGTGAGTAGCCGCGACACTATGAAACCAATCCAATCAATATGCCAAGGCGATAATTGTCTTTTGGGGCTCTATAACCCCACACTTGCCCATTTAGCCTCAATATTTCTTGTTCATCTTGATATTTCATTGAACCTGCCGTGGCCTCTAAGAGGCCTCTATACCATAATGATTGCGGTATATAACTGCGGCTTGTGCTTTTCAGGTACTATTGCAGCCATATGGGCTTTAACCCAGACAAGTTTTTGAGAGGCTTTTAGGCAAAACATTTTGGAACTTCCCCTCCTGAACTTCCTGTCATGCCCCCTTTGAAGTCAATAGGGCCTTGCCAACTGAAGAATTACCCCAACTGCGTAGTATTAGACTCAGACTCTATGTACTCTGCTTCCAGGAAGGATTATGAGATCACGCGGATGGAAGAGGAAGAGGAAGCCAACTCTAATAACCAACCAATGGATGTGGAAGATTATGCCGCGATAAGGAGTGCTGCTAATGTTAGGGATGAACTAACTGGTCCATATGGGAGGGCTGAGAGACCCCTAACTGCGCTTGATATCCGCAGCATCATGACCTAAGACTGGGTTAACCAGTTAGCTGAGGCCTTTGAGTTTCCAGAAAACTTGATGTGCTCTGCACCTGCCGCGAACCACAGACCGTGCACAACACTTGCTGACAATGGGGTATGTTTTCCACTTCATGATTTCATTTATGGGATGCGACTGCTAGTTTTTGTTCCCATCAGAAGAATTTTTCAAGCAATCAAACTAGACCCAGCCCAGTTATATCCTAATGGTTGGAGATCCATTCTTGCAGCCGTCGTGCTTTGGGAGAACCAATTCAAAAAAGACATTACTCCTGCGGAGTTTTTTCACTTATATCGTCCCAAGGAAAACTCCGTGAAGTTCACTGGGAACTACTACTTCTTTGTCCGCGGTAAGGACGAGAGCCTTTACTCTGGGAGGCCGACCAATGTAAAGAACTGGAAGGGGAAGTATTTCTACATCTCCGTAGAAGGGTGGGAGATTCACCCTCCGGAGAACGAGAGGGATAAGTCATTTTAAATGCCGCGACAATGGGGGTCCCCTTCTAAGCTAGGTATTTAATTTATATACGCATCCCCTCTTTTTAGTTGCTTATTAAACTTTACTAACCTTTGAAGTGTTTTTCTGTAGTTCTTGACAATTTGCAACTAAGCGGGAGGCAAGAGAAAAAAGTTGCCAAGGCCGTGGCCATCCCTGCTGAAGAGAAGAAATTTGGCTTCCTTGTAACTTCTGCAACTATTTTTGAAGCAAGATTCTTTCCCAGCAAGTCCATTCCAAAAGAGATGGCCGAGGGAGGTAATAACCTGATCATCATTCTTTGTCCACGGTAACTTATGTTGAAACTTCAATTATTTACTATTGCTTTCCCTCTTTCAGGTGAGGAACTTGATAGGGAACTGTTGGGTGCCCAGCTAGCTGAAATGGATGAGGACGCAATCGTTCTCAAAAACGCTGCAAGGCATAGGAAAAGGAAGAGGCCCAGGACCAAAACTTTAGCCGCGGTCCCTTCCAGCGACCCAAAATCAGGCCATGGAAAAAATTACCACTACTGCCCCCAACCCCAAGCTGAGTTTGATGATGATATAGAGGCCAACTTATCCGTGGCAGGTCTGATGTCAACGTCAGACGTCCCTATGCATTCATCTTCTCCTCCGCCGCCACCTATTGTAGCGATTAATGCAAACTTGGAACCTCCTCAGTGCCGCGTCGGAGTTGGTCCTGATGGTCGACCGCGGCCACAGTTAAGATAGCCTAACCCTGAGTCCTCATGGGATAATACTGCGAAGGCTGCACGAAGGATGAAGAGGGCCCTTGACGCCGCAGACCTTGACAAGTTGGTGGAAGAAGATCATGATGATCTGGAGGACTGCGACCTCCATAGTCTTTTGAGGGTAAGTGCAAGTGCTCTCAGTTTTAATTTTGCGTTCCATACCTTGCTCCAAACATTTTCATTTCGTGCTGCGGATGTCATAGTAGCCAAAAAAGGAAGTATGAGGCCCACAACAAACTTAAGGAGGTTGCATAGAGGGTACATGCTGCTGATTTGGAGGCTGCATGAAATTCCTCTTTTGACGCTGGGAAGCAGTCTGCTACAGCGGCTCTTCAGGCAGCCCAGATGAACTTGGAAGCTGCAAGCAAGTCCAAAGAGGAAGCGAAGGAAAACTTTAAGAAGCCTACAAAATCCCTCAAAGTCTCCCTATCTCAGACCGCATAAGCGACACAAGCCACGGAGATTTCTAGTAACAAGCTAAGACTTCTTCAAAAGAAGTACGGGGAGCTGAAGACCAAGGCTGCCCAAGTTACCGTAGCCCATGCCGTGGAAATTAAGAAAAAGGAGGGGGACCATATCGAAGACCTTCAACTTGCCATTGAAAGTACTGTGGAGTCATTCAAGGGCTCTAGAGGCTTTTATCTCATCAATAACAGGGCCTACCTTCACGGCTACCAAGAACTTAGGCAGAGGGTCATAAAAAACTTTCCCGACTCTAAGGGGACCATTCGTTCCTGGGGACTTGGTGATGCTGAGCATCAAGAATGAATAGCTGAGCTCAAGGTTGCGACTAGAGAGATATCCAGGTTGAGGGCAGAGGCTGAGGTAGCAGCTGAGGGTGAAGAAACTGAGACCGCCGCGGATGGTGATGATGGAGATGAGCACGATGATGCAACTTCCTGAACTTGTCTTAATTTTTGAACTGATCATTAATACAGGTCTGCGTCCCTCCTATTATTTTAACTCCTTGTAGTGGCTGCGGCCTCTTTATCGATAATATTAATCAAGGTTGCGGTCACCTTTTCTGGATTATTTTCTCTTCATTTTCTAGTATCTTTTTATTTTTCTACTTTGCTTGATTTAATATTTGAATGAATGCTCTCTTGACCTTTCTACTTGAATTCCATTATTGTTGAACATAAATATGTTTAAACATGGTCGCGGCACCTTCGTGTGTTTGCACTCATGACTGCGGCTGCGGCTGAGTCATAGGCTGCGGCTGTAATGTAATGTAGAGCACTTGCACGAGTCATAGGCTGCGGCTGTAATATAGAGCACTTGCACTCATGACTGGAAGGGCTGCCCCTTGAACAGGGCCGCGATAGTTTGATAATTATGCCTTACGCCTCTTCTGAATGAATTTACTCAATGGTTGCAGCCATATTGACAGGGATGTGTCACTTTTGAATATTTGAATTCCCTCTATTGCAGCTTCAATTCGATCTAAATCCAAGTCATTACCACATCAATCTAGTCGCTTTAATGGCTGTAACTGTATTGACAGGGCTACTGCACTCTTCTAGCCCTTCCATATGAACATGGGCCTTTGTGGATATACGGGATACTTTGAAGCCTCGTCGGGCTGGATTATGTTATTAAGCCACCCACAGCTAACATGTAGGATACTTTTAAGCCTCCCCAGGCTGGGTTACTTTGTTAAGCCACCCATAGCTAATATACAAGATACTTTTAAGCCTCCCCAGGCTGGGTTATGTTATGAAGCCACCCACAGCTAATATACGGGATACTTTCAAGCCTCCCCAGGCTGGGTTATGTTATGAAGCCATCTACAGCTTATGGATATATATAAAGCCATCCACGGCTAGATATTACAAGTCTCCCGACTTAATGATGCATCCCCAAAGTGAAGAATGGGCATTGTAAGCCCCCGTGGCTAGATGACTTATCCGGAAAGCTAAGAACGGGCATTGGAAGCCCTTATGAGTGATGTTGCAAGCCAATTTAAATAGCCACTCTCGATGGTTGCTTTCGCCATTTCCTTACTTATCGCATGCTTTTAGGACAATCAGGCATCTTAACGGGTGTTGCGGGCCCATTTAGTTACTATCATTCCCGATATAACATATTCTCTCGAATCGAGATCTGTTTAAGACAAAAATTATCTTTATAAGATAGCATTTCATGGAAATGAGAATCAAAATATGGAACTATAAAAATGAACTTGATTTCATATATTTATACTTATATATTCATGACTTTGTGGTGACAATATAAAGTTTAATTAGATATCGCATAAGAAGAGTTGTCACTGTAAAGTAGAGACAGGTGGAGTATAAAATATAAGCATGAAAAATGGGCATGCGGTCTGTGAGACTAGACTTCATCACCTAAACATCTTTGAGGAACCTCCGCAGCATTCCTTGCCCAATCATCCTTTCAATTTCATCCTTCATAGCATTGCATTGCTCAGTGTCATGGCCGTGGTCCTATTGGAATTTGCACCAAGTTGCTTTGTTCCTGTTGTGGGGTAGAGCTCTCAGCTTTTCTGGCCACCTCAATAGCTTGTCTTCTTTGATGAACTCAAAGATCTCTTCAATCGGGAAGGCCAATGGAGTGTAGGCCTCAGATTTCTTCTCTGCCTTCTCCATTCTCCTTTTTAGGACCCTGGTCACAGCCTTGCGTTCTGCGTCCAGTGCTTTTAGCTCGTGCACTTCCTCGGGTGGAACTTTTGGAGATGCGGTAGCACCGATTCTGAGTGCCGCACCCACATTGGGAGAGGCCGCGGCCTCTAGAATTAGGACCCTTTAAGTCAAATAGTTGATCTGGGTCTGGAGTGAGGCATGACTGTCGTACAGGTGGTTGATGTGATTGTACAACTGCACAATCTCATCTTTGACTTATGTGCTCTGGATGGATTCTCCCTCCATTTATGCGTTTATTAGTCTTTAAAAAGTATATATAATATGAGATAAAACTAACAGAACTGAGTAATCTCAGAAGTATTGGAGTAACCAAGTAGGAAATGGGGATACAGCGTTTGCACTGCTATATGGTATTGCTGTTGAGGCCGCAGCCAGTATGGCACATAGGTGCACTGCCGTGGCCTTTGTATGATATTCACCAAGGTTGAGCTGGAGACCGCCTGATTTCATTCCTTGATGTTTTGAAGCTTTTGAAATGGAACTGCACTAGTAGAGGCCGCGACATGTAAGGTAGTTGAACTACCGTGCCGCATCCCTACCTAGGGAGTGAAGGAACAATCCCAAAATTGAATCCCAAAAACTAAGTTTTTCTCCCAAACTCGTGGAGAGCATACCTACCATGGTCTATCCATGAGAGAATAACCTCACAGTGCACAAAATGGCACAATTCTAATGATAAACCCTAGATCATAGGCAATGAACAATAAAAAAGGAGTAAATATAACTCTTCCCTAATCACTCACCATTACGGGCCAATGCCCATCTAGATTTCTAGCTTTACCTAGGTGGGGCGATATCACAGGGGTATGTAAAATAGATCTGAGATCATAAAATGGTGACTCGAGAGCGGATATGAAGGTGCGAAATACCCATTTAGGGGTGTAAGTACAATATAGAGATCAATAACCAGATTTTACTCGTGAGACGATGATTCAAAGGATCCCCACGAATAAAATAAGGTGTTTAAGAACTCGAAATACAAAGAAACAAGATTGAAATATCTCATTCCCATAGACGGCGCCAAATTGTTGATACGAGAAATCGGCCATAAGACGTTCACATACCAGCAAGTCGAGTGTAATGTGCATAATAAATAAATGAAGCAAGTAAATAGAGAGAAAACAAGATATAGAGTGGTTCAACCTCTAAAATAGGCCTACGTCCACTCTGTTGCTTCATTCTCATTATATGCATTGCATTGTATAATGTTATCGTGCCTAAAGAGGCATACAAGAATGAGAATAAAGGAGAGTACATGGCAGTATTGAGGATTTCGGTGTGTCGGAGAGATGGCTGCGATGCCGGTGAGTAGCTCCCCAAGCCGTAGGTTGAGATTGTGTAGAGGGGATTGTATTGTAGAATCTGCCCCGAGCGTGTAGAATTTGTTTAATCCGTCCTTTATTTCGAGGTGTAGTCCTATATTTATAGGAGATATGCCAGCGTGCTCTGAGCACGTGACATATATAAAATCTGGAGTTTCTATAATAGAGAGGGATGCGACCTGTAAGGCAAGCAATGTGAGTGCTACATCCTGCAACAGGCTAGAGATAAAGGTGTCGCGCCCTGTACTGGGTAGTGCCGCGGCGTCTTCTTGATGGATGTAGTATGTGCCGCGCCCTATATTTAATAGGGCCGCACCCCGGGTTGAGTTGGGCCGCACCCTATGTTGAGAAGTATCGCGACATGTAAGCATATACAGTGCAAAATATCATCCGCGACAGGGTGCTATATTTGTACTATCATGCATGATGATATTAAACTCATGTTTAAGTCTAATGCGTATAAAGGTCCATTTAATAGATTTCTTACATCTTTCATAGATGATTTTGCTATCGCTTATTCCTAGCATGTACGCTTCCAAAGAAGGGTTTTCTTTTTCTTTTTAATAAATTCTAGTTTTATTTAAAAAAAATCAATAGGAATTAGGCCAACAAGGACTCTACTAAGACCATCCATCGTGTGTAGGATCTTTTAAAAAAGGGGATATAGCCTCCTCCTCTACTAAATTTACTCCATCGGTAGTGCTTCCTTATGATGGGGATGTTGACCAGTTATTGACACCTTCAACCCTGCCCCAATTGACGCCACAAATAATCCCAACAATATTATAGATGTAGTTTAGGAATATATGAAGTTTTATCATATTACTTTATGTATCCAGTGTAGAGCTACGAGGGTAGATGAGAGAGGCTATGACTTAATAACATGTGATAGATATCCATTTCATAATCAAACTTAGATATAGTTCTTCGTCTTCCCCTTCATCCCATCATTTGAGGCATCTTGAGAGGATATGTGATTTCTACTGCTCAGATTGGACCCAATTAGTATAAGGTCATTATTAGGTCTATGATTTACTAGATAGAGAGAGATAAAAATGCCCATTAAATCAAAAAGAGGATTTTTAAGTTTATCAATGGATTGTAGATAATGTACAGGCTCTTGGGCACTGACATTTCTCCCCAGGAAGACTAGTTTAAAGTTGGTGAAAGTGGCTCAAACCAATAACCATTTTTGGAAGAACATGTTTTTCTTCATCCTAGATTATTGGTAATTTCTCCCCCCCTTGAATCAATAGGGGTAATTCGGTGCCTAACGAGCCGGTTAATCCGCCTCCTAATGGTATTTATTATTCTTTTTTGCTAAGTTATTTGGTTCGAATTCATATTGCTATTTGTTTTTCTATTGCTCTAAATTATAATTTTATAGGGAAAACTACTGTAAAACTCTTTTCGACCGATAAACAACTTAAGGATAAGAATTTTTTAAACCTCTAGTGTTTGAGGATATATTTCAAGGGACAAGTTTACTAATTACGGCTATGTTCCTAGCCATGTACCCTCATCCTCTAAAGGTAACAAATGTAATTTATAATTCTATTTCTTTTTATAAGTGTTTCTCTTTGGTTTTGGCTTTTGGTGGTTTTTATTTGTGCATGTACTTCTTCCACCTCCATGAATTCAAAAGATATAGAGTGTACTTCCCTAGTAGCTATAAGTGCTAAGAAAGATAAGGTGGCTTCTACAATCGCTATAAAAAAATACCATATCGAGGGGATGATCAGCCTGATCCAAAACTCTCTAAGGCCACATCTTCGGTCCAACCAGATGCTCCGTTTAGTTGCATAATTATAACTAAGAACTCCCTTCTCTTTCCTCATGGATGTAGGCAAGGTTAACTTGCTAAACAATGTACATCTTGTGTCTTTTTACCTTCTTATATTACACTTTATGCCATGTTGTTAAAAACCATTACTATTGACTCGATTCCCCCTATAATTTGACATCATTTGTGGAAAAATAAATGACTCCCACCAATAAATTTGCTAAGTTTGTTATTATGATCATTGAGCAGTCACACCATTATCAATGGGAAGGCGTATTCGGTTATAGATCCAAATCAAAAGAAGGGAACACTCTTCGATAAAGTCCATTCTTTCACCTCGTGGCGCTATATATCATGGACAATTATCCTACCGTTCTGGTCCTGGTAGAAAGAATCCCCATCAAGCCATCCTTCTGGAGACACCTTCCTTGAATCCAACATCATATGTAGTTAAGAAGTACAATGAGCGACTATAAGAGTGTCATGAAGAGATTTCACGTTTAAGGACATAACTCACCGAATAAATGGAAGGGAATGAATGAATCTCCCATGGACCAGAGCATCATCATGGAAGGATAATCCATTCCCCAATAACTCAACCTTCTCACAACATTATTAGGGTATTTAGAATTTAGATCCCCCCACAAACTTTGCATGAGTCCGTATAAGGAGGGACGCATAATCTTTCACTGAGTTACCAACATAGTTAGTTTCTCTATTGATCGATCTCATGTTACTCACCATGATGTCCATATGGATTTTCTAGCTCCATCGAGTGGAATCATAGTATACGCCAAATTGTTGGACTTAATAATCTAGAATTTGGATGGAGTGTTTCATTAAAACCGCATCCTCATGCATAAGGATTTGGAAAGAAAAGCACTTGGACATGGATCAACATCCCCATTCATGGTGGAGATTGGATGTTTTATCCGTCGAGTAAGTTTTTAATGTAAAAAATAAACACATATGATGGTAAGACAAACCTTTCCCATCTTATATATTTTTTAGACAATTTGTGTCTCCATTGTGCCACAATGACAGCCTCATGTGCTGAGTTTTTCCATCAACATCAGCCTCAATTGCTTTGATAATATGACTCTTAAGTCGATCTCCATCTTTAGAGAATTATTGTAGCAGTTCACTACCCGTTGATCACTATAAGCAAGGATATTGATGAAGGGTATTCCCATTTTTCCTTTTCTAGGAAGCAAGGGGAGTTGTTCAGGAAATATGCCCAAATATATTGGTAGTTAGTTAATAAAATAACAACTAAAATGATTGGTTGGTTGTCGCTTCATTCAAGTTTGGTCTCTCCTGATCATATGACTTTTACTAGTCACTAACCAAAATTCTAACACCCTCCATAAACAACCTCATGGATCATATCAAGAAGTATGTTAAGGTGGATGACAAACTCTTCAATGTAGACAGTTAGGTTAATCGTTGTTTTAAGGCAAAGAATAATGAAGATTAAAGGAAGGGATGAAAATATGGAACTCAGTCGTCCCTTGGAAAGAAAAGGGTATAATTATGGGGATCCTAAAAGTAGAGCAAGGATTATAACCAATGAGAATGCATATTGGGTAGTTGACACCATTGAGAGGGAGATGATATACAAACTCCTACTTCGAATCAAGGATAAACCCTATTACAAGAAGCTACTAAAAATGGCGGGTGATCCAAATGGGTGAGATACAAACCAGAAGTGCACTTATCACCATGAAAATGACTAAAAGACTGATTGTAAAGCCCCATCCCGAATTTATGAGTTACTCGTGGTCAACCAGTCTGACTCGAGCATTAGGTGTGAAGTGCAATGAAACAACCTATAAAATGTTGCTAGCACAGTTTTATATAATTAATATTTCACTTGTTTAGCATGCAATTCCTATTTAAAATCAAACTACATAAGGGATCCATATGAAGCGTCCCCGAAATCCAAGCATCCAGAGATATTAATGCAAAGTAAAAAGAATACTTACCGGTATAATTAATGCTCTCAAAATATGGGACCGCACCCAACCTGCCGTAATAAAGATGAGGGAATGAGCCGAATGCCCAGTAGGAAAATACAAGAATGCACTATGGAATCAAACGATAGGAAGAAGACTTTAGCACATCATATCTATGTGTACATGCAACTATTATATATATATATATATATATATATATATATATATATATATATATATATATACCTACATGCATGAAACCTGTTTTATTCTTAAAACATTACTTATTTTGAATAATTCATCTTAATCTTATGAAAGAACTCCCTTTTTCTTATCTTGACATTTATTCCTTGATTTAATACACCCGGTTATAAACTTTAAACAAAACACTTTGTTTAAGGAAAATAATTTATTTTCCTGAACCTTCCTTTTTATTCATACCATTTCATGTAGTATTTTCTTTGAAAATTACCCTTTCGACACATGCAAATATCGTTTTAGAAAATACTTATTTTCCCTTTGAAAAACTTTCATAAACACACCATTGTACTAATTATGGGTTAAATCTCGTTATGTCAGTTAACTACCCATTTAATTGCTTAAATTTACCATTTCTTTACCTTATGGACATTAATCAATTTTCACATTACTTGTCTCGTTATCCCTTACCAGAACATTTATTAATATAATTAATTTAGGTTGTATTTTCATGTATTCACCACAAAACCCATTTCTTGACATGTTCCATACAAGTTAGGTTGTACTTTAACAGGCTCCACACCACCGTCTATGTTACCATATGCTCTGGCCAGTGATTTTGGGTCTTTCACCCCAGGGCTCCGGGTCCTCCTCAATTTTTTTGGTGTCATCCGAGCCCTTATGGATGTGTTTTAATATTTTACAAATGTCCGCATTATTCCATTTTTTCTTTTAACTGGCTGAACCCAAAATATAAGGTTTCACCCCAACTTGCGTTACACTTTAAAATCACCATTTCTTGTCCTTTTTATTCTAACATTGATTTAATCCCAAAATCATGTTCATTCAGAACCCTTTTTGTGTAACACCTTTCCAACATTTTTATTCCCTAAACTTTTTTCACTTTATGTAAAATTACAATTTTACCCATTTATTTCCAAGCTTATCTTTTCCTCCATTTTCACAAGATTTATTTTCCCCAAACACCATTAAGATACCCACACTAACTTCTTAAGTGTTCTTAACACATTCGCACTTTTTAACATTTGGAGTAATATTCTTCTCAAGTTGAAAACATCTTTATTTTATTATTTTCATTTATAAGAATTCATTAACATCTAAGACTACCTTATAAGAAAATACAATTTCTTTATTAATACTTGTTATCTTGAAATCTTATGTTTTTATCACATTTCAACACCCATTGCACACACCTTAAGGGATGAATTTTCTAATTTCTTAATTTCATGTATAAACCCAAATAAACCCCCATTAAGCTTGTTTATATGTTCATCCTCAAAATACTACCAATTTATATGCCTGAGAAGATGGTTTTAAGTCCAAAAATTATCAAAAGAGTCTAATATGTGATTTACGTTGGAAATTTCATAATACTTGAAAAAAAGTACATTTTCATGACTAAAGAACATTTTTATCCTTCAAAACTTCAAGAATGTCACATTGTTTTATGAAAACTTCATTTTTGCAAGAACTTTAAGATATTCTCCCAAAATATCTTTAGCAAGATAATTATCATTTCCAAACATTTTATCCCATAAATTTTTTAACAATAAACTTCTTGAAACATATCTTTTTCAACATTCTTCAAATTCTCTTTTTAATCCATTTATTATATCATCTAAAAAATTATCCTTTCTAACTAAACAAGCAACCTACTCTTACAAACTCAATCATAAGACTAATACATGGAAAATATGAGTTATAAGATAAGAGTAGAGTTTTTTCCACCTCAATGGAGCTTTAAAAATGGTTTGATGGGGAAGAAGATGATAGCACCTCCCCACCTCCTAAGGTAGCCTCAAGGAGGTTGCCTAGATCTACAAAGCATGCTCCAAGCAAAATCCCTTCCAAACTCCATAAATGTCTACTCTTCTTCTTCTCCAAAAAAACCCTAATAAAACCTCCAAAATTCGTAGCTTTGATCAACAATGGTTGGAAAGGGTGTATTAGGCTTAAATATGGTGGGATACAAGTAGAATATGGTAACATTAGGTGGATACATCGTGGTTTGTGATGGTGGTAGCAGGGGAAATGATGAAAATGATAGGGAGACCCACCCACTCTCTCTCTCTCTCTCTCTCTCTCTCTCTCTCTCCTTCACACTCCAAATAAACCCACAATAACCTAACAACCCTTATACAACACCCCCAAACCTCAAAATCCCATTTTTATCTAATTTGGGTTCACTAGAGCTCGACACCTCACCAATCCAACAACCCAAAATGTGACAACACATAAAGGCAATCCACTTTACAATTTTGTTGTGCTCGTTCGAACGAGAATGGCCTCTTATTTGAACTTGAGAGGCCAAAAATGATAAGATATGCTCTGATACCAATCAGAGAGGCCAAAATTTATACGATATAGTCTGATACCACTTGTTAGCCCAATTTTAAAACTCTAAATATGAGATAGTTCACACAATATACCAAACTTAAAATTTCTTTCAAATTAAATAATTAAGATTCCTAAATTTCAATTTCCACAAAATTAAAATTAAACTTAACTAAACAAATATTTAAATTTCTTTAAAGCAAAAATTAAATAACCCCAATTCAAGTTCTACATATGCCAAACAAACAAATCATGAATATTTTTAATATAAATTTATTGACTTGAATTAAACTAAAATTACCCAAACGTAATTAGCACCAAAATTGTACCATTGTTGAGAATAAACCAAATTTTATTTTTTTGATCCTACACATGCATCCATGTGATTTTAGCAAGATAAAAATAGAAACAAACACACAACGCCGTGACATACGAGGAAGCCCACAACGGAGAAAACCTCGGACGACCCAGCCAACAAATCTACTAGGTATGGTTTTACATAAATAAGAGAAAAAGACTTACTTCCTCAACTCGACTCCCTCTCGAGCCTCAACGCTTTTTCTTACTTCTACCTTCACCTAGTTGATAACTCTGGAATCCACTTTCGTCTCGGAATCCACCGGTGGGGCTCAACTACCGTCAAACATACAAAAACCTCTCCTCCATACACACACCATGAATCACAACAAACACGGACTCATTTGTTGGAAACCTTCTCTTTTGGGATGAGAATAAAACCCGGTGCCAAATTGATGATCTCAAAATATAATATATTAAGAAACTTGGATCATACTAAAATATGGGTGTAAACTTTGTGTTTTGATAAGAATTAAACCATAGAAATCAAGAAAAAAAATGGGAATTTTTGATAAAAAGATTTTGCTATCTAAATCACTTGAAAAGTATGAAAAATTCTGTCTAGATATGTTGTTCCTGCACATATTAAATCAGGTAAAGAGTTAGTGGCGAAATGGGTGATTAAAATGAAAAACTAAAGAAACTGTCCAAAAACCTCCAGGTCAAATTTCAGAAAATGAATGGGCATAAATCATGTTTGTAAGGAAATAATTTTATAAATGTCCGGGGTAGAATCGAGGATTTTTACGTTTTCCCTAGATCACAGTTTGTATGTCTGATACCGCTACATTCGGCACGTCATCACGATCATCCATGATGGCCTTTATCCGAATCCATGCATCCATCATCTTCACATGTGCATCATGCTACCTACAACGTGTTGCTCAACCGTTTCCTACAACTACATGACGTACTATCAGTAAAATGATTAATTGGAGTTGTTTATATTTGCATAAATATTTGGAAATTTTTTAGAAAATATTTTTTGAAGTCTGAAATTATTTTTATAAAATGCAAAATTTTTTCTAATCTGAAATGGATTTTTTTGAAAAGCGTGCTCGCTCAAACGACATAGCCTGTCGTTCGCACGAGATCAGCATGTCGCACGATCTCGTTCGAACGACATCTGATCTAGTTCGAATGATGCTGCCGACCTCAATTTCTGTGCCAAATGCTGTCACTACTTCTTAGTGGTCATAACACCTTTGCAACATGTTGAGCAAAAATCGGCCCTTAATCTTCCATCTTTTGATAAAATTATTTTTTTAGGGTATTTTCATTCCTTATAAAAGGAAAACTCTTCCCATTTATTCAATGCACATCATAAACCTTCAAGAGATTATTCTTACTAATTTTGGAGTATTTTGTGGAGAAGCCGATATCTTCTTTATTGTTGCCTCTCTGGAATTCTTGCGGGAGATTCCAGCCGACGGCATCGGAACCGACACCTACGGGTATTTTCGTATGTCACACTTATTTTTATTATAATCCGTGTAACCGTTCTTTACAAATTATAGTGAAAATATTATAGTTTTTCCCTGCGGGGATTTTTCCTGATATCTTATGTCACATGCTTTATTTAATTATGAGATGACACACGCACACACATAAGTGCATGTTAAGGGACTGTATTTACTTTATTTGATAAATCATCTAGATGCATGTTTTTAGGATTTAATTGAAAAATTGTGTTTAATTAAATAATTCCTTTATTTGAACAAAAGCTTACTCTTCAAATTGGTATCAGATCCAATTACACAATATACCGTGTAATTTTTCGCAAAATTTTTCTAAGATATCAATTTTCTGAAAAAATTGATTTTTGAAAAAGGGTGTGTTCAATGGAGAAATTATATAATAAAATGCCAGTTTTTGATGGGACAAACTAACTTACTGGAAAGCTCGCATGAAATCTGCTTTAAAAGCCATTGATGAACGTGTTTGGATTTTAGTTGAAAGAGGGTGGACACCTCCCTCTGTCACTGTTGATAACATGACTAATTTAAAATATGTGACTGAATGGACTGAAGACGAATTTAAATGGTCATCTTTTAATTCTAAGGGTTTAAGTGCTATTTCTGGATCCGTCACACCTGACGAGCTCCGACGTATTATGACGTGCACCACGTCAAAAAAAGCATGGGATGTTTTACAACTTACCCATGAAGGAACTAATGCTGTGAAAGAGTCTAAACTGCAAAATTTGACAACTCAATTTGAAACTATCACCATGCTTGATATTGAATGTTTTGATGAATTTTAATCTAGGTTATCTGATATTATTAACACTAGTTTTAATCTTGGTGAACACATTCCTAATGCTAGAGTCGTTAAAAAGATTCTAAGATCACTTCCTAAGCGTTTTATCCCTAAAGTCACTGTGCTAAATTCTATTGGTAATTTCAATACGCTTAAATTGGAGGAACTTGTAGGAGACTTACAAACATATGAAATTGAAATGTTTCCTAAATCCTTGAAACCTAAAGATAAAGGTATTGCACTTAATGCCCAGGCTAGAAAAAGTGAGGGGTCGATAAGAAAGAGAGTTGAGTCATCTAGAAAAAGGGAGATAGAAACGTAAGATTCTGAGTGTGATTTTGATTTAGATGATTTGGCCCTATTTGCTAAATATTTCTAGAAAATTCTCAAATTCAAGAAAAATGAAAATTTCAAAGATAAAAACTTTTTTGAGAATAATAAGAAAAATGACAAAGGTTTTAAGTACCCTCCTAAAGACGGTGAGAGATGCTATGAGTGCGACGGTAAGGGTCATTGAACTTTTGAGTGTGCTACTAGGATGAACAGACTTGTAAAAGAAAAAGGAAAAACAGTCTTTAATGCTACCCTTAGTGACGACAGTGAGGTTGAGTCGGTGGATTCTGGATATGAGTCACCGCATGAATGAAACTTCACCGCATTCGTGGCTAGTCATACCTGTAGTGCTCCTCATGACATTGAGGATGCTACTTCACAAGGACTCATCGACAGTGAGAATAATGTGAGTGAGGGGGAGGATGATGCAAGTGAGAGAGAGAATAATCTTCATCGCGCCTACGCTGAGTTATATAATGAGTCATTTAAAACCAAAAAGCGTAACAAAGCGCTAGTTCTTAGGATCACCGCCTTAGAGGATGATTTAAAAGAAGCAATAGAGAAAGAGTCCTCCACCTGTACTACCTTGAGAGAAAGATAGTCTTCCTGTGTTGAGAAAGAAAGTTTGTTTAGAGAGAGAGTGGCTTTGAGAAAGAGAAAGGGGACTTGACTAAACAATTGGATAATCTTACGAATGAACTCTATTCCTCCCTGGAGACTTGGAAGAAACTTGAAGGCCTTGTTGCCCAACTTACTCATGATCTTGAGCAAGCACGGGAAGTCAAGGTTCAAATCGAGGACAGATCTGGAAAGTTGCTCCTCGGCCCCGCTTTAGGTTTTGATGATCGGCAGGGAATAGGTTTTGATGGAGCCTCTATGACCCAAATTGCACCTGGACCAGTTCCTGAATTTACTACGACTCCATATGGCCATCGTCAAATACCACGAAGAAGAGTTCATCCAAAGATAGCAAACCCAGGTCCGTCTAAGACTATTTTCTTTTGTACGTTCTGCAAAAGAAAAGGCCACCTCAGGGAGTTTTGCTATAGTTTGGGTCGGACACAACGTACAACTGCTCCACAACTTCATTCTGATGATTTTACCAGTCTGAGAGAGTGTGTTGAGATTTTAGTCTCAACCTCACAGAGTTTAATGGAGGAATTCCATTGGATGTCTTTTCCGTCAGTGAATGCTTCCCGCATCCTGGCTAAAACCACCAATAACAAGGGTAAACAAAATTTTACCACTTCTTGGGTACCTAAGAAAGATGAAATGGCCCTTGTTGTTCATGTCGCTCTCAAAGCACTTAATACCTCACAGTGGTATTTTGATAGTGGATGCTCCAGACATATGACAGGTAATGTCTCATTCTTTACCTACCTAGAGGATTATAAGGAAGGTAGAGTCTCCTTTGGAGACGGGAGAAATTCTATCATCGTAGGACGAGGTACAATAGAGTTACCAGGATGTTCTAAGCTAGAGAATGTTTTGTACACCAATGGTTTGAAGGCAAACCTTCTCAGCATTAGCCAACTGTGCGACGCTGACTTTGTCGTAAAGTTTGACCGGGATGTGTGTAATGTCTATAATCAATTCGATAAACTTTTAGTGCAAGGGGTGAGGATAAAAGATAATTGCTATGGGACTGTGCCCACATCCTCACTTGTCTGCAATAGCGCCACGATCGCTTTTATGGATCTGTGGCACTAATGTCTAGGTCATGTGAACATAAGAGATTTGACACGTTTAGCTAAAAAGGACCTAGTACGTGGCATACCATCTCTTGGAAAGCCAACTTCCACGGTTTGTGTACCCTGTCAACTGGGAAAGCAAATCCGAAGTCCCCACAGGAAGTTGCATTCCATTACCACCTCCCGTGTTCTTGAGTTAATTCACATGGATCTTTTAGGTCCTACAAGTACTGAGAGTCTGGGTGGTAAGAGGTATATCCTATTAATGGTAGATGATTAATCCAGATATTCGATTGTAGTTTTTGTGAGAGAGAATCCGATAATGTAGAGTTTTTAATGACCAAGTGTCGTGTCTTGTAAAATCACCACAAAGTCACTATTAACAGGATACATAGTGAAAATGGCACATAATTTAAGGATGAAAAGGTAGATCTTTACTGTGACAGCCTAGGAATCAAATATGAGTTTTCAGCTGTGAAGACTCCTCAGCAAAATGGGATTATTGAGAGAAAGAATAGGACGATTCAAGAAATGGATAGATCTATGCTTCTAGGTCATAAGGTTACTAGGAGATTTTGGGCAGAGGCCGTGTCTACTGCATGCCATACGGTGAATAAGGTCTATCTATGTCCACACACATTTAAGACGCCTTATGAATTGTGGACGAGAAAAAAACCCAAACTTGCTTAGTTTCGTGTCTTTGGGAGTAAATGCTACATCCTAAGGGATATAGAGCAACTAGGAAAGTTTGACTCCCGGAGTGACGAGGGAATATTGCTAGGATATTCATCATATATTAGAGCGTATCGGGTTTTTAACCTGAAGAGCTTTAAGGTTATGGAGTCAATAAATGTCACCGTGCAAGATGACGAACCTTTGGCGTTTATTGATCCTAGCTTTCAGTGTGAGGATGAGGAATTTTCTGGTAGCGATTTACTTGTCCCTCACCCACACTCTGTGGAATCTACTCCTGTGTTAGGGGACACACCTGCTTGGGTTCGCAAGTGTCATGATCCTTCTACCATTGTTGGCGATCCCACTTTAGGGGTCAAGACTCGTGATAAGCTAGAGAACTTTGTTAGTCATTTTTGATACATGTCCACAGTCGATCCCAAGAATCACAAAGAAGCACTCAAGGATGAACACTGGATATTTGTCATACAGGATGAGTTACTTCAATTTAAAAAGAATAATTTCTGGGAACTTGTACCCCGACCTAGTGAGACTAATGTGATAGGTACCAGGTGGATTTTTAAGAATAAAATGGATGAAAATGGTACCATAATCAGAAATAAGGCTAGGTTGGTCACTCAAGGTTACACACAAATCGAGGGTGTAGACTTTGGGGAGATAATTGCTCCTATTGTGAGACTTGAGTCCGTCCGCTTACTACTCGCCATCTCATGTCATTTGCGATTCAAGTTATATCAGATGGATGTCAAGAGTGCCTTTATTAATGGCATCCTATATGAGGAGGTTTACGTGGTTCAACTAAAAGGGTTTGAAGACCCTACGCACCCGAAGCACGTCTACTATCTGAGGAAAGCCTTGTGTAGTTTGAAGCAAGCACCCCGTGATTGGTACGAGAGGCTTACATCCTATCTCTTAGCCCGTGGCTTCAAGAGAGGAGGAGTTGATATGACGTTGTTCGTCAAGAGAGATGAAGGTGCTATTTTGGTTGCCCACGTCAAAGTGGACGACATAGTCTTTGGATCCACATGCTCCAAGCATGCTCACCACTTTGAGGAGGAGATGAAAAGTGAGTTTGAGATGAGCATGGTAGGTAAGCTTACTTTCTTCCTTGGTCTCCAGGTTCGTCAGCTAGAGGATGGGATGTTCATCTCCCAATCCAAGTATGGTAGAGACCTAGTGAAGAAATTTGGTTTAGTCTCCGCTAATAATGCTCGTACACCTATGAGTACTTCTATCAAGCTTAGTAAGGACACTTCAGGCAAGGACGTAGAGCAAACCTTGTATCGGAGTATAATAGGCAGTCTTCTCTACTTGACTGCCAGTCGTCTCGACATAACCTTTAGTGTTGGAGTCTGTGTGCGATATTAGGCGTCCTAGAAAGAGTCACAGTTACTTGCTCTAAAACGTATTATCAAATACGTGAATGGGACTCTCTCATACAGTATTTAGTATTCCTTTGATACCAATGACCGTTTGTCCGCCTATTCGGATACCGATTGGGGCGGGGATACAGATGGTTATAAGAGCACTTTTGATGGGTGTTTTTTATTTTGGTTATGCTCTTGTCTCTTGGTTGAGAAAGAAGCAAAACTCTATCTCGTTGTCCACTGTGGAGGCTGAGTACATCGCTTTCGGGAGTTGTTGCACGTAACTCTTGTGGATGAAACAAATGCTGGAGGATTCACAGGACACCATGACCATTTCCTATGATAACACAAGCATTCGCGCACAAAGCACATCAGGATACGCAAGCACTTTATACGACAGTTAGTGGAGGAGAAAGTGGTATCCCTGAGTTACGTACCCACCGACCGCCAGTTAGCCGATATTTTCACGAAACCTTTAGATGCCCTTAGATTCGAATGTCTTAGGAAGTCTTTAGGGATTTGCACAGTTGACTGAGGGGTTGGTCCATGTCTAGGATAGGATGCTTTATCATTTTCATATAAAATGATTCCTCTTTGCTAGATTGTATCATGTGTATATATTTAAAAAAAAAAATAGAAAAGACCAAAAATATTTTCTTTTTATAAAATTAAAAAAAAAACAAAAATATTTTCTTTTTATAAATTTTTTAGAAAATAACAAAAAGATTTTCTTTTTATAAAATTTTTAGAAAAGAACAAAAAGATTTTCTTACTATAAAATTTTAGAAAAGAACAAAAAGATTTTTGTATTTTATTTACACCTTTTATGGATGAGAATTTAAGATAGAAAATTCACAATTTCAATCCATTTATTCATAAGACTATTTAATAGTGTTTCGAGACAATATAATATGTCATCCTTGTGCTTTATAATGTTTGGAGTCATTAAGATGTAATTAAGTGTTACTTCCTACATGTTTGACTCATGATTTCCTTTATTGCACACTTGCACGAATTTGTTTCATTATTGTGCTTGTTTTATCACATGTTGGTTGGGTGTTTTCACTTCAATCCTGTTCGTAAAACGAACCAAGCGTGATAAAACTTGATAAGAAAGGTGTGCATGTAAAACCATTTGGTGAGATTGTGTGGTATTTTAAAAAAAGGGGGGGGGGGGGGCTACGAAAGGTAATTATCTATCCTTTGCGCTAAAGCTACCGTTAAAACGGACCTAAAAAATTGAGGAATTTTAATATCCGGGGTCCAAAGAGGTTAAAAGAGTCCGAAAGAATTTAAAGGCAATAAAAAGAAATACATGCCAAATATGGGCCATTAGGTTTCACCATCAATTCTCCAATGTTTGAGAATTTAGATCACCTCTATTCAACATATAATTCTGAGGGAGTTTGGTTGGAAAATTTAAATGGGTTTGCATGTCCTTGAAAATCTTGAAAAAGCGCTATATAGTTTTGGACATTATTAGTGTGAAAATCACTTTGACTTCGATTTGTTGATTTGATTAAGACGATGTCATCTAAATTCAACAATTTTTACACCTAAGGATACTTTTGATGTCATTCGTTAGGAGTACACGTATGCATCATGCACATATGACATATTGAGTTTATTTACCTATCGAATGTGTTCACACCCCTACATATACGCTATCATTGACTTGGTTGTTTTTGTGTTCTTTCATGGTGCGATTCCTTGTTGTACACTTTGTGTAAAAATTTAAAAAAATATCAAAAATAGAAGATTCTTTAATTCTTTGTTGTATATTTTGAGTAAAAATTTTAAAAAATTCAAATATATATATATATATATATATATATATATATATATATATTTGTGATATTTTCCATATTTATGCTTCTCATATCTATCTATTTTGGGGACATCATAACAAGGGGGAGAATAAATTATGGGGGAGAAAATCTTGTTGATTTATCTATGAATTGCTTAAGCTTCATTGATTTTTTATTTTTGCATATCATTATATTTCAAACTGTTGAGTGTCACAGGTATCTGCTTTTTCTCATGTGTGTAGGTTCAAAGTTGATATCTATTGCATTGCACACCCTGATGAAAAAAGCTTTGGGAGTTTCTGAAGTGTTGAAGATTTGAAGATGTTGAAGTTTGATTGAAGACATGTCACTTAATATTCTTAGTTTGAGGGTTTAATGGGGATATTATCTTATATGTCATTTGTTTTTTGGAATTTGCATAATTTGAATTTTTTATGTATGTACCGACATAGACATAGGGGGAGATTTGTAAGGACATAATTTTATAAATGTCCGGGGTAGAATCGAGGATTTTTATGTTTTTCCTAGATCACAGTTTGTATGTCTGATACCGCAACATTCGGCACGTCATCACGATCATCCACGACGGCCTTTATCCGAATCCATGCATCCATCATCTTCACACGTGCATCATGCTACCTGCAACGTGCTGCTCAACTATTTCCCATAACTCCACGACGCACAATCAATAAAATGATTAATTGGAGTTGTTTATATTTGCATAAATATTTGGGAATTTTTTAGAAAATATTTTTTGAAGTTTGAAATTATTTTTTATAAAATGCAGAATTTTTTCTAAGATGAAACGGACATTTTTGAAAAGCGTAATCGCTCAAACGACATAGCCTGTCGTTCGTGCGAGATCAACATGTCATGCGATCTCGTTCGAATGACATATGTCTTCGTTCGAGTGACATCTAATCTCGTTCGAACGACGCCGCCGACCTCGATTTCTGTGCCAAATGCTGTCACCACTTCTTAGAGGTCAAAACATCTTTATTTAATTATGAGATGACACACACACACACACACACACACACACACACACACACACACACACACATAGGTGAATGCTTTGGGACTATATTTATTTTATTTGATAAATCATCTAGATGCATGTTTTTAGGATTTAATTGAAAAACCGTGTTTAATTAAATAATTCCTTTATTTGAAAAAAAGCGCACTCTTCAATGTTAAATACACTCGTTCGAACGATGTCGTTCTAACGACAGTTCAAACGACATTTCAGAAAATTAGAAACTAATTTCGTTACAACCTCGTTCGATATCTCGTTCGAACGACCTGGGAATCTCGTTCGAACGAGATCCGAGTTTCGTTCGAACGACTTTACAGAAAATCCAAAAATGCTTTTAAAGCCTAAAAAATTTTTATGAATAGTTTTAAATTGATCTTCTGAGAAAAATAAAAAGTCATTATGTCAAAAGTTTTATTAAAAAACACCCATAAAAATAACCAAGTCTCTCTATATATTAAATGCATTCATACCTTTACAGAACTTGGAATTTAAATGTTGATGACATATAAACTTGGCACGAAAATCGGCACTGATGATCTCTTCACTATAGGCTTGGCCGTTACATCTTGAACTCAATTGTCATAGGCTTGAAACGATATAATAAACTATTATCCTATGACTCAATTAGTTTTGTCCAGAATTAAGCCAACACTACAAATATACTCAATTGAAAATTTGCCCTTACAAATGTCCCCTTTTGTATATTCCGGGATAAAATCCAAAATAAAAATTCTATGGGCCGTCAAGATCTTCTAAAAAGATACAAACCGTCCCCAAATAAAAAATACACACGCTTGACAAGACACATGGGAGGAAATATTTTGCCTCTTTAAACGATTGTCACTAAAGATGAAAACCGGCACACTTAAACAGACCATCAAACGCATAGGGAATCTAAAAAGGTAACTAAAATAATTAGATACTCCCCCTTTATCAAGCATGACCTAGTTAAGAAAACGACGTTTGCCCTTAAGCTAGATCTCCCAAATTAAAAGGTTTAGATACCATTTCTCCCCCTTTTTGTTCAGGAATAGACAAATATTAAAATGCAAATATTAACTCATTTCTCCCTAATTAAAACAAATTCTCCCCCTAAATGTAACAAAGGATAGGAATAATGGAAAAACAAGTATATCATGCAATGGTGAATAAAGTGACTAGTATAATAAAGCACATGGCATGAGAAGCAACTACTCCAACACAAAGATTAATAAATACCAACTATGATGCGATAGAAAAATGATACCAAATTGAATAATCTAATATAAGCAAGAGATATTAATCGCAACAAGAAGAATATCTATTTCAACATGAATCTTACATGGACTAGATAGCAAGAGAAAGACTCAAAACAAATGGAATGCTGTATATATATACAGAAAATATACCAATAACGCAATTGACATATACATAAGTATAAACACCACACACACGACACGGAATACATTAAGCTTTCCACACGCATATGGTAAAAATGTTTCTAAATAACATGTGGTAAACGAAAGTGAAGGCATGTGAACTGGATACTAAAAGAATTAATAACCAATCACTTAAACATGTTCACGGAGTTCTTATTTGGTTGTAAAACTTTATCAAACTTAAATATAACCTCATGTGACAAGATAAAGTGAACTCAAGGAATAAACAAGCACAATGCATACAAGCTTAGAATTTTGAAGATTCTACAAACCATAGAGTCATGAAAAAAATAACATAACTAGGATACATTGTCACTATGCAAACCCATTGATATATCCATCCAAATAACCTCAAATATAATAATTCTTATCTTTTATTTTTAATGTTCATATCAAACTCAACTACTTTGGCCTTGGCTAATTTTTATAATGCCATATTCTTTAGGCCAAGTTTTAATGGTGGCTATTCACGCAAAGTAATTTTGTCTTTCGTAGCCCGATTCCATTGATAAACAACTACATCGGATAAGTATTTTTCTATTTTTTACATCCGAGAAACGATTCTTACATGCACAAATCATTTATAGTCATAGCAACATGAGATAACTAAATTGATAGGATAACATCTCACTCAACTTAATATACATGTGAAGTTAAAGATCAAATAAGCTCGTGCATGTATGAATCGAGGCATATAAAAAGAGAATCCCTTAAGCAAGTCAAAGCCAAACTACTCCATGCAAGCATGATAAAGAGCACTTTAAGGATTGAAAGTCTTAACCAAAAGTTCTAGCCACATGGAAACGGGGATGATATTGGATTCAAACATAAGTATATACCCTATAAAATGTGTAAAACTAAAATACACAAAAATAGAAAATCTTTTTGTGTTTTTTAAATTTTTAATCAAACACAAAGATAACCCAAAATATAAATAAAAATCTTTTTGTATTTTTTCAACTAAGACATAATAAATACAAATTAAATGCCAAAGATACACAAGTAATAATTCTAGCAACACATATATGATGAAGCAAAGACTAGAAAATGACAAACAAACATAAAACTAGCAAAAGCATATCATGAGACAAAAAAGATAGTTTATCTAGACAAAACTAACACAATCAACCTTTAGATTTAGCAAGTGAGGAATCATGTGAAAGTAAATGGGAATCACAAACTCTGTCATGTAAAGTCTCCAGATCGGATCTCCTAACCCACATAAGTGAAACACGACACTCTCGGGATTTGGTGACCTTGGAGACTCTACCCTTTGACTTTCTAGGACCCTTTTTAAGATCAAAGAAAAACTTCCTAAGATGCCCCTTCTGACTACAATGTGTGCAAGTGAAACACGGCATGAAGTATGACCTAAGGATTGACCTTTTATAGTGTTCCTAGATGATTATCTCAAAATTATGGTTTTGGTTTTATTAGCGGAAGTATATTGAGTATCGAAGCCAATACCATACTTGTCGTCTTTGATTTGGACGGTCCCTAAGATTTTATCTAATTTCTCCGACCTACACTCCAAATCAAATTCGAACCGACTTGATTCTTTTAATTTTTCTTCAAGTTCCACTATACGAGACTCAAATAAACATCTACTCTCTTCAAACTCGAGAAGCACTTTCTTCATAGCCTCCATTAAACCTTTAAGGCTATCTCTTTCACCTTATAGCTTCTCACGAAGAGTTATCTCTCGTGCCTTAAGGTCTTCAACTAAAACACTCTTATCATTAGCCACGACACATTCTCTCATTTTAGCTTCTAACTTCTAGTTAGCCCTTTTTAATTTCAATGATTCGGCATACAACTCACGGAAGGCAACTTAAAGTTCACTCTCCCCTTCCTCCTCTTCATTCTCACTCTCTCCTCCACTATCTTTAGTATAAAACTCTTGGGATTCATAAACAATGGCCTCTGAAGTGTCATGTAAAGGAATATCTTCATGGGAAGATTCATTATCTATGTTCACATGAATTGCCAATAACGCGGTGAAGTTGCGCTCAATGGGGGAATCGGGTCCCTCTTCCGGATCACTATCACTAAGGGTGGCATTATATGAAATCGGTTGCTTGCCCTCATTCCTTAGTTTAGTGGGACATTCGAATCCCCTATGCCAATAACCCTCACAACCATTACACCTATTTGACTTGTCCCTATTAAGATCCTCATTATGATTTTTAGGGAATCTCTCGGCTTTATTATGCTTAGACTTCTCAAACTTCTTATAATCATTTTTAAGTTTCTCTTTATTAGTCTTGATAAGTTTTCTAAACTTCCTACAAAACAAATCCATATCTTCTGAGTCAATCTCAAACTCGTCATTCGAAACCAATGTTTCCTTCTTATGGGATTTCAAAGATATTCCCTTATCTTTCTTCTTCTCATCCTTGGAGGGAAACATGTCAAGTTTATAGGTTTGAAGGTCACCTACAAGCTCTTCGAATTTCGTAGAGTCTAAAGTGCCCAAAGAATTTAAAACGGTTAGGTTTGGAATAAATCTATCGGGTAATGACCTCAAAATTTTCTTCACGACATGGGGGTCGGGTATCTTTTCTCCCAAATTAAAGAATGAATTCACAATATCTGCAATCTCGCATAGAACTCATCAAACATCTCACTTTCTAACATATTAATGGTTTCAAATTGAGTGGTGAGGTTTTTGAGTTTCGAAGCTTGAACGGCACTTGTTCCCTTATGGGTAAGTTAGAGTATATGCCATGCCTCCTTAGACGTTTCACAGGTCATAATTCGGCGAAACTCATTCGGTGTGACCGCACTAAAAAGAACATTTAAACCACGTGAATTAAAATTAACTAACTTAAGCTCAGTCTTACTCCATCTTTCTATGTGTTTAGGTACATGAATCTCTCCTTCTAGGCATGTTGGTGGGGTCCACCCTTTAACTACCGATAGCCAAACCTGTTCATCTAAGGATTTAATTGCCGACCTCTCATGCACTTTCCAATATGCGTAGTTGGATCCATAAAAAATATGGGAAATTTTGCAAAAGGTATCAAAACTAAACAAAGGATCTTAACAAAAAAAATTAAGCGTTTTCGCTTTGATACCAAGCTGAGAGGCCAAAAATTATAAGATATGCTCTGATACCAATCTAAGAGGATAAAAATTATAATATATGCTCTGATACCACTTGTTGGCCCAATTTTAAAATTCTAAATATAAGATGTTTCACACAATATACCAAACTTAAAATTTCCTTCAAATTAAACAATTAAGATTCCCAAATTTTTATTTCAACAAAATTAAAATTAAACTAAATAAATAAATATTTAAATATCTTTCAAACAAAAATTAAATAAAACAAATTTAAGTTCTGCATATGCTAATCAAACAAATCATGAATATTTTTAATATAAATTTCTTGACGTGAATTTAACTAAAATTACCCAAACATAATTAGCACCAAAATTACACCATTGTTGTGAATAAACCAATTTTTATCTTTTTAATCATACACACGCATCTATGTTATTTTTGCAAGAATAAAATAAAAATAAACACACAATGTCGCGATGTACGAGGAAAACCCACAATGGGAAAACCTCGAACAACCCAACCAACAAATCTATTAGGTATGGCTTTACATAAACAAGATAACAAACTTACTTCCTCGACCCGACTCCCTCTCAAGCCTTGATGCTTCTCTTTGCTTCTACCTTCGCCTAGTTGATAACTTCGGAATCCACCCTCCTCTTAGAATCCACCGCTCAGCTAACATCAAACATCAAACATATGAAAGCATCTCCTCCGTATGCACACCACGAATTACAACGAACACGGACTCCTCTGTTAGAAACCTTCTTTTGGAATGAGAATAAAACCCGGTGCCAACTTGATGATCTCAAAACATAATATATTAAAAAACTTGGATCATACTAAACTATAGGTGTAAACTTTTTGTTTCGAAGAGAATTAAACCATAGAAATCAAGAACAAAAAATGGGACTTTTTGGTAAAAATATTTTTCTCTCTAAAGCACTTGCGAAATATAAAAAAGTTTGTATAAATATGTTGTTTGTGCACATATTAAATCAGGTAAAGAGTTAGTAGGTAAATGGGTGATTAAATTAAAAACTGACGAAACTGTGCAAAAACTGCCAGGTAGTTCGAACGACTTTTGGATGTCGCTTGAACGACTTTATTCGAACGAGATTTCAGAAAAAAAAATTGGGCATAAATCTCGTTTGATAAACTCGTTCGAATGATGTCGTTCTAATGACACTTCTAACGACATTTTAGAAAATTGGAAACTAATTTCGTTAGAACCTTGTTCGATATCTCGTTCGAACGACCTGGGAATCTCGTTCAAACAAGATCCCAGTTTCGTTCGAACGACTATTCAAAAATGCTTTTAAAGCCTAAAAAACTTTTATGAATAGTTTTAAAATGAGTTTTTGAGAAAAATAAAAAGGCGTTGTGACAAAACTTCTATAAAAAAACATCCATAAGAAATAACCAAGTCTTTATATATATATATATATATAATGCATTCATAACTTTGGAGACCTTGGAATTGAAAAGTTGATGACATATAAACTTGGCACAAAAACTGACACTGATGATATCTTCACTATAGGCTAGGCCGCTACATCTTCAACTCAATCGTTATAGGATTGAATGGATATGACAAACTACTATCCTATGACTCAATTAGTTTTGTTCGAAATTAAGCCCACACAATACATAGACTCAATTAGAAATTTTCCCTTATAGAACTAGCCTTAGAACGACCTTCTAAAGAGTCTGTTTAGGTATGAAGTGGGCTCTCATTTGATGCTCATTCGATCTCCTATTAAAATGAACTTGGATCCTCATTCGAATCACCTGACGTCGTTCGAATGAGATCCTTATCTCTTTTGAACGACCCTAGATTCGTTTGAACCATGCAGTTTCAAAAATTTATAATTCCACTTAATAACTTTCAACAATTTTCATCAAGGTCCCGAAATAATCAAATATAGCAATAGGATTCCAGAATAGTGATCCAAATCCTGGGGGTTTATATGTTGATAATTTACGTGGGAAAAAATTATAAAATATTAGACACGGGTATTACACTGAAAATTATAAGATGCCAAAGTAACACATGGAGAATTAGGTACATACAATGCACTTTAAGTAGTATATAGACATAGATATAGGAAAGGAAGTTTATTGGGTTAATGCTTCTTAGATGAAAGATGATGATGACATGTCGCCTTCAGGGATGACAATCGACTTTAATTACATCAACCCTTATCGGTGTTGGTAATAAGATTTGTGAGCGGATCGAAATAATCTAGAATTTGAAAATCCTTCCAAGTTAAGGTCTATAAGATTGTCCTTAGAAAAAAGGAACAAAAGTTGGCTTATCTCGATCAAATAATCATATTTTGCGATGAAGGTTTTATTAATTTTAACCTGCCTCGTAAGGACGCCTTGGTCCTCACTTTGAGGGTCACTAACTATGATGCCAAAAAGGTTCTAGTTGATCAGGGAAGCTCTTTAGAGATCATGTATGATGACTTGTCTATAATCTGGGATACAATACCCATAACCTAGATACCAAGGTCTAACCATTGATCAGTTTCAAGGGTAACGTGGAAACTCCTTAGGGGAATATCAACCTTCCAGTTAATGTTGTCTTTGTTAACAAAGGGATACAATTACATGTGATGGGGTCAGAATCACCTTATAACATCATTCTTGGCAGAGAATGGTTGCACACCATAACGGATATGTAGTATTTCTCCACTAGAGGTTATAGTTGGTGATTAATCAGGGGACAGTAGAAATCAAGGGTGATTGAACAGTAGCTGGAAGCCTATTTTTCACTGTCGTACATCATATACAATAAGGATAAGTCTAGGAAAGTACTAGTTGATGACGACTATAAGGATACTAAAGCCAAACATCGTAGAAAGGGATCTCAAATAGGTTTAGAGGAAATACAAGTGTCCCCTTCCAATTAAGCCATAAAGAAATTAAGTATGATTCATCTTGATACATAACAACTTGTTATATTATTCATTATCAGTTTAAACCTACCAAATGAGGAATTGGATCAGTTAGTTGAGTTTTAAAAAGGGAATGTCAATGTATTCACTTACCCATCATACGATCATCCAGATATTAGCTTGAAGGTCGATAGTCACCAATTGCACGTGGATCCTTTTAGTCGACCTGTCAATCAAAAGCTAAAAAAAATCAACACCATAAAAGTGAAAGTGGTGGTGGTTGGAGTTGAGAAGCTACATCATAAAAACTTGGTAAATGAGGACCAATTTTTAAATTAGATCTCCAATGTAGTGGCCATCTAGAAAAAAAGTGGAAAATGAAAGTTTTTTGTTGATTTTACCAACCTTAACAAGTCTTTACTTGAGTATATATTATATTTTCTAGGATCAATCAGTTAGTTGTCTTAATAGTTTGACATCTACAAATGAAATTTATGGATGCCTACTCTAGGTACCATCAGATACCATTATTTGGCTCCAATAAGAAGAATAATTCATTCATCACCATAATAGGATTATACTACTAGAGGGTGATTCTATTCGACCTCATAAATTCTAGTGAAACTTTTCACAAGTTAGTGACGAAGATGTTTATGAAGTAGATTGGTTTAACCATGGAAGTTTACATCAATAATATGCTTATATATATCAATCTTGCCACCGACCATATCAGAAATGTATCTAGCACCTTCAAGATCCATAGAAGCTACAAGATGAAGTTCAATGCATAAAAATTCACTTTAGTGTTAGCTCTAGCAAGTTTCTCGTCTATTTGGTCACTCAAAAGGGTATAGAGGTGAGCCCTAATTTTATCAAAGATCTTTAGAAGATTCAACAACTAACCACGCTTAGGGATGTTTAAGTGATCACTAGGATGCTTACATAACTCAATTGATTCATATACAGGTCAATAGATAAGAGTTGGAATTATTTCAATAATTAAGGAAGGCTAACATAATGATCTAGATACCATAATATGATGAAAAATTATATATGATCAAGAAGTACTTGGGCTCCCCACCCCCTTATTCTCAACACCAGTTAGTGGTGAGAATACCCACTTGTACCTAGTTATTTTACAATATTCCACTAGTGAGGCACTAATCCGATCAGAGGATGGGGAGCATCAACCTGTTTATTACATCTGACATACTCTCCTTGAGGATGACAGAAAATATATGTCCTTAGAGAATCTCACTTTAGAACAGGTAATTTCATCCAAAATGATAAGGAATAATTTTTATTCTCACTATATAGTTGTTCTTACCTCCTTTCCATGTAAGGAAGTTTTGAAGAAAGCCGATCTCAAAAGTAGAATAAAAAAAGTGGTCACTAGACTTGGCACTGTTCAATATCAACTATTAGCCAAGAACTGCCAATGAAGGGCATGTATCGATTGACTTCATAGTGGAATTCATAAACAATCTCAAAGGAGAAGTCATCCAACTAATACCACTACTGGAAATATGCAACATCAACTCGGGAGGCAAATTCCTCCACATTTTTGCTAACCATCTCTTCAAATAGAATTTGTCTGTGGATGGAACTTTTAATTTAACGAGGCATATATATCGGAATGGTCTTTATTATGTTGCAATGGCCATTGATTGAAAAATATGTATGACGTGGATTTGAGAGTTTTGTCATTTTTATCATAGTTACTAACTACTTTAGCAAGTGGATTGTTATACCATTAATATGGTGCAATTTTCAAATCAGTCAGAAGAGGACATCTTGACTCAGTATCTGCCAAAATGAGGTCGACTCATCTAATGAGATTAGATCAGTTTCTAGCAGGGTCAACCTAGGCGTTCTGGTCGACCTTACCATTTAATACATCACACTTAACTCCGTCATTTAACGTTCAGTTTAGCTCCATCAAAGTAACTCTATCACAACAGGCATGTGTCAGGCGGTGGGAAAATGTCAACAATGCAGCCGCATGATGGAAATAAATAAATATTCCCTCCCTCCATGTTTGCCCATACTAACTTTGTAATTATTCATCCATTGTCATGTAAAGTGGGTACTGGTTTAATCTATAAAAACACGACCCCCAACACACTCTAGTGGACTAGCTGGAACAATCCATATACAAATACACCAACACCTATATGTAAGGAGGAGAGAGAAAATAGTTAATGGATAAATAACTGACATTGCCATTCTCATTTTAATAGATTAATACAATGTACATTTGCAGTTGTGGATGTCGGTACCACCTTGGCCTGCACCACATAAATTTGGATTCACTATCTTTCTCTTATCTCTCTCTATAGCAAGTCCTGTATAAGTATTCCTTTGAATTAAATGTCTTTATTTGTTATTGTTTGCAACTTGTATACTCTCGATAGGACCAAATTAGTATACCAGTTTTAAGCGATAATATATTGGCGTTGTTTATGGTACCGCAACAAGCCATTTGTTGTGTTTATACCATTATTAATTCTCTTAAACTTTAGGATACCCATTTTTGGTATACTAGTGAATCACATTCCAACTAATCTATATTTTGACAGGTTAGAGTTATTTTCAAACAATTATTACTCATTGCCATTTAATCCATAAATTCACTATTGAATTTACTTTTTTCTGCTTTAAACTCCTTTTCCCTATAATTTTTGCACTATTTATTATTACACGCTGCTTTTGGTACTACGGTGATCTATTTTTATGGAAATACTGGAAACATAGTGGGAAACCCCGAAAGCAGTCTAGATCCTAAAGCAATTCCTCCCAACTCCTATGGGTATGGGCAACTTACATGAAATATTAATGATCTTGACTAGAGGCTAGGGGACTTTATAGGAAGTGTGATGCAACTGACATAAATTTTTCTGAATGGGAAAACGAGAACTGAATTGATCCCGATTACCCTAACATGGGGTGAGAACTCTGATAGGAGATGGTATATGCCACACACAAATCCATACAAGGTTATTAGGTAAGATCAATATGACAGAGAAACTAAAAATCCTAGGACATTGGATTTGGACTCACGAGGAAATATGTCGTACCTAAGTATTCTGAATCCGACCGAGATGACATATCATATCATGCAGGGGCAACCTCCACCATACGATAAGAGGGGTATGAATACAAGCGAACTTATTCCATGGAATTCCTAAGAATTTTGGGAAGACTACGTAAAAATTCTACATTTGATCGTTGGGTCCAAGATTAGCAGGGGAAAATCAATACATTAAACATAGAGAATGCGAAGAGGGGCCTAGCAAGTATGAGATTAGAAGGGTTGAGTGCTCGGATAGGTCAAAGCTAAGTTTTGCGAGGGTTGGTAAAATCCTAGCAAACTTCCTAAGAAGAGAGCTCAGCCAAAAACCAAGACCAAGCAGATAAAACTATCACAGTAAAGTAAAAAAGAAAGAGAAACCCTGAAAACGGTCTATTTAATGCATGGAAGATCGATTAGGAAAAATCATCAAAATAAAGAAACCTTTACAGAGGGAGAGAATGCACACGATCTTAATGGATCGACTTACTTAATTAAATACCCTTAAACACATAAATCTAATTTTTACCAAATTTTAATCTTTAAATAAATTAGGTTTGCATATGATGATTGTTCCAAACATATAAAGAAACTACGCAAGCAATCACAAACATATTGTGAAACCCCGCCTAATAAAATACCGAGTGATCAATCCTATACCAAATTAAAAAAGGAATTTCATATGATTCATTCTCAGCATCACTGTCGAAAACCAATATATTACTAACAACTGATTAGGCCTGGCATTAAAATTTTAATTAGCAAATCTTCTTAACCAAAACAATCATAAGGAAAACAATCACAACAGTTTATATACACAGAACTGAAATGAAATAAGATAATCGAACTCTCGGTACAACATATAACACACTCAAATCGAAGTGCCGCAAACTAAAATGCGGTAAAATAATTATTGAATACAGTTGGGCCATCAACCTAAATGTTTCTACAATACCTCCTATATAGATAACAAGGATAGAGGCATCTAAAGTAATCCTGCATGCATCCATAGTTGCTGTAGCAACATCCGACTCGAAAGAATCATCATCCAAGCGTCCCTGTGACTGGACACCTAAAAATACATACATATATAGCAAGAGAGGGAAAATAGATAAATGGGTCAAAGCCCGAGTTTTGAAATTATTTAGCAAGTGCTTCCAATGCTATATTTTTAAAATATGAAATCACTCATATTCAAACTGGTATCGCACTCCCATGAGATACACCTCACCCCTCCTCTAAATAGTGCACACCTATCGTATACATTTTTAAACAACCTAGTTAAGCTACCATGCCTAACTAATATCTTTCACTCATCCTCTGAATTCTCATAACTATCACTTACCCGATATGATATGATATAATATAAGTTATAACGTAAGCGATCACATAAGCTTTAATTGATATAATCATCGATTATATATATACCATTCACATTCCGTAACTTTCACTAGTTTAAAATACCATTTTCACTTTAGTATATAAAATCCCGTATATATAATTCTCACTTTAATATACGGATCACAGTTTAAATTCGGATAAAAATCTCCCGGAAGGAAAATAAAATATTATTCATCTTACACTTAACACAAGTCTAAATTATATGATTTCACATCTACGTATACGTGCAATATACTATACGCAATAAGTATATTTATACCTATATCACAACCATAAGTATAATAACCATCCCACCGAGCTATAACTCGAGGATGTGGTCTCAAAGTGCTATCATCATCCGGGTATACTCAACTTAACCTAGGTACCAAGTGTGACTCACTGAGGATCATGGTAAATATACTAAACGGTGGAGGCGGTCATTCCCTCCTGAAAGTGGAATCATTATCTCACCTATATGTGGGAAGATATGCCTTGGGGACTATACTCTCCCTGCTCCTCAATCCAGGGGATTCACCCACATAGTGCAACCTCCCTGGATAAAACTAGAGATATATGTATACATAAATATATCATTCACATACCGATATATTTATAGCCAAATCATATATATACTGTAACAACACCCGTATATAATATATATCACTTCTCAATATACCCTGGCTATAATTTCCAAACTCTCATAGCGATAGCCGAAATCCCGAATGTTCACATTCGTAATAGTATATAAGTATTTACACACTTAAGATACTAAACCTATAAGTATTCTCTTACTTAAGATTTAACTCACACCCTAATCACTTTTAAGGATTTTATATAAATCCGAATACACCGATTCGTAATAATTAAATAAGTATACAAGCAGCTTATTTTAACTCCATAGGTATCACATCACCTATGATAATCATCGTCAATATAGATATACCGGGTAGTATCTTAATCCTCTGTAACCCATATCCTAAATTCCATTCTACTCGCATCCTTGAATTCACTCAAATGTAATATCCCTATATTTATTCTCTATGCATAAATATATATATATATACCCATTTGCTAAAGACTTATCTTGAATGTTACTCGTCCCAAACATTCCTTAAGTCCATACCCCAGATTGTAGACTTAACTAATCCAAGGTTCTCTCCTTTAACCCAAGGTTTATTCACACTCAATTCCATTATCTAGGAGTACTAGTATCACATCTAGAATCCCCAACAATAATCTACAATTTAAAATTTAACTCCCCCTAAACTTAAGGAATACAAAATTTCAATTCCTGCTGATGCGAATCGATTCGCCCCAGCTGCGAATCGATTTGGCCAAGAGAATCGATTCAGCCTGATCCGAATCGATTCGAACAGTATCAGTACTCAGGTCTTCATGTGCGAATCGATTCGCCACAGATGCGAACCAATTCTACCTGAGATAGTCCTACAGGTCTTCTTAAATGAATCGATTTGCCCCAGCTGCAAATCGAATCGCTCAAACAGAAGCTTATAGTTCGGGCGATTACTTCTTATCCAAAATCTCAAAAATATCCCTACCTCCATTTTTGTGGTTTCCAATCCCAACCAACAACAATATAATCATCCAATCACTGACTTATAACTAACACATCAATTATTTTATGGGATAGAACAATTTCTCTTGGATTTAAACCCTAAAACTATTTAAACTCTCATTTCTCATTTCCTCCCATTTTTAACCATATATACACACCATTAAAATGGGTTTAACAATAGATTTCATAAAGAGTTAACAACACATCAATTTGTGAACTCAAAATCAAATTTCCTAAATTTATTTCAAGGGTTACAACCCAAAAATCATATAGTTTACCAAATATAATATGAGATACACACACTCAATTGAATAAAGCAAGCAAACACTTGCCTCGTGGATAAAATCTAACGACCTCAAGTCGAATCCCGCGGAGTTTGGGACGGAATCCCCTTCCTCTTCTCCCTTTTCCTTCTTCCTTTCTTTCCCTTTTCTTTTCTCTCTTTTCTTTCTTCTCTCTCTCTCTCTCTATATATATATATCTCTCTCGTGCCTTATAAGAGAGAAAAGGAGTTTATCTCTGTATTAAACCCAAAAATGCCTCGTTTACTCAATTGCGAGTCCCTACTAATCCAAAAGAACGCGGAACCCAAACGCTACCCCCGGGTACTCTATTCTGACTAACTCAGCCATTACGGAACAAATCATGCACTCGAAATCTCCATCTGAGTCACTTAACTAAAATTCACTAATTGGACCCAACACTTCTCAACACACGTTTTCTCCAACGTGAAATATTTCCCATTGCTTTACCCAACTGCGACGAGACATAAAAATATTCCGACTCATTTCCTTAGTCCCAAAAGTAAATGTAACACACAATGGGAATAATCCAACACTCATAAATCCCAAAAAAAATATTCACAAAAATTCCTCTAATTATCAAATACACCCACTTATGTAATTTAAATGTCCATAAAAGTAAGCGGTATTACACATATATGAGGAAAATCCCTTTTGAGAGAAAAACCTTTATTTTTGCACTTTAGATAGTTTTACAAGACAACTTACTTAAAAAACTTTCTAAAGAAAATAATTCACATCCAGAGTATTCCACAGGTGGCGCTCCACCCTCGGTATCCACCGATAAGCCTTTCTTCCAGTAGTGATTACTCGAGTTACAAAGTCAGTAGTAAATATCTCTCTCCACAAGTGTAGATCAGGTATGACACTATTTAGGGTTTCAAAATCATTTGTAATACCCCGTATTTTTATGCTTTCTAAATTTGGGGATTTATTAAATTTGATGTGAGTTGTTAATTTAATATAAATTTGAAAATTAATTATTTTTTTTATTATTACTAACGTGACGAGAGTTAGTAATTATTGGAAACTTGTTGAATATTACTAATGAGCAAAGTAATATATAATATTGGTTCTATTAAATGTCACGAGTGAATAAAATGACAATTTTGGAAATTTAAGTCGGGACGCGCCCGTGTCGTGTCAGGACTAAATTTTGATTAATAAAAGTGAATAAATTATAAGTCACCCGTATGGTCATTTCGAGTGCACCCAAGTGTTCGAAAGGGTCGAGAAAGTCAAAATAACGTACCCGGGGGTTTAGTTTGGGTCTCGGGGCATTTTTAGGCTTAATTAACACCCCAGGAGGGCGTTTTAGGCATTTTGTATTTTGGGCTTGGAATCCTACGTTTTCTAGGTTATATTAGATGCTTAGGGTTGTATTCTAGGGTTAACACAACCAAAAACAAAAGACGGCCATTGGAGAAGGAAAGGAAAAGCTTACCAAGGAGTTCTAGGCCAAGAACTCCTCCATTTGCACCGCCGTCACCATCAAACGTTAGATCGTGCAACAAGGATCACAACCACACTGATTTCATCCACAAATCAGAAACAAAAATTCCCAGGAAAGTATTTAACTTTCTTAATTTATTTAATGCTTCATTTATATTAATTTAGGTTGATTCAGATGAGTTTTTATGAAAGAAAAGCTATGTTGGAGGTTAGAAATCGCATGTTGTAGAGATATAAACATCATTCTGGAAATCCCCTTCACATGTAGAGGTTGAACGACGAATTTACATTGGGTTAGAAGTAGAAATTCTGGAAAAAGAATGAGAAGAACTAAGTTAAAGAAATTATTAGGGTTCATGAGATTTATATAGATTTTGGCCCTTTTAATTCATGATACTTGATGAAAACTCGCAGGCCTTATGTAGAATATTGTTCATTTGGGTTTATAATGCTCGTGGTATAAATTTCTGGGCATTTGGGAGTTAAAAACTTGGATTTGGATGATTTTGGATGATAATTCCCGTAACTGGTATTCTGTAGTTTTCGTCATACCTGCTTGATCGATCGATCGACCAAAGAATATCTATCGATCGACGGCTCGATCGATCGACCCCTTTTTATCGATCGATCGACCCCTTCCGGAAAACTAGATTTTTCCTTATGTTGACTTAATCCGATTAAATGCGTAATAAATCTTGATTAATGTTATTAGGACATAATGAAACATAAAAAGGACTAGTAGGGTCAAGGTAAACCCCGTTAAGTGGAACTTTAATGAAATGGGAAAATGAAGGGTAAACGGGGAAATATTCATACCTAAGAAATCTAACGTGCGTAGACTTAATAATCGAAATGTCTAGGAGTTGGATTAGAAGGTAAGTGAGGTGCTACTGAAATTGTACTTTAGTAAAGAAAATACTTCGAGAGATGAGAAGTGAGTTGGAATAAATTAAATTTCGAAAATAAAATAATTAAGTCCGTTATAAGGAATAATCGAATAAAAATGTACTAAGAATGGAATAATATAATGTTGGGTCGTGGGTGTACCTAACTTATGAATGTGAATAGTTATATATCTATATGACTCTGTGATTGATCATATATCTTATATACGTGTAAACAAATCATGCCCGCGCTACTTGCTATCGCAGAGGTTTCCGCGCTGGGATAGTCTTATCTTGATGGGACCTTTATGGGGGATATTGACTCATACCCTAGAACATAGGAATCCTTGGTACAGGCTATCTGATTGATAGTCAGACTGTCCTAAGAGACGTGAGGGTATGTGCTGACCTCTTAGTGACTTGGAACTATGCTTCGACTCAATTTGTGTTTGTTTGTATTAATACAGTTCGAGAGTGATTCCGAACTAGTATTTCCCTTAGTACGAGTGATACGGGGACTTGATAGCAGAGTATGCCAGCACCATAAATATTATGTGGGGTGCCAGTAGTATACATATATTATATGGGTAATTAATGTATATATATATAGTCTTGAAATTTGTAACTTCCTACCGAGGCTAAAAGAAGTTAATTAATGGATAAATATTCCGGTTTTATTATATATGGCTGAAATGTTGTGACATTGTTGAAAGACTTCTTAATTAAATAAGAATTATGTGACAACCTTAAATTCCTGGAATTTAATTATCTTACTCCTAGAAATTATCGGCATGGAATATAATGAGGAAATTGAATTAAGTTAATCTTTTGGGATTAATAGTGCGTTAGGGTGCACACTAGGAGAGAGGTGAGACTTTCTCAAGAGAGTGTCGTTACTAATATGTTGTTGCATTAGCCAGTAAACATCTTAAATACTTGCTAAACTAAAATTTTAAACTGTTTTACAATCGGGCTCTGACCCGTTTACTATTATCTCTCCTCTATTGTATATATATATATATGTATTACATGGGCCCAGCCATAGGGGCGTCATTCTTAGGATTCTCTGGATATGGAATGCGCTGCATCTTTTGTGGGAGTTGCAGGCCTTGTGCTTAGAAGACCTCATTATTGATTCCGTTTCTAGTTCTACTTTATCTAGTTGGGCATGTGTCGCGCCTTTTCATTATTCAGTTGGTTTTTGTGAGAGATTGTAATTCATTTACTTTTCGTAGTTTTGATTTGGGATTTATTAGTGTCAGAACGTGTTTTTCTTTGGTGTTTTGAAGTTGGTATTTATTATTGATGATTAAATTCTTGAATGATCATTTACATCCATACTATTATTGCGTGACTCTTAAACTGTTAATTATCAAAGGTTTTATAATTGGACTTAAATAAAAATGGGAATAAGGTTTAAATGGTTTGACACTTAACTTAAATATTAGGGTGTTTAAATTGGAAAAATTTATTTTACGACAGTGATACTGAGAATGAACCAACCATTCACCTTGGTTATAATTTAATAAAGGATTGATCACCCGGTATTTAATTAGGCGGGGTGTCACAGGTGGTATCAGAGCATGAAGTTCTAGTGTCCTTTAGGATCTGTACGACTTATTTTCATTTCCAGCTTAGCGTCCTTGATATAGAGCCCTATTTTTAGGACTGTTGTATCCTTATATTTACGCTTACGTCTTCAGCTATTAAAGATTTGATAATAACTGTAGACTAATAAACTTCCTTCTTGTTTCAAATGCCTCTGAGATGCGCACTCCGACACAGGGATGCCTAGGCCGAGCAGCCAGAAGCTCCGGCTCAGGGAATGATGAATGCAAATTAGGTAGCCGCTACTGTTGCTCAGGCAGTGAATGCCGTATTAGCGGTAGTGCAACAGGCCCCACCCCAGATTCAGGCAGTGGTGCCAGTACCTACACAACTTTCATCTTCATGGGAGCGGGTTAGGGATGCCTTTCAGAAGGCGCATCCCCCTGAGTTCTCGGGTAGTTCATATATCATCATTGTTAGCCAGTGGAAGAAAGATATCCGGAATCGTCTGCGTATGTATGAGTGCACAGACGTGCAGAAATAGTTGTTGGCTTCCTTTAAGCTAATGGGGGCCTTTGCAGTGGGGGGAGTCCACCACCACCTTGGAGGAGAGGGATATTATCCCGATTCAATCATTCTGGGAGTGATTTGACCGCAAATGTTTTCCATCCGCCATGCAAAATGAGATGAGGCAAAAGTTATTGAACTTGAAACAGGAGAATACGACTGTTGCTGAGTATGAGGAGGAGTTCACGAGACTTCTCACTATAGTGCCAGATGAGTCACCCACTGAGGGGAAGAAGATACTGCCATTTGTTGATGGATTAGCCTGGAGGATCCGTCAGCACCTCATAGGCAATCTATCCTTGAGTACCTACTCTGACGTACTCAACGCTGCCTTGTTACATTGCCAGGATCACCGCTTCCATCTGCAAGGAAGCAAACGTACAGGAGAGTCCAGCCAGCAGGGCAGGACAGGAGGAGGTAGTGCTGGTGGGGCACCAGCAGCCCAGGGGAAATCACGTCATCTTGAGCAGAATTCCCATCAGGGGGACTCTTCCAAGAGGTTCCGATCAAGTGACTCTAGGCAGGGATTTGGAGGATTTAGGCAGGGCCAGCCTAATCAGCAGGGCCAGCAAGGCCAACACCGTCAGCAGCAGGGTCAACAGCAGGGGCAATAGCATTTTCATCAGGACCAACAGGGCCAGTGGCAGGGTGGTAATGGCCAACAGGGCCGTGGTTAGTAGGGTCAGAGGGGAGGTAATATCATGGGCCGATGTTTCAGGTGCGATAAGAATGGCCATAGGTGCCAGGATTTTCTAGAGGGAGAGAGGGCCCCACAATAGCAGGGTGTCCATAATGAGCCATAGAGGACACTTTTTCCAGCCACCCTACCCGCACCAACTCAGGTACCAGCCCTACCAGCCATTCCAGCCACTCCAGTACAACAGGGGCTGTTATAGTACGGACGTGTCTATAACATCCACCAGGAAGCAGCTCCACAGGCGCCATCCGCGATTGAGGGTATGTTTCCTATCCATGGTACTATGGGTCGGGTTTTATTTGATACTAGAGCGACACACTGTTTTATAGCTACCCATTTTATGAAGGCCTTAGGGTTATTAGCCACAGCAGAGAGCACTATAGCGTGTATAGACTCACCACTGGGAAATGGATCGCTAATTTTCTTTATATGCCGGGGTGTAGGAGTAGAGATTAGTAGCTTGGTATTACCAGCAGACATGTTAGTCTTAGATATGCATGAGCACGACGTTATTATTGGTATGGATTGGCTCGCAGCTTATAGAGCCATGATAGATTGTTTTGGTGGGAGTATTGTCTTTGCCATTCCGGGTCAAGAGATGTTTGTAGTGGCGATGCCTCGCCAAGAGGGAGGCACAACCGCTCATTTATATTACATAGAGGAGGATACCTCTAAGAAGGTCGTGATTCCCTTAGACTCGATCCTAGTTGTTCGTGAGTATTCTGATGTATTTGAGGAGATACCAGGCCTACCCCCAGTTGAGAGATAGATTTTGTCATAGATTTATTACTGAATACTCAACCGATAGCACGTGCTCCATACCGTATGGCTCCGGTGGAAATGCGAGAGTTACGGAATCAGATAGAGCAGCTATTATGTCAGGGCTTCATTCGTAGGAGTACCTCACCTTGGGGTGCTCCAGTGTTGTTTGTGAAAAAGAGAGATGGTTCACTTAGGCTATGTGTGGACTACCGAGAACTGAACAAGTTCACGATACGGAACAAGTATCCATTGCCTCGAATCGATGATTTATTTGACCAGTTGAGGGGAGCAACTTTCTTTTCGAAGATAGATCTGAGGTCGGGGTACCATCGGCTATGTATTAGGGAACAGGATGTTTCAAAGACTGCTTTCTTGATGAGATATGGGTCCTATGAGTTCATAGTGATGCCATTTGGACTCACAAATGCTCCATCCGTATTCATGGACTTGATGAACCGAGTGTTCAGAGAGTTCTTGGATCAGTTTGTCATCATCTTCATAGATGACATCTTGATATATTCACACACCGAGGAAGAGCATGCCGAGCACTTGAGGCAGGTTCTTCAGACTCTACGAGAGCATCAGCTATATGCTAAGTACGAGAAGTGCGAGTTCTGGTTACGGGAAGTGCAGTTCTTGGGACATGTTGTTTCTGAACAAGGGATAGCAGTTGAACCGAGTAAAGTGTCAGCGGTGAGGGAGTGGGGACATCCCACGACACCGACGGAAGTGCGTAGTTTCTTGGGATTAGCTGGATATTACAGGAGATTTATTTGGGGGTTCTCCAAAATAGCGGGTCCATTGACGAACCTGAATCGCAAGGGGGTACCATATGTTTGGGACGATGCTTGTCAATTGGCTTTCGATGAGCTGAAAGACAAGCTTACTTCAGCACCGTTCCTCGCTTTACCTAAGCCGGGCGTGGGGTATTTGGTTTACACCGACGCCTCTTTACGGGGACTTGGGGGAGTACTTCAACAGGAGGAGAAGGCTATAGCTTTTGCCTCCCGCAAGCTTAAGCCGCACGAGAAAAATTACCCCACACATGACCTAGAGTTAGCAGCGGTTATCTTTACATTGAGAATATGGAGACACTACTTATTGGGGGAGAAATTTTGCTTGTTCATAGACCACAAGTCACTGCAGTACTTGTTCACTCAGTGAGAGCTGAATATGCGTCAGCGCGGGTGGTTAGAATTTGTGAAGGACTATCAGTTTGACATACAGTACCATTCGAGGAAAGCTAACGTAGTTGCTGATGCGTTGAACCGTAGACCGGTAGACGATGTAGCGGACGTTTGGAAAGAAAAGTGGAAAGAGTTGGGTCACCAGGAAGCAGTAGCCCGTTCCTTCATATCTGTCATGACAGTGACACCCGAGATTGTTACGAGGGTAATACAGGCACAGACCGCAGACCCATTTTGCCAGGAGCAGATTGTATGACTTTTAGCTGAGGGTGCTGAGTCCTATTCTGTTAGTTCTTATGGAGGTTTGAGGTTTAATGGGAGATTGGTGGTCCCAGAAGGAGCAGACTTACGTCATGCAGTGATGACCCAGTCTCACGGGTCCCGATTTGCGGTGCATCCTAGGGGAGATAAGATATACCAGGATATGAGGCGGCAATACTGGTGGAGTGGGATGAAAAAGAATATTGCTGAGTTCGTGTCTAAGTGTTCTACCTGCCAGCTGGTAAAGGTGGACCACCAAAAATCGTCGGGGTTGCTTCAGCCATTGGAAATACCCGCGTGGAAGTGGGAGAGTATTTCTATGGATTTTATTACTGGGTTGCCTACATCACAGCGGGGCCACGACTCCATCTGGGTGATTGTGGACCGTTTAACCAAGGTGGCTCATTTTTTGACAGTACGGACAGACTATACCACGGGCCAGTATTCTCAGTTGTTCATTGTTGAGATTGTTCAATTACATGGGGTGCCCCTGGATATTGTGTCAGATAGAGATAAGATTTTCATGTCGCATTTCTGGGAGAGCTTTCAGGAGGCCATGGGTACAGAGTTGAGGTTGAGTTCAGCTTATCACCCACAGACAGATGGACAAACAGAGTGTACTAATCAGATGATGGAGGGTATGCTATGCATGTGTGTCCTTGATTTTGGAGGAGGTTAGGATCCGCACCTTCCACTGGTAGAGTTCGCTTATAATAACTCTTATCAGTTCACGATTGGCATGGCTCCATTTGAGGCTTTGTATGGCAGGCCTTGTCGTTCCCCAACTTGTTAGCTAGAGTTGGGGGATAACAAGTTGCTCGGACCTGAGGTGATTCAGGAAACCTCCGTTAGGATTGAGATTTTCAGGAGTCGCATTCGGGTAGCCCAAGACAGGTAGAAAAGCTACGCCGATGCAAAACGGTTCTTTTGAGAGTTTAATGTGGGGAACCAAGTATTACTACGTGTATCTCCGATGAAAGGAGTGATGAGGTTCGGGAAAAAAGGGAAATTGGCCCCGAGGTACGTGGGACCATTTCCCATTATCGAGATGATTGGACCAGTAGCATACAGATTGGGATTGCCAGAGCATTTACATCGCATTCACGATGCATTCCACATCTCGTCATTGAGACGATACCTTCGGGATGACATGGCCCATACCCATATCGCGATTGAGGAGATTGACTTACAGCCATATAGCTCTTACGAGGAGAGGCCAGTGGCTATCCTAGACCATAGCGAAAGGAGATTGAGGTCAAAGGTAGTCCCACTTGTCCGGGTCCAGTGGGAGCATCATAATGTGGAGGAATCCACTTAGGAGCGTGAGGCGGACATGAGTGAGAAGTACCCAGAGTTATTCTTACCAGGTACACTTATTTTTTGAATTTCGAGATGAAATTCCGTTATTAGGGGGGAAGTATGTAAGACCCCGTATTTTTATGCTTTCTAAATTTGGGGATTTATTAAATTTGATGTGAGTTGTTAATTTAATATAAATCCAGAAATTAATCATTTTTTATATAATTACTAACGTGATGAGAGTTAATAATTATTGGAAACTTATTGAATATTACTAATGAGCAAAGTAATATATAATATTGGTTCTATTAAATGTCACGAGTGAATAAAATGACAATTTTGGAAATTTAAGTCGGGATGCGCCCGTGTCGTGTTAGGACTAAATTTTGATTAATAAAAGTGAATAAATTAAAAGTCGCCCGTATGGTCATTTTGAGTGCGCCAAAGTGTCCGGAAGGGTCGAGATAGTCAAAATAATGTACCCGGGGGTTTAGTTTGGGTCTCGGGGAGTTTTTAGGCTTAATTAACACCCTGGAAGGGCGTTTTAGGCATTTTATATTTTTGGGCTTGGAAACCTACGAATTTTCTAGGTTATATCTGATGCTTAGGGTTGTCTTCTAGGGTTAACACAACCAAAAACAAAAGACGGCCATTGGAGAAGGAAAGGAAAATCTTACCAAGGAGTTCTAGGCCAAGAACTCCTCCGTTTGCACCGCCGTCACCATCAAACGTTAGATCGCGCAACAAGGATCATAACCACACTGATTTCATCCAAAAATCAGAAACAAAAATTACCAGGCAAGTATTTAACTTGCTTAATTTAGTTAATGATTCATTCATATTAGTTTAGGGTTGATTCAGATGAGTTTTTATGAAAGAAAACCTATGTTGGAGGTTAGAAATCGCATGTTGTAGAGATATAAACATCATTCTGGAAATCCCCTTCACATGTAGAGGTTGACCACGAATTTACATTGGGTTAGAAGTAGAAATTCTGGAAAAAGAATGAGAAGAACTAAGTTAAAAAAATTATTAGGGTTCATGAGATTTATATAGATGTTGGGTCTTTTAATTCATGATACTTGATGAAAACTCGCATGCCTTACGTAGAATATTGTTCATTTGGGTTTATAATGCTTGTGGTATAAATTTCTGGGCATTTGGGAGTTAAAAACTTGGATTTGGATGATTTTGGATGATAATTCCCGTAACTGGTATTCTGCAGTTTTCGCCATACCTGCTTGATCGATCGATTGACCAAAGAAGGTCGATTGATCGACGGTTCGATCGATCGACCCCTTTTTATCGATCGATCGACCCCTTCCGGAAAACTTGATTTTCCTTATGTTGACTTAATCCGATTAAATGCGTAATAAATCTTGATTAATGTTATTAGGACATAATGAAACATAAAAATGACTAGTAAGGTCAAGGTAAACCCCGTTAAGGGGAACTTTAATGAAATGGGAAAATGAAGGGTAAACGGGGAAATATTCATACCTAAGAAATCTAACGTGCGTAGACTTAATAATCGAAATGTCTAGGAGTTGGATTAGAAGGTAAGTGAGGGCCTACTGAAATTGTACTTTGGTAAAGAAAATACTTCGAGAGATGAGAAGTGAGTTGGAATAAATTAAATTTCGAAAATAAAATGAATAAGTCCGTTATAAGGAATAATCGAATAAAAATGTACTAAGAATGGAATAATATAATGTTGGGCCGTGGGCGTACTTAACTTATAAATGTGAATAGTTATATATCTATATGACTCTGTGATTGATCATATATCTTATATACGTGTAAAAAAATCATGCCCGCGCTACTTGCTATCGCTGAGGTTTTCGCGCTGGGACAGTCTTATCTTGATGGGACCTCTATGGGTAATATTGACTCGTACCCTAGAACATAGGAATCCTTGGTACAGGCTATCTGATTGATAGTCAGACGGTCCTAAGAGACGTGAGGGTATGTGCTGACCTCTTAGTGACTTGGAACTATGCTTCGCCTCAATTTGTGTTTGTTTGTATTAATACAGTTCGAGAGTGATTCCGAACTAGTATTTCCCTTAGTACGAGTGATACGGGGACTTGATAGCAGAGTATGCCAACACCATAAATATTATGTGGGGTGCCAGTAGTATACATATATTATATGGGTAATTAATGTATATATATATAGTCTTGAAATTTGTAACTTCCTACCGAGGCTAAAAGAAGTAAATTAATGGATAAATATTCCGGTTTTATTATATACGGCTACAATGTTGTGACACTGTTGAAAGACTTCTTCATTAAATAAGAATTATGTGACAACCTTAAATTCCTGGAATTTAATTATCTTAGTCCTAGAAATTGTTGGCATAGAATCTAATGAGGAAATTGAATTAAGTTAATCTTTTGGGATTAATAGTGCGTTAGGGTGCACACTAGGAGAGAGGTGAGACTTTCTCAAGAGAGTGTCGTTACTAATATGTTGTTTCATTAGCCAGTAAACATCTTAAATACTTGCTAAACTAAATGTTTAAACTGTTTTACAATCGGGCTCTGACCCGTTTACTGTTATCTCTCCTCTCTTGTATATATATATATATATATATATATATATATATATATATATATATGTATTACAGGGCCCAGCCACAGGAGCGCCAGGCTTAGGATTCTCTGGATATGGAACGCGCTGCAGCTTTTGTGGGAGTTGCAGGCCTTGTGCTTAGATGACCTCATTATTGATTCCGTTTCTAGTTCTACTTTATCTAGTTGGGCATGTGTCGCCCCTTTTCAGTATTCAGTTGGTTTTTGTGAGAGATTGTAATTCATTTACTTTCCGTAGTTTTAATTTGGGATTTATTACTATTAGAACGGTTTTTTCTTTGGTGTTTTGAAGTTGGGATTTATTATTGATGGTTAAATTATTGAATGATCATTTACATCCTTACTATTATTGTGTGACTCTTAAACTGTTAATTATCAAAGGTTTTATAATTGGACTTAAAGAAAAACGGGAATAAGGTTTAAATGGTTTGACACTTAGCTTAAATATTAGGGTGTTTAAATTGGAAAATTTTATTTTACGACAGTGATACTGAGAATGAACCAACCATTCACCTTGGTTATAATTTAATAAATGATTGATCACCCGGTATATAATTTGGCGGGGTGTCACAGCATTCACAAGTATATTAAGGATGCTATTTTATTAATCAAAAGGATGTTTTGACCTAAAAGGATTGGGAACTTTTGCAACAGATATGGAGTTTACATGTGTTTGAAAGGTCTCATTTTAAAAAAAAATTGAATCAGGTATTTATAGGTCGTGCACAAAATTTAAGATGGAAAATTTTGTTCAAACGAAAATAGAAGTCGTTCAAATGAGAATGTCATCTCATTAGAACGAAAACAGAGTTCGTTCGAACGAGACTCTAATCTCATTAGAACAAGCTTCCAAAGAGCTTCGAATGAATTCAAACAGAACAGCCTTGTTGGATGTTCATTCGGCAAAAAGATCAAACGAGCATTCTAATAAAAAATCCTTTTTATTCGAACGAGATAGGCATCTCGTTTAAAAAAGGTAAATAAAAAATTAATTTTTAAATCTAAAAAAAATTGCCTCTATTTTTATAAAAATCTCCCAAATACAAATGTGATCCGAAAAGATTTATACCTTCACAATGTGGAGAAGTCTTTAAACATAGAGGTGTTGTTGGAGATTTTATTCATCGTGTCGGCACGTATTGGTTTGTAACAAGATATGCTAAATGTGCCAATAGTGAAAAATAAAAAAAATACTAAGCCTAAGCTAAACTATTTGCCCTTACAAATATCCCCCTTTGGCTATTCCAGCAAAAAACTAAACCGAAACCTAAATTACGAAGAAATAACTCTAAGACAAAAATTCTACTACCCTTTCCAAACCCTAGAAATGAAATGGCATAGATTATTTTTGTCTTAAATCTTCACTTGTTCTTCCCTTGGGCACTTTGTCTTCATGTGGTGCTTTATGTTATTCGATTGGATACCTACAGATATGAAGCAAAGAACAATACTCATGATGCATAGAGTTTGACATAAGAAATAAAAACACGTAAATCTCAAGAATCAAATTCCTCCTTAATTTGTTCTCCCCCTTTTTGTCCTAAATAAACGAAGGAGTAGAAACTAAACATGACATATAGAGAATATCACAGATAAAAAGAAGATATCATCACAATGATATGAAAATAACGAATATATGACGATAATGTCAAAGTCTCCACAAACTATTTTTGAAAATTTTCAAGTATAAGACTTAACAAAAATAACACACTATGGAGAAACACAAAAATACCCAAATCATGGAAGAGAAATGTGGGTGTGTGAACACATTCCATAAGTTAATCAACATAGACAAACAAAATACATGTGCATGAAGGATTGAGATACCATTAACGAATGATATCAAAGTCTACCTTAGGTGTCAAATATTGTGAACTCATGTGAAATTGACTTAATCTAATAAACAAATCAAGACCGTAAGTGATTTTCACACCAACAACGCCCAAAACTATTTAATGTTTTTCGAGATTCATATTGTTCGTGCAAACCCATTGATCTTCAAATTAACTCCATCAAAATCTCACATATAACAATAATACTCTCAATTATTTTTGAAGAAATTAATTTTCATTTGTAGCGAAGCATCAATGTTCAAGAAAATTGGCCTGGCACTTATGTTTTTATACGCCTCTAATTTTTTTCGAGTCTTTTCGTTGCAAATTGTGGCTTTTAATGCAAAAACTTTTATCTTTTGTATCCTTTCCATTGCTTATTATTTAACAGTTTTGTCAAAGAAATAATTTAAAGTCGGGCACTGGTTCTTATGTGCATTACTTTTTATCTTATTTTTCACCTTTGGTTTGTTTTGAAGAAAAATTAAGACGAAAACACTATGATCGACATGTGAGTGGTAAGTGCAACGCTCAAATAGGCTGGTGCTCGTGTGCATTGAAGGAGAAATGAGCCAAACATGTAGCAAGTTATCATCAAATCACATCTTAATGACTCCACACACTATTAAGCACATATATATGAAAGGATGTCATGTCTCAAAACACTATAGTTTCATGGATATCGAATGAATGGTCGACTCGGACATCTTTAATCTTCATCCATATAAATAGTAAAAAATAGAAAACTCTTTTTTGTCTTTTTGCAAAAATTTAATCAAAATAAAATCTTTTTGCCTTTTTCTCTTTTTCTTAAAAACCAAAAATATTTTTGAATTTTTCAAATTTTCTTGAGAAAAACAAAACTCTGTTTGGATTTTTCTAAAAATATCAAAACGAAAAATATAAATAGAATGGTAAAACAATCTAGCAATGGGAATAAAAAGGATATAATCATGATAATCATTTTATACTAGATAAAATATTCGAACTCAGTCAACAATGTAAATACCTAAAGATTTTCGAAGATACTCAAATCGAAGTGCATCTAAAGGTTTTGTGAATATGTGGGCTAACTGATGATCAATGCTCACAAAGCTCAAGGACATGACTTTCTCCTTAACTAGGTCTTGAATAAAGTGCTCGGTATCCTAATGTGCTTTGTTTGTGAATATTGGACCAGATTGTGTGAAATGTGAATGGTACTCGTATTATCACAAGAAGTAATCATCATGCCCTATGAAATGTTATAATCCTCCAACATTTGCTTCATCCATAAGAGTTTCGTGAAACAACTCCCAGTGGCTATATACTCAATTTACGCCGTGGACAAAGATGTGGAATTTCTTCTTTCTTATCCAAGAGACAAGATCACTCCCAAAATAAAACACCCACCCGAAGTGCTCCTATAACCATCTACATTACTATCCTAATCGGCATCCGAATAGGCGGACAAACGGTCATCGATATGAAAGGAATACTAGATACCGTATGATTGAGTTCCACTCATGTATTTCATAATACATATAAGAGCATGTAAATGGGACTCTTTCGGGGATGACTTGTATCGCACACATACTCCAACACTAAAGGCGATATCAAAAAAACTAGCGATCGGGTAAAGAAGACTTCTTATCATACTCCAATATAAGGTTTGCTCTATGTCCTTGCGTAAAGAGTCTTTGCTAAGATTTGTCGATGTAATCATATGGGTGCGTGAGTGCTTATCAAATTCTGGACCAAATATCTTCACAAGATCGCTTGCATATTTGGATTGAGATATGAATATTACATCCTTAAGCTGAAGGTCTTAGAGACCTTTGAAGAATGTAAGCTCACCTACCATGCTCATCTCAAATTTACTCTTCATCTCATCCTCAAAGGTGTGAGCATGGTGAGAGCATGTGTATCCAAAGACTATTTCATCCACATAGACATGGGTAACCAAAATGGCACCACTCTCTCTCCTCACAAGAAACGTCTTATCTACTTCCCATTTCTTGAAGTCGCGAGCTAAGAGATAGGAAATAAGCATCTCGTACAAAGCATGAGGTGATTGCTCCAAACCATATAAGGCTTTTCTAAGATATTAGACGTGTCTTATGTGCTTAGGTTCTTCAAACCCTTTTAGTTATTCTACATAAATCCCCTTCTATAGAATTACATTCATAAAGACACTCTTGACATCCATATGATAAAACTCTAAGCACAGATGACATGCTATGTAGAGTAGTAAGCGAACGGACTTAATCCTAGCAACAAGTGTGAATGTATTCTCAAAGTCTACACCCTCGATCTGTGTGTAGCCTTGAGCAACCAAAGTTACCTTATTAAGAACTATGGTTCGCTTTTTATCTACCTTATTCTTAAAAATCCACTTGGTACCTATCACGTTAGTCTCGTCAAGTTAGGGGACCAACTCCCACGCATTGTTCTTTCTAAACTAAAGAAACTTTTTTTGCATGGCAGACATCTAATTCCCGTCATTGAGTATTTTTTCACATTATTGGGCTCGAATAGGGATGTGTAGCACATGTAGATAACAATATTTTTTAGTTAAGCACGAGTTTGATACCTTGTGTAGTATCACCAAGTATACCGGAAGGGTCATGACTCTTTCGAACCCAAGATGGTGTCTCCCCCAAAATAGGAATGAGGTCCATCGGGGTTGCATGAGGAATAATAGAATCATCACCAGGGGTGCATCATCCTCACATTGTTGTTCAGGAGCAACAAATATCACTGGTTCTTCATCTTTAATCATGACGTTCATTGATTCCATAACCTTAGAGCTAGCTAGATTATAAACATGGTAAGCCCTACTAGTCGATGAATATCCTAAAAATATCACCTCGTCACTATGGAAGTCAAACATTCTTAAGGTCTCTCTATTTCGCAAGATGTAGGAAGTACTCTCAAAGAAATGGAAATATGATTGGTTAGGCTTCTACCCTGTCCATAACTCATAAGGCATGTGAAGTGTGAGCGGACGACGATATACCCTATTCATCACATGGCAAATGGTGCTCACTGCCTCTTCCAAAAAATGTCTAGGCACATTTCTCCCAAGAAGCGTGGATCTAGACATTTCTTGTATCGTCCTGTTCTTCCTCTCAATAATCCTAATTTTTGAGGAGTACGAACGTCCAAAAATTCATGTTTGGTTCCCACTCCATCACAATAGCTATCAACTTTTACTCCTTTAAATTCAGTGTCGTTGTCACTACGCATTCGATTAATAGTGACACCGTGTTTTTTTTCTAGGAAACGACATTTATTCATAAGAAACTCGACTGCATCAGACTTTTATATAAGGAATCCAATAATGGAATATCTAAAAAATTCATCGACCATCAAAAGAATGTCTCTCTTACCACCAAAGCTCTCGAGCAAGTAGGACCCACATGATCCATATGACTTAACTCCAAGACACGTGAGGTGGTAATGTTATTCAACTTTCAGTGGGGACTTCAAATTTTTTAACTTGTTGGAAAGGTCTACAAACCGAGGAAGGTGGTTTTACAAGTGACGGTATGTCATGAACTATGTCATTTTTCACTAATTTCTCAAGATATCTAAAGTTCACGTGACCTAGCCACTGATGCCAAAGGTCCATAGTTGAAACCTGGCAGAGTTGCACACAAAGGAGGACTTGGGCATAATCCCATATGAATTATCTTTCATCCTCACACCTTGTAGTAAAAGTTTACCAAATTGATCATAAACATTGCATTACGATCGGTCAAACTTTACCCCAAAGTATGCATCGCATAGTTGGCTTATGATAATCAAGTTCTCTTTCAACCCTTTCACGTACAACACATCATCTAGCTTAGGAAATTCGGGTATCTCAACACTATCATGTCCTAAAATCCTAGATCTACTCCTATTTTCAAAGGTGACTTTACCTTTCTTGCGATCCTGAAGGTGGGTAAAAAATGAGACGTCACCGGTCATATGTATAGAACAGACACTATCAAAATACTATTGGGAAGTATTTTGGGCTTTGAGAGTAATATGAACAACAAGTAATTTTTTCCTCCTGCTTAGGTACCTAGGTGGTGGTAACCTTTTGTTTGCCCTTATCGTTATTGACTCTAGTCAGAATGTTAAAAGCATTATCAAACAACAAAGACGTCCGTTGAAATTCTTCCATTTAGCTATGCAAAGTCGAAACTAGAAATTCAACTTGCTCTCTAAGACTAACAAAGTCGCTAAAGTGGTGTACGGGAGTATATGTATGCCCAGTTCTCCATAATTTATATCCAAAATCTCTAAGGTGACCTCTTTCTTTGTAAAAAGTGCAAGCATAGACAAGTTTAGGTCTACCCTAGTTTGATTTTCTAGGTTGAACTCTCTTTTGTGGTTTAGGTTGAGGGACATAAGGATTAACCACAAATTCAGAAATCGGTTCTGGTGCGTTATAGGAGGTGGATGCACCATTAAAACCTATTCTATGCCTCTCACCAAAACATAAAGCAGTGCCGAGTATCATCTTACCTACCTTCTTCGATGTATCCTCGATATTTGCCTTAACCTCCCTATCATGTTCGAGATCTTTCTCGAGTTAGGATTTAAGGGCTTCAAGTTTCTCACAAGTCTCCATGGATGTTTGGAGATCTCTCGTGAGACTAGCCACCTTGTTGGTCAAGGTCCCATTCTCTCTCTCAACTAAATAAACTCTCTCTCCCAAAGCTTCTCTCATCAAGTATTCACTCTCTCATGCCTCTCTAACCTTTTTCTCTAGTGATAAAACTCTCATAGTTAACCCTTGTTATATTTCTTAATTTTAAAGGACTCGGCATAAAGATCGGCATAGGTGCGCTGAAGGTCACCCTTGCTTTCACTTAAAATATTCTCTCCCTCACTCTCCTTAAAATGACTAGACTCACTGTCGAGGTGATCATGTTTAGTAGCTTCCTTATCATCGTAAGGTGCACTAGATGTAATAACATAACTAGCCACAAATTCAGTGAAGTTACATCCATGCGGTGATTCATCCCCCAAACAAACCGATTCGCCTCGTTATCTCTAAGCGTGACATTTAAGGCATCTTTACCTTTCCCTTGACATTTCAACCTAGCTAGACACTCGTGAGATTTGTGACCCTTTCCCTCACACTCGTTACAACTTCCCTGTCTTTCTTTGGGAAATCTTTCTTTTATTTTTTAAAATTTTTCTTGCCCATTTTATATTTTTTTATCTTTCTAATTTTTTTTCTTATCTTTGGAAGTAATTTGCTTTTTAAGTTTGAGAAAATTCTTAATATTTATAGCAAGAAGTGCCAAATCATCTAAATCAAAGTCGTACTCAGAATCGGACGAAACTTCCATCCTCTTTTTAGATTGGGCTTTAAGCGCAATTCCCTTTTCCTTAGGTTTTACAATTTATGGAACATATCTATCTTGTATGTTTTAACATATCCTTCTAACTCTTCTAACATAAGGGTATCGAGAATCCCTAATGAATTAAGAAGAGTAACATTAGGAATAAATTTGACGGGAAGCGATCTCAAAATTTTCTTAACTACACGCGTCTCCGAGATTTTCTCTCCTAAATTGAAAGTCGACTTAACTATGTCGAACAGTCATGCATAAAACTCGTCTAATGATTTAGATTCAAGCATTGTGATTACTTCAAATTGTGTGGTGAGATACTGCAGCTTAGAAGCATTATCAACAATTGTACGCTCGTGACTGAGCTGGAGCGTACCCCTAGCTTCTTTAGACATGGTGCACGTAATAATTCGACGAAACTCATCAGGGGTGATGGCTCTCGAGATGGAAATCAAATCGCGAGAATTAAAGGTACTCAATTTAAATTCGTCCTCTATCCATTGAGGGATAGGCTTAAGGCCAACGACATTGTCAACCGTAATAGTGGGTGGTGTCTACCCACTTTCACAGAGGAACCAGATGAGTTCATCAATTGACTTAAGAGTAGACGTAATTCTAGCTTTCCAATATGCATAGTTGGTACCACCAAAGATGGTCTTTCGATTATACAAATTATCCATTAAAATCCAAACTTTTTCGATATTAATGATAAAATTTTGTGAAAAAAAAAACACACGGTATTTTTGTGTAATCGAGATATCAATTTTAGAGTGCGCACGATCTTAATGGATTGACTTATTCAATTATGCCTCCAAACACACAATTTAACAAATTTTAATCTTTGACAAAATTAGGTTTGCATATGATGATTGTTCCAAACACATAAAAGAAACTACACAAGCAATCACAAACAGATATGAGGAAAAATCCATTTTTTGGAAAAAAAAACCTTTATTTTTTCACTTTAGATAGTTTTACAAGACAACTTGCTTACAAAACATTCTAAATAAAACCACTCAAATCTTGAGTAGTCCATAGGTGACAGTCCACCCTCAGTATCCACCGATCATCCTTTCTTTCAGTAGTGATCCCTCGAGTCAGAACGTCAATAGTAGATATCTCTCCACAAGTTTAGATCATGTATGTAACTATTTAGAGTTTCAAAAGTATTCAAAAGTATATTAGGGTGGTTGTTTTATGAATCAAAAGCATGTTTTGGCCTAAACGGATTGAGGACTTTTGTAAAAAATATAGAGTTTACATTTTTTCAACAGTCCCTCTTAAAATATTTTCAAAATAGGTATTTATAAGGCATGCATAAAATTTGAGGTGGTGAATTTCGTTCGAATAAAAATAGAAGTCGTGTGAACGAGAATGCCATCTCATTAGAATGAAAACAGAGTTCGTTCAAACGAGACTCCAATCTCGTTAGAACAAGCTTCTAACTAGATTCAATCGAATTTAAATAGATCAACCTCATTGGATGTTCGTTTGATGAAAGATCAAATGTGCATTCAAAGAAAAATGTCTTTTCGTTCGAATATGAAAGGCATCTCGTTTGAACAAGGTCAATAGAAAATAATTTTTATGTCTAAAAAAAATTGCCTCGATTTGTATAAAAACTTTTATAAAAAATCTCCTAAATATAAACGTAAATAAATTTGAACTCCTAAAATATTTATACCTTCATAATGTGGAGAAGCCTTTGAACATTGAGATGTTGTTGAAGATTTGGTTCATCGCGTCAGTATGTATCGGTTTGTAACGAGATTAGCCAAATGTGTTAATAGTGGAAAATAAAATAAATACTAAGCCTATGATAAAGTATTTGCCCTTATAGAGGAACTTTTTCAGGGCTCATCATTCATAGTTGCATTAGTGGGTTATCCAACGTCCACTAGATTCAAGCCAATAGTTATAACTCCTAAGTACGATTGGAAATCACATATGAGGTTGTACATGGAATAATACCAAGCTGCTTCAGATATCTATTCTATTATAGATGAAATGTGCTGTCGGGATTTTTTTAGCACTATGACTGGGTCGGCTCAAGTATGGTATAAAGAATTTCCTAGAGGTAAGATCTCAACCTTTAAGTAGTTGGCCAACCTCTTTGTCAATAATTTTTATTTTGGTACAAAGCCATGGGAAAGAGTGGCTCACTCTTTAAGCGTCCTTCAAAAGGCGAATGAAATGACTAGGGAATTCATCACGCGATTTAATACAGAGAAACTTGAAATGTTTGATTATGATGAAAAAAATATCCATCACCGCTATTACGAGCTTTATATTGCCTAGAAAATTATACTAGGCACTGGCTAAAAAGCCACTGAGCACAATCGTCGAGCTCCTCTCTAGTGTGGGAAAAATTATGAACGCCGAAGAGGTAATGGCAATAAAGGAATCCAGACTTGCCAAATTAGAGGTTGTTAAGAGCTTTAGTTAGAAGGAAAAGCATAAAGAAAAGAAAGTTGATAAGCTCATGAGATTTAATAAATATGCCCCACTCACCATATCCTCGGCTAAATTTAAGGAAGTAACGAACTAAAATGGTTAGGTAAATTGAAGGCCACGATAAATCGAAGAGATAAGGATAAGTACTGATGACCCTCTAATAACCTATGATGGTACACGAGAGCAGAGTAACAATAATTTAGGTTGATAATAACATCTCTGCAGATGTACTCTTCCACAGTTGCTTTAAAAAGTTGAGGTTAAAAAACCAAACACTGGAGGTGTATTAGTGACCTCTTATTGGTTTTTGAGGGGGAAAAAGTGTACCCCTTGAGAACGATCGAACTAGAGGTTATTATCGGCACATGGTCTACTTGTCAAAAATAAATGATATGTTTCTTCATCCTTGACGAGAATGTCCATTCCTCCTACAACATCATCTTTGGTAGGGTCAGATTAAAAAAATTTGAGTCCATACCTTCCATTGTTCACCAATGCCTAAAGTTCCAACCAAACTAGGGGGTTGGTGTGGTAAGGGGAACTAAGTTGAACCTCGTGAATGCTATTACACTTCAACTAAATAAGATTAATAGGAGAAACTGATCGGCACTTATTCGATTGATATGGACCCTCGAGATGAAGATTAGATGGTTAAAGGTGAGGTCGTTGAGCAACTTAAACCCGTGATTCTAGACGATGAACATCCTGATAGGACAACATAGATCGACTCATCACTCGACACAACTTTGAGAAATATTTGGCAGATTTATGAGATAAAGAAAGAATATATTCGTTCGGAATAATGAGGACATTCCTAGTATAAATCCATCTTTTCCTTGCCACGAGATCATTATCGTAAAAGACGTGAAACCCTTTAGAAGCGTCCAGTGTTCATCCCAAAGAAAAATTTAGCCATTCAAGAGGAAGTTGAAAAATTAGTAAAAGCTGACTTCATTGAGGATGTAAGATACCCACAGTGTCTCTCAAACGTGGTCAGGGTAAAGAAGAAGAACAAAAAGTGGCGCATATGAATCAACTTTACCGGACTTAATAAAGCTTGCCCTAATGATCATTATCCACTACCCAGAATTGATCAGCTAGTCGATGACACTATTAGGTATGAGCTACTCAACTTCACAGATGCTTATTCATGGTATACTCATATCAAGATGAATTCGAAAGACAGAGAGAAGACCTCATTCATCACTACTCGAGGTACAAATTGCAACAACGTTATGCCGTTTGGGCTAAAAAATGCTGGAGCTACTTATCAGAGGTTAGTGAATTGATACAATGTTATGCCCTTTGGAATAAAACGTATGCACTTTGGGCTAAGTGTCTTTAAGGAGAATTTTGGAAAAATTATAGAGGTATTCAGGAAATATATGCTAACAAAGATTAAGAAGGCAGTCTATCACATCAATGACCTCGGTAGGAAGTTTGACCAACTAGAGAAGTATTGAATGAAGCTGAATCTAACAAAGTGTTTATTCAGAGTCAAGGAAGGAATCCTCGGCATTATAATCAATCAAAGGGTTATAAAGCCCAACCCAGATAAAATTTAAGCATTGATTAATATGCAGACCCCGATGAGTAAAAGATAAATTCAAAGATTGACTGGACGAGTAGTTGCACTGAATTGGTTTATGTCAAGATACTTCAACAAATGTCTCATATTCTTCAAAGTATTGATAAAACCCTTTTAGTGGATCGAGGAATGTTATGGGGATTTTCTGGAACAAAAGAAGTACCTAGGGTCAACGTCTCTGTTGTCGAGGATAATCCTAGGTGAAAAGCTTTAGTTATATTTGGCGGTATCAAAATCTGCAGTCACCTTGGCGTTGGTATGACAAGAAGATAGAATAAAAAATCCCATATACAACACTAGAAACGCGTACCATCATTATCATCGTCATCATCATCCTTGACTTAATCCCATTATATGGGATCAAGTACATGGATTCTCCTTTTGCATTCTAATTTATTATAAGCGGTATTATCATTCAAGTTTAATTCCTTAAGATCTCTCTTAATAATTGTAACACCCCTTGTTTTTATTAATTATTTTAATTAATTAATTGGAGTATTTTGGAAAAAAATTGGATTTAATAATTTTTATTTTCTAAATATATTGGTTATGATTTTAGAAGAATAAAACTTCAAGCGGAATTAAAATCGGAATTAAAATGGATTTTATATGATTTTTTGAAATATTTGTCCCTTATATTTTTAAGCAAAACTGTCTGTTTTTCTGGGCGATCGATCGATCGACGCCTGGGCATCGATCGACGCCTGGGCATCGATCGATCGATGCCTTCAGAAAACGTGCGCTGAAGTTGTTTTTAATTAGAGTTTGTGTAGGATTAGGACTCCTAATCACTATATAACCTTGTTAATCCGTAGGGGGACTTCTCATAATCACTTTTTCTCCAGTTTCTCACCAGAGAACACTTCCAAATATTTTTCCTCTCACTCATAATCATCAACCTTCTTCATAATCAAGTTTTTGTCACAAGTTTTGGGAGGCTTAAGTGGGGCTTAATCAAGTTTGTTCAAGAACACTTCTTTGTAAATTTTTTGAGAGGAATCCAGATTTAAAGTGTCTCCTAAACACTTAATTACATGTTTTCATAAAAACAATTAGTAACTTAATTAGAAAAAGTGGACACTAACTATGGGGCTGTTTTTATAAAATCTTTTAATCTGAATAATATTCATAACCCCTTGGGTACGTAGGATTCATGACTGATTTTGGGTTTTATTGGTGTAGGTTTCATGTAGAAAAACCCTAGTTTTAAAATAAATGGATTTAGGGCGTATAACTCATGTAATTTGTGTTGAAACAGTGAAATTAGAATTTTGATGTTTTAAATGATGAAATAGCGGTATATTTAAATTAAATAATTAAATGAGATTAATTGGATGTTTATGTTGAGGTGATAATTAAATTAAGGTTTAATTGAATTGGACTATCATGCGTAGTTTTATACGTTGATTAATTATGCTTGTTTGTGTGACTTGTTGGTATTACTATATTGCCCTTGTGACGACGGGTTGTGGGTAATTTTTTCTCTCCCTAAATTTTAGGATGCCTTTTAGGTATGGGACTAGTGGGTAGGCCTTTTAATGATTTACACCTTCTAGGTATGGGACTAGTGAGGGTAGATTATCACGTTTTTATCATCTTGGGGGTGGGCTGATTTTTGGTACTTTTTCATCGTTATGCTAGCCTAGGCATGAGACTAGGTGGAAGTTTAGGATAGAAATTCTTCCTATACATAGGGTAGGACGTAATAATAACCTGGGGACCCTTAGTTATGGGACTAAGGGCTATTTTGAGGATGTCACATCGATTAAAAGGGTGGGGTGATTATAATTTGAGAAATTGAGAATTAATGTCTAAGATAAAAGCGGGTATTAAAATTTATGGCGACATAATATGTCGGGGCCGACAGTTTAAACGGGTCAGAGGGCGATTTATATCATGTCGTATGTGGAACCTTATCATGTGTCGGGGCCGACAGTTTAAACGGGTCAGAGGGCGATTGACAAGGGGAAGGGTGACAATTTAATAAAAAGTGAGAACTATAATAAAAGTTGGTTAATTTAATTAAATTAACACCGTAGGACATGAGAATTTAAAATCATATTGGTGTGCCTTTATAAATGGGGAATTCTACGGGTAGTTAATGATTTATATTTATCTCATTTAATTATCTCGTTTAATTTAAAATATTCTATTGTGATATTTATTGCGTATAATGCTACTGTCTGGATTCAAGGATCCTATTTGAGGGGAGTAGTGTGTATTCTTGCTCAGGGCTTTGGCTCTGACTCATGCGTTGACTAATCTTTTTCAGGATTAGAATTGGAGAAGCTGCATATGTTTATCGGAGGTATCGTTTGGAGGTGCAGCAGGAGTTGATTACTTTATTGCTTTGCTTTAGTTTAGACTTTCCTTTTCAGTCGTATTTAATTATGAGACTTCATTTGAGATTTACTAGGCCATTCGGTTACAAAGTTGTTTAGAGGATTTCTTTTGGGATTATTTCAGATTTTATTTAATCATTATTGGAGAATGGATTTTTGGAGTTAGCATGTGATGGATCTTTTATCGCGCATTTGGTTGTTATCATTTGAGATTGATTCAATTATTTATCTTATGGACTGATTTATTTATGCCTCATATCTATCTCATGCTAAGAATGGTATTTATTTAGTTCACGCCCGACATAGTTCAGCGGCGGTGGCTGGCCACCCCGTCTGTCGTATTTTGCGGGGTGTGATAATAATTTACTCCCAAGATACCTCAGGGCGGCCCCTTTCTATTTTACCCTATATTTCCAATAATCTTCCTCTTGTTATAGGTGAATCTTGTAAGGACATTTTTGTCCATTAACAATTTATTATGTCGCACGCCGTTACACCGTTGAAGAAATTCAGGATTCATACATTCATCAACGGATCTGAATATCAAAAGAAGAAGAGGAATCAAAGTTTTTTGGGAAGACGGACCGGTCCGCCTCTATACCGGACCGGTCCGCCCCTCAACCGGACCGATTCGCTTGCTGCAGATCCAGTATACCCCGGACTGTAAGCAAAACGATGAAGCCTGAAATAATCGGACCGATCCGCCTCAACCGGGCCGATCCGCCTCAGAATAAAAGAACCGATCCGACCCCAAGCCGGACCGGTCCACCTGGGATAAATTCGGCCAGATCTGCAGAGATTTTTTAGGGCTCAAAGTTTTATTATTTAAGCCAACTTCGTGGAGTTATTTTGCAAGACTTTTCAAGACGATTTTCAGAGTCCTAAATACTCTAAGTCTTCACCTATTGAGCCCAAGACTCTAGGGTTTTTTATTCACACAAATTGCCAAACCTTTGTGAATCTTTTTGGTAACCCAAGAACACAACCTTGTGTTTGTTCAAACCTTTGTGGAGAGATCTTTGCAACCGAGGGCTGCGTGTCATTGCTGAGGGAGTCTCTACAAAGTTTTATGGCTGCGTGCCATTAAGGAGTGTTGCGGTTCTTCCTTTGTTGATTGGACTGAGGTTCATGTGGGTTCTCTGCGTGTGGATTCCTTGCTGACGACACCGACCGACACTTGCGGGTATTCGTGTGTCACTGTATTTCATTGTAATCTGTGTAAGTTGTGATTTACTTATTATAGTGAAATAAAAGGTTTTGCTCTGCGGGGATTTTTCCTTAACTTTGTGTCTCTTGCTTTATTTGTTTATGGGTTGACACTTGCACTTTAGATGCATGATTAGGGGATGAAATTAAATAAGTGTGCTATATTAGAAAGTTGCGAAGTTAATCAATTATCACATGTAATTCTCGCGTTTTCAAATTGGTATCAGAGCGGGTTACCCTAATTTATCGCGTGATCCTATTTTCCGCAAAATCGTGTGATATTTATTTTTTATTTTTTTAAAAAATCAGTTTTGTGAAAATTCGCATTTTTTCCTATGGAGCACTTATATAATCAGATGCCTATTTTTGACGGGTCTAATTATGCCTACTGGAAAGCTCGTATGAAAACGATTTTAAAATCTATTGACGAGCGTGTTTGGTTGCTTTGCGAAAATGGTTGGACTCCTCCCACGGTCACTGTTAATAACATCACCACTTTAAAACCCGTGTCAGCCTGGACTGAAGATGATTATAAAGTGTCCAATTTTAATTCCCGTGGTCTGAGTGCTATTTCTGGAGCTGTCTCTCCTGATGAGTTTCGCCGAATTATGACGTGCACCACGTCTAAAAAGACTTGGGATGTTTTGAAATTGACACATGAGGGTACGAACGCGGTTAAAGAGTCAAAATTACAAAATTTGGCCACCCAATTTGAAACTATCACCATGTCTGAGTCTGAATGCTTTGATGATTTTTATGCTCGTTTGTCAGACATTGTTAACACATGTTTTAATTTGGGTGAGGTGATTGATAACACGCGTGTCGTTAAAAAGATTTTGAGATCTCTCCCAAAACGCTTTATTCCTAAAGTCACTATTTTGAACTCTTTGGGAAATTTGAAATCACTTAAGTTGGAAGAACTTGTAGGAGATCTTCAAACCTATGAGATTGACATGTTTCCCAAAACCATTAAGGCAAAGGATAATGTCATTGCTTTAAAGACTCATTTTAAGAAAAAGAAAGAAAAAGTTTGTGAGTCCGATTCTGAGGGAGATTTTGATTTTAATGATATGGCCTTGTTTGCGAAAAATTTTAAAAAATTTCTCAACATGAACAAAAATAATTCTTCCAATAAAAAGAATTTTTTTGAGAAAAATAAAAAGAAAGGAAAGGCCAAAGAAAGTGGTGAGAGGGAAAAAGAGAATAAATTCGATGAGGAGTGTGAGGAAGATTTTGAGAACATCACTTATTTAGAATGTGGGGGTAAGGGACATAAGTCATTTGAGTGTCCTACGTGGCTTAGAAATAAAGAAAGGAAAGTAGCTATGCCCGCCACACTTAGTGATAGTAGTGAAGGTGAGGGTGATGAGACTAGTGGTGAGAAGTTTGTAGCTTTTTCTAGTCGTGTGAGCACACCCACCTTGTCCCACAATAGTGCACACGAAATTGATAGTGATGGTTTGAGCGCTTCAAGTGAGGGAGAAAGTGAGAGTGAAAGTGGAGATGAAAGTGAGCTCCAAAAATCTTTTAGAGATTTGTACACCGAGACCTTGAAAACAAAGAAGTATTATAGGGATTTAGGTCGTCGAGTTTTAGATTTGGAGAAAGAGAAGGAGGTTTTGAGAAAGGAGAAGTGTGATTTGACCGACACGTTGTCTAGTTTGACGACACGTGTATCCCAACTCGAGAGTGATCTCGAACGTGCCAGGGTGGTCAAAGTCAAGTTTGAGAACGCACCTAAGAAGGTTGAAAAGGTGGTTCTTAAGGGTAAAGGTGAGAAGTTAGGAATAAGTCATGACGGTGCTTCTGCTTCCCAATTAGCACCCGAGCCAGTTCCCACTTTAGTGACAGTTTCACATGTGTCTCACCCTAACCCACCTAGGCGTCCCATTCCTATTAGGAAAGTGCGTCCTAGAGTTTTTGAGAGAGGTGTTCCTAGGCCTATTTATGTTTGCTCACATTGCAAGAGGAGAGGACACCTTAGGGAATTTTGCTTTAAGTTGGGGTATGTGTCACGTTTTGCTTCTATACGTGTTTCTGGCACACATGCACCCACACATGATACTTTACATGCTCCCGGAGACTACATGAGAGAGTTTGCACATTTAGGTGAGCAAGTTAAGTTTTTAGTCAAAACTTCACAAGAATTGATGGAGGTTTTTCATAAGTTGTCACCACATTTGGAAAACCCCTCTGCACCTAATGATTGAGGTTTGACTTGTTTACTAGCATAGGGAGACTTTCATGATGTCATTGTTTGCCTATTGCTAGTATGTATCATTTTGTATGATTTATTTTTTTTGAAAATTTTGAAAAATACAAAATGATTTTATTTTATTTAAAAAAAAATCCAAAAAGATTTTTATATTGCACCGTTTATGGATGGACACTTAGGATGACCGAGTCACAACATCATTCCGTTGTTCATGTGACTATTTGATAGTGTTTTGAGACAATAGGTCAATTCATCCATGTGCTTTATAATGTATGGAGTCATTAAGATGTAATTGAGTGTTTCTTCCTACATGTTTGACTCATATTTCCTTTGTTGCACACATGCACGAATTTGTTTGATTATTGTGCTTGTCTTATCACATGTTGGTTGGGTGTTTTCACTTCAATCCTGTCCTTAAAACGAACCAAGCGCGATAAATCTTGATAAGGAAATTGTGCATATAAAAACCGTTTGGTGAGTTTGTGTGCTTTATTTGTAAAACGGGGAAGGGCTGCGAAAGGTTCTTTAGCCTTTGCGAATACTAAGCCACCGTTAAAAAGGACCTAAAAATGGAGGAATTTTATTATCCGAGGTCCAAAGAGGTTAAAAGAGCAAAAATTAAAAGGCAATAAAAAGATATTCATGCCAAAAAGGGGCCATTTAGATTTTTGCACCAATTCTCCAAAGTTTGAGAATTTAGTTTATACACCTCTAAAAGAATATATATATGAGGGTGTTTTGTTGGAGAATTTAAAACGAGTTTGCACGTCCTTGAAATTCTTGAAAATGCGCTATATAGTTTTGGACGTTATTGGTGTGGAAATCATTTGACTTTGATTTGTTGATTTGCATAAGACGATGTCATCTAAATTCAACAAACTTTTACACCTAAGGATACTTTTGATGTTCATTCGTTAGGGGTACACATATGCATCGTGCACATATGATTGATTGAGTTGATTTACCTATCGAATGTGTTCACACCCATTCATTCCATTTCCATGACTTGGTTGTTTGAGTCTAAATCCATGGTGTGATTTTTGTATCATATTTGTTCATATTGGTATCCTATCTTTGTATGAAAAATTTTAAAAAAATCAAAAATAGTTTGTGTATTTTTTTGTATACCGTGACACCCCGATTTTGCTTGTTTGATTCATTCTTCTTATTTGTCTATTTGGAGACATCATAAAAAGGGGGAGAAAGAATTATCTTATTATGGGGGAGATTTGAAAGTTTGAGTTTGCTCATAAATTGGTATGTATGTTTATCTCATTTCAAACTCGATATGTCACTTGGTATTTTGCTTTTTCTCATGTGTGTAGGTACTACATGGATTATCATTGGATTGCACACCCTGATGAGAAAAGCGTTGATATTCCTGCAGAATTGAAGAGCAAACGCAGTAGTCTTATTCAATTGTATCTTTCCAGTTTTGGGTTCATAGAAGGGTAGATTTGTATAGGCATTTTTAGTTGTTTGATAATTCGGATGTTTTGTTTTTATGTATGTACCGGCATAGACATAGGGGGAGATTTGTAAGGACATTTTTGTCCATTAACAATTTATTATGTCGCACGCCGTTACACCATTGAAGAAATTCAAGATTCATACATTCATCAACGGATCCGAATATCAAATGAAGAAGAGGAATCAAATTTTTTTGGGAATCCGGACCGGTCAGCCTCTATACCGGACCGATCCGCCATCGGACCGGTCTGCCCCTCAACCAGACCGATCCGCTTGCTGCAGATCCAGTATACCCCGGACCACAAGCAAACTGATGAAGCCTGAAATAACCGAACCGATCCGCCTCAACCGGACCGATCCGCCTCAGAATAAAAGAACCGATCCGGTCAATCGGGCCGATTCACCCCCAAGCCGGACCGGTCCGCCTGGGATAAATTCGGCCAGATCTGTAGAGATTTTTTAGGGCTCAAAGTTTTATTATTTAAGCCAACTTCGTGGAGTTGTTTTGCAAGACTTTTCAAGACGATTTTCAGAGTCCTAAATACTCTAAGTCTTCACCTATTGAGCCCAAGACTCTAGGGTTTTTTTGATTCACACAAATTGCCAAACCTTTGTGAATCTTTTTGGTAACCCAAGAACACAACCTTGTGTTTATTCAAACCTTTATGGAGAGATCTTTGCAACCGAGGGTTGCGTGTCATTGCTGAGGGAGTCTCTACAAAGTTTTATGGCTGCGTGTCATTGAGGAGTGTTGCGGTTCTTCCTTTGTTGATTGGACTGAGGTTCATGTGGGTTCGCTGTGTGTGGATTCATTGCTGACGACACCGACCGACACCTGCGGGTATTCGTGTGTCACTGTATTTCATTGTAATCTGTGTAAGTTGTGATTTACTTATTATAGTGAAATAAAAGGTTTTGCCCTGCGGGGATTTTTCCTTAACTTTGTGTCGCTTGCTTTATTTGTTTATGGGTTGACACTTGCACTTTAGATGCATGATTAGGGGCTGAAATTAAATAAGTGTGCTATAATAGAAAGTTGCGAAGTTAATCAATTATCACACGTAATTCTCGCGTTTTCAAATCTATTGGTCTTCGCAATACGTGTTCGTACCACATAACTCTACTTTATCTTAATTTATCGCTAACGGGAGTTACTCCTAACTTTTCTCTAACATAATGATTTTTAATTTTGTCCAATCTAGTAGTTCCTATCATCCATTAGATCATCATAATCTCACTAAGATGGAGACTTTGTTCATATTTTTTCTTTAAATCCCAACGGTCCACTTGCTTGTCTCAATTTCATCCAACCAGTTGATATTCCACACGTAACATCCTCGTCAATATCCCCATTACATTGTAACACTGTGTAACACCCCGAGGTCTTGGAGACAACAATTTATTTATTTTGGGAGAAATAAATAATATTTTATTTGAGAAATAGTTAAATTGGCAATTGAGGTCAAAATTTAGAGTCGTTAGAAAGAGTCTCGAATGGAAATTCTGAGGGTACCATAGTGTCCGGAAGGGTCAAGAAAGTCGAAATGACTGTACTTGGGGTCTATTTGGGTTCCGAAATAAATTGGGACCGTTTGACTCGAATTAAAGTAACCGAATCATTTAAAGTGTGTATTATCATTTAAAGATGTGTATCTTGGGAGATTAGGCTAAATTAGCCTACGGGAGAAATAATTCTCCAAAGAGAGAAATAGAAAGAAAGAGAAGAAGAAAAAAGAAGAAAAGGAAGGAGAAAAAGAGGGAGAAAGAGGATTTCCGGGCCAATACGCGATCTCAAGGCGGATTCAGACCCTACGAACCCGAGGCAAGTGATTAAACTTGCTAAATAATTGTTGTGTACTAATTATTGCATGATTTGTGGATTGAATTTTGGGTTTTAGGTTTAAATTGTTAAAACCTAATTTTTGGGAAAACCTTGGATTTGTTATTAAGAAAACGAATTTGAGGTTAGAAATCAATTAAAATATGTTCTTGGATGAATAATAATGTTGTGTTGGTGATTGGGTTGGATCAAAATGGTTAGAAGATGATTAAATTGATTTTTGGGTATTTTGGGTTAAGAAGAAAACAACCCATTTCGTAGCTTGCTGTACTTGCCGAATCGATTCGCCCCTACCGAATCGATTCGGTCTGTTGCAGATTGCCCAGGTCTATAGGGCCGAATCGATTCACCCCTTGCGAATCGATTCGGCGTGTAGCAGACTCCCAGGTCTATTGGACCGAATCGATTCGGATTGGCCGAATCGATCCGCTTTTCTGGGCCGAATCGATTCGCTTTTCTGGGCCGAATCGATTCGGAAACAGGGGAATTTTCGGAGATGTTTTCTAAGGAGAATTTCATCCCGTTTTTTTCAAGGTTATCGATTTGGGGCCTCTATATGAGACATTTGGAGTATGTTTTGGAGACTTTTAGAGGGTTTCCATCGTACGAAATTATGGGAGTCATATTAAATAAATTTGAGCATTATCGATTAGAGAGTTTGGTATATTCTAAGTGGGGAAGCCCACCTTGATTTGGAGAATCATAAATGCTATTTGATGTGCATACGGATATAGAAATATCCTTATTGATTATTGATTTGGGAGATACCTCACACAATGAGAAATGCAAATTGAGGTGCATTAGGATATAGAATATCCTTAACTTAAATAGAATTGAAAGACAATTCAAAATAGAAGCGACATGAGAGCTTCAAGCGAGAATTAGTATAGTATATACTAGGTGGGGAAAAATGTGTGAGTATTGACGATTGGTGTATCATGAGAGAGATATACTAAACAATGATGTTAATCAAATTGCGCCAAAGAGCGTATAATGAATATGGAAATTATTGTTGCAGGTATACCTTATATAATGGTATATCTTTATTATGTGGGATGTATGTATACCTTAAATGATGGTTTATATGCATGTTAAGCATACCCCCTCCTTGCTATCATTGGGAAGTTTCGTGCGTAGAGGGTGAGCATCCTAACAAAGAACGCAGGGTGTGGATATTCCCCAGGTCATAGTCGTCCTTTGTGGTCAACAAATGACATTTATGATATACATTTATTTATTTTGGGGGTGAGAGGGCGCGGGTATGTGTCTCTCTCACTTGTCGGTTAGGAACTATGACCACTTCCCGGACGTTGTGTGCGTGAGTAGATCACGAGGTGGGTGTCGTTGAACCCCACCAGGTAGCCCCAGTTTGCTACGTATATGGCCTGCTGAAAGATGATAGCATGTGAGCCTACGTCCTTCGAGTTATAGATCGGTTGGATGGTTATTATTGTTTGTGTTTGTACTTGGTTATCAAGGGTATAATGGATCTCAATAACCTACATTGCCAGGATTAGTGTATCCGGGGGGTTCCTTGTTTGGATTTCACTTCGGCGAGACGTCCCACGCACGAGCCGCAGTGTAATGTTGAAACTTGGGGATAAGTTTAGTCCTTAATGCTCATACTCATTTATATATATATCACCTATCCCGAAAATCGACAGTGCCAGGAGTAGTGTAATCGGGGGGGTTCCTTGTTTGGATTTCGCTTCGGCGAGACGTCCCAAGCATGAAACACCGTGTACTGTTGAGAATTGGGAATATTCATAAATTAAAATTGGAAAATAATTTGGGTTACATGCATCATGAATTGAGGGCATAACGAGCCTCGAGGATTAATACGATCAGGAGTAGTGTAACGGGGGGGTTCCTTGTTTGGATTTCGCCTCGGCGATACGTCCCACGCACTAAACGCAGTGCCGTGTTGAAAATCGAGAGGAGTTTAGTCTTTAATATTCATGACGCTAATAACTCAAATATAATTACTATAATAATTATATATATGGTTTCATGCCTTATAAGGGCATCACTAGAATACAAAAATTCTAGTAAATGAGATTGTTGATGTATTGTGATGATGTGGACATGATTGGATCATGTAACTTTATATGTTTAACAAATGAACATTATAAAGATGATTATAATTATTACATAAAGGTAATGTATATAACTTATAAATTGTGGAAACAAATGTAGATTGGGACATAGGTTATACAGTTTCACTTAAATACTTCTTTTGGGTTTAAGATAGAATCCTCTTACCTAAATAGAATCAGTCATCCATTTGGAGATCACGTGCATACGCTTAGTGCGCTCTTTAGTTGAGAGGTGAGATGGCTTTTATAGAGAGCTCGATTCCAACTAAATCATGTAATAATGCATTTATAATTATTATGCATTTTAATACACTTGCTATAAAATGTTTTTCAAAACTCGGGCTCTGACCCGTTTATATTTCCTCCTCCATGTATATATTATATTACTTCAGGTGTTCCTCCGCAAGGACGCCTTTGATGTTCATCCATTCAGGATTCGTGGAGCTGTGGCAGTAGCGGACTGTTGCGGCACTTGGCTTTAGTTGATTCCTATCTTTGTATATCTAGATTAGGATTCAGCTGTATTGAGTTAGTATTCAAGTGTTATAGATTAACACTTTCATATTTCACTTATCAGTTAATTGTATTGTCTGTTACACGACAGCATATTCGGGTATTTCATTGTTGAGATTTTGTTGTACAATGTATTGTACTCTTTCATATTATTGGAACTTGCACATTTCACTCATCATAGTTAGATGTATATTGTTGGTTATGTGCATTATTGGTTTTATTGTTGTTGTTAAATAAAAAGTTGTAAAAATTTTGACAATTCGCACTTAATGATTTCGGGTAGTTAGCCTTATATTTTAGTGTTGTATGTTGATGTTGAGACTGTGCCATCTGAGATACCTGATTTATTTTAGTATAGGGTTGGCCACCCGTTATTATTTAGAGCGGGTTGTCACACACTGAACCTGAATACCAAAATTTTTTAGTTTGTTTTATCACTTTTTCTTCAATCTTTAACATTATGCCGTCTGACCCCTCATATTAAATTTATATTTCATAAATTCAATTTTAGTTCTACTGATTTTTAGTCCCTTGGATTCTAAGGCTTTTCTCCAAGTATCTACTCTCATTGTTAAGTAGGGATGGCAATGGGGTGGGTTTGGGGCGGGTTTTCATAATCCCTAACCCACCCCATTTACTAAACGGGCGGGGCGATTTTATTTAAATTAACTCCTAACCTGACCCATTTAATAAATGAGAGGGTCGGGGTTCCTTCGGGCCAGTTTAATTTTAAAAATAGTAAAAATAAAATATTACATTATAGTCTTAGAGGTCTACAATAGTTTATATTCCAATATGTGAGAGAGTCCCCCAATTGTGAATCCATCTTTCCACATAGATCCTTTACAAAATTAACATACATATAAAGGTTTTTTTTAGTGTGTGTGTGGTTGTGTGTGATTTAATTGTAATTAACATATATATAAAGTGTATTTATGTAGGCATAAGTTAAAGGGGGCAGGTCGGGGTGATTTTATTTAAATTAACTCCTAACCCGCCCCATTTAATAAATGAATTTTTTTTAAAGTCCATACTAGCTCCTAATTCATTAATCGGGTTTTAAAACCCGCCCTATTAGGATTGGAGTGGGTTGGTCCCCGATCCTATTGTTAGCCCTCCTTTGAAGTGTCTACCAGAACTATATCATCCGCAAACAACATACACTCAAGGACATCTTCTTGTATGTCCTTAGTAATTTTATCCAATACTACTGTAAAAAATAAAGACTTAAGGTCGATCCTTGATGTAGACCCACTTTAATCGTAAAGGCATTAGTTTCTCCACGTATAGTTCTTATTCTCCACGTATATCTCTTACTCTAGTCTTTGTGATATCATACATATCTTCAATAACTTTAATATAACTCATAGGGATTCTTTTCCTCCTTAAAGACTACCATATTATATCCCCAGGTCTTCTATTATAAGCCCTTTCTATGTCTATAAAGATCATATATAAATTTTTATTCTTACTTCTCCATTTTTCCATTAACTGTCTTAAATCGATCTGGCTTAAATCCAATTTGATTGTCCAAAATAATTGACTCATTTCGTAATCTTTGTTCTATACCCTTTTACTATAATTTCATAATGTTATTCATCAGTTTGATTCATCTATAATTATCTCCATTTTGTATATCCCCTTAATTTTTATACGAAGGTATTATGATGATTTTCCTCCACTCATCTGACATGTTATCTTCTTTTATTTTTTATGAAATAAACCTGTTAACCATTTTATCCCTATACATCCAAGGGTCCTCCATACCTCTGTGGGTATTTTATCCGGGTCAACCACTTTATTCTTTCCTATTTATCTTATTAATATATCTACTTCTTTTTTAGTAATTAGACATACATTTCCTATATTTGGTTCTATGTTCTCGACATCTTTTTTGGAATAATCCTTGAAAATACTGTTTCCCCCTATCTAGAATTACTTTATCGTTAATTAATATATTTTAATTTATGTATTTAATATACTTAAATTGACCCATATCCCTTGTCAATTTATCTCTATTCTTTGCCAATTTACATATTTCCTTTTTACCTTCCTTGGTACCTAATTTACTATAAAGATTATCTAGTGCGTTTTTTTGTGCCTTTCAAACATTATTTTTTACTTCACTTTTTAACTTCGTATACTTTCCTAAATATTCTTGATTTTTACTCTTTTGCCACTCTTTAAAACTTACTTGTTTCTTTTGTATTATTTTTTGCACTTTCTCATTCCACGACCAAGTCTCTTTTCTAATGAATCTTTTTTCTTTATTCTTACCTAAAATTTTCTTACGTATTTTCTTGATATCATTATTTATTCTTAACCAAATATTGTCAACATTGTCGTCCCCATTCCACTTCATGTTTAACATGAACCTCTGCTTAAATTTTATCTATTTGCATCCTTTGAATTTTTTCCATTTTATATTTTGATAACCTATTTTCTCTTTTCGGTACTTAAATTCTTTAATGGCTAAATCTATTACTAATAGGCGATATTGATTTATTAATTTTTCACCTGGTATTACTTTACTGTCTTTGCATGTGTACAAATCTCTTCATCTAAGTAAGCAATAATCAGTTTGATTTTTATTCTCTTTGCTTTTAAATGTTATTGAATGATCTTCCCTTTTTTAAACAAAAATGTGTTTGTCAATGCTAGATCATATGCCTTAGAAAATTCTAAGATAGTTTCCCCTCCTTCATTTCTCTTACCAAAATCACAACCTCTGTGTATCCTTGGATAACCATCCCGTTCTACTCCCACATGCCCATTCAAGTCACCTCTTAAAAATATGTTTTCATGCATAGGAATTTTTTGTAATACTTCATCCAATAATTACCAAAATGATTTCTTTACATTTTCATCTAAAGCTCTATGGGGAGCGTAAACACTTATAATATTCAATATGTTTTTATCTAAGACAATCTTAATGCTCATTAATCTATCTCCCCATCTTTTAACGTCCACGACTTTATCTTTTATATAGTGATCAACAACAATACCCACCTCATTTCTATGATTATCTATCTCTCCCGAGTAAAATACTTTATAACCTCCCTTATCTCTCTATCGTTTTCACCCTTCCATTTAGTTTCTTTTAGGCATGCTATGTTGATTTTTCTCCGTATTAAGGTGTCCATAAGTTCTTTACACTTGCCAGGTAGTGACCCTAAATTCCACGTGCCAAATCTAATTTTATGTATGTTATTTTTATTTATGTTTCTTATTTTAACTAATGAATCCATCAACAAGATTTTACATAAATTTTACAGTCGGCTATCAACCTGACACTAACTCACCTTATTTCACATCCGGACTTGGGCACCGGCAACGGTAGAGCCAAAAAGATTAATTAATTAATTATATATTTAATAAAATAATCTTATAAATTAATAGACAAAAATAAATGTGCTAACAACTAAGACAAAAGCCAAAAAAATACATACTCGAAGTCCTAAACTGCATAACCAAATAAGTACCATAACTCTCAACTTTAAATTAATTTTATTTATAAGATTTTAAAATAATTTTCAAGAAATTAAATCTTGTTTTAAATCAGCAATTACTAGAAACGCATACCATGGTGCTAAAATTTGGTACCCGAGATTGGAGAAGTTAGCGGTGGATTTGATTAAAGCTTCTCGAAGAATAAAACCCTACTTTCAATCTCACAGAATCGTGGTATATATAGTCCTTCCCCGATGATAAGCCATTCACAAGCTTGAGAAATTTGGCAGACTAATGGCTTGGGCATTAGAACAAGGAGAGTGTGACATCACATATGAGTCCAAAATAACAATTAAGGGTCAGGCCATAATAGAATTTATAGCAGAATTTACTTATGAGGAAAAGAGAGCCAAGAGCACTTCTTTGAAAGATAGCTCAGTGGTAAAAACATTTGAGCAGACTTGTATGGAAGATAGGTTAATAGTAAAAGTAGTCGAGAAAACTTCTACGAAAGAGAGCTTAGTCGTAAAATCATATGAGCAGAAGTCTATGGAAAAATTAACTAATCAGATTGGAGACAGACCAAAGTCATCAACTGGGCGATATGTTAGAACTCGGAGGCGGAGTAAATGAAAAAGAGGTTCATGAACAAATGTTTAGTAGAAGGAAATTTTGAAGAAAAAACTCATGTGTGGCAGATGTTTATCGACGGATCATCATGTGCCTGTGGTAGTGGCTCTGGTTTGATCATCAATACGCCTGATGATATAAACATCTAGTATTCCCTCAGACTCAATTTTAAGGCCTCTAATAATGATCCAGAATATGAAGCACTCGTAGAAGGCTTGGGATTGGCATCTTCACTGGGTGCAGAGCGGTTAACAGCACACAACGAATCTCAACTAGTCGTAAATACAGTCCTTAAAGTTTACGAGGCTAGAGAAGAATCGATGGTGAAATACTTGTCCAAAGTTAACACATTACTGTCGAGGTTCTCGATTATACATAAGGTTAGAATACTAATAAATAAAATTTCCAGAGCAGATGCGCTTGATTGTCTACATCGACAATAAGATCTGAACTCAGGGGAATAGTCCCAGTGGAAATCTTATCGCAATGCATCATAAAAGAAGAATAAATCCTTATTCTGGAGTTAAATGTAGTACCATCTTGGATGGACCCCATCTGAGCATACTTGGAGACTGATACCGTACCAATATATCTCGAGGAAGTAAGGAGGCTTTGCTATAAGCAATAAGGTATGTGCTTCATGGAGGAATTATATTCAAGAAAGGATTCATTATATCGCTATTTAGTTATGTTCATCCCACGAAGGTCAATGATCTCATAAGGGAGGTACACTAGGGACTGTGTGGATCCCATTCGACAAATAAATCATTAGTAAAAGAGGTCACCACCCACAGATATTATTGTCTCACTATAAAGGAGGACTGTGCTAGTCATGCAAAAAAATATGATAAAAGACAAAAGTATGATGTGATACATAAGAGGCCTAGAGATGCACTGATACCGATAACTTCTCCTTGGCCTTTCGTAATGTGGGTAACTGATGTGGTCGACCCACTACCAAAGATAAGAGGGAGATTTAAATACCTAGTTATAGTAGTAAATTATTTCACCAAGTGAGTAGAGGCTGAGACATTAGTAAAAATGCCATACGAGAAGGTATTCAAGTTTATTTAGAAGAGTATCATTTACAAATATAGGATACCCTACCTTTTATCTCCGATCATGGCATGCAATTTGTCAATGACAAATTTGAAGAATACTGTGTTCGGTCGGCAATCAAGAAATTATAATCCGCATCAGCTCACATTCGGAGCAACGAGAAGACTAATAAAAAATAAAAACCTATTAGACATAATGAAAAGAATATTGGATAATGCCAGGGAAATTCCATCCACGAGTTACACAACGTATTTTGGGAATACTGAAAAATGCCGAGAACTGTGATGAACAAAACTTCCTTCATGCTAGCATTCGACACGAAGGCGATAGTACCTACCAAGGTTGTCTTACCCAGTCACATGGTACTAAACCAAGAGGGACCTAATGATAAGACTCGATCTGGACTTGTTAGAGGAAGTCAAGGAACACGTAGCACTTCGCATCTCAGCCTATCAACAAAAGACTGCTCGATTTTTTGATAAAAAGTTAAAGTCGATCACTTTAGAGGAAGGATATTACTTGATGAAAAAGTCATCCAAAAATGGAATAAGTGTCAACCGATATGGCTCGTATTAAATATATGCATTCGTGTGTCGTGGAACTTACAAACTGAGAACTTAGAAAACAGAAAGTTTAAGAACCCATTGAATGCAAAATACCTAAGAAAATACTATCAGTAGTGATTACAAGCCTAGAATAGCAAAAAATCAATCATGAAACAGTTTCTCATCCATACGTTGTCATTTGAATGAGAATCTTAGACTCTTCCATACGAATGAGAATCTTAGACTCTTCCTCTACATACGTTGTCATTTGAAGCATTCTTCACTATTCATTGCCTAGCACATTGGCGAAAGATATCTCAAAGCCGAACACATCATAATAACTAATAAATCAACACTTCATAAATGGTCTCATCTTAAATAGGTTACGATCAAGAAGTTTAGCTAAAATTGGGGAATTCAGTGCAGTCATATAGAGGACTAACACAATGATATATCCTAATATATTTGGCCAAATCTAAGAAATCCAGTGTAGTCATATGGTCAATAATATTGACGATAATTGACTAATGCAAGGATAGATCCTAGTACATTAGGTAGACTCTAGAAACCAGGATGACAAGATCCATTGATATGACTAGTAAGCTGGCATAAAAAGTGGTAGATGCTAACTCAAGACAACTCAGGTTTGTCCAAAACTATTAGCTTATAGGGCAAATCAGTCTGATAAGATTCGATCACATGGTCATAAGACTAAACTACTGGTTGCCCTATCTCAATATTAAATAGCTAGTAAGTTGACATGGTAGGTGGACAAATTCCTACCATGAGACCATAAGGCTAGAACTAACTCGGAGTTCAACAAGATACGACCATATTTACTTGTAAAAAATATTTTTACACAAACACTTAACTATAAGTTGTGACTAATAACTGAATCGTGCAAAATAACTGGTACAAAGTCAAAACACATGCATGCACGAAGATAAGAAATTGAATCACATTTAATCTCAAAGTTAAATAAGCACAAATTTTAATGTTCATACAAAATACTAATGGGGGAATACAAAAGCTTCACGATGATATGAAATTAGGAGATCTTAAACCACAAGAGTATTTTCAGTTCCTAGGGCAACTTGAAAAAATTTGTTCAGTCTCTAGATTGAGGTGGGGAACATTGGCATCAGTTGCATCATTTATAACAGTGTCTTAAATAACTTCTGGAGCTATAAATATAGTAGTCTCTGCAGCAATGTTTTGGTCGGCTTTACTAATCTCATCATGTTCCACAGCTGACTCATCTACTTCCATCCCATACTCCGTTGATGAGGTTATTGATTTCTTATCTTTGCCCTCCCATTTGTACATAACATCTGCAATATCAGGATCATGTTTCATCACCCTCTTTTTGAGTTCCTCATAGACATTAAGAAATAAGGTTACAATCTCTATGTTATAATCGATAGACGTTTTGAACTCGGCAACCCCAACCTCCTCAACCTTTATCCAAGCTTAATTAGCTTTAATGAGACCCTGATTCACCCTACCAAGCACTTGATTATTCATATTAGTTCCTTCTTAGAATTAGCAAGCTCCTCATTGAATTTTTTGAGCCCCTCCTCAAAACTAGTCGTTGCATGGTCTCATTATTTTTCAAATTTAGCTTAATCACTGAGAATGACATTACTTTCGAGTTGTAAGAAACATGTGTCTTGTATTTTATCCCGAGCACTAAACTGATTTTACTATACACTTATAATTTTTCCATATCACATTATCATTCACCCATATTCCATATTTCCGTTATCCATATATGTCCCAGATACCCCATATCATTTTCCCATCAGCACCATCATTTTTTTTAGAAAAAATAGTGTTTGAAATTGCCAATGTAAATTATCTTCATTTTTGTTATGAAAAGAAAATTGCATCACAATAAAAAACAAAAAAATAGAAAAGGGAAGAAGTAGAAAATGAAAAAAATAGAAAAGAAGAAGAAGAAAGCATGCGATCATCGATTTTAAAAAATGAAGACATTAGTTATTCTTGTGTCACACTCTTCTCAAAACACTTCCATCACATCATTTATCTTCTTCATTTTCCCTTCACACCTTACATAAACCCCATTTTCACCCTTGGTAAGGTGTTTCGGCAAACAAGAAGTCTAAATGGTGAATAACTTGACATTCTCAGCAAAGTGGTTAGCAATCCTTCATGAGATCAAATTTCTTTCATATATCCATCATTTTTTTATAAGTGTGTGAGACGTTTGAACTTGTTTACATTTACTCACATCCTCACACACTAGAGAGATACACTTGCCCAATTCTCAGAGAGTTCGATTCAGAGAGATATATCCAGAATTGAAGTCAAAGCATTGATTATATAAAGGCGATCTAGGAATATCTCTAATGATACTTACGATTGTTTCACGCTAACACATGTTGTGTTTTAGGAAGGATTATGTTTTTGGTATTAAGTAATTTTATGCCATACTTTGATAGTTGAACATGGTGTTCCTTGATGCCTTTTTATTTAGGGTTGTATAGCTTTTTATCATAAAAATAAGAGACTGCATTTTAATAAAATCTTTTGAATTTTGTGAGTACATTAACTGCAACCCTCATGATACAACACTCATCCTGTAGCGCAACCTATAGGTTTAACGACTTGTTGCGCATGCTAACTGCAATCGCCAACACCTCTTTCTCCACCCAACACCCACTTCATCTTCAACCTCCACCCAACACCTCTTTCTCCCTCCTCTAACCTCCATAACCACACAAAACTCAAACCCAAAATATAATTCACATCCACCTCATTTCTCTTTCCCCTCACTTTCCATACCCATTCAAACCCGATTTCTACCCAAACCTATGACAAACCTGAGTTCACCCATGATCCTTGATACAGAGCAATAACCCGAAACCAACCTAGCAAACTGGGAACCAATAAAGTCCTTACCCATTTACACTAAACCAAAACCCACACCCACATCCAACCTTTAACCTCCTTAACCCATCTCCATGAAAATAGGACTCTCTAATCCCATGAGCCAAAAATAAAACCCAGGTGAGTTCAAACCCAAAAAATCCCTCCAAATATGGTGTTGACTTAGCTAAAAATCCCTACAAAATCTCTCATCAACCCAAGAAGACTCGTGGCTTGTAAAATAAAGAGAGGCACATCATTTTGGGCCAGCTTCATTTTCATTTCAATTTTAAAAATGGGATACTTTTTGCTATGACACTCTATAAAGAATTTGCAATTTTAGCAAATATTGCAATATAGAGTGGAGTGGTAAAATTATTTCAATAGGATAAGTTATGCATCAACACTCAATAAAGAGTGTTTGCAATTTTAGCAAATATCTCAATATAGAGTGGTGTACTTGAACTTATCTCACTTGGATGAATGTTTATGTACGAATTTGTAGGGGGGTTTGTATTCTTAGCAAATTTTTCTCATTATTTAATAGTTCATTGAGAGTTCATCTAGAGGGAGAAACACTTAGATATAAATCTTTGTTGGAATTGTTTATAATTTTTAACAAATCTAATTTAAATATTGATGAGTATTTGGGAGTTCACCCATTTGTATAAATTGTAGATATTCTAATCTTTTCATCTAGATTAGTTTTAATTTTTTTTCAGGACTCATATTACATCAGTTTGTCTTAATTTGAAAGAAAATATTTATCTCATTAGCATTTTCTTCTTAGTTAGTTTTCATCCCTTTTAAAAAAAATAAAGAAAGAAAAAAATACCAAAAATAATAACATGAAAGAGATTTTGCAATTATCTTCACATGTTTAGTCTTCGCACTTGAAAGTTGGATTGATACCCGTACTTACCACGTGCCTCTATATTCATTTTGTCACATTGTGTAGGTATTTATTGGGTTTTGAGCGAAATACTTTATTTTACAACGATACACACAAAAGTTCTTTCTATCAAATGGCACCATTGTTTGGGTACCGCACTTAGTCGTTGCATGATCTCATTATTTTTCATTTTTGGCATAATCACTGAGAATGACATTACGTTTGAGTTGTAAGAAATATGTGTCTTGTACTTTGGCCCAATCACTAAACCAATTCTGACCATACACTTATCATTTTCCTTATCACATTATCATTCACCCATTTTTCGTATTTCCCTTATCCATATATGTCCCAGATACCATCCACATATCATATTTCCATCACTACCATCATTTTTGAGAAAAGAAGTGTTGAAATTGTCAATGCAATTTGTCTTCATTTTTGTTATGAAAAGAAAAATGCCTCGCAATAAAAAAAGAGAGAAAAACAAAAAAAATAGAAAATGAAGTAGAAAAAGAAAGAAAAAAATAGAAAAGAAGAAAAAGAAATCATGCAATCATAAATTTAAAAGATGAAGACATTAGTCAGTCAAAGTGTGTCACACTCTTCTCAAAATCCTACCATCATATCATCATCTTCCCCATTTCCCCCCCATGTCTTACATAAACCCCATTTTCACCCTTGGTGACGTGTTCGGGCAAATGAGAAGTCTATATGGTGAATAACTCGATATTCTCGACATAGTGGTTAGCATTTGTTCATGAAATCAAATTTATTTCATGTATCCATCATTTTCTATAAAGTGTGTAAGACATTTGAACTTGTTTACATTTACTCACCTCCTCACACACTAGAGAGATAAACTTATTTAATTCTCAGAGAGTTTGATTCAGAGAGATATCTGTAGTGAGAATTGAAGTCAAAGCTTTGATTCTATAAAAGGCGATCTAAGAATTACTCTAATGATACTCGAGATTGTTTCACACTAACACATGTTGTGTTTTAGGAAGGATTACGCTTTTGGTATTAAGTAATTTTATGTCTTATTTTGATAGTTGAATATGGTGTTCCTTGATTCCTTTTGAGTTGGGGTGTATAACTTTTCATTGTCAAATCAGAAATTGCCTTTTTAATAAAACTTTTTGAATTGTGTGGGTATATTCTCAGTAAACCCTCACGAGACACCACTCGTCCTGTAGGGCAACCTATAGGTTTAACGGTTTGTTGCACATATGCTAAATGCAATCGCCAGTGCCTGCGAAAGTGGCACACTTTTGGTTAGTTGTCCCTACTTTTGCTCGAGGACTAGAAATGTTCTGTTTGGGGGTGGTGTGATATGCACCCAAAAGTGTCCACCCCAAATATGTACATTTTAGTTGCTCGTTTTTAATAAAAATGACCTTATGTTCGTATTTAATTATTTCGCAGGTCAATACGTAGTCGCAACATCAAATAGTGCTAAATCCAATCAATTGCGATACAATAATGGTCAAAAGCATGCATGAAAGAAATCTAAAGAAACCTCAAAGTTATAAGTCCAGTTTGAGCTTACACCAAAGTGCTTCGATGTCCCGAGCCTTTTTTCGTACCAAACCTAGCCTAAACCTGGCCTAATCCTTTCCCGATCCCTGTGTGTATTGAGTTTGTACTTTTATTAATTTTGATATTTTTATTTGAGTTCGTTTTAGTTTTAGGATTTATTGAGAATTTTCTAGGATTTATTTTTATATTTCTTTATTTTGATTTTTATTAGTTCTTAATGTTTAATCTTTATTTTATTTTATTAGGATTAGTTTTAGGAGTTTATTTTTTCGATTTTATTAGATTTTATTTTTTTAGGTCTTTAGTTTTTATTTTTATTAGATTTTGAGTTTTTATTTTTTATTTCTTTTATTTTATTATTTGATTTTTATTTTATAGATTGGGAATTTAATTTTTATAGATTTCATTTTATTTATTTTTAGTTTATTAGATTTTTTTTAGGATTTTAGTTTTCTTTGGATTTTAATTTTTATTAGTTTTAGTTTTAGTGTTAGTTTTATTTTTATTTTATTTTTTAGGTACAAACTATAGACACACACACACACAACTTACCATCAATCTCACTACACCCAATCCAACATCCCATCATCTTCAACCTTTTCCCCCACCAAACACATATTCTCTCTCTAACCTCCATAGCCATAACACCCAAAAATACCCGTTGACCGACAAAAAACCATAACCCGATAACTAGCACTACCCATACCCAAGACCAGCTCAACCCCCTATTTAACCCACGACCCAAAAATTTTTAACCTTTTAACCCGTTCCCCAACCCGAAGCTCCAAATCGGGCAGACCTTATTCAAATTATCCAAAACTCGAAACCCATTACTTACCCGATCAACCAAACCAGGAACTAAGAACCGTTTCCATTTACCTTTTCCCTTACCTGTCCATATCTCCACCAAAGTAGGAATAAACTCAAAACTAATTCAAAAAAAACCACGTGCCTATCCAAAGAGATATATGATTTAACCTTTTGATATCCCACAAAATCTTCCAAAGAGACCAAAACCGTGGGTTATAAAATAGAGATACAAATTAGGGATTCCTATCCAAAATGATCGAGAGAAAAACACCATAAAGTCTGGTCAATTTTTGAACGTACAACCTCGCTATCTTATCCACGCTATCCATGACCTTGATCGGCAAAAAGTGTGCTGAATTCGTGAGTCGATCCACTATGACCCACACTGCATCATGACCATGCTCGGACCGTGATAAGGCTATGATAAAATCCATTGTGATATGCTCCCACTTCAGTTCTGCCACGGGCAGTGGTTGCTATAATCGGGTTGGATTCTTATGCTCAGTCTTTACCTACTGACACGTGTAGCACTTGGCCACATATTTCGCTGCATCCATCTTCATACTGAACCACCAAAAATATCTAAACAGGTCCTTATACATCTTTGTAGCACCGGGATGTATGTTGATGTGCAAGTGATAAGCCCTCAGTCATCACCTTGTCCTGAAGCTCGTCGATAATAGGAACAATCAACTGACCCTTGTGTCGCACCCCGCCATCCTTGTCAACAATAAAGATGTTGAACACTTTTCCATTCTGAATATGATCACAATACTAGGAAAACTCGGGATCACATGGCTGGGCATCTAGAACTTTCTGCTGAATGAGAGGCCTAGCCAACACACCCTAAGGGTCTGCCCTATCGTAACCTCGCTAGATGTGAAAATCAAACTACTACAACTTACCAAACATCTTTACTCGACGTCACCTCATTGCTGCAAGGGTGAGACTAGGCTTTCGACTAAGAGCATCAGCCACCACAATAGCCTTGTTGGGATGATACTTCAATGAGAAGTCGTAGTCCTCCACCAATTCCATCCATCGCCTCTGATAGAAATTAAGATCACATTGCGTGAAGATCTACTGGAGGATATTATGATTGAAAAACACTTTAAACCATTACCCGTATAGATAATACCTCCCGATCTTAAGTCCAAACACCACAGCGGCCAACTCCAATTCATGGGTGGGGTAGTTCCTCTCATCCAATTTCAGCTGACGGAATGCATAAATGACTACCTGCCCATTCTGCATCAATACTACACCAAGTCTTGACCCCGAATCATCATAATATACGGTATTACCCCTGCCATGATTTAAGAGGATAAGAACAGGCACATAAGTCAACTTCACCTTCAGCTTGTGAAAGGCCGACTCACAATCCTCTAACCATTCAAAGTGTACTTATTTTTTAGACAACATGGTGAGGGGAAATTCAACCCTCGATAAGTCTTATACGAACCTACGATAGAACCGTCCAAACCTAAGAAATTATGAACATTCGTGACGGTACTTGGCCAATTGCATCCCACGATGGCCTTCACCTTGTAAGGGTTAATAGAATTTCCCTTGCCAAAAACCACATGGCTAAGGAACTTTGCATCCTCCATATAGAACTCGTACTTACTGAATTTAGCGTACAGCTGGTTCTTCATAAGAAATTGATACATTGTGCCAACATGCTCCCCATGGTCTATATCCGATGCTTAATAAACCAATATGCCCTCCACGAAGACCACCATAAATCGTTATAAGTAGGGATGATTAATTTGATTCATCAAATCCATAAACGTTGATAGGGCATTAATCAACGAATGGCATCGCTATGAACTCATAGTGCCTATACCGAGTATGGAATGCCATTTTGGGGATATCCTCCTCCCTGACACGTAACTGATGGTACCCACACCGAAGGTCAATATTTGAAAACTTGCCAGCCCCGTGCCACTGTTCGAACAAGTCATCGATACGAGGTATAATGTATTTATTCTCCATCGTCGCCCAGTTCAACTGCCTGTAGTCAATGCAAAGCCGTAAAGAATTATCCTTTTTCTTAGAAAAGGGGACTGGAGCTCCCCACGAGGATATAGTAGGGAAAATGAACCCCTTGATGGTCAACTCCTCCAACTAAACCCTTATCTCGTGTAATTCTATTGGAGCCATTCTGTGAGGTTGGATAGAGATGGACGAGATGCTCTGATGTACCTCTATGGTAAAATCCACCTCCAGGTGTAGGGGTAATCGAGTAATATCATTTGGGAACACATCAAGAAAATCATGCACCATCGGGTAGTCTAACACCATACAATTTGGTTTATCCTGAGCCATTATACTACTTAACCAGCCAAAATACTATTTTTGCTCATGAATAGTAGAAAACCTACAAATATAATCGATGTTTTGCTCGCTACTAAAGCGATGAAGGTACCCATCAAGAAGTGATAATAAGACCCTATGTCGATGTTATTCGATGGTAGCTTCAAAATATGACAACCAATCCATACCAAGGATCACCTCGAACCCATCCATGTCCATAAGGATAAAATCATACTCCAGAACATAATCTCCAGCCATGATCACATATCTATGGAAAACGCTATCAAGAACTATACTGCCACTAATCGGAAGCCCTATGAAGATAGGAGAATTAAACTGGTCTATCACTAGTCCCAAATTGAATGCCAAGGAACTCGAAATGAAAGAACGCGATGCGCTAAAATCAAATAGTTCCTTAATACATGTACTATACAAAGGAATTATACATTCCATTACCGATGGATCGCTGAGAGGTGCATCAAAATAGGATATGGCATAACTCATCCGGAGTTGAACCTATTACTCTGGCCACCGATCACCTAACCTGACCCATGACTACCCTGCCCCTGAATTGGATGTGAACCATCCAGATAATACCTCACAAGTTGTTGATAGCTCGAGGAGAACTGCTATTTTTGTTGCTGCTAGGTGGGTCTGTGTAATTAGAACTCTATCTTGGCACAAAATTATTGTTTGTTGACTGCCATGCTGGTGTCCCGAAGCTCACTGTGGAAAATCTCTATTAAAGTGGCCGGGGGACCCGCAAGCAAAATAAGTACTCTCTATAGGGGCTATAGGACTGTAATCACTAGTGCACTGGGATGATGAAGAACCAACCCTTACGGGGGCCTTTAGCTTCACAAAAAATCCATGATCCCCACCTCGGGACTTCTTTCGATCGCCGCCCTAGGACCCACTGGGCTCCACCTTCTTCTCCCTAATGACCTTGTCATCATCAACATCAATCTCCAACTGAATAGTCTTATTCACTACCGACATGATGTTTGGTAGATCCAAACCAGCCAGAATCCACTCAATCCCCAGGTTGAGGCCCTTAACAAACAACCTCATCTTCTAAGTCTCATCTTTCTGCACAATATAAATGTACTTATATAAGATTTCAATCTTCACCAGGTACTCATACATAGAGGTCTTCCCCTGTATTAGCTGGAGGAACTCATCCTTCTTGGTATCCTTAAATACGTGGGGGAAGTATCTGTCGAGAAAGGTAACCATGAATCTACCCCAGTCAATAGTCTCGGTAGTACTTGAAAAATAGTCACTCCACCAGCATTGTGCTTGCTCCGTGAGATAGAACGTAGAAATCTTGACTTTGTGCCCAGATGGCACGTCAAGAATTTCCATGACCCTAGTGACATCATCGAGCCTCTACTCTACAACATCGGGGCCATTAAACGTGGTGGGTGTAACCTCCTAAACTCCTTAAAGATGGAGGCGGAGGTAGTACTCTCAGCCAACCCACTACAACTGGCTCTCTACTATTGTGTGAGGGAGTCAGCAAGTTTATGCATGGCTTGCCCCATGCATCTAACCTCGCTAGTACTTGACCCACTATCGACGTCGCGTCATGGAGGCATCTGCACAAGTAAGGACATAATGATATGAATTGAAAGCGTTAGAGAAAGAAGTTTCTAAAACGGTAACTAAGTATTACCTACACGAAAATGGATAAGCAAAGCATACTAAGAAAGCGCAAACACACAGTCACCCAGGTTTGGGTCACCGTTAGGTCAACCTGCACCGAATCAAGGAGTTAAAGGGGGAGGGGGAAAGTCCAGTTTTTTCAAGGATTAATTTACAGGTTTTAAGTTAAAGGAAAGGGTGGCCACTTTAAGTGATTAAGTCAATTTACAAGTTTTATTTATAAAAATCCGATTAAGTACACAATAATGATTAAACCAGAAATAAACCAAAATCATCCCTATATTATTTAAAGCCGTGGCCAAAGGCCTGTCGCACCCTTCCTAATTCTGGCGTCGGTCACCACCAAAACTAAGTCGGGCTTGAGTCAATAAAATACCATTCTTAGCATGAGACAGATATGAGACATAAATAAATCAATCCTCAAGATAAATAATTGAATCAAACTTAATTGATAGCAACAATTGAACGATAAAAGATCCATCACATGATAAACTCCAAATAATAAACTAATCTCCAATAATATAAAACTGAATAAAACCCATATAACTTTGGAACCGAATGGCCCAATCAAAACCATAAACTGTGTCTCAAAGTACATACGAAGGAATGGAAAACTAAACTAAATCAACACGCATACGGTAGACCAACTCCAACTGCACCTCCAAGCAAATCCTCAAATAACTATATGCAGCTTCTCCAATTACTAAATCCTGAAAAGTTAGTCAACGCACGAGGCCAGAGCCCTGAGCATGAATACACACTACTCCCCTCAATTAGGATACTTGAATCCAAACAGTAGCTTTATACGTAATAAATATCACAATAGAATATTTTAAATTAAACGAGATAATTAAATGCAATAAATATAAATCACTAATTACCCGCAGAGATCCCCGTTTAAAAAAGCACACCGATATGATTTTTAAATTCCAAAGTCCCAATTAACACAAATTACCAAAATTTTCAAATAATTACATTCTTACTTCAATAATTATTAGGTACGGCGGTCCTCCCGCCTCGGGTGATAATTCACCAAAATTCATTATAGCGGTCCTCCCGCCACGGGTGATAATTCACTAAAAATGTCACACTTTCCCTGGTCAATAGCCAACTGAATCCGTTTAAACTGTCGATCCCCCGCAATGTGACAAGGTTCCAACACACGACAGGACATAAATCGTCCAAGATGACCCATTTAAACTGTCGGTCACTAACACATTATGTCGCCACCAATTTTAATACCCGTTTTTATCTTAGGCATTAATTCTCAATTTCTCAATTTCACAATATATATATTACCCCAACCTTTTAATCGATGTGAGATCCTCAAAATACCCCTTAGTCCCATACCTAAGGGTCCCCAAGTTATCAATACGTCCTATCCTATATATAAGATGAATTTCTAACATAAACCTCAACCTAGTCTCAAGCCTAGGCTAACCTAACGATGATAAAGTAACAAAAATCAACCCACCCCCAACATAATAAAGTCGCAATAATCTACCCTCACTAGTCCCATACCTAAAAGGCGTAAATCATCAATAGGCCTACCCAGTAGTCCCATACCTAGAAGGAATCCTAAAAATATAGGTTGAGCATAAATACCCAATAACTCGTCGTCACAAAGGCAATTAATAAAACCAACCAGTCACATATATAAGCACAATTAATCAATGTACCAAACTACGCATGATAACCCAATTCAATTAAATCATAATTTAATTATCACATCGGCAAAAACACCCAATTAATCTCATTTAATTATTTTAAATTAAATACACCGAGATTACATCATTAACACATCATATTTCCAATTTCATCATCTTAACACAAATCACGTGAGTTATACACCCCCAAATCAATTAATTCAAGACTAGTATTTTTCTACATGCAACCTACACCAACAAAACCCAAAATTCACTAATGACTCTTATGCACCCAAAGGTTATGAATATTATTCATATTAAGAGATTTCATAAAAACAACACCAAGTTTTATGTGTCCACTTTCTCTACTTAGATTCCCAATTGATTTTAAGAAAAATATGAGATTAAAGTGTAGGCAACACTTAAAACGCATAATACTAAAGGAAAGGAATAGAGTATTCATGCCCGTGATTAGTCGGACAAAAATCTGAGTGGAAAGTTGAAATCCTCTTAAGAAAAAACCAATTAAGCCTTCCAATCTAAGGTTGAAATCTTGAATAAGTTTGGGGATATGGTTTATAGATGAAAGGGAGTAATTTTGGAGAGGTCTTCTGGTTGAAAAGTTTGAGAAAAAGTTATTTGAAAAGTCCATCCACGAATTAGTTATGATATATAAAGGATTAAGAGTTTGATTAAGAAAAGAGTTCTAATCAAATACAAACACTCAAAAAATCATTACGGACGATCGGACCGTCAAAATGGCTTGATATTTTAGTATGTTGTAGCTACCGGTGAGATAGGACTACTGTGAAAAATTCAGCTCGATCGAACGGTCGGATTTCTAAAAATCTTATTTTTATCCTCCTTAGCTCGGATCCTCCCCCAATTTTTATACAAAAAGTTATGATTTCTAAATTTTAATCCCGATTTAAATTCCACTTAAACCCTTATTTTTATATATAAAAAACAACATATTTAATTATTAAAAATAATTAAAGCCAAAAATTTATTTTTCTCAAATTTTTCAAAATTACTTTAAAAATACCTATTTAAAAAAGCGGGGTTGTTACATACTTCCCCACTTGTAAAGAATTTTGTCATCGAAATTAGACGAATCATACACATCGCGTAAATCTCGCAAAACAAAATATGGCTCACATATGCCTACCCATAGGATGCCATAATTGGGCACCCATACACCCAATTATATGCGCACATACCCCATGAGCAACAAAATAATATATATTGCCTATATACACACGTATAACAATGAAAATAATGGCGTACCACATGCTCTCACAAATCCCCACTCGATCCTATATCCAAAAGTCATCAAAATGCAAACATCCTCAAATTAAATCTCAACATCAAAACTCGATACGTACGATACCTAACATCTGCACTAAAATCTCTAAATAATTATCGTCTCCAAAATCCATTTTAACTATCCTCACATTACGCTTACTAATTCTAAACTCAATGCCTACGACGTCCTTAGCACAAAGCTTCAAATCTCCAAGAAATACATCTAACACGTATGCTAGACCCTATATCTTAAGGAGTACAAATCAACAAAGGGAATGAAAGATCGACAACATGGAAGCTAAACGGACTCATAACCTACGAGAATCCCTCCTAATTCTAGCGTCGGCCGCCACCAAAACTAAGTCGGGTGTGAGTCAATAAAATACCATTCTTAGCATGAGACAGATATGAGACATAAATAAATCAATCCTCAAGATAAATAATTGAATCAAACTTATTTGATAACAACAACTGAACGATAAAAGATCCATCTAAACTCTGAATAATAAACTAATCTCCAATAATATAAAACTGAATAAAATCCATACAACTTTGGAACCAAATGGCCAAATTAAAACCATAAAATGTGTCTCGAAGTACATACGAAGGAATGGAAAACTAAACTAAATCAACACGCATAAGGTAGAGCAACTCCAACTGCACCTCCAAGCAAATCCTCAAATAACTATATGTAGTTTCTCCAATTACTAAATCCTGAAAAGTTAGTCAACGCACGAAGTAAGAGCCCTGAGCATGAATACACACTACTCTCCTCAATTAGGATACTTGAATCCAAACAGTAGCATTATACGTAATAAATATCACAATAGAATATTTTAAATTAAATGAGATAATTAAACGCAATATATATAAATCACTAACTAACCGCAGAGATCCCCATTTAAAAAGGCACACCAATGTGATTTTTAAATTCCCAAGTCCCACGGAGTTAATCTTTTATTAATTAACAAAAATTGCCAAATTTCTCAAATAATTATATTCTTACTTCAATAATTATTAGGTATGGCGGTCCTCCCACCTCAGGTGATAATTCACCAAAATTCATTATAGCGGTCCTCCCGCCACAGGTGATAATTCACCAAAAATATCACACTTCCCCTTGTCAATACCCAGCCGAATCCATTTAAACTATCGATCCCTCGTAATATGACAAGGTTCCAACACACGACACGACATAAATCGCCCAAGCTGACCCATTTAAACTGTCGATCACTGACACATTATGCCGCCACCAATTTTAATACCCGATTTTTATCTTAGGCATTAATTCTCAATTTCTCAATTTCATAATTTATAGATTACCCAAACCTTTTAATCGATGTGAGATCCTCAAAATACCCCTTAGTCCCATACCTAAGGGTACCCAAGTTATCAATATGTCCTACCCTATGTATAGGATGAATTTTTAACAGAAACCTCAATCTAGTCTCAAGCCCAGACTAGCGTAACGACAATAAATTAACAAAAATCAACCCACCCCCAACATAATAAAGTCGCAATAATCTACCCTCACTAGTCCCATACCTAAAAGGCGTAAATCATCAAAAGGCCTACCCACTAGTCCCATACCTAAAAGGCATCCTAAAAATATAGGGAGAGCATAAATACCCAATAACCTGTCGTCGCAAAGGCATTTAATAAAACGAACCAGTCACATAAATAAGCACAATTAGTCAATGTATCAAACTACGCATGATAGTCCAATTCAATTAAATCTTAATTTAATTATCACATCGGCAAAAACACCCAATTAATTTCATTTATTTATTTTAAATTAAATACACCGAGATTACATCATTAACACATCATATTTCCAATTTCATTGTCTTAACACAAATCACGTGAGTTATACACCCCCAAATCAATTAATTCAAGACTAGGGTTTTTCAACATGCAACCTACACCAACAAAATCCAAAATTCACTCATGACTCCTACGCACCCAAGGGTTATGAATATTTTTTAGATTAAGAGATTTCATAAAAATAACCCCAAGTTTTATGTTTCCACTTTCTCTAATTAGATTCCTAATTGATTTTAAGAAAAACATGAGAAGAAAGTTTAGGCAACACTTAAAACACATAATACTAAAGGAAAGGAATAGAATATTCATGCCTGTGATTAGTTGGACAATAATCTGAGTAGAAGGTTGAACTCCTCTTGAGAAAACACCAATTAAGCCTTCTAATCTAAGGTTGAAATCTTGAATAAGTTTGGGGCTATGGTTTGTAGATGAAAGGTAGTAATTTTGGAGAGGTATTCTGGTTGAAAAGTTTGAGAAAAAGTGATTTGAAAAGTCCATCCATGAATTAGTTGTGATATATAACGGATTAAGAGTTTGATTAAGAAAAGAGTTCTAATCAGATACAAACACTCGAAAAATTATTACGGATGACCGAACCGTCAGAATGGCTTGATATCTTAGTATGTTGTAGCGAACGTAAAAATTCAGCTCGATCGGACGATCGAATTTCTAAAAATTTTAATTTTATCCTCCTTAGATCGGATCCTCCCCCGATTTTTATACAAAAAGTTATAATTTCTAAATTTTATTCCCGATTTAAATTCCACTTAAAACCTTATTTTTATAAATAAAAAAACAACATATTTAATAATTAAATCCAAAATTTTATTTTTCTCAAATTTTTCAAAATTACTTTTAAAATACCTATTTAAAAAAGCAGGGTTGTTACAAGGCCCGAATAAAATGTTTAGAGTCCAGAATTGCGAATGTCCCAAAATATAATTTTATTAAAATTACAAGCCCACTAACGACGTTGATTTCTCTCTGGGATCTTACCGACGTCCTTCCCGACTTTGGAAAAGTAATTTTGAGAAATTAGAATATTATAGTAGGTTTATGATGGGGGTATGGTTTGGTCTATTTGTGAAGATTAAGACGAGAACGAAATTTGGGTTGATTTTTGTGCCGTAAAGTATTCGAGAGAAAGATAATAAATTACGGGGAGTTTGATATTTGGATAGATGAAGTAGACCAGTAAGGTGAGTTTGGCTTAACTACTGAAATTTATAAAGGGGTAACTGGGGCCCTTAGAATTGGGTAAATACTCGAATTATTTCAATAGTGAGAAAAAATCGTAAAGTAAATAATATGGTGAGTATACGAGAGAAATATACTACATAAAGGTGGGAATAATTAAGTTGTGTGAATACCTAAAGTATACTAAATGTATTAGGGTCGAGGGAACATCCAGACCAATACATAAGAATTGTGTGAATACGATATGTGGGATAATTAGTAAAATAAATTTAGTACGACTAGTATACGAGAGAAATATACAACGTATAAGGGTGAATACCTAGGTTGTGTGAACACCTATCATATGAATACTTCGGTGGTGCGAATACCTAGAGTATATTAGATGTATTGGGGTCGAGGGAACATCCTAACCAATACATGAGAGTTCGATTTGGGGTTGAGGGTTATCCAGGGGTCGATGGAACATCCGGACCAATATATATATATAACATTTACATTGGGGTCGAGGGCTATCCGGACCAATGTGAATGACATGATCAATTGGGGTGGAAGGAACTTCCGAACCAATGAATCCTTAATGTATGATACGAGGATATTTTATATATATATATATATTGCGTGAAATATGTATGGTAAGATTAACCTACTTATGGATGATAGTAGACAGTAGATAGTGTGTATCTAATGAGAATAAATTAAGTCGAGAAACTTAATTATATGATGAAGCTAATAACATGGGTGAATGTTAATTACGATTGTGGACATCGAAATGATAATTAAGTGAGATAAACTTAATGTAGTGATTTAAAATATAACATGTGAGGAATGTTACTTATGTTGATAATTAACATATGAGAGATGTAAATGAATTAATATATTGTATGGGTGGCAAGGGAACTTAGATTTGTAGATAAGTTCGGTTGACTACTTTAGTCTAGTTAGCTTGGGTAACATAGCTAGGTGGGATAAGTATAGAACGTTAGGCGTACACTATAGATGGGAGGTGAGAAAAACTCAAGAGAGAGTGCACGTGAACATGTGTAATCAATAATAAAATTTTAATGTAATAAACGCTTGCTAAATATTTTCAAAACGCTTTGTGTAGTAACACTTGCTAGAAAATATTTTCAAAACCGTTTAGGTGTCCATCCATAGGGATGCCAAGTGTGACTTCATTCCAGGACCCGTAGCATTGTGGATGCTGACAGGATTTGATTAGACGATTCCTCCATTTAGATCTAGTGTAGGATCTCATTTCATATTCCATGTATGGACATGTTGTCCATAGACAGTTTTTAGTCTTTTAGTTCATTTTTTATTATGAAGTAATTGGTTTTGGATTCTAGCCGATGGTTTATTCGGCAACCCTTATTCATTTATAAGTTGTGATGGTTGGACTCTAGTCTATTGGGAATGTGTGATTTATGTTTTCGCATTGTTTATTTGTCTGTTTTAAAGAAAGATAAAATTTGGCACCGGTCTAATTTCACTTAGGTGGTTAGTAATTAAAAAGTTTTCGACAGTGATGCTAAGAATGGACCATATGGAAAATGTGTTTTAATTTAATAAAGGCCAGATGAACCGATGTTTAATTAGACGGGGTGTCACAGTATGGTGGACTATAACTTAAGACGGACCCTACGAAAACATTCCAACTTGATTTGCCTCTCAAGATAGAAGGGTTTAGTCGACTAAATTAAATTTTTAGTTGACTAAAACTACTTGAAAACTCAAAAATCAATAGCGGCTAGTTTTCAAATTTGAATTCTAGGTGATCCCTTAATTATCGTACTCCCGCCTAATGACTAGTTGCTCATTGAAAGCCTATAAAAAGACACCTTGGGTTCCGTCCTTAAACACACAAGCTTACAACGACAACATCATTGATTAAAGTTCCAATCCTAAGTTTGTGTTAATATCCCCATGTTTCCTAGATAGAGAAACCAAGTCACATACCAATTTCAAGAAATAAACTCCATTAAACCTAAGATTTTTTCGAAACCCATTTAAGTTGCAATCTTCACCGTCAATAACTTTTTAGCAAAGTTAAAAACCCAATACCCACGTGTACAAAATCTTTAACCTAGAACTCAGTTAAGCATTATACTTGTAATTACTTGATTTTTTACTTTTCCAGAGAGAAAAAGTATACCCATTTCACCATTATTTTTAGTAAAGTTATTTTTCTTTACGTTTTGATTACAAAACTCAATATTGCGACTTATGGTAAATTTCATTGTATCTTATCGGCCAGTAGTGATGTTATTATGTGGAGTGAAGAAGTTTAAAGACCTTGGTATCTTGCATGGGTACCGCTTGGGCAAGGACGAGTTTAAAGTCTGATTAGTTGCGGTAAAGATGTTGTTCCTTGTAAGGATTTTGGTTCCACATTAAGTGAACCGCGGATAGTGATGTTTCTCGATTACCATCTCGACCATGGACGTAGGCAATGGCCGAACCACGTTAAATCCTCGATTTGCAAAGTTCCTTTAAACTCTCTCTTAACTACTTATGGTTATAGTTTATTAATTGTCTACACTAGATTTTATTTATCATATTTCAATTAATCTTTACACAAATTGAAAAGGTTCTATAATTGCCATTAAAACCCATATACCCCATTCACCACCACCTCCCCGATTATATTTTTGAACCAACGATTGGTATAAAAACCTAGCTCATAGATACTTATTTTTGAAAGACTATATTTTTCAGTATATATATCATAATGTCAATTTTACCCAATGTCTCCATTGTGGAAGGAAAATTAACAAACCAACCCTTATTTATTTATGGAACTAGCTATGGTTTTTAGAAAAATAGACTTCAATTGTTTGTTCAATCTCATGACTATGAAACATGGAGATCTATTGTTCATGGTCCATACATACCCATGAAAATTATAGATAATATTCCCATCCCTAATGAAGACATTGCATACATGGAAGATGATGTTAGAAAAGATCAAGCCGATTCCAAAGCAATAAACACTCTTGTGTGATCACTATTTATGAATGAATATAACAGAGTCTCGTGTTGCAAATCTGATAAACAGATGTGGGATAATGTTGAAATCACACAACAAGGCCCATAAATAGTTAAAGAAGATAAAATTATCATACTCATACATAGTTATGAATTGTTTTAAGTGAAAAAGGAAGGATCAATTACTGAAATGTGTGACAGATTCAATACAATTATAAATAAACTTCACAGTCTTGGTAAAAAATGTTTTAACAATGAAAAATCTAGAAAGATCCTCAGGTCAATGCCAAAGAAGTGGGACTCCAAGAAGACAATTATACAATCTCAAATTTAAATGGGAGACGTATCTTTAGAAGAAATCATTGGAGCTCTTATCACTTATAAGATGGAGATCAATGAAAGAGAAGAAATGGACAAAATAATAAAAGAAAAGTTTGGACCTCCTTGGAATTAAAGAAAAAGGAGATTGCTCCATAAACAAAATGATGGATTTATTTACAAAAAAACTTTCTAAGATTTCTCAAATATCAATGAAAGGATGGTCATGAAAAACCAAGCTACAAAAGGCAACCCTATGACAAACATCAATCCAAAGAAAAATCCAAATGTTTTGGATCCGATGAATACGACCACTTTGTTACGGATTTCCCAAAACTAAGAATGGAAAGAAGAAAAGAAATAATGGAGCGTCGTGAAATACAATGAAAGAAATCCATGAAAGCATATTGGATTGACTCGGAGGAATCTCACTCGAGTAGTGTCTAGAGGATCCGATAAAGAAAACCTATGCCTTATGGGACTAGGAAATGAGATAAAATATTGTGATTACTAATACTCTTGTTTTAATTATCAAAACTATTTTAAAACTCTTTGTGAATATTATAAACTTTGGAAAGAAAATATAAACAATCTCAAAAAGAATATCATAATTCCCTTCTCAAATATAAGTAGTCTTTAAAAGATCTAAAAAGAATGAAAAGAGAAAACGAATTTCTTGAAAGAAAACTCACACACATTGAAAATATAAAGTAACATAAGAGACTTCTTCTTGAAAAGGAAACTAAGAAACTAAAAGAGGAAGTGAAATTTTTAATGTCTTTTACGAAAAAATTCAAGGTTGCATCTACCTTTTGAAAAACAAAGATCTTCTTTTAGTAAAAGCAGAAATAGTCTTAAGCATGTGTATCATTAAAAAAAAGATGCAATCCACAGTATTCTCATCATAATATAAGATCCCCTTCCTTAAAATACTCAAATGTCCCTTTCGATAAAATATCCACTTGGGATCCTAGTGGTTTATCGCCACATATTAACCTCTATGGACCAAACATTTCAAGTGTACCAAAAACAAAAATATTATTTTAATTCATGTAGGTATGCAAAAATGCATTCGAAAAAAGAGGAAAAGTTGTATCTTAACAGTGGTTGCTCGTGCCACATGGCCGGTGACAAATCAAAATTTACTAACTTAGTTGCTAGAATATTAGGAAAGGACACTTTTGGAGATAACTCTAAAAGAAGAAGAATCGGTGAAGGCAAAATTTATACGTCATCTTCTACCTTCATTGATTATGTCCTACTTGTTGAATTAAATAGTTTTAAAATAGTTTTGATAATTAAAACTATAAAATATATATATATAATAATGCTCCTGTGCGGACTAGTCCGCATTTTAAGAATGCGGACCGGACATGTGTCACCTAGCGGTGCCCCTAGAAATTATCGCCTAAATTATAGGCACACTCTCTATCTTTTCTGGGCTCACAGCCAGGTGACACATGTTCGGTCCGCATTCTTAAAATGCGGACTAGTCCGCACAAGAGCAGGACTGTATATATATATATATATATATATATATATATATATATATATCCAAAATCGTGGTTGTCTGGTTAACAAGCATAAATATAGGCATAAGGAACACAAAAAGTTCTATAATGCATAAGGATAACACGCGCGGATATGTAATATTCGTGACTAATTACACCTCCTAACTTAGAAAATTCTAGTCCCTAATGATGAAAAAAACAAAACCAATCCACAAAAGGTGGTACAAAAAGTATACAAGCAGAAAATATAAATGCCACTTTCGTAGGGAATACAATTGCATTTAGCATATGCAATAAGTTGTTACACCCCTAGGTTACCCTAGTGGACGAGTGTCATAAAGGGTTTTCAGAGATGAAACCCACAAATATCAATGTTTTCTCAAAACATGCCCAATCAACATGCGATAAGTCCAACAATAACAAGAATGATCTCAAACACGTCATTAGCAAAGTGAATGAATTCACACAAAAATTCGTATTAACAACATTATAGAATGAACCTCATAGAATTGAAACCTCAAATATGGGAGGGAAAGCGGTCACATGCAAAGTATGATTTGGAAAAAAACTTAAATAAATCGGATAAGCGTTAAAGCGTGCATAAAAGTCAATCCTCGTCGGGTATTACACTCAATAAATGAAATCATTATGAATGGGAGGTAATACACGGGACATACGGGCATAAAGAGTAAATTTGAATGGAAACTAGGCCGCGCACATGTCACTAATGAAGAACGCAATATATAAAATGAAAAACATATAACTCAATGAAATATACCGTCATTAAACGAGGCGAAATGTATTTTCACAGATTATCAAAACTATTTAAACTTTTGCATTAAAATCACCCTAGGATCACATAGGACTTTATAGAGTTGTAATGTAGGCTTGGAGTTAAGGTTATGAAAGAAATAGATATTTATAGATTCAAAGGTCTGTGGAGATGAAAATACTTGGAATAATGAAAAATTGTGGGCAATTTCAAAATTGGACAATAATTCCATAACAAGCATCAGATATGAATTTGCAGAGTGACAAGGATTATTGAACACTATATTCATAAATGAAACTTTCTCTTTCTTTTCTTTTCTTCTTTTTATCACTTTTTGTTTTGTTTTCTTTTATTTTCTTTCTTCTATTTTTCTTCTTTTTCTCACTTTTTCTTTTTCTTTTACACTCTCACATGCTTAATTGAAACCACGTAACACGAACATCATTCAATACCATGTACCATTCCAAACAAATGTATAGAAGTAGAAATATATGGTTTATAACTCCAAAGTGGATTTGATTATGGGATTTGTGTTTATGAAACAAAGGGATATATTAAGGCTCAAAGGGGTTAACGAGGAAAAACATTTAAGGTGAGATCAAGGTCAATATGGGTGATATAACAAAGATGGTCTATAATATTTTCCTAAAGTTTACACAATTATCGAGTCAAAACAACTTTAAAAATCATGATCAAGCAACACATTTCAAGAACGAACTCAAGTAATGAACGATCAATGAAATAATAGTGAGATTACCAACGACTATAACATTTTCAAAGAGGAAAGAGAAGTGTATTACACACACAGACGAATAAAAGTTGTAAGCATATACAATGCAATAAATGATTATCTAGTTATAAAAATCTTAAACCAAATTATTAAAACAAGAAAAGTGCATGTGCTCATGGGATTAAAGTTTAATTCATGAAGTTATTCATAATATAAATAATTGAGGACTAAAGTCTAATAACTTCTAAAATCGAGAAAAGGCATCATTGAGTTGTCAATTGTATCGGGCATTTATTCAAATTTATCATCGAAAACAAAGGCACAATGCCCTGCAAAGGAGAACAAAGAAAGAAAATCTTATTGCAATTGTTAATTTTTACAAGAAAAGCATGCTTGGGAAGAACGTATAATCAAATCATGGACTAAGAAAAATAATGGATAGAATATCCCATAGCCCCAAACTAAAACAGACATTGTCCTCAATGTGAATTAAGAACCAAGTTAAAGAGAAGCAAATAAAGATATTACCCATAATGGAGCGGTCTCCAAAAAGTACAAGTCCAAAGATTCTACAAAGCATGTTAGTACCAAGAATAACAAGAAGAAGAAATAAAACTTTAACAAGAAGAAAAAATAAAACTTTAACTAATTAGATATATCTACTACGACCGGTCGACCCTGGCCAGGGGGTCGGTAGATCGAGTGTTGGGGAAAAAAGCCAATACCTCACTTCGAAGGCTTATTCTAAATCACCGGTCAACCAGGGGATCAGGGTTGGTCGATCGGTCCCTTGTTTCGTGGTGTTGTTTCTCCTTCACATGGGAGGAAACGTGCTTTTCAAAAATGGCCATAACTTCTTCGTTCAAACTCAGAACGACGTGTCGTTTGTGGCCACGCGAAGTTAATCAATGAACTATGCCTTTTTAGAATTCCACTGAGCCGAAGATGAAGTGTGAAATGTCTAAAATGCCCTTAAAGTTGAATTCGATGACGAAAGTTATTTAAAATGCAACCAATCCTCACTTTAAGCGTTCCAATACCTACTAATATTAGAAAAAAATACTTATAATTGTTGTAATCATTGTTTTGAAGCTTTTTCTAATCAAAATTCCCTTGAACCTACAAACACACTAAAAATATGCATAGGATAAGTAAGGGTATCATTCCATCTTTCATATGTGAAGAACAAAATATATGAAGACAAGTTTAAGATCATTTTCATACTAATAATTTTTTTATGATTTTTCAAAGGATTAATAATTAACTAAGTGTTGTAATTTATTTATTTTAAGGTAAACTAACTAAGAAGAAAATACTAATGAGAGAAATATGATTTATTATTTAAATTAAAACAAAGTGATAAAATATGAGTTGCAAATTTTTTTATTAAAAGTAATCTAAATTAATTAATTAAAAAGAAAATGTAGAAAATAAATTAATGAAATATAAAAGTCTAACTAAATGAAATAATTTCAAATTTTTCTCTCAATAAGTAAGAATCTCAAAGAGAGAAAAACTTGATACTACAAAAAGAAAGAAGAAGAATATCTATAATATGTACAAATGGGTGAACTCCCAAATACTCATCAATGTTTGAATTAAATCTGCTCAAAATACAAACAACCGCAACAAATATTTGCATTTAAGTATTTCTCCCTCTAAATGAACTCTCAATGCACTATTAAATAATGATAAACATTTGCAAAAAATACAAACTCTCTCACTATAAATTTGTACATAAAAATTCATTCATGTGAAATAAATTCTACCACACCACTCTATTTTGAGATATTTGCTAAAAATACAAACACTCTCCATAGAGTGATGAAGCATAAATTATCCCATTTTTAAAACTGAAATGAAGAACTCCCCTTTTCAAATGCCACAAGTCTTAAATTTAAAGGTGAGATGAGGCTAGGGATAAAATTGGAAGGTATAATGGATGAGGGTAGTTTAGGAAAAAAGGGGGTAAAAGTTAACATGTGACTTTTATTTTAGGACAAATGCAGACGCTTGGGTGTTGGGGATAATGGGTTTAGCATGAAATGGAAAATAAAGCTTGGGTAAAAGGTAAATGAGTTTTGCAGGAGGTTTGAATTTCGGTTTCATACAAACGTGTCAGAGGTAAGAGCTGATTTCGATATGGGGATTTAAAGGATTAGACATGGGTTTTGTTGGTTTATGGTTTGGACAAATTGGGTTAAGGGTCAACGGGTGTTTTTTATTTATTTATTTTCTTTGACTTGGGTTTGTGATTTTGGCAGAATGAAATGACTTTGGCTTGGGATGAAATGAATGCTCTCCGGTTAGACTTGCGTTCGTTCGATTTAGAGAGCATCCAGGTTCGATTTGGTATGGGGGATACCATGGAAAGTCCGGTTATGGTCGCCTAAATGGGGCCGGAGTTTGGTTTGATTAAGGTGGGTTCGATTTATAGTGAGGTCAGGTGAGATGGGTTTAACATGGTATACAGAATTGGACTCGGGTATGGATATTTGTTCGAAGTAGACAGGAGGGACGATGGTAATGGGTTAAAGAATATAGGTTGAACCACCGAATTTCGCAGGTGTATGCCCTGGGTAAGGTTCGGGTTGCCATGGAATTTGGGATCTGCTGATTTTAGCCACAACCTGCTGGTGGTGCCAGGTGCGGTTCGTCGGGTCGAGTTTATAGCCGGATGTCGGGTTGGTTTGGCGAGTTCATTGGAGGTGGGTGGATGTTAGGTTGGGTTGTTGTTGTATAAGGGAGATAGGATAGTGGTGGGTACCCCCAGCAATATGGGTTCTTGAGGATGAAATCGTCCATAATTTACCCAAAATAATGTGTTTGCGGTCAAACTGGTTTAAAAGATCCAATAAGATTGGCAGGTCTTTAGCGGGTCAAAATGATTTTGGAACCTCTTAAAAATAAAACTCAAATTACTAAAGACTTTAAAGATTTTTTTTTATTTAAGTACTTACTTGTATATTTTTTTTCAAAATTACTATACCATATTTATCCGTATATGGTATAATAATTGTTTTTTTTTTAAAACGGGTCAACCCGGCTCGACCCGGATTTGACCCAACCCAACACGTCCAAATTATTATGTTCGACCCGCTTTTAACCCGCCCAAATTTATCTGTATCCATTTTTGACTCGTCCATAACCGTCCATTTACCACTACTAGTGGTGTTAATGGAGGAGACTCAGAGAGATGGGAGAGGGTGTTGGGTTGAAGATGAAGCGGGGGGTTAGTTGAGTGTAGTGGGGGTGTAGATTAGTATGGTGTGTGTGAGTGTGTGTTTGTATTCTAAAAATAAATAAAAATAAAATATAAACTATTTACAATCTAATAAAAATAATACTACCTAACTAAAAATAAAATTAATAAAACTAAAAATAAATTCCTAAAAACTAATACTAATAAAATAAAATAAAATAAAATAAAGATTAAAAATTAAAAACTAAATAAAAACCAAAGTAAAATACACTAATTAAAAAGAAATAGAAAAATAGAAAATGAAACCTAGAAAATTCCAAAATAAATCCTAAAAATAAAAACGACATAAACTAAAAATCTAAAAAAATAATAAAAGTATAAACTCAACACACACAGGGTTTGGTGTGGGTTTAGGCCAGGTTACGGTGTAGGTTAGGATTATGTGATTGGTTATTTAGCTACTTCTTGATGCAAATTGCCTTGAAATAGTGCTTTTGAAATCGCAAATGCTTATTGACCTACAAAATAAACAAATACCAACATAAGTTCGATTTTACCGAGAACTAACAAGTAAAATGCATCTATTTGAGGTATAAATATAACACTTTTGGGTACTTATCACACCACCCCCAAACAGAACATTGCTAGTCCTCGAGCAAAAATAGAAAGAAAGAAAGAAAAAAGATAAGAAACCAAAAGTGTGCCACATTACACTTAGCATGTACAACACGCCGTCAAACCTCTAGGTTGCCCTAGAGGACGAGTGTTGTCTCGTAAGGGTTTGCAGTGAATACATCCAAAAAATTATTTATTTGCAAAATGAAGTTAATCTCATCTTTAGACAGAGAAATATCATACAATCCATCATTTAAGGAATACGAGTAATGAACTATGAAGTATATTAAAGTAAACTCACTTAATACCCAAGACAAATCCTTTCTAGAACTCAACGTGCATAATGTGAATCACTTTAAATCGTTTTAAGTATCATAAGAGTAATTTGTAGATCACCTTTCAAAATCAATGCTTCGACTTCCAAATCTCACGGGATATATCTCTCTAAAATGATATCTCGAGATTTGGGTAAGTGTATCTCTCTTGTGTGTGAGGATGTGAGTAAATTTAAACAATTTTAAACGTCTCACACACATATATGAAAGACTGGATACAAGAATGAATTTGATCTCAAGGAAGAAATGCAAATCACTATATTGAGAATGTAGAGTTATTTACCACATAGACTTTTCATTTGTCCGAACACTTCACCAAAGGTAAGAATGGGATTCAACGTAAAGGGTAAGGGGAAATGAGATTGGTGATATGGATGATGCAATGATTTTTGGGTTTTTGACAAGACGGGACAACTTGAACAATTAATGTCTACATTTTACAAAATTTTGATCACATACTTTTCTTTTTTCTATATATCGCTATTTTATTTTTCTTCTCTTTTTTTTTCTTTTTTTTTTGCGATGTTTTTTTATATGATATAATTCGTCTTTTAGAGCACGAATGATGACATTTTACATATATAATTTTAAACACACTTTTTTCAAAAACCAAGGGTGACGATGGAATAATGATATATGGATGGTATGAATGATGTGGTAATATGGAAAAAGGATGGTGGGACATGGAAAATGGGGTAAATGATTAGTGTTCGGGACAAACTAGAAGACGCATTTTTTTCATAACTCAAAATTGATGTCATCCTCAGTGATTATGCCAAAATTTGAAGAATAATGAGATCATGCAACGACTTAAAGTACGGTATCCAAAGGAAGTTGAGACAACTTGTGACTCGGAGATTGCAAAAAAATTCTCAAAAATGATTAAAATCTCAACTCTCATAAGCTGAAGTCTCCACTAGTGATCCCTAAGGTCCTTTTGAGAATCGTAGTACTCTTTAACTCTAAACCGTAGTGACGTGATACGTGCGCAAATTAAGTTGAGTCTAGAAATTCATGGTGCAAAATGCCTTGGAACGTATTACATTAGCTATTTAGAAAAAAATAAATACTCTAGCTTGATTCCTAGACTTAAAAGATGGACGATAGAAAATTCACGTCAATAAATGAGTTGAAAGAAACTGCACGAAAATTTAAAAATCAGGTTTTAAAAATCAAAATTTTTCAAAAGAGGTGCGATTTTGATAAAATTCCCCTGCAAAACATATATATATATATATATATATATATATATATATATATATATATATATATATATATATATATATATATATATATATCCAAAACCGAGGTTGTCTGATTAACGAGCATAAATATAGGCATAAGGAACACAAAAGGTGCTAGAATGCATAAAAATAACGGGCGCGGATATGAATATTTGTGACTAATCACAAATCTCCCCCGTTGGCTATTCCGGTACAAAAATAAACAAACTTATCCAAAATCCAAATTACATAAACAAAATTTCATAAATGGCAAAAGAAAGCTAACACCCTTCCTAACCATCGAACGGAATGGCATAAGTCTCTTTGTCTTCAAACTTCTTCTTCTTCTTCTTCCACAAACTTTGTCTTCATCCGGTGCGTCTTGAATTTCTCTTTAAGTACCTACACACATGAGACAAAAACATATACCCCGCGACGCATCGAGTTTTAAACAAACATATAAAAACATAAACACTCCCCCGTAATTTGTCATCCCCATTTTTATCTGTAATAGACAAAGGAGTAAAACAAAATCATGAAATACAAAGAATCACTTAGAAGATACGATATCATCAGGAAAATATATAAATCAAGCATGTGTAATGATAATCTCAAAGGCAAACACCACCTACTATTTTTGAAAAAATTTATTTTTGAAAAAAAATGTAAATTTTAAAAATACAACACATACCATATATAATATATGCAAAAATATACCAAAGCAAATCCATCGCACATATATAGGTATAAACTACCATAAAACACAACACAAAACACATAAGCCTTGCACACTAACATGGTATCAGTGTGCCTAAATATGTGAGATAGAATGAATGAGCATAAACTAATTACAAATGAATTATGACCCAAGCACTCAAATATGTTCAATAAGTTCTAATTGATAGCAAAAATTTATCAAACTAAGCTTTAGCGTCAAGTGAAAAATAAAATGAGCTTTCATGAACAAATAAGCACAATTCACACAAGCCTAGAATATTGATGATTATACAAATTAATAGCGTCGTGACAAAATAAGCATAACTAGGATTCATGAAGAGTGCGCTTTTGTTCAAATAAAGGAATTATTTAATTAAACACAGTTTTTCAATTAAATCCTAAAATATGCATCTAGATGATTTATCAAATAAAATAAATATAGCATGTGACACAACATATCAGGAAAAATCCCCGCAGGGCAAAACCATATTATTTTCACTATAATTTGTAAACAACGGTTACACGGATTATAATGAAAATAAGTGTGACATACGAAAATACCCGTAGATGTCGGTTCCAATGTCGTCGGCTGGAATCTCCCGCAAGAATTTCAGATGAGCAATGAAGAAGATACCGGCTTCTCCACAAAATACTCCAAAATGAGTAAGAATAATCTCTTAAAGGTTTATGGTGTGCCAATGATAAATGGGAATTAAGTGTGCATTTATAAGGATGGCTTAAAGCCTAAAAAATAACTTTAGGGAAAGAAGGCAGAATAAGGGCCGAATTTTGCTCAGCATGTTGCAAAGGTGTTTTGACCACTAAGAAGTGGTGACAGCATTTGGCACAGAATCGAGGTCGGCGGCGTCGTTCGAACGACATTGGATATCGTTCGAACGAGAACACGTGTCGTTCGAACGAGTTCGCGCGACATGCTTATGTCGCTGGAACGACATGTGATCTCTTTTGAACGAGCACGCTTTCTAAAAAAGTCCATTTCAACTTAGAAAAAATTCTACATTTGATAAAAAATAATTTCAGACTTTAAAAAATATTTTCTAAAAAATTCCAAAATATTTATACAAATATAAACAACTCCAATTAATCATTTTACTGATAGTGCGCCATGGAGTTGTGGGAAACGGTTGAGCAGTAAGTAGCATGTAGCAATGATGCGCGTGTGAAGATAATGGATGCATGGATTCGGATAAAGGCCGTCATGGATGATCATGATGACGTGCCTAATGTAGCAATATCAGACATACAAACTGTGATCTAGGAAAAACTTAAAAATCCTCGATTCTACCCCGGACATTTATAAAATTATGTCCTTACAAATTTTCCCCTATGTCTATGCCGATACATACATAAAAAATTTGAATTATGCAATCACCCAAAAACAAATGACATATAAGATAATATCCCCATTAAACCCTCAAACTGAGAATATTAAGTGACATGCCTTCAATCAAACTTTAACATCTTCAAATCTTCAACACTTCAGAAACTCCCAAAGCTTTTCTCATCAGGGTGTGCAATCCAATCAACTTTGAACCTACACACATGAGAAAAAGCATATACCCGTGACACGCAACAGTTTGAAATATAATGTTATGCAAAAATCAAAGATCAATGAGACTTAAGCAAATCATAGATAAATCAACAAGATTTTCTCCCCCATAATTCATTCTCCCCCTTTTTATGATGTCTCTAAAATAGACAGATATGAGAAGCATAAATATAGAAAATGTCATAAAAATATCTATTTTTGAATTTTTCAAAATTTTTACTCAAAATATACAACAAAGAATTAAAGAATCTTCTATTTTTGAATTTTTTTTTCAAAATTTTTACAACAAAGAATTTAAGAATATTCTATTTTTGAATTTTTTCAAAATTTTTACACAAAGTGTACAACAAGGAATCACACTATTAAAGAACACAAAAATAACCAAGTCGATGATAGCGAAAATGTAGGGGTGTGAACACATTCGATCGGTAAATAAACTCAATCAACCATATGTGCACGATGCATATGTGAACTCCTAACGAATGACCATCAAAAGTATCCTTAGGTGTAAAAATTATTGAATTTAGATGACATCGCCTTAATCAAAACAACAAATTGAAGTCAAAGTGATTTCCACACCAACAACGTCAAAACTATTTAGCGTTCTTTCAAGATTTTCAAGGACGTGCAAACCCGTTTAAATTTTCCAACCAAACTTCCTCAGATGTATATTTTGAATAGAGGTGATCTAAATTCTCAAACTTTGGAGAATTGATGGTGAAACCTAATGGCCCATATTTGGCATGTATTACTTTTTATTGCCTTTAAATTTTTTTCAGGCTCTTTTAACCTCTTTGGACCCCGGATAATAAAATTCCTCAATTTTTAGGTCCGTTTTAACGGTGGCTTTAGCGCAAAGGATAGATAATTACCTTTCGTAGCCCCTCTCCATTTTTAAAATACCACACAATCTCACAAAATGGTTTTTACATGCACACCTTTCTTATCAAGTTTTATCACGCTTGGTTCGTTTTACGGACAGGATTAAAGTGAAAACACCTAACCAACATGTGATAAGACAAGCACAATAATCAAAAAAATCCGTGCAAGTGTACAATAAAGGAAATCATGAGTCAAACATGTAGGAAGTAACACTTAATTACATCTTATTGACTCCAAACATTATAAAGCACAAGGATGACATGATATATTGTCTCGAAACACTATCAAATAGTCACATGAATAAATGGATTAAAATTGTGACTTGGCTATCTTAAATGCACATCCATAAAAGGTGTAAATAAAATACAAAAATCTTTTTGTTCTTTTCTAAAATTTTATAATAAGAATATCTTTTTGTTCTTTTCTAAAAATTTTATAAAAAGAAAATATTTTTGTTCTTTTCTATCTCTTTTTAAAAAAATATATATATATATATATATATATATATATATATATATATGATACAATCTAGCAACAGGAATAATTTTATATGAAAATGACAAAGCACCCTTCCCTAGACACGGCACAACCCCTCACTCAACTATGTAAATCCCAAAAGACTTCCTAAGACATTCGAATCTAAGGTCATCTAAAGGTTTCGTGAAAATATTGGCTAACTGACGATCGGTGGGTACGTAACTCAGGGATACGACTTTCCTCCACTAGCTGTCGTATAAAGTGCTCTCGTATCCTGATGTGCTTTGTGCACGAATGCTGGACTAGATTGCGGGATATGTGTATCGCGCTCGTGTTATCACAGGAAATGGTCATGGTGTCCTATGAAATCCCATAATCCTCCAGCATTTATTTCATCCACAAGAGTTGCGTGCAATAACTCCCAGCGGTACTCAGCCTCCGCAGTGGACAACGAGATGGAGTTTTGCCTCTTAATCAACTAAGAGACAAGAGCAGAACCAAAATAAAAACACCCACCAGAAGTGCTCTTACAACCATCTACATCCCCGGTCCAATCGGCATTCGAATAGGCGGACAAACGGTCATTGGTATCAAAGGAATAAAAATACCATATGAGAGAGTCCCACTCACGTATTTGATAAATTGTTTTAGAGCAATTAAGTGTGACTCTTTCGGGGACGCCTGATATCACGCACAAACTCCAACACTAAATGCTATGTCGAGATGACTAGTAGTCAAGTAGAGACGACTACCTATCATACTCCGATACAGGGTTTGTTCTACGTCCTTGCCTGAAGTGTCCTTACTAATCTTGATAGAAGTACTCATAGGTGTACGATCATGCTTAGCGGAGTCTAAACCGAATTTCTTCACTAGGTCTCTAGCATACTTGGATTGGGAGATGAACATCCCATCCTCTAGCTGACAAACCTGGAGACCAAGGAAGAAAGTAAGATCACCTACCATTCTCATCTCAAACTCACTTTTCATTTTCTCCTCAAAGTGGTGAGCATGCTGGGAGCATGTGGATCCAAAGACTATGTCATCCACATAGACCTGGGCAACCAAAATAGCACCGTCATCTCTCCTGATGAATAACGTCATATAAACTCCCCCTCTCTTAAAAGCCACGGGCTAAGAGATAGGATGTAAGCCTCTCGTACCAAGCACGGGGTGTTTGCTTCAAACCATACAAGGCTTTCCTCATATAGTAAACGTGCTCTGGGTGCGTAGGGTCTTCAAACCCTTTTAGTTGAACCACGTAAACCTCCTCCTGTAAAATGCCATTTAGAAAGGCACTCTTGACATCCATCTGATATAACTTGAAGCGCAGATGACATGCGATGGCGAGTAGTAAGCAGAGGGACTCAAGCCTCGCAATAGGAGCAAATTTCTCCCCAAAGTCTACTCCCTCGATTTGTGTGTAACATTGAGCAACCAACCTAGCCTTATTTCTGATTATGGTACCATTTTCATCCATTTTATTATTGAAAATCCACCTGGTACCTATCACATTAGTCTCACTAGGTTGGGGGACAAGTTCCCAGACATTATTCTTTTTAAATTGAAGCAACTCATCCTGCATGGAAGATATCCAGTGTTCATCCTTGAGTGCTTCTTTGTGATTCTTGGGCTCGACTGTGGACGTGTAGTAAAAATGACAAACAACGTTCTCTAGCTGAGCACGAGTCTTGACCCCTAAAGTGGGATCACCAACAATGGCAGAAGGATCATGACTCTTGCGAACCCAAGCAGGTATGTCCCCTAACACAGGAGTAGAGTCCACAGAGTGTGGGTGAGGAACAAGTAAGTCGCTACCAGAAAAGTCCTCATCCTCACACTGAAGGCTAGGATCAATAAATGTTCAAGGTTCGTCATCTTGAACGGTGACGTTTATTGACTCCATAACCTTAAATCTCTTCAGGTTAAAAAATCGATACGCTCTACTATTTGATGAATATTCTAGCAATATTCCTTCGTCGCTCCGGGAGTCAAACTTTCCTAGTTGCTCTCTATCCCGTAGAATTTAGCATTTACTCCCAAAGATACGGAAATAAGCAAGGTTGGGTTTCTTGCCAGTCCATAATTCATAAGGCGTCTTAAGTGTGTGTGGACGTAGGTAGACCCTATTCACCGTATGGCATGTAGTAGACACTGCCTCTGCCCAAAATCTCCTAGTAACCTTACGACCTAGAAGCATAGATCTAGCCATTTCTTGAATCGTCCTATTTTTTCTCTCAACAATCCCATTTTGCTGAGGAGTCTTTACAGTTGAAAACTAATGTTTGATTCCTAGGCTATCACAGTAAAGATCTACCTTTGCTTCCTCAAATTTTGTGTCATTGTCACTACGTATCCTGTTGATAGTGACTCCCTGTTGATTTTGCAGGACACGACACTTGGTCGTTAAAAACTCTACAGCATCGGATTTCTCTCTCAAAAAACCTATAATCGAATATCTAGAGAAATCATTTACCATTACGAGGATACCTCTTACCACCCAGACTCTTAGTACAAGTAGGACCCATAAGATCCATGTAAATTAACTGAAGCACACGGGAGGTGGTAATGGAATGCAACTTCCTGTGGGGATTTTGGATTTTCTTTCCCAACTAACAAGGTCCACAAATCGTGGAAGTTAGCTTTCCAAGAGATGGTATGCCACGTACTAGGTCCTTTTTAGCTAAACGAGACAAATCTCTTACGTTCACATGACCTAAACGTTGGTGCCACTGATCCATAGGAGTGATCGTGGCGCTGTTGCAAACAAGTAAGGATGTGGGCACAGTCCCATAACAATTATCTTCTATCCTCACCCCTTGCACTAAAAGTTTACCGGATTGATTATAGACATTACACACGTCCCGGTCAAACTTTACGTCAAAGTCAGCGTCACACAGCTGGCTAATGCTGAGAAGGTTTTCCTTCAAACCTTTGACGTAAAAAACATTCTTTAGCTTAGAAAATCCTGGTAACACAACTGTACCTCGTCCTATAATGCTATACTTGCTTCCGTCTCCAAAGGTGACTCTACCATCCTTATAATCCTCTAGGTAGGTAAAGAATGAGACATCACTTGTCATATATCTAGAGCACCCACTATCAAAATACCACTGTGAGGTATTATGTACTTTGAGAGCGACATGAACAACAAGGGCCTTTTCGTCTTTCTTAGGTACCCAAGACGTGGTAACCTTTTGTTTACCCTTGTTGTTTTTGGTTTTAGCCGGGATGCGAGAAGCATTTACTGACAGCAAAGATATCCGTCGTAATTCCTTCATTAAACTCAGTGATGTCACAGCTAAAAACTCAACACGCTCTCTCAGACTGGCAAAATAATCAGTATGATGTGGTGGAGCAGTAGTACGTCGTGTCCGACCCAAACTATAGCAAAACTCCCTGAGGTGGCCTTTTCTTTTGCAGTACGTACAAAAGAACACAGTCTTAGGCGAACCTCCATTTGTTTCTCTTGGTCGAACACTCCTTCGTGGTTTTTGACGATGGCCATATGGAGTTATAGTAAACTCAGGAACAGGTCCAGGTGCAATTTTGGTCATGGAGGCACCATTAAAATCTATTCCCTGCCGATCACCAAAACCTAAAGCGGGGCCGAGGAGCATCTTTCCAGATTTGTCCTCGATTTGAACCTTGACTTCTTGTGCTCGCTCAAGATCATGAGTAAGATGGATAACATGGGCTTCAAGTTTCTTCCATGTCTCCGGGAGGAATGGAGCCCACTCCTAAGATTAGCCACTTGTTTAGTCAAGTCCCCTTTCTCTTTCTCAAAACCACTCACTCTCTCTCTAAACAGTCTTTCTCTCTCTCTCTAAACAAGCTTTCTTTCTCAACACAGGGAGATACTCTTTCTTTCAAGGTAGTGTAGGTGGAGGATTCTCTCTCTCTCTCGCTTCTTGTAAATCTTCCTTTAAAGCGGTGATCCTAAGAACTAGCACTTTGTTATGCTTTTTGGTTTTAAATGACTCATTATATAACTTAGCGTAGGCACGTTGAAGATTACACTCGCTTTCACTTGCATCTTTATCACTGTCGAGGAGTCCCTGTGAAGTAGCATCCTCAACATCGTGAGGAGAACTAGAAGTATGGCTAGTCATGAATGCGATGAAGTTGCATTCATGTGGTGACTCGGCTCCAAAATCCACTGACTCAACCTCACTGTCGTCACTAAGGGTATCATTAAAGACTAGGGGTGTTCGCGGTCCGGTCCGGTCCGGTTCGGTTTTGAGGCTTTTTTTGGACCGGACCGACTTGGTCGGTCCTCTAAAAAAATGGACCGAGACCGGACCGATAATGTCGATTCGGTTTTTTATAGGGTCGGTTCGGTCTAACCAGTCGGTCCTCACATTAATGAATTACATCATTTATAATAATAAAAATATACCTGTGTCTAATTTTTCCAAACATTAAAAACTAAAAACTATCAAAATCTGCAATTAAAACAAACCTACTATTGGATTAAATTATAATTTAAACTAGTCAAATATTAAAATATATACTTTTACTATTTATTTATGTTATATATATACATATATATGTAGAAATATATTATTTTATATAGAGTCGGTCCGGGTCGGTCCTACCAGGGTTTTTAAAACTGTAAACTGTGGACCGGACCGATTAGGTCGGTCCACCAAAAAAATAAACCGAAACCGGACCGATTAAGAAAAAAGACCAAAAAAAAGGGTCGGTTCGGCTCGGTTCGGTTCGGTTCGATCCGTCGGTCCAGTCGGTTTTTTGGACACCCCTATTAAAGACAGCGTTGACCTTTTCTTTTGCAAGTCTATTCAGCCTAGTAGCACACTCAAAAGCTCTATGACCCTTACCGTCGCACTCATAGCATCTCTCACCATCTTTACTAAGGTATTTAAAACCTTTTTCATTTTTCTTATTTTTCTCAAAAAACTTTTTATCTTTGAAATTTTCATTTTTCTTGAATATGAGATTTTTCTTGAAATTTTTAGCAAATAGGGCCAAATCATCTAAATCAAAATCACACTCAGAATCTGACGTTTCTATCTCCCTTTTTCTAGATGACTCAACTCTCTTTCTTGCTGACCCCTCACTTTTTCTAGCCTGGGCATTAAGTGCAATACCTTTATCTTTAGATTTGAAGGATTTAGGAAACATATCAATTTCATATGTTTGTTAGTCTCCGACAAGTTCCTCCAATTTAAGCGTATTTAAATTACCAATAGAATTTAGCACAGTGACTTTAGGGATAAAACACTTAGGAAGTGGTCTTAGAATCTTTTTAACAACTCTAGCATTAGGAATGTGTTCACCAAGATTAAAACTAGTGTTAACAATATCAGATAACCTAGCATAAAATTCATCAAAACATTCAGTCTCAAGCATGGTGATAGTTTCAAATTGAGTTGTTAAATTTTGCACTTTAGACTCTTTCACAGCATTAGTTCCTTCATGGGTAATTTGTAAAACATATCATTCTTCTTTTGATGTGGTGTATGTCATAATACGTCGGAACTAGTCAGGTGTAACGGATCCAGAAATAGCACTTAAACCCTTAGAATTAAAAGATGACCATTTAAATTCGTCTTCAGTCCATTCAGTCACTGATTTTAAATTAGTCACATTATCAGCAGTGACGGAGGGAGGTGTCCACCCTTTTTCAACCAAAATCCAAACACGTTCATCAATGGCTTTTAAAGCAAATTTCATGCGGGTTTCCAGTAAGCATAGTTTGTCCCATAAAAAATTGGCATTTTATTATATAATTTCTCCATTGAACACCCCCTTTTTCAAAAATTAATTTTTCAAAAAATTGATATCTTAGAAAAAAAATTACGGAAAATTACACGGTATATTGTGTAATTGGCTCTGATACCAATTTGAAGAGTACGCTTTTGTTGAAATAAAGGAATTATTTAATTAAACACAGTTTTTCAATTAAATCATAAAACATGCATCTAGATGATTTATCAAATAAAATAAATATAGCATGTGACACAACATATCAGGAAAAATCCCCGCAGGGCAAAATCATATTATTTTCACTATAATTTGTAAACAATGGTTACACGGATTATAATAAAAATAAGCGTGACATACGAAAATACCCGTAGGTGTCAGTTCCGATGTCGTCGGCTGGAATCTCCCGCAAGAATTTCAGATGGGCAGCAATGAAGAAGATACCGGCTTCTCCACAAAATACTCCAAAATGAGTAAGAATAATCTCTTGAAGGTTTATGGTGTGCCAATGATAAATGGGAATTAAGTGTGCATTTATAAGGAAGTCTTAAAGCCTAAAAAACAACTTTAGGGAAAGAAGGCAGAATAAGGGCCGGATTTTGCTCAGCGTGTTGTAAAGGTGTTTTGACCACTAAGAAGTGGTGACAGCATTTGGCACAGAAATCGAGGTCGGCGGCGTTGTTCGAACGACATTAGATGTCGTTCGAATTAGAACACATGTCGTTCGAACGAGTTCGCGCGACATGCTTATGTCCCTCGAACGACATGTGATCTCGTTTGAATGAGCACGCTTTCCAAAAAAGTCTATTTCAGCTTAGAAAAAATTCTACATTTGATAAAAAATAAATTCAGACTTTAAAAAATATTTTCTAAAAAAATCCCACATATTTATGCAAATATAAACAACTCCAATCAATCATTTTAGTGATAGTGCGTCGTGGAGTTGTGGGAAACGGTTGAGCAATACGTAGCATGTAGCAATGATGTGCGTGTGAAGATGATGGATGCATGAATTCGGATAAAGACCGTCGTGGATGATCATGATGACGTGCCGAATGTAGCGGTCTAAGACATACAAACTGTGATCTAGGAAAAACTTAAAAATCCTCGATTCTACCCGGGACATTTATAAAATTATGTCCTTACAATTCATTGTGCAACCCGTTGATCTTCAACTAAACATCCTCAAAAGATAAACATATATCATATTTTCTTTTCTTTTCCCAATTCTTTTGAAGCGGTTTTTTTTAATGATCAAACATTTAACTAAACTATGTTGGCCCCTTTTTAGATTTTTTTTTGTTTTTATTGCCTTTATTTTTTCTTGGGCTCTTTTCAACGATGGCTTTTATGCAAAGTCAACCTGTCTTTTGCAGTCCTTTCCCGTGCTCGCTCATATTTTTTTAATATTAAACAAAATCTCTCACATGCAACGATCCTTACATGCACAAATCCCTTAGTCACATAAACATGTAGAGGAAAAAACTAATTGGAGAACATCTCACACAGCTCAAATATACATGTGAAGTTAATGTTCAAAAAGTTTGTACATGTGTGTGCAAAGGCATATACAAAGTCGAATCCATAAAGCAAATCAAGTTCGAAACAACTCCATGAAAACATAGTTAAGAAAAATCTAAGTATTTAAAGTCATAACCAAATATCCTAACCACATGAAAATTGCGAAGTGAATTGGATTCAAGCACACCAATATACCATACTAACTGTGTAAAAATAAAATACACAAAAATCCAAAAAAAATTTGTATTTTTCCAAAAAATTTATCAAAATAAAATCTTTTTGTATTTTTCCAATATGAATCAATAGAAGAAAAATATAATACAAAAGATACACATGTCATTAAACTAGCAAACATATACCATGAAGTACAACTAGAGTATGACAAACAAAATCATGCAAGCAATCATCCATAAGATATAGCATTTGAAGCATCTTGTTTAAGCATGTGAGAAACAAGTAGTCTAACATCTAGTTCCTCCAAAACAGATTTTCTAACCGAAATAGATGTATACTTAATGTGTCAGGTTTTAGGAACCAAAGGAACACTAGACTTAAACTTCCTAGGACCTTTTCCAAGATCATAAAAAAACGCCCTAAGGTGACATTTCCTACCACAATGTGAACATGTTTAAACACAAGGAATATTACCTATGGGTTGACATTTTCTAACGTCCTTGGATGCGATTGATCCTCTAAAACAAACAATGGTCTTGGCTTTAACACTGGAAGCATTAGAATTATGGAATCCAATACCATTACTACTAACACTACTAGAATCTTTTAAATCACCTTTTAACTTTAAAATTGTAGACTCAAGCAAAAAATTAGACTCTTTCAATTTTAGGGACTCCTTCAAATTTTCAATCATTCCTGAAAGGTTATCTCGCTCCCCCTTAATGCAAGCAACCTTATCCCTAAGAGTCTTCTCACGTGCCTTTAAATCTAAAATCAATTTATCATAATCCTCAATGACACATACACTAACCCTAGAAGTTTTAGAGTTTTTTTTCTAAAAAGCGAACTCTATCATCACTCTCTTTCTTAGACAATTCTAAATTTTTAAACTCACGATCCATGTCCACAGGTTTCTCACGAAAGAAATCTCTTTGAGTTTGAACATTTTGCAAAAGTTCCAAAGTTGCTCTTAAACAAAAAATTTTCTTTTCAAAAATCTCAATTCTTTTAGCAAACTTCAAATTCAAATGATTTAAGTCGTCATCATTATGGGAATCAATCGAGAGAAAGATAAATAAATCAACACAAGAGAGATGGATAAGAAAACCACCCTAAAACAGCAGTAAACAAGGATTTACATGATAAATTAGTGCAACCCACTCTAATACTACTTGTTGAGGTATGAACAACTGAATGCTCTGGTACCAATATGAGAATGCGAAAATAAATTTGCTCGGCAAGGATGGTCACAAATAAATATTCTATTTTTGTGTTTTCAATTTAAAAGTCCAAGCATACGAAACCAATTTTTTAAAAAAAATAATATTTGATTAAATTAGTTATGAAGGCAAATATGTGTTCAAAACAATATGAATATGTTATGCATTCACGAACATAAAGATTGAGGAAAAATCACTTTCGGGAAAAACCTTTATTCAGCACTTTAGAAATCTACAGGACTATCGACTTACATACTACTTGATACTAGCCATAAGTATAATGCGTAGTATCTTCGTAAATCACCAAAGAAAACTACTCGGTGAGGAGCAGTCCACACGCGGCCTTCCACGCTCTGTATCCACCGATCAACATTTGTCTTCAACAGTGAGTTCCCTCAAGAATCACATTGGTCAGCTATGGAGATGCCTTATCCACAAAGATGTATACAAGATACTCAAACAATCTAGGATTTAAACGAATTCACAATAATAATTTTAAGGATGTATGTTGTGAATTAAAAGTGTTGTAGAACACTAAACAAAGAAGAACTTTTGCAAAATCTATGCAGAAACGCATCAAGCAAAAGTCTTAAAAAATCGAACACGAAACATGTATTTATAAGGCATTCACAAATTTCAAGGTGGTGACTCGTTCGAATGAAATAAGAGGCTCGTTCGAACAAGAGAAGCAACTCATTAGAACAAAACATAATCTCGTTAAAACGACAAGGCTTTCTCATTTGAACAAGCTTCAAACGACCTTCTGATGAGTCAAAACAGTACTCTCTCGATCGATCCTCGTTAGATAAAAACTTCAAACGACGAAAACACATTCTCGTTTGCACGAGATTTCAAATAAAATATTTTTCTGTTTAAAATAAAACCCTTGTTCGTTTCTAGTAAAAATAAACATCCCAAAAATAAAGTCTATGAATTAATTTAAACACTAAATTACTTGATACCTTTCATGGGATGTCAGGAAATCTTGAGTGTTGCTATCGATTTGTCGTGATGGTACGTGACGATTTGTAACAAGATACGACAAACTAGCCTAAAACAGTACAAGGACTATATTTTGAGCAGTATAAAAAAATTTGTTCTTACACACGAGTTTAGGACAAGGGTATATTAGACTAGTGAACATAGATACACCCCCATGATTAAATATTTTCTTCTATTAAAAAATTGTCTTAATTTAACCTTTGTAGATTTTTGGATTTCCATATATGATGTGCAATGTACTCTTCATATATATAACTTCTGTTAAAAAAGGCATATTGTGTACTTAGAAGATTTGTTCATAGGTTGAATCTTCTTTGAAATATCTACTCTGAAACTCCATGCACATTATATCTCCTTTGGCAACCTCCTCGCTAGACATTCACCTTAGTGAAGACATCCTTTACTTCAGCGAAAGATGCCATCACTAGTCGCGAAGCCACTGGATGGTTATTCCAAAAAACTCGTGATGAGAGTCGCTCATGCTCACTCCGGTGAAGCATAACGCCGCTGCAGTGAACTGCCCGCAACATTTGCAGTGGATTGTATATCTTTTTGGTTGATTTGGTTGGAAGTTGTGCCATGTGTCAAATCTCGAGATTTTGTAGCTAGGACTTACCTTATGATCACTTAAGTGTGTAGCACACAAGCTTAAGCCACCGTAGTGTTCCCCGTTTGGCTTATAGCTTGTATACAATACACCAAATCAATGAAGAAGGAAGGAAGAAAGAGATTTTGCATCCAAGCTAACAAAAGAGATTTTTTATAAAGAAAAGAAAAAAAATTTAGAGACAAAATATTTTTTCTTCATTTAGTGTTCTTCAAACTCGTTTCATTTTTGAAGATTTAATCCTTCTCTTCTCAAGATTGAACAAACCATTTATTTCTTTAGAGTTTGAAAAACACTTTGTGAGTTTTGAGTGTCATACACTTTACTTCCACTTGTCAACCTTTAGGATATCCTCACACAAAGACTTTTGTTGTTACTCTAGATTCCATTTTCATTGGAGCAAATGCTCATCAACTATAAAGAATATTTGAGTTTTTTTTAGGATTTGAGAATATTAGTTGCAGACCAAAACTGATTGCGATTGTCTAGCGTTCTCCAACTATTGATGCGTTATCATGTCGGAAGATAAGATGTGAAAGTGTGTTAGAGGAAGTTATGCACAAAGGAGTGTCAGCTTAAGTTATTATTTGCAAGTCTTTACCTTAGGTCCTTAGCACATTTGTCATTCAAATCGACCCCTTAGTGATTTTGTCTTTACCTTAGGTCCTTAGCACATTTGTCATTCAAATCGACCCCTTAGTGATTTTGTCCTTGTATATCCGATGATGAGTAATAGATTTACTTTTTCGCATCTTTAAAATGACTGGTCTTAATTTAAAAAGGTAAAACGGTTGATTCTAACTTCAGTTAAATGTTCCACATATACTTTTATGATATATTTTTTTCCCGTTGAAAATAAGAAAATTATTTTTAAAGCAGATTTGAGTAGGATCACGATCTCTCAATAAGTTTCTGCCATTTGAATGAAATTCACCCTTGGTTATCAGACTTGTTTTAAAATGCAGATGTTGTGTGATACCAGCAATTGAGTCTATTGATCATTTTTTTTCTATAGTTCGTTTCATGAAGCAGTGTGGGGTCACTTTCAATTAATTTTTGGTAAAAAAAAACTGTATAAAAAATCCTAGTCATTTTTAATTTTTATCTTGGTTGTTTAAAAATCAGCTCACAACGATTTATTATTGGAGCCTGATGCTGCTGATGCCTACGCTCACATGTTGGGAGTTGTGGAAGGGAAAAAACACGATAGAGATACATGTTCAGTGACTATTTACAATGATTCGACTGAGGCTGTATATGAAGGCTTTTAAGCAAATGTTTGATATCATTTCAAAGCCAAAATTCTAGAGGCCTAAATTGATATCATCGGTTAGATCTCCCAGGAGGCTGTGTAAATTGAACATTGATAGAGCTTCTCTAGGAAAATCCGGGCCCTAGTGGCAATGGGGGAATTTTTGTAAGATCATAAAGGGAACTTTGTATTGTCAAATCGTTACCCAAGACTCAAAAGTTTGAATTTGAATTTACAAAGAAACCAGCATTAATCATTAAGGACTCTTAAAATCCTAAAGCTTGGCATTTGCATCAAGAAAGTTAGGTCAGTAAAAAGATTCATGCTATTAAGCAGAATGTCTACGTGTTAAGCTTAATGAGCACGGCAGGGATACCCTTGTTGTACTGTGAACAATCAACATAGCTAATAACAGAAATATGATAGTTTTACGGCAATACCCTCAGAACTTTCTAATTGCCACTCCCATCAAGCACCGGCAAACATTCAAGTAGGATCTCAGCTGCACAATTTAATTCCTGTTCGGATATGATCAATGGCGGCACAAGCCTAACAACATTTCCTTTTCCAGCAGTTAAAATTAGGAGACCTGAATTTCGGCACGCATCCACGAGGGGCGAGGCCGACACATCCAGCTCTATCCCCACAATAAGCCCTCGACCTCGGACTTCTTTCACGTGCGAGTTTCCTCCCAATTTTTCTATCAACATTTCCTTCAAATACTGGCCTTTTTTGGAGACACTGGCCAAAAAACTCGGCTTTGAGATTTTATCAAGAACCGCAATTGCAGCGTTGCATACAAGGGGTGCACCAGCAAAAGTGCTTCCGTGATCTCCAGGATTTATGGCGGAATTAACTCTTTCTGTCATCAGTACAGCTCCTATCGGTAGACCTCCAGCAAGAGGCTTGGCAAGAGTCATTATATCTGGATAAACATCATAGGCTTCATGGGCCCAAAGATAACCAGTTCGGCCCAAGCCACATTGGACCTAGAGATATTTAAAGATGTATATCATGCCAATTAAGGTAAACTATAATTAGATAAATATAATGATAAAAATTGATGGCAGAATGGATACCTAGGCAAGGTATGAGATAATAATGTGTTCTTTTCAAGCTTTTACCACTTGAAAGGATTTTTAACTCTTAATGTATAACAAAGTATCAAATTGAGAAATTAAATAAGTTTGGTTGGGAACAGGCCACATCTTCTCAGCTATTAACTTCTGGTGAAGTTAACAAGCAATGTCCAGGGTTTCCCGCTCCAAAGCAATTTCTGAGGGGTTACTTAAGACTTTTCGCGAATACTTATCCAGTATTAATGCAAATGCATAATCGATAGGAAAATGTTTTGTTCACACTAAAGAATTGCACCAAATGATGTGACAAATGCAAAAAAAAATGGAGAGATGTGGCAATTTGGGGGGGCTACTTCTTAGATTTTTCACAAATACTTATCCATTATGAGTTCAAATGCTTAATCGATAGGAAAATGCTTTGTGCAAACTAAAATTGCACCAAATTATGTGACAGATGCAAAAAAAAAAAATGGAGAGATGTGGCAATTTGGGAGGGTTACTTGGATTTTTCACAAATACTTATCTCCATTATGACTTCAAATGCTTAATCGATTGGAAAATGTTTTGTGCGCATTAAAGAATTGCACAAAATGATGTCACAAATGCAAAAAAAATAAACATAAAAAATGAAGAAATGTTGCAAGTGCAATGGAAAATTAGAAAATGTCATATTTCCTCTTGCTCCCATAAAAACTGTGGAAACTTATAAAAGATTTTCCAAATTAATCCACAATCAAGGATGATTTGGAAAGTCTGATTTTCCTACAAGTGGCGCATTTGTGGGAAATGGGCAAAATTTCCAAACTGATCTGGTTAGTTTTAAAAAATGTTTTAGAGATTTTTTATTTATTTATTTAAAAAACACATGTAGAAGGATCGTTTTGACAATAGCCCAAGGAAAATTAGACAGCTACCTGGTGTATTGTATTGTAAAACATTATATTGCACTACCACATCATTTGCTGCAATTATTTTATGCACTCGACACTTTCAGTCCATATTCAGCACTACTTAATCAAAGTTAGGGTCATTTGGCTTTTGGTACCCAAAAGTTTTGGCTGTTTGAGGAACGCCCAATTTTGGATGGTTCGTTAGCTGACAAAAGTTTGACAGTTAATTTCTTGTCAAGTTATCAAAATGCCATGATTCAACCGCTAATTTTGGTAACTTAACATGAAATTAATGGTTAAATTTTAGTCACCTAAAATTGGGGGTTAATCCCCAATAATTTTTTTTTTGGGGGGGGGGGGGAGGGGGGATCCCCAAACAACCAAAACTTTTGGGTACCAAAAGCCAAATGAGCCTCAATTTGACCCTTAAAAAACCAAATCCAAAACCGAATCAGTTTATCAACACCTTCTCAATTACACAAGGATCCCAAATACTTCTTTGAACAAGTGAATACGTGCAAAAAAATCCCAAAAATTAAATGCGGGTGGCCGCCTTAACTTATCCCCCAGTGAGGATTTTCATCACATGTTCAAATAGGTTTAAAGTTTGTTTGTTTGGGAACTCCACTTGAATACTTTGGGTTTTAAGTGGACCAAATTTAGTTCAAATTTTAATTTTGCTCCGGTTCAAATTCCAAAGCATGGATAGGATCTCCCAAATACACCCTTGAACGTGTTCTCCATCCTAATATTGCAAGAGAATTTAATGAAAATATTGATGCAAAAATTCAAACTCTTTTCCACATCAAACTGATTTCGCAAATTGTGACCCGTAATTAAACCAGAGGAATACACATTATGTGCATGATGTGTTAGTGGTTTTTTGCTCAAAAACTGCCTGGAGGCCAATAGATGTATGATGGGTATTCATACACCGCATGTTGGGTGTTTGTCAGCAAGGGCAAAGTTGATGGTGGATGCAACTAAGTTTAAAATTCAGGCATTTCAGCAAAGGATCAGTTGGGGAATTTTAACCTAAGGTGGCTCTTTGAGAGCTTGAGAGAGATGTGAAGGCTCTTGTTGCTAAGGTGAGGGTTTGGGGTGAGAGGTGAGTTTTTCTCTCTCACAAATTGTTATTGCTCAAAGGTAGAAGAAAGAGGTACGTGTGTGAATGTTTCATGTATTGTGCGTGTGCTCTATTTGCACTATCGGAAGGATTTCTCACCGAGTTACATGGAAAGCAGAATATATCAAAATGCGTACATGGGAAACACTTGTAAGTATGAGATTGAAAGGTTTCACTTTGATTCATTTGGGTGGAGAGTTGGTGTAGAATGGTTATCCACAATTTGGGTGGATTACAGATAAATGTAGTAAATGTTTACCATTATTATTCTCTACTATAATTGTAATTTAATTATATGTAGTGGAATTGGGTACTGTGAATGTAGAGAAATTGGTGAACCACGTATATCTTCTTGTTATTGTTCTCTCTTATTTGCATATTTATTGTCTTTGGTTATTACCCTTATATCATAATTACATCAGGAGTCATGGTTAGTGGCGGTTAGCCCAAAAAATTAGTATTAGGGCACAACAGTGTCACTTCCTGATTAAAAAAGCTTCGGTCACATGCAAACATCTATATGACAAAAATATCTTGGAGTGTTAGTTGTACCTCATCATAAACAAGCAGAGACCCAGCATCATCACAGGCAGTACGCAAGGACTGTAAGAACTCCTTTGTTGCACTGTATATGCCACCTTCACCCTGAATAGGTTCCACAAAAACTGCGGCAATATTGCCACGCTGAATCAGTGCTCTTGCGGCATGGATATTCCCATACTCTAAGAAGGTGACTCCAGGCATGACAGGTTCGAAAGGTGATCTGTACTGCTCTTTGCTTGTCAAGGCAAGAGCACCCATGGTCCTCCCATGGAAGCAATTAGTGAAGGAAATAAAACTAGTGGGTGGTTGCTTCTCATCAGGATGCGAATGTCTTTGGAATTTTCTAGCAAATTTAATAGCAGCCTCATTTGCTTCTGTTCCAGAGTTACAGAAAAAAACACGATCAGCAAAAGAACAAGCAACTAGCCGTTTTGCCAGCTCCACCTGCAAGAAACAAAAAGGGAAAAAAAACAATTTCAAAAGTTAGTTAGCTAAATTATATTAATAATATATCATAGATGAACTTTTTATTTGAGCTGCCTTGCAGTTGGAGATGAGTAATGACTGAAAGTAGCCCATCCTATTGTTTTCTCATTTCAACTACAGACCAACTACATCATATCAATATAATGATGAAACAAATCGATACCACTGTTTATTTGTAAGTGATGATAAACTAATGGACAACACACATATGTTTGTGACCTCTATAAATTTTAATTGAGAACACTACAGGTGATTGTGAAAACAAATGAGTTTCATCATTGAAGGCTCCCTCCAAATTGTTTCATTGTCCTATTTGATGCATAGAAGCCACTGAAAATTGGTTACAGTACATGAACAGAGTAGAGTCATCGCAATATAAAGGCTGTTGCTCAATAATTAAGGTGATGTGAATGGGGACGCGTAACTAACACACTCGAATATCAATCTCTAAGAAGCACGGACAAGAACACGCGAAACGATCCAAGTGATTACCAAAAGTGCGTCGGCTTATGTGGTCCATAAATTTTCATGCTTCAATTTTTCATTGGTTCCCTCTTATTTATGTGGTTTTTATTCTAGGCATATGGTGGGAAAATTATGGAGAAGAGTGCAAAAGATCTCCAAAAGATGGCAATAAGAGTGTTGAGCCTCACTTGCAGTGCCACGGGATGTGAGAGAAATTGGAGCACGTCCACATGTTGTCTTTATCAAGGACAACATTCAACTTTGGGATAAACCAATTAAAACAATAACAAAGGGGTGAGACATATGATCCAATTTGTTTATCGGATAAACTAGTCACAAAAGGGAGAGCGGCGTATGGTTTATCCATATTAAATTAACTTGGCAGGTTTAATAGTTACTACTAATATACTATTATTTAGTATTTACTAATAGTGTATATTTGCATGATATTTTTGTTTTATATAGGACCATGGAACTTGAATGATAGGAGGGATCGGAGGAAAGGAAAATCAGTTCTGGTTGAGGAGGAGGAGGAGGAAAAGGAGGAACGAAAAAGGGAGGGGATTGTAGTAGAAGATGATGAAGACGATAACGATGGAGATAATGAATTAAACCTCGATAATGATGATTATGAATGATGAGCGATGATGACTTTTTTTTGGATATATATTGCTTATTATCTTTTGGTTGGAGTATTGTCCATAAAGGAATGTGATGATAAAAAGACTACCTTACTAGTTAGTACTTACTAGTTACTATCTTAGGATTCTCTGTTTGCAATGACTAGTGGAGAAATCAAAAGTCTGTAACTTGTTGCCGTATTAAATCAAACTAAAGGTCCACTTTGTGTAATGTATTCTTATATTTATTGTCTCTATCTTATTGCGACGTTACCACAAAGGGTTATCTAGGATTTTACCATTAGATAATGTAATCGCGTCATAAAATTTATTTAAAATCATAATATGTTGTATAATTGATTGTAAAGTGTTCTCTAGGATTTAGTAATTTTTAAACAGTTTTTTTATTCTTTAAACGTATTTTACGATATGTGTCCCCATACGATGCATGATACACGAATGTTTTATAAGACGCAAGGTGGGATTTAGGCGTTTGTCCAAATGAGGCGAGGCGTAGGCCTCAAGGCATTTTGATGCGTAAGCCTCAATTGAGAAGAAGAAAAAGAAACACGAAAAAAAAAATACTAGTGACGTGACAAAATAATGTATAACGACTATAACTAACTTAAAAACAAAACTCACAGTCCATTTTACCAAAAAAATATATGTAGATTCATCACATCATTAAAAAATAAATACCACAATCTATCTCACTAACATAATAAATAGTGCAACATCATCAAACAAAGAAATCCATAATCATAACAACCAACATAAAATCCGTAAGCATCATCATCCAACCATATTTCCAAGCCCAGTCCTTTCTATATATATAGATATCAGTGTTCTAAAAAACGCGCCTAGGCGCGAGGCTTTTTATGTATGTCAAGCTTTGGCCCTAGGCGTGGTCAACAATGGTCAACGTTTTTTGGGGTAAGGCGTGAGAAAACGCGCGTTTTGGGAGGTTAAGGCGTGAAAAAACACGAGATTTTTAGAAGGGGTGAAAAACGCAAGTTTTTTTGTTTTTTTTAGTATTTAAAAAAAATAGTATTTTTTAACTTACAAATATTTAGACATATTTTTAAGGTATGTACCATTTTCGTGTTTTTAATAGCCTTGTCATAGTAAAAAAATATTAAAATATATTAAAAAGGGCCTAAACGCCTAAGGCCCGCCTAGGCTTCTAAGGCTTAAGGCTTGGCCTCCATGCCTCGGTCACGCCCCGCGTTTTTTAAAACCTTGATAGATATAAACAAAAATCATATTAACAGAATATGCATTGTATAAAAATTAGTTAGCTAAACAGAAATAATATTAATATTAACTGAAATTATATTAACAAAATATATATTTATACAGAAATAATATTAATATTGACTGAAATAATAGAGAAAAATGCAAGATTAACCCTCAAGTTTGGGGTGATTTCCAATTTTAGATCCGATGTTTCAACAGTTACAATGTTAACCATGAATTTGAAAGATTGATTCAATCAAACCCACCGTCACAAAACTTAATGGAAATGCTGACGTGGCAACCTTATTAAGTTGTTCAATCTCCATTAAAATTATGGGTTAATCAAACCCACAACCTTCTTTGATGTCTATCCTCACATTATATAGCAATCTGTGAATTACGAAACCAACATGACTTCAATTATGTTAAGAAGGGGGTTCCTATTTTTATTTAGTCATCATCTGTGGAAGAACCGATAAGTTACTTTTCTCTCTTTGGATTTCTTATTGAATTGGATAAGTGGTGTGGATGCTCCCTTCTAATTCTTCACTGTTTTCAGCTTCTTACGATCTCGTCATCTCCTCCCTGCCACAATTAACATCTAAGTTTGATTTGTTTTCTGGGTTTTGGTTATTGTTTGATCTTGTTTTGATTTTTGGATCTGCATTTATGTATATTTTGATTTACGGGATTTGGGGGCATATGTACATGTGTGTGTGGAACAATGATGTTTGCAATATGTGGATTTTTTTAGTTTTTTTTTCCCGATTGGGGTTTGTGATCTATGAGACTTTTTTACAGACATTTGAATTTTTTTCTATCCCGTACATTTACAGACATTTGAAATCATTTCTATCCCAATCCAAACAGCGGTGTTAAATCATCATGTTCCTTCTCTGTTAAAACCCCAAAAAAAATTGTTTATAGTGATGGTGGATTTTTAGATTTTCTTTACGGTGGTGTTTGGAGGTGGGAGACGGTGGAGATGGGAGAGGGTGGTGGAGTTGGAGGTGTTAAGCTCAATTATCGGGGACTGAATAAACTGTTGATTGTTCTTTGTTAAGATTTTCAATTTATTAATTGCAAGATGTGGCATTTTGTATAAACTCATTTTGGGAGTCATGTGTCAATTTATTAGATGGTCAATATTTTAAAACATTCCACATAGGACGCCACGTCATATATTATTGAGATGTGACGATGGGTTTGATTGCATCAATTTTCGAAATTCAAGGTTAACATAAGGTTAACATCACAACTTTTAAAACATTGGGTCTAAATTTGAAAATCACCCCAAACTACAGGGTTAATCTTGCTTTTTCCCGAAATAATATTAACAAATATATATTTATACAGATATAATATTAATATTAATTGAAATCATATTTATACATAATTATTGTCTAAACAGAATGTAATGATATACATACAAACAAATAAAAAGCTCTCATAATCAATTGGAGAGATGTATGAAAAGAAAAAGGAAAAAAAAAGTTCCGCCTATGTTTACAAATTGTAATGATAGAAACAAATAAAAACATACATATATATATGTGTGCGTGTGTTTTTGTGAGAAATGAGGTTTGCGATCTTAACCGGTTTACCATCCTTTTTTATAAAAAAAAAGGACATGATATCATGTGGTTTAACCGAAGATAGCACTGAACAGAATGGAATGGAAAAATAAGATTCATGTAACCGATCCCAAATATTTGAGAAAAGGCTTTGTTGATTTAAGTATTCTTTTTTTTTCTAAATTGTGTGCACCGCGAGGTGTACACCTCATAAACCTTGAAGCCTAAGCCTCAATCCACAAAGGCGTAAGCCTCATTTTTCGCCTGAGGCAGCTTTTTGGCGCCTTGCCCCAAGGCGCGCATCAAAACAATTTTTAAAACATTGGTTACACAGGGATTCCAATTTATGCAATACGGATCCCGATTTGACAACCATGATTATGGGTCACAAGTTGTGGTTACATGGGCAGATTAGGTTTGAAAAGAGGTTTTTTTGTTGGTTTTAGATTAAAAAATAGGTCAGGGTGTAAAATAGGATGTCTGAGCACAAGAGGGTTATGCTAAGGCTTCGACGATCCTCACATGATGACGTTGAGCCTCTCTGGTGACCGACAAATAATGGACCAAGGATTTGGGACGAATTTGTGGGACTTTGGGGATTGCTTACAACACTGGATAACAAATATTCCAGGGCAGGGGTACTTTGGCGACCCTCGCCGATCATCGGCAAAGTAAAGGTTGTCTGATGCCGACAAGGATTGGCGATGGTAGCGAACAAGGATTGGGGGGATACGGATGGATTATGCAGAAAAGTCTTAACCGGGAGGAGAACTATGTGAAGAACTGACGATGATAATGGGTGCCTGATGGAGATGAGTCAGATTGCAGCAAAAAGACCTCATAGAAGGTTAGATAGCTGCTTGCAAAAGGGTTTTGAATTGTTATGCCTTGTGTTGCTTCATGGATGTACCCTAAATATGAAAATAATTTTTTTATGTATTTACATTTTATTCGGACTCGACATAACCTTTTTTTTTCTGTTCTACTCCTTCAAAAGTAATATTTTTTTTGTAAAAAAAATCTTCATTATTTATTATAGTTTCAAAGCATGCATGACCTTTTTTTCCCACCTATACTGTCTTAAATTTATTCTGACAATAAATTTTAAATCAGCTACACATATACAAAAATAGAATCTTATTTAAGTGTGCCAAAATAAGTTTGACTTTCAACAGTGTCATGGTGGAGCTACTTCCATCATGAACATTGAAACACAAGCTTCAAGGGTAAGGCATACGAAGCTTAGATTAATCATTATTAAAACGTGTTTCGTTTTGTTTCCCATTGTGGGAAGGCTCTAAATTCGACATAACGATAATAATAAAGCATAAGAACATGGAAACAAAATTACCGAAAAGGTTATTATTAAAAAAGGCCGACCTGTGGTATTGAGTAGTAAATATTGCTAACATGCGTGAGTGTATTAGCCTGGTCCGTGACGGCTTTAACCCAATCGGGATCCCCATGACCCAAAGCATTAACCGCAATTCCGGAGGTCAAATCCAAATATTCACGCCCTTCAGGATCATACAATTTACACCCCTTGCCACTGGATAGCACAATCGGAGCTCTCGCGTACGTCCCCACAATGAACCTGTTATCATCGTCCATTACCTCCTTGCTCAATACACCAAACCCTAATTTGGGTGGTCGCACTTCCACATTAGCACAAGCAAACACTTTCCAACTTTTGGATGGGATTGAAAAGCTACAGCTTTCAAGGTTAATCGCAGGAGAAATACAACTGGAACGGCTGAGGAGAAGATGAATTGAACTCATTTCTTGAAATGGTTAATTACCTGAGGCTTCACTTAATTAGGTTTTCAGAAAAGAAATTGCAAAAACGATACCACGTACGGTGTAACTAGTATACCGCTCAACAGTGGGAACCGACCACAGACCGCAACTTTCCAACCTACAATCCACCAAAACAATATTAAATCAGAAGAAACAATACAACAAAAGAATCCAATATAACAGAAGAAACAAACCCAACAATTGATTACAAAAACTGGTTTCCAATTTGGAAATATGGCCTAATAAACATGTGAAGCTTACTAAACAGAACATAGGCTATTAACAAGAAAACAATCAAAAATACAAATTATTCCAAAACGATCATTTTCATCGTGAAAATACAAATTTAATTAACTCGATCCATTACAAAATCGGGCATATTTAACCAATAAATTGATCAATGCATGATTTTTTTCAAACTGATATCATGTGCAAGCAACTCTGTCAAAAACAATGGAAAACTTTGGATCAGAAAATGAAGAAAAAACTTTAAAACTTTAATCCAACAAGCAGTGTACTTATTTTATTGAATGCCCTTACAAAAAAATCTAAGCTCACAGACAATATTAGTCTCAGCAAAATGAAATTGAAAAATGAAATTTTGTTGACCAGAAATGAAATGAAAGCACTGTATAAAAGTTATAATTCAACTGGGCAAAAAAGTTTCCATTGTGTGCTTGTATACCCACATATTGTTTAAGAAGAATTTTTATGAGTTGTGTTTTAAAAATTCAGCATTTGATCCAGTTCTATTTTCATATGAAATAATGATAAATGTGGTCTGATCAACGGTTCGGTTAGAAACAGAAGGAGAACAAAATGGGACAACATACCCCTGTTTTTTCGAAGCAACAATACACTCTAATTATATTGCCAAAAAACTAATCAGCAAAGAGAATATAATTTCATCCTTAAGATAATGATTAATGTAGATAAAAACCTCCAAAAATGCAAATATACACACATACAAAGATACAAAGTAAATATAAAGTGGTACAAATACAATAGTAAAAAATGCAAAAAAACAACATTAATGTCAAAACTCTCAACTTAACCTAAGGAAAACAATCAACTAACCAATTTCTAGCATATAATAGCCTCTTAACCTTAATTTGTAATGTATCTTAGTGTTTATCAAACCAAAATAAATTAACAGAACAACGAGTCTCAAAACCTGAAACTAACAACAAACAGAATATAATTCCATTCATCGTGATGAACAAAATAAAGATATGCAAAAAAAAAAAATCAAAAAAGCAATTAACTTCTCTATTGATTGTTAAAATTACAAGGGTAATTAATTCAGACAAAATCCATTTCAAACCTAAGCAACAATCCAATTTAAATGTACCAAACACAAAATCCATTTCAAACCCTAAAGAAAGTAAAGAAAATCATAATTGCCAGAGTAATTAATTCAGACCTAATATATTAAAAAAAAAAATCAAAGATCAAAACAGTAAACAAAATTCATTTCAATCCTAAGCAATGATCCAATCCAATTTAAAACCCAAACCCTAATGAAAATGAAGGGTAAGTTAAAAAATCTCATCCTAATAACTAATTGACATATTTAAAAACCCTAAGAACTTTGGGAATGTACTAAGGGTCCGTTTGGCAATCCAATTCCAAAGCTTGGAATTGGAATTGGAAGGCCAATTTCAATTCCGTGGAATTCAAATTGGCCTTCCAATTCCAATTCCAAGCCTTGGAATTGGGTTACCAAACGGGCCCTAAGAATATTTCATCCTAAAAATGGACCGGTCTAAAACCCGTAATGAAAATGACGGGTAACTCAAATAATCTAAGAATGAGCATATTTAAAAACCCTAAAATTTGAAAATATATGTAAAAATTAGAAATTGAAAGTGCTACTTTGCTGGCAGATAGAGCTGCATATATCCTCAGGTTGAAAATCAAACATCACAGGCCGAGAGAGAAAGAAAATAATCCAAACCGTAATTTTGATTTGTACCTGATGAGGAAGAGAGAGAAGACGGAGTCTTTGAAAAGAGGCGGCAACCTTAGAGAGAGAAGGACGGGTGCAAGGAGAAGAAGAGGTCGGGTAGAAAAAGAGAAAAAAACAACACGTACGGACAATTGATTTTTCGTCTGAGTTGAGCTGATTTTGACCTCGGGGAGGGCTTTAGGATTTATGAATCACAAATTCAATATTTTTGGGCTATTTAGTGTTAGAATTGTCGAACCAACTCCCAGTGTAATCAAAATTGGGAGCTTTTATATAACGCAAGACCTACCTAAAGGTTATGTTGGGGAGTCGGACAAAAAGTTCCGACTAACTGCAAAACAATATCCAGAAACAATGTAAAAATGTCTCTTTTTACAAAACACTAGCATGCGGGCCAACATTCTATAAATTACTAGTTGTAGGAATATAGAGGAAAAAAAAATCTCTTAAATTTTCTAATAAAAAAGGGTGAAGAAATTTCGAGGAAGAATGCAATGAAAATATTATCTCATTTTGGGAGTAGATTATACAAAATATAATAAACAATTAAATGAAAAATTAAAAGTAAATAAAAATAATTTCACTTGGATATGGCAAAGGGACATTGACATTGCATACAAATTATATTCACGTATGAAAACACGATTACTTTAACCTCACATTTTATTTAGAAAAATATCAATAGATAATCCGATTTCATAAACCATATTAACACTCCCAGGTAACAATTTGAACCTAACTAATAAAAAATTATCCACTAACATGACACGTGCATCAAGACTCAAAAACATAAAACAAAATCTAATTTCATAAAGAAAATTAATAAAAAAAACGGTTAACTTTTATAGAAAATCCAATAAGTAACAACTCAATAAAAAAAAGAGATAGAGAGATTTAAAACCCAAACTACCCAGAATTGAATCTGCTACTAAAATTCTTCAGCATTTGTACAAAAAAGACACCAACCCATTATTTCAAATCATAACTCCGCTCAAATCACAAAACCACTCATTCTCCATTCAAACCCATTTCCTCTCAACTACAAATCAAACCACCAGCCATTGAATCCCCCACTCCGACAACTGATTCCGGCCATAAAACCGCCCCTGACAATCAACAGAAACAACGTTTCATTTTATATTAAAACGTAAGCGTGATCATCAATTAGTAAGCATGAAAAAGCATCATATATGAATTCAATTCAATTCAAATTCAACTTAGGATCCGTTTGGCAATTCAATTTCAAGCCTTGGATATGGAATTGGAAGGCGAAGTCTTCGTCGGCATTTTTTCAACTGAGGTTGGAGATTTCGTCGCAGGGTGTTGCTCTAGTGTTCCAGCTTGAAATCTTCCTCTATACCAATTGATAATTCATAACACAAATGAAAATTCCATCAATTAAAAAAAGAGAATCTGAAAGCTCTAAATATTGTCCAATACGTCATACCTAGTTAAGTTCTTGATCCTTAAGTTTCCACCTTAGAATCACAATTTCCCTTTAAAACTAATATGCATATTTGATATCGTGGTGAGTTAACGCATACTTATATTGTATTGCGAAGGAGTTCCTTGGGATGTAGTTGTTCCCTTGGATTTTATTCCGGTTACTAGAGATTTTGATGATGTATTTCGGGAAATACCGGGTTATGCCTTGATAAGAAGGCTATTTAAAAAGGATATATATATATGTTGTGGGGTAAGTAATTGTAAGACTTTGCGAAAAGTGAATGTTTGATTTGTTAAAATCTTCAATTATTTAAGTGTTAAGATATAGAAGAAGAATCTTATTAGTAGGGTTAAGAGTTAGAATCTTTTCGGTCCCGAACATGTGTCTTAGACCTTTATATCTTGATGACCGATAACGCGAGGTAGTAGTGTAATGGGAGGGTTCCTTGTCTGGATTTCGCTTCGGCGAGACGTCCCACACATGAAACCGAGCAAATGTCGGAAATTGAGTAAGGTCTTGGGCACTAGGGATATACTTAGTATTAGGTGTATACAACTTAGATAGGATATAGGGAGGTAGACTTTAGGATTATTTGGACATAAGGGCTTTAGGGCATGTGACGTTAGTTTAGGAGGGTTATCGGGAGTTGACCACGAACAGATTGTGTGTTAACTCTAAGAGGGATTGGTTCCCTAGTAATGAGAAGTGGGGGATTTCGAGAGGTTTGGTAGATAAGGCCGAAGGAGGTAATGCCTCTCGTTGTTAGAGTGTTACTAAGGTAACTTAGCCTTCGGGGAGCTATAAGGGTGAATTGACTCGTACTCCTGAGCTCATGTTACTAAGCTTGAGAGTGGATTTAATTAACAAGTCTCTGCCAGGATGGGGAGTAATAATACTAGAGCATGGACCCATTGTTTATGTGCCTCATAAGTTTAAACTTGTGGGAAGTAATATCCCATTCTTGAATTAAAATTTATCGTGGGAGTGATTGCCATATTGAAAGGGAGGTACTACTTCCTGGGCAGAAAATTTAGTCTTTCATGCGAGTAACGAGTCGTTGCAAGATGTCGTACGAGAGACAAGGGTGGTTAAGACCACATATACAAGTTGCTGACCGAGGTAACAGAATCCTACTCTATTGGTTCTGAGGGTGGGGTGTGTTTCCACGGGAGACTTATTGCCTCGGATAAGAAGGACAATAATGACGGAATCTCACGGTTATGAGTTTGCGGTGCATCCAGGTAACGATAATATATGTCAAGTTGTGCACCGCCAGTATTGGTGGCCGGGCATGAAGAGGTTGTTGGACTGCATGGGGTGTCTTTGATTATAGTTTTCGACCGCGACAAGATTTTCGTTTCCCACTTTTGGCAAAGTTTTTAAGAAGCCTTGGGAACCGAATTGAAGTTTAGCACTTCTTATCATCCTCAAACGGATGGCCAGACCGAAAGAGTAAACCATATGTTGGAGGCTATGCTCGGGTTGTGCGTGCTTAACTTCAAGAGTATTCGGGAACAGTGTCTCCCGTTAGTTGAATTTGCCGATAATGATTTGTATCAATTCACGTTTGGGATGGCGCTTCATAAAGCCTTGTATGGTAAGCCTTGTAGATCTCCCGCTTGTTGGTTATAGGTGCGAAATGATAAGTTCTTCGGACCTAAAATGATCCGGGATACTTTTTCAAAGATCGAGCCCATTCGGAATCGCATTCGTATAACCAAGATCGACAAAAGAGTTATGTCGATACGGGGAGAAGGCATGTGAAGATTGAGGTCGGGGATCAAGTGTTGGTGCGAGTATCGCCTATGAAGGACATTAAGCACTTTGGAGTAGAAAAGGAAAACTTGCACCGCGTTACGTTGGACCTTTCCTATAAATGTTAAGGTGGGTTCGGTAACCTATTAACTTGCTTTACTGAAATATTTGTGGCAAGTTCATAACGTGTTCCATATCTCTCTTGTATAGAAGTACAAGAGATGTGATGGTGCCTTTAGGCACATTCCTTTCGAAGATATTGAGTTGCAACTTGACGTTTCTTATGAGGAGTAGTCGGTTGCTATTTTAGAGCGTGGAGAGCGGCAATGGAGATCGCGAGTAGTGCCCTTGGTTAGAGTACAAGGAAGTCATCATAGCGTCGAGGGATCGACATGTGAGTGCGAGAATGACATGCGGGAAAAGTATCTGCATCTCTCCTTGCAAGGTACGCTTGAATTTTGGGGGCAAAATTCCCTTATAAGGGGGGGGGGGGGGGGGGGGGAGGATATAACAACCCTCACTTTTGAGAGCCTATTTTATATTTATTTACTATGTGTAGTAATTAATTATAAAATGCTGGAATGTTGAGTAAATATTAATTTAATGTGGAAAAGGTTAATATTTACTAAATTGTTGTAAAATTTCCTTGTGAGTGGGTAAAAGTATCCATGTTGTGATTTATTGTGTCATAAGAATTAAAATGACATTTTGGTTTAATGTGAAACCGAAACTTAAAATGAGTTATAAATTTTCCAAATGATAATTTTGAGGGTTTAGTTAGTCCCGGTAGGTGCGAGACAGTCAAAATAAGTGCCATATTGCATTTTGGTATTTCGGGCACTTTTGACTGGTTATAGCTTAAATGTGTATTTGCGAGTAATTATATCGCGTATTGATCATTTAAGTTGGGCATTTTAGACTTAAGGCCCGATTAAGTCTTGCTAGCCTTATTATTTTCCTCATTTTCTCTTAAGACAAATTGAGCCCTAGAGAGAGTATAGAGAGGAAGAGAACTTTGGGAGAAAAAGAGAGATTTGGAGATTCAAGCTTAGATTGTTGTTTACACCAAATCAAATCTGAATTTGCAAGATCAAGGCAAGTTATCTACTTGCTACTATGTGATTTAAGGAGAATAATTAGTATTGATATTTATGAATTGTTATGAATTATCATTTTAGGGTTTTGTTAGATTATTTGGGTATTAACCCTTGGAAATGGATTTGGATGATAAATATTGTAAATGATGGTAGTTGGGTGTATTTATGGAGTTTTATTTCCATTAAATGATTTTGGTTTGGTTGGTTTTGGGTTTGGGAAGAAATTTGGAGTTCAAGACTCCATAGGCAAACTTGGCTTTTTCGTAGGGGCGAATCGATTCGGCCCTAGGGCGAATCGATTCGCATAGATGCAGTTTTCCAGGTCTGGGTAGACGAATCGATTCGGGTTAAGGCCGAATCTATTCGGCATTTGCAGAAAGTTGAGTTTGTCTTCCGAACTGATTCTCTTTCAGAGCGAATCGATTCGCCAGGGCGAATCGATTCGGTTCCTGCAGTTTTGACTTATTTTCTTGTTTAAATTTTAATCTTTTTCTTTAGGCTTAGGACCTAGGAACCTTCTTGAATGAAGTAAACTTAGAGTCCTAGAGTAGTAGTTGAGTTTGGTCGCTACCCTAGACTAAAATTGGGTCATATGGGGTTTATTCCGGGAGGGTTTAAAGTAATGTTAAGGCATTACTTCTTTTATTGAATTTTTAAAAGTTAGGAACTTTAATGCCCATGCTTGGAGACTTTAGGGGCTTATCGAAATTTTATGAACTTTGGGGAATTATAGAATCATGATGATTATATTTGGAGACTAAGTCGGGACTTGTAATTTGAGGAATATTAATGATGATATTCGATGGTTATAGGTTCGAATAAAATGAAGCAATTTATTCAGTGGTGATAGGTTCAAATAAGATGAACCCAATTGTTTAATAATGAAAGGTTCGAATAAAATGAACCCAATTATTTAAAGATGATAGGTTCGAATAAAATGAACCAAATTATACAATGATGGTAGGTTCGAATAAAAAGAACCAATTACATGGATAATGGAAATAAAATCGAGAAATGAATATTGAAAATAAAAATGAGATTTAAAATGGTAAAGCTTGAACACACCTCTCTAAATACTATCATAAGGGAAGTCCGCGCGCGAGGTGATGCCCCCTGACAAATTAACGCAGGGTGGATATAGTCCTAGGCCATATGAGCGCTATTTTATATATATGTATTTTTCTGCGATGGATAAGAGATTCCGGGTGTGGTCTTAACTATCCCGCAGGCATATGGCCGCTTCCCGACGTTGCGTTATGAGCCCAGGTTGTCTTATATGTAATAGGCCCTGGAAGATGATAGTTATTTAGGGGCGCGTCCAGTGGGGAAACTCGGAGGGACGGTCTTAGAATTATTATATGTATGAGAATATAACTTTTCTGCATTAAGTGGGACTTGATGGATATTAATGCCATAAAGAGCATGAATACGTGCCACAAAGAGCATGTGATTGATATATGTGCCATAAAGAGCACCTGATAGAAATGATATTCCTGTTAAGGAATGGAAAGATAAAAATGGAAATGATGATTAATGATGGAAGTTAATTAATGAAGTGAAATTATCTCTTCTTGATTAAACCGAATGAATGGTTTTATTCCTAATAAGGAAGGTAAGAAGGAAATGGTAATTGGATAAATGAGAAAGGTCTTTGATTAAAGATGTTTACTCATTATTCTCTTATGTAAATGACATTTCATTTCATAATTAGTTAAATATCTTAAATTGTAATGTAAGTTTAACATGCTAGTTAAAATGCCATATTATCATCCTTGTCATTCATGCATAACTGTTCATTGCTATCATGCTTTTTATTCTTCTGGTGATCATATAAAACCCCGCCCTGACCGGTTCATTTTTCTTGTTGTGTATGTTATTGTATCCGCTCAGTTGCTCAGCCGTAAGGGCGCCCGTTGTGATCATTCCCAATTCCTTTGCTTTTATCGGGCTGTAAGATTTTACGGATTATTACAGGACATTGAATTAGACTCTTTCCTCTTTGTATTCTAGATATGATCGGGTCTTAACTCTGGCGAGTGGCCCAAACTTTTGTATTTGATTAATTAATGTATTATGTAAGATATTTAAACTGTTGCAATGCGTTGTATGTAGCTGTGGACCGATAGCCTATTCGGTCCTTTTGTGTACATTCGTTTTAGATGTATTATATATACTCTTTAGGAATTCCACTTGTTTGTCAGATTGGGCTGTTTAATTAAATTTTCTTAACTGGTTTTAAATTTCTAAACTTTTTGGCAACCCGTTTTCTGATTTATTGGGTGGTTTTCCCGTATACTCAGTTTAGTTTTGTGATGCTGAGAATGATATCCATCCATGATTCCTGTTACGTTTGAGTATCGGGCTGGCCACCCCTTATCTCGGATCGTGGGTTGTCACAACTAACATCATTCTCTTCAGAATGAGGAACGTTTACCCAAACTAAAGCAAAATCTCATCCATTTGTGATCCGTGCTCGATTATCTAGAAGAAAATGAGAGATGGATTAGAAAGTGAAAGATTAGAGAATGAAAGAAGAAAGCATATTGCCGAGTGATAGAAAAATAAAACCCACTTAATATCATAGATAACAAGAAGAAGATCTGAAGAAGATAGGATAATGAATATAGAGATACGCTAGTGAGAGAGGACTGGTTTTCAAGAGGAAAAGTGAAAGGCAAGTCGGAAGCTAGAGAGTGCACATTTTTTTCATTTCAAAGTAAATGAGAGAAGATGATTAGCCAAGAGGAGGAGTCTACTAGTATTCGCGGAGAGAGAAAGACCTGAATATTTCAATGAGTGTCCACGTGGACACCCTTAACATTGAGGATATTTAATTGTTGTTTTGCATTTTAGAATATTACATAGATTAGTTATTATTTTATTATATTGTGAGACAATATATTTGCTGAATCAATTGAGAATGAATATAGTCATTTAAAAACACTAAAATATTACAAGTTTTTAGCTCCACACACGGACGGAGCTATTCAGGGGCCAGTGGAGGCTTGAGCCCCTACTGTTTTTAAAAAAAATAAAAAAAATAGGTATATAAAATATTTGGGATAAAAATTGAAGTAGTAAAGGTTTTGGGATCATTTTTATACATAGACAAAATAAACAAGTCTTTAAAATCTAACCAAATCACACAAAACACACGATATTTTCAACCCGCTACCGGCCTCCTCCCCTCCCCTGCTTTTTCGGTGGTCCTCCTCTTCCCGTGTATTTCCAACCCCGTATTTCATTAATAGAATATTTGATGCCAAACTAATACGTGCATGTAAAATTGAAATGCAAAAAGGAGAACATTTAATGATGAATTAAGGGAAATTAAAACAAAACAAAAAATATAACACACACACACACACACACACACATGCATATATATATATATATATATATATATATATATATATATATTAAAGACTATTTATAAATATGAATTATTTTTTTAAATAATACTATTTTTATAAATATATAATCATTTTATTATAAAACTATAGTGTTAATACTTTTTTATAATTTTTTTAATAAAACCTAATTTTATAAAGATAAGTATAAAATATATTATTATATATAAAAATTGCATTTTTATAAAGTAGTTTTCTAAAAACTGTAGTTTTTAACTTCATTTCTTTATATAAACTGTGTTTTCAAATGCTTTAAACAATATTGTTTTTATAAATATATAATCATTTTTTTATAAAACTTTAGTGTTAACACTTTTTTATAATTTTTTTAATAAAACTATAATTTTATAGAGATAAGTGTTGATACCAAATTTAGTCTGCTGACGTGGACCATTCACTTGAAGACACGTGTCAACCTACGTGACAATTACAAACACTCTCAACGAACAACATACTGTCACCGAGCTACTCAAGCGCCCCGAGCAACTCAACCATACCGAGCAGCTTAGGCGCCCCGAGGAGCTTAAGGGTCCGAGCAACTCAACGTACAGAGCATCCAAATCAGGAGAATAAAAAAGACGACTGCGCATTAAATGCTCATTATTATTGTACAGATGTATATGTCTACTAGATAACAGTGCATTATCCTTTCATATGTACAACCTCATGGCTATAAATACATTGTAACCTCCTCATTAGAAGGGGACTCTGAATCTCTTGGTAAACCACTTATCAAGAATTCCAGTCAAACAGTAACCAATACAAAAACAATGGACGTAGGCCATTCTTATAAGGCTGAACCATTTTAAAAATCTTTTGTCTTATTTATTTTATCTGTGATTGATTAATTAGAGATAATCTAATTTTTTACATCAACAGATTGGCGCCGTTTGTGGGAAATGACTTTACTTAGCATTTTTTATCAAAACAATTCATTATCAATGGCCGATAACCTGGAATCCAGTAATCGAAATACTAGGGTCCCTCCGAACCTTTTTACTCCCCCAAATATTCAAGATCTGGCTGGTATAATGGCTAATCTGGCCCAAGGCCAGACGATCATGCAAGAAACCATGAAATAACTTATACAAACTATTCAAGGCGAAGTGTCGGCTCAATCAGGAAAACGAAGTGTTTAGAGAAATACCGGTTTACCCTCTTCGCAAACTAGGCGAACGATATTCCCAGAGGAATCTCGATCCAGATGCACCGACTCATATCGTACTGAAAGATTTAATGATCCTTCCTATCAGCCTGGTCGAACTTCTTCAGTACGAGCTACAGACTCTCAACGAAACGTCATTCTATCTCCGGAAAGGACCAGTGCTCTAGAAAGGTTGAGTAGAGTCTATGATTTTGATCGTTTGGGACCTAGGAGGAATAGAAGTCCTCCTAGGATTGTGTTGAGGAACTCTCAACGACCATCCGATCTAAGGGAAGGCTCTGCCCAATCACGACCAACTGCTCGTAATGAAAGATCCTAAGAGGCAAATTCAACGCGATCAGTTGCTCGAACCAATAAGCCCGAGGAGGGAAACGATGCATGAAAGGGCTCTATTCAGAGGTTAGAAGATGGATTATGGGAAATGGCTAAGGCCAAGAATCTTCTACAAAGAACTTTTGTCCAAAGGACACCATTTGTACAGACAATTGTGGATTTTCCCACACCATCAAAATTCAAAGCTCCTATGGTGACGCATAAATATGATGGAAAAACTGACCCTATCTTTCATATAGAACAATACCAAGTTGTTGCCGATATCTATGCAGTTCCAGACGAGATGAGATGCAGGGCATTTTCAGAAACTCTTACCGGATCTGCTCAGATATGGTACAACAACCTTCCTCGGGAGAAAATTGTGACTTTCATTCAACTAGCATAACTCTTTATTGGGAACTTCTATTTTGGAGCGAAACCAGTCAAACGAGTAGCACACTTGTTGAGTGTTAGACAAAAGACAGTTGAAAGCACCAGAGACTATATTACTCGTTTCAATAATGAGAAACTTGAGGTAATTGATTACGAGGAGAAAATAGTAATTACTGCTTTGATGAGTGGACTGTTGCTGGATAAATTGTACTACACTTTAGCCAAGGATCCGCCTAGGACCATGGCTGAACTGATAGCAAAAGCAGCCAAAATCATGAATGCTGAGGAGACCATGGATGCAAAGAAGAATGCAGATACTAAGGAAACTAAGGTCGAGGCTGACAAGACTGAGAAGAAGGATTAGAAGAATAATGGTGGCAATAGACAGTCTAAAGCAAAGCAAGCACTGGAACAGTTGAAGAAGTTTAGAAATTATACTCCTTTGAAGGTAGATATAAACCACATTCTAGAAGAGATTAAGAACAGCGAGGAGCTAAACTGGCCAAAAAAAAATGAAGGCAGATCCTGACAAGAGGAATAAGTCCAAATATTTCGAGTTCCATAAAGACCATGGTCACACTACCAAGCATTGCATAGCTCTCCAGAATGAAATTGAAGCACTCATCAGGCGGGGAAAATTGACTAAGTATGTTGATCGCCGAAATGGTAAAAAGACCAGCGACCGAAGAAGGCAAAGATCTAAATCTCCTCATCGAGCAAAAGAAGATAAGAAGAGAAGTTACGAAGAAGATCCAGAAGATGACCCCGATCTCCCCAAAAGACCAATGCAGCCAGAACGTGAGGTGTTTTCAATCCATTTTGGATCATTTGAATGTAATGTTATTACAGGTGGAGATGCAGGAGGTGGGGATATGACTGCAGAGAGGAAAGCTTACCTCAATGAGGCTCAAGCCTGCTCGTACATTCAGTGAATAAATCTTACTGAAGATGATCGCCCGAGGAAGGTGAATAAAGACAAATTGGTCATTGGTTTCTCTAAGAACGACCTGTCAGGTGTACTATATCCTCATGATGACCCATTGGTGATCAAGATGAGAATGAAAGAAGTGGTGATTTCACGAGTACTGGTAGATAATGGTAGCTTGGCAGATATCATGTTCTATCCATGCTTTGACAGTATGAATCTGAAGCTAGACTAGTTGGAGCCATATCATAGGCCCCTCCTTGGTTTTACTGGCGAGAAGGTTTTTCCACTTGGGACGATCAAGTTGGATATGCTTATTGGTACATGGTCTGCTTGTCGAACAGAAAGAATACACTTTTTTGTAATGGATAAAAATGTCCAATCAGCTTACAATATCATCATGGAAAGGGTAGGTTTGAAGAAGTTTGAGGCGATACCATCCACTGTGCATCAATGTTTAAAATTCCCAACCAATTTTGGAGTGGGAGTTGTGAAAGGCGACCAGAAAGTAGCTCGGGAATGCTACTATTCATCTGTCGAACAGGAGGAGTGTGAAGAATCCAGGAAGAAGACTACTACCTATCAGGTGGATGAAATAGAAGATGCAGAGATTGAAACGTTAGACCTTAGAGACGAGTCTCAACTCGTGAAGGTTCAGGTCATGGAGGCTACCGAAAATATCATTCTAGATGACGAGCATCCAGAACGAACAACTCAAATTGGTGCATCACTGGATATATTGATAAAATAGGAATTGATAGCATTTCTAAGGCGTAGAAAGCAGACTTTTGCATGGAGTCATGAAGACATGCCAGGGATATACCCGAGTTTCCTGTGTCACGAGCTCAACGTGAACAAGAAAGTCAAGCCAGTGAACCAGCGAAGAAGAGTGTTCAGTCCTGAGAAGAACCAAGCTATACAGGAAGAAGTAGAGAAACTACAAAAGGCCTCTTTTATTGAGGATGTCAAATATCCTGATTGTCTAGCAAATGTAGTCATGGTAAAGAAAAAAATAATAAGTAGAGGATGTGTGTAGACTTCACTGATCTTAATAAGGCATGCCCAAATGATTATTTTCCTTTGCCCCGAATCGATCAACTGGTGGATGCTACCTCGGGGCATGAATTGTTGAGTTTCATGGATGCCTATTATGGTTACAACCAGATTAAGATGAAGCCTGAGGACAGGGAGAGTACCTCTTTTATCACCCCAAGGGGAACTCATTGTTATAATATTATGCCTTTTGGACTTAAAAATGCAGGTGCAACATATCAGCGGCTGATGAACAAGGTGTTTGCGGAGAAAATCAGTCATAACATGGAGGTTTATGTTGATGATATGCTGATGAAGAGCAAGAAAGCTGCTGATCATCTCATTGACCTAGGTCAGACCTTTGATCAACTAGAGAAATATCAAATGAAATTAAATCCCACCAAATGCATATTCGGAGTACGAGAAGGTATGTTTCTCGGATATATTGTTAACCAACGAGGGATTGAGCCGAACCCTAAAAAGATCAAGGCTCTATTGGAGTTGCGATCTCCAACCATAAAAAAGGAAGTGCAAAGCCTCACAGGGCGAGTTGCAACACTTAATAGATTTGTGTCATGAGCAACAGACAGATGTCTCCCATTCTTCAAAACACTTCGAGAAACTTTTGAGTGGAATGATGAATGCGAGGAGGCCTTTCAAGAGTTGAAGAAGTATCTGGGGACACCTCCATTATTATCTAGACCAATGATGGGAGAAAGATTATACTTGTAACTGGCAGTTTCAGAAAATGCAATGAGCTCGGCGTTGCTAAGAGTGGAGGACAGGGGTACAAAAACCAGTCTATTATACCAGCAAAGCTTTTCGAGGAGCAGAAATCAGATATCCAAGGCTGGAGAAGTTGGCACTAGCACTGATTGAAGTAAGCAGAAGTATGATGCCATACTTCTAAGCCCATACTATAGTGGTGTACACCAATATGCCATTAAGACAAGCTCTGCATAAACCGGAGAAATCAGGAAGATTGATGTACAGGGCAGCAGAACTTGGTGAATGTGATATAATTTATGAGCCTAAATCGTCGCTCAAAGGGCAGGCAGTAGCAGATTTTATCGCAGAATTTACTCAGGAGGATTCCTCCAACGAGTAGGAGTTGAATACAGACCAACCTGTAGAGGTTACAGGATCATCAAATTTAAACCACGACCAACTTACATCGGTGGACGAGCAGTGAGAAGTACTGGAGAAGGACAAAAGGAAGCATCAAATATTCCACCAAGGAACTCTGTCTGACCAAGAGTTTGATAATGAAGTAGCTGTGTGGAATTTGTATGTAGATGGCTCTTCGTGCTCTAGAGGTAGTGGAGCAGGGATTATTTTAAATAGTTCAGATGAGATTGATGTGGAGTATGCTCTGCACTTTCAATTTAAGGCTTCTAATAATGAGTCCGAATATAAAGCAATGATCGTGGGTCTAAGCCTGGCTAAAACCATGAAGGCAGAGCAAGTCGTTGTGTTCTGTGACTCCCAGTTAATCGTAAATCAAATTCTGGGGGTGTATGCAGTAAAAGGAGAATTAATGGTCAGGTATCATGCAAAAGCGATAGAGGTTGTATCAAGTTTTATTGCAATTCAGTTAATTAGAATACCAAGATTGGAGAATGCAAGAGCAGACCCCCTAGCTCGGTTAGCATCAACCACACGCACCGAGCTACGAAGAATAATCCAATAGAAATCCTGGCTGGTCAGAGCACCGATGAAGATTTGACGATAAACTTCATCGCCCTTAACTTGGGACCATCTTGGATGGACCCCATCAGGGCCTATATTGAAGAGGGGGCTTTTCCAACTGATAAACTCGCAGCCAAGAAACTAAAGTTTAAAGTTGCTCGTTATGTATTGACCAATGGCATTTTATATAGACCAGGAATTATAGCAGGGCTACAAAGATGTGTCCACCCCTACGAAGTGAAAGATTTGATCAAAGAGGTTCATGAAGGGTCTTGTGGAGCCCATGTGGCAGGTCGGACACTTTTGCAAAGAATAACAACGCATGGGTATTACTGGCCGACGATGAGAGCTGATTGTGTAGCTTTATGCCAAGAAGTGTGATAAATGTCAACGTTTCTTTTCTATCCGAAGAACTCCCCAAGCATTATTAATACCCATCAGGTCTCTTTGGCCATTCGCCATGTGGGGAATAGACTTGGTCGGGCCACTTCCAACGACCAGGGGAAGATTTAAATGCCTCGTGGTTGATGTGGATTATTTTACCAAATGGGTGGAAGCTGAGCCTCTCATTGATATGACATATGAAAAAGTCTATCAATTTATTTGGAAGAATATATATGCATATATGGTCTACCACATGCATTCATTACTGACCATGGAACCCAGTTTGATAATGAGGAGTTTGCTGCGTATTGTCATCAATCTAATGTACTGAAGATTCACTCTGCACCAGGCTATCCCCAAAGCAATGGGTAAACTGAGGTGACAAATAGAACGCTGCTGAATGGTTTGAAATGACTAGATGATGCAAAAGTAAATTAGATTAACGAGCTACATTCTGTGCTGTGGGCTTATCGTACCACACCACGAACAGTAACTGGAGAGTCTCCATACATGCTGGCATTTGGGAGTGAGGCTGTCATACCTGCTGAATTGGGTCTACCCACGCATAAGGTGCTTAATTTCAATTCTCCTGTTAGTGATTTAATGAGAAGATTAGACCTGGATATGCTCGAAGAAGTTAGGGAAGAAGCAGCGTATCAACAACGAACAGCTTTGTTCAATAACAAAAGAGTGAAGAAGTGTGATTTGAAGGAAGGGGATTATGTGCTGAATAAAGTGATCCAAAAGAATAACAAACTGGAAGCCAACTGGCATGGACCCTATAGAGTAACAGAAGTTGTTCGTCCAGGGACATACATGATTAAAACCTTAGAAGGAGAAGAATTCAAGAATACATGGAATGCAGAGCATCTGCGTAAATATTATTAGTAATTGAAATTCCTATGTAATACAATTTCTTCAGTATGAATAAAGTGATGTTTTACCTAATTTCTTTCTTTGTTGAAATTTTTTCGGAATATTAGTGCTATACACTATAATTACCACCAACTCCGGTTGGTCGAAAATCAATTACCACCAACTCCGGTTGGTCAAAAATCAATTACCACCAACTCCGATTGGTTGAAAATCAATTACCACCCAAATATTAGTGCTACACACTACAATTATCACCAACTCCGGTTGGTCGGCAAATCAATTACCACTAACTCCGGTTGGTCGGAAATCAAATACCACCAACTCCGATTGGCCGAAAATCAATTACCACCAACTCTGGTTGGTCAAAAATCAATTACCTCCAACTCCGGTTGGTCGGAATCAATTACCATTAATTACTACTAACTCCGGTTAGTCGGAAAATCAATTACAATCAACTCTGGTTGGTTAGTACCAAACTAAGCAGGAACATGGGATGCAAATCATTCCATTTCTTAAGCCCAAAGAGTGACAAGTCACTATAATCAAACAATAAATAGGACAAGTTCCATTATCCAAAAACAAAACAGAATGTACATATATTCACAAACAAATAAACAAGGACATTCAACAAATTATTTAGAAGAAAATAAAATGTCAAAAGACTAAAAATTTCTTCATTCAAATCAAGTAGAATTACATAAGATATGAAAAATATACTTCATTACATAAAAACCCTATTCTATTGATTTTTCCCTTTTGCCTTTGAAACAGGTTGTACCCCAGCAGGAGGATCATTTAATGCATAAGGAGAATTTATAAAGTTTAGATCTCGTAACATTCGAACATTCATCACGAAGGGACGATCAAGCAAATGCTTTGGGCGAGATATGTCAATGTTTGCATGAAGACTGTAATCGCCGAGATACTTAGAGATTAAGCATTGAGGAATTGCCCGAGCAGGAATCCAACTGATGTCAAGCTTAAAAGGAGGCACGGGCAAATCAAGCACTCCCGGGTCATAATAATTCCATAAGTAGTGGCCCTGCTCCAATTTTAGCATACACAGTGCATTCAACCACCCTTGCTTGTACCCCTCATTATTTGACTGCTGGATCCGAGCATCAAGATGGTAAAGGGCTTCATTATACCCAACCATCCAAAACTCTCTGGGTTGTTTATGGAACTGATAAGTTAACCTCTCCAATTACTCGTGGAGACTCTTTGCCAGAATTTCCTTATTTTCCAACGCACAACTCTGGGAAGAAAGTTGATCAGTAAAATTCAGAATTTTCTTGGACATTTTTGCCAAAGCTTAATTCTACGCCATCAACTGAAATGCCAGATTCTCTAAGGTCGACTGAGTTCTCGCTTCTTCAATGGAAACCCGACTAGCCCTTGCTCGTCCACGAGAAGAAGATCTTGCTCATCCACGAGTAGATGTGGAGGGTCCAGCTCTTTTCAAAGTTTCCAACTCATCTCGTAAGTTGGAATTTTCTACCTCCAAGAAAGAAAAACCTTCATCATTAACTGGGACCAAGGCTCCCGAAGAAGATGCAGCAGATTTGAGTTGTTTTATCTCTTCTTGCAAAGTAATGTTCTCCTGCTCCAACAACTTGGCGATATGCCTGTGCTCTTCAACTTCAAGCTTTAGAATACTCTCTTTCTTCCCATAAGCAGAGATAAACTTGTCATACCCTTTGTCAGCACTCAATTGTTGATATTTTTTTTCGTATCCTTGGTGCAAAAGGGTAGAAGATTCTTTATATTGTTGTTGGAGTTCCTCGATAATTCCTTGGAGATCTTCAATCATCTTGTAGTAGGCCATATTGTTTTCAACAGCACGATCGAGCAAGCACTTTAAGTATTGATAAGCTTCAACTGCTCGTTCAGAAGCATCTGAACCAAGGATATCAATGATTTGAGCGTCATTAAGATCTGCATGACCAGCTTTAAAATAGTCATTGTATTTCTTCATCAATTCTGTGTCATGAGACGATAAGAGCTCCATCCTGGCCATAAACTAACAAAGAGAAGAAATAAAAAGAATCAATAATGATGTAGACAGAACAAGTAAAAGAGAAAGTCAAGACGAACAACCAAAGTTTGAATTTTTATTCATCATAAGAAGAGATACATAGTCCAAGGTTACATTCAAGAAAGCAACAAAATAAAAAAGCCCAAACAACTTTACACCTTCTCCTTGTTTCCTATGACTTCCTCAGAAGGTTTGGAGGAAGTGACTGGTTGCTCAGGGGATAAGGGTAGCTGCTCGGTAAAAGTGCTGGTTGGTTGGAGTTGCTCGGAGCAAGGTTGAACAACAGGGACCTGATCTCCAATTATCATAGAAGATTCATATGAGGAAGCTTCATCCTCTTCTTCTTCTCCAGGAGAAGGAGGAGGGCCATGAGTGTGCTGCTGGAATAACTCAGAATTCTCAGTAACTTTCAGCTCTTGCAAGGCTGCAACCCATCCATCCCTAAAATATTTGAGGTTGGCATACTCCATTTGAGAAGACATGGCAGTCAGGCACTTGTTCCAGCCTTTGTCCTAACCGGCACTGAATGATTTTTTAATTGCATTTTTCCTTTTTGCCTTCTCCGAGGAGGCCTTTTCCCTAAGAAGCTCATCGACAGCCTTCAATTTCTCTTCCACCTCCATTTTCTGTCGCTCGACATCTTAAAGTTTAACAAGTTCCTCTTCAGCAGACTTGAGCTTAACTTCAAGCTCTTTATTGATCTGTTCAAACTTTTCATTGCTCTGCTCAAACTCCTTCAACTTCTTCTCCAATTCCTTGGAGGCATTCACAGCTTGATTTCTATCCAGCTCAATGGACTTGAATTGTTTCTCCCAAGAAACTTTATCTTCCTCGTACTTTTGACGAGAATCTTTTAAAGATTGGGTCAGCCCAATAAAAGCTTCTACTCCTCCCGAGGAGCTTGAAGCCTTGATAGCTTCATCCTTCTTCAAAATGCTGTTGAAACACATCACCAGCTGAAAAAAAGAAATCACTTTAAGTCAATATATGAACATAGTATTAAAAAATAAAGGGGTCGAGCTAAAGATACTTACTGAGGCAATGTGTTGAGCAGCCAGGGTAGTGATTCTCTCACGAGAAAGAGTATCTTCAATGCCTTGGACTTCTGGGATACTCCAGGATTTTACCAAGCCCATAGCAGAGCTCGGAGGAACAAAAGTTAGAACACTACCTTCAATATTTAAAGGGTGAGAGATAGGTTCAGCAGGTCTCTCAGAAGAGCTTTTCTTCAACCTCCTTAGAGGAGCAGGAACATTTTCAACTAAAGACATTGTCTTTATTGGTGATATGACAATAACCTCGCTCGGAGGAGAGATAGCGACAGTCTTGCTCGGAGCCACATGGGGTTCTTGGCAGCAGCAGGAGGGGGTACATCAGTGGTTTTTGTCCCTTCTTCTGGGACATCTTGTTTACTTTTCTTTGCCTCCACAGTGGCAGAGGCAGACTTGTCAAAAAAGGCAGGAGCTCTTCTCTTCTTCATCAGATCACTGATAGGAATACTCGACTCAGAGGAAGAACCTTCCACACTAGTCTCAGAGGCTGGTACTTGGTCAAGATTAACTACCACGGGACGAGGACGAGCAGTGAAAGATGAAGTATAGCTTTTATACTGCAATAAGTAAGAAGCAAATCTAATATGCTCCTCAGCAAGAGATTGGTGCAAACTCCAAATAAGTTTTAAATGCTTTATATTAACATCAGTTTCCTTTGGAGGTTTCCTTTTACTGTCAACTGCAATAAGCAAAAATCAAATATCAGAGATGCATTTTATCAAACACAAAGAGAACAAGATGTCAAAAATAAAAATAACCTATCCCATTGCCATAAGGTGGACATCTGGGACCTTGGTATACATCATCTCCATTTAATGGAGGGTGTTGCCAATTTTTCATCATCACCCCATGCTCAAAGTAATCCCTATTGGCATCAGGAAGATTGACAACTAACGCTCTATTCAAAAATCTAGTTTTTAAATAGAAAGTATTATCGCTGATAACCCATCTGTAGCAATACATAATCTCTAGAATCCCTAACGGGTTCCATGAAGTTGATTTAACCTATGTACGCCATTAACTATCTTCCATGTATTTGGAGATATTCTTGTAGGTACAACATCAAAATATTGGCAAAACTCTAAACACATGGGATTTGGCGGGAAAGAAAAGCCACATTCGGCTACAAAAAGATTGGGGATCCAATGTCCCTCAGCTAAAGAAAAATAATCAGAAGGTTTCAGAAAGTTCTTCCAAAATAACCCATGAAGGAATTATTCAGACCTAAATTTGTCAAGTGATTCAACAAGGTAAACCATGATGAACAAAGTAAATAAAGGACAAGGAAGAAAATCTTACAGAAAAAGAGAGATCAGTTGACAACGAACGATGGAAAGAACGAGGCACAAGATAGAAAGAAAATGAAGAGTTCAAAGATACAAATTTGAAAAGTGAAAACGATAGGATTTCTACCGCGCTTAAATACTTTACCTCGGGAATAGAGAAAGGCAATGATTACAAGGGATGATGTTTGCGTCTCCGGCGGCTAAAAGAAGAAAAGGGGCACAAATATCGAAGCGATCATGAAAATTTAAAATATTTATGAGGTCTGATACTATGCGCTCAAAAAGGAGTTATATACAACGAACATTCTCCTAAAAACCATAAAAATCAATAATCTCAGCAGTTTTCGAGCACAATATTCCACACTTTCTTCAACCTCAAAATGTGAAACATTGGGGGCTTCTGTTGATACCAAATTTAGTTTGATGACGTGGACCATTCACTTGAAGACACGTGTCAACCTACGTGGCAATTACAAACACTCTCAACGAACAAGATAGTGTCACCGAGCTACTCAAGCGCCCCGAGAAACTCAACCATACCGAGCAGCTTAGGTGCCCCGAGGAGGAGCTTAAGGGTCCGAGCAACTCAACGTACAGAGCATCCAAATCAGGAGAATCAAAAAAATGACTGCGCATTAAATGCTCATTATTATCGTATAGATGTATATGTCTACTAGATAACAGCGCATTGTCCTTTCACATGTACAGTCTCAAGGCTATAAATGCATTATAACATCCTCATTAGAAGGGGACTCTCGATCTCTTGGTAAATCACTTATCGAGAATTCCATTCAAACAGTAACCAATACAAAAACAGTGGACGTAGGTCATTCTTATAACGCTGAACCATTTTAAAAATCTTTTGTCTTATTTATTTTATCTGTGATTGATTAATTAGAGATAATCTAATTTTTTACATCAACAATAAGTATAAAATATTTTATTATATAAAAAAATTGTATTTGTATAAAGTAGTTTTCTAAAAATTGTAGTTTTTAACTTTATTTCTTTATATAAATTGTGTTTTCAAAGGCTTTAAACCATACTGTTTTTATAAAAATATAAATATATAATCATTTTTTATAAAACTATAGTGTTAACACTTTTTTTATAATTTTTTTAATAAAACCTTATTTTATAAAGATAAGTATAAAATATTTTATTATATATAAAAATTATATTTTTATAAAGTAGTTTTCCAAAAACCGTAGTTTTCCAAAAACTGTAGTTTTCCAAAAACTGTAGTTTTTAACTTCACTTCTTTATATAAATTGTGTTTTTTAAGGTTGTTCCATAGATATAAATACAAATTTTAAAAAAAATTATAAAGCAATGTTAACATTCAAAATTTATAAACTATTTTAGAAAACTGTACATTTTTTTTTATAAAAAGACATTTTATGAGTTATGTATAAAAAATTATTTATTATATAAATATTAACATTTATTAATTGAGGGAAAAGATGTTTTATATAAAAAAACTTTTATATGGAGAAACATCATTTTAACATAACTTTATGCATTTGGCATGAATAGGTGGCACAATAACACGAGGAGACACCATTTTTATGTATACTAGATTTTAGCGCCGCGCGAGATGCGCGGGCACTTTAAATATGTGAGAAAAATTATTGTTGGATCATAAACTATACATATGATAGTAAATAGTCCACAATTATAAGATAAATACAATATAAAGATAATCCAACGGCAAATTAGTATTAAGAATATGTGATATGGGAAAAATAGTGATACAGTTAAACCATCTCAAATATGATTGCCAAATAGTTTTTATCATTTTGGGAGTTGAATTGTACTTTAAATGATTAAACTTACTTTTATACTTCTAATTTACATAATTTTGGTAAAACCCCACTAATTTTTTTCCTTTCTTGAAAAATAAGTTTCTAAATAGATATTAGAAATATTACATTATTTAGAAAAGCAACAATGATTACATAATTAAGTAAATAAAAAAATTACTTCAAAGAAGTACATAACTTAAACACCAACTAATTTAAATTATCGTGACACTGTGATTGGATTCAATGTGTCATTAGTCGTCGTCGCATTTTGGAATTCTAGTATTCGCTCCACCCCTCTAAATGTTACATCCCTTTTTTCCCCGATACTCATGCCAATGAGGCGGATGTGTTGTGCCCATCACCTTGTAATTGTTTTTTTTTGTTTTATGCCCATCACCATCACCATTAACATTTTTTTTTTGTTAAATTGACACTAACCAATAAATTGGTAAATAAAATACTTAAAATTATAAAACATGTAATCCACATTAACTAAGAAGATATGGCATATTATGTCGAAAATTAAGATTTTATTATCATCAAATTGTAACTTAGATTATTTTCGGGTATGAATTCCTTATAGCTTCAACAATTAGCACATATGGATACAAATGAATTATGGGAAGATAATTTGATCCATAAATATTTGATTTTCACACATGCTCTAATGGAGGAGGGAAACGTGTTTGTATCCAAAATGTTCCAATTAGAGGAAACTACAATATAAAGATTCTAAATAAAGTTTATTTATGACTGCAAAACATATATTCTCTTTGTTCTCTTCACTATCAACTTTCAAACGACCTTGTTGAGAACTCTAAGATACCACTGAATAAAGTTTTGTAGAATTTTTTTTAATTTCTCCTTCATGTCTTTGACATGGCAACTTAGCTTCTTTTTCATTATTAATCCTGCATGGATGTTTGAGAACCCTCGAATGAAAAATCAATTCCAAGGAATACTGATGAGTCTGGTACCGGCATTTCCCCAACTTCGGTATTGGCTCGCCAAACGCATTGTTAGTAAAATATTTACAAAAATCAACCCATGGAATCATATTATTACATTGACCCAACAAATCTTTATTGAAATTTGGTGGCAAATCGAACATGTATATCCCCTTCCCATAACACGATGAAGAATTCGACGTCCATGATCTGTGCAGTTTGAGCTGCTCTTCAACTTCCTTAACAGCATCATCCTCGTCACTTTTTTTTAATAGCATTGTAAGGTAGGACAAACACCTTTATCAGCAGGACTACAGAGAGAGAGAGATGGACGGGAAAAGATATGGTGATTGACATATAAATAGGCTCATTTGTTAGGAGGGGAGAGGAAGAGAAAGAGAAAGAAGATGAAAAGTCAAACGATTGGAAGAGGAAGACACAGGTACACTGTCAAGAGTTAAGCATTTGAGGAGGAGTTGAGGGTGTAAATAGTTTTAAGGATGCAACGTTTAAATAAATTAGGAGTTAATTTACTGTCCACGTGGCATGATTCTTGATGGAGCATCATATTTAACACTAGGTGTACGCTCGTGCGATGCGCGAGGCGCATTATGTAATTTTAAAAAAAATTCTAATAAGAGGATATATTACACTTTATGATACTAAAAAATGGAAAGATCAAAATTATGTCTTCCTTTAACATCAAGTAAGGAATAGAGCAACAACTTAAAGTTGGGTTATAATATAACTAAGAGCTCATTATAGTAAGAACAAACAAAGAAGCTCAATTTTTTTAAAAACAAACAAGCTCTAACATCACAATCCATCAATTTTTAAATACTCTTTCTCAAACCTCCCTTCAAACCCACCCACGATCCATACATTATCTCATGTATTAAGTCTTGTATCTCTCATCATTATCTTTTATATCTCTCCATTTGAGTCAGTAAAAAATCGAAAATAAGGAAAATAATATACTACCCGGCTGTTAACACCGGGTTAGTACACGGAGACCCTTTTTTTTCCCATTGGGTTCTCATGTGAAATGATATAATTTTTTTTTTTAAATCTCATTAGAATAGTTTTTTGTTTTTTTAATTAGTTTTCTTTGTTTTTTTTAAAAATTATTTTAACTCTTTTAGTCCCTTAAACATATATTTATCCAATATTCTTTTATTTTTAAAGGTTCGCGTCAGCGCCACCCCATATTTTTAAACTTAATTACTTTTTTAACTTTACAACATTTAAAACAATTATTGTATTTCTTAAAACGGTTTAAAGGTCCTCGTTAAAAAACTATTCTAATAAAAAATAGCCTTTTTTAATTATTTTTAACTCATTTAATCCCTCAAACACCCATTTACCCAATATTATTTTATTTTTAAAGGTTTGCTCCAGCGGCACATCTTATTTTTAAACTTATTTTTTTTTTAATTTTACAACATTCAAAACAATTTTTGTATTTCTTAAAACTGTTTAAAGTTCCGCGTTAAAAATTATTCTAAAAAGAAATTATTTTTTTTTAAAATTATTTTTAACTCATTTAGTACCTCAAACACCCATTTACTCAATATTTTTTTTTTATTTTTAAAGGCCCGCACCAACGGCACCCCTTATTTTTAAACTTTTTTTTAATAATTTTACAACATTTAAAGCAATTTTTGTATTTCTTAAAACTAGTTTAAGGTCCGTGTTAAAAAACTATTATAATAAGAAATTGCTTTATTTATTTATTTATGCTTAACTCATTTAGTTCATCAAACACCCATTTACCCAATATTCTCTTATTTTTAAAGATCCGCGCCAACAGGACCCTTATTTTTAAACTTATTTTTTTTAATTTTATAACATTTAAAACAATATTTTTATTTCTCAAAACTGTTTAAAAATTAACTTTTATATTAAACTGACATTTAAAACAGTTTATTTAAAAAAATCTATATTAAAATAGTGTTTTTTAACAATACATTTATTCTAATTTATAAAAAAAATTATTTTCTAATAAAATAGTTTTTTTAAATAAAAAAAAGTCAAATAATCCTATTAAAAACTATACCATATTTTATCATATTTTCTCCCAAAAAAAAAACACCCAACGAAAGAAGGACAACTCATCAGTCGGTACTAGCTGGGTTCTTCCGCCGGGTGTGTCTAGCATCACTCATCCGATCTTTTTTAGTTTATACCGGAATATCATCCGTTCAATATATAAACAATAAGAAAAAAAAATCAATACATCAAAAGGACCCCAAAAGAGAACCATCTCTCCTCTCTCCCTACCAAACCCACTTTCGTCCAAGTCCGTGTGCTTTTCCATTAATAAGCCTTACACAAAGAGAGTTGGGAATGAGAAAGGACACACAATTATCAACCTATGAGCCAAACTAAACCAGAACCTTTGGATAGCTGACCGACATGGTCTTCAACCCAAAAATCATTCAAAACCAAGACCCTCTTTACAACTCGATCCAGCCCAAACCCAATTACCAAACCATAACAAACCGGACTCTCTCAATTCAGAAATCAACTTGCCCAAATTAAAAACCCAAATAACAAGATCTTTTTGTCAGCCATCAAACCCATTCACACCAATCCAATCCAATACAACTAATCAACCCCATCAAAGAGAGACTCTAGATTCAAATTCAACAAAGGTTTTAACTTTTAACGGAAGCAAAACCCAGTTCCAACAACCGAGACCAACTAAGCGATACTCAAAAAACATGGAAGAGAAGGGCTACATTGACGGTGGAGAGTTTGGGCTGAAAAGAAAATTGACACCGGAGGAAATCCAAGTGAAAGAAGTACAAAAATTGCAACAAAAAATATATTCTAGATTTTTGAGTTGGAACTCCCTTGACAGTCCGATCAGAGGAAAAAACACCCGATTAATGTTCTAGATTGAGTGGAACTGAGGCCGAAATTATCAAATTAAAGCTGCATTTTAGGAATGCTTTTGCGATGGATGGACACTGATAAAAGAAGTGGAGTTAAGAAAAAGTAGTCAGCCGAAAATATCAGATTAAACCCACTATCATAGCTATACACACTTGGATATCCAACAAATTGCACCTTTGGAGGGAAGCTGCAAAAGGAGTCACTAAGTTCTTTCTAAATGGACCAAAAGAACGAATAACAATGGAAGTCAGGGAAGGGTGCTGAATGGCGGCGTGTGAGAGACAAATGTAAAAAAGGCTCTTAGGATGGGAGTTTGTTTGCGTTATTGTCTATTATTATATACAATGAAGAAGATGAATACATAGAGAGAGAGAGGAGTAGAAAAGTCATTTGAGAGAAACGGGAAAATAAATAGCCACTCAATGAGAAATCGGAAATGACGGGCCAAGTGATGAAGGGACGGAGAGAGTGGGTGTTGACGGACACCTTTAGAATTGAGGAGAGTTAATTTATTGGATAGCATCTTATAGATAATAAATTAGTACGAAGGTTAGACAATGTGCGATCGAATATATATATATATATATATATTTATATATTATATAAAGTTGATTACTTTATTTTTAGAAATTTTGTACAAAAATCTTCCTCGCTTGTAACATTGCTTGGGAGTAATAATATACATATATTGGCTTATGAAATTTGATTCACACCAATTAGCTGCATAAAAAAGTAAACCAAAAAATCTCTATAAAGGTGGAATCTCACAAAACTAATGGGCACAATCCTACTTTCACATAAGATTTTTGATATATATATTAAAAAAAACTACAAATCCGTATAAAAAAACTCACCAAGCATTTCTTTAGTTCATACAATTGAAAATTTAATATGAACTCAATTTCCGATAACAACTTTCACACATAACATATATTACAGAGAATACCTCAAGCAATTTTCATTTTTAAGTATACACATAACTTTCAGTTAGAGGGCATAATATCCAAATGTTATGTGTATAGCTTACACCATCTTTTGTTTAAGTCTTTGATACCATGTCTCACTTCACATTCATAGCATGTGCAGTCCAATTATTTTTTAAAAAAATTATGTACACAAATGTGCAATAACACCCAAGTGTCTTTTCATTTTCATTTGTTGTTAATAAAATATAGCATGACATAACTACTCGAAACATAAACAATAAAACTTTTTAATCAGTTTTCCTTTACCAACCCATTCTGAAAAAAATAAGAAAAATATCTTTACTTACAGATGTAGTGCGTTTGTCAGAGTCTATTTCCTCACCCGAAAAAACTCACCTCAAATACCCACAAAATAAGTAATGCAAAATTCAACTTTTGATTATGATGGGTTAGATGAAGCCTCCATACCAATATGAAGTCTCCGTAATCAACCAAATCGTGTAATAATAATGAAAACTTCTACTATACATATTTCGTTTTTTTTTTGTGCGGTGAAATAGCTTATTGGGTGCGGATTGCCGACTCAGTAATATTCACTCAATAGTGTGTGGGACATAATAAGTGGTGAGTATTCAGTGAGCTTACAACAAACATGTGAGATTGTAAGTTTTAGATAACAACCAATGAATGATTGACAGGATAGAAGTTTAAAGCAGTCTAGGTAAAATATGATTACTCAAAGACTGATGTAATCTCTCTCTTTCTCAAATACACACACACAACCTCTAGGCCTTGAGGTCCTCTTCATTTTTTCCAAGCCGTGTTTCTGCATCAGACGAATCCTCCTGGGGCTTGAGGTTCTCTTTAGTTTCCGTGTTTAGCTTTCAGTGACTCGCCGGCTGCCAGACCTCATCATCTTCCATGTCTTCCCTAAGCCTCTTCTTTGGCCTTGTGTTCTCTTTAGTTTTTCCCTGATTTACTGCATGAGATAATCCTCTCAAACTCTTCCTTTCAGTAATCTATCAGCTGCAAGACCATGGAAATCTTCCATTTCTTCAAAATATACACACCGATGAGCTTTTGTGTTGTTTCAAGATTCCTGCACGGAGACCTCCTCTGTAATCGAAGGCCACGGTTTTGAAACCAACCGTATCCTCCCCCACCGCTACTATACATATTTCGTCATTTATAATTTTGGAGAGAGAGATGGAAAGAAGAAGAGATTCAAAGAACCTGGCAGCCGCTCTTTGCCCATTGGGTAAAAGAAAATAAATGAAAGGACATTGGGAAAACAAAAGGTTGTCAACTGAACATAGAGACGTGAGATAGACAATGAACCGGAGATGAAATTAATTCAATGTCAAATGGTGCGTTAATGGAGCAATAGAGACTCTCATTTATGACATGCAACTCACATAATTTGGGTCTACAGTTTTTATATAGATATATAGATTAGATATTAGGGTCCGTTTGATAGACTTTCAATTCCAAGGCAAATTCAGAAAAGTTGAAAAATTATGATTTTTTTCAGCTTTTAGGCTATTTGATAGTCTTAATTTGCCTAGGAATTTATTTTTTATGTACAACACCCCTTAAGCACAATTTGTCACCTTAGGGTGGAATTCAATTCTTTGGGCCATTTTTTTTAAAACTCTATATATTTCATAAATATATAAATATATATTGTTAATAAATATGTAAATATATATATTCGTATATTTTATATATTTCAGCATATATATGTATATTGCGTATATTTATATATATATTTCATATATTTATATAATTTATATATTTTAATATATATCTATATTTCGTATATTTTTTATATTTAATATATTCCTTATATGTATATATTTCATACATTTAATATATTTCGTATACTCATATATTTCGTATGATTAATATATTTCATATATTTCGTATAGTTTTTTTAAAAAATTCATTTATTTTGTATATATAATATATATTATATATATACCGAATATATATTATTTACAGAATATATACACACACACGCAGATATATTAGTATATTCAGTATATAATATATACTGAATATATCTACATGTGTGTGTATATATTCTGTAAATAATATATATTTAGTATATTCAGTATATAATATAATATATATTCATATATTCCGTAAATAATATATTATATTTTCATAGATTTTGGTACATTTAATAAAGTACATTCAGTATATAATATAATATATATTCATATATTCAGTAAATAATATTTTCATAGATTTTGGTACATTTAATAATATATATTTCATTATATTTTCATAGATTTTGGTACATTTAATAATACATATTTTATTATTACATACTAAATATATATTATTATATATTATTAAATATATGAATATATATTATATTATTTACGAAATACATATATTCGAATATATATATATCAAAATTTTCACATTTATATCTATTTTTCAGCTTTTGCGTCTGAAAGAAAATGTGAAAAATTGATGATTTTTCAACTTGTATCAAACAGACACAAGTTGAAAAATATTTATTTGCCTTGGAATTGTTTGCCCTGGAATCAAATGTCCTAGAATCATTTGCATTTTCTCAGTTTTCTATCAAACGGACCCTTAGATATAGTAGATTTCTCAAATATGTGCAGAATTTATATCTTAGGGTCTGTTTGATTGTCATGATTTGCCATTGCAAATGCCCAAAGTTGGCAAATATGAAAATTTGTCAATTTTTTGGCTGTTTTGTTGCACAATTTATCGTGACATCATTTGCCAGTGTACAACACCCATTTTGCAAAAGGTGTTGATAAACTTTGCTTACCTAGTTAAGTGAGAAATATTTGTCAACAAATTTGCTAACTTCTTAAACGATTTTAATATTTAAAAAAAAATTAAAAACTGTTTTTAAATGATTAAAAAATTATTATGAATATTTAAAAACTGTTTTGTAATGTTTTAAAAACCGTTTTTAATATTATAGAAAATTGTTAAGAAAATATTTTATAATTTTTTTAAAAAATCGTATTATAAAAATATTGTAAAAACTGTTTTTAACATTTTTAAAAACTGCTTTGAATATATTATGAAAATTGTTTTAAAAAATAATTTTAAAAACCGTTTTAAATAGTTAAAAAAACTGTTTTGTAATGTTTTAAAAACTCTTTTTAATATTGTAAAAAATTGCTAAGAAAATGTTTTACCGATTTTTAAAAAAAAAATCGTATTATAAAAATATTGTAAAAACTGTTTTTCACGTTTTTAAAAATGTGTTATTAAAATATTTTGCCTAAAAACTTTTTTTTACCTCATTTGGTTGTTTGACAGCCTAATGTGAGAAAAACAATATTTGTCTTGGCAAAATTTGCTAGGGCAAAATTTGTCATGCAAAATCTTTTGCCCAACGTCAACCAAACGGACCGTTAATATATGACAAACATTTTATTCAGAACAATAATTTTCTGAAAATTTAAAATCTCAAAAGTATGCTAGGAGCTTGGAGATGCGTTTTGACGCGACTTTAAAAGTGTCTCTAGTGCCTGCTTATATCGACTCAAGTGTAAGCCGGTCGCTCAAGTAATAATCCGGTAAAATTGGATAGCAAACACAGGGACTAAGGTGAAGAATCCCGATGACAAATAGGGAAGATGATTAACCTCCCAGTCGACTCTAGGAAAGAAGAAAAGATGATTGATTTACGATTATATATTACTACTACGGAAACAATGAAATCCTATCTAGATTAACTACGCATGCAAGACTTAACAAACTACGGATTTATTAACATGAAAGAGTGATATGGTCGGAATACAATCCCCCAACCCCTAGTAATTTCACCGGATACAAAACTAGTCAATAATTAAATATTTAATTAAAACAAAAACTTTATTTATTTCAAGTATTACATATATGAAAGAATGAACCTACACAATACGTAATCAAGAATAAAAATAAAGTACGTGACGAGATGATTAACATGCGCGTCACATTTTTAAACACCCCGATTACCTAGGACAAACGAGGTTAAAAGTCCTACGACGGTTATATTAACGAAATGACACGTCCAATTAATTATTTAATTCAATAACTTATTTTTATAACCCTGCGAATCACTTAGCGTTGGGTTCATGCATTCCAACCCTTGAAAATCTATTAGGACATGAAGAAATTAATAAAACAATTGATTCCTACGTTGCATGTAATCAAAACCATAATGTACTTAGATCTAAACATGCATGAAAAGCTTGGAATCTCAGAAAATAAACAAAGCATGCAAATAATATTACTTCAACATCAAGGTAGAAGAAAGGCAAACTCTATTGATGATAATCTTTAACATTAATCCATAAAAGTGTAAACTTGATGAAGGAAATTGAAAACTAGGGTTCTTGAATCTCTCTCCCTCTAATTCCCTAAGAAAAACTCACCCCAAAACTAGTCCAATGTCAAATTAAAACAATACAAAATCATTTTTGCAAGAGTCCTCCTTTAATATAACTCTTAGAACCAATTAGCAAATGAATAAATTTTCGCGCGCCAGACCCCTCGAATCGGCTCAGGTGTACCTGCGAACCGATTCACCCCAAACCGATTTGAAGGTCGGTTTGATTTTTCGTACTGCCTTGGCTCCTATTTTTAATTGAATTTTTGGTTTTCCTTTTCATTCATCAAAATTGCATAACTCTTTCACCATAGCTCGGATTGAGGTGTCGTTTTTTCCAATATTCTCGTGACTTCAAGCTCTTCAACTTCTCAGTTAGCCCCACCTCCAAACTAAGACTGTAAAATTATTAAAATGCCCTTCAATTTTCAATTTCTTGGATTTCTTTCACTCTTTTCAGTTCTCTTTCGCACTAACTTGCATAAAATACCTGTAAAACGCATAAGAGATACGCAAAACACGAAATAATTTCCTAGTAGAGTTAGTAGCATGAATATGAGATCAAACCAAGTGACATGCAGTGCACGGGATCATAAAAAGTCCGAAATTAAGGGGATAAATGTGAAGAATTTATGCCTTATCAAATCCCCCTAACTTAGAACGTTGCGCGACCTGAGCAATGTAAAAGAATAAGAGTATGCGTTAAGGACCCTTTAGAAACTTTATTGGGATATAATACCTTTTTCATGGGAAAGCGATTGCATTTAGCGTATCCAATAAGTCGTTAAACCTTAGGTTACCTTAATAGGACAAGTGATGTCTCGTGAGGGTTTGCAGTGAATATACCCAAAATTTGATTTTTGACTCAAAGAAAAATCAAAACACTTAAAAATTGTACAATTTAAATTCCCCAAAAATAGTCACAGTAAATTTATATTCAATGATCTCAATTCGTAGTGTATGTATGTGTGTGTGTGTGCGAAGTCGAGAATTAAACCGTTAACTTCCATCGATTGATCATTACGTTATTTTCTCAAAATTCATTTTGATTCAAATTCTCACGGATGCATTCACAAATGAATCACTAGGAATGTGGCTAATTCTCTCGGTGTGCGTGATTTTTAAGAGTAAATATAATGTAACACAAATTCACGCATACGATTTTGAAAGACGAACTTTTTATGGTGAAATGATATCTTCATAGGAATATGGTTATTGAAAAACGGGAAACATCGCCCCTTATTCACACAGTCAGATAGTTTGAAGTTGGAAAATTTTGCTTATTATGTCCTTTGAAGCTTTTTCGGGCATTTGCTCCTTTTTTTTCCCTATTTTTGTTGAGCATTTTTCTATTTTTTTTCTTACCCCCTTTTTATTGCACCATTTGGACTTGCTTGATGAATTTGTATTTTCACGACTCCGAGATAATTAGGTTTTTCGGGTAATCAAAAGAAACTGGAAATTTTATTAGGCTCAAAATGGATAGCAAAAGGATAATTTTTCATGCTTTTTTATGGCTCATATTTTTGGACAAATAAACGATGGCATAACTTCATTTATCCAAATTACTCATTATTTTACCATATGCGTCTCGAGATTTTATTTAATGTAGAGATATTTTTAGCGTGTTTTTCGAGGCAACATTACACCCATTCCCCGTAAACAATTAAAACAATAAATTAGAGATCATCAACGACTTAAATATTGAATTTTAACTTTGAGTTAATTATAACTCGAATTGATTTAATTACTCAAAAAAATGAAAGACTCGAAATCTCACTGGGTGATTATTCTCCACACTTATTCGTAAAGTCGTCAATTTTTGCTCGATTTCCATCTTTGGTCAATTTCTGCTTTATGCATTTGATTTTTACAATTTGAGACTTTAAACAAAATTTTAGTGATATTTAAAAAAAATTTAAATTCCAATTTTTATTTAATTTGAAGAAAAAATATTTTTAAATTTTTTCAAAATTTTCAATTTTTTTTTTGGAAATTTTAGAAATATTCTATATTTGGAGGGGCATTTTCAAAATTTGTGAAGTTTTAGAAATACCCACTTATCACCCCCCTAACTTAGACTTTTGCATTGTCCTCAATTAAAAGGACTAAAAGCTAAATAAGAAAACATAATAAGTGCGAAAAGGGAAATAAACAAATATCGAAAAAGCAGATTTTCATTACAAACCATTGCTTACATACATGAGAAGAAAGGGAAGAACATTACATCTTGTTGTGAAAGAAAAATCTGCATATGAGAATACCAAAGAACCACATTAAAGAAATTTAATCAAACACAACAACCGAATAGACTTGCTACTCGGGGGGGTGGGTCGGAGGTACCTGGGGCACTAGGGTCGTAGGGATAATAGAAATAAGTCGGAAGTGATACGTTGGACCTGACTTTTAAGCGATAGGGTTCGGCTTGGAGACGTGCCATCATGCTAGTGTCGCATTGATAGGCTTGATGGTCCATTCGGTATTCATTCATAAATCCGTCAAAATGCGACTCGATGGCAGCTATCTGACTCATAAGGCCCTCTCCCGTCAGAGTCCTCGTCCTCATCATAGTCGTCTTCGTAAAGAAAATCCCCCACATCCAGCATTTGGGCGTCATTCCCACCTCCTCCTCCTCCTCCTCCTCCTCCTCATCATCATCATCATCATCATCATCAATAATGGGACGTACGGGGTGAGCCACTCGCATTTAGCACTCACTTCGAGTGGTGGAAGAAGCCCCAATAGGGCGAGGAAATTTGATGCGCAATTTCGGGTCTTGCACCCTGGCATCAGACATAATTTCAATGATTAGGCGGGCATATGGGAGTGACGCCTTGCTGCACTCGTCGTAGGAAATATGAAGGATGTTCGCATAAAAGAGTTGGGCCAAATTTATAGTGTTGTGTGGATCAAGGAAGTGATAGAGAAAGTTCTTGTGGCATTGACGAACCACCGGATCATTGGTGGTTTGGTGAATTGCGCCGCATGTGATGAGATGCTGTAGTGCACAGTATCAGATAACTTGCCTATCGAGAAAGAATCTTGGAGCCATCATTCCCTTAGCACCATTCGTGCTATGCATTCGGTTTTTGTGCACGGGGCACCATTGTTGGGGTAATCGAAAGGGATGGGGAGAATGACTCCCTTTTCACGCATCTTGCATTCGATAATGGCTACAGAAAATGGTATGCGAATGTTGTCAACAAAGCCTTCATGGAGAGTGGATTATTTCCGAACAAGTGTGGCATAAAAGTAGCGTATGACCTCTTCAAAAATGCGATCGATCGTCGGGGAGAGGAAAGAGCACCACCCTCGACGTTGGAAGAAAGCGGTGATTTCATGGGGTAACTCCTCCCAAAGAACTTTGCGCTCAATATGGATTATTTGTTGGGGCGTAAAGTATCCCTGAAACCAATTTCGCTCTTGTATTGACCGAAAATGGTGTTCGACCCCCTTGTGGATAATGATTGGAGAGTCATATTTGCGGGGTCAGAAGCTAGCTTGACGACGGTGAGGCATGGTGGAAGAGAGAGAGAGAGAGAGAGAGAGAGAGAGAGAGAGAGTTTGATAATATAGGAGATTATCGGAGAAATGAAGAGAATGAAGGTATGAAGGGAATGGGGGGAGCCTTGAATTTATAGGTGTGGGGAGAGCCTTGAATTTATAAGTGTTCTAACTCTATATTGCACCTCTCTAGGGTACCTCAATCTCTCCTGCACACTTGGGAACCCCAGAACGCCTCACTCTCATAGAACGAGTACGCTCTTCAGTGCGTGAAAAATCAACATAGTGTGAAATCCTTTCCTAGCTCGAGACCTCTATGAAATTCTAAACTACCTAAAAACTATTCTACTCACTACTATACAATCCTAATCACCCCATACACGTCGAGGGTGCGACTGTGACACCCCGCCTAATTAAATACCGAGTGATCAGTCCTTTATTAAATTAAATCAGAATATCCAGTTGCTTCAGAATATGCATCAATATTAAAAACTTTTATTAAAATACTAACCACCTAATATTTAAAAACGTTGATGTCAAAATTTTATCTTTTAATTAATGTAAACCAAATTAACGAATAATTAACATTCACCATCCAAACCAAACTCATATGAAAGGAAATGAATGAAATAATAAATGCAACTGGAGTAAACACTTCCAGTCTAATTATTAAGTACAATAATCCAATCGAAATAATCCAACAACTGAACTGAGTAAATAAATAAATCCATAACTCTTTGACTGTCTAATAAAAAGGGGCGAGATGCCCTAAAAGAAGTAAATAACTCGAAATAAAGAAATGGTAAATATGAAGGCATCTACTACCGAGGTCCTGTAACTTCCACAGCAGCTACAACACGTCAAATGAATGGAACTCCTATGCTTGGTGTCCCTGCGGCTGGGCAACTAAAATAATTTGACAAAAGAGAAGAGATTTGTAAGAGACAGGTCAGAGCCCGAGTGTAAAACATTTAAAAAAATTCAGTAAGTATTTAAATATTGCAGTAAAGAAAAATATTATGTGCATGCTAGCCTTTCGAACACTCACTTGAGATTCTCACCTCTCAGCTAATGTGCACGCCTAACGCACCTCTAAACCCATTCTAATTATCTTATCACCTAACTAGACTGTTGGCAAAATCCTTCTAATCACTACTCGCAAAACCAACCCGCATTTTCCACACAATACCATATTAAATGTTTTCACGACTATTATCTCAATTTGGGAAGTATTTATAAATCACGTTAAGTGCTCGCTTACTTAAGTTATTTAGAGACTTTCATCATTATATATTTTACCCATATACTTTCACACAACAAGTATCACTATATATATATATATATATATATATATATATATATATATATATATATATATATATATGCACACACACACACACACACACACACACACACACACACACTAAAAAGGCACCTCTAGACTCAACTACTGTGCCCTCATAATCTACTATCAAGTCCCGGTACATCTCGCACTGCAAAAGGACAATGGGTTCGAAATCTCCCACGAATCATAAATTTATAAATCACACATATTGGAGGCAAGCATGATTCCAAGCCTATGGGCTATGCACATTCCTACGCACCATATGACATTCAACACTATCATTCTCAGATAGCTCGTACCTAGGTTCTATTCCCTTGAGGTACTAGTCAAATATCCCCCCGAAGGCTCCTCAAGATAGTTCTGTCCCCTTTTCTCAAACTCCTGTGATAGAAAGTATGGTAAGTATGTCATACACAGAATACATATCAAGTTCATTAGGCATACACATAACTCGAATATTTAACTTATACGTAGTATCTCTCATTACTACTTGCATTACACATACTAGATTACGAATACTCTCTCCCTCATAACTTAGAGATAACTCGTCGCTCCAATTGCAATAAAATATCATACCCATCTTATTACCCAATAATTGTTTTCTAACTTGAATCCCAATTTTACTGCTGACCATCACTTCAAATAAACCTGCTACCCAGATTTGAAACAGAAAAAAATTTCCCACAAAATGGACTTATCGTTTGAACCAGAAGCTATCTCATTTGAACGAGATATCATGTCGTTAGAATGACATATCGCACGATAGGGCTTCTCCTTCGAACCAGGCTCAATCTCGTTTGGACGAGATTGAGCAGTTTCGTCCCCATCCTGCACCTGCTACGTTTTTCATCCATAAACAGTCCTAAAACCTCTATAAATCAGTCTCAAACTCCTTCCATTAAATTCCAATTTATTTTCCCACATAAAAGGATGATTTCTAACATCTTAAACACATAAATTCATTATTAAATAACCCACAAACCAAAAATCCCCAAATTTCAGATTCATAAAACCGTAGTTCATAAGATTTCCAATTAACTCCATTTAATCACAGATTTACTCAGTAATTATCAACATAAATTCGTAGTTAGTCTTCAAATTACATGGACCATTCAACTTGGTATCAATTTAACCCTAATATATCTTTTAATCGTGAATTCTTCATCAAATTTCATGCGATTGAAGGGGGATTCATCACCTACACTGACATGAACACATTTAATGCTAGAAGAGCAAGATTTAAACACTTGCCATAAGAGAGATGGTATGATCCTTTGGTGTTGTTGGTATGGTTGTGATACGGCGGAAATATTGCGTATTTCACCCGTTAACCTACGTGTTATTAGCCCCCTCGGGTATCTTATTCCCTATATTTATGCTCGTTAACCAGACAACCCTCGGATTTCTATGTTAACATGTTTTACAGGGGTTAATTGAGCTTTTGTACGTGTTTAGATGCTTAGTGTGAACTTCGGATGCGTTTCGCTCGATTTCCGTACACAACCGCACGCTCAAGGGCATTTTAGTCTTTTGAAAGTTTGGGCACCTGGCCCGACATCTACACGGAAGTTGTAGCTCTCCTCGCTAGCTTCGCGTGGCCGTGAACGGTGCGCGATTCCGATGCATAACGACAAAGTTACGGCGATTGGAGCGAAGTTGGATTGTATGCCAATGCAGGGGAAATTGCAGGCTGCCCCTGCTTGATCGATCGATCGAGCCTGGGGGTCGATCGATCGAGCATTATTATTTTTGCCACGTTTTCCACTGTCGATCGATCGACACCAGGGGTCGATCGATCGATCCCCTATTTTTCCCTTGCAGATATTTTCTTTCTTTTATTCCAACTTACTATATAAGTTGGTTTTTGTTGTAATAAGGGGGACACACTGATATACTTAGAGAGATATTCTGAATTAGATAGTTTTAGTTAGGGTTTGGTTTTGGAGAGTTCCTTTCTTCTTCTTCTTGGATTGACAACCTATGTGGTTTGTAAGATTGAACTATTCACTTCCTCTCCATTAATATAGTTTGTTCTTCTTCTTCTCTTGCCTTGTAATTTACTTTCAATGCTTTCTAACTAGTTTACTTTCTTAAATTCTTGCTTTCTTAGCCTAATTAGCATAATTTAGTTTAACTCACCATGCACCCTTAGATAAATAGGGTCGGGATTTAATTTCCTCCATTTTCGGGCCCCGAGCTCCGAAAACTAGGTTTAGTGCAAAATCGCGTTTAATTGAAACCGCGCGTATCAAAGTTGGATTGCTAAGCGTTTATCTTTCTTTGTCACGCAACGTTAGAGTTTATAGCGACAATCCGAATTTAATCCGCATGTGACCATTTTCAGTTAAATGTTTTATCTCGCAATTTTGGGTTAAATTCCTTCTTGTGTGACGTTTATGCTTAATTGATTATGCTCGATTAGATTGCTTTCGAGCCTTAACTCTAGTTAGTAGTTGTTTCGATTCGTTTGGTAGAATGCGATCCCGATCCTCGCTTTCCTTTAATTTAGCATTAACTTATTCTTTTCTTTTGTCACCATAACCACCTATCACCTTTTACACTTTTATTCCTGAAGTAATTAAACAATTAACCTCTAAAATTCAATTACTCCCTGTGGATTCTCGATACCCGACTTACCGCTTTACTTGCTTGTCAAGTGTAGCTGTAGCTTAGGTTTTATCTTTTGTATGTCGAGCGGGAGCCGAAATCAACGATAGTGTCCCTACACGAACACTCGGTTTTCCTCGCATAAAAAATGGCGCCGTTGCCGGGGAGTATGTTTTAGATAGTAATTGTTTTATGATTTCGTAGTATTTTTTCCTTTTGTATTTGTATTCTTTGTTTTAACCTTTTTTGCAGGATTTGCATACTTTGAGCGCTAAGAAACTTCTATTCGCGGTTGCTCACTTTCTTTCTTGGATTCTCCATCTTTCAACAACGAGGTAACCATGTCTTTCTTTTATAGTTATTACGGTTATTCTAATGATTCGTACTTTGGGGATAGTTTTCAAGTTTTCCATTTTCAAGATTTTCTTGAAAATGAAAGACTTGAAAACATTTATCGAAATGAAAATCGTCATTGGGAGCTTGAGTTGGATTCATTATTCGAATCCAATGACAATCTTCATTTCATTACTTTCGAAGACGAGTTTCAACCAAATGAGGAGTCCGAGGCTCTTGAGCCGAGGAAGCCTACTTTGGAAGAGACTTTTCTTCTTTACTCCCAAGGTTTGGAAGGCTTAGATGATGCTGGAATGAGATTTGGTTCACTTTGCGATGAGATGAATTCTTATGCACAAAACAACGAGGAGGTGGAAACTTGTGTTTCACCTCAATTTTTCAAAGAATTTCTCATCGAGTGTGAATCTCTCTCCCTCGAAATTCAATCTCCTTCCGACGATGAGTCGATTGAGATTGAATTTGTTTCATCACCATATTCGTTTTCCGTGATCGAACCATTAGAATCACCAGTTGATTCCTATGCGTCGGTAGAAACTTTCAAAATTTCTACACTTCTTGCCGACGAGGACTCTTTACCGAACTTGTTTTCGATGGATGTTATCCCGATGTGTGCACCATCTCCCATTCCCTTTGAAAAACCTTTGGGAGATGAATCGATTTTTCTTGGACCTCAAGTGTACTTTTCCCCCTTGTTATCCAAATCCCCCATCGTCCGCCTGGAATTTCAAATTGGCGATGGTTCATTTCTTTCACCGCCCTCATGCCTTCCGTTGTTCAAACGGAATTCCTATTTTCCGGGAGGCATGCAAGCTTGGGAGGGTCCACCGTTGATCCTCCAAAGTCAAATCGTGTTTTGGATGGACCCTCAAAAATTTTAACTTTTGGTATATAGTTAATTGCACATCCAAAGTGTAGGTTGTATATACTAACTTCTTTATTTTTGTTTTTCTTAATTTTAGCATAGTATAATTAGTTAATCTCTTTTTCTTTCTTTTCGTATGCGTGGTTCTAACTCTTTTGTAGGTTCAACGGACTTGAATTTGCGGAGATATGCGCCCCGGCACACATTTGTTAAGAAAGTAATCAAAAATCACAAAAACATTTTTTTTTCCTTTGTTTTTCACACACGCATCCTCACGCATTTGCATTTGTTTTTATTTTTCTTTTATTTTATTTTTCATTTGTTGTCGTGAATATGCGTGTGCGTTGCTCATTGTACATATTTTTATTTTATTTTATTTTATTTTTTTTTATTTTCTTTATTTTCTTTAGCTTAGGCCTTTTTGGTATGTATATTTAGGCCTATGTGTATTTTATTTTTATTTTTATTTTTCTATTTTTATTTCATATTTTTATGTGTATACATATATATATATATACTATATTTATAGTTATTTTACATTTTAACCTCCCTATTTTCCCAAAATTGCATTTTCCCCCCCTTAAAAATTTTGGATGCAGTAGGCCTGGCCCTGCTCGATCGATCGATCGAGCCTGGGGGTCGATCGATCGATCGACCAGGTTAAGCCGAGGTCTGCCTTATTTTTCCCCCATTTCTCTTATTCTCTCATTCCTCTCTCAAAACCGTTTGTGCCCTAGTTTTCCCCTCACCACATTTAATCATTTTTCTTCCAATTGCTACACATCCAAGGTATATTCTTAACTAGTTTTACATGAATTTGTAGTTTTTTGTAGAATTGTGTCATAAATTACATATTAAAACCCTAGTTTGACACATTGATTGAATGTTGGTGATTCCCCTGATTTCGTTTGGTTCCAACTGAAATGTTGCATGATTCTTGTTATAAATCCACTCATGAACATATTTTGATTGCTGCATTGTTGGTTGTTCATGAGTGGGGTGGTTTTGTTGGTTCAAACTCGGTATTTTCGACCTTGACGCACATTGCGCACGCCAAGTGTTCGTCAAAATGCCTAAAACAGATTTCAATCCTTATTTTGACGCACACTTGGGTGATTTTCATGACTTGTCGCATTCCGACATTTTTCATCGCATTGTTGCTTGTTTTCACCTCGGTTTTTGCGCACTTGCACCACCATTTCAATTTTCACATTACTAACCATAAATTGTGCTTACACTTGCTTGTATTGTGTAATTTGTGTTTTGTAGGTTGAAATGGCACTGAAAAAATATTCTTCTACTAGGTGTGTGCCCGCCGGGGGCGTCGATGGGTTCCGCTCAGAACAGGAGCGAGATTGGTTCCGTGCACATTTCTACACTTCCGAGCGACCGCTTGGTCATCATTTTGCATGGGTTCTTGAGCACATACCGAGAGAGGCGCGGGTACTGTTGCGCTGTCAGGGGTGGGAGCCCTTTCTTTCTACTAACGGGCGCGTCAGCGAGGAGTTGGTACGGATTTTCTACGCGACGTTAGTAGAGGTGAAGAGCAGAGATGGGTCGACTACATATGAGGCCATGGTTCGTGGGGTGAGGATTCCATTTAGTATTTCAGACTTGGCAGATTTCATGGATGTTCCTCTCCCTGCGGATCCAGTCAGTTTTCTCGATGGGAGTATTTTCGGGCGCGGGACATTGATAGAGGCCCTTGCACCGGGCGAGCCGTGGAAGAGGGGTGCTTTCCGTTCGGCTGCGATGGAGGACTTGCCTAGACTACTACACTACATCAATGTCCATTCCTTCATGGTGACGAACAACCGGTCTGAGGTTCGTCACAAACATGCTGCACTGATCTACACTATGCTGAATGGATTGGGCAGTATTAGCTTGCCCGCTATTTTTCTAGATATGATGTGCGCTACTGCGAAGGAGGTCGCCTGGAGATTTTCCCTTCCTTTTCCTGCCCTTATCACTAAGATTTGTATTTCTCACGGTTGCCAGGAGTTAGACGCAGACCGTAAGCATGTGCCACTCGGGCTTCTCTCAAATGCCAACATCACAAAAATGCTGAAGCGCGAGTGGGGGCAACCGGCTGGGAAGAGACCGAGGGCAGAGATACCTGACTTACCTGATGACGAGGAGGAGGAGGAGATCAGAGAGATGGATACGGGTGAGGGTTCTCACGCGCCACACACAGAGGATGATGCCCGCTTTGCGGCATACCAGGCCGTGCAGGACCAGCGCTGGGAGGAGACCCAACTCAGGTGGGCGACTTGGGAGTCGCGCCTGGATCAGCAGCAGGCTCAGCAGGAGCAGTTTCAGGCCGAGCAGCGGCACGAGTGGGCTTTGCAGAGGCAGGCCAGGGCACAGAGCAGACAGGATTACCGGATGATGCAGCGGATGATGAGAGATTTTTATATGCAGCACAGTGATTCCGACTCACCAGTGCCTCCTCATTTTTAGGACCCCTCCGATCCTAGTGGTTCTGGACACTAGGCTGTTGCTATGCTGGGTTTCATTTTTGTATTTTGGGGATCGGATAGTATATTGTACTTTTTATTTTTATTTTTATTTGTATTTGTATTTCTTTTATTTCGGAAGTTGTAATGTATTAAGTAATTTTGTATTGAACTTATGAAATGAGAAATGAAAATGTAGTTTGTGGTTGTTTATTGGATTTTGATGTGTGTGACCTTTCATTTTATAAAATCAAAAAGTTCACCATCAATTTATCTAGTATTTGCACTTCAGCCCCTCTATATTGTTGTGACTTGTGACATAGATTCTCTTAACTTAATACATCGGTACATATTCTTCATATGCTTTGTACTAACTTGTTTTGCTGCTTCATTTGGACTTGTACTTATGGAGATCGCTCCACGTGTGGGTAATATCATTCTTTTCCTAGCTTTGTGTTGTGTTCTTTAATGGACGCATTGGGGACAATGCAACATTTAAGTTAGGGGGTGTAGGATATTTTATCCATTTTGCTGTTTAGTCCTTGGAATTGATTACAATTTAGTTACAAAGCATGTTTTTGTTAAAAATTTGAAAAATTTCAAAAATATTTTCTTTCTTTTTTCTCCTTTGTTGGGCATTTTGCCTTGTTTCCGATGATAAATTTTAATAATTGCCCGATCAAATAGACAATTCAACTATGCATGTTCTCGATTTTAGAAGTTATTAGATTTTAGTCCTCAAATCATTGATATTGTGAATAACTTCATGAATTAAACTTTATCCCATGAGCATATGCACATTCCTTGTTATATTGATTTGGTTTAAGATTTTTATAACTCGGTAATCTTTTGTTGCATTGTATATACTTACACCGAGTAGGCTTTGTACCTTTCGTCGTTTGTGAGTGTTATACACTATTCTTTTCTCATTGAAAACGTTGAATTCGTTGGTAATCTCTCTATCTTTCATTTGACTGTTCATTAATTGAGTTCATGCTTGAAATGTGTTACTTGATCATGATTTTCATATATTGTTTTGACTTGAGAATTGCGTAAACTTTGTGAAATGATCATAGGCAATCTTTGTTATATCACCCATATTAGCCTTGACCTCACCATATATGTTTCCCTAGTCAACCCCTTTGTGCCTAAATACTAGCCTTTCGTTTCATTACCCAAAATCCCATAACCAACTCCAAATTGGAGTTTTTAGCCCATATATACACTTTCCATACCTTTGTTTGGAATGTTACTTAGGATTGAATGTTTTTATGATGTCGGTTGCAATTTAAGCATATGAGAGTTTGAAAAGTAAAGAAGTGTCAGAAAAAGAAAGTAGTGAAAAAGAAAGAAAAAGAGAAAGCAAAAAGCAAAAAGCAAAAAGCAAAAGAAAACAAAAGAAAAAGTGAGAAAAAGGAAGAAAAGAAAAAGAAAGAGAAAGTTGTAAATATTGTTGTAGTGTTTCAATAAGCTTTGATTACTCTCTCGATTGTTATATCTATGCTCGTTTGGACATCTTTGTCCAACTTTTGATATCGCCCACTTTTTACATTATTCCGAGTTTCATCCCCAAACACTTTGAATTCGTATATACATTCCTTTCATTTCGTACCTTAACCTATCCTACATTACAACCCTATTACAATTCCTATGTGATCTTAAGTAGATGTAATTCAAATGTTTAAATAGTTTTGATAATCTGTGAAAATGCATTTCGCCTCTTTTAGTGTGCGGTATCCTTTCATTGAGATTACAGTTTTTCAATTTATATATAGCGTTCTTCTTTTGTGACATGTGTGCGGCCTAGTTTCCATTTACATTTACTCTTTATGCCCGCATGTCCCGTGTATTACCTCCCTTTTCATAGTGAATTCATTTGTTGAGCGTAATGCCCGTGAGGATTGAATTTATGCATGCTTTGATATTTAGTATCCGAATTATTTAAGTTTTTCGCCAAATCATACTTTGCATATGCTCACTCCCCTACCACATGTTAAAGTTTCAATTCATTGAGGTGCATTCGATAATGTTAATAACTACGGACTTCTTATGCGAATTCGTTTGCTATGCTAATAACATGTTGAAATCTTGTTCGCACTGATGAGTTTGTCTTACTTGATTGGGCATATTTTGAGGAAACTTTATGATGTTTGTGGGTTCCATCACTGAAAACCCTCACGAGACGACACTCATCCACTAGGGTAACCTAGGGGTTTAACGGCTTATTGCATACGCTAAATGCAATCGAATCGCCCGTGAAAGTGGCCTTATCTTTTTATTGCTTTTATATCATACTTCTGTACTCTATCCTGTGTTGGTTTACTAGTTCTTCTTGTTTCATCCTATTTCATTGCTAGGGACTAGCAATGTGTAAGTTAGGGGGTGTGATACGGCAGAAATATTGCGTATTTCACCCGTTAACCTACGCGTTATTAGCCCCCTCGGGTATCTTATTCCCTATATTTATGCTCGTTAACCAGACAACCCTCGGATTTCTATGTTAACATGCTTTGCAGGGGTTAATTGAGCTTTTGCAGGTGTTTAGATGCTTAGTGTGAACTTCGGATGCGTTTCGCTCAATTTTCGTACACAACCGCACGCTCAAGGGCATTTTAGTCTTTTGACAGTTTGGGAACCTAGCCCGACATCTACACGGAAGTTGTATCTCTCCTCGCTAGCTTCGCGTGGCCGCGAACGGTGAGCGATTCCGATGCATAACGACAAAGTTACGGCGATTGGAGCGAAGTTGGATTGTATGCCAATGCAGGGGAAATTGCAGGCTGCCCCTGCTTGATCGATCGATCGAGCCTGGGGGCGATCGATCGAGCATTATTATTTTTGCCACTTTTTCCACTGTCGATCGATCGACACCAGGGGTCGATCGATCGATCCCCTGTTTTTCCCCTGCAGATATTTTCTTTCTTTTATTCCAACTTACTATATAAGTTGGTTTTTGTTGTAATAAGGGGGACACACTGATATACTTAGAGAGATATTCTGAATTAGATAGTTTTAGTTAGGGTTTGGTTTTGTAGAGTTCCTTTCTTCTTCTTCTTGGATTGACAACCTATGTAGTTTGTAAGATTGAACTATTCACTTCCTCTCCATTAATATAGTTTGTTCTTCTTCTTCTCTTGCCTTGTAATTTAGTTTCAATGCTTTCTAACTAGTTTACTTGCTTTAATTCTTGCTTTCTTAGCCTAATTAGCATAATTTAGTTTAACTCACCATGCACCCTTAGATAAATAGGGTCGGGATTTCATTTCCGCCATTTTCGGGCCCGGAGCTCCGAAAACTAGGTTTAGTGCAAAATCGCGTTTAATTGAAATCGCGCGTATCAAAGTTGGATTGCTAAGCGTTTATCTTTCTTTGTCACGCAACATTAGAGTTTATAGCGACAATCCGAATTTAATCCGCGTGTGACCATTTTCAGTTAAATGTTTTATCTCGCAATTTTGGGTTAAATTCCTTCTTGTGTGATGTTTATGCTTAATTGATTATGCTCGATTAGATTGCTTTCGAGCCTTAACTCTAGTTAGTAGTTGTTTCGATCCGTTTGGTAGAATGCGATCCCGATCCTCGCTTTCCTTTAATTTAGCATTAACTTATTCTTTTCTTTTGTCACCATAACCACCTATCACCTTTTACACTTTTATTCCTGAAGTAATTAAACAATTAACCTCTAAAATTCAATTACTCCCTGTGGATTCTCGATACCCGACTTACCGCTTTACTTGCTTGTCAAGTGTAGCTGTAGCTTAGGTTTTATCTTTTGTATGTCGAGCGGGAGCCGAAATCAACGATAGTGTCCCTACACGAACACTCGATTTTCCTCGCATCAGGTTGCGACCCTCATTCTTCGATCTACGTGATGATGGTCTCAGTGGTGGAAGAGGTGCACTTGTGGTGTCTCTTCCTTAGATTTTTTTTCCTCTTTCTCTCTTTTTGGTCTTTCTCTATGCCTAACTTTTTTTCTCACGGCATATAACCTAATCTAACCCACATAGGAGATCTTTTATTTCTCTATTTTTTGTCCTTTAATTTACTCCAAAAATACAATTGACCAAAATACCCTTTCGGGGTACCGATTCGGCCAAAAACTGCCTCGAAACCCAAGCTAAACCCCAAGGTAGACTTTCCTAACTATCTCGACCCTTTCAGAATCAATGGTGCACTTGAAACGATCATATGAGCGACTTATATATATTTTATATTTTATTCCATTAATTTAGTCCAGACACGACTAACACGCGCGTCCCGACTTAATTTTCATAACTATCGTATTTTTCACTCATAACAACTTTAATATATTTTCACAATTATATATTACTTTACCCGCTAAGTAATATTCAACATAATTATCACCAATAAATACTAAGTCTTGTCACACTAGTAATTATTTAATTTAAATTCAGATTAATTATAAATAAATTCTCTCCATTTAAATTAATTAATTTTAGTCCCATAATTAAAATAAAATCTTTCAAAAATACGAGGCATTACATACTTCCCCCATAACAACGGAATTTTGTCCCGAAATTTGAAAAAGAATGAAAATATAGGTATACCTAGTAGAAATAACTCTGGATAATTATCCCGCATGTCATCCTCTCGCTCCCAGGTAGACTCCTCGACATTATGATGCCTTCACTTCAGTCGTATTAACAACACTATATTTGACCTCAGTTTCCTCTCGCTACGATCTAGGATTGCAACTGGCCCCTCCTCGTTGGAACTATCGGGCTGTAAATCAACCTCCTCTAAGGAAATATGAGTGTGTGGCAAGTCATCTTGAAGATATCTCCTCAGCGAAGAAATATGGAACACGTCATGAATCAAGTGCTCTGGTAATCCAAGTCTGTAAGCAACTGGCCCAATCCGCTCAATAATAGGTAACGGCCCTACATACCTCAGCGCCAACTTTCCTTTCTTCCCAAACCGCATTATCCCCTTCATAGGAGATACTCGTAGCAACACCTGATCCCACTAAACTCCCTGAAGAATCTTTTGGCATTGGCGTAACTCTTCTGTCTATCCTGAGCAACCCGAATACGGATAAGAATCAACTCAACCTTAGCCGAGGTGTCCTGGATCACCTCTAGCCTAAGCAACTTGTTGTTCCCTACCTCGAGTCAACATGCTCGAGAACAAAAATGTCTACCATATACCACCTCAAATGGAGCCATGCCAATAGTAAACTGGTAGGAGTTATTATAACCAAACTCCACTAGTGGAAGGTACTTCTCCCAACCCCAGCCAAAATCAAGGATACACGTCCATAACATATCCTCTAACATCTGATTCGTCTGCTCTATCTTCCCGTCCATTTATGGGTGATAGGCCAAACTCAATCGTAACTCCGTACCCAAAGCCTCCTGGAAGCTCTCCCAAAATCTGAATACAAAAATGAAAGAGCGGAAGTCCCCAATTTTTAAATTCAAATATAATGAAATGGTTCAAATTTTAATTTCCAAAAGTTATTTAAAATTTTCTTTTCTTAAAGAGAACAAACGAACTTATGAAAAAAAATAAAACTAAACTAAAAGTGAAATTAAAACTACACACACAATTTTCATTTCGACTTAAACACACATTAATCCAATTCAAGTTAAACTTGCATGTTATCAAGATAAAGTAATTTTGCACTTGAATTAAATTGAACATACCCAAACATTAAATTTGCACCAAATTAAATAGATTGTAATTTTGAACTAATTTTATCTTTTAGTCCTAAGCATGCATCTAGGTGATATAGCAAGATAAAATAAATCTCAATCGCACTACGCCGGATGTACGAGGAAAACCCAAATGGGAAAAACCTTGGACGACCCTAGCCTTAAGTCCACTAAGTACAATTTTACAATTACAAGACAGATGACTTACTTCCTCAACTTGACTCCCTTCAAGCCTTGACGCGTCTCTTGCAAACACCTCCTCCTAGTCGATAACCCCGAAACTCCACCGGAATCTTAGAACCACCAATGAGACTTTTGGACAATCGTCAACCCTCAATGAAGCATTTCTTCAAGTGGGAATGTCACATTAAACAAAGCTCTTCTCCTTTATGAGTTGAAAAGAAAACTCAAACTCTCTTGTTCAATGGTGTAGAGAAAACCAGTGCCAAACACTCCAAGCAATATATATATGTTGAAACTTGGATATAGTCAAACATATATGTGTTTTGAAAGGAATTTACTCCATAAAACTTAACACAAAAAAGGAACTTTTTCTTTAAAGTATTTTGCTCTAATGACTCTTGGAAATGTGAAAAAGTTATCTTTAAAAAGTTAGTTCCCGCACTTAAGAAGTATGTAAAAAAGGAAGTGGGGCAAAGTAGTGGAAAAGTGGAAAAAACTGGCTTAAAACTATTCCCGTTGTTTTTTCGTTAGAAATCTCGTTCGAACGAGACTTCTAACGAAGAGACGGAATGAAAAGAAAAATTCTCGTTTGAAAACTGGTTCGAACGACTTCTCATTCGAACGAGGTCCTTCGAATGACCTATCTAACGAGATCTCAGACCATGGTTCTAGATAATTTCGATGCGAATGCGTGGCCGCCAGTTTCGTATTTTTCTGATTTTTTTTGGATTTGATATGATTTTTCTACTGAAAGGTGTCCAAGAACAAAATATTTAGAACTATGAATTCAAAAAAAGTTTAACAAAAAAATACTAACACCCAAAATAAATTTCTAAAATACACCCAATAAATAATGTTCCAAGCTCCTCTCTATATATATTAAAATTCATTCATACCTTAGGAGCAATGGAACCATGTTGATGACGTAGAAACGAGGCACAACACACACGACATTTGATGAATCTTTAATATCTTGGCCGCTACGTCTTCAACAAACACGTCATAGGCTTGAATGGATAAACTTGAACTCTATCCTATGACTCAAATGTTTTTGTCCGGAATTGAGCCAAAACTACAAATGACTCAATTGGAAATTTGTGTCCTTACAAATCTCCCCCTTTGGCTATTCCGGGACAAAAACCAAACAAAAATCCTAAAGGGTCGTCAAGCTCTACTAAACTAAAAAATATCCCACCCAAAATAAAAATACAATGCTTGACTCAAACAACCCAAAGATCAATATCTTTGCCCGATGATGAACATTGCCATTTAGAAGAATTCCTGCACACTTAAGCAAACTATCAAGCGCATAGGGAATATCAATATATTAAATGCAAAAATAAATACTCCCCCTAAATGAATTCTCCCCTTTTATCAAACAAATGACCTACTTAAAAAGACGTCTCCCCCTAAGATAAATCTCCCTAAACTAAGATACGATTATAATAGGTTTAGATACCATTTCTCCCCCTATCATTCTCCCCCTTTTTGTTCAGGAATAGACAAAGGCTAAAGCATCAAAACTTATCTCCTCCTATTAAAGCATATACACCCCTTAAACTAAACAAGGTATAAATAAAATGGGATAACAAGCTAAACATGCATTAGTGCATAAAGTGATGAGAACACTAAAGCACATAGGCAACTAAAATTCAACTAATCCAACAAATAACATCGGATAACAACTAGGATGCAATAAAATGATACTAATATGATATATAAAGTATTAAGCATGTGATATCAACAAAGAATGCAACAAGATGGATACCAACTATGAATTAAAGCATAGATGGACTAGAAAAGCAAGGTAAAGACCAAAAACAAACACAATATCATATATATGTATACACAATATATTCAAACTAAGCATAAGTACACACATATAGATATAAACACCAAAATGACACAAAACACAATAAGTTTTTCACACTCGTATGGCAAAAATGTGTCATATGGAAACGAAAGTGTTGGGGTGTGAACTAGAAACAATTAAATTTAGACCCAATCACTTAAAACATGTTCACGGAGTTCTCAATTGATTGCAAGCTTCATCACATTTGAATATAACCTCATGTGACAATATATATTGAACTCAATGAACAAACATACACAATGCATACAAGCCTAGACTTTTGATGATTCGACAAACCAATAGAGTCATGACATTGAAAACGCAACTAGGATAAACGGACATTGTGCAAATCGTTGATATACCATCCAAACTCCCTCAATAAGCATATATATTATTCTTTTGAATGAATAAATCAATTAAACATAGGCCTTGACAATTATTTTTCTTTTTAATGCCATATTTTCTTTTAGGCCTTTGGACCACGTATTTCTTTTAGGTCCAAACAAACGGTGGCCTACTATTCGCAAAGGATAATAAATCCTTTCGGATCCCTTTCCCGTGCACATTTATATATCACATTTTTTATATCTCATAAATCTCATGTGCAACGGATTTTGACATGCACTAGTCCTCCTAGGTCATATAACATGTAGATGACAAGATTGGTTGGAGAACACCTCACAAAGCTCAAATATACATATGAAGTTAAGATTTCAAATGATCTCGTGCATGTGTTAATTGAGGCATATAAAAATAGAATCCATTTAAATCAACCCAAAATCCAACTACTCCATGTAAGCATGGTAAAGAACATAATAAGGATTGACAATCTAAACTAAAAGTTCTAGCCACATGGGAGCGTACAAGATGGGATTCAAACACAAGTATATGCCACATAAAGTGTGTCAAACTAAAATACACATATAATAAAAATCTTTTTGAGTTTTTGAAATTTTTAACCAAATATAAAAAATATATACTCAAAAGACACACAAAAATAATTTGTATTTTTCATTAATCTTAAATTGCTAAAAAGATAAAATGCAAATGACAAACAAAAATCTTTTTGTATTTTTCATTTAATGCAAACAAAAATCAAGGAAGTATAATACAAAAGATAAACAAAAATCATTATTCTAGCATGTGTTTAAGCATGAAGCATAGACTAGAAAAAGACTAAAACAAGCATACATTTAGCATGATAATATAGCATGAAGTACAAAAGCTAAAGTATGCAAACAAAACTAACACATTCAACCTTTAGATTTTGCAAGGGAGGAAGCATGTGAAAGTAAATGAGAATAAAAAACCCTATCTTGTAAAGCTACCAAGTCGAATCTCCTAACCCAAACTAATGACGAATGACAATCTCGGGCTGTAAGAATCTTGGCTACCTTGGTTCCTTACGAAAGGATTTTCTAGGACCTCTTTTGAGATCAAAACAAAATTTCCTAAGATGACCTTTTTGACCACAATGTGAACACCTACAGTCACGGCGAAAAGATTTACCGAAGGAGTGATCTCTAAAAGTTTTCCTAGTGGATTCTCCTAAAACATTGGTTTTGGATTTTTGAGTTGATTCAATAAAAGTATCGAAGCCTAAACCACAAGTGTCATTTTTGATTTGGACCGTGCCTAAGATTTTATCAAGTTTTTTGGACCTACACTCCAATTCAAATTTGACATTACTAGAGTCTTTTAATTGTTCTTCTAATTCTAAAATTCTAGACTCTAACAAACCATTTCTCTTTTCAAACTCAAGAAGCTCCTTTTTCAAGGATTCCATTAAACCTCTAAGGCTATCTCTCTCGCCTTCAACATATTATAACTTCTCTCGAAGATCTCTCTCTCTCTCGTGTCCTAAGGTCTTCCACTAAAGTACTCTCATCAACGACCTTGACACGTTCTCTTAAACAAGCTTCTAACTTCAAATTAGCTCTTTTTAATTTAATAGATTATTCATAAAGTTCTTGAAAATCATTTTGAAGTTCACTCACATCAACCTCATCATTTTCACTCTCTCTCTCTCTCTCTCTCTTTCACTCTCACTATCATAAAAAATAAGGGAATAAAAAACTTTGACCACGGAAGTGTCATGTGTTTGAATATCTTCATGGGAAGATTCATTATCAGTGCTCACATGACTAGCCATAAAAGCCACAAAGTTGGGCTTAGTGGGGGAATCGGGTCCCTCTTCCTTATCACTATCACTAAGGGTTGCATTATATGAAATAGGTTGCTTACCCTCTCTCCTTAGTTTAGTGGGGCACTCAAAAGCCCTATGGCCATAACTCTCACAACCAAAACACCTATTTGAATCGTCCCTATTTAAATTTTCTTTAGGAATTTTAGGGATCTTTTCGGCTTTGTCATGCTTAGAAGTTTCAAATTTTTAAAGTCATTTTTAAATTTATCTTTGTTAATTTTAAGAAATTTTCTAAATTTTCGGGCAAACAAGGCCATGTCTTCCGAGCCACTATCACTCTCGCTCTCTACAACTTATTTGTCCTCTTTTCGGGCTTTTAAAGCAACGCCCTTTTCAATTTTCTTTTCAGTTTTAGAGGAAAACATATCTAGTTCATAGGTTTGTAAATCACCTACGAGCTCTTCTAATTTCACAGAGGCTAAAGTTGGTAAATAATTTAAAACGGTCACTTTTGGAATAAATCTATCGGGAAGGGAGCTTCAAATTTTCTTTACTACTCGGTTTTCGGGTATTTTCTCCCCTAAATTAAAAGATGAATTAACAATATCAGAAAGTCTAGCATAAAATTCATCAAATGTTTCTCTATCATTCATTTTGATGGTTTCAAATTGAGTGGTGAGGTTTTGTAGTTTTGAAGCTTTAACGACACTTGTACCTTCGTGAGTGAGTTGTAAAATATCCCAAGCTTCTTTAGCGGTCTCACACGTCATAATGCGTTGGAATTCATCCAGTGTGACAACGCTAAACAAGGCATTTAAACCTCGGGAATTAAAGTTTGAAAGTTTAAATTCACCCTCACTCCATCTATCGGCCGGTTTGGGAACACGTTCATTTTCTACTAAATGAGTTGATAGAGACCACCCATTAACTACAGACATCCAAACCCTCTCATCAATAGATTTAAGTGCCGATTTCATACGCGCTTTCCAATACGCGTAATTTGAACCATCGAAAATTAGAAATTTTGAAAATGGAGAAAATTCTATTTTAGAATATTTAAAGGATCTTCAGCGAAGTAAATTATCGCTTTGGCTCTGATACCAATTTGAAAGAGAGAAAGGACCCAATTTTTAAATTCAAATATAATGAAATGGTTCACATTTTAATTTTCCAAAAGTTATTTAAAATTTTCTTTTCTTAAAGAGAACAAACCAACTTATGAAAAAAAATAAAACTAAAGTAAAAGTGAAATTAAAACTACACACACAATTTTCATTTCGACTTAAACACACATTAATCCAATTCAAGTTAAACTTGCATGTTATCAAGATAAAGTAATTTTGCACTTGAATTTAATTGAACATACCCAAACATTAAATTTGCACCAAATTAAATAGATTGTAATTTTGAACTAATTTTATCTTTTAGTCCTAAGCATGCATCTAGGTGATATAGCAAGATAAAATAAATCTCAATCGCACTACGCCGGATGTACGAGGAAAATCCAAATGGGAAAAACCTCGGACGACCCTAGCCTTAAGTCCACTAAGTACAATTTTATAATTACAAGACATATGACTTACTTCCTCGACTCAACTCCCTTCAAGCCTTGACGCGTCTTCTTGTAAACACCTCCTCCTAGTCGACAATCCCGAAACTCCACCGGAATCTTGGACTCCACCAATGAGACTTTTGGACAATCGTCAACCCTCAATGAAGCATTTCTTCAAGTGGGAATGTCACATTAAACAAAGCTCTTCTCCTTTATGAGTTGAAAAGAAAACTCAAACTCTCTTGTTCAATGGTGTAGAGAAAACCAGTGCCAAACACTCCAAGCAATATATATATGTTGAAACTTGGATATAGACAAACATATGGGTGTATATGTGTTTTGAAAGGAATTTACTCCATAAAACTTAACACAAAAAAGGAACTTTTTCTTCAAAGTATTTTGATCTAATGACTCTTGGAAATGTGAAAAGGTTGCCTTCAAAAAGTTAGTTCCCGCACTTAAGAAGTATGTCAAAAAGGAAGTGGGGCAAAGTAGTGTAAAAGTGGAAAAAACTGGCTTTAAACTGTTCCCGCTGTTTTTTCGTTAGAAATCTCGTTCGAACGAGACTTCTAACGAAGAGACAAAACGAAAAAAAAAATTCTCGTTTGAAAACTGGTTTGAATGACTTCTTGTTCGAACGAGGTCATTTGAATGACCTATCTAATGAGATCTCAGGCCATGGTTCTAGATAATTTGGATACGAACGCGTGGCCGCCAGTTTCGTATTTTTCTGATTTTTTTGGATTTGATATGATTTTTCTACTGAAAGGTGTCAAAGAACAAAATATTTAGAACTATGAATTCAAAAAAAGTTCAACAAAAAAATACTAACACCCAAAATAAATTTCTAAAATACACCCAATAAATAATGTTCCAAGATCCTATATATATATATATATATATATATATTAAAATGCATTCATACCTTAGGAGCAATGGAACCATGTTGATGACGTAGAAACGAGGCACAACACACACGACATTTGATGAATCTTTAATATCTTGGCCACTACGTCTTCAACAAACACGTCATAGGCTTGAATGGATAAACTTGAACTCTATCCTATGACTCAAATGTGTTTGTCCGGAATTTAGCCAAAACTACAAAGGACTCAATTGGAAATTTGTGTCCTTACAAAAAATCTTGTCCTGGTTGGACACAATATCAAGGGGCACCCTATAGAGTATATCTATCTCGACAATGAAGATCTGAGCGTACTGTCCCGTAGTATAATCGGTCCGGACTGGCAGAAAATTAGCTACCTTGGTCAATCGATCCACAATCACCCATATGGAATCGTAACCCCTCAATGATATAGGCAACCCTGTGATGAAATCCATGGAAATGCTTTCCCATTTCCACATAGGGACCTCTAATGGCTGTAAGAGCCCTGGCGGTCTCTGATGGTCCACTTTCACCAGATGAAAAGTGGCACATTTAGAAACAAATTCGGTGATGACCTTCTTCATTCCACTCCACCAGTACTGTCGTCTCATATCCTAATATATCTTATCCCCTCCAGGATGTACCGCAAACGGTGAACCTTACGACTCTGCCATCACCCCATGTCTTAAATACTCCCTCTCTGGAACTACAAATATAGCATTGAAGCGTAAGCCCCCATCTGAGCTCACAGAATACGACTCTGCCCCCTCAGCTAGAAGTTACACAATCCGATCCTAACAGAACAAATCTACTACGTGAGCTTGTATCACCCTAGCAACGATCTCGGGTGTAACCATCATCATTGACATGAATGAGCAGGTGTGGCCATCCTGGGTGGCACGGCGTTCGTTTCGGGGGGAGGAAGAGGTTCCCTTAAGGAAGAACTGCGTCACGATCTCGCACCCTTCTCTTCGAAAAGGGGCTACGATCGTCGTCGGTGTGGAATGAATGTAAAGAGATGGAGTCGCCAAACATATAGATCATGTCCGGGCGCTAAGTTATGGAATGGGAAGGTGTTAGGCACCCATCTCGCCCTTTCGATCTCTCATGGTCAAATGTTAATATTTTCCTTTATCCTCGTGAAGTGGGTGTATGTGTTTATATCATGGAGATTGGAATCGTTTGACCCATACCATGGAAAAGATAGGGTGAGGTTATCCATAGGAATATTCTCAAGATAATAATAAATGTAGAAAATATAATATGAGTGTTCATTGTGATATTGATCGTTATTGGTAAATGATATTATGTGTTGGATGAAATGCGAATAAACATACTATATGTATATGTATGATAATTATGAAAATGAGGGATTTTGAGAAATTTGGAAAATAAGAGAAATTGGAAACTTAAAAAATGGGACTCGAGTCTCGAATTTTAATCCAAGACGCCTACGTAGCCTATAAAGGCATCAAAGCCCACGTAGTTCGAATGTAGAATAGGGGTGGGGTTTATCCTATAGATTCGAACGAAGTGTAGAAAATGTGTTTTTGGTTTTGAAAAAAGTGTGATGGATAATTCCGTTCAAAATTTACGGGTGTAACACTCTTTTTTTTTTATGAAAAATAGAATATGTGCAATATACTAATAAAATCGTAGATGTTAATGTGTATTAAAATGAAACTAGATTATGAATCTAAATTAATTTATGTAAAAACAAGAGGTTTAAAAGAAAGGGAGAAGGAATTGGACCTTCCTTGGAGCTTGAGCTTGGATCTTGGATTAACTCCTTTGAATTTTGATGGATGTTGATGAGAGAGAAGGATATTTTCCCAATTGGGTGTAAAAAGGATGGGTATTTAGGCTTGAATGGAACTTCTCATATGGAACTTCGCAGACTTCGAGAGAATGTTGCTGAGATCACCGATGCTGATGGGTTTGTTGTGTGTCTTGGGAGTGAGGTCATGGCCCTTATTTATAGGGCAAGAGGTGGGTGCCGATTGACCTACCCAGGGGGTTCCTATCGACAGGTCACCCTTGACACTGGGCCGATAGGCAGGGTTCAGGACCTACCAATTGGTAGTCCCGTGCGGACTTTTCTGGAAAAATGATCGTAGCGCACAAATCGTTGATCCGAATCGTGCACGGGGCATACCGTTAGAAATTTATTTTAGAGGCTTTCGAGAGTCCTTTGGACCGCTCCCAGGTTTGTGAGTTGACTTTGGGTCAAATGTGGCTCTGAATCGCACGTCGGTCCTTTGAACGGGAGATCGCCGTACGCAAATGAATCGTTCGTCCGTATGGTAAGTCATAATTGCGCACAGGGCAGACCGTTGGAAATTTTAGGAGATTTAATTTGATATTCATAGAGTTTCTTTTGGTTCGAAAAGTTAACCTTAGTCAAACAGGGCCCGAAAGTGCCCGGTGACCTCTCGGAGTAAAACGGATCATTTGTCCGTACCGTAGGTCAGAATCGCGTATGGGGTGGATCATTATAAAGAGTGTTCAGCGCCCTTTGGAGATTAATTTATTCGCTTTTGAGCTGAAGAGTTGACTTTGGTTAAACGGAGTTCGAGAGCGCCCGGTGGCCTCCGGATCAATTTTTTGGGGAAAATAGATCATTTGTCCGGAAGGTTATGCTGTTTCATGCATGGGGTGGACAGTTAGAAAGGGATTCTAGTGCCCTTTGAATATTCAAAGAGATTTCTCTCTGATGGTGGAGTTGATTGGGGTCAATTCGGGGCCGAGAGCGCCCGATGGCCTCCGAATCAGTTTTCGGTAGTGAAATGATCCGTTCGTCTGAACTGTTATGCCGATTCATGCACAGGGCGGATCATTGGAAAGGGTATTTGGATACCTTTAAAGATTCAAAGAGATTTCACTCTGATGAAAGAGTTGACTGGAGTTAAATGGGGGCCGGGGGCTCTCGATGGTCTCTAGATCGATATTCGGAGTGCGACTTAGGTTTGCGGTGGAAAGGGTAAGTGCTAGGGGTCTAAGGAGAGACTTCGGGGGTCCTAGAATGTGATGTATACAGCGGTCAACCGCATCCTGATTTTCCAGTTCCTTCCATTTCGCCTTCCACACCTCGGCCACCTCACCTGCTGGCCTACGGCTCAACACGTCTGCTACCACGTTAGCCTTCCCCGAGTGGTAATGGATGTCAAACTGATAATCCTTTAAAAATTCAAGCCACCTCTATTGATGCATATTCAAATCCCACTACGTGAATAGATACTGCAATGACTTGTGATCTATGAACAGGCGAAATCTCTCCCCTAAGAGATAATGTCTCCATATCCGCAATGCAAATATGACTATCGCCAACTCCAAGTCATGGGTGGGTAGCTCCTCTCGTGAGGCTTAAGCTTATGGAAGGCATAAGATATAGCCGTATCCTCCTACTGAAGCACACCCCCGAGTCCTAATAAGGACGCATTAGTATAAACCAGGTATTCCACTCTCGACTTTGGTAGTGCTAGAACTGGTGCTGAAGTCAGCTTGTCCTTCAGCTCATTAAAAGCAAACTATCAGGCTACATCCCATATAAATGACACCCTTTTGTGAGTCAAGTTTGTCAACGGACCCTCTATCTTCGAGAATCCCTGAATAAATCGCCTATAGTATCCCGCCAACCCCAAGAAACTACGTATCTCTGTCGGCATCATGGGTTGTCCCCACTCCCTCACCGTTGACACCTTCCCCGGATCTACAGATATCCCTTCTTTAGAAATAATGTGCTCTAAAAACTGAACCTCTCTTAGCCAGAACCCACACTTCTCATATTTCGCATAAAACTCGTGCTCACGTAGTGTCTGCAAAATCAGCCTCAAATGCTCGGCATGCTCCTCGTTAGTCCGGGAATAAATCAGGATGTCATCAATGAAGATAATGACAAACTTATCTAAGAACTCTTTGAAGACCCTATTCATCATGTCTATGAAAACGTACGGTGCGTTGGTTAGCCCAAATGGCATAACCCTGAACTCATAGGATCCATATCGTGTCAAAAAGGCAGTCTTTGGCACGTCCTACTCTCTGATACATAACTGATGGTATCTCGACCTCAAGTCTATCTTCGAGAACTCAACTGGTCGAATTTGTCATCGATTTGGGGCAAAGGATACTTATTCCGTATCATGACCTTATCAACTCTCGATAGTCCACACACAATAGTAACGACCCATCTCTCTTCTTTACGAACAGTACGGGAGCACCCCAGGGCGAGGTGCTTTTGTAGATGAAACCCTGACCCAACAACTGCTCGATATGATACTGTAGCTCCCTCATCTCCACCGTAGCCATACGGTAAGGTGCACGACTATCGTCCGGGTGCCTGGTGCCAAATCTATCACAAACTTTATCTCCCTATGGGCGGTAATCTTGGTATGTCCTAAAAGACATCAGTGAACTCATGAACAATCGAAATCGAATCAAGTGGTATCACCACCCCCTTAGAGGTCTCCACCTCTGTATAATATAAATGTGTGGATGAACCCCCCTTCGGGAGAGGCATCACCACCAAAAACATCTCCTGACCCGGTATAAGAAACACAATACTACGACTATAGCAATCAATCATGGCCCTATACATAACTAGCCAATCCATCTCGGTAATCGCATCATACCCATGCATATCTAAGACAAGAATATCTTTCGGTAATAAGAATCTCTATATCTCTATGACCACTCCCTGACATATAAAGAATATCAAAGACCCATAGCCCAACGGTGAATATACACTAGTAACTGTGCTCTCTGTCATGTCTAATACCACCGTGGCGCGCATAAAACTAGTGGCAATGAAACTATGTGATGCCCCCATGTTAAGTAATATCCGTCCCAAAGTCCCCTGGATAAAAAACGTACCCTCAATCGCGGGTGTGGCCTGGTGGACATTGTAGACAAGCCCATACTATAGCTGTACCTGCTGTACTGGAATGGTTGGAACGGTCGGTAAAGCTGGTATCTGCGGTGGTGCTGGGAGGGAGGCTGGAAACATCGATCACTGGGGCTCCTGACGAGCGCCCTGCTGCTACTGTGGGGCTCTACCCTTCTGAGGACAATCATGACGTTTGTGGCCAGTGTTGCCACAAATAAAGCATCTCCCTGGAAAGTGTCCTCCCTTCTGCCCCTGCTTCCCTCGGCCCTGATGGCCGTTACCACCCCTCCCTTGGCCCTGCCTAAAACCTCCCTTCCCCTACCTGTAGTCACCTGATCTGAACCTTTTAGCAGGATCCCCCTGATGGGAACTCTACTCACCTTGTCGCTGCTGACCCTGGGCTGATCGTGCCCCACTGGCACCATTACCTCCTTTTCGGTCCTGCTGGGTGGACTCCCCCACTCGTTTGCTTCCCTTAAGATGGAAGTGGTGATCCTGACAGTGTATTAGGGCAGCATTAACCACATCAGAATACGTAGCCAACGAAATATTTCCCAACAGATGTTGGCAAATCCTCCATGTTAAACCGCCCATAAACATCCTAATCTTCTTCTCCTCCGTAGGTACCTCATCTGGCACTATATTCAGTAGGTTCGAGAACATTCCTTGTATTCCAAAATTGTCTTCCCTTCCTGGATGAGGTTCAGTAACTTCTGGCTCATCTCACTCTGAACGACGGAGGTGAAATATTTACGATTGAACCGCACCCAGAAGTCCCTAGTAGTCATGATGCCTCTCTCCTCAGTAATGGTAATAGACTCCCACCACCGTAGTGCTGCTCCCACTATCTTAAATGTAGCTAGTATCTGCCTCTGAACCTCAGTGTACTCGTACGTCCTCAAGTGCCATTGAATGTCCTTCTTCCACTGGCTAATCACTACATCATCTAAACTCCCTGCGAACTCCAGAGGATGTGCCTTATAAAAGGCATCCTTGACTCGCTCCCAAGAATAAGGGAATGTGTGAGCTGGTGCTGGGGGCACCGTCGGTGCCTAGGGTGGGGCCTACTGTACTACGGCCAAAGATGCATTTACCGCCTGTGCTACGATACCCTCAACCTCCACAACATTCATCGTGCCCTGAACCAGAGATGGCTAGGGCTCAGGTTAGGCATCCCTAGGAGCTCGCTGTGCACGTATATGATGCATCTGAAATGAGAGAGAATCTTTATAAGTCCATAGTAAATATCTTAAATTGCTGAAGATAAAAAATGCGCAATTAATGAATACAACAGTCCTAAATATAGGGCTCTATATCAAAGAAAGCTACGCTGGAAGCATAATAAGTCATACAGACCCTAAAGGACTCTAGAACCTAATACTCTGATACCACCTATGACATCTTGCCTAATTAAATACTGGGTGATCAGTTCTTTATTAAATTAAATCAGAATATCAAGTTGGTTCAGAATATGCATCACTGTCGAAAACTTTTATTAAAATACTAACCACCTAATATTTAAAAAGGTTGATGTCAAAATTTTACCTTTTAATTAATGTAAAAACAAATTAAAGAATAATTAACATTCACCATCCAAACCAAACTCATATAAAAGGAAATGACTGAAATAATAAATGCAACTGGAGTAAATACTTCTAGTCTAAGTATTAAGTACAATAATCCAACCGAAATAATTCAACAACTGAACTGAGTAAATAAATAAATCCATAAATCTCTGACTGTCTAATAGAAATGGGCAACATGTCCTAAAAGACGTAAATAGCTCAGAACGAAGAAATGATAAATATGGAGGCGTCTACTATCGAGGTCCTGAAATTTCCACAACAGCTGCAACACGTCAAATGAATGGAATTCCTGTGCTTGGTGTCCCTGTAGCTGGGCACCTAAAATAATTTGACAAAAGAGAAGAGATTTGCAAGAGACAGGTCAGATCCCGAGTGTAAAACATTTAAATTTTTTAGCAAGTATTTAAATAATACAGTAAAGCAAAATATTATGTGCATGCTAGCCTTTCGAACACTTACTTGAGATTCTCACCTCTCAACTAATGTGCACGCCTAACGCACCTCTAAACCCATTATAATTATTTTATCACCTAACTAGACTGTAGACAAAATCATTCTAATCACGACCCGCATTTTCCACACAATACCATATTAATTGTTTTCACGACTATTATCTCAATTTTGGAAGTATTTATAAATCACGTTAAGTGATCGCTTACTTAAGTTATTCAGAGATTTTCATCATCATATATTTTATCCACATACTTTCACACAACAAGTATCACTACAAGTATATATATATATACTACAAAGGCACCTCTAGACTCAGCTACTATGCCATCATACTCTACTATCAAGTCCCGGTACATTTCGCATTGCAAAAGGACAATGGGTTCGAAATCTCCCACGAACCATAAATTTACAAATCACACATATTGGAGGCGAACCTGGTTCCAAGCCTATGGGCTACGTCCATACCTACACACCCATATGATCGTCAACACTATCATTCTCAGATAGCCCATACCTAGGTTCCATGCCCTTGAGGTACCAGTCAAATATCCCCCCGAAGGCTCCTCAAGATAGGACTGTCCCCTTTTCCTAACCTCCCGTGATAACAAGTATGGTAGGTATGTCATACACAAAATACATATCATTATAGGCATTAGGGGTGTACATAGTTCGGTTTGGGTCAGTTTTGAGACAAATTCAAGAATCGAACCGAGATGGGTCGATTCCAAATTTTTGGAACCGAAACCGAACTGACATTTATGCAGAACCGAACCAAACCGAACCAACGGTTCTCGGATCGGATCGGTTTTTGGTTCCAAAGTCATATTTCAAACTTAGTGAAATCTTAAGATAAATGTATTTCATAAATAATTTTTTAAGGTCAAAATTAATTTTGATCCTCAATAACATAAGTTAGAAACTCAGATAATCACAAAAATATAAATTACAAGTGTAAATATATAAAATAAATATATATGTAATTATAAATCGGTTTGGTCCTGGATTGGTTCGATTTAGATTATTTTTTTCCCTGGAATCGAGAACCGAACCGAACCAAAGTATCAGTTTTGTTTTTTAGAACCGGAACCGAACCAATGAGCAAAAAAACCGATCCAAATCGAACCAATGTAGTCGGTTTGTTTCAGTTTATCAAATTTTCGATTTCGTTGTGCACCCCTAATAGGCATTCACGCAACCTATCAAGTTCTTTATGCATACACATAACCCGAATATTTAACTTATACGTAGTATCTCTCATTACTACTTGCATCACACATACTAGATTACGAATACTGTCTCCCTCGTAACTTTGAGATAACTTGTCGCTCCAATTGTCATAAAATATCATACCCATCTGATTACCCTATAATTTCGTTCTAACTTGAATCCCAATTTTACTGCTGATCATCACTTTAAATAAACCTGCTACCCAGATTTGAAATAGAAGAAAATTTCCCAGAAACTGGACCTGTCATTTGAACAAGAAGCTATCTCATTTGAATGAGATAACATGTCGTTAGAACGACATATCGCACGACAGGGGTTCTCATTTGAACCAGGCTCAATCTTGTTTGAACGAGATTGAGCAGTTTCGTCCCCATCCTGCACCTGCTACATTTTCATCAATAAACAGTTCTAAAACCTCTATAAATCAGTCCCAAACTCCTTCCGTTAAATTCTAATTAATTTCCCCACATAAAAGGATGATTTCTAACATCTTAAACACATCAATTCATGATTAATTAACCCACAAACTAAAAGTTCCCAAATTTCAGATTCATAAAACCCTAGTTCATAAGATTTCCAATTAACTCCATTTAATCCTAGATTTACTCAACAATTATCAACATAAATTCGTAGTTAGTCTTCAAATTACATGAACCATTCAACTTGGTATCAATTTAACCCTAATATATCTTTTAATCATGAATTCTTCATCAAATTTCATGCGATTTAAGGGGGTTCATCACCTACACTAAATGGACACATTTAATGCTAGAAGAGCAAGATTTAAACACTTGCCATAAGAGAGATGGTATAATCCTTTGGTGTTGTTGGTATGGTTGCGACCCTCATTCTTCGATCTACGTGATGATGGTCTCGGTGGTGGAAGAGGTGCACTTGTGGTGGCTCTTCCTTAGATTTTTCTTCCTTTTTCTCTCTTTTGGTCTCTCTCTGTGTGTACTTTTTTTCTCACGGCAGATAATCTAATCTAACCCACATAGGAGATCTTTTATTTCTCTAATTTTCATCCTTTAATTTACTCCAAAAATACAATTTACCAAAATACCCTTTCGGGGTGCTGGTTCGGCCTAAAACTCCCGCGGAACCCAAGCTAAACCCCGAGTAGACTTTTCTGACTATCTCCACCCTTCCGGACTCAACGGCGCACTCAAAACAACCATATGCGAGACTTTATAAATATTTTATTTTTTATTTCATTAATTTAGTCTCGACACGACTGACACGCGCGTCCCGACTTTATTTCTATAATTGTCGTATTTTTCACTCACGACAACTTTAATATATTTTAATAATTATATATTACTTTACTCGCTAAGTAATATTTAACAAAATTATCTCTAATAAATACTAACTCTTGTCACGCTAGTAATTGTTTAATTTAAATCCGGATTAATTATAAATAAATCCTCTCTATTTAAATTAATTAATCCTAGTCCCATAATTAAAATAAAATCTTTCAAAAATATGGGGTATTACAGCGACGACCTCTCATATCATGCTCAATCACCCCAATAAACGGGGTTCAACAACCAAATTGTGTCGGCTTATTCAACACACGCCTCTAAATATGGCTTTAGGCGTTGTCCATTCACTTTAAATGTATCTCCCCCTTTTGGATCTTCTAACTCAAAGGCTTCATGGTGGAATACTTCTTTCACAATGAATGGGCCTTTCCACCCCATTCGTAACTTATCGGGAAATAAGTGCAAACAAGAGTTGCAAAGAAGCACTTTTCAACCCGAACGAAACTCTTTTCGTCGGATAATTCTATAATGTGCGAGTTTCATTCTTTCTTTGGATATCTTTACATTTTCATATGCATCATTGCGCATCTCTTCCAACTCATTCAATTGAAGCTTGCGTGCTTCATCGGCTTGGTCCATGTTGTAGTTCAACCTCTTGATTGCCCAATAGGCCTTATGTTCTAGATCCGCGTGGATATGGCAAGGCTTGCCATACATAAAGCGAAAGGGGGACATCCCGAGGGAGTTCTTGTAAGCGGTTCTATAAGACCATAGCGAATAATTCAACTAGAGAGACCAATCTTTTCGATTAGGATCGATGGTCTTTTCGAGAATGTGCTTGATTTCACGATTGTCTAATTCGACTTGCCCACCCGTTTGGGGGTGATAAGTCGTACCAACCTTGTGGACGACCCCAAACTTTCTCATGAGTTTTTCAAATGGATGTTTACAAAAATTTTTACCGTTATCACTAATAATTTCCTTCGGAGCTTCGAAGCGAGATGGTATGTGTTCTTTCAAGAACTTAATCACCATTTTGTTGTCATTGATCTTAGTAGTTATGGCTTCAACCCATTTTGATACATAGTCTACCGCGACGAGGATGTATAAGAAACCAAAGGAGGGAGGTAAAGGACCCATGAAGTCAATGCCCCAATAATCAAATATCTCAATGACGAGTATAGGGGCTAACGACATCATATCTCGTCATGTGATGACTCCCATCCTTTGACATATATTGTAAGATTTGCAATAAGAACATCCTAAAAAATTACGGGCCAATATAAATCGCTTTGAAGGATCTTAGCGACAGTTATGTTCGTTAAAAAATGACCTTCGTAAGCTTCCGTATGTCAAAAACGAATGACACTAGGGATATCGTCATTTGGTACACATCATCGAATGATTTGGTCCATGCAATATTTCAACGAAGATAGATCATTATAGAAAAACATGCACAACCAAGTAAGGAACTTCTTCCTATCTTGTAGTGTCCACTCGGAAGGGACGACCCTCGTGACAAGGTAATTAGCTAGATCCATAAACTAGGGGAGAGAAGAAGTGGCAAATAATTGCTCATCCAGAAAATATTCGTCTATGGGTATAGGATCACTAGGTATGTCAGACGAAAGCCGGGACAAATGTTCGGCGATGACGTTTTTTACTCCTTTCTTATCTTTTATCAAGAGATTGAACTCTTGTAGGAGTAAGATCCACCTTATAAGGCGCGATTTATCATCCTTTTTTTAAAGGAGATACTTAAGAGCCGTGTGGTCGATAAATCATGTAATCTTTGAACCAACAAGGTAAGAATGGAATTTTTCTAGGGAAAAAACTACGAGTAAAAATTCTTTCTCTGTGGTGGAGTAATTGAGTTGTGGTTCGATTAGCGTTTGGCTAGCATAGTAGATGACATCAGCCTTCTTATCTTTTCTTTGACCCAAAATTGCCCCTATAGCATAATCATTCACATCACACATGAGCTCTAATGGAAGGGACTAATTCGAAGCTTGCATAATGGGAGCAGACACGAGCATGCTTTTCAATTTTTTAAAAGAGCTTTGGCATGCTTCATTCCACTCAAAGGGGACATATTTCATAAAGAGGTTACTCAAGGGCCTAGCGATGGCACTAAAGTCCTTATTAAACCTCCGATAAAAACCTCCGTAGCCCAAGAAAGATTGCACATCCTTTAGTGACTTAGGAGGGGGAAGATTGGCTATGACATCTACTTTCGCCCTATCAACCTCAATACCTTTAGATGATACTATGTGGCCAAGAACTATTCCCTCGGTAACCATGAAATCACCCTTCTCCAAATTTAATACCAAGTTCTCTTCCAAACAATGGGCTAGTATTTTTTTAAGATTAGCGAGATAAAGGTCCAAAGAGGGGCCTAAGACACTAAAATCATCGATGAAAATCTTAAAGCCCCTTTCGACCATATCTCTAACGAGACTAAGCATGCACCTTTGATAGGTCACGGGTGCATTACATAATCCAAAGGGCATACGTTTGTAGGCAAACGTGCTAAAAGGACATTTGAAAATCATCTTCTCTTGATCAATCACATCTACCTTAATTTGTTTATAGCCAGAATAACCATCAAGGAAGTAATAAAAAGGGTGTCTCACTACTCACTCTAGCATTTGGTCGATAAACGGTAAGGGGAAATGATCTTTTCTCGTACCAGCATTGAGCTTCCGGTAGTTAATTCCAATGTGCCTCCCAGTGGTGGTGTATTGGGGAATTAGCTCACCCTTTGCATTCTCGACCACGGACATTCCCTACTTCTTCAGGATGACTTAAATATGACTCACCCACTTACTATTCGAGATGGGGTAAATTATGCCCAATAGCTTAATAATCTCCGCTCTCACTACATCTTTCATAGTGGGGTTCAATCGCCTTTGCATCTCCCTCGAAGGCTTCATGTCCTGCTCGAGGTGGATTTTATGGGTACAAATTATGGGACTTATACTCTTTAAATCCGCAAGGATCCAATCAAAAGCATGATGGTGCTTCCTCAAAATCTCTAGTAATTTACCCTCTTGCTCTTTATCTAGGCTCGAGGAGACAATAATGGGAAATGTCTCATCCTCTCCCAAATAAGCATATTTTACGTTGGAGGGTAGTTTCTTTAATTCTAGGGTGGAAATTTTTTTGTTAGAGGGAACCGTGTGCGACTCCCTTGGTGGTAGTTCCTCAAATCTAGAAGCCCAATTAACCTCTCTCACTTCCTCATCTGACGCTCTCTCGTCTAATATCGCTCTTAACTCCCCTACATCCATCTTAAAGTCGGTATACATCCCATCACTCTCACTACCCGAACTAAGACAAACTCCTAAGGCATCCCCATCGATATTTCCCTCTATGTGCTCATTCATGACTTCCTCGATAGATCTACCTCGTGAAACTCATCCTCATCACCTACTTACTTGGCGACGTTGAAGATATTCGTCTCAGGGGTCATGTTCCTGAATGTTAGTTGCATTTACCCATTTTGAGTATTAATTAAAGCGTTAGCCATAACTAAGAATGGGCGACCAAAGATTACGGGAACATGATTACTCGAGGTAATAGAGGGCTTCATTTCCCAAATGATAAGATCTCTCGGGAAGTAAAAAGTATCAACTTGGACTATCACATCCTAACAATCCCTCGAGGTATCTTCACAGTACGATCCGTGAGTTGGAGAGTGATCTTTGTGGGTTTGAGGTCCCCCAAATATAACTACCTATATATAGAATAAAGGATAATGTTAACACTAGCCCCTAAATCTAATTGGCTTTCTCGATGCGATTCTCTCAAATGATGCATGAAATGGTCGGTGCACCAAGATCTTTAAACTTTGGTGGGCGGTCTTTAAGTAGAACGTAGCTCACATTTTTCTCTAGGAAAGTGTTCTTTTTCACCTTTAATCTACGTTTCACTGTCAATAAATCCTTAAGGAATTTAGCATAGGCGGGAATTTTTTTATGGCCTCGAGAAAAGGTAAATTCAGTTGCATTTGCTTATACATCTAGCACATCTTCGTGGGAGGCCCCCCTTTTGAGGTGGAACCAACCGTTGAGGGAAAGGCGCAGCAGTGGGTTGTTTCACTACGACTTCGGACCCACAAGTGTCACCGTTCTCACTCTCATTCAATGGGGCATCTTCAGCCTCTTTTGTCCTGGGTGAAACCTCCTTATCTTTAGGTTCGTCGTGTGGGGGAGGTGATAAATCAACGACTCTCCCACTACGTAGAGTGGTAACGGTTTGACAATGATCTTTATGATTGTCAAATGTAGAGCTAACACTAGGTTGACCTTGGGGAGGTCTCTGTCCTTGGGCCGAAAACTTACCCTTCTCTTGGATACTTAAGGAATATTGCAATTTCGAAATGTTGCCATTTATTTGGGAAGAAAATCAGGTATTTTGAGCATTGGTTGCCTCTTGAGATTGCATAAATTGATTCAAAGTATCCTCGATATTTCTCTATGGTGGGGTGATATATGACATAGGAGGTGGTGCTTGCATTTGTGGAGCTTGTTAGAAATGAAGAGGTGGTGGTGGATGAGGGGCAATGTGTGAATTAGGATTCAACGCAGCATTTTATTGTTCATAGTTAAAACCATGATGGTTCCTCCACGAAGGGTTGTAAGAATTCTCGCGAGGGGCATTGAAATTACCCTTACATCCTCGTATCGCTTCCATTTTCTCATAAAGCATGAATTTGGAGGCGAGTATCATCGGACATTCCTTCGTTGAATTGCCCGCCTTACAAATTGCACACACATTCTCTTTCATTGCTCGAGTGGATATGATTGTTTCTCTTACCCGTGACTCGACTACGTCTTCAAATCTTTTCTCAAGTTGGCTTATTCGAAGTATCATCTCAGCTTCTTTATCCAACTGATAGAGTTCAGACGCAGAAGGAGTTATGGACGTTTGTCGAGTATGGGTTTAGGAATTAGGATTGGATGTGTCCCACACTTGAGTAGTCTCAGCGACATACTTTAGGTGGGCCTCTGAATCGTTAGCGTCTAACCTAAAAAATTCTCCATCACACATGGTCTCAACGAGTTGTTTAGAAGCGATGCTTAATCCTTGGTGGAAGAAAGATATGAGACGGTATTTCTCAAAACCATGATGTGAGCATGTGTTGACTAACTCGTTGAAATGCTCCTAACATTGATCAAATGGCTCATTTTCTAGTTATTTAAACGTTTGAATTTGAGTTTTGATGGAATTCGTTCGATGTTGGGGGAAAAATTTCAAAAGAAACTTGGCTTGCATATCCCTTCATGATCCAATTGAGTTCGGTGATAAAGATCACAACCAGGTCTTGGCTTTATCCTTTAAGGAGAAAGAAAAAAGTTTGAGGCAAATGACGTCTTGAGTGCACGTTTGATCGCTAAAAGTTTCACAAGCCTCTTCGAACTCATGGATGTGGAGTTATGGTTTCTCCGAATCCATTCCATGGAACGTGGGAAGAATCTGGATCATCCCATTCCAAAAACAAAATTTTCCCACAATATACGAAAGTAGTTTGTATCCCGAAGTGACGGTTCACTCGGGATATAAGAGGTCTCTCATGGGATGATACAATAATTAGCTCTCACCCGTACTATAACTAGCGTGGTACGACATCGCTCTTTCTCCATTTAACTCGGTAACCTCACTCGACTCCCAAGAAGTGTGACTCATGATGGATTTAGGTGGTGTAGGAGGTGGAACCCAAAACTGACACTACACCAAATCCACGACCAGCTCGTCGCGGACTTGGGACGTTACCCACTCAATATTTGTCATGACCAATTTTATTACCACACTAAATTATCCTTGCTCAAGAAGTGGTCACGGACTAAATCCCTGACCACGGTGGTCGCGGACTTAGGCCGTGACCAGGTCGTGACCAGTTTGGCGCCAAAATTCTCTCCAAAGTGGGTCACGAACTTTAGCCGTGACCAGGTCGTGACCAGCTTGGCACCAAAATTCCCTCCAAACTGGTCGCGGATGGGTCACGGACTTGGGCCGTGACCAAAGGCGTGACGAAGCAGAAAACACACACATTAAGGGTCACGGCTGAGGGCCGTGACCATTTGTTGGTATTGGTCACGGCTATGGGTCGTGACCATACGTCATTCAAACACCAAGGCTATTAGAAAAGGGTTGCGTGCATGGGTCACGGCTCTAGGCCGTGACCAGGTCAAAATTGCCAGTGTCCTCAACTTCATTAATGGGTCGCGCATATGGGGTCAGGGCTCCAGGCCGTGACCATAGTCTGGTCTTAAAAAGAAATATTACCAGCTTCTCATTTATTACGTGCGACTTCGTTTGCTGTTAGGGTTCATGCGATTTCGAGCTCCTACGATTTCGGTTGGATTTCAGTTGGATTTGCATTTGGCTAATCAATTTCAGTTGGTATGTATTGATTCATTTGGATTTCGTGATTTCTATCTGAAGCCCTAATTTTTGTGTATGTATGTGTAGATTTATGTTTGTATGTGTGTATGAATAGATTATATATGTGTGTATGTATAGATTGTATGTGTGTGTATGTATAGATTTATGTCAAAAAAAATATTTGGGTTTAGTAAACCTTAAATAGTATGTGTGTGTATGTATAGATTATGTCAATAAACCCTAGATTATATGTGTGTGTATGTATAGATTATGTCAATAAACCCTATATTGTATATGTGTGTATTTTTTTGACAAAATATGCTTGTCTTGTTTTTTTTTTGAGAAAATATAATTAAATAATTTTTTTTGACATACGAGTCGAAAACACGTGTGCACATTACTATAGTGAGATATTGTTGGCTTGGTTGTTGGATACTATGTTGAATTTATTTAATTGATACTAGTGTCGATAAATGTACATGTAATTAAATTTTTTGGGTGTGCTCTTGATTTTCCTATGAAAAATTATATCACATATGTTGCGATTAATGTGCATTTTTTGTCATACCCAGTGGGTCGCGGACTTGGGCCAACAAATAAATTGTGTATAGATTTATGTGTATATGTATGTTTATGTGTGTAACTATGAACAAATAAATTGTTTTTTTAATCAATAAACCCTATATTGTATGTGTGTGTATGTATAGATTATATGTGTGTGTATGTATAGATTGTTATGTGTATTGGGAAAAATATTATGGTTTAGTAAACCCTAAATAGTATGTGTGTGTATGTATAGATTATGTCAATAAACCGTAGATTTTATGTGTGTGTATGTATAAATTATGCCAATAAACCCTAGATTAACTTTCAAACCTAAACCTTAATAGCAGAACTCGTATTCATGCCCTCGTATACTTTTCTCAAGAAAAATGAGGCACGGTGATAATTACTGTCAACAAGAGTGGGAGAGGTTGCAATTAGACCGCACACATTTCTCTTTTATTAGCGTGCGTCATATAGAGGGTATTCCTATTTATAGGTACGAAAATAAAAAGATCGAACAATTTAACTACCTTGTAAATCATGGATTTAATATCCAGCAAGATTACTTGTTCGATCGTATTCTATTTTCTCTACCAGAAAACTGGGAGGACGTTATACAAAATATATTTCACACACATAATCCCGACATAGCCCTGACCTTGGTTACGTTGTTGGAGTAGGCGGAAAAAAAAATCCACCCGTTATGGATACAACTGCGTACAGAGAGCATTGACATAGACTGTGATGTCTCGCGCCACATGCACGTAAAATTGAATCTTGCCAACAAGTTGAGAAATAGGGGATTCCGAGTTCATGTCACTGAAATCTACACATCAATCATAGATACCCTTCCTTCTAGTTGGCCACGTGCAAAAATTCATAGGTTCTTAAAAACTAATACCGAATGGATGGAGATCAGACACATTGAACTTATTCTAAAGTCTTACTTTGAAAAGGTATCTATCTATCTATATATATAAAACTAATTAAGCTTCATTAATTAGTTATAATTTCATATTACTATAATTATTTAGTCACTTATATTTTTTAATTTTTGTAGATAATGTCGAGAGGAAACAACCCAAGGGTACCAAGTGCCGATGTGACACCACAACGAGGTTCACCATCTCGTGCAGAACCCGAATTCTCAACACCAATGGCTGAGCAATTCACAACTCCACCATTGGTTCACTCCTCACGATGAATCTTTATTATGTGGTCCCGTGAGGTATCGTTGGATGTATCCTTTTAAGCACTTGATGAAAAGCTTCAAAGATTATGTAAAGAATACACGGTATATTGGAGGGTCAATTTCTGAAGAATACGTAACGGTGGAATCATCGCTATACGCTAGGGAACATATGCCAGAACAAGAGGTGAGGAGGTTTAATCCTCATGGAGAATGAGTGATAGAGGAACCTGACGAGTTTGAGGACGAATTATCGTTTGGGAACCCTAAAGAGGTGAAACTCACAAACCTACAATACGATCAAGCAACTCGTCATGTCTTCGAATCGCAAGATGAAGTCCAAGACTGGAGAGAGTGAGTATCTACTGAATTCTTCATCTTAGATTATATGTATTTTTTATTTTATGATCTAAACTCTATAATTTTTCGGTAGGAAGTACGAGAACGAAATTATCCAAATTCAAAGGAGAAATTGGACGACAACTGACTTTAGGGCATGGGTGTCAAAAGAGGTACTTTTCACATCTTATGTGTGCGGTTATTTATTCATGTGTGGTAAAAACATGACCTAATACAAATTCATTAATAAATGCAGCTTCTAAAAAGAGGTGATGTCTCTTCCAGACTTGCACGTCTAGCAAAAGGTCCTAGTTTTCGTGCAAAAGAGTTTAAGAAATTCCACACCAACGGTTTTGATTTCATTTCATATCCATATGAGGAAAAGCTTTTGACGCAAAACAGTGGAATATCAATTTCCGCCTTGACCACCTGTATCGCTAGCAGAAGTGATAAAAATCCAAAGAATACGGTGCTAACCTATTATGGGATAATTCAACAAATCCTGGAACTTGATTACTTGGATTCCACAGAAACCATATTCTATTGTGATTGGGTAAAGGTGGAGGATACAACGAATGCTTGCAAAGTTGATCCCGACTCCAAACTTATTATGGTAGATTTATCAAAGCTGAAGACTAAAGACCGCATAGTCGACGCGCCTTTTATTTGTGCCTTTCAGAATGTAAAGAAGGTATTCTACTCGAAGTGCATAAACGATGGAAATTGGTTAATTGTTGTGCATGCACCAAAGGGTATGACTACTGAAGTAGACGCATTAAAGGCTCCAAAAGAGTTCCAGTCAGCTCTTGATGACAACCCTAATTTGAAGGATCTTTTAGTTGATTTAGAGGAAGATTGAGTATCAAAATATTATTTTATCCTCATCAATCTTATTTGTATCCTATTATGATATTGACATTGTATTAGCACTTTACATTAATTTATGAATTTCATCTACTTTTAAGTGTAATGTTCCGCTATTTGTGCAAATGTTAGGTGATTTATCGGTTCTTTTGTTTAGAATGGATATGCTTTCATTTATTTATCTCTATCGTTTGGCTTTAGAGGGAGAAAACCCGAAACAGCCCCCGAACGGCCCCGTGATGCCCCGTGGGTGGTACCAACACCTCCCACAGGACCAATTTAACTCGTAGGGACAGTGAGTGACGAAAGAACTAGCCCTGGTTTTCTTCCTTTGGTTTTGAATTTGATTTTTTGGTTCTACCATTTTTTTAATTGAACATAACTGTTTGCAAAAAATTCATTATTTTTTCACTGTCATAGGATACATTGATGTTGGGGTCGAACTACTATCAAACATAATCTGAAATTGCATCGCTGCTGGCATAGAGAAGGTTCTGATTGGCGTTGGGTGTCACAAAATATCCAAGTAATGGATAGACCTATGATGAACTTTATTTTAAGGTTAAATATGCATTGATTCAATTTTTTTAATTATTTTGGGTTTGGATCCTATTTATGTCTAAACCCCGTAATTTTAAGTTTTTTGTGCCCCCTATAGCTTGGGTATTGTTAGCTCATTTGTTTCTTGTCACTTCCAGTGGGTGTAGGGGGAGAACATAACTTTTGAACAAAGAATAGTTAGGGTGAACACTAGAAAAAGAAGTCATTATCCAACGGATTGCCACTTTCTAGGTTTAAGGCGCTCCCGGTTTGATTGTACGAAGTAAATTTGCAAAAACTTAGACTTAAGCATAAAAACATGCCATCGAATGGTGAAAATGTAAAATAGCCACAAAACAGTCCCGTAAGAGTCACGAACACCTCGCACGGGACCAATGTAAATCGCAGGAACTGACCGTATAGTCACGGCGCTCCCGATTTGAGTGTATGACGTAAATTTGCAAAAAAATAAACTTAAGCATAAAAACATGCCATCGAAGGATGAAAACGTAAAACAGCCTTAAAACGGTCCCGTAAGAGTCACGAACCACTCGTATGGGACTAATGTGACTCATAGGAACCGACCGCGTAGTCACGGGGCTCCCGGTTTGAGTGTATGACGTAAATTTGCAAAAATTTAGACTTAAGCATAAAAACATGCCATCGAAGGGTGAAAACGTAAAATAGCCATAAAACGGTCCGGTAAGAGTCACGAACACCTCACAAGGGATTAATGTAACTCATAGAAACCGACCGCGTAGTCACGGGGCTCCCGGTTAGAGTGTACGACGTAAATTTGCAAAAAAATAGACTTGAGCATAAAAACATGCCATCGAAGGGTGAAAACGTACAACAAGCACAAAACGGTCTTGTAAGAGTCACGAACACCTCGCACGGGACCAATGTGACTCGTAGGAACCGACCGCGTGGTAACGGGGCTTTCCGGTTGAGTGTACAACGTAAATTAGCAAAAAGTTAGACTTGCATGCCATCGAAGGGTGGAAACATAAAACAACCTTAAAACGGTCCCGTAAGAGTCACGAACACCTCGCACAGGACCAATGTAACTCGTAGGAACCGACTGCGTAGTCACGGTGCTCCTGGTTGGAGTGTACGACATAAATTTGCAAAAAATTAGACTAAAGCATAAAAGCATGCCTTAGAAGGGTGAAAACGTAAAAAAGCCACAAAACAGTACCGTAAGAGTCACGAACACCTCGTACGGGACCAATGTTAATAGTAGGAACCAAACGGGTAGTCACAAGGATCCCGGTTTGAGTATACGGCATAAATTTACAAAAAGTTAGACTTGAGAATAAAAAAGATGCCATCGAAGGGTGAAAACGTAAAACACCCACAAAACGGTCCCGCAAGAGTCACGAACATCTCGTACGGGACCAATGTAATTCATAGGAACCGACCGTGTAGTCACGGTGCTCCCGGCTTGTGTGTGTGCGTGTGTGCATGTTTGTATGTGTGCGCGTGTGCGTGTGAGTGGGAAAGGGGGGAGGGGATGGGCAGGGGGCGCGTGTGTGCGTGTGTGCATGTTTGTGTGTGTGCGCGTGTGCGAGTGGGGAAGGGGGGAGGGGACGGGCAGGGGATGCGTGTGTGCGTGTGTGTTTATGTGTGTGTGTGTGAGTGGGGAAGGGGGGAGGGGATGGGGCATGTATGCATGTATGCATATATGCAATCTGCATATATGCATATGCATATATGTAGTGAGAGTGTGTGCGTGTGTGCGTGCGTGTGTTTGTGTGCGCGTGTGAGTGTGTGCATATTGGTGATAAAATCCAAAATAAAATAGAGAGTATACCTGATCTAGGGTGAATCCAAGAGTGGGATCTACAAAACAAACCTCCTGACACTCATATTCAGTCATCTGATTCGTTACGGTTGCCTCCGGTTCCGGTATCACGTAGGACTTTAAATAATTGTCACCTGAAAGAGAAATAACATATCAGAATTATATAATTATTAATATGAAACTAAATGAGAGATTTAGAAATAAAACATACCATATGCTCAGTGCATCCTACTTATCAGGTCATCCATTACAACAGTGATGAGAAGCTTCATAGTGATAAATCATACTTGCTGAAACAAAAGATTCAACAAAAATATATTAAAACAAATTCGTGACGTATACCTCGTTTTTGGCAGCAACGTGAAACCCCCAATCCAAAAACTTAACAGATATGCCAGTGTATACATGTTTGTGTGTGTGTGTTTGTGTGCGCGTGTGTGCGTGTGTGAGTGGGAAAGGGGGGAGGCGACGGGGCAGGGGGCGGGGCGGGGGGGGGGGGGGCAGTGTTGCATATATATGCAGTTGCATCTGCATATATATGCAACTGCTGCATATATATGCAGTGCATATATATGCAACATATGCATATATATGCAGATGCCGCTTACAATCGACTTTTGATGAAGAGTTACCTGCGTATAGAACGCAAGTTCGCGTGCCAGGTCATCATTCACGTCCACCTCTTGCTCTTGGTCAATGTTAACAGATAGGTTGTGTATCCAATCCACGTTATCAGTAGACCATCCTTGTTGTATAGATCTAATAAATATTTATAATGTGCCTACCTCTATTCAAACTGTCCGAAATTGCACCCTTGTTGTGACAAAGAAATCCACATTGACCGGGGGCTTTATCCTCCACATTTGCCTCCGTGGGTACATAATATCCCTCCTACCAATAAGCACCGAGGGTACGCTTATTTAAAGTAATGAAAAGTAATTATTTGTCACTGAATCGAAATACATGGAAAATAAAACCAAACAATCATGTCAAGTTTGCAATGGGTTTGAAATCCTAAATGTTTTCGAGACTATCCAATATCCTAACCATCTACAATAATTAAGTCTCTAAATCAATCAACCATCCATAACCGCGGGTGAAAACTCGAAACAGCCCCCGAACGTTCCCGTGGGTAGCACCAATACCTCCCACGGGACCAACATAACTCGTAGGAACTGACCCCGCAGCCGCGGGTCTCCCGGTTTGAGAATACGATGGTAATTTGCGTATTTCTAGACTTAGGCTTAAAAACATGGCGTTAGAAGGTGAAAACTCGAAACAGCCCCAAACGGCCCCGTGGGTGGCACCAACACCTCCCACGGGACCAACGTAACTCGTAGGAACTGACCCCATAGCCGCGGGTCTCCCGATTTGAGAATACGACGGTAATTTGCGTATTTCTAAACTTAGGCTTAAAAACATGGCGTTAAAAGGTGAAAACTCGAAACAGCCCCAGAACGGCCCCGTGGGTGGCACCAACACCTCCCACGGGACCAACGTAACTCGTAGGAACTGACCCCGCAGCCGCGAGTCTCCCAGTTTGAGAATACGACGATAATTTGCATATTTCTAGACTTAGGCTTAAAAACATGACGTCAAAGGGTAATTTTTGCAAATAGTTAGACTTGAGAGTAAAAAAGATGTCATCGAAGGGTGAAAATGTAAAACAACCACAAAACGGTCTGGTAAGAGTCACGAACACCTTGCACGGGACCAATCTGACTCGTAGGAATCGACCGTGTAGTCACGGGGCTCCCGGTTAGAGTGTACGACGTAAATTTGCAAAAAATTTAGACTTGAGCATAAAAACTTGCAATCGAAGGGTGAAAACATAAAACAGCTAGAAAAAAGGTCCCGTAAGAGTCACGAACCCCTCGCACGGGACTAATGTGACTCGTAAGAACCAACCGCGTAGTCACGGGGCTCCCGGTTTGAGTGTACGACGTAAATTTGTAAAAAAATAAACTTAAGCATAAAAACATGCCATCGAAGGGTGAAAACGTAAAATAGTCTTAAAACGGTCCCGTAAGAGTCACAAACCCCTCGCACGAGACTAATGTGACTCGTAAGAACCGACCGCGTAGTCACGGGGCTCCCGGTTTGAGTGTATGACGTAAATTTGCAAAAAAATAAAGTTAAGCATAAAAACATGCCATCGAAGGGTGAAAATGTAAAACAGCCTTAAAACGGTCCCGTAAGAGTCACGAACCCCTCGTACGGGACTAATGTGACTCATAGGAACCGACCGCGTAGTCACAGGGCTCCCGATTTGAGTGTATGACGTAAATTTGCAAAAAGTTAGACTTAAGCATAAAAACATGCCATCGAAGGGTAAAAACGTAAAATAGCCATAAAACGGTCCGGTAAGAGTCACGAACACATCGTACGGGATTAATGTAACTCATAGAAACCGACCGCGTAGTCACGGGGCTCCCGGTTAGAGTGTACGACGTAAATTTGCAAAAAAATTAGACTTGAGCATAAAAACATGCCATCGAAGGGTGAAAACGTACAACAAGCACAAAACGGTCCCGTAAGAGTCACGAACACCTCGCACCTGACCAATGTGACTCGTAGGAACCGATCGCGTAGTAACGGGGCTTCCGGGTTGAGTGTACGACGCAAATTTGCAAAAAATTAGACTTGAGCATAAAAATGTGCCATCGAAGGGTGAAAACCTAAAATAGCCACTAAACGGTCCGGTAAGAGTCACGAACACCTCGTACGGGACCAATGTGACTTGTAGGAACCGACGACATAGTCACGGGGCTCCCGGTTTGAGTATACGACGTAAATTAGCAAACAGTTAGACTTGCATGCCATCGAAGGGTGAAAATGTAAAACAACCTTAAAACGGTCCCGTAAGAGTCACGAACACCTCGCACGGGACTAATGTAACTCGTAGGAACCGACCGCGTAGTCACGGCGCTCCCGGTTGGAGTGTACGACATAAATTTGCAAAAAAATGACTTAAGCATAAAAGCATGGAAGGGTGAAAATGTAAAAAAGCCACAAAACGGTCCTGTAAGAGTCACGAACACCGCGCACGGGACCAATGTTAATAGTAGGAACCGAATGGGTAGTCACAGGGATCCCGGTTTGAGTGTATGGCATAAATTTACAAAAAGTTAGACCTGAGAATAAAAAAGATGCCATCGAAGGGTAAAAACGTAAAACACCCACAAAACGGTCCCACAAGAGTCACGAACATCTCTCACGGGACCAATGTTAGTCGTAGGAACCGACCGTGTAGTCACGGGGCTCCCGGTTAGAGTGTACGACATAAATTTGCAAAAAGTTAGAATTAAGCATAAAAACATGCCATCGAAGGGTGAAAGCGTAAAACAAACACAAAATGGTCCCGTAAGAGTCACGAACACCTCGCACGGGACCAATGCGACTCGTAGGAATCGATCGCGTAGTCACGGGGCTCCCGGCTTGAGTGTATGACGTAAATTTGTAAAAAGTTTGACTGAAGCATAAAAATATGCCATCGAATTGTGAAAACGCAAAACGAAAACAAAACGGTCCCGTAAGAGTCACGAACATCTCGCACGGGACCAATGTGAGTCGTAGGAACCGACCGTGTATATATATACTGCATATATATATATATAAACTGTCGTACACTGCATATATATATACTGTATATATGCAGTGTACTGCAGAGTAGCATACCAGTATATATAGTGCATATATATACTATATATACAGTATATATAATGGTATATATATGCATATATAATGGCTTGCAACCCTTCCTCTGGAATTTGAATAATGCCAGATGGCAACATCTGTAACTCTTTGACAAATTGATTTATTCACAAACCTAGCACTTGCTATAATGCAGTAATCAGTACTTGCATTTTGATCCATGCTGGCCAAAAATGAGTAAGATTGGCCAACATGGATATGTATACTGGTATAATTTTGTTGAGATGTGTATTATCCCTCTGTTTCTGCTAGCAACAGGTTGGTTTATTAGGTTCAGAATCTTGGATCTCTTAGGTAAACTCTGTATCTAATTTTTGTTTTAGCTTTTTAGGTTTTTGGATATGATAATTTTCGATTGAAATGTATATTAGAGATTTCCAATAAAACCTTTATATGGTTATTTTGCAGATATTTGGTGTAATAATGCACTGTACTTTGGTGTAAACATTTGGATTTGCAGATATTTGGTGTAATTTTGCAAAAATCAAAAGTACAATGCATTATTATTCGATATAGAGATTGTATGGTTGTTATGATTATTCTATACATAAACTATTATTTGTATTTTCAGATTTACTGAACATCGGATCTCGAAATAAGTGCATTAGTGCCAGACGTGAGCTAAGATGTCACTTCAATATGGGCTTTCATTTGTGTTTGTATAGGTAAATTCCATTCACTCATACGATCAACGCTATGGTTTATGTTAGTTAGGTAAATTACCAATTTTGATCATATCACCTGTTAAAGAGTGGACTGGATGGAGTATTAGCAAATCATCAATACAATAGTTTAATATAACACCACTTACTCTTATGTTTTTAAAGTATATCATCTTAAATCATTACTTTGTTTGAAAAAATGTCTAAACAAAATGTTATGGTTGACAGTTATAGCATCTTAAATCATTACTTTGTTTGAGAGTAGATACAATACATACATTTGAGCAGTTCGGTATGCATCAATTTTGTATATAAACATCAGTTTTGTATACAATATATACCATATAAACAGCAGTGGTTCTCCCGTCTATCTTTATATAGATTACTGGTATATATTTTTTGTTTATATAGATTGTTGGTATAAAAAATGTAAACTCAAAACAATATATTGAGAACACCTATCTGCTATGCGGGGACTGATTTATTCAGGTTGTGATTTTACGTGGACTGAAAACACCTCTAAGTGGTATATAGCTTTGTTTTTTCAGGATGTGGTTATATGTGGACTGATTTTACATTCACAACACTTAGAACATGTATATTTTAACCCTCTCTTTATTTATCTCAAGATTCCGCATGTCAAAGTTAGTATTTGGGGTCTGTTTAGGCCAATCCTTGAATAAAACAAAGCTATCTAACTAATCATTTGAAATGTCCCACGGGACTAATGTAACTCGTTAGAGGGTGAAAACTCGAAACAACCCCCCAACGGCCCCGTGGGTGGCACTAACACCTCCCACGGGACCAATGTAACTCGTAGGAACTGACCCCGCAGCCGTGGGTCTCCCGGTTTGAGAATACGATGATAATTTACATATTTATAGACTTAGGCTTAAAAACATGGCGTTAGAGGGTGAAAACTCGAAACAACCCCCGAACTGCCCCGTGGGTGGAACCAACACCTCCCACGGGACCAATGTAACACATTGGAACTTACCGCGCAGTCGCGAGACTCCCGGTTTGAGAATATGACGATAATTTGCATATTTCTAAACTCAAGCAAAATATGGAGTTAGAGGGTGAAAACTCGAAACAACCCCCGAACGGCCTCGTGGGTGGCACCAACACCTCCCACGGGACCAATGTAACTCGTAGGAACTGATCCCGCAGCCGCGGGTCTCACGATTTGAGAATACGACGATAATTTGGATATTTCTGGACTTAGGCTTAAAAACATGGCGTTAGAGGGTGAAAACCTAAAATAGCCCCCGAACGGTCCCGTGGGTGGCCCCATCACCTCCCACGAGACTAATGTAACTCGTAGGAACTTACCACGCAGCCGTGGGACTCCCGATTTGAGAATACGACAGTAATTTGTTATTTCTAGACATAGGCTTCAAAATATGGCGTTAGAGGGTGAAAACCCAAAACAGCCCCCGAATGGCCCCGTGGGTGGCGCCAACACCTCCCACGGGACCAATGTTACTCGTAGAAACTGACCGCGCTGTAATGATCCCATTTTCTTATGCCAATATGTAATTGTCTTCTTTCAATTTCGTCACACTTACTATCTAATAATGATATATTATTACATATATGATATTCCAAGTTCTTAATATGACAAAGCCCATTTTTAAATTTGAAGAATCAACGGTAAAATGGGTCAAACTGAGATTTTATGGCACATCCTAAGTTAAGTGGTAAGTTTTGGGGTAGAAAATGTAATTTTATGAAACTTTAGGGACTTGGTTTTAATAAAGAAAGTTTTAGGGACCAAAATGAAAAATAAAAAGGGGCCTTTTTGTAAATAAAATATTTTCAGGGACCTAAAAGAAATATTGAAAATATATGGTGTAAAATTACTAAAATACCCTTCAGGTGTAAAATGACCCTTATACCCCTAATAACTTTCCACCTCGTTCTTTCCACCTCGTGCTTTCTTTTGAACATATCCACTGCACACGTGTCACCTCTATAGGAAAGGATAAAACTTATGTAAATCCTCTAGAAAAAGGAAAAACACGTGTCCCCGTTTGGTAAACCAAGACTGCAAGGCTGATCCGTTGCACGACACGTGAACGACGACTCACCAAAGTAAAACCTTATCACCCAGACACGTGTCAACACCTAAATATCTTTGGAAAACTATAAATAGGGCCTTTGGGGGATCATTTGAAAAACATACCAATTCCTTGAGAATTATAGAAAGAAATAGTGAGAGAAAGTTTAAGAAGAAGTTCTTAGGGATATTCATCTTAAGGTAATCTTAATGTTATAATGCATCTTTATAGTTTTAATTTATTGTTTTATAGCTTTACTTAGTAGTTATGCTGGTAAAATACAATAAAGAATTCACTAATCAAAACTTAAAATTTAGAACAAATCCAAGTTAATTTTATAAACTTGATTGAAATTATACGCTTTTAAAAATGATTCTTTTTAAAGAAATTGCTCGTTATTATGGAATCCGATTTAAGTAATTCCAAAGTCAGGCCCGGTGAAGTTCTGTCTAGATGAGATGGTATTTAAGTGGTGCCCCTGTGACCCTCCATCTCCACTGGGAATGAATTCGAAAATCTTCTGTCTAGATGAGATGGTATTTAAGTGGTGCCCCTGTGACCCTCCATCTCAACTGGGAACCGACTAATGAGGAAAGACTATGAATTGAATTCTTCAATTACGTTCAATGAGTTTTAAAAGTTAACAAATAGGGATTCAGTAATCCTTTAAAAGAAGAGGTTAGTATAGTATAAACTGGACCTTAGAATCTGTACTTAAATATTTATCAGATTAACGTGTGATCGAAGACCAATACCAATAAATTTGACCTCCATTTTGGGTGAGTACTCTGACATTCCTTGTGTATTTTGATTATATGATATTATGCAAACTATATATATTTTATGAACTGCTTTTATTCTCAAAATTCATGTGATACAAATGATTGATTCATTTGTGATATGTTATATTTGTCCATGTAAACATACCGATTAAAATGATTATTGAAAATGATATTGAATATTGAAAGTGTGATTCGGCCTAAGGGACTTCTTTACTGACTGACCTTCCCAGCTGGGTTATCGCTGGTGTGCCCTAAATAAGGCGTTGTGACGAACTAGTTCGATTGACCCTCAACTACCGGGGTATAATACGGTAGAAGAATACGGTATTAGAGTGTACTTGGCCATGAAAATGATATGATTGAAAGAAAAAGATATCACATTTGATTTGTTGCATTCTTCTTATTCTGAGCTATCCAATTGTGATATATATAATTTCATTTCAAAATTATATCTATTTACTGCAAGTTCCTCTCCATATATGTATATGCCTTCTCTTTTGACTTGAATAGGTATCTATTTTCTGAAAACCCTGGAATGTCTGGAGATTGAACCTCATTCGGCTTTTAGCTGATGTTGTATAAATAACCATTTTTCAGTAAACGTTTAGGCTCACGGACGGAATGAAAATGGACTATATTGAAGATTTATCTTTTAGAGCTCTTTTTGTAAAATGTTTATTTAGAGCATGTCTGGCTCTCTTGTAATAAGGTTTAAATTTTCTCCTAAGTGGTAACTCGTTATTACTTTTAATATATATGAAGTTTCCTTTAAAAAGCTCTGATGACGTAATTCCTTTACTTTTAGTATTTTACGATTCATAACCATGTGATAATACTTCCGTTGCATTTATTTAAGGAAACAATTAAATTGGAATATTTGTTGCCTTGGTGGCATGTCAAGACACTCGTTCCCTAATACTATTTTGGGTCGGGGTCGTGATAGAGGTGGTATCAGAGCATAGGTTATGAACCCGTAGACTACTGAACATAAGTTTCGAACGTTATCGATTTTAAGTCTCCATAAATAGGTTATAGGATTAAATATCCGACTTTTGTGATAACCCTCCATATTTCTGATAGTCTATATATAATTGTTTATATATCATTGTTCTTCTAAAATGCAATCTTGGGCTAGTATAATACATCTTACGTTTGGCCATGACTGTAGAAAATAACCAAGGCAAGATCAACTCCAGGGACTAGTGGTTAGAGTATGGAAGGACCGGAAGGTGCATACAAGGCAATTGAAAGTCTAGCAAGAATTGTGGAGCATCAGGTGAATAATGGAGCACCAAGGAATCTTGAACTAAGTAGTTATACTATTGAAAAGTTCAAGAAGTTGAATCCGCCGTCTTTTAAAGGTACTCCTAACCCCACTGAAGCAGAAAATTGGGTGATGCAAATGGAAAAGATGTTCGATGTTCTTAAGTGTACATATGAACAAAGGGTTTCATTTGGAACATTCATGTTAGAAGGTGAAGCCGAACATTGGTGGAGAATGATTAAGAGAATGCATGGGGAAAGGAATAATCCCATAGGATGGAATGACTTTTTAGTGATCTTGTACGAGAAATACTTTCCCGAAACGGTGCAAGACCAAAAAGCAGCTGACTTCATGAGTCTGGTTCAAGGAAATATGACGGTTAGTCAATATGAGGCAAAGTTTACTAAGTTATCCTGTTTTGCACCTCATGTTGTGATAACCGATGTTTTAAGAGCCAAGAAGTTTGAACGTGGATTAAGCTTGAATATTCGTAGCCGAATTTCCATCCTAAAGTTGACATCATATAATGACGTGGTGGCTAGGGAAACAATAGCTGAGAAGGATAGTGAAGAATATAATCAGGTTAGAGAGGGGAAGAGGAAGTTTGGAGAACAAAGAGGAAGGAACCCCAATAACAAACCCTTTAGGACTATACCGAATATAGGGCAACCTTTAGTAAACAAACCCTCTAATGTTGATAAATGCCAACGTAGTGGTAATATTCATAGAGGACGACCGTGTTACCTGGAGACGGGGAGTTGCTTTGGGTGTGGCCAAAAGGGACATAAAATGCGAGATTGTCCTAACAAAGGGAAGACGACAACAAAGACTTCTAATGACAATTAGGATTAGGGCAGACAAGGTAGAGTCTTTAATCTTTCCGATGCAAAGGCTTCTAATGCAGTAGTGTCAGGTACACTTTCTATATGTGCACAACCTTTTCAAGTTTTAATTGATCCTGGTTCTACCCATTCATTTGTGTCTGTGCGTTTTGTTAATCGCTTTCCTAATATTCCTGAATCCTTGAATCATATCATACATGTTTCTACTCCTTCGGGTGAGTTATTGACGAGAATATTAGTATATAAGTCTTGCCCTATAAATGTCAGTAGTCATAAACTATTCGTTGATTTGATAGTTTTATACATAAGAGATTTTGAAGTCATTTTGGGGATGGATTGGTTAGCATCATATCATGCTAGGGTGGATTGTTTTGAGAAGAGAGTTATTTTTCAAATTCCTAACCAACCAGAATTCAGTTTTGAAGGAACTAGCGTCTTATCTCCCATGCGTATTATCTCTGCAATGCAAGATTATAATTTTCTTAAGAAGGGATGTCAAGGATTCCTTGCCAGTGTTATTGATTTGCAAATAAAAGAGCCTAGTTTAGAAGATATTCCTATAGCTAAGCTTTTTCCAGATGTTTTTCCAGATGATTTGCCCAGTCTACCTCCTAGTAGAGAAGTAGAATTTACCATTGACCTTGTTCCTGGAACCACACCAATCTCAAAACCACCTTATCGCATGGCACCTTTAGAATTAAGGGAATTAAAAGTTCAATTACAAGATCTGTTAGACAAGGGTTTTATTAGACCTAGTATATCCCCTTGGGGTGCTCCAGTATTATTCGTTAAAAAGAAGGATGGAACGATGAGGTTATGTATAGATTATCGTGAACTAAATAAGGTGACCATTAAGAATAAATACCCCTTACCTCGTATAGATGATTTGTTTGACCAACTTCAAGGTGCGCAAGTATTTTCGAAGATTGACCTTAGGTCAGGCTATCACCAATTGAAGATTAAAGAAGAGGATATTTCAAAATCAGCTTTTCGTACTAGATATGGTCACTATGAATTTCTTGTGATGCCATTTGGATTAACTAATGCACCAGCCACTTTTATGGATATGATGAATAGAGTGTTTAGGAAATATCTAGATCAGTGTGTGGTTGTTTTCATTGATGACATCCTTATTTATTCCAAAGGTATTGAAGAACACGAGAAGCATTTGGAGATAGTATTACAAATCCTTAGGAAAGAGAAATTATATGCGAAATTAAAGAAGTGTGAATTTTGGTTGCCTAGTGTTTCTTTTCTAGAACATGTCATATCCAAGGAGGGAGTGTCTGTTGATCCTCAAAAGATCGAGGCTCTACTAGATTGGCCAAGACCAACTAATGTAACGGAGATTCATAGTTTCCTAGGATTAGCAGGTTATTATCGAAGATTTGTTGAAGGATTTTCTAGTATTGCCAAACCTCTGTCTAGGTTAACACAAAAGATAGTGAAATATGAATGGTCTAAGGAAGTTGAGAATAGTTTTCGATAACTTAAGAATCGATTAGCAACTGCCCCAATTTTGACTATTCCTTCCGATACAGGAGGATTTGTGATTTATAGTGATGCTTCTAAAAATGGTTTGGGATTTGTACTAATGCAAAATGGAAAAGTAGTAGCTTATGCCTCGAGACAATTAAAACCCCATGAGCAAAATTATCCAACCCATGACTTAGAATTAGCAGCGGTCATTTTTGCTCTTAAGATTTGGAGACATTATTTATATGGTGAGACTTGTGAGATTTATACCGATCATAAGAGTTTGAAATATATCTTTACTCAGAAGGAATTGAACATGAGACAAAGGAGGTGGTTAGAATTAATGAAGGATTATGATGTAAATATTCACTATCACCCTGGGAAAGCTAATGTAGTTGCCGACGCATTGAGTAGAAAGTCTACACCAAATTTAGCATGTCTTATTACCAGCCAGGAAGCTCTATTAAAAGATTTGAGAAGTATGGAAATAGATGTGCGTATTTATGACGAAGGAGGAATAATCGCAAACTTACAAATACAACCCACGTTGATGGAAAGAATTAAAGTTGCACAAGTAAATGACCCACAACTGAGGAAGATTAAAGAAGAGGTTATTAAAGGGAAGATAATTGAATTTGCGATACGAGATGATATATTAAGGTTTGGAAATAGAGTCTGTATACCTAGTGATGCCCAACTAAAGAGGCAGATTTGGGAGGAAGGTCATTACTCGAGATTCAAAGTTCATCCCGAAAATACCAAGATGTACAGAGATCTCCGAGAAGTGTTTTGGTGGAATAACATGAAAAGGGAGATAGCAGAGTTTGTATCTCAGTGTTTGATCTGTCAACAAGTAAAAGCTGAACATCAGAAACCATCAGGATTATTACAACCTTTACCAATCCCTGAGCGGAAATGGGAACATATTACCATGGATTTTGTGACAGGGCTACCAAGGAGTTCCAATGGTAATGATTCCATTTGGGTAATTATTGATAGGTTAACTAAATCTGTTCATTTTCTTGCCATTAAGATTACCCATTCCTTAGAAAAGCTAGCTAAATTGTATATACGGGAAATTATTAAGCTTCATGGAACCCCAGTTTCAATTGTTTCTAATCGTGACCCTAGATTCGTGTCTCGCTTTTGGAAAAGCCTACAAGTATCCACGGGAACAAAATTGAATTTCAGCACCGCTTTTCATCCTCAAACAGACGGACAATCTGAGAGAACTATCCAAACCTTAGAGGATATGCTTAGGGCATGTGTACTTGAGTTTAAGGGGTATTGGGACGATCATTTACCGTTAGTGGAATTTGCATATAATAATAGCTATCAAGCAAGTATTCAAATGGCTCTGTATGAGGCACTCTATGGTAGAAGGTGTCGTTCTCCTGCATGCTGGGAAGAAGTTGGGGAAAGAAAATTGTTGGGACCGGAATTGATTCAGGTCACAACAGAGAAAGTGAAATGGATACAAGACCGACTTCAAATCGCTCAAAGCCGTCAAAAGAGTTATGTTGACAATCGACGCCGACTGTTAGAATTACAAAGAGGAGACTATGTTTTCTTACGAGTATCACCGACAAAGGGAGTAATCCGATTTGGGAAGAAAGGAAAGTTAAGTCAAAGATACATAGGGCATTTTGAAATCCTAGAAAGGGTAGGTATTGTTGCGTATAGAATAGCCTTACCCCCTGAACTCTCGAGTGTGCATAATGTGTTTCATGTTTCAATGATGAAGAAATACATCCCTGACCCAGCACATATCTTAAGTCACGAGCCTCTTCAAGTTAGAGAAGATTTGACATACATTGAGCATCCAGTGGAAATCTTGGACCATAAAGATAAAATATTATGAACCAAGGCTATTCCACTAGTCAAAGTGTTATGGAAGAATCATTCTGTTAAAGAAGCAACATAGGAGCGGGAAGATGAAATAAAAGAGAGATATCCATACCTTTTTGTAAATTAATGTAAGTAAAGTTTGGGGACCAAACTTTTTATAAGGAGGGTAGGATGTAATGACCCCATTTTCTTATGCCAATATATAAATGTCTTCTTTCAATTTCGTCACACTTACTATCTAATAATGATATATTATTACATATATGATATTCCAAGTTCTTAATATGACAAAGCCCATTTTTAAATTTGAAGAATCAACGGTAAAATGGGTCAAACTGAGATTTTATGGCACATCCTAAGCTAAGTGGTAAGTTTTGGGGTAGAAAATGTAATTTTATGAAACTTTAGGGACTTGGTTTTAATAAAGAAAGTTTTAGGGACCAAAATGAAAAATAAAAAGGGGCCTTTTTGTAAATAAAATATTTTCAGGGACCTAAAAGAAATATTGAAAATATATGGTGTAAAATTACTAAAATACCCTTCAGGTGTAAAATGACCCTTATACCCCTAATAACTTTCCACCTCGTGCTTTCCACCTCGTGCTTTCTTTTGAACATATCCACTGCACACGTGTCACCTCTATAGGAAAGGATAAAACTTATGTAAATCCTCTAGAAAAAGGAAAAACACGTGTCGCCGTTTGGTAAACCAAGACTGCAAGGCTGATCCGTTGCACGACACGTGAACGACGACTCACCAAAGTAAAACCTTATCACCCAGACATGTGTCAACACCTAAATATATTTGGAAAACTATAAATAGGGCCTTTGGGGGATCATTTGAAAAACACACCAATTCCTTGAGAATTATAGAAAGAAATAGTGAGAGAAAGTGTGAGAAAGTTTAAGAAGAAGTTCTTAGGGATATTCATCTTAAGGTAATCTTAATGTTATAATGCATCTTTATAGTTTTAATTTATTGTTTTATAGCTTTACTTAGTAGTTATGCTGGTAAAATACAATAAAGAATTCACTAATCAAAACTTAAAATTTAGAATAAATCCAAGTTAATTTTATAAACTTGTTTGAAATTATACGCTTTTAAAAATGATTATTTTTAAAGAAATTGCTCGTTATTATGGAATCCGATTTAAGTAATTCCAAAGTCAGGCCCGGTGAAGTTCTGTCTAGATGAGATGGTATTTAAGTGGTGCCCCTGTGACCCTCCATCTCTACTGGGAATGAATCCGGAAATCTTCTGTCTAGATGAGATTGTATTTAAGTGGTTCCCCTGTGACCCTCCATCTCTACTGGGAACCGACTGATGAGGAAAGACTATGAATTGAATTCTTCAATTACGTTCAATGAGTTTTAAAAGTTAACAAATAGGGATTCATTAATCCTTTAAAAGAAGAGGTTAGTATAGTATAAACTGGACCTTAGAATCTGTACTTAAATCTTTATCAGATTAACGTGTGATCGAAGACCAATACAAGTAAATTTGACCTCCATTTTGGGTGAGTACTCTGACATTCCTTGTGTATTTTGATTATATGATATTATGCAAACTATATATATTTTATGAACTGCTTTTATTCTCAAAATTCATGTGATACCAATGATTGATTCATTTGTGATATGTTTATATTTGTCCATGTAAACGTACCGATTAAAATGATTATTAAAAATGATATTGAATATTGAAAGTGTGATTCGGCCTAAGGGACCTCTTTACTGACTGACCTTCCCAGCTGGGTTATCGCTGGTGTGCCCTAAATAAGGCGTTGTGACGAACTAGTTCGATTGACCCTCAACTACCGGGGTATAATACGGTAGAAGAATACGGTATTAGAGTGTACTTGGCCATGAAAATGATATGATTGAAAGAAAAAGATATCACATTTGATTTGTTGCATTCTTCTTATTCTGAGCTATCCAATTGTGATATATATAATTTCATTTCAAAATTATATCTATTTACTGCAAGTTCCTCTCCATATATGTATATGCCTTCTCTTTTGACTTGAATAGGTATCTATTTTCTGAAAACCCAGGAATGTCTGGAGATTGAACTTCATTCGGCTTTTAGCTGATGTTGTATAAATAACCATTTTTCAAGAAACGTTTAGGCTCACGGACGGAATGAAAATGGACTATATTGAAGATTTATCTTTTAGAGCTCTTTTTGTAAAATGTTTATTTAGAGCATGTCTGGCTCTCTTGTAATAAGGTTTAAATTTTCTCCTAAGTGGTAACTCGTTATTACTTTTAATATATATGAAGTTTCCTTTAGAAAGCTCTGATGACGTAATTCCTTTACTTTCAGTATTTTACGATTCATAACCATGTGATAATACATCCGTTGAATTTATTTAAGGAAACAATTAAATTGGAATATTTATTGCCTTGGTGGCATGTCAAAACACTCGTTCCCTAATACTATTTTGGGTCGGGGTCGTGACACGCGCAACCGCGAGACTCCCGGTTTGAGAATACGACGATAATTTGCATATTTCTAGATTTAAGCAAAAGTTGGTGTTAGAGGGTGAAAACTCGAAACAACCCCCGAACTGCCCCGTGGGTGGAACCAACACCTCTCACGGGACCAATGTAACTCGTAGGAACTTACCGCACAACCGCGAGACTCCCGGTTTGAGAATACGACGATAATTTGTATATTTCTAGACTCAACAAAACATGGCGTTAGAGGGTGAAAACTCGAAACAGCCCCAGAACGGCTCCGTGGGTAACACCAACGCCTCCCACGGGACCAATGTAACTCGTAGGAACTGACCCCGCAGCCGCGGGTCTCCCGGTTTGAGAATACGACGATAATTTGCATATTTCTTGAGTTAGGTTTAAAAACATGGCGTTAGAGGGTGAAAACCCAAAACAACCCCCGAACGGCCCCGTGGGTGGCACCAACACCTCCCACGGGACCAATGTAACTCGTAGGAAGTGACCCCGTAGCCGTGGGTCTCCCGGTTTGAGAATACGACGATAATTTGCATATTTCTAAACTTACGCTTAAAAATATGGCGTTAGAGGGTGAAAACTCGAAACAACCCCCGAACGACCCTTTGGGTGGCACCATCACCTCCCACGAGACCAATGTAACTCGTAGGAACTGACCACGCAGTCGCGGGGCTCCCAGATTGAGAATACGACGGTAATTTGCATATTTTTAGGCTTAGGCTTAAAAACATGGCGTTAGAGGGTGAAAATCCAAAACAACCCCCGAACGGCGCCGTGGGTGGCACCGACACCTCCCACGGGACCAATGTAACTCGTAGGAACTGACCCCATAGCCGCGGGACTCCCGGTTTGAGAATACGACGATAATTTGTATATTTCTAGACTTTGACTTAAAAACATGGCGTTAGAGGGTGAAAACTCGAAACATCCCCCGAACGTCCCCGTGGGTGGCACCAACACCTCCCACGGGGCCAATGTAACTCGTAGGAACTGACCCCATAGCCGCGGGACTCCCGGTTTGACAATACGACGATAATTTGTATATTTTTAGACTTAGGCTTAAAAACATGGCGTTAGAGGGTGAGAACTCGAACCAGCCCTCTAACGGCCCCGTGGGTGGCACCAACACCTCCCACGGGACCAATGTAACTCTTAGGAACTGACCCCGCAGCCGCGGGACTCCCGATTGGAGAATACGATGATAATTTGCATATTTCTAGACTTAGGCTTAAAAACATGGCGTTAGAGGGTGAGAACTAGAAACAGTCCCCGAACGTTCCCGTGGGTGGCACCAACACCTCCCACGGGACCAATGTAACTCGTAGGAACTGACCCCGTAGCCGCGGGACTCTCGGTTTGAGAATACGAAGGTAATTTGCATATTTCTAGACTTAGGCAAAACATGGCGTTAGAGGGTGAAAACTCGAAACAGCCCTCGAACGGCCCCGTGAGTGGCACCAACACCTCCCACGGGACCAACGTAACTCGTAGGAACTGACCTCGCAGTCGCCTGACTCCCGGTTTGAGAATACGACGGTAATTTGCATATTTCTTGACTTTGGCTTAAAAACATGGCGTTAGAGGGTGAGAACTCGACACAGCCCTCTAGCGGCCCCGTGGGTGGCACCAACACCTCCCACGGCACCAATGTAACTCGTAGGATCTGACCCCGCAGCCGCGGGACTCCCGATTTGAGAATACAACGATAATTTGCATTAGGCTTAAAAACATGGCGTTAGAGGGTGAGAACTCGAAACAGCCCCTGAACGTTCTCGTGGGTGGCACCAACACCTCTCACGGGACCAATGTAACTCGTAGGAACTGACCCCGCAGCCGCGGGACTCCCGGTTTGAGAATACGACGATAATTTGCATATTTGTAGACTTAGGCTTAAAAACATGGCGTTAGAGGGCGAGAACTCGAAATAGACCCCGAACGTCCCCGTGGGTGGCACCAACACCTCCCACGGGACCAATGTAACTCGTAGGAACTGACCCCGCAGCCGCGGGACTCCCGGTTTGAGAATACGACGGTAATTTGCATATTTCTACTTGGTTACTGATAATTTTAACTCATATATGCAATTTTTCTGCTTTATTAAATTTTTTGTAAAACTACTTGGTTACTGATATTTTTTTATGTAGGATTTTTGCACGCGGAACAAACGAAGGAGGCAATGGTCTACAGCATGAAGATTGTTTATAGGTTGTGGACAATCAGGATTTTGTCAGCCATGCGGGCTTTTATTATTTAGTTTTATGGCCGTGCAGGCTTTTATAATTTGATTGTTGAATTTTATGGCCGTGCATGCTTTATAATAAGTAGGTTTTACATTTACAGGTTTTGGAATGTCAAGAAAATAGAGGAAACTCTGCCCAATTTTTTTTTTTGGTCTGTGAATTATTAAGACGTGTAATATTTATAAGTTTGTATATATATTTGTTTATTAACAACATTCTCGATTCGCAATTTGTGATTTTTTTTATTGTTTTGCCAATAATAAATATTTGTAACACCTCTACGCGTCAAACGTTACACGTAGCAACTGATGGTGCACTCACAGGACCCCCAGTTTTAGGATTGGACCAAAAAAATACATTTTTTTAAAAATTATAGTTAATTATGATCATGGACTTTGTCCATGACCATTTTTATTTTTTCGTCACGCATAAAAATGGTCGCGGCCAAAGTCCGCGACCATTTTTTTCGTCACGGTTGTGGGTCACGGACTTGGGCCGCGACCATTTTTTTTTGTCACGGTTGTGGGTCGCGGACTTTGGTCGCGACCAATTTGTTACGGTTGTGCGTCACGGATTAGGACCGCGACCATTTTTTTTATATTTTTTTGTCACGATAATGAGTCGCGAACTTTGGCCGCGACCAATTTGTCACGGTTCTGGGTCACGGATAAGGGCCGCGACCATTTTTTTAAATTTTTTTTTGTCATGGTTGTGGGTTGCGGACTTTGGCTGCGACCAATTTGTCACGGTTGTGGGTCACGGATGAGGGCCGCGACCCGTCACGACATGGGGCACAGCCTAAGTCCGCGACCATCTGCCGTGACCCCTCTCGACCGTGACCATTTTTTGGTCACGGACTTGGGCCACGACCCACGAAAATGGTCACGCCCGAAATGGTCACGACCCAAGTCCGCGACCCACAGCTTTGGTCAGGGATTTTGGCCGTGACCAATCGCCAGTTTTGGTGTAGTGTGAGGAGCGTTAGGAGTGTGTGAACTATCGGGGTCATAATCTACTACTGGATTTTCATGAATGCGGATGGGAGTGGATTGAGGATTTTGTTGAGGATTTTTCATGTAAGGATTTGAGAGCTGCTATATTTTATTTCTGCTTTTTATTTTTTTTTGAATTTTTTGATTTTTTTGGCTTTTTTGTAAGAATTAGAGTCAAATTTTGGAATAAATCGACCTAACCTAAAAGTTCACCTAATCCCCGGAAACGGTGCCAAAAACTTGACGCAACTTTAAAAGTGTATCTAGTGAACACAGGTACTAAGACAAACAATCATGACGACGAATTGGGAAGATGATTAATCTCGCAATGGACTCTAGGAAAGAAGAAAAGATGATTGATTTGAGATTATATATGACTACAATGAAAAAAATGAAATCCTAATTAAATTAACTACGCATGAAAGACATAACAAACTACGGATTTATTAATATGAAAGAGAGATAAGGTCGGAATACAATCCCCCAACCCCTAGTAATTTCACCGGATACAAAACTAGTCAAGAATTAAATATTTAATTGAAACGAAGACTTTATGTATTCCAAGTATTACATATATGAAGTAATGAACCCACACACTACGTAATCAAGAATAAAAATAAAATACATGACGATATAATTAACACACACGTCATATTCTTAAACACCCCGGTTACATAGGGCAAACGGGGTTAAAAGTCCTACGACGGTTATATTAATGAAATGACACATCCAATTAATTATTTAATTCAAGAACTTATTTATATATCCATGCGAATCACTTAGGGTTGGGTTCATGCATTCCAACCCTTGAAAATCTAGCCGAACATGAACTAATTAATAAAACAATTTATTCCTACGTTGCATGTAATCAAAACCATAATGAACTTAGATATAAACATGCATGAAAAGCTTGGAATCTCATAAAATAAACAAAGCATCAAATAATATTACTTTAAGATCAAGGTAGAAGAAAGGCAAACTCTGATATACCCGTATATACCCTCGGCCATGCCGAGGGCACCCTGTGCCTCATAAGGCCCAGACGACCCCTCAGGGGGCCGACCCTTCATCAGGCTCCGGATGACCCCTCAGGGGTAGACCCTTCATCAGGCTCCGGACGACCCCTCAGGGGGCCGACCCTTCATCAGGCTCCAGACGACCACCCGAGGGTACGACAGTACGAGGCTCAAATTAGGCCAGACTCATTACTGGAAGGAACTTTGCCCTCAGCCTCATATCAAAGGCTGAGGGTGACATCATCATAGCGCGTGGTTTGGGAGACGCGTGGAACAGTGCGGGTGAGGCTCACATGGCACATGGGAGACCGTTATAACAAAATCACACCCTCACGTGAGGGAATATTATGTCATCATTTGGCATCTACAGGTGTCAACAAGGGGTTGGCTAGATCGTCATTCACATGCACCATGCATACTTGGGGGGTACACTACACCCCCAAGACCTATATATACTTGTCACCTACAACCCTACAGGGAGATCGATCGATAATTGTAACCCTAGCAAAAACTATGCTTGTACACACAGTAGAGAGAGAAAGTGAGCTTATGTGCATTGTATCCAAGGCCATTAGTGCCCATACTTAGTGGATCACACACTCATAGTGGATGTAGGCCTAATTGGCTGAACCACTATACATCATTGTCTTATTCCTCTTATACTTATCTCCTTCTACACACTTATACACTTACATCTCTATGGCTGCCATGGTTACTATTGTTTGAGCTCATCATCACTTATCCGGTGGTGTTAGATTTCAGCATCATCAGTTTGGCGCCGTCTGTGGGAACGAGAATACATCTCTTCCTTTGTACAGCTTGACCTCACTGGGCACTATGGTGGTGAACCAGTTCTCCCCCTGAGAGGAGATGTTTCACCATTGAAAGAGACCCACTAAGGTTCTCAAGCTCACCAGTCTTTTTTCCAGTTCAGCTATTCGCAGCTCAAACACATGGCATCAGAGATGCCACCACCACCACTCCCTCCACCGAATGATGGAGGAGGACCTAGTTCCATTCAGCTACCACCTCAGTCTGAGATGGTTGATGTGGCGGCAGCCTTGAAGTCCCTGGAAGCGAGCCAGCGGATCATGCAGGAGCAGTTCACAGCCCTGAGCCAGAACATGCTAAGACCACCAGGGGTCTCACCTGAGATGATTACTCCGGCAGCAGCTCCAGGACAGCATGAGGCCAGGGGACCACCCCAGGCACCACGTAAAGACCTGCCACCCCCTCAGCGGCGTAGGGATGTTGCTGACCCCCGGCGTCTACGCCTGGGGAGGCAAGGAAACCCTTGCCCTGAAGACATGTATGATGATATGGAGGGGGAGGAATCCCCCATAGAATCCTGGGAACCATATGAGGTCTCCAATAATACTGTAAGACCTCTCCAGGAGAGCAGAGGGAAGTGCGAAAGGCAAAACCCTGATGATTGCACGAGAGGCTCTGCTTTCGATCGCCTAAGCAGGGGGTCTGCCTTTGAGAGGCTGGGCCCAGTGAATGACCTGCGAGAAAAATTGTCTAGATCAAGGAGTGCTGCGAGGTCCAGAAGGGAGGCGGCTGATGGCCGACCCCATGGGGGCTGACCCCAAGGACGGGATGACGGTCAGGGGGAGGTAAACAGCCGACACAGGCCAGCCGTGGCAGAACCCTCAAAGAAGTGACAGGGGATAACATTGGCCAAGCCTACCCTACGAGGCCTTGGAATGACTCTATCCATCAACTGGAGGATAAGATCGGCGATATACTAAAAAGTCGCAGCCCTCTTCAGAGGGGATAAACCATAGGCTCACCCTTTATGGTGAAGATAGTCAACTTCCCTACGCCATCAAAGTTCAAGCCACCTGTGGTCACCCCAAGATATGATGGGAGCACCAACCCTATCCACCATGTTGAGATGTATCAATCTGCAGCAGACATATAATCTATCTCAGATGAGATGAAGTGTCTTGCCTTCTCTGGTACCCTGATTGGAGCTGCACATGTCTGGTACACGTCTCTCCCAAAAAACTCTATTGAAAACTTTAAGCAGTTGGCAGACCGGTTCATCCACAACTTTTTCTTTAGGATGAGGCCACAGAAGAAGACCACCCACCTGCTCTATGTTAAGCAGGGGAAGAATGAGAGTCTGAGGGACTACATAGACAGATTCAATAAAGAGAAGCTGTAGGTGGAAGACTATGAGGAGAGCATAGCTATGACAGCCCTGATTGGAGGACTCCAAAAGGGGAAGCTGTTATGGAAGCTTGCTAAAGACCCTCCGAGGACGATGGCTGAATTGCTGTCAACAGCAAGAAAGGTGATGAACGCCAAAGAGGCGATGGCCGCAAAATACGAAGACGAAAAAGGAGGCGCTAGTGGGGGTAAATACCTTAAGAATAACAAAGAGGGGAAGAAGAGGTCTACGGATGACAAGTTCGCTGGTTACACCCCTCTAACGGTCAACTGTGAACAGATTCTCAATGAGATAAAGAGTGACCGATCCCTGAAGTGGCCTGGGAAGTTGAGGGCAGCCCCCAATAAGAGGAACAAGAACCTGTGGTGTGAATTTCACCAAGACTATGGCCACGTGACAGATAAATGTTTCGCTCTGAAAGATGAGATTGAAAAGATGCTGAAAGAAGGGAAGCTCAGAAGGTACGTCGACAGAGGTGCCTTTAAAAGGGGCCGAGGGGATGACCCCAGGAAAAAGCGAGGTGATGCATGTAGAGAAGGTCCTCAAAAAAGAGGGGAAGACCCTTCCGATGATGAGGACGGACCTGACCTCCCGCCGAGAGACTACCAAGGCCCTGTCAAGAGGCTTAATATAATCTCGCTTGGAGTGGGAATGATCTCTGGGGGTCTAGCAGGAGGAGGGACAGAGGTCGCTGACAGGAAGGCCCATGTGGCTGAGGCCAACGCAGTGACGAAGACGGTACACTCGACCTCTCTGGAGGTCAAGTCAGAAAAGAGGAAGAAGGTTGATATGGACACTCTGATAGTGGGGTTATCGAGAATGGACTTTAAAGGCCTCCTAGCCCCACACGACGACCCACTCGTCATCACAACTAGGGTGCACAGGTGTGAGGTGCCGAGGATATTGGTCGACGGGGGAAGTTCTGCAGATGTAATGTTTTGGCCGTGCTTCAAAGCCTTAGGTCTCAGCCTTGCTAGACTCGTCCCATACCATCATCCATTGATTGGGTTCAGTGGGGAAAAAGTTCATCCCCTTGGAGTGTATGAGGCCGATGTCAGGATGGGGGACGAGTGGCCGAGATGGATTACTAAGAAGGTCAGTTTCTTTGTGATGGATGAGCATGTGTTTTAGGCCTACAACATCATACTGGGGCGTGTGGACCTCAAGGGGTTTGAAGCTGTGCCGTCTATGGTCCATCAGATGGTTAAATTTCCTACCCCTTACGGGGTGGGGGAAGTTCAGGGAGACCAAACGACAGCGCGAGAATGTTACTACAACTCCGCTGAAGAAAGGGAGACACACAAGAAGGCTACAACCACTTACAATATTGATACCCTAGACCCCAGGGATGAGACGAAGCTAAAGAAAGGAGAGGCCTCAGAAGAGGTAGAATCCATCATCCTCTATGAGGATGACCCGAAAAAAACCGTCCAAGTTGGCAAGTCTCTGAAGCCCAATATCAAGGAAGACCTCATTAAACTGTTGAGGAGAAGACGAAACGTCTTTGCGTGGAGTCATGTAGATATTCCGGGGATCGACCCTGAAATCATGTGCCATAAACTCAATGTGGTAGAGGGAGCAAAGACGATAAAACAGAAGAGGAGAATTTACTCTAGAGAAAAGTATGAGGTCATTAGGAATGAGGTCAAGAAGCTAGAAGATGCTGAGTTTATTGGAAAGGTCATCTACCCTGAATGGCTGTCCAATGCAGTCATTGTCCCAAAGGCCAACGGGAAGTGGAGAATGTGTGTGGACTTCACCGACCTCAATAAGCACTATCCCAAAGACAGCTTCCCTCTCCCCCGTATTGAACATATGGTAGACGCTATCGCAGGCCATGAGCTCATGAGCTTCATGGATGCCTATTCAGGGTACAACCAGATCTTCATGAACCCTGAAGACTCGGAGAAGACACCCTTCATTACTGACAAGGGTACATACTTTATAGGGTCATTCCCTTTGGCCTAAAAAATACGGGGGCAACGTACCAGCGCCTCGTAAATAAAATGTTCGAAGACCAAATTGGGAAGTCTATGGAGGTCTATGTAGATGACATGCTGACTAAGAGTTTGAAGGCAGAGGATCATGTGGAAGACCTGGAGAGGACCTTTAATACGATGGACAAATACCAGATGAAGCTCAACCCGGCCAAGTGTGTCTTCGGGGTCGGAGCAGGGAAGTTCTTGGGGTTCATTGTCAACTAAAGAGGCATCGAGGTCAATCCTAAAAAGATAAAGGCCCTTGTTGAGATGAAGACCCCCAAGTCCATTAAATACGTTCAGAGACTCACATGGAGAGTTGCTGCCTTGAACAGGTTCGTGTCTAGGGCCACTGACAGGTGTCTACCATTCTTAAAAATTCTCAGAAAAGCCTTCGAATGGAGTGAAGAGTGTGATGAGGACTTCAAGGAGTTAAAATCATACCTGGGGTCTCCTTTGCTGTTGTTACGGCCCGTGCAGGGTGAACAACTTTATGTGTACCTCACCGTCTCAGAGTCAGCCATCAGTGCAGCCATTGTGAGAGACGAAGACGGAATACAGAAGCCTGTGTATTTTAACAGCAAGGCACTCCAGGGGGCGGATCAAAGATATCCAAGGATGGAGAAGTTAGCCTATGCCTTGATCCATTCATCGAGAAAGATGAAGCCATACTTCCAGTCCCATACAATGGTCATCCTCACTGACTCTCCCCTTAGGCAGGTTTTGCACAAGCCTGAAAAATCAGGGAGGTTAATGGCCTGGGCTATAGAGCTGGGGGAGTTTGACATAGTGTATCAGCCTAGGACGATCATTAAGGGGCAAGCATTGGCAGAATTCATGGCCGAGTTTACTTGGGAAGATGATGAAGCCGAGGGTGAGAGCCTCGGGAAGATAGATACCCGACAAGGTGAGCTCATCGACACACCTGCAAATAAGGCTGAGACGAACACCACTAGAAGGAAAGTGGTTGAAAATTAAGAGGGAAGATATCTTTTTAGACAGGGGTCACTCACTGAGGGAGGTTTCTCAGAAGAACACACCGTGTGGAGTCTCTTCGTCGACGGGCCTCTTGCGAAAGCGGGAGTGGAGATGGATTAATAGTATCAGCACCCGACGACACAAACATTGAGTACACCCTGAGGTTCAACTTTAAGGCCTCCAACAATGAGGCCGAATATGAGGCCTTTATAGCAGGCCTCTCCTTGGCCAGATCTCTTAGTGTCGGCCAGATTTTGGTTTATAGTGATTCAAGGCTAGTAGTGAATCAGATACTAGGAGATTATGAGACCAAGGACGAGAGGATGGATAGGTACCTTGAGAAGGTGAGGTCGTTACTAAAGGGATTCAGAGAAGTGAAATTAAAGAGGATACCTAGGCTCGACAATGGCCGAGATGATGCCCTTGCTAGGTTGGCCTCGGTAACTAGGACAGACATCAGGAGGACGGTCCCAGTGGAAATTTTGCTTCGGCCAACTATTGAAGACGCTGAGGGAACACTTGGCAATTGCCTAAATGTTTCGCAGGAAGCTTCGTGGATGGACCCTCTGATCAGATACATTAAAGAGGGAGAGATGCCAGAAGCAAGGCATGAAAGGAAAAAGATGAGATACAGGGCTGCAAAGTTCGCTGTCATTGGGGACACCTTGTACAAAAAGGGATTTTTACTCCCCTTACTTAGGTGTGTGCACCCATCTGAGGTCCCATCCATTTTGCAAGATGTGCATGAAGGATCGTGCTCAAGCCACATTGGGGGCAGATCCTTAGCGAAGAGGGTGATCACCCAAGGGTATTGGTGGCCGACCCTGGGGAAAGACGCTGCTGCATATGTAAAAAAGTGTGATAAATGCCAGAGATTTGCCACCATCCCTCACCAACCCCATCAACCTCTTACCTCCATTACGTCCCCATGGCCATTTACAGTTTGGGGGATCGACCTCGTAGGACCCTTACCAAGAGCAGTCAATAACTATCGGTTCCTCATCGTAGCGATTGATTATTTCTCAAAATGGGTAGAGGCTGAACCGATGGTCACGATTACAGAGCAGAAGACCTTCCAGTTCATCTGGAAAAATGTTATATGCAGATATGGTCTCCCCAACACCCTCATCTCGGATAACGGGACTCAGTTCAAGAATACCTCTCTACAGAAGTACTGTGAAAGGGTGAGTATCAAATAATTCTTCTCTACCCCAGGCCGACCTCAGGACAATGGGTAAACAAAAGTTACAAACAGGACAATCCTAGATGGAATCAAGAAGAGGCTTGAGGAGGCAAAAGGAAGATGGGTCGAGGAGTTATATGCCGTACTGTGGGCATACAGGACGAAAATGAGGACCTCTACCAGAGAGACCCCATTCATGCTAGCTTATGGCTCAGAAGCCATCATCCCCACCAAGATTGAGTTTTCTACTCATAGGGTCCAAATGTATGACCCGCAGAGAAATACTAAATAAAGGAGACTCGACTTAGACCTGATTGAGGAAATGAGGGAAGACGCCGAGATAAGGCAGGTCGCCTACCAGCAGAGGATCGCAAGGTTTTACAATCAGAGGGTGAAACATAGGCTAATTTCAATAGGGGACTTGGTCCTCAAAAAGACTTGGCAAAAGCCCAACAATCTCCATCCTAATTGGCATGACCCATATAGGGTCATCGATGAAGTCGTCCCTGGGACCTATAGACTAGAAAACCTAGAGGGGAAACCTTTTCCAAACCCTGGAATGCAGATCGTTTGAAAAAAATACTATCAGTAGTGTTATAAGGTCTTGATAGACCATAATTGTAATAGGAGTTGCTCCAACAGAACACTTGGAAAATTAATGAGAAATATCAGTGTTTCCCCTCATCCTGTGTTTATCAGTTCTAGTACGCATGAAAACATCTTCAGAGAACGGCCCTCGGCTACAATGAGGGTCAATGGAGGTGACGACCCCACCATTGCCCTCAAGAAAGATGAGGAAATACTTGATTAAAAACCATTAGTTTGGTTATTGGAACCCTCGGCTATAATGAGGGTCAATGGAGGGGACAACCCCACCATTGTCCTCAAGAAAGACGAGGTAATACTTGATTAAAAACCATTAGTTTGGTTATTAGAACCCTCGGCTATAATGAGGGTCAATGGAGGGGACGACCCCACCATTGCCCTCAAGAAAGACGAGGGAATACTTGATTAAAAACCATTAGTTTGGTTATTGGAACCCTCGGCTATAATGAGGGTCAATGGAGGGGACGACCCCATCATTGCCCTCAAGAAAGACGAGGGAATACTTGATTAAAAACCATTAGTTTGGTTATTAGAACCCTCGGCTATAATGAGGGTCAATGGAGGGGACGACCCCACCTTTGCCCTCAAGAAAGACGAGGGAATACTTGATTAAAAACCATTAGTTTGGTTATTAGAACCCTCGGCTATAATGAGGGTTAACGGAGGGGACGACCCCACCATTGCCCTCAAGAAAGATGAGGGAATACTTGATTTAAAACCATTAGTTTGGTTATTAGAGCCTTCGGCTATAATGAGGGTCAATGGAGGGGACGACCCCACCATCGCCCTCAAGAAAGACGAGGGAATACTTGATTAAAAACCATTAGTTTGGTTATTGGAACCCTCGACTATAATGAGGGTCAATGGAGGGGACGACCCCACCATTGTCCTCAAGAAAGACGAGGGAAGACTTAATTAAAAACCATTAGTTTGGTTATTGGAACCCTCGACCTATAATGAGGGTCAAGGGAGGGGACGACCCCACCATTGACCTCAAGAAAGACGAGGGAGGGGTTAGTGATAATATAAAAAATTCACAATGCAAATCATACAAAAGACAAATATGGAAGACAACAAGAGAGGTGATGATATAAATGAAATATTACAAAGTGTTCTACAAAGTAGAGTACACAAATATTAATTACATCAAGAGGGTATAGGCTACAGACAGCCACCCTATGGAGCAACATCAGAGGGCAGGGCCTCAACATCAATAAGAGAGGTCTCCCCAACGACCACGACTGGTTGGTCTTAAGACGTATCGACACCCTCAATGTGCACCTGAGATTCCACCTGGGTTAGAGCCTCGGTAATTAAGGGGTCTTCCAGTTGGACCGCCTCTAGAGAGGGGCGGACGGACGACACTGCATCAGCGAACTTTAAGACGACCCACCGACAGGCCGTCCTAATTCCCCTCACCAAGTATTCAAGGCCGAAGCCTTGAAACTCGTTCGAGAGTTTGCATGTATCCAAAGCATCGGCCTCGACCTTCTTGACAGCCGCCTCAAGATCAGCCTTATGCTGAATCCCTAGATTGGTCAAGGCTTCATCCTTCTCCTTAATGAGCAAGTCTTTGGCCTTCAGGTCTTCGTCGTGATGCCTCGTAAGGTCGTCCAGAATCCTTGCATGTTCAGTTCTGGCACTCTCTAGCTCAGGCCTTACATTCTCTAAGTCGGTCTGCAGATCGGCCTCGTATTGGATGGCCCTCTCGGCCTCATGAAATTTCTCCTGATTCTCCGCCATCCACTTGGTGGCCGTGGTAAAAGCACAAACAGACTGCATAATAAAAAGAACTTGTTAAGAAGCCGAAAAAATAGTTGGTGAAAGAATACAGTTAAGGGAATGAAGCAAGACAAGTACCTGAGCCAGGGCGTGCAGACCGTAGTCATACACCTTCACCGGAGGCATCTTAGACAAGAATTCGTAGTCGGCAGCCGAGGGAGCAGAGAACATTGATGCCTTAGCCGCCCTCAAGTTTGCGATAAGTGATGATGGCTCGGCCTTCAGAAGTGCCAAGTTCTGGGACCAGAAGGCCCCCATGTTAGAAGAAGAGGCGGTTCCCTCAGACGCCTCAACCCTTGCCCTCATCCGTGATCCTGGTCGAGGGTTTATGGGGACCTCGGTCTCCTTCCTCTTCTGCCTGTCGACGGTCGGCTCAGCAGGTGTCGGCCCTGTGGTCTGCGTCTTCCTAGGAGCTTGCTGAGGCTCCTTGCCTTTCTTCTTGGCCAAGCCTGACAACAAACTGGGAGCAGTCATTTCCCAGAGATAGTCCGATATACCAGTAGGACGACCTGAAAGGAGGATGACACATCAGAAAAATACAGAGGCAATGATGAAACACTTGAAAAAAGTAAAGATGGAAAAAATAATATAACTCACATAGTTTCGTTAGGGGGCCTACCCTCAGACCAGCTTCCTTGAGGAACCGAGGGGCCATCAGATCTTCAAACTTTGGAAGTTCACTCCCTCTCCCTCGTCCTCTCAGATAGTCAACTATATCTTTCTCTTCCAGACTAAGTCCGGGGTCTGACCTGGCCTTCATTGAAGGGTTAGACCATCTTCTGGGGACCCTCGGACCGTCAGCTAGAAGTTGTGCCTCGACAGAAAACTCCCATTACTCAGAGACAAAGAAGAATCTCTTCTTCCAATCATGGTTGGAGGTTTGTGCCACATGGAGAAGTTTTTTGTCAGACCTCCCCGCTCCCAGGTGATAATACCCAGGCTGTTTGGACGAGGAGGTGATATTGTAACAGGCCAAGAATACGTCGGTCGAGGGCTCATCAGTGAAAGCATTTTTCCATAAGGAGACATAACCAAGGATCGTCCTCTAAGAGTTGGGTGGGAGTTAAGAGGGGGCAACGCCGAGGGATGATAAAATATCTACGATAGCAGGATGTAAAGGGAGTCTGACACCTACCTTGAACATCTGTTCGTACACCGCTATCTCTCCCTCTTCATCCTCAAAGACCCTCTCGTCCTCAGAGGGAACCCTCATAGATTTGGTGGGAGGAACACAAAATGCATGCCTCCACAGAAGAAGGTCACGATCCCTGACCGAGGAAATATAAGACGAGGCGTGAGATGTGTCGACTAGGTCATCTGTGTCCTCATCATCCTCAGTCCCCTCACCCTCGGCCTCGGCCTCGTCACCTGTCAGAGGCCCTAAGGGAAAAGCCATCTGGAAGACATGTGGAGATAGAGTTGACACAGGGACAGCCTCGGAAGTAACCATACCCTCGGCCTGTCGGCCTAGGCTTAGGTTAGACGCCTCTCCTCTCCCAGAAGGTCCAGCGCCAATTGGCGACGATGCTCTCTCATCCATCTCACTCGAATAACTCTCGGCTGAACGACAAGACGACCCACAAGACCCAGAGGGTCTTATTGTGGCAAGAGGAATGGGAAAAATGGGTCATACCCAATTAGGGTCGGCCCCTCGTCTCCTCTCCTCCTCTTCCTCTATTCGCCTAATCTCTACGAAGAGCTTCTCTCTCAAGGATGGGAACTCCTCGGCTAAACTGTAAAGCCTCCTAAGCATTAAGGGGGAGACCCTACACTTGGATGAATTTCTAAGCTAAGTACAAACAAGTTTGCAATTGACCAAACTGGATTTTTGGATTGAAACAAAAGAAATCAATTGTTTTAATCAAGAACACTCAAGAACCAGTCACCGAAAAAGACGCCGAAAAAGTTATGAAACACTCTAAGGAAAATCCTACCCTACAAGCCTAAAACAAGAAAGCAAGCAAGAAATGAAGGAAAAGAGGACGCTAGGGCAGAGGGATTACCTGAGAGGGAAGAGCGAGACTACCAAACTCGAAATACTGAAATTTGCAGAAATAGAGGTTTGTCTATTGGAAATCTAAAGAGAGAGATCTTGGGCGCGAAGAAGAAGAAGAGAATGAATGGTTTCAAAAATTGCTTATATACCTTAGTATTGAGTGGGCCCATTACCCAAGCCAAAGCACAGCCCACGAGGAGGACATCATTAGGGCACAAAGTCCCAAGCAGCATGCAACCGCCGCACCTTGAAAATTGGAACGACATTGGATAAAAAATTGACAGCTGTCACATCAGCTTGACAGGTGTCACTCATCAAACAGACCATACACTTGGTCTCAAAAGCAACATTATCCCTCAACCATCTCAGCATCATCTAGGGCTAAGGGGTGGGGGGTGATTGATATACCCGTATATACCCTCAGCCATGACGAGGGAGCCTTGCACCTCATAAGGCCCAGACGACCCCTTAGGGGGCCGGCCCTTCATCAGGCTCCGGACGACCCCTCAGGGGACCGACCCTTCATCAGGCTCCGGACGACCCCTCAGGGGGCCGACCCTTCATCTGGCTCCGGACGACCCCCCGAGGGTACGACAGTACGAGGCTCAAATTAGGCCAGACTCATTGCCGGAAGGAACTTTGCCCTCGGCCTCATATCAAAGGCCTAGGGTGACATCACAGCGCGTGGTTTGGGAGACACGTGGAACAGTGCGCGTGAGGCTCACATGGCACATGGGAGACCGTTATAACAAAATCACACGCTCACGTGAGGGAATATTATGTCATCATTTGGCATCTACAGGTGTCAATAGGGGATTGGCTAGATCATCAATCACATGCACCATGCATACTTGGGGTGTACACTACACCCCCAAGACCTATATATACTTGTCACCTACAACCCCACAGGGAGATCGACCGATAATTGTAACCCTAGCAAAAACTCTGCTTGTACACACAGTAGAGAGAGAAAGTGAGCTTATGTGCATTGTATCCAAGGCCATTAGTGCCCATACTTAGTGGATCACACACTCAAAGTGGATGTAGGCCTAATTGGCTGAACCACTATACATCATTGTCTTATTCCTCTTATACTCATCTCCATCTACACACTTATACACTTACATCTCTATGGCTGCCATGGTTACTATTGTTTGAGCTCATCATCCCTTATCCGGTGGTGCTAGATTTCAGCATCATCAAACTCTATTGATGATAATCTTTAACATTAATCCATAAAAGTGTAAACTTGATGAAGAAAATTAAAAACTATGGTTCTTGAATCTTTGTCCCTTTAATTCCCTATGAAAAACTCACTCCAAAACTAGTCTAATGTCAAACTAAAACAATATAAAATCGTTTTTGCAAGAGTCCTCCTCTAATACAACTCTTAGAACCAATTAACAAGGAATAAATTTTTGTGTGTCAGACCCCCTGACCGGTTCTGGCGTACCTGTGAACCAATTCCCCCCCAAACTAGTTTGGAGGTGGGTTTGATTTTTTGTACTGCATTCGCTCCTCTTTTCAATTGGATTTTTAGTTTTCCTTCTCATTTTTCAAACTCGCAGAAACTTTTCACCGAAGCTCAAATTGAGGTGTCATTTTTTTCAGTATTCTTGTGACTTCAAGATCTTAAACTTCTCAGTTAGCCCCACCTCCAAACTGCTGTTGTAAAATTACCAAAATGCCCTTCAATTCTCCATTTCTTAGATTTCTTTCACTGTTTCGAGTTCTCTTTTGCACTAACTTGCATGAAATACCAGTGAGACACATAAGCGATACGCAAAATAAGAAATAATTTCCACATAGAGTTAGTATCATGAATATGAGATAAAACCAAGTGGAATGCAATGCACGAGATCATGAAAAGATCCAAATTAAGGGGATAAATGTGAAAATTTTATGTCTTATCACATTTATATATTCCATGTAACTTTTATGGTGTGACGATGTAGATAAGATATGTTATATTTCTTCCTTCAAGATATGAAGTAATATGTTAATACTTTATAAAATCGATTGTATACATTTGACATATGGAAAAATATGTACTTGTCAATCGTTACTTGATTCAGTCATCTTCTTCAATAGTGGTTATGTACTTTCTCTTCTTTTGTACCTAAATAATAAAGTTATGTATAATTAGAGAATTTTTTTATATAAATTGAACCAATATGTATAGGATATTACCTTTGATGAGATTTTGCAATCCTTAGGGGTCAAATAGTCAGTAAGAGTATTCTCGAATGTTATAACCGTGTAGTACTCCTTCCCCATTATCAAATTAAATTTATTGAGCCTGAGAATAAACTCATATTTTTTCCAATGATATTTTTGAATATAAGGTTTGCGTCCTTTGTAGTTCCCTGTAAAAATTATATATATTTAATTGAATTAGAGATACTTATAGGAACAAATTAATTAATTTTAATTTGTTTATGTACCTTATTTTCAGTTGTGTCAATTTAGGATAGTGGGAATGTAATACCCCACCCTAATGTCTTATTTAAATTATGTATAAATTGTGCTGAAATGGGTTTTGATGATAGTTGTTGAAATTGTGGGTAAAATTGGAATTTGGAGGGTTCTAATGAAAGTAGGATTGTTCGAACAAGATTTAGGTCTCGTTAGAAGTAGGGTATCGAAAGAGCTTCGAACGAGACCCCATTGTATCACTTTCAAGGGTCGTTTGAAGGTTTTTAAAAGGCATGGATCAAACGATATGCTCTTATCATTAGAACGAGGCTCAATGTTATTCGAATGACGCATTTTAAAGTTTTGTGTATCAGATTTCCCTTGTGCGCCATCACATTCTAAACCCTTGATTTGATGAGCCGTCGTGCTCTGGTGAGCCCAGATTGGGAAAAACGGGAATTTTAGGCTTGAAGGGTTTTTTATAAGGGTTTGTTTGGCTCATTTGGGGCATTTTGAAGAGAGAAAAAGATGGAAGAGGGAGAGAGATGGTGGAATAGTCTTCCACCATTATTGGCTTCTCTCCACCATCCAACCACCATAAACGACCACATTCAAGCCTATAACACCCATTTTCACCATTGTTGAGTAGAGCTATGAATTTGTGGAGCTTTATTGGGGGTTTTTGAAGAAGGAGAAGGAAGCTCTCATGGATATTGAAGAGAGTTTTATTGGGGATTTGCTTGGAAGCTTAAATAGAGCACACATAGAGGATACATTTGGTAACCCATTGAGGCCACCTTTGGAAGTGGGGGTTGCTCCTCCTATACCAACTTCTCTTCCACCATTTGAAGTTTTTGAGGTGGAAATTATAGCCTTAGTATTTAAGACTTTATTTGCATTACTAGTAGTTTTGTTGTTAGATTACATGAGTAGAATGCACATGAATAAATGATGGTTTTTAATAGATTAATATTAAACATTTTTATGGAATAAAAATGTTATTTTGTTGGAAAATAAAGAATGAGTAAATATTTCAAAATTTTGAAATATAAAAATTGATAATTTTATGATAATAGTGTATTTTCTAGAAATATAATGGTGAATATATTATGAAATAAGATGTATGGAAATGATGTTGATTTTGCTAAAATATTTGGTGAAATAATGTTCAACAGTTTCTTGCAAAAATGAAGATTTTACGAAGAATGGGGATTTGTTGACTTTGAAGAAATAAAATATTCTATGAGTATTGAAAATGCATTTTTGCAAAGTGTTATGAATTATCTAAATGAAAAGTATGTTTGACCCATTTGATTGGATTTTAGGATTCAAAATCCATCTCCTCGTGCATATAAACTTGTAGTATTTTGATAATGAACATAACTAGTTTAAAGAAGGTTTTGTCAGGTTCAAATATGAAATAAGAAAAGTGGAAATTTGAGTCTCCAAAATGTGTAAAAAAACGAATTATAAGTGTGATAAGTGTAAGGTTGTAACACTACATGTGTTAATAAGAGAAAATGGTATTTTTCTTATAAAGTAGTCTTATATATTTAATGATTCTTGGAAATAAAAGTGTTGAAATAAAGATGTTTCTAATTGAGAAGAATGTTACTCCAAAAAGCAAAAAAGGTGTTAAAAACAATTAAGAAGTTAGCGTGTGTAACTTATGGTGTTTGGAAAATTACCACTTATGAAACGGACTAAAAGGTGCATTTGGAAACAAAAGGGTAGAATCGTAATTTTACGTAAAGTGGAAAATTTTTTATGAAGTAAAAATATTGGAAAGGGTGTTACACATGATAGTACTAACGAATATGATTTTTGGAATAAAATCAAAGTTAAAGTGTAAAGAACATGAAATGATGAATTTCAAAGTGTAATATAAGTTGGGGTGAAACACCGGGTTTTGACTTCAGTCGGCTAAAAGGAAAAGTGGAATAAGGTTGACATTTACAAAATATTAAAACCAAGGTTCTAAAAAACGCGGGGCGTGATCGAGGCGTGGAGGCCAAGCCTTAAGCCTTAGAAGCCTAGGCGGGCCTTAGCGTAAAAAGGCGTGAAAAGGCGTTTAGGTCTTTTTAATATATTTTAATATTTTTTAACCATAACAAGGCTATTAAAATACTAAAATTGTACATATCATAAAAATATGTGTGAATATTTGAAAATAAAAATACTATTTGATTATTTTGGATAAGATAATGGTTCGGTTTGTAAAAAAATCTTTAAAAGGGGATATCGTTTCACTAAAGCATTATTGTTTTTAGAGAAAAAGTACACCTTAAGGGTTTTACCAAGCATAAGGCGTCAGAATCTTAAGGCGGGGCGTTTCTCCCAAGCCTCAAGCCTAGGCGTGCCTGGGCGGAGCCTAGGCGGGTTTTTTAGAACAGTAAAACACATTATAAAGTAACTCAGATGACACCAAAAAAATTAAGAAGGGCCCGGAGCCTTGGGATGAAAGACCCAAAACACTGTCCAGAGCATATGGTGGAATCGCCGGCGGTGTGAAGCCCGTTAAAGTAAGCGGTTATTGAAAGATTCCGAGATAAAGATAAATGAATAAGAAATATATTACGAAATGGGTTGTGGGGTGAAAACGTATTAAGACTACCTAACTTGAATGAATTAATAAATGTTTCGATAAATATTAAAATGGACAAGTAAATGTGTAAATTGGTTCATTTCCATAAAGTAAAAGAAAGGTAAAGTAAGTGGGTAAATGGGTGGTTAAGCAACCCAAGTGGTTAAACCCAAAATTAGCACAAGGGTGTGTTGTGAAAGATTTTGAGAGGCTAAATAAGTAATTTTTAATACGGTGTTTGCATGTGTTGAAAGGGTGATTTTCAATGAAAATATTAATGTAGATCGATTAAAATGAAAGGGGTAATTTCGAAAAAGAAATGGCATTCGATCAAGCCAAGTGTAGTTGTTTTAAGTATTTAACTGTGTGTGTTAACTAAAGTGAAAAATGTCAAAATGAGAAGAAAAAGGAAGTCTTTTACAAGATTAAGGTGAATTAATCTAGATAAATAGGGTTTTCAGAGATAAAACTGTTTCATGCATTAAGTATAAGTATATGTAAGTCTAAAAATATATACAAGGTAATTGTATATTCACTTAGGTGTAACGTGATAGAGTCTTCTTTCTGCCATTCAATTATATACTTTATTTTTGTATATTTCCCACTGAGGATTCGACTCAATCCATCATTTTGTTATGGTAAGTTATGTGAGGTTCCATATTTTGAGAGCGTTATATAGGGAAGTAGTTTCTTTTCTTTTACGTTAGTAGCTTTGTATGCTTGGACTCTGGGGTGCCCTCTACGGGTCCCTCATGTAGTTTGAATTGAAATTAAAATCGCATGCCAAATAAGTGAAACGTTAATTAAAATAAAGACTAGATTAGCAACATTATATAGGTTGTTCATTTCATTTCACACCTAACGCTTGGGCCAGACTGGTTGACTATGGGTGGCCCATAAATCAGAGTCGGGGCATTACAAATGGTATCAGAGCTTTAGGTTCAAGGTTCCTTTCAGGAGTGATGTGATGAGGCCAGTAGTGGATCTTTCGATGTCGATGTTGGTTTGGGATGGTCAAGGTAGTCTTGGTGAGAGTTTAGTTCATGTCCTCGACGGTGAAGTCAAAGAGGTTAGCACGACGGGTGAATTCATTATCAAGTGACAAGTGACTAAGTTAGTTTTCTCCAATCGCTTTCGCGCTTCTGATTTAGATTTGCTAGTAAGTTGCGAGTGTCCATGCGAGCCAATAGTGGTGACATCATAGGTTTTAGTATGAGATGTTTACGTGTCAATCTGTAGTGATATGAAAAGCCAATTGAGGTGTATAGAATTTTTAATGACTTTTATTGAGTTAGAAATATAACTCGTGTAAGATCAACCGTGGGGATCAGGTAGCTAGTGCATCATGCCTAGACAATGTTTGGTTATGATAGGAATGTGTTCACTTCTCTGGCTTGGTACTTTCGAGTAGTTAGTAGCACGGATGTGATTCAACAAATTTTATCATTGGGATAATATATCGTCGTAAGACCATTGATGATTTAATGGACATGATGGACCATGTTGGTCAACACTTTGGATGTGTATTTGGTCTAAGTCTGTAAGATAGTATCATTACAAGTAAGTGTCGTGGTAATTCTTGGTTGAAGGTCGTACCACGCATGGTATGACGAGAGTTATGGGCAAATCGCGATAAGTGTGTTACATATGCAACGAGGATAGGTGAGGAGACCTAGGAGTAAGCTTTAGATAGTCTTCTATGCTAGGGTTTTAGGAGTTGCGATGTGATTTTAGGGAATAGGATCTTTAGCGATGTCGATGATGCAAACCTAGAGGTTTATAGGTTGTAGGTGACGTCCCGTGTCCTGCCAAAATCCTTATTAGTGTTAGTTATGGTTTGGTACGTGTCTTATGGTCACAGTTGTTTGGAAGAAAGATACGATTATTATCTAAGTGTAAAGTCTCATTTTATCCAACGAAGTAATGCCTAAGTGCGAGGTAACCCTAGTGTGAGGGTGGGTTAAGGTTATACTAGAGTATCTGTAGGATTAATTATGTGTGTTATCATTGGGGATAGAAGTCAACTATTGTGATGTCTTGAGGTATTCTATGGTTAAGGTGCACCATATCTGGAAGCTTGTAGACTAATGTCTTTGCGAGCTCCAAGTAATCGCGATGTGGGTATTGACAAGTGTGTAGAGCGCACTTACAATGGTAAAGGTACGGATGATGAAATCTTGTTGGATTTGGGGACTTTTACATGGAATGTATTTGGTGTCCTTAGGAAGCCAATTAAGTCTGGTAGAAAGAAGCATTAGCAACCTAGTAATGATTGTGTTAAGGATCGGATGATGATCTCAAATTGCTGGTTAAGGATTAGAAGAGTCGTATAGTGTACGTGTCGGGTGTGACTTCCTGAATCAGCACAGATAGTTGGTGTAATCCCTACGGTAAGTTGAAAGCTTGTGTCGTTATGGGATCGATGCTCGGATGTCATGAAAGGACTAGTATTAGTGTTGTGACACTCGGTTTCGAGGTGTACTAAGAAAAGATTTAGGTTGATGATTCCGGGTGGAGACTTGAAATGGAATCCAGGGTGGGGTAATATCAGAGCATGTTAAAATGTTGGCGTGTGTCGACGGTATATACTAGGATAGTCTTAGAAAGGTAAGGACAAGTTCTTGGCACATCCTGCCAGGCCGATACGGATTAGAAGACGTAGTCTTGGGTGGTACTTGCTACCCTTATAATTCCAATGGGGCCCAATGTGGTCGTCAAGTGATTTTAATTTGGGTAGAACCCAAAAGTAAGCTTGGTGAAAATCTTACATAGTCATAGGACACAATAAGTTGAATGTCTCTCTTGAATGGAATACTGCCTAAGGAAATTGGGGTTGCGATTAAGATACAGTAAGGCAAATAATAACCTAGGTGTAGTAGGTTATGACACCATCACTAGTAAATGGATAAGGTCAACATAGAAAAGGGTGTTAGGCATTCGCCAGTCAGAGTGGTTCATATATTCTAAGGATGTGAGGGGAAGGGCCTCACTCCTAAGGAGGGAAGTCGGCTTGTGACCTTCTAGAGAATAACATGTTCGTATGTTGATTTCGTCCTACGAGGATGGATGGTTGTGATTCAATTTGTCACGGTTGGTGACCCCAGGCCAGGGTATGTGTCTAGGATTAGTACCCGATGAGAACGTTGAAAATGAGTGAAATAGTTTCGAGAATATGACGTAGGTGCGCTTTCCGTGAATCATAGTCAGACGCTTATGGATGAAATTTTCTCAGAATGTTTGCTTATTCCTTCTGACTCTTGTGTGTCTCTTTCATTTTCCATAATCGGGGATTGGTATTATCACGTATGTGGTAACTCGAATCGGTATCATACCATAATACAGTGCGATTGGGCCTGGTAAAGTGCGGTGGACCGGGTATGGTCAATGCGGCTTGATAACTAGGTGTGACCGATCTGAGCTATTCTTGATATCATATAAAGTTCTGTGTACGGGTGGTTGCACTTTTAGGCACATGGTTTACTTGTAGTATTGTCCTTTCTTAGGAATAGTGACCCTATCAACTGACCGACATGTCAGTCGGTGGCTCTGGTTGTTAAGAGAGGGATGATGACTTGAGGATATGGTATAGTGTTAAGAACCGATGAAAACTTATCACATGGTGTTGCTTTGCCATGGTGAGTGCAGTAGTGCAAGGCTTAAGTGAGTTCACTAAGGTAAGACACTTAGGGTAGTACTAGGGTCATCAGAGTGATACAACGGAAGGTATCAACCGAACGCACAGTGATGATTTGGTAGGTATATTACTTCTTGGAGTGAGAAATTAACATTGTATGGTTAATGGAAAGCCCATGCAAGTTGTGTAGTCAGGATAGTCTAAAAATTTATGGGACGCAGGACATGCAGTCCTAAGACGAAATTTGTTTTAATGATGAATACGATGACTGGTTGTATTATGGTTCACTTTGGGATAGCGTTGATCTCTAGGGAGGTTTGTCCGTGGAGGCGCTCGTATGCCTTAGGTACTAGAATAGGTAGTACTAGGAATTGTTTGGATATAATCATCAAGCGAGTGGAGCATGTTGTATATTGATCATTTGGGGACAAACCCCGTATGAGGGCACGTGATGTGACTTTAGTATTGAGGAATTCAACGATGTTATCTTAGAGGATTTCTATGACTTATAATAGAAGTCGGTGAACCCCATAAGTTTAAGGATTGACAAGTCAAGAATTTCGAGGATGAAATTCCCCAAGGAGGGAAGTTTGTAATACCCACCCTAATGCCTTATTTATGTTTTGTATAAATTGTGCTGAAATGGAGTTTGATGATAATTGTTCAAATTATGGATAAAATTGGAATTAGGAGGGTTCAACGAAATTAGGATCGTTTAAATGAGATTTAGGTCTAGTTTGAAGTAGGGGATCAAACAAGCTTCGAACGAGACCCACTGCATCACTTTCAAGGATCGTTTGAAGGTCGTTAGAAGCCATGTATTAAACGAGATGCTCTTGTCATTCGAATGAGGCTCAATGCCGTTCGGATGATGTATTTCAATATTTTGTGTATCAGATTTCCCTTATGCGATATCACATTCTAGATCCTTGATTTGATGAGTTATCGAGTTCTAGTGAGCCCAGATTGGGCAAAATGAAAATTTTAGGCTTTGGAGGGTTTTTAAAAGGGTTTGTTTGGTTCATTTGGGGCATTTTGAAGAAAGAGCAAGATGGAGGAGGGAGATGGAGGGTATAGTAGTCTTCCACCATTGTTATCTTCTCTCCACCATCCCACCACCATTTCAAGTATTGAACTGTATGTGTTAAATAAAGTGGGAAATGTCGAAATGAGAAAAAGGAAGTCTTTTATAAGATTAAGGTGAATTAATCTGGATAAATAAGGTTTCAGAGGTAAAAATATTTCATGCATTAAGTATAAGTATATGTAAGTCTAAAAATATATACAAGGTAGTTGCATGTGCACGTAGGTGTAACATGTTAGAGTCTTCTTTCTTCCATTTGATTTTATACTTCATTTGTATATTTTCCACTGAGCATTCGACTCACTCCCTCATTTTTTTACGGTAGGTTATGTACGGTTTCGTATTTTGAGAGCGTTATACAGGTAAGTACTCTCTTTTATACGTTAGTAGTTCTGTATGCTTGGACTCCGGGGTGCTCTCCATGGGTCCCTCACGTAGTTTGATTTGAAATTGGAATCACATGCTAAGCAAGTGAAATGTTAATTAAAATAAAAACTGGATTATCAACATCATATAAGTTATTCATTGCACTTCACACCTAATGCTCACTCTAGACCGGTTGACTACGGGCAACCCATAAATTCGGGTCGGGGTGTTACAGGGAACCCAACCGAATTTTTAGCGACCTTATCTAAGAAAACACATGTTGTATCTCTAGTGCAGTCTTCAACATCCACTTGAAATTATATCTATAAAATTATATCAATTAAATAACTATATATGAATTGCATCCTAATAGATATGTTTTATTAAAAAGTAGTGATTTCTTCTTACTTAGGAATTCGAAACGCAATGTCTGTATTGCAAAATTTACAGTTGAATGAATCTGCAAGCTTTGTCAAGATCTTTTTACAAAATTTGCATGAGACATAAGACCAACCGAAATTTTCATTTACATGAATAATAGATGTTTGAACTGATACAATCTTTACCTGTAAAAGTAATATAAGTTATAGATTTATTTTATGTAAAATAATAGTATAAAATATTGAAAATTAACCAACAATACCTCGTCCTTTGATGTCGAACGCATTTTTTTAATGCCAAAAATATTTTCCATGTTAGGGCTTGCAGAACTTGATGTCAAACTCTGAGTTGAGCTTAGATGTGCAATTGATTGAAATTGTGAAGGATTTGAGCTTCTGAGATGAAGTGTTTAGACAATAAAGATATTTAGTGAATACAGTTAAATTTGGATTTAATGATTTAATCTATTACTTGTCTATTAACATTTAAACCTCCGTTTTTGTGATATTGGTGTATGTCTTTGTTTCATTTGTGGATGACACACACACATATATATATATATATATATATATATATATATATATATATATATATATATATATATATATATATATATATATATATATATATATATAATGTATGAACTTGGTAAAAAGTTAATTTTGTATCAGTAATATTTTCGTACATCTGAACAATTTGACATTGAGTGACATAATGATAATTGTTACCGGAAATTATTCAACAAGTTGGATATCATCATTGAGCTTAAGTGCGGAATATACCCAGAAAGTGATTTTCATCTTGTTGTTGATGTAGTATATATAGTTTGGAATGTATATTGTATAAATTAACAATGTATATGAATTAAAAAAAAGAAATGTAATAATTTAAATTAATAATTTATTACCTTGGATCAGAAATTTGTATGTCGAATTTCTTAACATTATTTCCGCTGAGATTCATATATTCAACTTCGCTTCGACCGATAAGAACTCCACGTACATCTAGATATGAGAATTATTTAATTGTATATGGCATACGTTTTGTTAATGAATAATAAGATTATAAAAGATATGAGTATGTGTAAAAGTTTACTTGTTAGCTTGTCATTGTTAACGACTCTGTTTTTATTGTGTTGTAGTCAACAAATTCAAATTCATGTAATGAAATATTATGTATGTCATCCTTCAATTTTTCTACAGTTGTGTTGACCTTGAAATTTAGTACATATGAATGCATAACAGGTTTGTATCCTTTATTGTTAGCAACGACCTTGAAATATAAGATTTTATATATCTTTCCTTCTTCAATCAAGGGAGCATATTTGACTACTTCGTCTTTCTAAATAATTCCGTGAATATGGTCATCTTGCTAACATTAAAATAATATCATGTTATAATACGAAATTCGTACAATGGACAGGTATGATGTAAACTTGTATTGAGAGTAAATATCATTGATAAAGAAATTATTTGTAAAATTTTGAAATAATTAGGGGAGGTAATTAGCTTTGCATAATTTATGGTATTGAATATCTCTAAATGTATACTTGGGTTAAACTCTATAATAGAAGGTAGAGTATCATTTCATAAGACATTGCATTTCCTTCACAATCCTACAAACGAAATATAATTTTGTCATTAATTTCCTAGGAAATAAAGAAGACAGATAAATGATTACATAATTAAATTATATTTCGTTTGTAGGATTGTGAAGGAAAATGTTATATTAGTATACCAATATAAAGGAATTTTTTTTTTATAAATGCCTACCTTTTCATCAAGAAGGACACAGTCGACGGATATAAGTTCGTTGTTCTTCTTAAAATTGATGATATCCCACTTTCTTGATACTCGTACAACGATCGCATAGTTTTGTGATTCAATGATTAATTATGACATCGATGTATGATGAAGATTCATATTGTATCTATATTAAGATTAGAAATATATGTTAAAGGTCTAAATAATTGGGTAATGGTCATGTCCTTATTAATGCAATGAGATTCGAATTTAAATTGTAATGTGTGTAAGAATAGTAAAATTTATTTACCAGATTCTAAGTTTTGGAATATCTAGTTGAACACTATATTCTTAGTGTAATTTTTATGGATGGAATCGTCATATATTATTAGTACTTCAAACTTGATCATTATTTGACTCTTGAAACAATTACATAGAGTTATCCATGGAAGAATACTGGTTGGGGCAAGTAAATTCCAATATTGGATAAAGTTTATCCTTGATCCTTATTTATAGTCATAGAAAAACATAAACGCAATGGGAATTGTCTCTATTTTAGTATGAATGGCCATTTCTTATCTATTGCTGTCACCATAATTCTTGGATTGAAAACTTTCGTCCCAATGTGTGATCCAGTAAGAACTCTTGCTTCAATGATCCATTCTCTCAGTTAAGTAATTATTAAACGTGTTCCATTCCAAAGGCCTGCACTTTGGTTAATGTTACGCAGTAGTATCATCGGGACTCCAACTTTTAGATGAAGGTTGTGGCTAAGTAACCCATTGAAATTCAAACTGTTTAGAAAAATCCATAGGAAGTTGCATCTATTCATTAGTTGCTTTTGCAAATGCCTTACATATGAAATCAGAACTTAGTTATGTACATTCCTCATAGGGAATTTATTAAGAATAAAGTGGTTTATATCATCGACCACATAGTTAGTTGGTGTTAAAATTGTTGATGATCTTAAATACTCTTCATTCTTAATGTTCTCAACCAAATCAGGGTACGTATTTTCCACGATTATTGCCATTGGATTATTAGTTTTTTAAATTAGTAGATCATTGTGAATTTCAATCCACGTCTTATCAAATGCTTCATTAAAAGAAGTAGATCATATCGTCCCATGTCCTATCCCAAGAACCCAATTTGAAAATTCAGATATGTCTTTTATTCGCATATTTTGTTTGAGGACAAAGACTTGACATAGTTTCCAAATTGGTGACATATTTAGTGAACCTGGAATGATATCACGCCTTGTTCTTCTCTGGATAACTGGTAAGGTTTGTCAGAAATCTCCTCCAAGAAGCACAATTTTTCCACAAAAAATTTTATCGTTAGAGTTTGGATCATGATAACGGAGGATATCGCGTAGTGTTCTATCAACTGATTCAAATGTATATCGATGATCCATAGGATCTTCATACCAAATAATTAATGAAGATTTACGGATGAGTTCAGAGAGGTTGGTTCCTTATCGTATATCACATGTAGACGATTAACATATGTCGATCGAAATTGCAAAATGTGGATGAGACGTTCTTCCGCCTAGTAGCAATAATGCCACGATTCCAGAAGATGCTAGAGCAAGAACAATCTTACCTTTGGATCTTAATCGTTTAATGATATTCTTATAAAAACAAGTTTTTCTAGTTTCTTCTGCCCCATAAATGAAATATAATCCTCCCTTATGCTCATTAACCGAATAAATGACATTGTTATATACTAAGAACTACTCTTGGTTTAATCCTACACGTAATTTTCGTGCTGGGAAGCCATTTCATCAATATCATATGATGTCTCCTCACAAATCAATCAATTTCCCATATCCCTTATGAAAGAATCATCAGGAAGTGGGATGGGTGGAAAATCTTTCAAACTTCAATTGTTACAATGAATGTTATGTTCAACCTCGTAAAGTGCATAATTTTAAAGTGAGAATCAGTTGAGAGAAATTCTAGAAATTGAAGTTTTTTCCTCTACATATGTAGAACCTCTTCAGAAATTATTTGCCAATTTTGTTCCTAAAGAGCTGATGGATCAGCAACCTCATAAAAAATGAGCATCGTAATAAATAATTCACGAAGTTGATTACCGAATGACCAGTTCGAAGCATGAGACAGTGCATTGTGCTATTCTTTGTCTCCATCTAGTAGGCCTAATGCATAAGATGCTGCCTTGAAGGTTGGATACGTAACACCATTTATTGTTCTGATTTCCTCATAATTACGGGGTCCGCACATAATGTTAAGTAGAATTCGCAAGTAAAATCTCTCCCCGGAGGCTGGATATGCGTAGACGACCCTACCTACGCAATCTTGTCTTTCTCTTCTTTTTCACATTTTGTACTTTGATTGCCATACCGCATATGTAACTTCATGGGCATCCAGATTTTCACAATTCATCCTCATCCATTAAGTGAAAATTATTTTTCCTTCATCGATCTTGTTGACAACATTATCCAATCTTTATGAATTCCTAAATGTTATATGCTTCTCATATGGTAAGTGGACCGTTAATCTCTCAACTACTACACTACGGTGTTGAATATCGAAATTAAATGTACGCTAAGCATACTCGCAGGCAGATGCGGGACGACAGTCAAGTAATGATCTAATCACATCAATATGTATAACATCATCCTTACAAGTCTTGTCATATTGCAGAACATTTTCTTAAAATAAAGCCATTTCTTTGTCACCACCCTTGTTGACATACTTGAAGAGATAATTAATAGATCCAGATTTGGTACACAACTTAACGTTAATATGTGCATCGTATGTAACGATTAAGTCCTTGTTATGAGGTTCAACAAATCTATTATCGAGTTTAATACCATTTTTCTCAATAACATTCCCATTATCTCTCCTTCTGTAAATAGGGAACCCTTTTTCATCTAAAGAGGTCTCATGTGCGAATGGATTAGGAAATTTCTTGGAGTAAATTCCTTTTAACATACACGGTGAGTTACAATTTGCTTTACCGCAGGGGCCGTGCATCATAAATTGTGACACAGCTTTAAAGCCAATAGGATTGTCTTCCTCATTCAGTAATTCAGCTGAAATAATTGCTTCAATTTGTGTCGATGTTCTAGGTTTGTTATCAAAATGAAGGAATAAGATGATATGAGCCCGTGGCAATTCTCTTTTTTGGAATTCAATTGTGTAAATAGATTTAAGGAAAACAAAATGAAATAAAGTTAGATTATATTATAATTGGTTCAGGAACAAATTGTAATAAAAATCTCCTTAACCGAAATATTGCCAAATCGTTTTCATTGTTTGACATCTTTCATGAAATGATCAAGCTTTATTTTGAAAGATCTCGTAACAATGTCCAGTCATTAATCAAGTTGTTGTCAAGGGATTAGTGACAGAAAATGGCTAATTTTTGACCACCTGGGGTTCGCTGTGAAAGTAATGAATAGGTTTAGGTTGCCAAACCATTTACAAATTTCCATATCATCCTGGAAGCTTTAAGCCAAGTACCTTGGGCCGCCTGTGAAGGTAGAGGGATGGACAATGCATTTACCAACAGATGTAGGTGTTGCGTCCCTTCTTAAGACTGCATCCTTAAGACCTTTGTAGAACTTAATTGAGGTTTATTTAGGCGTATCCATCGTAGCCTCTGTTCCTCTATACTTGTGTATGCATAACAATGTATTATTAAAATAAACACCCAAAAAGGTATCACGCATTTAATTCATTAGATCTTTGTTGTAGCTTGTAGGAGTAAAACTCCCGCATGGTTACGCATTCCCTCTTTGTATGACGATGACCTGTATTATTTGCATATCGAATGCCTGTGTGATATCCATCTTCTTCGTATGGAAAAATTACTGGATATTTCATAGCCATAAATGAGGGATGTAGCTTGCTTGTATGTTGTAATCCTGTAGACTTATGATAAATGATAATGCCATACATATTGTATCCGACATGTCCCCAACTATCAATCCGGCAACCTCAGAAGCTTGTGGATTTTTTTGGGGGTCACCATGCCTTTTACCCAGCAATCGAAGGCGAATGTCTGCAAAATCAGACTGTCTGAAATGATCACAAGCCATTCTAAACACTTTTGCTAGTTCGTTTCTTTCATCAAACATTTTTATGAGTCCGTATACAATGATCGGGTCAATATTATCGAGACTTTTTAATGATAGTATAGTTGATATACGGCTTGAGACCTCTGATTTAGTGTCTTAAATGTATAATTGGGCAAATTTTGGCGGCTCGCCTTCAATCGATAGAAACAACCCAATTTTGTGATAATTTTATCCGCTTATTCAATAAACGTATCGTCCACGACCATTACTCTTACTATTGTCTACTTTTCCTCCTATGGAAGTGAAGGCAAACATGAGTTATATGCACGAATGTTAGTTCTGAATTTTGTTGAGCACACACCTCTGTTATATAATAGCAAATTGATAAGGAACATAGGCGGCTCCTTAGTGAGTGGTAGTTTAATTTTTCCTTCTTGATAGCAGAGGGAGAATTTAGGAAATGTTGTTTGCTTATTCTTTTCAATACCTTCTTCATACCACATAATATCAAAACAAAAGATACGTTGCTTTGAAGGAGGGCCAAAAGTCCAAGGAACGGAGTTGGTACCTATAATGTATTTTTCAAAGGAACGAATCAAATGAAACTGTTTAAAAGGTTGCATTATTCTAAATTAAAAATTTGTTACTATATATTGTCTTACTATGCTTGCATGCAGTTGATAGTCGAGTCTTACGATGGACATTAGAGCTAGACCGTCGTTGTGTACCTGTTGTAGCGCAAATAATTTTTTATTATATAAATATTAAAAGATTCTCTAAAATTTTAAAGGATTCTAAGTTAAAAATTTAGTAATTTATATTGTCTTACTATTCTTTCATGCAGTTGATGGGCGAATTTTACGATGGGCTGTAGATGTAGATATTTTATGATTACCTATTGTAACGAATACAATCATTTATTATTTAAATATAGATTTTATTAAAGTTATCTATACTTTGTTTGAGAGTGTAAAATTATTTTTACATATTTGAAATCATATTGTCTAAGTTTGTTTCGATATTCATCACGGGTCGGTTTATTATGGCCATTGAGGAAGTTGCCTCTACCACGACACGTGTTTTCGAGTTTAACATGTATCCATAGTAAAGGCCTACAGGTGCATAGAGTTCACATTCTCTATTGAAATTTTGGTGGTAATAGAACCATCGGTGTTAACATTTGATCTTGAAGAAATGGATTTTATATGTGCTCTCATCTTTGTGGATCTGCTAACATTTAATCCAGTATGTGAGTATGTGGATGGTATAGTTGTAGTGAAATGTGATGTAGTTGAAGAAGAATGGTTTGTGTGTCCGTTTAATGCTCGATGAAATGATGAATAATGTAGGAGTCGCCTATGCATTCTGGCAAGTCTACGTGTTTTTTTGTATAACATCTACGCATAAAATGTAGATAAATCTAACAACATTAGGAAAATCACAATGATTAAACATTTCACCATTTTATAATACAAATATTTTTTCATCTTTCTTCAATAACAGCTTATAAATTTTTTACGTACGAGAATATAAAAAAAAATGACATAAGTAATGTGTGCACTCACATTAATTAAATAAGAGATCCATTGCTTCCATAATATACTTATAATAGGGTACAATAATGTAAGATAATACCATCGCTCATTATTATTAAATTCTATATTACAATGCTTGAATAACAAAACATATTACCATTACGACATTATTGTCGACATACCACATACTGGAAAACATACACAAATGTGTAAAAAAATGTAATACACAAAGTTATTTCTAAGGGAAAGTGATGGATTCGAAGTTAATATCCAAGAAACGATAGAAGAAGATGTTGATTCCTAGGAGGGATACTCTTCATATGAAGGATAAAAGATTAAACTGGCAAATGGTTGGTCGTAATCAATGTAGTCAAAATTTTGAACATGATTTAAGCAATGATCCGAGTTTGATGGGTCCATGAATGGCTCTTCATCATCAGAGACAATCACTTGCACTTCACTGGTTTCATCCTTAGAATTGGGGTCCAGATTGATAAAAGTGTGAGGGGAATAGGATGTTGTACTTCAATGGTCACATCAGTTGAGCGATAAAGATTGTGGATTGGGGAATTGCGTTTAGTTGACTTTGCTTTGTCAACGTTTGGAGAGTTAAAGACATTCCCTTCTTTAATTTAAGTTTGCATAACATAATTACTCTTTAAGGCCTTTAGTACAAAACAAAATTTATCCAATCTTGATTTTTTTGGCTTATTTTTTTATTGAGAGATGGCTGACTCAATATCGCGTTAATGCCAACTTGATAAACATCTTTTCTCCCGAGGGCTTGGGTTGTCAGCATCGATAAGTTCTCTCTTTGAGAACATTACATCTTACTTCAGAAGATGTTCACATTCGGTGAGGACCATAGTTATCCTAAAGAATTTTTCAAAAAGGTAAATATAAGTTAACCTGATATGATTATTATATACAATGAATGCAAGGGTGCTTGGTGTATATAAACATAGGGGAATAAGGAATCAGAGGAAATGGGTTTGTAATATATTGTTTATTGTTAACTTTCTAGAACTCTAATTAGAGAAGTGGATCCTACATGAATAGACATACGTATTTTAATAAAAAAATTAAATAGTTATAGAACGCATATAAAGTATGGAAAATAATCTTTTTTTGGAATTCAAAATTTCGCTAAGATTTTTATTCGTATGAAATTATTTATACATATTTCTTTTATGAGTTACCCTTTTTGCAATTCAACTACATATATAGCAAAAACTGGAAAACATTAATTTGGCAATCTACATATTTCTTTTATAACTTAAAATTAATACATAACGTTAGTTGAATAAAGTAACAAATATTACAACAAATTTGGTTTCGTAATTAAATAGGGTGCGGGAAAAAAAACAAAAAACCCAAATGTCGTTAATTGTAGAACATATATATGGAAGGGGGGAAAACACACCGACTATAAATTAACTTGCATTAGGAGGATATACTATGAAATGCGGTAATAATATTGACATATTTTTATAACTCAATATTAGGTAGTGACATTTTTAGATTTACTATATTAATCTGTATGGTTGAGACCTTTTTTAGATATTGAAATAAGGCATCAACAAATAATTTTTTTTAGCATAAATATAAGAAGGTTTCATAAAATTTATGGAAATAATAGGTAAGTAAAGGGTATACATATTAACATTTGTTGGATTAAATCTACGAACATGAACATATCCAAACAGTAGTTAAAAAAAATGGAGAAATGGGGATAAATGAGCAGCAACGACATAAGAATTGTGTGTAGATACATCGGGAAAAGATTTCAAATAAATTAATAAATTGATATAAATTAGGTATCGATATATATGTAAAGGAAGTGAATACCAGGATTTACATGGAATATGCTAAATTAATAATAAGAAATTCGAATACGAACCTTGAATTTGAGATGTGGAAAAATAAACTGACCCGAAATCTACACAGTATGTAATTAGGGGATTAATGAAATTTTAGTAATTTTAAATACATTAGTGTGTAGGCCACGCGATGCATGGCCAACAATTTATAAATTCTTAGTTATTATTTTACTATATTATGAGAAAATATATTTGAGAAATGAAATGAGAAAGAATATAGTCATTTAAAAATAACTAAATTATTTCCCCAATATTTAAAGAAATTATATGTTAATGTATGTCAAACATTTTATTCATAAAGTTTGGAAGTTAATTTATTTTTGCAATTCAACTTCTCATAAAGCTAAAAATGATAATTATGATATTTTATATTTAATAGGGTATATGACAACAAATTGATATATATGAAGAAATATATTACCTTTCAATATAGGGATATATTATGAAATACGTTAAGAATATTAATGACTTTTTATAAATCAATATTAGAGATTGTAGACTAGTTATATTATCAACATAGTTGATTATCTTTTTTAGATATTAATATAAGATGTATTTAAAAGAAAAAATGACAAAAATTATATACATATTAATATCTTTTTAAATAAAATTTATAAATACATAAACATCAACCAAAATCGTGTGATATACAAACTGAAATACATTTTTGGAAATTGAAAAGATCTTAACATCAGTCAGGGATAGAAATGTACATGAATTGAACGCATTGAATACCATGGAGTATACAAACTGCAAACGACGAAAATTATATGAAGTTACCTTGAAAGTGAGAATTCGAAAATTTGAGTGATCCCAAGATTTGGAATTTATATTTCGGGGGAAAAAAGTTAAAATAAATTTAAAAACAATGAAATGTTAAATCTAAAAAAGTATATAACAGTTGGAAAATAGACTCTAAAACCTATCGTACCTCATAACCGAATGAAGTGGGACAATGCAGTGTTAGATATCTTTACTGGTTTATATAGAAGCAGTTGGGGAAGTTTGAGGCGTCACTCATTAGATGGGTAATAGAAAGCCTTAGATTGAAGAAGGAGAATGGGTCTCATGGAATAGTTTCCCCCTCTTCTTCTTATGTTTTTTGTTCATATGTTCAATGTGGTCTTTTTGGCTGCTAAAACCATTCCATGTTACTACTAATTAAGTCAATTACAATATGGAAGTTCAAAACGATTTGTGTCCACTTTCAAAATGATTTGCGGTCGCTGCAAACACCATTTTGGGTTACTAATTAGCCATGTGGTAGTTTTAAACTATTCTGGGCTACTATATATATATATATAACGTTGGGTATAGAATGCACAATACAAAATTTGCGCATAAAAATGTATTTGCACAAATATATCAATTATTAAAAAACTAACTAACATAATCCTTATATTTCATTTTCATTGAATATAATATACATGTAGCACATAGAGTAGTAAATCACTATAACAACTACATGATACACGAAAATTGGTTAAGGAACTGACATGAAGTCAAAACCAAAGCAATTCCCGCATGAACCACAGAGAAAGTTAGAAATGCTGCCCAAACATTTCACAGACACATACACCTATTTTTATACACATTCACACGGTTTCACATGATGCACATGCATATTAAATTATTAAAAACAAAAACATAAGTTTAAAAAACAGTCAAGAGGGCATTAGCAATAAAATATATGCCTGATACACAAACAAAAATTAAGCATGATAAACAAACATTTTCAAAGAGAGAAACAAGCACCCAATTTCACTCACACACATACATGCACACAGTACAGACACAACTTTTTAGAATGAAAAAGAAATAGACAGGAGGGAAAAAAGTTTAGAAAACAACTAATGGGCTCTTGACTCTTTCTCTAGAAAAAAAGTTTAAAAAGTTGGACAAATAATTTAGGTATCAATTAATATGTGAAATAACCATAAATGAGAAAACTAATCATGAAATAGAAATTTAGTTACCTCAATGCATTTCGAACTTTAGACAACAACTTAAGGGGCCAATTTGATCTTGCATAATACTTATTGGAACCTCAATAAAATGAAAAATATAGAAAAGGATGATGAGGAAAATTGAAATACATAATAACAATAACCCACAAAGTTTATCATTACTTCTATATAAAACCATTTAAAGGGAATACAAACTCCTAGTTCAATATAGTAATCACTGAATTCCAATTACACTAAAGCACATACATGTAAAAAGATCCCAATAAAAACATTTTTCTTAGATATTGAGTAAACACATTATCATGGAATAATTTTTTATTTAAAAAGATAAAGTTCATAATGGAGGCCATATAAAGAACACAATAATGGAGTAAAATTTTGTTATATATAGTAAAATCAGTAGATTAGATAAATTCTTTACATTGGATAGGAAAAAATAATTTAAACATATAAATGAGGTGATTGGTTAAAAGCACTTGAACATTTCAAAATCTTAAAGATTCAACAACCCAAACTTTGTTAAATATAAAAAAAACTTCTAAAAGACCTGGAAATATTACACGAAACCTACAAAATAAGAAGAAACTAGGAGAATTTATGCTTCAATCCAAAAATTCGACATAGTTCTAATCTTGAGCTTCCAACCCCTAGAAGTTTATAAAAACTTTGACAGACGAAGGTGGGTGTTAAAAGCTCCATCATTGACATAATTCTAGGGCTTTGAAGTTTGAAAAAAAACCTAAAAAATTACACAACCTTGATAAATTAATGACAAATGCTATTGAAAGTTATTTATACACTAAAAAAACTTGAAATATTATGTATCTCTAAAAGTTTTAACAAAGCCAAGCCTTGATGATGGAGGAGGTAACAAATGCGTGCGGGAGGGGGGGGGGGGGGGGCAAAGAGAGAGGGTTCTCTTTGTTAAGAATAGATGCTGTTTTAGATTTTTTAATAAGTAAACGGGTATATAGAGTTAGACTTCAACGAAGTCTCCAAATTTGAAGTCATAATTATATTTAATAACTCACATGCAACCCAGGCGATGCACAGAGATTTATAAATCCTAGATGAAGCTTAATATTAAATAAATATATAAAATGTTATGAATGACACTATTTTTTTTATAGAAGTACATTCATATATGTTAAATATACGCACAAAAATACAACCCTTAGACATTGTAAATGTAATTATAAATCTTCCTTATTTCCAAAACCAAATGTATCGCTTGTATATGTTTGTATATCTACATATTACGACTCGTTGTGATTTCACTCCTTCCTGAAATATAGCATTGAATATATGTAAATATTTGAATTACGTTAAATACACGTAAAAAGATTTATTACGTGTTAATATAATTAACTTACCAAACAAAATTTCATCTTCATTGGCTTCAATGTATTTTCTCTTCCTTGATAACTATTAGAAATAAGTTAACGTTATTATTCTATTTTAATTTAGAAGTTCTAATATTTATGTATGTATTACCGTTGTTGAGTTCTCCCTATCACCACCCGATAAAGAAATATCTATAGAAGATGGCTCGCATTTGGTAACAATATAGTATTCCTTCCCCATTATCAAATTATATTTATTGATCTTTATATTGAAAACACATTCCTTTCCAATGATGCGTTTGAATATCATATTTCCCTCCTTTCGAGTACCCCAGCATATTGAATTTATATTAAAAAAGAAATGGAGTGTTCAACGTGTAATTAATTAATATTTTGTCATTAGTTGTACCTTATTATCATATGCATCAATTTGGGATAGAAAATCCAACTAATTTTTTAGCTATTTTGTCGAAAAGCACAAATTTAGTCTCTCTAGTGGGCCCCCTGTACATTAAGTTGTATTTTTTATCTTCAATTCATGTATTGTATATTTTTTAGTCATGTAATATTCTAATATTATTTATGTAGTTTAGTAATAGTAATCAAATATCATCTTACTTGGGTACTGATAAAGCATTTTGGTGTTGCAGGATCTGCCCATGTATGAGTCTATGAGCTTTGTTAACACATTGTTACAAATTTTGTAGGAAACATATGACCAACCAAAGCTCTTGTTGATTCGAACGATCGTTGCTTGAATAGAGGCAACCTTTACTTGTCAAAAATGATTTATATTTTAGATTTACGCTTTGAAAGTATTGTATTAAATATATTTGATTAACCAATTTTACCTTCTTTTCATAAGTTGCTCGCATTTTTTTAAGAGTAGAAATATTTTCCTTTGCACTTAGAGTATTAGTTATGCTAACTTTCTCTGATGCATTAAGATTCTCTATGTTTCAATCCCTTTCGTAGTTGCATACCTGAATTTGATCAAATATATCATTTAGTGGATTATAATGATATTGGATTTTAAATTTATAATTTAACTAGTTACCTATTCATCACTGTTTGAAGTTTAGGTATGATGATATTAGGGTACGTTTTTGTTGCGTTTATTGAAGAAAGATATATTTCTAACACAAAAGTATTTGTTAAAAAATAAAAATTAGAGATAGCTAGTAAACCATAAGTAGATGTAGTGGCATACGTTTGAATACTTTGACATTCATAAACGTAACCACAATTGGAACGTGATATTTTTGAATGTCCTTAAGAGCATCCTTTAGCTTGATAGCACAATTTCCCCATAAAGTGATGTTGATTTTTAAGTCCCTTAAATATAAAAATTGTTGTAGAAATCACGAGTTTGAGTTTTATCTAAAATTTCTTAATGAAAATTTAGAATGTATATATTTAACGACATAATTAATTACATCAAATCAGAGATTTTATGTCCATTTTCTTAACATCGTTTCCGTTGAGATTCATATTGCCGATGTCGCTCCTTCCAATTAGTAGGCCACATACATTTGTTTATAAATCAACAATTAGTATAATTATGCAATACTATATGATAACATAACATAATTGTGAAACCCCGTCTAATTAAATACCGGGTAGCTACTCCTTTATTCAAATTAATACAAAATGTCAAGTTGGTTCAGTTCATAGCATCACTGTCGAAAAACATTTTAACAATTACTAGCCACCTAATATTTAAAAAGTGAGTTGTCAATTTTAACCAATTTAGATTAACATGTAACAAGTTTAAATTATAAAATAATGATACCACAACCACATCATAGTCACAATAGAATAATAATGGAATAAAATGAATCTGGGGGACTACTCCTCTGAATATCCGAATACAGAATAAAACCAAATATAGAGTCTGAATCACTAATTAATTAAATCCAAAACTGAAATGAAACTGAATAAATAGATGTCTCTAAGAGAAAAGGGGCGACATGCCCTACAGATGAATAAATCTGGAATGAAGTCAAAGCGAAAAGTGTAGGTGTCTAATATCGAGGTCCTGTAACTTCCACAGCAGCTACAGCACGACACTGGAATGGAACTTCTAAGCTTGGTGTCCTTGTGGATGGGCACCTAAAAGGTTTTTACAAGAAATAGATTTGAAAGCAAACGGGTCAGATCCCGATTGTGAAAACAGTTTAAAATATAGCAAGTGTTTAATATCATTAAACAACGAACATAAAATACATGATAGTGCGTGAACTCACATGAGTTCCTCACCTCTCAACTAATTGTGCACGCCTAACGTAGCCTTACCCATTCTAGTTATTCCACTATCTAACTAGTCCAATCCATAACCTGACTGTACTTTACAATTCTCGACCTCTTAATGTAAACTGAGAGTCTTACTTTTTATTACGCAGAATTAGTTATAATAATTACTAAGACTTTTCCATTTTTAACTCTACTAAAAAAAATGTCACAATTATTCACACTTACACTTTAATAAACAGTTCATATCAATTATCAGTATATTACTCTCATCATAAATATACAATAATGGCACCTCTAGGCTAAGCTGCGGTGCACACATACTCTACTATCGAATCCCAGTACATCACGTACATAAGGACCACGTGTTCCGAATCTCTCAGAAAACGTTTCAATAAGCAACAAACACACATAATGGAGGTGAACATAGTTCACATACCCATGGGTCACGCACATACATACGCTCCCATGGTCAGCTGACTTATTAACTCACCAATAAGTCATTCTCTGACCAATGTCCTTGAGGTACCAATCTAAATCCCCCCGTAGGCACACAAAGATTAGATGCCCCTGATCGAAAGTCGACCTCCCATGATAGCAAGTCTGGTAGGTATGTTATACACACATAAGTCAATATACTAAGCATTCACACATTTTAGATATCTTATAATATTAATAGAGGTATATTTTACATTCCTATATCGTCATTAAATGTTATACATTTACAAGTCCCCGGATAATATATAACATAGATCGTCAACACTTCTCACATCGCAAATTTCGGTACTTACAATCTAACCCATAGAAGTCACCAAGCCTTTATATAATTTCAAGTTTTAATCCTCAACATGCTCCAATCTCACAAATACACCTTCTAATCAACAAGAGAAGAATAACACTCAATTAAATAAGCCCACGGAAAGTTCAAAACTAAAATCGACCAAAAAGACCATTCTGTTAACTCGTTAGAAGTCACTGAAATCTCGTTCGAACGAATGGCTTCGAATGAACTATGAACTCTTTAGAAGGGGGTACTGGAATCTCGTTAGAAGCTCGTTCGAATGAGGTCATTCGAATGACCTGGGTTGGTCTTCTAACGAGATGGAAGAGAATGCCCAGAATTCCCCAACTTCGTTTTTCACCAAATTCGTTTCTCCAAATCCATCCTAAGTTCGTACCAATTAAGTTTTTATGTTTTTAAACTACTATAAGTCACTCTAGGTCACTTCTTAACATATTTTTGGTGTCTAATCTTACTAATCAACATGTAATAATCATAAATTCCCAAATCTTGCCCCAAACCCTATGAACATGAACCCAGAATTCAATTGCATACAAAGACTCCTTATAAATTCGTTCTCAAATCATCAAAATTTATATTTTGGGTACTGGATTCGTCCAGAACCATTATACATGCAATCCCTATCCAAAATTATGAGTTCCACAACAATCTTATTGGGTTTTCATCAAAACTTTCAAGGTATATAAAGTTTCTACACTAAACATGGAGGAAATATTCATTGAAATTAATAACATCAAATCACTTGCCCTAAGTTTGTTCTTAAGATTTGTTATTGGTGAATGTAGGCTGATTTTCTCCTCTTTCTTGTCACAAATCCTTCCAAAATGGTGGTGATGGGTGATGGTTTTGGTTTGGAACCTCTTGTAACTTCTCTCTAACTTATCTCAAAACCCCCGTAGCCCACTCTCTTGCCTTTGGATGATAATGGCTTTAGTGGCCACCCTAATAATATATAATTAAACTCTTAAATTCGTGGGTTTTAATTCCTCAATTTTTAAAATTACCAAAATACTCTTTTGGGTTGCCGGTTTGGCCTAATAATGTCCCGGGACCCAAACTAAACCCCCGACTAGTGTTTTCTAACTATTTTGACCCTTTCGGACACATTGGGGCACTCAAAATGACCATTAGGTTGATAAGAATATAATTTACTTTTTAATCTAATTAATTTCATTCCTGACGCGACTGACACGCACGTCCCAACTTAATTTCCCAAATTATCGTATTTTTGCCTCGCGACAATATTAATATTTTCAATACTCATATATTTCCATATATTCTCAGTAATATTTTATTCTAACATAATAATCAAATACCAATTCACATCTCGCTAATATTTACCTCCGGATTAATTTCCAAATTAATTCTCATTTAATTCAATTAATCCCTTAAATAAAAATCAATAAAATTACGGGGTATTACATACTCCCCCCTAATAATAGAATTTCGTCCTGAAATTCGAAACTAAATAATACCTGGTAAAAATAACTCTGGATAACGCTCGCGCATCTCATCCTCGTGCTCCCATGTGGACTCCTCGGCATGATGATTCCGCCACTGAACACGTACTAATGGTAGTATCTTCGACCTCAGTTTCCTCTCGCTGTCATCCAGAATGACAATCGGCCCCTCCTCGTAGGAACTATCGGGCTGTAGATCGATGTCCTCTAAAGCAACGTGAGTATGAGCCAAATCGTTCCTAAGATATCTCCTTAGCGTGGAAATATGGAACACGTCATGAATTCTATGCAAGTGCTCCGATAACCCAAGTCTATACGCTACTGGCCCAATCCGCTCGATGATAGGAAATGGCCCCACATATCTTGGTTCCAGTTTCCCATTCTTTCCAAAATGCATAATCCCCTTCATCGGAGATACTCTAAGTAGCACCTGGTCCCCCACCTTGAACTCTCTGAAGAACCTCTTGGCATCAGCATAGCTCTTCTGTCGGTCATGAGCTACCCGAATACAGCTCTGTATCATCTCTATCCTTGCCGAAGTATCCTAAATCACTTCCGTCCCAAGGAGTTTGTTATCGCCCATCTCTAACCAACATGCTGGGGAACGAAAAGGTCTACCATACAACGTCTTGAATGGATCCATGCCAATGGTGAACTGGTAGGAGTTATTATAAGCAAACTCCACCAGTGAAAGGTACTGCTCCCAACCACCTCCAAAGTCTATGATGCACATATGAATCATGTCCTCCAACATCTGATTCGTCCTCTCGGTTTTCCCATCTGTCTGCGGGTGATACGCCGTACTCAGCCGTAACTCCGTACCCATGGCCTCCTGGAAACTCTCCCAAAATTGTGAAACAGATATCTTATCTCGGTCAGACATGATATTGAGAGGCACCCCGTGAAGTCTCACTATCTCCACAAGGAAAATCTAGGCATACTTTCCCGTAGTGTAGTCGATTCGGGCTGGCAGAAAATGAGCAACTTTGGTCTGCCGGTCCACGATTACCCATATGGAGTCGTGACCCCTTTGTGACGTAGGTAACCCCGTGATGAAATCCATGAAAATGCTTTCCCATTTACACATAGGGACCTCTAATGGCTATAGAAGTCCTACCGATCTCTGATGGTCTACCTTTACCAGCTGACAAGTGGCACATTTAGAAACGAACTCGACAATATCTCTCTTCATCCCGCTCCACCAGTACTGTCGCCTCATGTCTTGGTACATATTATCCTCGCCAGGATGTACTGTGAATCGCGAACCGTGCGACTCTGACATTACCTCGTGCCGTAAGTCTTCCCCTTCTGGAACGATCGGTCTCCCATTGAAGCGTAAGCCCCTATCTGAACTAACGATATAGGACTCGACTCCCTCTGCTAGTAATCGAACTATCTATTCTTGACAGAATGAGTCTTTTGCCTGGGCCTGTATAACTCTCACAACAATCTGAGGCGTAACGGTCATCACAGACATGAATGATCGGGCCACTGCATCCTAGTGTCCCAACTCCTTCCACTTTACTCTCCACACTTCGGCCACCTCAACTATTGGCCTACGGCTCAACGCGTCTGCTACTACGTTAGCCTTCCCTGGGTGATATTAGATATCAAACTGATAATCTTTCACGAACTCAAGCCACCGACGTTGACGCATATTAAGTTCCTTTTGCGTGAAGAGGTACTGTAGAGACTTGTGGTCCGTGAACAAACGAAATTTCTCCCCCAGGAGATAATGTCTCCAAATCCGAAGAGAAAATACGACTGCCGCTAACTCCAAGTCGTGGGTGGGGTAATTTTTCTCGTGAGGATTAAGCTTACGAGAAGCATAAGCTATAGCCTGACTCTCCTATTGCAGTACACTTCTAAGTCCTTGTAAGGATGCATCGGTGTAGACTAGATATTCAACTCCCGGTCTAGGAAATGCTAACACTGGCTCTGAGGTCAACTTGTCCTTCAACTCATCGAATGCCAACTGACAGGCATCGCTCCAGATGAATGGCACCCCTTTGCGAGTCATATATGTCAAAGGACCCGCTATCTTAGAGAAACCCCGAATAAACCTTCTGTAGTATCCTACTAGGCCCAAGAAACTACGTATTTCAGTTAGTGTTGTGGGCATTCCCCACTCTCTCACCACCGATACCTTCCCCAGATCAACTAATATCCCCCTGTTTGAAATGATATCCCCCAAAAACTGTACCTCCTTTAACCCAAACCCACACTTTTCATATTTTGCATATAACTCGTTCTGCCGTAGCGTCTGCAAAACCCGTCTCAAGTGCTCGGCATGTTCCTTCTCTGTCTGGGAGTAAATCAGAATGCCATCAATGAAAATGATGATGAACTGGTCTAGGAACTCTCTGAACACCCTATTCATCAAGTCCAAACACACATCTGGGCGTTGGTTAAGCCAAAAGGCATAACCCAAAACTTGTAGGAACCATATCTCGTCAAGAAGGCAGTCTTCGTGACGTTCTGCTCCCTAATGCGCAACTGATGGTATTCGGATCGCAAGCCAATCTTTGATAAGAAGGCCGCTCCTCTCAACTGGTCGAATAAGTCATCGATTCGGGGAAACGGATATTTGTTCCGTATCGTGACTTTATCATTTTCCCTTATTACACCGATTTATTACCGATGTAAAAATTCCATAACCCTTATTTTGTCACATCGTATGGTTCTACTAACCGTGAATAGGAATAAAAATAAAGTTAAAAGTTGTGGTTTTCTTACGGATGACTACCAAGGTACCAAACTCGTGTACTAAGGACCAACCGTCCCCTGTTCCCGACATTCGCTAGATTTCATGCGTGGGGTGTCTCGCAAAGAGAAATCCAAACAAGGAACCCCCACGATACACTACTAACAAACATTGTCGGTCAATGAAAAAATTGATCCTCAGTATTTGACTTGTACCCTACTTCCCTGCTTCCTGCTAATATTAGCGCATCCTATCTCATGTTACGAATGAAATACTCAACACATTACTACTACTAAGTTGGCGTTAGGCTCTTCAATTTACCACAAAATTACTCCCATACCCAAAAATATCTCGTTCTATTTTAATTCACTTGGGTAGGCATCCTTACCCACTGGGATTTGGTATAACCCGATGACATACCCCACAGCTCTCTCTGTAGGTTCCATACATAAATATATACAAATGGCACAAGTTGTTTTATATAACCAGGCTTAAAAGACACCTAATAGTACTCTAATGGCCTATCATCACTCAAATTTTAATTATCCAGTTCGTATTCGGAATACTAATACATTCTACGTTTATGTTTCTCAAGTAGTATTAGTAAACTGTAATGCACACATGTTATTCAATATTTCCTTGTACTTAAAAATAAAACTCTATAAGTGATAAGGTACCATACCTCCAAATGCGGGTAGTAATTGCGGTAACAGTGGTATAATTGCATATTGGGCATTGTATATGGGTCCATACTCCACTACGTGCCGCTGCTGTGAAGTCTGTGTTACTGGGGAAAATATCCCTATTTCCCCGAGTTGGTTATTCTGTGGGTTCGGGTGAACGACCAATGTCTTTTGCGAGTTCCTTCCCTTCCTAGGGCAATCTTGATGGTAGTGGCCCCTCTCGCCGCATATAAAACACTTACAAGCACAATTTCTGCTCTACTGGCCATGCTGAGCACGCTGCTGTCCCTGATGGTTTGACTGACTTTGCTGAGTTGGCCGAGGCTCTTCTCCAACTCTTTTCGGGCAACCATAGAGTTTGTGGCCATTTATTCCCCACTTAAAACACACTTTGTGGTAGCTTTCTGCCCTTGGCCTTGTTGACCCTTGTGGGTTTGGCTCTTCCCACGATTCTCATAGTCTTCTTGGTCTTGGTGACTCCGTGGAACTTGTCGCTGCTGCGACGGTATTTTCTTCTTGAAGTTCCTAGAGGTGTCATATTGATAAACCTCTCTTGTTCTTTTGCCCCTTGTAAGCTGCACGATGCTATTTTGGTACTACAATATTGCGGTAGTCACTGCTTGTGCCACAATGTTCGCTATCTCAGTGATTTCCTCACTTTCTTGGTGTATCTGTGGTACTCGTTGGTCTTGACCCGCCTTTGTTCCCCCAGTAGTGTTAGTTTGTACCTCTCTCATGAGCGACATCTGGAACTTCAAATGCATTATATAAGTCCATTGACTATATATAACATTGTAGCAGAAGAACGTAGTCTACAAAATGAAATCAAAGAGTACAACAGTCCTAATAATAGAGATTTATTTCAAAAGACGCTACACGGAAACATAACAAGCCGTACAATTCCTAAGGACACTAGAACTAGATGCTCTGATACCACCTATGACACCCCGTCTAATTAAATACCGGGTAGATACTCCTTTATTCAAATTAATACAAAATGTCAAGTTGGTTCAGTTCATAGCATCACTGTCGAAAAACATTTTAACAATTACTAGCTACCTAATATTTAAAAAGCGAGTTGTCAATTTTAACCAATTTAGATTAACATGTAACAAGTTTAAATTATAAAATAATGATACCACAACCACATCACAGTCACAATAGAATAATAATGGAATAAAATGAATCTGGAGGACTACTCCTCTGAATAATTCGAATACTGAATAAAACCAAATATAAAGTCTGAATCACTAATTAATTAAATCCAAAACTGAATAAATAAGCTGTCTCTAAGAGAAAAGGGGCGACATGCCCTACAGATTAATAAATTTGGAATGAAGTCAAAGCGGAAAGTGGAGGCGTCTACTATCGAGGTCCTGTAACTTCCACAGCAGCTATAGCACGGCACTGGAATGGAACTTCTAAGCTTGGTGTCCTTGTGGCTGGGAACCTAAAAGGTTTTTACAAGAAACAGATTTGAAAGCAAACGGGTCAGAGCCCGATTGTGAAAACAGTTTAAAATATAGCAAGTGTTTAATATCATTGAACAGTGAATATAAAATACATGATAGTGCGTGCACTCACATGAGTTCCTCACCTCTCAACTAATTGTGCACGCCTAACGTACCCGTACCCATTCTAGTTATTCCACTATCTAACTAGTCCAATCCATAACCTGACTGTACTTTACAATTCAAAGTTCAATTCCCGACCTCTTAATGTAAACTGAGAGTCTTACTTTTTATTACGCAGAATTAGTTATAATAATTACTAAGACTTTTCCATTTTTAACTATACTAAAAAAATGTCACAATTATTCACACTTACACTTTAATAAACATTTCATCTCAATTATCAGTATATTAATCTCATCATAAATATACAATAATGGCACCTCTAGGCTAAGCTGCGGTGCACACATACTCTGCTATCGAATCCCAGTACATCACGTACATAAGGACCACGTGTTCCGAATCTCTCAGGAAACATTTCAATAAGCAACAAACACACATAATGGAGGCGAACATAGTTCACATACCCATGGGTCACGCACATACCTATGCTCCCATGGTCAACTGACTTATTAACTCACCAATAAGTCATTGTCTAAACTATGTCCTTGAGGTACCAATCTAAGTCCCCCCCCGTAGGCACACAAAGATTAGATGGCCCTGATCGAAAACCGACCTGCCGTGATAGAAAGTATGCTAGGTATGTTATACACACATAAGTCTATATACTAAGCATTCACACATTTTAGATATCTTATAATATTAATAGAGGTATATTTTACATTCCTATACCATCATTAAATGTTATACATTTACAAGTCCCCGGATAATATATAACATAGATCGTCAACACTTCTCACGTCTCAAATTTCGGTACTTACAATCTAACCTATAGAAGTCACCAAGCCTTTATATAATTTCAAGTTTTAATCCTCAACATTCTCCAATCTCACAAATAAACCCTCTAATCAACAAGAGAAGAATAACACTCAATTAAATAAGCCCACGAAAAGTCCGAAACTAAAATAGGCCGAAAAAGACCATTTTGTAAACTCGTTAGAAGTCACTGAAATCTCGTTCGAACGAGTGTCGTTCGAACGAATGGCTTTGAACGAACTATGAACTCATTAGAAGGGGTACTGGAATCTCGTTAGAAGCTCGTTCGAACGAGGTCGTTCAAATGACCTGGGTTGGTCTTCTAACGAGATGGCAGAGAATGCCCAGAATTTCCCAACTTCGTTTTTCACCAAATTCCTTTCTCCAAATCCATCCTAAGTTAGTACCAATTAAGTTTTTATGTTTTTAAACTACTATAAGTCACCCTAGGTCACTTCTTAACATATTTTTGGGGTCTAATCTTACTAATCAACATGGAATAATCATAAATTCCCAAATCTTGCCCTATGAACATGAACCCAAAATTCAATTGCATACAAAGTCTTCTTATAAATTCGTTCTCAAATGATAAAAAAGTTATATTTTGGGTACTGGATTCGTCCATAACCATTCTACATGCAATCCCTATCCAAAAATTATGAGTTCCACAACAATCCTATTAGGTTTTCATCAAAACTTTCAAGGTATATAAAGTTTCTACAATAAACATGGAGGAAATATTCATTGAAATTAATAACATCAAATAACTTGCCCTAAGTTTGTTCTTCAGATTTGTTATTGGTGAATGTAGGCTGATTTTCTCCTCTTTCTTGTCACAAATCCTTCCAAAATGGTGGTGATGGGTGATGGTTTTGGTTTGGAACCTCTTGTAACTTCTCTCTAACTTCTCCCGAAACCCCCGTAGCCCACTCTCTTGCCTTTGGCTGATAATGGACTTAGTGGACTCCCTAATAATATATAATTAAACTCTAAATTTCGTGGGTTTTAATTCCTCAATTTTTAAAATTACCAAAATACCCTTTTGGGTTGCCGATTTGGCCTAAAGAGGCCCCGGTACCCAAACTAAACCCCCGACTAGTGTTTTCTGACTATTTCGACCCTTTCGGACACATTGGCGCACTCAAAATGACCATTAGGTTGATAAGAATATAATTTACTTTTTAATCTAATTAATTTCATTCCTGACGCGACTGATACGCACGTCCCAACTTAATTTCCCAAATTGTCGTATTTCTGCCTTACGATAATATTAATATTTTCAATATTACCATATATTCTAAGTAATATTTTATTCTAACATCATAATCAAATACCAACTCACATCTCGCTAATATTTACCTCCGGATTAATTTCCAAATTAATTCTCATTTAATTCAATTAATCCCTTAAATAAAAATCAATAAAATTACGGGGTATTACAATAATCTTCAAAATGAATGAAGTTATGGGAATGACATTACCCACTAATTTATCTTTCTTAATGACTCGGTCCTTCATTGTTTTGTAATCTACAAATTTGAACTTATGCAATAAAATTTTAGGGGCATCTTCTCGTACTTCCTCAATATTTTTTCCAGATGCAAAAATTATAAGGCATGAATGTGTAACCCGTTTGTAAGGCCTCTTGTTCTCACTAAATTTGAAATTTGATATTTTATAATCATTTCCCTCCTTTATCAGGCCTGCATACCGATCAACATCTTCTTTCCAAATAATACCATGTATATGGTCATTCTATCATGAATATAAATATTTGTTAAATATAGATTGTAAATCGTAATGAATGATGTAATGATATTTCAAAATTGTGTAAATACAAAGAAGAGGAAATAAGATAGTATCAGAAAGCAAAGCAAAAGTAGATTGGGTCAGTTTGTAGATATTTCCTTGTAATGTAAAACCCAAACCAATTATAGTTATACTAAGAAAAATCAAGAGCTATCTTGTTCAATTAAGGACACAAACCAATAGTTGTCAACATGAATATCTTATTCAAGATAAACCAACAATAGTTATACTAAGAAAAACCCAAAGTAACAATAGCTAACAAAAACATGCTTTTCTCATGTTAGTAAGGACACAAAGCTGGAAATATAACCCTTGCATATTGAGCCTTCCTTTCATTATATATATTATAAAACTTTGTCTTAGAAACTTCATAGTATTAAATGTCTTCATAATAATCCTCTAGTTATACTCTATAGTTTCAACATATGTAAAGGAAAATAACATAGAAACAGAAATCTAAAAGAAATCTCACCAATTCTCAAACTTCAATCATGTACATGTTCATTAAGGAGAACACAATCAACAGAGAGTAGCTTGTAGTCTTTCTTAAAGTTTCTAACTTCCCACTTTCTTGTTACAAGTAGTTTGATTGTGTAATTCTTCAAGTTGGTATTGATATCTTCCAAGGGTGCATATAATTGCTTCATATTTGATCTGCATTAAGTATTTAATTTCATCAATTTATAAAACGTTTGATAATGTTTGAGACATTAGTAATGTATAGGTATAAAATCTAAATCTTTATTTTCCTATTTAATGCAAGTGTAAATATTTATAATAATTTACCCGGTTCTAATTGCTTGAATATCTTGTCGACATATTATATTTTTAGTGTAATTTTGAGGAATGCCATCCCCATTTTTCATAAGGATTTCCAATCCTGATCTTGATGTTACTCTTGAAATCGCAACGTAAAGTTGTCCATGGAAGAAAACAGGTGATGGAAAGTAAATACCAACATTTGATAAAGTTTATCCTTGACTTTTTCATATAGTTAAAGTGAAACACAACTGTAATGGGAGTGGTCAATGCTTTACTACGAAAGGCCATTTTTTAGCGGTAGATGTCATAACAATTCTTCGAATGAATTTTTTATACCAATGTAAGACCCAGTAATAACCCTACCTTCAGTTATCCATTATGTTAGTTGAGTAATGATAAGTGGTTTATCTCGTTAACCACATCATTAGTTGGGTTATAATTCCTCTTGATCTTAAGAGTTATTCATTATGTATGTTTTCAATAAGAGCATGGTACGCGCTTTGAACTATGGATGCTACGAAATTTCAGTCCATGTCTTATCCAACTCGTCATTAAAAGAAGTTGAAGTTAGGGCACCTTTTCCTATTTTGAGAACCCAATTTGAAAATAATTTTGTGTCTTATTATAAAACTTGCGCCTGATATTTTATTATTTTTTCCCATGTAAATTGTAAGCATTTGAAACCTTAGGAAATTGGAATCCTAATGATAATTCTTGGAAGTTTGTGGGTTAAGTTTTGGAATTTGGAGAAAACGTTGGAAGTAGTCATTCAAACGAGTCCAAGGTCGTTCGAATGATATTTCTAAGTCGTTCGGAGAGGGGGATTGACCGAGGATTAATTGCATACTTGAACCGGCTCGTTAGAAGATTGTTCGAAGGCTTATTCGAACAAGCGGAGTAAATTTTTTTAAATCGGGTTGCCCTTCTATGCTGTCATGATTTGGGCCATTGGATTGATGAGGTGTCGAGATCTAGTGAGCCCAGATTGGGCAAAAATGGGATTTTATGTTTGTAGGATTTTTATAAGGCTTGTTTGGGTTAGTTTGGGTTATTCTTGAGTTGGAAGAAGAGATAGAGAAAGAGAGAGTGGGGGTGGGTCTTCCCCCACCATTTTCAGCATTTTCCACCATAAAACACTATATACCACCATTTATCCACCATATTCTTCTAGTATTCCACCACGTTTAATCCCTACATATCATTTCCACCATTTTTGAGTAGAACTATGAATTTTAGAGGTGTTTTTTTTGGAGAAGATGAAGATGGAAAATTCATGGAGAAATCTTGCTGGAGCTAGGCAACGTCTCCAAGGCCACCTTAAGAGGTTGGAGGTTGTCATCTTCTTAGACATTTCATCCTATCATTGTTGGAGCGTCATTTGAGGTGAAAAAACTCTACTTTTAGTATTAAGATTCTGTTTGCATATTAGTAATCTTGTTGTTAGATTATAAAAGTAGGATGCATTTGAATAAAATGATGAGTTTCAAATAATTTGGTGTCTAACATTTTTATGGAATAAAAATATTACCAAAGGCTATTTTGATGAGGGTAAAAATGAAAGAATATTTTAAAGTTTCTTGAAAATAAAGTTTAGGACTTTATGGTGATGGTGTATTTCTAAAAGTTTTATGCTAAATATTTTATGAAATAAAATGCTTGAAAAATTATATTTAACTTGCAAAAAGGAAGATTTTATAAAAGTTGAACATTTGTTGGGTTTTTAAGAAATAAAAATGTGCTTTAGTCTTGAAAGGTACGTTTTGCAAGTATTATGAATTTCTAAAATAAACTGTACGTTTAAACCAAGAAATGGGATTTTTGGAGTCAAAATCCACCTTCTCTTGTGTATAAACTTGTAGTATTTAGATGATGAACATATAAACAAGTTTCATGAAGGTTATATTGAGTTTGAACATGAAATAAAGCTGAAAGAAATTTTAGCCCTTAATGTACATTAAAAGGTGTTAGAATTGTGATAAATGTAAAGTTTTAAAACTACGTGTAGTAATAAAGAAAGTGGTCTTGGATATTAATGAAAGGGAGAATAATAAGATGAAAATATTTCCAACTTAAGAAGCATAATACTCCAAAGTGTTAAAAAAGTGTTAATGTGTTAAAAGCACTAAATAAGTTAGTGTGGGTAACTAAATGGTGTTTGGAAATTAACACTTTTGAAAATGGAGGAAAAGATAAGTTTGGAAACAAATAAGTAAAAACGGTATTTTATTGTAAAGTGGAACATTTTTATGAAATGAAAAAGTTAGAAAGGGGAGTTACACTAGACGGTCCTAAATGAACATGATTTTGGAATAAAATTAATACTAAAGTGAAAAGGATAAGGAAATATGATTTTAAAGTATAACACCAGTTAGGGGGAAACCTTGGGTTTTGGCTTTGGCCAGGTAAAAAGGAAAACTGGAATAATGTGGACATTTGCAAATGTTAAAAAATAATAATAAGAACTCGGATGACACCAGGATAATTAAGAAGAGCCCGGAGCCCTGAGTGAAAGACCCAAAATCACTGGCCAGATCATATAGTGCGCATAGTCGGTGGCGTGGAGCCCGTTAAAGTATGCAGTTATTGAAAGACTCTGAGAAAAAGATAAAGGAATATGGAACAAGTCAAGAAATGGGTAGTGTGGTGAAAATGTGTAAAGACAACCTAACTTTAATGAAGTAATAAATGTTCCGATAAAGGTTAAAATGGAAAAGAAATGCATAAATTCATTAATGGTCATAAAGTAGAGGAGATGTAACATATAGTGGTTAAACGGGTCATTAATCAACCTAATTTGTTTAACTTATAATTAATACAAGGGTGTGTAGTGAAAGGTTTTTCGAAGATTAAATAAGTATTTTCTACCATGGTGTTCGCATGTGTTGAAAAGGGTAAATTTTAATTAAAATATTAACGTGGGTTGGTTTAAATAAAAGATGTGATTTAGGTAAAGAAATGTTTTTTGGTGAGACAAAGTGTAGATGTTTCAAGTATTTAACTGTGTGTGTGAAATAAAGGAATAAATGTCAAGTTAAGTAAAAGGAATTTCTTTTACAAGATTAAGGTAAATTAATCGGGATAAATAATATTTTTGGAATAAAAATGGTTTCATTCTTGCAAGTATGTGTGTGTGTGTGTATACACACCACTGAGCATTCTGTACTGTATTTCATATATTTTCCACTGAACATTCAGTTCAAACCCTCGTCTTTATTACGACAAGTTGGGTGATCATCTCACGTTTCTTGTCAAGGTTTAAAAAGTCGAATAGTGTATGTGTCGAGTGCGGTTGTTCGAATTGGCACAGATGGGTGGTGTAACCTTCTAAGAGAAATTTAAAGTTTGTTTCGTGAATGGGTGTGATGCCCGGATGTCATGAAATGGCTAGAATAGACGGCGTGACACTTAATTTTGAGGAGTATTAGGAAATGTGTTTAGAACTTAGACTGATGATTCCATGGGGAGACTCGAAAGTGGCATCCCTAAGGGGGAAATATATCGAATTATTATTAGAGTGCTAGAGTGTATCAACATCATAAGTTAGAATATCCCTAGTAAAGTAGGGGATGGTTCTTAGCACTCTATGCCATGTTGGTACGTGTTAAAATATGTAGCCCTGGGTGGTTCTTACTACCCTTAGAATGCCAATGGTGACCGGTGTGTCCATCACATGATTTTAGTTTGGTAGAACTTGGGAATACGATTAGTTACAATCTCACATAGTTTGAGGTTATAATAAGTTCAATGTATCCTTTGAACGGGGTACCTCTTAAGGATACTTTGGGGTTGCGTGCATGATATGATAAGGCAGACAGTAACCTAGGTGTAGTAGGTTAGTGACACCGTCACCGCTAAGATGGACAAAGTCAATACAGACAACGACGCTAGGCAATCGCCAATCAGAGTGGTTCATGGGTGTCAAGGATGTAAGGGGAAGGCTACTCCTCAGGACGTCAAGCGTTTGATTTCTAGAGAACAATAGGTTCGTACGTTGCTTTTGTCTTGTGAGGATAAATGGTTGTGAGTTAGGGTGTCGTGGATGGTGACTCGAGCCAGGGTACCTATCTAGGTTAGTTCCTAGTGAGAATGTCTGGGATAAGTTGTAAGACTTCAATCACGTGGCGTAGGTTCGCTTTTCATAAATCATAGTCTAATGCGTACGGATGGGACTTTCTCGAAACAATTTTTGTTCCTTTGATTCTTATATGTGTATCCCTTTCGATTTCGATAATCGAGGATTGATAATCCCACGAATGTAGTAAGTCGGATTGGTACCATGTCATGGTATGACGTGATTGGGCATAATAGAGTGCGTGTGGACCTGGCATGGTCAATTTAGCTCGGTAACTGGGTACACCCCTATATGAGGTATTCTTGCTATTCAACAAAGTTCAGTGTACGGTTGGCTGTGCTTTCGATAACATGATTCACTCACAGTAATTAATTTCCTTAGAATTAACGAGCCTACGACTGGCCGACATGACAGTCAGTGGCTAGGATTGTAAAAAGCGGGATTGTGACTTGAGGGCATTTTAGAGGGTTAGAACTCGAGGAAATTTAGCACGCAGTGTTAGTTTTCCATAATGAATGGATTGATGCAATACTCAAGTGATTGCTCTAAGTGAGACGCCTAGAATAATACAAGGGTCATCAGAATGACGCATCGAAAGGTATCAGCCGAGTGCACAATGATGATTTGGCCCGTGTATTACTCCTTAGAGTGATTAATTAGCAATGTAAGATTTGTATGAAGCCTAGACATAATTGTGTAGTCAGGATGACCCGTTTATGGGCACGCAGGATATGTAGTCCTAAGATTGGAAAGAGTTCTTGGTGATGAATTTGATGATTGGTTGTATTACGTTCCACTTTTAAGTGAGTATCGATCTCTAGAGAGGGTTTCCTCGTAGAGGAGAGATTGTGCTTTGGGTATTAGCAAAGGTAGTCCTAGAACTTGAATGAGCATGATAATAAAGTAAGCGGAGACTCAGGATCGGTTATGCTACGTTGAAGGTTAGCATGATGATGAACATTAGAGCATGTCGCATGTTGAGCTTTTGGTGACAATCGTTGATCAAGGGTGTGCGATATGAACTTATCTATTTAGGATTTCGATGGTTTAGTCATGGAGGATTCCTATAACTCAGTATAAGAGTCAGTGAACCCCATGGATTGGAGGAGTGGACAGATCAGTAATTTCGGGGATGAAATTTTCTAAGTAGGGAAGAACATAATAACCATGCCCAAAATTTTATTATTTTTCCCCACGTAAATTGTATGCATATGAAACCTTGGGAATTTGGAATCTTAATGATAATTTTTGGAAGTTTGTGGGTTAAAATTTGAAAATTGGAGAAAATATTGGAATCAGTCGTTCGAAGGAGTCCAAGGTCATTTGAACGAGATTCCCAAGTCATTTTAAGTGGGGATCGAACGAGGATCGACTGTATACCTGAACAAGATCGTTAGAAGATCGTTCAAAGGCTCATTCGAATGAGAAGCCTTTTTCGTTCGAACAAGAGGCCATTCTCATTCTAACGAGCGTGACAAAATTTTTAAATCGGGTTGCCCTTGTGTGCTGTCACGATTTGGGTCATTGGATTGATGAGGTGTCAAGCTCTGGTGAGCCCAGATTATGCAAAAATGGGATGTTGGTGTTTGTAGAGTTTTTATAAGACTTGTTTGGGTTGATTTGGGTTATTCTTAAGTTTGAATAAGAGAAATAGAGAGTGGATGGGTGGGTGGGGGGTTGGTCTTCCCCCACCATTTTCAACATTTCTCCACTACAAACCACCATACACCACCATATGCCACCATATTATTCTAGTATTCCACCATGTTTAAGCCCTACATACCCATTTCCACGATTGTTGAATAGAACTACTAATTTTGAAGGTGTTGTTGGGATTTTTTTTTTGGAGACGATGAAGATGAAAGATTCATAGAGCAAGCTTAGTAGAGCTAGGCAACCTCTGCAAGGCCACCTTAGGAGGTTGGAGGTTGCCATATTCTTAGACATTTCATCCTACCACTGTTGGGGATTCATTTGAGGTGGAAAACTCTACTCTTAGTAGTAAGACTCTACCTTCATATTAGCAGTCTTGTCGTTAGATTATAAGATTATGATGCATTTGAATAAACTGATGAATTTCAAGTAATTTGGTGTCTAAAATTTTTATGGAATAAAAATATTGTAAAAGGCAATTTTGATGAGGGTAAAAATATGAATGAATATTTCAAAGTTTCTTGAAAATAAAGTTTAAAATTTTATGGCAATAGTACATTTCTTGAATTTTGATGTGAAATATTTTATGAAATAAAATGTTTGAAATTATATTTATCTTGCAAAAAGGAAGATTTTATAAAAGTTGGACATTTTTTGTATTTTGAAGAAATTAAAATGTCTTTAGTCTTGAAACCTATGTTTTGCAGAAATTATGAATTTCTAGAATAAATTGCATGTTTAACCCAACTAATAGGATTTTTGGAGTTAAAATCAATCTTCTCATGTGTATAAACTTGTAGTGTTTTGATGATGAACATATAAATGAGTTTAATGAAGGTTTTATTGGGTTTAAACATGAAATAAAGAAGAAAGAAATTTCATCCCTTAATCTGTGTTAAATGGTGTTGGAATTTTGATAAATGTAAAGGTTTAAGACTACTTGTAGTAATAAAAAAATGATAATTTTCTTATAAAGTGGGGTTGGATATTAATGAAAGGGAGAGTAATGAGATGAAAAGATTTCCATCTTAAGAATCATAATACTCTAAAGTGTTAAAAAAGTGTAAATGTGTTGAAAGCACTAAATAAGTTAGCGTGGATAACTTAATGGTGTTTGGGAAATTAATACTTGTGAAAATGGAGGAAAAGATATGTTTGGAAACAAACGAGTAAAATGTTAATTTTACATAAAGTGGAACATTTTTATGAAATGAAAATTTGGAAAGGGGTGCTACACAAGACGGTCCTAAAGGAACATGATTTTGGAATAAAATGCATACTAAAGTGTAAAAGACAAGGAAAAATGATTTTAAAGTGTAACATCAGTTGGGGGAGAACCCTAGGCTTTGGCTTCTACCAGGTAAAAGGGGAAAGTGGAATAAAATGGACATTTAAAAAATATTAAAACACAATAATAAGAACTCGGATGACACCGGGATAATTAAGAAGGGCCCGTAGCCCTGGGTGAAAGACCCAAAATCACTGGCCAAAGCATAGAGTGTGCATAGTCGGTGGTGTGGAACCCGTTGAAGTATGAGGTTATTGAAAAACTCCAATAAAAATATAATGGAATATGGAACAAGTCAAGAAATGGGTAGTGTGGTGAAAATGTGTAAAGACAACATAACTTTAATGAATTAATAAATGTTCTTGTAAAGGTTAAAGTGGACAAGAGATGTATAAATTGATTAATGTCCATAAAGTAGAGGAAAGGTAACATATAGTGGTTAAATGGATTTTTTAGCAACTTAAGATGTTTAACTTATAATTAATACAACGGTGTGTTTTGAAAGGTTTTTCAAAGGCTAAATAAGTATTTTTTATCACGGTGTTGGCATGTGTTGAAAGGTTAAATTTCAATGAAAATACTAACGTGGGTTGGTTTAAATAAAAGATGTGATTTCGGTAAAGAAATATTTTTTGGTTAGACAAAGTGTAGATGTTTCAAGTATTTAACTGGGTGTGTTAAATCAAGGAATAAATGTCAAGTTAAGTAAAAGGAATTTCGTTTATGTAAGGACAAATTTCCAATAGAGTCAATTAGTAGTGTTGGTTTAATTTCGAAAAAAACAATTTGAGTTGTAGGATAGAAGTTTGCGACCTCAAGCCTATAACATTCGGGTTAAAGACATAGTGGCAATGCCTAAATTGAAGACATAATCATTGCCGATTTCATGCCATGTTTAAACGCCATCAACATTTTAATTTTTCCAAGGTCTCTAAAGGTATGAATGTATTAATATATATATATGAGGACTTGGAAATTTATTTTGGGTGACAGTATTTTTGTTAATTTTTTTTTGAATTCATACTATCTAAAGATTTTGTTCTCGGACACATTTTCGTAGAAAAATCATAACTAATAAAAAAAAATCAAAGAAATACAAAACCGTCGGCCACACGTTCATATCGAAATTATCTCGATGCATGGCCTGAAATGTCGTTCGAACGACTTCGTCATCTCGTTCGAACGAGATTGATGGAACACAAGGCCCCTAATTTTAAAATTCTTAAAATAAAACGAGATGGTTCAATTGAATTTCCAACTAAAATTCAATTCAAAAGTTAATTCAAAACAAACTTCAAATTTTAAATTCTTCCAAATTAAGATTAAACTAAACTAGAAGTAAAATAAAACTACTCAAACATTAATTATCACTTGCACACAATTAATTCAACGCAAGTCCTAAAATTAGCCTAACAATAATTAATTCATTTTTGATATAGGCCAAACCAAATTTTATCAAATTAAAAATTGCCCAATTGAATTAAATTAATTTAAATTCACCCAAACATATTTTAACACCAAAATAAGCAAGATTGAAAATTAAACCAATTTTTATCTTTTTAACCTAAGCATGCGTTCTAGGTGAATTAAATAAGATAAAAGCAACAATCTCACTACACGATGATGCACGAGGAGAACCCACAACGGGAAAAATCTCGAACGACCCTGGCCTAACAAATCCACTAGATACGGTTTTACAATTACAAGACAAAAAGACTTACAATACTCGACTTGACTCCCTTCAAGCCCCGATGCTACTTCTTGAAAATACCTTTGTCTAGATGATAACCACGATGTCCATCGCAGTCTTGGAGTCCACCAATGGAGGCACAACCCATCGTCAACCACACATGGTGCCTTTCACCATGTGAGAAAGCCTCATCACAAACTTATTCTCCTTTGTGGGTAGAGAATGAACCCAAACTTCTCTTCTTATTGGTGTAGAGAAAACCCGGTGCCAAACAATCACTCCAAGAAAAATATATATATGAACGAACTTGGATTTAAACTAACATATGGGTGTACGTGTTTTGGAAGATTTTAAACAATGGAAATCAAACACACAAAAGGGACTTTTCTTAAAGATGTTTTTCTCTCAAAAATCTCTTAAGGTTGAGGTGAAAAGTCTGTAAAAAAAGTTGTCCCAAAATAGTTAAAAAACTGTCAAAAAGTAGTGGGAAAAAATGGATGGAAAACAAACAAATTTCCCAAAATTGACGATTCTCGTTCGAACGAGAATACAAAGATTAAGTAAAAATTACGTTTGAAATATTTTTCGAACTAGTTCATTTGAATTACATCGTTCAAACCAAATCTTCTAACGAGAAAAAAGAGATTGGAAAATATATCTCATTAGAAATGTTGTTCGAATGACATGAGAATCTCATTTGAACGAGATCCGAGTTTCGTTCGAACGAGTTTTCAAAAAATCCTAAATTAAATTTTTTCCCAAAACACTTGTAAAATGTCTAAAATTATTTTCTGAAAAACTTAAAGCACGTTAGGACAAAACCTGAACCAAAATTTACACCCATAAAATATATTCCAAGTCTCCCTATAAATTAAATGCATTCATACCTTTTGGAGACATTGGAATCCTCATATTGTTGACGTGAAACATGGCACTAGAAACCCGACAATGATGAAGTTTTAAATCTGTCTACTACGTCTTCAACTCCTCAAACACGTCATAGGATTGATAGGGAAAGCTTCTATCCTTTGCCTCAAAAGGTTTTGTCGGGAATTGAGCTAACACTACATAAGACTCAATTGGAAATTTATGTCCTTACAAATCTCCCCCTTGGGCTACTCTGGGACAAAACCCAACCAAAAATCCTAAAGGGCCATCAAGCTCGTCTAGACACAACATCCCACCCCCCAAAAAAATATAGACGTGATGACTCGACCCTAGGATGAACCGCTTTGCCGCTAAAAGAAATTTTCTGCACACTCAAGCAAACCATTAAATGCATAGGGAATATAAAAATATAAAGTGCATAAAATTAAATTCTGTCCCTTAATTAATTCTATCCTTTTATATAACAAAAATCTTCCTAGAAAGACGTCTCCCCCCAAACTAAAGGATTAGATACCACTTCTCCCCCTTTTTGTTCAGGAATAAACAAAGGTTAAAGAATTATTAAATAGCTTATTTCTCCCCCACATAAAGCAAATGCTCCCCCTAAACTGAATACGAGATATGAATAAGAAAAAACAAGACAAATATGCAATGGTGCATAAGGTGATAAGAACATTTAAGCATATGGGCAATAATGAAGTACAACTAGACCACATAAAGAGACATGAGTATCAACTATGATGCAAGAAAATGATACCAATTAAAATGTAATAAAGGTAGCATGGGATATCAATCAAAATACACAACAATATCGATACTAATTATGACTTCAAAGCATAAATGGACTAGCAAGCAAGGCAAATACTCAAAAATAAAAAAAATAAAATATATATGTATACATAATGAATATTACTAACGCACACGCACATATACATAGGTATAAGCACCACACATGACACAAAATACATTAATCTTTCACACTCGTATGGAAAAAATGAGTCCAAATACATGTGGTAAACGGAAGTGTAGGGGTGTGAACTAGTAACAATTAAATTTCGACCTATTAACTTAAAACATGTTCATGGAGTTTTCATTTAATTACAAAACTTTATCACATTTAGATATAGCCTCATGTGATAATATATATTGAACTCAATGAACAAAATACACAATGCACACAATCCTAGAATTTTGATGATTCTACAAACCGGTAGAGTTATGACAATAAAAGCATAACTAGGATTATACAAAGTCATTGAGCAAACCCGTTAATACATCCAACCAAACTCCTCATAATTTCCCTTTTTCTTTTGAACATATTAACTAAAATATTTTTGCCCTTGGCAAATATTCTTTTTAATGCCACATTTTTAAGGACTAATGTTCAATGGTGGCTTTTCATGCAAAGCAATTTTGACTTTCGCAGCCCAATTCCATTGATAAACCACTACGCCCAATAAACGTATTTTTCTATTTTTTAAATTCGGGGAACGGTTATTACATGCACAAACCCTCCATAGTCATAACAAAATGTAGATGACTAAATTGATAGGAGAACATCTCACTTAGCTCAAATATACATGTGAAGTTTAAATTTCAAATGAGCTTGTGCATGTGAATAGAGGCATATAAAAATAGAATCCACTAAGCAACACAAAATCCAACTGCTCCATGTAAGTATGTCAAAAGACATTTTAAGGATTGGTAATCTTAACCAAAAGAAGATGCCATATGGAAGCGGAAAGGGAAAGGGAAAGGATTCAAACACAAGTATATGCCATATAAAATGTGTCAAACTAAAATACACACACACAAAAAAAAAAATCTTTTTGTGGTTTTGAAATTATTAACAAAACAAAAATACAACTCAAAAGAAAAACAAAAATCCTTTTGTATTTTTCTCAATAAGACACAAACAAATAAGCTAAATACAAAAGATATACACAAATCATAATTCTAGAATGTGAATAAGCATGGAGTATATATTAGAAAATGACAAATACAACATTCAACTAGCCAAAGAATATATCATGATGCACACGAGCTAGAGTATGTAAACAACACTTAACACATTCAACCTTTCGATTTAGCATGGGAGGTTTAATGTGCAAGTAAATGAGAATCAAAAATCCTATTTTTGTAAAGCCGACAAATCGGATTCCCTAACCCAAACTAGTGAAACGTGACGCTCTCGGGATTTGGGAACCGTAGTGACTCTACCTTTGGATTTCCTAGGAACCTTTTTGAGATAAAAACAAAATTTCCAAAGATGACCTTTTCAACCACAATGTGAGCAAGTAAAGACTCGACAAAAGGTAGAACCTAAGGATTGATCTTTGGAAGTGTAGCTAGGTGATTCTCTCAAAAAAGTGGTTTTGACTTTATTAGCGGAAGCATTATAAGAATCGAAGCCTATACCACAAGTGTTATTTTTTATTTGGACCGTGCCTAAGGTTTTATCTAGTTTTTCGAACCTACATTCCAAATCAAATTTGACCTTAGTAGAGTCTCTCAATTTTTCTTCTAATTCTGAGACCCTAGACTCTAGCGCAACCTTCCTCTCTTCAAACATGAGAATATCTTTCTTCATTATTTCCATCAAACCTCTAAGGATGTTTCTCTCGCTTTCAACATACTCAAGCTTCTCTTAAAGAGCTCTCTCACGTGTCCTAAGGCCTTCCACTAAAGCACTGTCATCAATGACTTTGGCACGCTTTCTCAAACAAGCTTCTAACTTCAAATTTGCCCTTTTTAATTTAATAGATTCGGCGTACAATTCTTGAAAAGCTAATTGAAGTTCACTCTCATCAACCTCATATCATTCTCATTCTCACTTTCAACTCCACTCTGACGACCATCAAATTTTTATGATTCACAAACAAAGTCCTCGGAAGGGTTATGTAAATGTATATCTTCATGGGAAGATTCATTATCGGTGCTCACATGACTTTCCATGAACGCGGTAAAATTGCGCTAAATGGGGGAATTTCATCGCTTTGAGCGTAATTTTACTAGGGGTAGCATTGTATGAATTTGGTTGCTTTCCCTCTCTCCTTAGTTTAGTGGGACATTCAAAAGTCCTATGGACATACCCTTCACAACCAAAACCCCGATTTTACTCGTCCCTATTTAGATCTTCATTTTATCTTTTAGAGAATTTTTCAGCTTTGTCATACTTACATTTATCAAATTTCTTGAAATCATTTTTAAGATTGTCTTTGTTAAACTTAAGAAATTTTGTAAATTTTCTAGCAAACATAGCCATATCTTCCGAGTCAAAATCACTCTCATCATCCGAAACTTATTATTCTTCTTTTCGGGCTTTCAAAGTGATGCCCTTATCTTTCTTCTTTTCGATCATAGAGGAAAACATGTCAATTTCATAGGTTTGATAATCACCTACAAGCTCTTCTAGTTTCGTAGAGGCTAAAGTGGGTAAAGAATTCAACATGATCACTTTAGGAATAAATCTATCAGATAGGGACCTTAAAATTTTCTTTACTACTCGGTCATCGGGTATATTTTCTCCTAAATTAAAAGATGAATTTATAATATTTTAAAGTCTAGCGTAAAATTCATCAAATTTTCATTTTCAAGCATTTTAATTGTCTCGAATGGAGTGGTGAGGTTTTGGAGTTTCGAAGCTTTTACGACACTAGTTCCCTCATGGGTGAGTTGCAAAATATCCCAAGCTTCTTTAGCGGTTTCACACGTCATGATACGCCAAAATTCATCTGGTGTGACCGCACTAAACAAAGCGTTCAATCCTCAGGAATTAAAATTTGCAGATTTCAGTTCATTCTCAGTCCATCTCTCTACGGGTTTGGGGACACACTCATTCTCAACTAAACATGTAGGTGGGGACCACCCGATAATAACAAACATCCAAACCCTCTCATCTATGGACTTTAGTGCCGATTTGATACACGTTTTCCAATACGTGTAATTAGAACCATAAAAAACTAAAAATTTTAAAAATGGTGAAAATTCCAGTTTTAAAAAAAATTTAAATTAAAGATCTTAACGCAATAAATTTGCGCTCCTGCTCTGATACCACTTGATGGAACACAAGGTCCCCAATTTCAAAATTCTTACAATAAAACGAGATGGTTCAATTAAATTTCCAACTAAAATTCAATTCAAATATTAATTTAAAACAAATTTCAAATTTTAAATTCTTCCAAATTATGATTAAACTAAACTAGGAGTGAAATAAACCTACCCAAACATTAATTTTCACATGCACACAATTAATTCAACACAAGTCCTAAAACTAGACTAAAGATAACTAATTCATTTTTGAAATAGGCCAAAACAAATTTTATCAAATTAAATTGTGCCGACTTGAATTAAATTAATTTAAATTCACCTAAACATATTTTAACACCAAAATAAGCAAGATTGCAAATTAAACCAATTTTTATCTTTTTAACCTAAGCATGAGTTCTAGGTGAGTTAAATAAGATAAAAGCAACAATCTCACTACACGACGATGTACGAGAAAAACCCACAATGGGAAAAATCTCGGACGGACCTGGCCCAACAAATCCACTAGATACGGTTTTACAATTATAAGACAAAAAAACTTACAACACTTGACTTGACTCCCTTCAAGCCCCAATGTTTCTCTTGAAAATACCTCTATCTAGTCGATAACCATGACATCCATCATAGTCTTGGAGTCTAACAATAGAGGCACAACCCACCGTCAACCGCACATGGCACCTTTCACCATGTGAGAAAGTCGCATCACAAACTTCTTCTCCTTTGTGGGTAGAGAATGAACGAACCAAAACTTCTCTTCTTGCTGGTGTAGAGAAAATTCGATGCCAAACAAACACTCCAAGCAATATATATATATATATATATATATATATATATATGAAAGAACTTGTATTTAAACTAACATACAGGTGTATGTGCTTTGGAAGATTTTAAACCATGGAAATCAAACACATAAAAGGGAATTTTCTTAAAGATGTTTTTATCTAAAAAATCTCTTAAGGATGAGGTGAAAAGTTTGTCAAAACGTTGTCCCAAAATAGTTAAAAACTATCAAAAAGTAGTGGAACAAGTAGTGGGAAAAAATGGAGGGATAATAAAAAAACTGCCCAAAACTAACGATTCTCGTTCGAACGAGATCGTTCGCACAAGAATACAAAGATTAAGTAAACATTTCGTTTGAAATCTTGTTTGAACGAGTTCATTCGAACGACATCGTTTGAACAAAATCTTCTAAATAGAAAACAGACATTGGAAAACTTATCTCTTTAGAAATGTCATTCAAACGACCTGGGAATCTTGTTCGAACGAGATCCCAGTTTGGTTCGAACGAGTTTTCAGATAATCCTAAATTAAATTTTTTGCCCAAAACACTTGTAAAATGTCAAATGATTTTCTTAAAAACATAAAACTCGTTAGGAAAAAACTTTAACAAAAATTGACACCCATAAAATATATGCCAAGTCTCCCTATATATTAAATGCATTCATACTTTTTGGATACATTGGAATCCTCATGTTGATGACGTGAAATGTGGCACTAGAAACTCGGCAATGATGAAGCTTTAAAATCTGGCTGCTACGTTTTCAACTCCTCAAACTCATCGTAGGCTTAATAGGGAAAACTTTTATCCTATGACTCACATGGTTTTGTTTGGAATTGAGCCAACACTAAATAAGACTCAATTGGAATTTTACAAAGATTCAAATGTCGTTTGAACGAGATTTCAAATGAGATTTTTCTTTTCGTTCTGAATTCTCATTAGAAGTTTCGTTCGAACATAGTCGTTCGAATTACCATGTTCGAACGACCTGACAGTTTTCTTACAGTTTTTTGCCTATTTTTTTGTTTAACTCCCCATTACCCCACTTTATTTTTACATGATTTTAATAGTACGGGAACATAATTTTTTCACCAGACTTTTCACAAACCTTGAGAGCAAATACACCTTAAGAAGAATTCCTTGTGTTTTATAAATCATTAATGCATTATCCTTTAAATAAAACACAAATTTTACACCCATATGTTTGTTTGATACAAGTTCTTCATATATATTATTGTTTGAGATCATTTTTTGGCACCAGGTTAGTTTTTTCATCCCATAAAATAGAGTTTTCAATGGAAGAGTCCGTGTTTTAAGGGTTTGCTGTACGCAAGGGTGGAAAGGCCATCGTGTGTGTTTAACGGTAGATGAGCCCCATAGGTGGATTCTGAGACTGCGGCGGACTCTGTAGTTATCGACTAGGCAGAGAACGAGGTTGAAGAACGAGGGAGGGAAAGTCGTTGTTGTAAGTTTTCTCTTTTTGTGTCTTTTGTAAAAATACCATACCTAGTGGACTTGTAGGCTGGGCCGTTCGAGGTTTTTCACGTTGTGCGTTTTCCTCGTACATCGCGCCATGTGGTTATGATTATTTATTTTATCTCGCAAAATCACCTAGATGCATGTGTAGGTTAAAAAGATAAAATTTGGCCTAAATCACAGCTATAGTTTAATTTGGTACTAATTTAATATATGGGTAATTTTATTTTAATTTAATTCAAGCTGGTAAATTAGTTTGGCCAAATACATGCTTTAGGTTATTTAGCATAATTTTAACTTGAATTGAATTAATGTTGTTTATTTGAGATTAAAAGAAAAGATTCAAATATTTATTTTAGTTGTTTGACTTAATTTTAATTTTGAGGAAATTAAAATTTGAGAACTTTAATTGCTAAATTTTAAAGAAATTTTAATTTGGAATATATTGTGAACCATCCATCCCGTATTTTGGAATTTTAAAATTCAGGGTATTTTCCTCTAACATTGTACATTATTAAGGTAAATTACGGGGATAAATAACGTTTTGGAATAAAAATGGTTTCATGCATGCAAGTACATATATACTTGCAAGTATATATATACTTGCATGCATGAAACCATCATATGCACGTAGATGTAACGTGTTACAGTTTTCTTTATGATGTTCGATTCTATACTACATTTTGTTTATTTTCCATTGAGCATTCTGCTCACACCCTCATCTTTGTTACGGAAGGTTGGGCGTGGGCGTGGTTTCGTATTTTTGTAGCGTTATACAGATAATTACTCTCTTATTATTTTACGTTAGTAGCTCTGTATGCTTGGATTCCAGGGACGCTTCCCATGGGTCCCTCACGTGGCTTAATTTTAAATGAAAATTTAATGCTAAACAAGTAAAATGGTAATTAAATAAAACTGGTCTAGAAACATTTTTTAGGTTGTTTCATTGCATTTCCTATGTAATTCTTGGGTTGGATCGACTTGACCACGTGTGACCCGTAAATCCGTCCCGGAGCGTTACACTTGTATTTTCATATTTTTCTTTAGGGAAAATACCTTACATTGATTTAAAATAGGTGACATTTTAATAGAAGCTTTAACGATATCATGCCTTTTCCATCTTTGTACAACGGGCAAGGTTTGCCTAAAATCTCCTCCAAGAAGAATTGTTTTCCCACCAAACATCTTATCATTAGAATCCACATCATCAAAACGTAGGATATCAATCAATGTTCTATTAACGACTTCGAACGTGTGATGATGATCCATAGGAGCTTTGTCCTAAATAATTATTCAGAATTTATGAATGAGATCCAAGAGATTGGTTCTTTATCTTATGTCATATGTTAAAGTTTCACATATGTCAATTTGAATTGAAAATCGTGAATGAGCAGTTCTTCCTCCGGGTAGCAGTAATGCAGTTTTTTTTTAAAGATGTAATATCGAGTACAATTTTACCTTATGATATTAAGTGAGTTATAATTGTTTTGCGTAAATATATTTTTTCGGTTCCTCCTGTATTGTGAACAAAAAAAAATCCTCCCTTTTTTTCATGAAAAATTCAATGACGCTTTTATAAACCAACATTTGATCTTGATTTAAGCCCTGTTGTAATGGTAGGTGTTTTGCTGCTATTTCATGAACATCGTAGGATGTTTCCTCACGCATCAATCGGTCATCCATATCTCTCATAAAATATTCATTCAGAATCAATATTGGAGGGAAAGTTTCAAGCTTCTATTATTCTTATGCATGACTTGTTCAATGTCATAAAGGGCAGAATTTTGAAGCTGTGAATCAGTTAAGATTGGTTGACGAAATTAAAGTATTTGTCTTTACCTGCACAAAATAATCATAGTAATAAATATGTGCCAATTTTGTTCCCAAAGAGCGATTGGATCAACAACTTCATAAAAAATAAGCATAGTAACAAATAACTCGCATAACTGTTGAACAGTTTACCCAATGGACGCATGTCAAAGTGCCTCATGCCATTATTTGTCTCAATCTAACAGGCCTAAGGCATAACACATGGCCTTATATGTCGGGTATGTAACACCATTAACAATTCTATTATCCTCATGACTACGTGGCCCATGCATAATGTTAAGCAACATTCATACTTAAAACCTATCTCCGGAGGCTGGATGTGCATGTACAATCTGGCTAATGTAATCTCTGCATTATCTTCTTTTCCATTCTTTACAGTTTGTTTGCCAAACCCACTTTATTGGGAACTTAGAGTATATAAGTTCACGGGCATCGACATTTTCTGAGTTCATCCTCAACCATTCAGTGAACATGGTTTTTCCTGTATCCAATTTGTTAACAACATTGTCAAATCTATCTGAATCTCTAAATGTTAGATTCTGCTTATTAGGGAGGTGGAATGCTAATCTTTATACTGCGAAACTTTGGTATTTAATGTCAAAATTAAATATCCTCCAAGAAGACTCACATGTCGATATGTACCTACAGTAAAGGAATGACCCAACATCATTGACATGTATAACATCATCCTTCCCTGTATTGTCACTTCGAATGATTTCTTTCTTAAAGACGAGTTTTTGCTTCGTCGGATCCCTTGATGACGTATTTCAATTGGTACTTAATGGCTCCTGATTTAGTACACAAGTCAACATTAGTACGTGCCTCATACTCCACAACCAAGTCTCTGTTGTGGGCACAATGAACCTATTACCTAGTTGAATACCATTTTTCTCGACGAAGGTTCCATCATCTCTTCTTCTGTAATTTTGAAACCTTTTTTCATCTAAAGATGTTTCTTGTAAGAATGGTTTGAGAATTTTTTCGAACAAATTCCTTTGGACATACATGGTGAATTGGGGTATGCTTGTCCGCATAGCCATGCATAATAAATTGTGAAGCTGATGTAAATCCAATAGGTTCGTCTTCCTTATTTGGTGGTTCAACAGAGATAAGCATACCAATTTGTGTCGAGCTGTGAGGTTTGTCATCCGGATGTAGGAAAAGTATTACGTGAGCATGTGGTAAGCCCCCTTTTTAATGTAAATAGTTGTAAGAAAATATGATATAAATGTTATTTTTCCTTTAAAATTGTAATGTAAAGATCTTATTGAAATGTAATTACCATAATAACGGTCCCGAAACGTTTTCCTTTATCTAAATCTTTCATGAAATGATACAACTTTATTTTAAAAGATCTTGCAACAATGTCTGACCATTAATCTGGTTGTTGTCTTAGATTTAATGAGAGGAGGTCGATTATTTCAGACCATCTAAGGTTCATCGTGAAAGTGATAAATAGGTTTAGGTTATGATACTATTTACAGATTGCCATAGCATCCTGGAAATTCTGAGCCATGTATTGTGGTCCTCCAGGGAAAGTGTAGGGAAGGACAATACATTTACCAACTGATGCAGGGGTGGTGTCACCTAGTATAACTGTGTCTTTAAGGCCTTTGTAAAGTTTAGAATGCAGTTGTGGTTTAGCGATATCCAATGCAATCTCTCTTCTTTGAGACATGTGTATACATCCATAATGTATTGCTAGAATAAACGACCATAAAGGTGCAGTGTACTTATTTATTATGTTCATTATTGTAGTTTGTATGAGTAGAAGTCCCTCATGGTTACACATCCCCTTTTTGTATGGCGACGTCCACTATTATTTTCATAACGAATATTAATGTGAAAACCATCTTCACCACATGAAAAATTAGTGGGTATGGCATACCCATGAAGGAGGGATGTATCTCTCTAATACGCTATAATTTGGATGACTTATGATCGACGATGATGTCGTGCATATAATTAGTATGTGACATGTAACGAACTATTAATCCTGCAACCTCAGAAGCTTATGGTTAATTGTAAGTGGACAGATCACCCCAATGGGAACCCAACAAACGGATACAAATGTTTATAAAATCAGTTTCTTTGAAATGGTCACGAGCCATTCAAAACACCTTTGTTAATTCTTTGTTCTCATCAAATTTCTTTATAAGTCGATCAAAAACTAACTCGTCAATAATGCCGATATCATTGTTGAGCATAGGGATGATGTATGGTTTTAGACCTCCGATTCAGTATTATAGATGTATAATTGAGCAAAATTTGGACGATCTCCTTCATTAGGAAGCATAAATCCAATATTGTGATGATTTTATCCACTTATCTGTAGACATACGATCCTCGAACATTATTGTAAGTGTTGTCAACTTTCCCTCCCATTTAGGTAAACACAAACATCGAATTATATGTATGAATGCCAGTTCTAAACTTTTTAGACCTTGTACCTCCATTGTACGATAATAAATACAAAAGGAAAAAAGGCGGTTCCTTTGTGATAGGGAACCTAATCTATCCTTCTTGACAACATAGGGAGAATTTAGGAATAGAGGGGCGCCTATTTTTCCTGGTACGTTCTTCGTACCACATAGTAACACCAAAAAAATTGTATTGATGTAATGGAGGGCCAAAACTCCAAACGTCAGACTCTTTGTCTATAAATCATCATAAAAAGGGAAATAATGTATAAGTCAGAAAGAAATGGATTGAGGGTCGATATTAGAACTTTTTTTATGGCATAGTCTTTTTGGATATGCGGCCACCTTTATTGCTACCATTTATATTAGAGCTCAAACATTTCGTCTTTCCTTTATAATGCACATATAGAGAAATCGAGCTTTATGTCGTTTTCCTTATAAAGACCAAATAATTATGTGTGTGTATATATATATATATATATCCATGTCGGTTTTATGCGAATGAGAGTTGGTTAGAGTACTTTTTCCTTTGTTCTTCGATATTGGGGCAGTAACCTTTTACAAGGCACGTTTTGCCCAATCTAACGTATATCCACAGTAAGTTCCGAGAGGCTTATGAACTTAAATATACTCTCTTGTCATTGTGCTCGCAATGGATCCATTAATGTTTACATTGTTTAGAGAAGAAATTGATCGTATTCCAATGTTTGTCGCAACGGGGTCATCAATGTTTATAATATTTATAGAAGATATAGTTTGGGTATTTCGTGGAACTTGGGAATTAGGTCTTAGAAAAGGAGATGGTTGACCGCTTCAGGTTGGGTTACCACCGGAAGAACGCATCATCCTTTTACGAATGTTAGCTTGCCTACATATTTCTCTATACTCCATCTATTTATGAAATGTAGTATGAGTATAGAGGATCATAAAAGAAAGAATGGAATATTAATAAGTTAATATTAATAATTTCTTTAAAGTATTGAGGGGGGAAATTTTTCTTACAAACATCTAGTCTTCTTGTGAATTTCAAATAAATAAAGGTAATAATGGGAATGTGGAACGGGTCTTATGTGATGGACGTCAAATAACTTTTATATGATAGTTGAGAAGTTCATTATTCGAAAAGTATATTCAAATAATTGGACATTTTCATACTTAGACATCATGAAATGATATTTAACATTCACGTAACAATTATTTTGTTTCTCTGATGTGTTAAATAACAATGTTTAATTATGTGCGTGGGAATACTTTTTCCTCTAGAATATTAAAATAAAGGAATAATAAATAAAAGCAATACGTAAAATATATGCATTTTTAAGAAGGTGGAAAAAATGGGGAAAAAGGAAATGATATATGTAAGAAATAACGAACACTTTGTATTGATATGTTGTGTTGTAAATTGTGTACATAACATATTTGAATTAAAGAAAAGTCCATCTTTGTAGCAAAAATAAATATACAAGTAATTAAGGAAAAATAATGGACAGAATTTCATTAAAGATCTAAGAACCGACTGAATAAGTGGTTGAGTCATCATACCAGTCTTCTTCATAAGTATGGTGCATAGATTGATCGACAAATAACTAATAATAATAAATGTAATCCCAATATTTGATACCACCGGATGATTGTCTGGAGGTGGAGGTTTCGATTACTGGTTCTTCATCGTTAGATACATTTTGAACAACTTCATTAGCCTCATCATTAGATGTGGGATCAAGGTCGATAAATGTTGTTAGTTTAGCAATGAGAACATCATTATTGACTTCGTTTTTAGAATGGATATTCTTGATAGTGGAAGTACATATTGCTTCCTTAGTTTTTGCAATTTGGGGGATTGAATGACCTTTCCTTCACCATCGCAGCTTTGTATGATGGAGTTATCCTCTAATGCCTTTAGGATGTCTCCAATCTTCTCAAGGTGTGACTGCTTTGACTTTTTCTTTGATTAAGAAATTAGTGCCCCAAGCTCGCGAGTACGACGATAAGAGGTAAACCTTTCAGTATGAGGGCATGGATTGTCGACATCAATAATCATTACACCAAATCCTGCGAATGGTCACGATACGGGGGTCACGGCCCATAGCTGTGACTGGCTGGTCATGGCCTATGGACATGACCATATCCTAAATGGGCATGACAAAGTCCATGACTCAGATTGGTCATGGATCGTCTTGCATGTGGTCACAGACCACAACCGTGACTTTTGTGGGTCATGGATATGAGCCGGGATCCATTCGTGACCATTATGGCACCAAGTTTCCCTCCAAATGTGGTCTTAGATGGGATCATGGTCTAAGGCCGTGACCGTAACCCAAAGCCACACTGAGATGGTCACAACTTTGGACCGTGACCATACCAGGAATCGATTCATGACTTTGGGCCGTGACTAGTGTATTATTTACTCTCTAACGTGTTAAAAATTAAAGGGGTCACGACATGAGGTCATGGTTTAGGGCCACGACCAGTTTCTTTATACTTAACTCCTGGACGGATTTTTTATTTCCCTTAAACATTTCTAAACCCTCTAAACTTTCCCTCTTTCCTGCGATTTCGTCTCTTCTCCGATGATTTCGGCCCTCAATATCATTCTCAATCTCAATCTCTCTTTCAATCTCAAAGGTAATATTCTGTGTGTGTGTATTTCAATGTGTATATGCGTGTATTATGTATATGTGTGTGTACATGTGTGTATTATGTAACTATATGTGTATAGTGTATATTTGTGTATATGTATATGTATACTATTTGTGTGTGTGTGTGTATGTATTCTAGAAAAAAAATATGACTAATGTTGGTTTAAGTTTGGGGCTAAAATATAAAAAAAAAATGTGTGTCCTTTAATATTGATGCTAAATTCGGGATTAATTTTAGGGGTAATGTTTATAAGGGATTAATTTTATGACTAATGTTTGTAAGGGTTAATTTTACGACTAATGTTTGTAAGGATGAATTTTAGGGTTAATGTTAGGATTGATTTTAGGGATTGTTGATTTAAATGACAAAAGTAGGTATTCAAAACCTAATAAATTGACGGTGAGATACATACACATACATGGGATTCACTCGTGGGAGACTACGTGGCTCCGCTGGTTTCTTTGGAGTTTTGTCTGGACAGCCTTTGGACCACTGCTCTGGCTTTTTACAACTATCGCAAGTGTTCCCATTACTGATTTTAGATGGTGGAGTTCGATTTTGTTGAGTGAGGGGAAATAAGGCTTGTTTTGCAACTATAGTTTGATTCCACGCGCTCCTTCTCAAATGCCATATTATTGGTGGGAATTTCCATTATAGAGTGAAGACTTAATATGAGCAAGAAAGTAGCCATTGTGTGAAGGAAATCAAAGGTCGGGTCACAAAGATTTTTGCGACCGTTATGTGAAGTAAGGCCGTAATGATTGAAAAAAAGTGAGGTCTATTTTGGGATTATTCTACCCGAAGTGACTCCATAATTTCATTCATATATCTTTACGTTAAATAGCCATAAAAGACCAATGTAACCTGCAATATCTGACTGCATAGTCACGGGACCCCAGGTCCATGTGTGTATTTCTATGTGTATGTGTTCATGGGATTCACGCCCTCGTACATAATAACTTGTTAATGATTCATTAGAGCCATTATGTATAGGAATAATATTCACGCCATTGTTCATTTTTCTTAGGATAAATGAGTCATGGTGATAATAAATGGCAATACGAGTGTGAAGGGTTGCAATTGGCCTGCACTCGTACCTCTTTCATTAATGAGCCTCATTCAGTGGGTACTCTAATTTATTGGTATGGTAATAGGAAGATCAAACAAATTAACTACCTTGTAAACCGTGCATGCAAGAAGAGACAAAGATAATAACTTCCCTCCTCACTTGGCCAAGACTTTAGAATCAATTGAGTCTCTGAGTAGTCAGTCAACTTCAATCCCATTCGATGATATTGACAATGATGCCCTCTCACAGATCTTGGGGAAGGACCATAGAGAGAGGACGAGAGGTTTAGGTTCGCATATATAAAAACAAGATTCAAACACGTCACACCTCTCATGACCAAGCTTTCATCTGTTAATAAGTGTTTCTCGTCTGAGCGTTATTCTCGAACTGAATGGGGATATGATGGGGATTCAAAATGATTTAGGAGTCATGAATGATAAACTTTCTCAAATTGTGTCCCTTTTAACCGATCGTATGCCCCTGCAACCCCCAATGCATCCCGGTTTCCCCTTACCTCCTCAAAATTTTCCTCCTTCTCCATTCCTCTCACGAATGCCGATTCCTCCTTCAATATTCCCCTTCTCAGTGCGTCAGCATTACACATGTGTTGGGATCATCGTTAACAACCCACGCTGACTATGGTGAGAAATATATATGAAGGACCTGAGCGATAAAGTTGTCATTGGGGGTGGGCACACTCATCTCCACTCAAGTAGTCACTTTAGTACATAATCGGCCTTTGCAGGAGGGTGAGTGTCAGATCCTAGTTGATAACGTATATGTCAGTTGCGAAGATGTTCTAGTGCAAGTCGATAACGGAGAAGGGAATTTGTTGAAAAATAATTTTAAACTCTTTTACCACTTGGCTAGTTTATCGTCTCATGAAGATGTAGTAATATTTTTCTATGATGTAACAGTATCACTAGACAAATTTATTTAATTTGAGTTTAAGTGGTTGTGTAGTATCGTTGATTTTTGTGTTCTTGTATTTAAGTTATTGCATAGTTTGATTTCTTGGTGTGTTGTTAATATTTATGCTTTACTATGCAAAATGATATTTATGCAACGTGAAATTTATTTTATCATTTTAACACAGGACTGTAAATTGAAGATTATTAAATGGATTTTTCACAATACAAAGAGTGGATGGGGGAGACCAACTGAATAACTAATAGTTATGTTAAAGGCGTTCAAGAATTTATTAGCTATGCTTTTAAGAACCTTAAAAGTGAGAAGATTCCGTGTCCGTGTATGTGACACCCCGCCTAATAAGATATCGGGAGATCACTCCAATATTAAATTAAAACAGGAGTCTCATATGGATCATTCTTAGCATCACTGTCGAAAATCCATTTAATTACTAATAACATATTAGGCCGGTGTCAAAATTTTAACTTTTACAACTCTTTTTAACAACTAAAGTAAAACATCCACACAATTTAAGCGGAAATGAAACTGAAATGAAATAAAATAACCAAACACTCGGTCAAAATATACAACCATATCGAATGATGCTCTAAAAAAATAAATAAATGCAGTTGGACCATTGGCCTGAATATTTATACAATACCTCCTATCTAGATTACAATAATGGAAGCGGCTATCAAAAACCTTCACGCATCCACAGCTGTTGCAGCTGACGTCTGACTCGAAGGAAGTGTCATCCAGGCGTCCCTGTGTCTGGACACCTATATAATATATATATATATATATATATATATATATATATATATATATATATATATATATATATATATATATATATATATATATATATATATATATAGCAAGAAAGGAAAAGTAGATAAACGGGTCAGAGCCCGAGTTTGAAAATACTTGGCAAGTGCATAAATGCTTTATTTTTAGAAAAATAGTTTTATCTCATATTTAAGCTTGGTATCGCACTCCCATGAGATAACCCTCACCTCTCTTCTAACAGTGCACTCCTAGCGCATCCCTCTAAACCTCCTAGTCAAGCTATCCTGCTAAACAAGTCTATCACACAACCCACTATCAACCCTAGATAGTCCAAGCAATGTACTAAGGGCTAAACTTCACCCCAGTCTCAACGCTATGCCATGTTCGTGTGTGGGTTGTCTCGCAAAGCAAAATCCAAACAAGGAACACCCCCGATACACTACTATGTGGCACGATCGATCGTCGAGATCCATCAGACCCTCAGTCTGTTACGTATATATATATATATATATATCATATAATAAAACTTAATATTAGAGCACGAAGGATTAAACTTCTCCCAAGTCTCAACACAATGCCATATTCGTGCGTGGGGTGTCTCGCAAAGCGAAATCCAAACAAGGAACCCCCCAATACACTACTATGCGGCAAGGTCGATCGTCGGGATCCATTAGACCCTCGGTACTCGATTCATCCATATATATTCATTTTACCATAAACATCCGGACATCCGGATCTATCTCCCGGACTGAGGGTTCATATATCAAGTATTTATCAATACTTTCATTTTCTCAAAACTTCCCATTTCCCTTTTTATACTCAGGAAATGTAAATATAAAGGCCAATTCCTTATCATGAATAGCTTTAACCAATCATATACTTTTTAAAAGCCAGTTTTATTATCATAAAAATGCTTTTCCATTTTATATCATCCCATTCCCTTTTTACACTCAGGAAATGTATTCAAAGCCATTTTCATTATCATAAAAAATGCTTTGATCAATCATATGCTTCCACATCCCTTCTTCCATCCGGGAGTGTTACCAAAGCCAAAACCTTTATCCCATTTCCCTTTTTATACTCAGGAAATGTAAATTAAAGCCAATTTATTATCATAAATTGCTTTAATAAAACTAAGACCGCCCCTTTGGGTTTCCCCACTGGATGCGCCCCTAAATGGCTATCATCTTCTAGGGCCTATCAAACAAGACAACCTGGGAACCTTCCAACGTCGGGAAGCGGCCATATGCCTGTGGGAAAGTCAGGACCACACCCAGAATCCCCTAACCAATGCAGAAAAATATAAATCGCTCATATGGCCTAAAGGAGTATATCCACCCTGCTCAATAGCCAAGGGGCTTCACCACAACGCGCGCAACTTTCCTTATGATAGCGATTTAGGGAGGTGTGTAACCATAATTTATCAATTATGAAAATCATTTACCTTTTTCCCATTTTGAAAATATTCATCTATATATTTTCAAAATCATTTATATTATATCATATATACTTAATCACATAGTATATATATATACCATATATTCCTCCCTGAATATATAAAAATGGCCATATTTTCCAAACCATCTATCGATGACCAATAATCCCAAAGACTCTCTCAAAGAATCATAATCATGCATTCATATATGCATGATACTGAACCCAAAGTATATTCTTACTTTAATTAGTAAAATATACCAAAAATCCCATCTACGGATTCATTTGGATATCTCCAATTATACCATTTCTCATTTAGCGAATATATAACTATACTCCCCAAATTTATTATAATCCACTCATAGGATTCACCCAACCAAGATTAATATGATTATGCTTTCCTATATGCATAAACCATATAGACCTAAAAGCCTAAAATAATAACTTGGGGATTTCTTTCCCAAATAACCTTAAATTTAGTGGGTTATGGATTTCATTTCCATAAACCCAAGGACCACATCTAGTCCAATTAATCACTTAAAGTCCCCAACATATTTTAGGAACCCTAAACCATTAAGTTCTACCATTATTATATTTTCTTTAAAAATATTGTTTAAGGGTTATTCATTTAAAACCCTTACTTAAGCCTCCTAATTTCCCATAATTAATGGACCATATAGTCCTAAAAGGTCCCTTATGTTATCACATAATTAACCTCAAAACAAGATGAATTGGAATCTATCCCATACAAAACATCCTAGAAATTTTTTCATCCTTTAGCAAGGGTCTATCGATCGACCCATGGCTGTCGATCAATCGATGGATTCGATCGATCGAACCCCCATGATCGATCGATCGATCATGGCGGGCAGCTTCTTCTCTGAGAAGCTGTTTCAGCCATGGAAGCTTCCCCCAAGCTTCCATCTCCGTACCCAATGGCCTACAACTCAAACCAACAACAAATACACTTATAATATGGGTTCTAAACATCCTAGAACCCGGAATCACCCAATAATTTGGGTTAAAAACTAAGTTTCTCCAATTATTCAATTTTAGGGGTTTATTCGTTTTAACTCCCGAAAACCCGTTTTATCCACGAATACCCCACCCAAAATCTTTAGGGTTTAAATATACCAAACTACGATATGAGATATTTATGCAAAAATTGAAATAAAACAAGTAAACACTTGCCTCGTGGATAAAATCCGATGTCCTCGAGCCGATTCCCGCGGAGGCTGGCCGAAATCTCCCCCTTTCTCATCTTTTCTCTCCTCCTCTCTTTCTTCCCTCTTTTCTCTCTTCTTTCTTTCTCTTTTCTCCCTATCTCCTTCCTTATATAGGAAGAAAAGGGTTTAACCCGTTAAAACCTAAAAACGACTCGTTTACTCAATTACGAGCCCTTTTAACTCCAAAATTCCCCTAAACTCAATTTCGATAATTGGACACTCTTTTCTGACTATCTCGGACATTTCGAGACTCATGACGCAGTCGAAATTCCCATCCGAGGTACTTGACTGCAAATCACTATTCTAACCCATTATAACTTAATGTGGGTTTCTAATAAAAATCTTACCTCTTTCGTCGCTTTTCTCCACGTCGACATATAATTAAAATACTTCGACATATTTAGTCCCAAAGATAATTACAACGCCCATCGAAAATCATTAAATCCTCGAAAATTCCAAAAATCACTATTTCGAGAAATTCTCCAAATTCCCAATTTATATTTAATTATGGGATTTAATTGTCTCCAAAAGGACGGGTTGTTACATACTCCTCCCTTACAACGGAATTTCGTCCTCGAAATTCAGATACAACCTACACCGCAAATCCTAGAATCGCTCTGAATCCTAATATCTTAAAGGGGAACGATACTAACTCAATGGTTCTCAACCATATATCATACGGCTACCACATTCGTAAAGTGACTCCAACATCGTCACATCGCACCCATCATTTCTAGCGCTTAACGGCATAAACTTCAAATTTATATGCTACGCCCATTCTATTTCAGGCGGTATATAAACCAACTTACTAAGGTGCCCATACACCTTTCCAACCTGTGCACATCTACACATCCATAGTGAACGTCTGACACGTAACACTCTCTCCCAATAAGGGTCTCCTTTCCTCGGTGTAATACTCACACAAGGGTCCTCCTTAACCCATAAAATTCAATTCTCCTAACCTTGGCACCACTAACCCTACTAAGCTTACACCCTAATAATACTAAGGTCTATGCGACATCCTACCTACGCAAAACTAATATAATCCTAAGTATGTCCCTAGTGCCCAAGGCCTCTCTCAACTCCCGACAATTACTTGGTTTCATGCATGGGACGTCTCGTCGAAGCGAAATCCAAACAAGGGACCCTCACGTTACACTATTCCCTCGCGTAGTGGGTCATCGAAATATATCGACCTAAGGCACACTAGTGGGATGACCTAAATACTGCCTACGCTAAACTACGAACGCATTTCTACTATCTTATCCTTCCGCCCATACGGAAGGAAACCTAACCAATCGAAGTGCCCACTTTCTGTAAAAGTGTCACGAACATAATACCCAAAGAACATTTCCACAAAATTAACCTTTTCACTAAGGCTGATTATTATCCTCAAATCAATTTCTATAAGTCCTGCTTCACCCACCAACTTGTGGTGAGAGGAGTAGTTTAGTTCTTTTCCTTAGCACAAAATTTTCATAAGCATACCATCATCACATGGCTCCTAGTCTATAGTGGTTCATCCACACTATAAGACTTATCCACAAAACCAACATCTTTGCATCCCATAACAACTCTCCACTCCCGACACCGTTAAGATTCATGTGTGGAGTGTCTCGCAAAGCTAAATCCAAACAAGGAACCCCTCCACACATTGACACTTGACTTCGTTGGTTATGGAGTTCCGTTATTTCAACATGCAACCGGGATATCTCTATCCCCTAATCCAACAAAAAGGTGGTCTGAACTCCTATCCCTAACTAAGAGTCATACCACCCTGCGCTCGCCCAAATTTTTAAGTCCTTGCGCAATCAATAATGAGCTTTATCTTCAGCTCAACAATAATCCTGCGGCCTTAAATCATATATATAAGGTCGCCATATACTCAAAATCATGATAATGAAACCTCTACTCATCGAAGTTTTGTATACCCACAATAAATAAGGTGAACTCAACCTATATCTAGGTGAGACACCAAAACTACAACCCGTTCCCTCCAGGAACCATGGACACGATAGTCTTGCCATCATTAGCCTGCTATCGCTCCGAAAATACACCATAATGTATTATACTCATCATACCACCATGCTCGTATAGACATATAAAATGAGCATCACTAACCACACACACACACACACACACACACACACACACACACATATATATATATATATATATATATATATATATATATATATCAGCACCCGCCTCTATGGCGAATGAAGGAAAATAAAATTCCGCTATCGTGGAAAGCACATAGACATACATTATAATGTTTTCGAGACCGCCACAAAGCTCAAATTACACACACGAGTCTAGGGCTAACTGATACCGTGACTTTATCTAGCCACGCCAAATATACCTCCTCGATTGAGGTAAAACTTATAACAACATTCTTCTCATTTCGGCTAAATCGTGGGGACTCACGGTTAAGACGATCCGTAAGATCTCTTTCGAACCCTCAACTTCAATGAGGAATTGAACATTAGTACCACTCTCTACTTAAGCGGTACTGTGATACTCCTAACTACCATTCTTTAGTAGTCGCCGCCAAAATCCTTAACAATTACCATAAGGAGAGTGACCTCTACTAAAGTCCTCATCCCAACCTTCTACCAGTTACTCCAACTAAGCCCCACCTCCTGCTGCCATCCAAGCCCCACACACGATTCTCAAATGAGCACGCAAAAGATTACTAAAATCTTATAATATGGCAAGAGAACGAAATCTCAAAAGAGAAATCAACAATCCTAATCCTGAGGCTCTATAACAAATCGAGAGCAACGCTGAAAGCGTAGTATGTCCGCACAGATTCCTAAGGACACTAGAAGATGATGCTCTGATACCATCTGTGACACCCCACCTAATAAGATACCGGGCGATCACTCCAATATTAAATTAAAACAGGAGTCTCATATGGATCATTCTTAGCATCACTGTCGAAAATCCATTTAATTACTAATAACCTATTAGGCCGGTGTCAAAATTTTTAATTGCACTACTCTTTTTAACAACTAAAGTAAAACATCCACACAATTTAAGCGGAAATGAAACTGAAATGAAATAAAATAATCAAACACTCGGTTAAAATATACAACCATATCGAATGATGCTCTAAAAGAATAAATAAATGCAGTTGGACCATTGGCCCGAATATTTATACAATACCTCCTATCTAGATTACAAGAATGGAAGCGGCTATCAAAAACCTGCACGCATCCACAGCTGCTGCAACTGACGTCTGACTCGAAGTAAGTGTCATCCAGGCGTCCCTGTGTCTGGACACCTATATAATATATATATATATATATATATATATATATATATATATATATATATATATATAGCAAGAAAGGAAAAGTAGATAAACGGGTCAGAGCCCGAGTTTGAAAATATTTGGCAAGTGCATAAATGCTTTATTTTTAGAAAAATAGTTTTATCTCATATTTAAGTTTGGTATCGCACTCCCATGAGATACCCCTCACCTCTCTTCTAACAGTGCACTCCTAGCACATCCCTCTAAACCTCCTGGTCAAGCTATCCTGCTAAACTAGTCTATCACCCAACCCACTATCAACCCTAGATAGTCCAAGCAATGTACTAAGGGCTAAACTTCACCCCAGCCTCAACGCTATGCCATGTTCATGCGTGGGGTGTCTTGCAAAGCAAAATCCAAACAAGGAACCCCCCCGATACACTACTATGTGACACGGTCGATCGTCGAGATACATCAGACCTTCAGTACGTTACGTATATATATATATATATATATATATACATCATATAATAAATCTTAATATTAGAGCACGAAGGATTAAACTTCTCCGAAGTCTCAACACAATGCCATATTCGTGCGTGGGGTGTCTCGCAAAGCAAAATCCAAATAAGGAACCCCCCCAATACACTACTATGCGGAAAGGTCGATCGTCGGGATCCATTAGACCCTCGGTACTCGATTCATCCATATATATTCATTTTACCATAAACATCCGGACATTCGGATCTATCTCCCGGACTGAGGGTTCATATATCAAGTATTTATCAATACTTTCATTTTCTCAAAACTTCCCATTTCCCTTTTTATACTCAGGAAATGTAAATATAAAAGCCAATTCATTATCATGAATTGCTTTAACCAATCATATACTTTGTAAAAGCCAGTTTTATTATCATAAAAACGCTTTTCCGTTTTATATCATCCCGTTTCCCTATTTACACTCAGGAAATGTATTCAAAGCCATTTTCATTATCATAAAAAATGCTTTGATCAATCATATGCTTCCACATCCCTTCTTCCATCCGGGAGTGTTACCTAAGCCAAAACCTTTATCCCATTTCCCTTTTTATACTAAGGAAATGTAAATTAAAGTCAATTTATTATCATAAATTGCTTTAATAAAACTAAGACCTCCCCTCCGAGTTTCCCCACTGGACGTGCCCCTAAATGGCTATCATCTTCCAGGGCCTATCAAACAAGATAACCTAGGAACCTACCAACATCGGGAAGCGGCCATATGCCTGCGGGAAAGTCAGGACCACACCCAGAATCCCCTAACCAGCGCAGAAAAATATAAATCGCTCATATGGCCTAAACGACTATATCCACCCCGCTCAACAGCCAGGGGGCTTCACCACAACGCGCACAACTTTCCTTATGATAGCGATTTAGGGAGGTGTGTAACCATAATTTATCAATTATGAAAATCATTTACCTTTTTCCCATTTTGAAAATATTCATCTATATATTTTCAAAATCATTTATATTATATCATATATACTTAATCACATAGTATATATATATATACCATATATTCCTCCCTGAATATATAAAAATGGCCATATTTTCCAAACCATCTATCGATGACCAATAATCCCAAAGACTCTCTCAAAGAATCATAATCATGCATTCATATATGCATGATACTGAACCCAAAGTATATTCTTACTTTAATTAGTAAAATATACCAAAAATCCCATCTACGGATTCATTTGGATATCTCCAATTATACCATTTCTCATTTAGCGAATATATAACTATACTCCCCAAATTTATTATAATCCACTCATAGGATTCACCCAACCAAGATTAATATGATTATGCTTTCCTATATGCATAAACCATATAGACCTAAAAGCCTAAAATAATAACTTGGGGATTTCTTTCCCAAATAACTTTAAATTTAGTGGGTTATGGATTTCATTTCCATAAACCCAAGGACCACATCTAGTCCAATTAATCACTTAAAGTCCCCAACATCTTTTAGTAACCCTAAACCATTAAGTTCTACCATTATTCTATTTTCCATAGTTTAAGGGTTATTCATTTAAAAACCTTACTTAAGCCTCCTAATTTCCCTTAATCAATAGACCATATAATCCTAAAAGGTCCCTTATGTTATCACATAATTAACCTCAAAACAAGATGAATTGGAATCTATCCCATCCAAAACATCCTAGAAAAATTTTCATCCTTCAGCAAGGGTCGATCGATCGACCCATGGCTGTCGATCGATCGATGGCTTCGATCGATCGAACCCCCATGATCGATCGATCAATCATGGCGGGCAGCTTCTTCTCCAAGAAGCTGTTTCAGCGATGGAAGCTTCCCCCAAGCTTCCATCTCTGCACCCAATGGCCTACAACTCAAACCAACAACAAATACACTTATAATATGGGTTCTAAACATCCTAGATCCTGGAATCACCCAATAATTTGGGTTAAAACCTAAGTTTCTCCAATTATTTAATTTTAGGGGTTTATTCGTTTTAACTCCCGAAAACCCATTTTATCCACGAACACCCCACCCAAAATCTTTAGGGTTTAAATATACCAAACTACGGCATGAGATATTTATGCAAAAATTGAAATAAAGCAAGTAAACACTTCCCTCGTGGATAAAATTCGACGTCCTCGAGCCGATTCCCGCGGAGGCTGGCCGAAATGTCCCCCTTTCTCCTCTTTTCTCTCCTCCCTCTCTTCCCTCTTTTCTCTCTTCTTTCTTTCTCTTTTCTCCCTCTCTCCCTCCTTATATAGGAAGAAAAGGGTTTAGCCCCTTAAAACCCAAAAACGACTCGTTTACTCAATTACGAGCCTGTTTAACTCCAAAATTCTCCGAAACTCAATTTCAACAATTGGACACTCTTTTTCGACTATCTCGGACATTCCGAGACTCACGGCGCAGTCAAAATTCCCATCCTAGGTACTTGACCGCAAATCACTATTCTAACCCAATATAACTTAATGTGGTTTTCTAATAAAAATCTTACCTCTTTCGTCGCTTTTCTCCACGATGACATATAATTAAAATACTTCGACATATTTAGTCCCAAAGATAATTACAACACCCATCGAAAATCATTAAATCCTCAAAAATCCCAAAAATCACTATTTCGAGAAATTCTCCAAATTCCCAATTTATATTTAATTATGGGATTTAGTTGTCTCCAAAAGGACGGGTTGTTACAGTGTACCCATTGTATTAATGAAAAATATAAATCTTTAGAAGAAGTTGAGTTACATTTTCTAAAGTGGGGAATTTGTCAAGATTTTAACAAATATACATGCCATGGTGAAAAACATGTACCTTATGTTCCCGAAGAATTACCGGTAACCGACCACGTAACAGATCACCAACGAGTGGAAGTGCTAAATGATTCACCAACACAACGTCCATTGCCCGACGTAATTGACGATGCTTAAGGAGTCTAACATGAGCAAAATCACCAACCTATGGAGACAAATAATGCGGACAATGAACAATTTGATACTGAACTACCAGGAGACCGAGAATATATATGGTTTAAAGCCGATGAGGCAATACCATTGTATAAATATTGTGATGAAGATCACTCGGTATTATATGCAATGATTGGTTTGCATAATTTGAAGAGTCATTTTGGTTTGTCTGGGAACAACGTAACTGTAATTCTTAAGTGGGTAAAAGAAATTCTCCCAAAAGAGAACACGTTACCAGACAATTAACTTACCATGAGAAAGAGCTTGAAGGGTTTGAGATTGAAATACAAATCTATTCATGCATGCAAGTATGATTGTATATTGTACCACAACAAGCATGGAGAGAAGGATGAATGTCGAATATGACGTGAGCCTATATATGTCGTTTGTGAGAAGGTAAATGATAAACATGTAAAATATCAAAATAGCTTGCAAGTCCCACAAAAGGTTTTGAAGTATTTCCTACTTGGGTCATGGTTAAAACAATATTTTACTGTACCGTGCATAGTGGAGGCCATGACATGCTCGATGCGAGGTGGGTGGGAATCTAATGAGTCATCCAGTTGATTCACTCGTCTGGAAAATTTCAAACACATGACACCATGAATTTTCAAAGGAACCGCGCAACATTCATCTTGCAATATCAACCGATGGGTTTAACCCTTTCGGTAATTTAAGTACTAGTTAAAGTTATTGGCCAGTTCTCAATATGCCTTTCAGGAATGACAAGTATAACTTTGATCGTATTGGTCAAAAGTGCAGAATGGCACTTGCTTGGCTTTCTGGTCACCAAATCGAGGAGAAGGAGGCGACTGTGACTGCAGGGAATAGGTACGTAGGCTACTGCAGGGAATAGGTACGGAGACTAACACCCCAAGTTTGTAACCCTGAAGCATAAAATAAGGGGAGATATGATTTGTCTCGAATCATAACACTCATTACCTAGGAGCTTAGGTATTTTAGCCCCCTCGGATACCGTAATTGCTATAATTATGCTCATTAATCAGACAACCTCCATTTTATGTGATAATATGTTGTTTGAGGTGTTTTTGAGATTTTATAGGTGTTATAGTGCTTAGTATGAAGTTTGAGTGTGTTCCGATAAAGTTCTGTCGCGATTCGCACGTTAGGGGACATTTTTATAATTTCACACTTTGGGATTTTTGCCCGATGCATTAACGAAAGTTGTAGTCCTCAGGCCAAGCTTCTCGTGGCCATGAATGGTGCTCAAATCAGAGTTTGAAAGAAGGAAACACAGACCTTTAATCGAGGAAGAATTATAATAATTTATTTATTATTATTTTATTTATTAACTAACAATCTAAATAATTTCATCTATGTCCCTTTCTCTTTCAATTACAACAAGCTTCCATGGGCGACTTTTCTTTGGCTCGGGTTTTGGTTTCATCCGAAATTGAAGCCTTTTATCCGAAATTAGAGCTTGGGTCGCGTGTGGAACTAGTTGCGGGTTAGTTGGCTCGAGTTCTCGGATTTTTTGGAATACCTATTTGGCCATTTTCAAGCTTTGGCCAACAATGGTGGGTTTTACCATTTTCATGGAGGTTTTTGGTTTTTCTTGGAATTGGGTCATGGCACTTGGTCTCGTCATACTGGAATCACAGCAGCAGTGGAGCAAATCAATGCAGGTCTTAACTTAGGTGTATTACAGCAACTCGGTGTTTGGACCACCTAGGGTCTTTGGCCATTATCACGAAGATACGAAATTGGTGGGTGTTTGTGTGGGTCTCAGTTTGAGCTACAAAGTTGTTGCAACCTTGATTCACAACTGGTCCATGGTATCTGCCGGTTCAAAGATATAGTAACAATGGTTGGAATCGGCTTGAATCAAATTTGGGGTCAAGGACTTTACAAAGAATATGAAGTGGCGCAGCAGTCCCAACAGGCGCGGTCGACCTTCCCAGCCACCGCGGTCGATCGGATTTTCACATTTAGCCTTGAATGTGAGACAGTGTTGCGGCACCCCGCCCAATTAAAGATAGGGTGATCATTCCTCTACCAATTTAAAACAGGATATTCAGTTGGTTCATTCTCAGCATCACTGTCGAAAACTTTTTAACATATTAATCACCTAATATAAAATTAAGCTAGGTGTCAAAACATTTCCAATTTATTAAAACCAATTAACTTCCATTTCTTTCCATGTTAAAATATAAACCATTTGACTCCATAACAATCCAAGAATGAATTATAAACCATCAACATACACAGGAATATAATAAGTACTATACAAGAATCAACTACTGAACTAAATAAAACTGGATAAAACCTCCCAGTTCAATACTCCAAACCATATAATAAACTGAATACAATATCTCCGATGAAAGAACTATAAGTGGGCGACATATGCCCTAAATAAGAATTCTAGATGAAACTGAATGGAAAGGATAGATGCGTCTACTACAAGGACCTACAACCTCCACAACAGCTGCAGCATATCAAGCAATCCAAATCTCTAAATCTGATACTCCTGTGGCTGAGCACCTAATATAATACATATATATAGCAAAAGAGAGAAGAGATACAAGAAACGGGTCAGAGCCCGATGTGTAAAAACGTATTTTAGCAAGTATTTAAAACTGGTTCTTAAAACAAGTCTTATACTCATGTTAGTTATAGAACTCTCACATGAGTTTCTCACCTCTCGTCTATTGTGCACGCCTAATGTACATCTAATCTCCCCCTAGTTATACCTCCCAGTCTAACTAGTCAGAAACCATACTAATACTAACTATGCTCACTAGTAGTATTCCCGTATTGCCTATACAATACGCTATTCAAATAGTTTATATCACAGACTAAATTTCATTATTCATCGTTTGAATGGTTAATCTTTTATTCACTAAGATCATTTTACTTCTCATTTTCATTTTTATCTACTAGTCTTACAAAGTAGAAAATTATCCAAGTACACTCATACATATATATAGTCTCATCGTCCCTATATATATACACTAATCCTGCACCCTTAGTTTAAGACCGCTTGGTACAATGTAATAATTATTATTATTACCAAATATACTAATTTCACACAGTAGCAATATTCACAAGTCCATATATATATATATATATATATATATATATATATATATATATAGTCACATCATCCCTATACATATATATATATATATATATATACTAATCATGCACCCCCGACTAAGCCCCATTAGTGCATAACTCCAGAAAATCATGCATCCCCGGGTTAGCACCCATTAATGCACCTATCAATAATAATTCAGCACCCCCGGGTTATCACCCATTAGTGCGCCTAACAATAGAATATTGCATCCCCGGGTTAGCACCCATTAATGCACCTATTAATATTAAACAAGCACCCCCGGGTTATCACCCATTAGTGCGCCTAACAATAATCATCTTTGTACCCCCGGGTTATCACCCATTAGTACACTTATCAATAGAGTTTCTGCACCCCCGAGTTATCACTCATTACTGCTCTTACAATAATATTATATAATAGGCATACACACATCCTATTATAAATTATAGTTATTTCTCCAACCTATATATATACTCTTCATACGCATTTTAACCTCATTACTACGTATAATATAAATAATTAGATTACTATTCTCTCTCGTAATCTCCAAGGTACATTCTCTCTATATCGAAATAATTAAAGCATTAATTCTTACATACTTTCCCAAAATTCCATCTTATTTAAATTTACTATTTGGCAGTTTCTCTCGCTCCAATAAACCGGCGAACTAAAAACTAGACTTTGAGAAAGATCCCCAAAAATTCCCTCTGTCGCTCGAACCAGAAGGGTTGTCGTTTGAACGACTTCCACATGTCACTCAAGTGACTTCACGCGAGATGCCATCTCGCTCGAACGACTTTGCGCGAGATCTCCATCTCGTTTGAACCACTTCGCGCGAGATCCCCATCTCGTTTGAACCACTTCGCGCGAGATCACGCGAGATTTCACTGTTCGTCTTCTTCACCAAACTTCAACGTTTTTCACTATTTTTGAACCTAAAAACCTCTAAGATTCGATTCCCAACAACTCATCATCAATACCCATCAACACCAAACAGGTTATAGATCATTTCTATCATCATAGGATCCTTAATTTGTCATTAATCATCATAATTTCATAAAACCCCCAAATTAATTCATATGAACCCTAGTTTTCCAAATTTCAATTCAAGAACCTAATCAACCCAGATTCGTTCATCAATATATAATCAAATTCCGTGATTTATCCTCTACATATATGAAGGAATTTCTACCATTAATTAAACCAATCCTTAATCATAATTTCAATCTCCAATTTTCACCCAATTAACATATAAATCATGATTAAATCCACCTACACTAACATGAGCATGATTATTGCTAAAAGAAAGCAAGTAATAAACACTTGCCTCGAATATGATGATATGATTCGTTGGTGATGTTGGTATATACGCGTTCCTCTCTTTGCGATCTACGCGTTGGTGGTCACGATTGTACAAGGTGACGCCAAACGAGCCTTCTCTCTTGGAATTTGGCTCTCCCTCACACCCTCCATGGATGTTGTTGATTTGTGTAACATGTTAACCCTAATGAACTTTCCTTAGCTGATATAATTAATCCCAATTTTCGTCCATTAGTTTAACCCAAAAAATCCAAATTACAAAACTACCCCTACGGGAAACCGGTTAGGCCTAAAATTGCCCCGGGACCCAAACTAAAGACCCGGGTATAATATTTTGACTATCTCGACCCTTTCAGACTCAATGGCGCACTTGAAATGACCATACGAGTTACCAAAAATAAATTCTCTTTTTATTCCATTTAATTAGTCCCGACACGACTCACACGCGTGACAGACTTAAATTACCAAACTGCCGTATTTCTCACTTCCGACAATTTATCAAATATCATAATTCCATATTACATATCACACAGTAATATTCAATAGTTCACAACAATAAGTATTAACCCTTGGCACGCTAGTTAATAATGATTTAAATCCGGATTAATAACAAATTAATTTCTCACATTTTAATTTAATTAATCCAACAACAATAATTAATCGCATACTTATTCTCATAATAATAATTAATCACATAATTATTTAAATCATCAAAAATACGGGGTGTTACATACTTCCCCCCTTACAATGGAATTTCGTCCCAAAATTCGAAAAAAGTATACCAGGTATAGGCAACGCTGTAAAAATATTGCGCATCGCATCCCGGCATTCACAAATAAGCTACTCCGTACCACCCATATAGTACGCTATCGAATACCCTTAATAATGAACACTTCACATGTGTTTGCTTTAAACTCCAGGTTACCCTGTCATGTAGGATCTTGCCCAAGCCTTTTTGCTTAAGTTTCACTACTTCAACTATATTTTAGATATTCACTATCTAGCCTTCTACTATTTGCACCTTAGTATATATGTCCTCTTTTCATATACATACGACTTCGTCTCGTGTCGTTCATACAAGTAACTTGGTCGTGCAATATATATTTCACACACAATATATAGGATAATATCGATTCTTCTCCGACATTTGTAATCATAACTGGTCCTTCACCTTTAACTATCAAGTAGGACTACAACCAAGTTTACCATGCCATACTTCTGCTGGTACTCTGCCCGAGCGTGAACTTATAGGAGTTATTTGGACACAAACTCCACTAGTGGAAGGTACTTCTCCCGCCCTCCTCTAAGATCTCAGGGTTCACATAAAATTTTCTCTCCCGCATCCGGTTAGAACGCTTATCCTGCCCATCCCTCTGTGGGTATTAGTCCATACTCAATCGCATCCTAGTACCTATAATCTCACCATCTCATCTACATGAGAAGATCCTTGGGGATACTCTTCCATTCTCTAGTGGAAGGAGCCCCTACTGGTTTCAAATTGTCCACCATTTTTCAACCCGTCAGGTGACCCACTGCAAGACTATCCTTGCAATATTAACCTACTTCGTAACCCATCACCACTGTTGTTTGTATCTTGATACATTTTATACTCTCTTGAATAAATTTCAATTCATCTTGAAACGTAAGTCTCTGACAAAACTTCGTGAATAAGCTTCGGCTTACCCGACTACATGTTATCGAATTCACATGTTAATCAAAATCCACTACCTGATTCAATCACCCAGGGCACCCATACACCCTATGCCTCCCGCATCTTTATACAAAAGACATAAAATTTTTCTTACCTCAATTCTTGCACACTCTGTATACTGATGTGGTAGGGTACACTCAACCACCCCACTAGTCAAAACTTAATCAATCCTTCAATGGCATCATTCATCTATTCCGAAAAATTCTAAGGCCAGGCTACTCTATTGGTCTTAAGTTATAAAAGAATTATCAACTCTCAAATATATTCTTCTATAGGTACAATAACCAACATACAAAACTTATGTACTATCGACCAAACTTCTCTCCAACTCCCGATGTTCGCTAGTTTCATGCGTGGGATGTCTCGCAAAGCGAAATCCAAACAAGGAACCCCCCTGATACACTACTATCTAACCTAGTTGGTTGTTGAGGTCCATAAGGCCTTCAGTACCTACTATGTACTCTCCCACAATCTACGTATTGTGACATAAAAGTTTACTCATCCACTCTCATGTCCTTAAAAGGTAACATGAAGCATGGCGCCCTCACTATCCCAAGTACTTGGCGCTATAGATATATAACGAGCTATATTTCGCCGCTCGTTGAGAACACAATGTATTCTAAGTCTTAATAGACAAATAAATTCCTATGCTCAAAAGTGACATATAATTAGACACTATACTCGCTGAGGTCTATAACACCATAAAAGTTTCATATATATACTCATATCTGGGCCCAACCCTATTTCAGGTGGCGCCGCACAAAGCTAAGGTCACTCCTCCCGAAGTATCCGGCACGACAGTCATAACACTACATATTTACTATCATTTAACCATATGGTAATTAATCACTACACATTACCATAATAAACTCTACTAAAGCTGACTCAATGCAGTAGTAAATTATAACAACAAAACATATTCTTAGGGCCCACCCGGTTCACTCACGGGAAATCATCAAAAAGCCCTGCTAATGACGAGAAACACGTTTGTAACAAGACTGTTAAAACTAATGTTCCCACTAAACACGAACCTCACGCGAAGTTTAGGGTTTCCAATCTACATAAAAGTTGTGGCACACCCATGTCACTAGAATCTATCCTTTACGCACAAGGAAGAAGTAAAACCTCACCAGTCTCGCCAAATCACAGGGTCTTAGCACGTGGCTGCCATCACGACCCATGAACATCTGCAATCGTCATACATCCTAGGATTTCATCCTATAGTTGTCCCCTCTCACCATGGACAATTTATTCCATCTTGTGGATTTCACGCCCATTATTAAAACGTTGGCCCAAACTCTCTAGGACTCAATTATAGCTTTATAAAACTCCCGTTTACATCCCGGGTCCCGTAGACCCTGACATACTGTATGCTACTATTAACGAGGACTATACTAGTCCAGAATGAACCCATCATTCTCGGGTTATAAATTTCCTGGGCCTAATTCTCATGACCCCGAATTCCTTCGCTGGAAGCCTCACCCCTCCAGTTGTTATGCCTAACTATCACGATTTTTCCATTTCTAATCTCTTCGGTCTCACTTCTCAATTGTGGACACATTTAACACTTGTAGTTTTACTTCCTTCACATAAGGAAAGCTTCACGAACTATTTCCCGTCACTGGTCCCACTCACTATTTTGGGGATGTCCTTCCCTCGGACCGACAGTCTCAACTCACTATTATTCTTCCATTGTCCCTTTGGCTATGCTAGCTATTCGGAACTATGGTTGGCCTCTACAGCCTGATTGCCTTCATCATCCTCTTGAAGTTAATCACTTAAAAACATCTAATCGAGTTCCCTATTGGGTATACTCTCACGTGGGGTTTCACTAACACCGTTAAATTCAGTTTCTGCTCTTCAGCAGGTTCGTTAACCCTCTTTACTCCCTTCTCTTGGAAGGACTGCAATCACTAGCAACCGTATAACTTTGATGACATCAACATTAGTCATCCTGTCTGGATTTCTCATCCATATTGGTATTCTACTCACGGGTCCTTTATCAACTATAAACCCTTTGGATAACTCATACCCCTCTTCCAGGTACGAAGTTCATTATGAAATTTAACCTTTCTCTCACGATTGTTTTCTATCTTACCCATTGTGATAAACATCAAAATTTCACTCACATTTTGTTACCACATCGAATGGAAGACTTCACAGTCAAATCGTACTCAAATTTCTATCTAATTTCAAACACACTTCTTCATATGTGGTGATTGCCTCGAATCACTACATGATGCTCCTAAGATCTATAGCTTTTAACTCCAAATTTAGTTATGAGTGCCGTCACGCCCCACTCTACACAATTGCCTTTGAATTTTCTACCTCTGCTGGTCTGTTACACTTTCTCATTTTCTTTTTCGCATCTTCACCGATGGGTTTTCAAAGGATTCTCTCTGATTTCCCCTTTATTGACTATGCTAGGTGGCCCTAAATTCACTCCACCGTTATCTATGACTGTGTCCTGGGAACCCACAGTTCCCGAGTGACAATTTTATTATCTTTTACTTAAGTAATCCTCGTGGTGATTTTTGTCCTAATCACTCTTACCCGATTGATCTATGTCTTCTGTTGAGCTTCTCCTCCCGGAGTTCTTCGTACGGCCCTCGCTGGTCGTTTAAAATGTTCGGGGTTCGAATCACACCGAATTTCGTATAATGAGTCACCTCCATTATGATTCGTAGCAGGAGAACGTAAGTTGCATACGTAAGGGGACACAACAATCCTATCATAAGGCTCTACATCAAAGAATGATACGCTGAAACGTAATAAGCCGCACAGATCCTAAGGACACTAGAACCTGATGCTCTGATACCACCTGTGATACCCTGCCCAATTAAATATAGGGTGATCAGTCCTCTACCAATTTAAAATAGGATATTCAGTTGGTTCATTCTCAGCATCACTGTCGAAAACTTTTTAACATATTAATCACATAATATAAAATTAAGCTAGGTGTCAAAACATTTCCAATTTATTAAAACCAATTAACTTCCATTTATTTCCATGTTAAAATATAAACTATTTGACTCCATAACAATCCAAGAATGAATTATAAACCATCAACATACACAGGAATATAATAAGTACTATACAAGAATTGACTACTGAACTAAATAAAACTGGATAAAACCTCCCAGTTCAAAACTCCAAACCATATAATAAACTGAATACAATATCTCCGATGAAAGAACTATAAGTGGGCGACATATGCCCTAAACAAGAATTCTAGATGAAACTGAATGGAAAGGATAGATGCGTCTACTACAAGGACCTACAACCTCCACAACAGCTGCAGCACATCAAGCAATCCAAATCTCTAAATCTGATACTCCTGTGGCTGAGCACCTAATATAATACATATATATAGCAAAAGAGAGAAGAGATACAAGAAACGGGTCAGAGCCCGATGTGTAAAAATGTATTTTAGCAAGTATTTAAAACTGGTTCTTAAAATAAATCTTATACGCATGTTAGTTATCGAACTCTCACATGAGTTTCTCACCTCTCGTCTATTGTGCACGCCTAACGTACATCTAATCTCCCCCTAGTTATACCTCCCAGTCTAACTAGTCAGAAACCATACTAATACTAACTATGCTCACTAGTAGTATTCCCGTATTGCCCATACAATACGCTATTCAAATAGTTTATATCACAGACAAAATTTCATTATTCATAGTTTGAATGGTTAATCTTTTATTCACTAAGATCATTTTACTTCTCATTTTCATTTTTATCTACTAGTCTTACAAAGTAGAAAATTACCCAAGTACACTCATACATATATATAGTCTCATCATCCCTATATATATACACTAATCCTGCACCCTTAGGTTAAGACCGCTTGGTACAATGTAATAATTATTATTATTACCAAATCTACTAATTTCACACAATAGCAATATTCACAAGTCCATATATATATATATATATATATAGTCACATCATCCCTATACATATATATATACTAATAATGCACCCCCGACTAAGCCCCATTAGTGCATAACTCCAGAAAATCATGCATCCCCGGGTTAGCACCCATTAATGCACCTATCAATAATAATTCAGCACCCTCGGGTTATCACGCATTAGTGCGCCTAACAATAGAATATTGCATCCCCGGGTTAGCACCTATTAATTCACCTATTAATATTAAACCAGCACCCCCGGGTTATCACCCATTAGTGCGCCTAACAATAATCATCTTTGTACCCCCGGGTTATCACCCATTAGTACACTTATCAATAGAGTTTCTGCACCCCTGAGTTATCACTCATTAGTGCTCTTACAATAATATTGTATAATAGGCATACACACATCCTATTATAAATTATAGGTATTTCTCCAACCTATATATATACTCTTCATACGCATTTTAACCTCATTACTACGTATAATATAAATAATTAGATTACTATTCTCTCTCGTAATCTCCAAGGTACATTCTCTCTATACCGAAATAATTAAAGCATTAATTCTTACATACTTTCCCAAAATTCCATCTTATTTAAATTTACTATTTGGCAGTTTCTCTCGCTCCAATAAATCGGCGAACTCAAAACTAGACTTTGAGAAAGATCCCCAAAAATTCCCTCTTTTGCTCGAACCAGAAGGGTTGTCGTTTGAACGACTTCCACATGTCGCTCAAGGGACTTCACGCGAGATGCCATCTCTCTTGAACGACTTCGCGCGAGATCTCCATCTCGTTTGAACCACTTCGCGCGAGATCCCCATCTCGTTTGAACCACTTCGCGCGAGATCGCGCGAGATTGCATTGTTCGTCTTCTTCACCAAACTTCAACGTTTTTCACCATTTTTGAACCTAAAAACCTCTAAGATTAGATTCCCAACAACTCATCATTAATACCCATCAACAACAAACTAGTTATAGATCATTTCTATCATCCTAGGATCCTTAATTCGTCATTAATCATCATAATTGCATAAAACCCCCAAATTAATTCACATGAACCCTAGTTTTCCAAATTTCAATTCAAGAACCTAATCAACCCAGATTCGTTCATCAATATATAATCAAATTTCGTGATTTATCCTCTACATACATGAAGGAATTTCTACCATTAATTAAACCAATCCTTAATCATAATTTCAATCTCCAATTTTCACCCAATTAGCATATAAATCATGATTAAATCCACCTACACTAACATGAGCATGATTATTGCTAATAGAAAGCAAGTAATAAACACTTGCCTCTAATATGATGATCTGATCCATTGGTGATGTTGGTATATACGCATTCCTCTCTTTGCGATCTACGCGTTGGTGGTCACGATTGTACAAGGTGACGCCAAACGAGCCTTCTCTCTTGGAATTTGGCTCTCCTTCACACCCTCCATGGCCGTTGTTGATTTGTGTAACCTGTTAACCCTAATGAACTTTCCTTAGCTGATATAATTATTCCTAATTTTCGTCCATTAGTTTAGCCCAAATAATCCAAATTACAAAACTACCCCTACGGGGTGTCGGTTAGGCCTAAAATCGCCCCGGGACCCAAACTAAACACTAGGGTATACTATTTTGACTATCTCAACCCTTTAGGACTCAATGGAGCGCTCTAAATGACCATACAAGTTACCAAAAATAAATTCTCTTTTTATTCCCTTTAATTAGTCCCGACACGACTCACACGCGTGACAGACTTAAATTACCAAACTGCCGTATTTCTCACTTCCAAAAATTTATCAAATATCATAATTCCATATTACATATCACACAGTAATATTCAATATTTCACTACAATAAGTATTAACCCTTGGCACGCTAGTTAATAATTATTTAAATTCGGATTAATAACAAATTAATTTCTCACATTTTAATTTAATTAATCCAACAACAATAATTAATCGCATACTTATTCTCAAAATAATAATTAATCACATAATTATTTAAATCGTCCAAAATACGGGGTGTTACAAGTGTGCCCCCCTTCCCTTGCGCGGTCGACTGGTTTGATCGCGGTCAATCGATGCTCTGTTTTTGCCCGAAATATCTGTAGCCTCTTTTTCTATTTTTCTTTTTTTCCCTTTTTTTTCCTTTTTAATGTAACTAAACCCTTTTTCTTTTTCTTTTACTAGTTAATTTTAACTTAATATATAAAGCAAGTTTTGTTTATTTTTGGAGAGGATCTTTTATTATCTTTAGTTTAGGGTTTGTAACTTTAGGACCTTTACCCGTTTCCTCCATTTTTCTTTGGTGTATCCATTTTAATGTAAGTTTTTTAATATTTATTCTTCTTCTAGCTTTGTGCTTTATTTACTTGCTTTCTAATTTAGTTTTTTTTCGTGCTTTCCATTTTCTTCCATGCCTAGATAATTCTAGAGTTAATTTAATTAGTTAGTTTAATTAATGCTTTTATTTATGTGTAGTGGCTAGTTTAGGCTAGTTTGTGTCGGATTGAACTCACCTCGGGTTGACGGGTTGCTTTGCTTTGGTGATGGTTTCTCACGGGTTTAATTCAAGCGTGTGGTCCCAGTTATTATGCCTAGGAGATTTAACGGGGTATATCATGTATGCTCCGTATTTACAAACCTGCGTGCATACTTTTTGGGATATTTGTTGACGCCAAAATCATTTTAGTCCTTTATACGAATTTAGGGGTGTGACAAATCTTAATTTAATTAGTTGATGAAACGAGATGCAATCTTAATAATCCGTGAACCCATGGAACTTTTTATACTAATTAAGTCGGGGTGAGGGATATTCGACGCAACCTATAGTTTTTATTCTCTCTGTTAATTTATTTTAAATACACTCATGCCTAGTTTATCTTTTATTTCTTTTTTGTTAACAAATTACCTTTTACACTTTTATTTTAGAAGTATCAAACCAATTAAAATTCTACCAACTCGTCTCTGTGGATTTTTGATACCCAGACTCGTTGCTATACTCCCTTAAAAGAGTGTAGTCATAGTTTAGATTTTTGTATTAAGGCATTGAACAGAAAACAATGATTGGTGTGCTGACTACGCGCTACTTTTCATGCCTAATCAAAATGGCGCCGTTGCCTGGACTTGATGTTTTAGAATTTATTTGATTTAGTATTTCGTAGTATTTTTTTTTCTATTTGTATTTTTTGCGTAAGATTTTATTAGGACTTCTACATTTGAGCGCCAAGAACTGCTTGAGTTCGCGCGCGCATCACTTTGTGGATTTCGCCACTTCGAGACATCTTTGGGGTAAGCATGTCTTATTCCAATCCTTTCGGTAATCATTATGATAATTCTCAAAATCCCCGTAAACCTATGACTTTTGGTCAATACTTAGAGTCCCAAAAAATTGCAAATTCAAAAATGACTTTGGGCGAGGATTAGAAAAGTCAAGCTTTGGAGTGAGTGTATTTTGAGGATGATGATAACGATTTTGGGCCTCTAATTCCTTATAATAAGAATTTTGAAACAAATTGCAATAGTTTTCAAAATTCTTATAATAATGAGTTTGAGTATAGTTTCGATTATAGTTTTCAAACTTCTCATTTGCAAGAATCCGCGCCTCGACCTATGATATTCGGTGATGGCTTGCTCATGCTTGAAAATGAGAAATATGAAAACCGTTATCGGGAAGAAAATCATTGTTGGGAGCAAGAGTTGGATTTATTATTCGAATCCGACAATGATTTATCTTCCAAGACTTTTGAAGTTGAGGAATGTTTTGAACCAAATGAGAACTTTGCGCCTACTTTGGAACAAACCATTCTGACTTCACCCATCTTTTAATTGAGAATGAAAGTGAGGATGAAATGGATGTAGTATCCATTTGCAATCAAATGATTTCTTATTTGGCTCCCAAAGAAGAAGATTCCATTGAAAATGATCTTATTTCCTTTGAAACTCAATCTTCAAGTGACGATGACTCATGTCTTGAGTTTGAATTTCTTTCCTCCCCCTTTTCATTCTCCGTTATCGCACCGTCACAAGTACCCGATGAATCGATTCCGAACTTTAAAACGTTTAACCATTTTACCGACGAGGAGTACTTGCTCGAGTTTCTCTCCATGAAGGAAACTTTGCCTCCATGTGCGCCACCTCCCATTCCACTTGCTAAATATTTGGGAGATGATTCAATTTTTATTGGCCTCCATGTGTATTTGTCACCTGTCTTATCCAAATACCCCATCCTCCCTTCGACATTTTTAATTGGGGATAGTTATTTTCTTACACATTACACATGCCTTCTGTTGTTCAAATGTAATTGCTATTTTCTAGGAGGCATGCATGAGAGGGAGGGTCCGCCGTTGATCTTTCAAAGCCAAATCGTATTTTGGGTCGACCCTAAAAAATTTCAACTTCTAGTGTATAGTTAATTAGAAGTTAAAATTGTAGGTTGTAAATAGTTAGTTGTCAGTTTCTTTATTTTTCTTCTTTATTCTTACTTATAGTCTAGTGTAATTTGTTAAAAGAGTTATTCTTTCTTTTTGTTATGCTTTGGTACTAACATGTTTTGTAGAATCTTTGGACTCGTACTTTCTGGAGATCGCTCTATTGTGGGTAATATCGCTCTTTTCCTCTCTTTAACTTGGTTCTTAATTTACATTGAGGACAATGTCAGGTTTTAAGATAGGGGTGTGGGATATTATATCCATTCATTGGTAGTTTCTTTGATTTGATTACATGTTATTTCCAAGTATGCTTTTCTTAGAAAAATTTATTAATTTCACAAAGATTTTCTTTCTTTTTTTTTCCTTTTTGGGCATTTTACCTTTGTTTTCGAGATAAATTTTAATAATTGCCCGATCCATTAGACAACTCAACGATGCATGTTCTCGATTTTAGAAGTTATTAGACTTTAGTCCTCAATCATTGATATTATGAATAACTTCATGAATTAAACCTTAATCCCATGAGCACATGCATTTTTCTTGTTTTATTGATTTGGTTTAATATTTTTATAACTCGATAATGTTTTGTTGCATTGTATATACTTATACCGAGTAAGCTTTGTACCTTTCGTCGTTTGTGAGTGTATACACTATTCTTCCCTCCTTAAAAATGTTGAATTCGTTGGTAATCTCACTATTCTTTCATTGATCGTTCATTAATTGAGTTCATACTTGAAATGTATTACTTGAGCATGATTTTTAAAGTTTGTTTTGACTCGAGAATTGCATAAACTTTAGGAAATGATCATAGGCCATCCTTTTTATATCACCCATATTGACCTTAACCTCGCCTTAAATGTTTCCCTCGTTAACCCCTTTGAGCCTAAATATTATCCTTTCGTTTCATAACCCAAAATTCCCATAACCAACTCTGAATTGGAGTTATTCACCATATATATTACCTTTCATACCTTTGTTTGGAATATTACTTGGGATTGACTGATGTTGCATTGCGGTTGCAATTTAGGCATGTGAGAGTGTGAAAAGTAAAGAAAAGAAAGTAGTGGAAAAGAAAAGAAAAAGAAAAAAAAAGAAAAGAAAAGAAAAGAAAACATGAAAAATGAAGAAAAGAAAAGAAAGAGAAAGATGTATATGTTGTGTATAGTGTTCAATAAGCTTTGTTTACTCTCCCATTTATTATATTCAATGCCTTTTATGGAACTTATTTTCCAATTTTTGAAATTTCCCGTATTTTTCCATTATCCCGAGTTTTCATCTCTGAACACTTAAATCCGTACATACATATCCTTCGTTTCGTACCCTAGCCTAGCCTACATTATAACCCTTTTCAAGTCCTATGTGATCTAGGGTGAATTTAATTCAAAAGTTGAAATAGTTTAGATAATATGTGAAAATGCATTTTTCCTCTTTTAATAAGCGGTGTCTTTCATTGAGATTACAATTTTTCATTTTCTATGTAGCGTTCTTCATTTGTGACATGTGCACGGCCTAGTTTCCATTTACATTTACTCTGTATGCCCGCATGTCCCATGTGTTACCTCCCTATTTCGAGTGAATTCATTTGATGAGTGTAATGCCCGTGAGGATTGAATATATGCTTGCTTTTATGTTTATCCGATTTATATAAATTTTTGCCAAATCATACTTTACATCTGCTCACTCCCCTCCCACATTTTAAGGTTTCAATTACAGGAGGTTTATTCTATAATGTTGATAATATGGACTTTTGTTTGAATTCGTTCGATATGCTAATTACATGTTGAAATCTTGTTCGTTGTTGTTGAGTTTTTCGCATGTTAGGTTGGGCATTATTTTGAGGAAACCATATGATGTTTGTGGGTTTCATCCCTAAAACCCCGCACGAGACGACACTTTTCCATTAGGGTAACCTAGGGGTTTAACGGCTTATTGCGTATGCAAAATGCAATCGTTCGCCCGCGAAAGTGGCCTTATCCCTTTTATCGCTTTTGTATTTATCTCATGTTTTGTGTTTTTCTTACAGTTCTTCTTATGTTGAATTTCATTACTAGGGACTACCAATATGTAAGTCCTAACGAGCCAAGGAAAACAAAACCATGGTCCAGGCGATCAATATTTTTTGATTTTTCATATTAGAAAGATCATCATGTAAGGCATGTAACTGATGTGACGTACAGAGAGCAGAATATTGCAGAACATCTGATAGGAATATGTATGGGTGGATCTCATTCCAAAGATGGAGAGCAGTCTTGTCGAGATCTATAGGATATGAAGCTAAAGATGAAGTTTTGGTTAAAAATGATCCTACAACAGGAAGAATTTCTACCCCTCCGTCTACTTTCATTTTGATCGGGCAATTATTAAAATTTATTATCGGAAACAAGGCAAAATTCCCAACAAAGGAGAAAAAAGAAAGAAAATATTTTTTGGAATTTTTCAAATTTTTCACAAAAAGTCATACTTAGTAACTAAATGTGAGCAAATCCATGGACTACACATGAAATGGATAGAATATCCTACACCCCCTAACTTAAATGTTGCATTGTCCTCAATGCGCATTAAGAACACAACACAAAGAGAGGAAAATAACGATTTTACCCAAAATTGGAGCGATCTCCATAAGCGCGAGTCCAAAGGAATCTACAAAATAAGTTAGTACCGAGCATAGCAAAAACAAATAACAAAAAGTTAACTAATTACACTAGACTAAATTAAAAGGAAAAAAAAGTAGGAAATAAAGAAAATTAAAAAGCTAACTATTTACAACCTACTATTTAGACTTCACACTAACTATACACTAGAAGTCTAAATAGTTGAGGGTCCACCCAAAAAGGGATTTGACTTTGAAAGATCAATGGTGGACCCTCCAAAGCGAACATGCCTCCCGGAAAATAAGAATTCCGTTTGAACAACGGAAGGCATGTGGGTGGTGAAAAAAGTGAACCATCGCCAATTTGAAATTTTGGGCGGACGATGGGGGATTTGGATAATAAGGGGGAAAGGTACACTTGAGGTCCAAGAAAAATTGACTCATCTCCCAAAGATTTTTCAAATGGAATGGGAGATGGTGCACACATCGGGATAACATCCATCGAAAACAAGTCCGGCAAGGAGTCCTCATCGGCAAAAAGTGTAGAAGTTTTAAAAGTTTCTACCGACTCATAGGAATCAACCGGTAATTCTAATGGTTCAATGACGAAAAACATAAATGGTAATGAAATAAATTCAATATCCATCAACATATCGTCGGAAGGAGATTGAATTTCGGGGGAGAGAGATTCAGATTCGATGAGAAATTCTTTGAAAAATTGAGGTGAAACACAAGTTTCCACCTCCTCGTTGTTTTGTGCATAAGAATTCATCTCATCGCAAAGTGCACCAAGTCTCATTCCAGCATCATTTAGGCTTTCCAAACCTTGGGAGTAAAGAAGCAAAGTTTCTTCCAAAGTAGGCTTCCTCGGCTCAAGAGCCTCGGACTCCTCATTTGGTTGAAACTCGTCTTCGAAAGTAATGAAATAAGAACCGTCATTGGATTCGAATAATGAATCCAACTCAAACTCCCAATAACGATTTTCATTCCGATAAATGTTTTCAAGTCTTTCATTTTCAAGAAAATCTTGAAAATGGAAAACTTGAAAACTATCCCCAAAGTATGAATCATTAGAATAACCGTAATAACTATAATAGTAGGACATGATTACCTCGTTGTTTGCAGATGGAGAATCCGAGCAAGAAAGTGAGAAACCGCGAATCAAAGTTTCTTAGCGCTCAAATATGCTATCCTGCAAAAAAGGTTAAAACAAAGAATACAAATACAAAAGGAAAAATACTACGAAATAATAAAAAAATTACTATCTAAAACACACTCCCCGACAATGGCACCATTTTGTGACCGGGCGGAAAAAGTGTGTTCGTATGAGGACACAATCGTTGTGTGTTTCGCCGCCGCAATACAAAAGAAAACCTAAACTACAACTACACTTGACAAGCAAGTACAGCGGTAAGTCGGGTATCGTAAGAAATCCACATGGAGTGATTAAATTTTAGATGTTAATTATTTTAAAACTTCAAGAATAAAAATGTAAAAGATGATAGGGTGGTTATGGTGATAAAAGAAAAGAGAAGTTACCGTTAAATTAAAGGAAAGCGAGGATCGGGATCACATTCTACCCCAAGGATCGAAAAAACTACTAATTAGAATTTTGATTCGAAAACATTTAATCGATCATTTTCAATTAAGCATAAACATCACACAATAAGGAATTTAATCCAAAGTTGCGAGATTAAACATTTAATGTAAAATGGTCACACGCGGATTAAATTCGGAATATCGCTATAAACACTAAAGTTGCATGAAAAATAAAGTTAAACGCATAATAATCCAACTTTAATACACGCGATTTCAATTAAATGCAATTTCACACGAAAACCTAACTTTCGAGGTTCTAAACCCGTAAATGGCAGAACACAATCCCGAACCGATTTATCTATGGACAAATCATGGAAATAAACTAATTTACACTAATATTACACTATAAAAGCAATAAATAACAATAAATAAACTTATCTAGGCATGGAAAAAGGAAAGAAAGCAAGGAAAACAACTATATTAAGGAAGAAAAGGTTAAGGTACAACTTACAAAACAAAGAGTACAACCATCCAAAGCAAGAGGGATAGGGTTTAGCTCCCAATTATAAAAGCCCTAAATCTAGCCAAAAATGAAATTATCTAAGATCCTCTCTTCAAAATGAAGAGATAAGGGTTAAATACAAAATATCCCATGGCAAAATTGTAAATAAAAAAGAAAATTGCCAAATATCAGCAGGGCCGAATCGATTTGGCATGGAGCCGAATCGATTTGGTCCCCCGATATTTGGCTACTGGTCCAAGCCAAATCGATTTGTCTAGGAGGCCGAATCGATTTGGCCTGGAGCCGAATCGATTTGGCTTCCTGGTTTTGGTCTCTTTGGAATCCTCTTCCGCTAAAAGTCTCATAACTTCTTCGTTCGAACTCGGAATCGTGCACCGTTTGCGGCCACGCGAAGCTTGTTCAGAGGGATAAAACTTTCATGAAGAAATTGGGACAATTTCCCAAATTGTGAATTGACTAAAATGCCCTTACGCGTGCGGATTTGTACGAAACTTCACCGGAATGCATCCAACTTCATACTTAGCACCTGTAATCCCTACAAAAGACCAAATATACCTCATATAGCATGTTAACATATAAAATGGAGGTTGTCTGATTATCGAGCATAAATATAGGAATTAAGGTACCCGAGGGGGCTAATAACGCATACGTTAACGGGTGAAATACGCAATATTTGCGTCGTATCATTTATGACATAATTCATTTAAGCTGGGCATTCAGCTCAAATCAATGAACAAGACTTAGCAAAAACTAATTTAGCTCTTCTTAGTATTTGCAAATTAGATAAGATCAATGAATATAACAATAATTATGAAAAGCTATATTACCAACTTAAAGAATTTGGTGAGAACTTAAAAGATGAATATTTTAGAAAAATATTTGCTATTGGACAAATCCTAATCAATGAATACAGGAATTGGCCAGGACTTGCTGGAATTAAGAATAACTCCCTTGATGAAAAAATTAATTTTTTCAAAGACTATATTATATCTAAAAGATGAGATATAACTCAAGGAAAGTTAATTGAAGAAAGTTTCAAACAGATTCCTCCAATTAAAGATGAAAGAGACATTGCTCCAATCCAATGGGGATGTGGTAATGAATTTAAAGAAAGGAAATTCGAAAAGAGTAAACCAGGTTGGAAACAAAGGGCTAGGACTTTTGGTTTTCCAAAGAAATATAAATTCAGACCACCTACAACATTTAGATAAAGGAATTTTAGAGCCAAGAAAAATAGATTTAACCAAAGAGAGTATTTTAAGAATAATACCAACAAAGAAGATTGTATTTTAAGAAGGTCACTTTGCTAAAGATTGTACCAATAAGAAAGATAAAGAGAGTATTAAGATTATTAATACAATATTACATTTTGCAGATCAAGAAGAATTATATATATTATATGCTATAATATTATTAGACATAGAAGATGTTACTACGATGAAGAAAATTATTGTACATTTGAAATGAAATGTAGCAAGAAAGGCTTTAGTTGTGTGGGATGTTTTGAGACTATACAAAATGAACTATTTATGGCTTGTGTCATTTGTCAATTACACTACCATGAAAGTTGTTGAAGAACTAGATTTCAAGCAATTTATACTAACCAATATGATGCTTAACTAGATCAAGATATTAAACTCTATCATCAAGACATAGATAAAAACATAGCCAAGAGATTACAAGAAAATGTACACTTAAAAGGAAAGGGAATTTCCTATGATTTAGAAGAAAGGTACTCAGAAAGTAGTACAAATGACTTAACACCAATATATATTGTAAATAAACCTCTGAAAGGAATATCTATTCTAGAAAATAATAATTTAGGAATTTCCACTAAACCAAATGCATGTTTTATTTAAACAACACAAAGATTATGCTAAAAGACTTTCAGCTTTTATAGATACAGGATGCTCGCAGAGTATTTGTAAGGACAATGCCTTCCCTGAAGAATATTTTCAAGATACTAAGCATGAGATTCATGGTAAGGTAGCTAATGGATAACCATTTACCTTATATTTTTAGACCATTCCTATTTTCTTCAAAATAGGAAATAAGAAAGGCAAAACTGTAAATCATTAGTTTTAGATTATGCATCCCTGACTTAGTTTCATAGGAAACATTTATTTAGGTCAAGACTTATTAGTAAATATCATCCTTATACCAAATATAATGATAAGATGTTACTAAGCAATACAAAGGAGTTTAATATTATCGACCCTCTAATTGAATACAAGATTGTTTTTTACCTTATACTAGTCAAGCCCAATAACCCATCGGAGTTCTTTAGCTTAGCATGGTGGACCTAGACATATAACCTAACAAGAAGCCAAGAAATAACTAAACCCTTACAAAAAAGAATGTAAGTGTCCAGACCAAAAGTGTTATAAGCAAATATCACTTATACAATAAGAAATCCTAAATCAATCCCAACAAGCTTTATTAAAGGCCCAAGCTATATCCAAACAAAAGAAAATGGATATAGAAGTAGAAAAAGAAAAGATTAGGTAATTACAGAGCCTACTCCAGGAGAACGTCCCTTTGCTAAGTGGGACAAATACCAAAGTTATTGTTAAATTATTCCTATTAACCCAAATACCACAATTGATGGTGGAACTTATAAGAAATGATATTCACAAAAAGATAGAGAATAATTTAAAAAAGAAATAGATGAAATTCTTAAACTAGGAATTGTTAGAGAAAGAAAAATTAGACATAATCGCCTTACCTTCTACGTTCAAAATGAGTCTGAGCATAAGAGAGGAAAAAGACGTATGGTCATAGACTATAGACATCTTAATAAGAATTGTGAATTTGATTCTTATAAAATACCAGACAAGAATAATGTAATCAATCTGATTGAAGATAAAATTATATTTAGTAAGTTTTATTGCAAATCAGGCTTTTGGCAAATTAAGATGTACCTAGACAGTATAGCTTGGACGACTTTTAGTGTGCCCCAAGGAAAGTATGAATGGTTAGTTATGCCATTTGGATACTTGAATTCCCCAAAATTATTTCAAAGACGAATGGATAATATTTTTATACCTCACTTAGAATTTTATCTGGTTTTATATAATTGATATTCATATAACCAGCAAGACTGAAGTAGAACATGTAAACCATATTAAGAAGATTATTTTAGAATTGGATAAACATGGAATTTTTATTTCTGAAAAGTAAATGCATTTATTCCATACCAAAATATACTTTGTGGGAATTCATATTAATAAATGAAAATTATCCTTAGCAAAACATATAACTAAGAAGATTTTTAAATTTCCAGACCATCATAGAGATAGAAAACAATTATAATTATTTTTAGGATTGCTTAATTGTAGTGTTGATTTTATTAAGAACCTTGCTTGAAAAAGATAAATCTTAACATCCAAATTAAAAGGAACAGATAAAACTAATCCTTTTAAATGGATTAAAGACGAATTTGAAGTTATAAAACATAACAAAGAAGCAGTCAAGTATATTCCTCTACTTGAACTGTCTAATGCCAAATATCAGTTTATATAGAAACAGATGCTTCAGACAAGTAATTGGGAGCAATGTACTTTGCCATTGATCATCAGACAAAAAAGAAAAAACTTTGAAGATACAGTTCTGGAACCTTTATAGATCCAAAAATAAGATATACTGCCCATGAAAAACGTTTTTTCTATAGTTCTCACTATAGAAAAAAATATGCTCTTTCTTAGACCTAAGCATTTTATTATTTATACTGATTTATCTTAAGTAGTAAAATTCAGAGACTTAAACTTATCAAAATCAAGAACCAATAAATTAATTAAATGGAAGCAATTTCTTGGTGGATATGACTTCTTAGTTATTCATATTAAAGGAAGTAAAAACACTATTCTAGACCTTATATCTAGAAAACCCATGTCTGCTAACACTAATATTATTTCTTGTTTTACGATGCAAACGGATTTAGACACCATGAGTTCCTTTCGAACAATTAGATTAAACAAAGAAGACGTTACAGACCATCTCAGACGTGTAAAATCATATGCTGGTAAAATGCAAAAACAGACTTATATCCAAGACAATCAAGAAAGACCAATTCTGGAAAACTTTGATGATATTCTTGTTCTTCCTGAAAAATCAAGAAATGAAATTGTTGCCCAGAATAGACTTATTGGGAAAATGTATTTTCCCCAATATAGACTCGATCAAAGATATCCATACTTAATAAAATATAAAATAGAATTTTAAGATGATGAAAATACTCTTATAAATGCCATATGGTGGAATGTAAAGAATAAACTATGGGTAGAATTCAAGCAGAATTTAGTGGTTGTTGCTAGATTCATGAGAATCAAAAGACTTGTAGTTATTCAACTCAGTGGTACTGCTATTCCTAGACCTCAGACTCAGACATATGCTCAGACTCTTAGATAAACCTTCAAATGTAGACCTATCGATAATTTCTATTATAAAAAAAAGACTTATAAGACTAAGATTATTATACCATTTGGTAATAATAATCTTCCAATTTCAGAAGACTGTCAGAAAGAGGGTGATAATATTATTGACTATTTCGATATGATATTATCTAAGATTAACGAAGATGACTCAATAATTAGTGTCTTCTTCAAAGAATTCCCAAAAATTTATCATTTTGGAGAAGCAGAAATGGCACATATAACTCTTACAGACTATGGATTCATTGGATTCATCCATATGCAAACTTTAGAAGACTCTATTACTCTTAGAAAATCTATCCATGAGTATGCCAAGAAGATAGAAGAATTTTTCCCTTGTTTGTTAGAATTTAACAAATTCCTCCAAATTCTTACAGGGGAAAAGGGTTTAAAGATTTAGACTCGTTAGATTTCATCCTTTGCATTTGAAGACTTTGATATCATTTTTTAAGACTAAACCAAAGACTTATCTGTTAACAAGTCCAAATTCCAGATTACCCAAGCGATGGAAACAATCGAGATTATAAATAAAACTACTAGTAAGCCAAGAAAGATGGTATACTGTATACCATCATGCAAACTTAATTATTCAAGATGATGAGCCATTCAACGTTAGGCTCAAGAGAGAATCTAAAGAAGTGGTGGAGGTAGTTTTTCCATATAACATCTAGGTGGTGGGCCTTATTGATGAATACTAAAATAATAATAATGCTCCACTAAATAAAGATGAATTAGATAAGAAAAAATAAGACATATATGGGATAAAAAAGGGACCCTCTTTATTCGAAGAATTATTGAAGATGAAAGATTCGTGACACAAAATGCCAAGACTACTTTTTGAGAAAGAAAAAAGTGATAAACTCAAACAGAATTATCAAAAGACGCCCAATTTGCTTTTTGAAAAGAAAAATCATGTAAACTTTAATTATTGTATTTTATTTTCACCGGTTTGCTTTTGGTAGACGGTTATCAATCATTTGTAGTGCCCTTTAATGATAAAAAGGAGTGTTTGGCAGAGGAAAGGGGAGAGGTAAAATAGAGAGTGAGAGAAATAGTAAGAGAAATAAAGTAATATGTCTATTAATGAGTTAACCTCTCATAGTTAGGGGAGAGGTGAGAAATATATGTACTTTTGTTATGAAATAAAAGTATTTTCTTTTACCAAATATATAATGTTAAGTTGTTATTATGCTTTAAACATCTCTAAATTTTTGTTCATAAAGAACTGTTGTGTAGAACCCCGAGTGTAGCACATAGGTGTTATACTGTTGAACTACCGTCAGGTGCTGATTTGCCGTGAGGCGTTATCTAGGTGGGCGTTAAGCGTGGTAATGTACAAGCAGGAAATGGGTCTAATACCAACAGAGGATTGGGGTGTGACACATAAAGAGAGAGTTGCAGGAGGTACATGTTGGAGAAGAATAGTAACAAACTAAAGAGATAAAGGGAAGAAGATAAAGTAATTGCAGACCGGAAGGAAGGTATAATATCCAACCAAACCCCTGGCTATTTCAAATATTATTGTTAAATCTTAAAAGCACTTCTATGAGCCTTCAAATAACTACAGACTTTCTAGCATTTGTTAATAAAACAAATTCAGACTTAACAAGATAAATCCATGAGTGGACTCTCTCAGATCCCTCAGAAAGACTACTTATAGAAACTGCTTTAATGTACGAAGGAGGTACTTACACATATATAGACCAGATTATTGTGTGGTTAACACGTGAAGTACCTAGAATAGAAATAATTAGAACAGAGATCCGTGATATCTTTAAATAAGATTTAAGATCTGAATATTTTGGCAAAAGAACTTTCAGAACCAGAAAAGTATCAAGAATATATTAGAATACTTAGAGATACTATGGATATTTTGAAATATATTAGATGCAAAAGGTTAGTTGAAACAAGAATTATACTAATTAGATCAAGAGGAGTTCGTCCTCTTCTTAAATACGTTGAGACAGTTGCCCCAAGAACGTATATAAGACTTTTGTTATCCTACGATGATAGTGATTTAAACGAATTTATAGAGGACAATATAATTCATATTGTTAATAAAATATATAAAGATACTAGATGGATAAAACCTCAAAACCATATAAGGTGTTTAAGATTAGATTATTTTCCTTCGAAGCCTCTTAAAATTTCTAGACACCCCGAGAAAAATAGTTGGATAGATAATTCTCACTATTTCTAAAAATAGTACAATAGTGATGAAGAAAGCTTAGGAAATAGACATGAACCCTCTACACTTAGGCTTCCAGATTAATTAGATTTTAAAATAAGCTTAAATAGAATCTAGAAATTATTGGGGTAAAAATTTCTATTCCAAGAAACCTTAGAAAGAGAAGGTGGTCCATAAAAGACAAAAGTAGCTAATTAATCTGGAGGGTAGCTAATCTACATTTTATCCGCATATTTAAATCCGCATAGGAGCCTGACTGTGTATATCCAAGAGGGAGTGAATTGATTAATGTAAATTAAATGGTTATATGAAACTTTTCAAACTTCCCTTTTACAGATTAATTTATGGGAGGAAGTGGTGCGGATTATTATTGTACCGTACGTTTTGGTACCAAAAAAATGGTTTTGATTACATACTATAAAATACTAGAAATCGATTTTACCAAAATCGAAAATACCATAAAAATGTTGGTTGCTTTTGTTTTTTAGGCATAATACACCGACTTACCGAATTTAATGTACGAGATTTACCAAATTCAGCGTGCCAAAATTACCGCATATTACCATACGTACTTATAATATAATATCGAGATAAAAATATAAAATAGGTACTCAAAATATATAAATATATATATATATATATATATATATATATATATATATATATATATATATATATATATATATATATATATATATATATATATATATATATATATAGAGAGAGAGAGAGAGAGAGAGAGAGAGAGAGAGAGAGAGAGGGAGACACACACACACACACACCCCCTTTATTTTTTTAAGCACATCTCAGTCATTGGTTTAACTAGATATAAAAGCCAAACCCTAAAACTATTTAAACCTAAGAATTCATTCATCCACTCTTTAAAGCAGCAAATAAGCACATGATGGAAATTCAACGCAGCAAGAAACCACTTAACAACGAAACGGTAAAGATATCTTCCCCCTCCTTTCAATCTCCCATGACAATCATACTCACACACACCCCACAAGCACACAACATATGCACCACACGCATGAAACACACATGTACACACCCCACACACACTTTGGGATGATTTGAGGTTAGTTTTTTCATATTCTTTGCTTAGTTTTTTCATATTCTTTGCACTATTTCTTTTAATTTGTTTCTAATATTCGAAAAAGAATTGAAATCAAGATAGAAAATGATGTTCAGGACTACTACCTTAATTGTGGGAACTATGCTTAGAGTTTTGGAATAGCTTGATCTTAGAGTTTTAGAATTTTGTACTTTGATGAATTGTATCACTATGCTTTTAATTTTATTGGAATACATAGGTTCAGTTTTGTTCAAAAATCAGGTGAAATTGGACTTTCAGACAACGATTATGTGTTTTATACCAAGTATGTTGAGGTAGAATTTTGTTTAAGGTCAATTTATTTTGTATTTTGATTAATTATATATGTTCATGGTGTCATTGAGGCTAAATTTGTAGATTAAGATTTAGTTGTGCATCTCATAACAATTTTTTCAGAATGTGAATTTTTTTATAGCAATTCCTATGTTTATGTGTTTTTTTTTGAATTATTTGAAAGCAAAAGAGATATTTACTTCCCTATAACAATTGGTGATTTTATTTGAATTATTTGAAATATTAAGATATTATTCAGTTTGTTGAAATGTTGTGTTCAAGTCTTCAAATGTTGTTGCGTTAATTTTTTTTTTAATTTGTAGGTTTGGATAAGGAGTGTACACAATTAATTATGCCATTTAGTTCTTGCATCATGCTCATATTATTTTGTAGTGTATTTTATATTAGATTCAAGTTTTAACAAATGCAATTAAATGGATTAAACGAGGTTAAAATTTTGTACCAAAACTTGTACCAGATTTACTAAATGTATAAAATCGACTTGTAATTTTGGTATTTATCAAGAAATAGCCAAAAAAAATCGAAATTATCGAAACCAAAAATTACTTAAAATACCGAAATACCAACCAATTTGATTTTAGTTTCTGTTTGGATGCACCGGATCATATATTCGATACAAACGGTTACACCATCCAAATTATTGGTTTGGTTTTTATAAGGAGTTGTTACTGACCAAACTGTACCGCCCCTAATTAATTGTAATAGGATGCTTCAATTAATAATGAAGCAATTAATAATTAAGAGTATTTAATTACTAACTTAATCTTTTTGGCTCTACCATTGCTGGTGCCCAAGTGCGGATGTGAAACGAGGTGAGTTAGTGTCAGGTTTAAAGCCGATTGTAAAATTTATGTCAAATCTTGTGATGTATTTTCTAGTTAAAAGAAGAAACGTAAAAAAAATAACATACATAAAATTAGATTTGGTACGTGGAAGTTTAGAACACTAACTGGCAAGTGTAAAGAGCTTATGGATACCTTCAAAATGGAGAAAAATCAACATAGCATTCCTACAAGAAACTAAATGGAAGGGTGAAAAGGCTAGAGATATGGGAGAAGGTTATAAATTATTTTACTCAGGAGGGATAGATTATCATAAAAATGTGATGGGTATCATTGTTGATCACTGTATGAAAGATAAAGTCGTGGATGTTAAAAAATGGGGAGATAGATTAATAAGTATTAAAATTGTCTTAGATAAAATAATATTGAATATTATAAGTACTTACGAGCCCTAAGGAGCGTTAGATGAAAATGTAAAAAAAAATATTTTTGGAATTATTGGATGAAGTATTATAACTAATTTCTATGCATGAAAACATATTTTGAGGAGGTGACTTGAATGGATATGTAGGAGTATAACGGGATGGTTATCCAAGGATACACAGAGGTTGCCGCTTTGGTATGAGAAATGAAGGAGGAGAAACTATCTTAGAATTTGATTAGGCATACGATCTAGCATTAACAAACACATTTAAAAAAAAAGCGATGAACATTTAATAACATTTAAAAGTGGAGATAATAAAACTCAAATAGACTATTTATTACTTAGGAGAATAGATTTATACAGACACAAAGATTATAAAGTTATACGAGATGAAATCTTAACAAATCAACATCATCTATTAATAATAGTTTTAGCAAGTAAAGGATTTAAGTAATGAAAAGAGAAAATAGGTTATTAAAATATAAAATGGAAGGATTTAAAAGGATGCAAAGAGATAGAATTTAGGCAGAAGTTCCTGTTAAACATGAAGTGAAATTGGAATGACAATGCTAACAACATTTTGTCAAGAACAAAGAATGATATCGAGAAAATAGGTAAGCAAATTTTAGGTGGAATAAAGGAAAAAAAATCATTAAAAAAGAGACTTAGCAGTGGAAGGAGGAAGTGCAAAAGATAATAAAAAAGAAACGAGTAAGTTTTAAAGAGTGGCAAAAGTGTAAAAATCAAGAAGATTTAGAAAAGCATAAGAAGTTAAAATGTGAATTAAAAATTGTAATTAGAAATGAGGAACAAAACACACTAGGTAATCTTTATAATAAATTAGGTACCAAGGAAGGTGAAAAGGAATATATAAATTGTCAAAGAATAGAGATAGATTGACAAGGATTAATTAACGATAAAGAAATTCTAGAGAGATGAAAAGAGTATTTTCAAGGATTATTAAATGAAGAATATACCAAAAAAGATGTCGAGAACATTAAACCGAATATATAAATGATATTTTCTATTACTAAAAAAGAAGTAGATATATTAATAAGAAAATGGGAAAGAATAAAGTGGTTGGCCCGGATAAAGTACCAATAAAGGTGTGGAAAATCCTTGGAAGTCTTGGTGTAGAATGGTTAAAAGGTTTATTTAATAAAATTTTAAGAGAAGGAAACATGCTAGACGAGTGAAGGAAAAGAACTATAATACCTTTGTATAATAATAAAGGGGATATACAAAACTGAGGGAATTATAGAGGAATAAAACTGATGAATCACACTATGAAATTATGGGAAACGGTATGAGTCAACTATTTCACACAATCAATTTAGATTTAAGCTGTGGCGATCCACCACGAAAGCTATTTACTTATCAAGACAGTTAATGGAGAAATGTAGAAGTAAGAATAAAAAATTATATTGTCTTTATGGACTTAGGAAAGGATTATGATAGAGTACCTAGGGATATAATTTGGTGGGCTTTAAGGAGAAAAATAACCTTATGAGTTATGTTAAAGTTATTGCAGATATGTATGATAACACAAAGACTAAAGTGAAAACTATATGTGGAGAAATTGATGATTTACAATTAAAGTAATTCTACATCAGGGATCGGCCTTAAGTCCTTTCTTATTTGCCGTAATTTTGGATGAGATTACTAAGGACATACAAGAAGATGTCCCATGATGTATGTTATTTATGGATGATATAGTTTTAGTAGACACTTCAAAGGAGGGATTAGCAATGAGAGTACTTACTTGGAAAAAAGCCTTAAAGTCTAAGGAACTAAAAATAAGTAGAAATAAAATGGAATTTATGGAATGCAAATTTAATAATGAGGCGCCAAATAGAATAATGTTAAAGATTGAAGAAAAAGTGATAAACCAAACTAATAAATTTTGTTATTTAGGTTCATTATTATAAAATAATGGGGATATTGATGAGGATGTTATGAGTAGAATATTAACTGGTTGGATGAAATGGAGACAAGCAAGTGGTGTGTTATGAGATAAGAGGATAACTAATAAATTAAATGGAAAATTTTATAGAACAGTTGTTAGGCCAGTGACCCTATATGGAGCAGAGTGTTGGGCCTTAAAGAAAAAACACGAACAAAGTCTCCATGTTAATGAGATGAGGATGCTCCGATGGATGATAGGAATTACTATAAATGACAAAATTAAATGCTGGTACGTGAGAGAAAAGTTAGGAATAGCTTCCATTACCGATAAATTAAGAGAAAACGGACTTATGTGGTACTAACATGTGTTACGTGGACCAATAACAAGAGGAATATTATTGAAAATAGAGGGTAAAAGAGAAAGGGAGTGTCCTAAGCTGTTGTGGGAGGAAATTATTAGGAGAGATCTTAAGGAATTAAACTTGAATGATAATATTGCATATAATAGATTAGAATGGAAAAGGAGAATCCATGTGGCCAACCCCATAAGATGGGGTTAAGTAAAGGATGATGATGATTAATCACTAATAAGTAATAAGGATAGACAATTAGAATCAATATTAAAAAGAAACTTTACAAATTGATATTTTAACATGGTACGGATTTTCCTACATCCCCATTCTAGGCAGTACTCGAAAAACTTCATTATCTATGATTAACTAAGGTAGAACCAACAACCTTACTAGAATTTATCATACCTTACAACACAACCAATAAGATACTAAACCCGTATTCGTTCAAGTGATAACCATGGAAAATCCCAAGACCTGATCCCAACTTGGCTCCCCGTAACTAGGGTACTATTGATTGCGAAGATATAACGAAGTTTAACCGTAATAAAAATCGAAAGTATCGTGATCAAAGTGAAAAAAAAAGATTGTTTAAATAAGCAACAATGGTGAAATGGGTTTTTACTTTAGAACAATCAAAAGTACAATCTTTGAATGGCTAGCTTTTGGATCTTTATCACAAGTGGGTAAGGGATGGACAACTTGATTAAAAGGGGTTAAAATAATTTTTTTTTTTCTCAAGTGGGTTTTCTTAAAGATTTTTATTTAATGGAGTTTTTGGGTTTAAAACTACAAAATGGGGTTTCCTAATTTATCTTTCAAGAAACTCAAGGAACAGGATGACAAAATATTGACGATGGAACTTTAACTCTTGATATAATCTTGTGATAACTTGTGTATTTTGGAAGAGAAGCAAAGGGTTCCTTTTATAAGCATTTTTAAAACTAGATGTTAGAGGGTAGTTTAGTAATATGGGGGAGATTTGGTACTTTAAAGTTCAAAATTTAATTTTTAAATAACCACTAGGATCATTATCATACATATATAGTTGACTCTTTATGAATGGGAAATTTTGAAAACTTGTCTTTTTTAGTTTTGGTCCAAGTGAAAAATTCAGAATGTAATGGCCTAAAATACCTTTCATTGAAGTCGACTCTACCTGGACTTGGAGTCAAATATATCCTTTTATAGAGCCGACTCTATAAGGGGGAAAATAGGGTTTTCTTCTTCTTTTGATCTAGGAAAGGTTTTGGGAAGTTGTTTGGGGTTTGTACTTGCTTTTGTGATATTATTTACTTCTTTCCAATCACTTCTAAAAGTTTTATTAATCTTTTGTCTTTAAGTAATGCTTATTGAAATAATACTTGAGATTATTTTGTTTTACTTGTTTGTTCTTGCATAGTTGGGGATGATGTCATGGACGGATTTGATTCATATAACTTATTTTGTATGTTGTTTATACTTTGGAGACTAGTAGGAACATGGCTTGTCTTTTTCATTTCTTGCATCTTCATTTTCAATGTTTGTGATCTGTAAGACTTGGTTTCATGGATGATATGATCCTTGTGTTCCATATCATCATGTATTGAGTGATTATTCTTATCCAAGTACGTTAGAGAGAAAGAGTATATTGAAGTATAATCACATATCAAATGTGTTGTTATCATGAAAAATCATTTTCTTTGAAATATTTTATATTTCACAATCTCTCCTTTTTATGATGACAACACAATTGATATGGTTTGAGGAAAATGATTTCATTGGCATTTGGTACTCCCCCTTTGTTATATAATTCCCCCTTGATTATAGATTTAAACTTTGTATTCTTTTTCTCAAAATATTTGTCTATCCTCTTTTGTCATTAGCAAAAAGGTAGGGCTTTCGAAAATTTATTTCGAAGACAAAACAGGTAGTCAGCATGTGCAAAAGTGAACTTTCTGAAAGGTGGTTAGTTTAAAAAATATGCCAATATACAAACCATAGGCGTGTATTGTAGTAGTGTTTCATAAATTCCTAAACAATGTCATTTAGACTTGTAATGTCAAGGACACATTGAATGGTGCAAAATCTATCTTCAAAATGAGATTTGGTAAAGATATCGGCGAGGTTATTTCCGCTATAAATAAATTGAAGTTGTACATCCCATTTTTATACATGATCCATATATAAGTGGTATTTGATGTTATTATGTTTGGTTCGATAATGTTGCACCGGATAGAAATCACACTTGTTATAACATAAAATTGGAATTTTGGTAAGAAAATATTTGAAAATCCATTTGGTTCCTATGATGGTTTTGATATGATCATTTCAAACCTTTTTGTAGATCTTGGATGATTCATTTATTTCAATTAGACTTTCTTTCTCAAGTGGGTTCTTAGTTGGTTCTATAAAAAAGGTTCCTATTATTGGGAAAAAAAACTTGGGATTGACATTTAAATGCGGAAAAATTTCATCCCTAAAGATCTTTGATTAATCATGCATTGAAAAGAAAATAGGAACTAGATTTAAAGATTAAACCTCGGGTTTTAATAACATAATGCCTTTGAGAATCTTGTTGTGATTAGTATGATGAGAAATTATTTGATGATGAATATTATGTTTCTACCCATCCAAGGACTCCAAAAACCTTTCTTAACCTTCTGTAAATCTTGGATCTTCTAGTGTATGATCTTCCCCAAAACTAGGCAGGTGTGTGGGCACCTCTTGAGATGAACCCTTCCTTATAAGTGAGATATGGTGGTCTCTCTTTAGGCCTCTTCACAAAAATGTGAATAATATTTTTCTCACCCCTCTCAAATCCTAATTACCAATAATCATGATTAAAAACCTTTCCCACACCTTTATATACAAGTATAAAAAGGTGGTCTTGGGCCAAACTGGTTTTCTTAAGAGTTTTGACGTAACTACTTGGGTATGTGGACTACACTAGGGACCCAAGACAATTAATTAAATTGGCCTCAAATAAATACTTGGAAAGCCCTATTACCATTACCATAATCCATTTCCTTTCTTTATTAAATCATAACTAATTCCACTAAATAATTATGAATGCACTCCAGTTTAATTATCTCAGAAATCACCTGGATATAATGAGGGTTTATTTACAAAGTTGATTATGGTACATAATATGATTCCCCACCTTAAGTGTCCGATAACCATTTGGTCAAATCAATTTATTATTAATCGATTTTAATAAACATTTAACCAATTTCCTTGATTCTCAGACTTAACTTATTTCCTACTCCACCAGGATTATAAAATAATCCACTGATCGATTTTACTTAATGGAAAAAAAACATACAAGTCAATAAAGGGGTCTCACAATTCATTGTATCCCCTAGATGCAAAATCCTCTGATTTATGATCTTAGACCTACTGATATAACTGTTACCCAATATATGGAAACCGTTTGATTTAATCTAATGTTGAATCGCACCCATAACAATCAAAGTGATAAATACATAAGCATTCTAATCCTAATAATTGTTCGGGTTAAGTATATATTCACCCTTTGCAAATGGTCTGAGATTTCCTAAGTCTAATCTAGATAAATAAGACTCAAATATTATTCCTGGTCCCATTCAATGCATTCATAGGATGTAGAAATCATAATTCTCTATTGACCTATCACTCAAGTTCTTGAATGATCAGACTTGTTCCCCGTAGTTTGAGATAAACTACTAGGATTGAATTGAAACCATTCTTATAGGATCTCATGTATCTATCTAGGTTGTAGACATTTCAATAATTCTAGAACTAGAATTTTGATCTCCTGGTGATCAACTCGAAGCCGACTCACTGAAATTCCTTCCGAGCTCTATTACCTGACACGTCTACTATATATTTAAACCAAACACAAGGCATTCACATAACCATGATTCTTATTTCAAAATGAAATAGCACACATTTTCTTAAAAGTAATTGTCATATATGATTTTAAGAATAAAACCCTAACACATATTTCTTTTCTCACTTAGTTGTAATCCTCATTATTTATGTTGCGTGTCAAAATAATTTATCCACATGGACCAATGAGAAAAGGACATATGTCCTAATATATGGCTACTTCAAGAATCCTTGTACACTTGGTCAGCTCTAGAGATACCTGGTTGGCCAACTGTCCAACCAACATCGGGAATGCGAACCACCAAGAATAGAAAAGATAATTCACATGGGGATGTTAACAGCCATTCTACACGTGCGTACAAATATCAATAGTCTCATTTAATGTATATGGGTGTAAATAATTGAATATATAAAGGCATTCCATCCCTTGATTTCCAAAACCATTATAAATATATCATTTCCCTAAGCTCAAGAGACATGTCAATTATGCACAAGTAAGACTGCACAAAGTTCTATGTAACAACCCTCAATAGAAATACTATAACTGTGGACGTAAGCTTTTCTTTAGATGAACCACATTAAAAATGTTGGTTGTCTTGTTTATTTTCTTCCTTCTTACTTACACACTTATTTGTGATTATGAAATTGGTAATTAATAGCTAAGATGATATCTATAATAATTTTGTATATCGACAGATTGACACCGTCTGTGGGAACGACAACTTGTCATTATCCTCTACCAATCCTATTCACTTGTTCAACTTGGAAGATTTCTAATGGATGTTGAACATTCCTAAAAGCATCATCGCGACTGCATGCAATAATCTTGATCCATCTGCTCCTCCTAGCATATCAAATCTTCAAGGAATCTTAATCAAACTTGCCAAAGGCCAAGCCAAGAAGCCATACAAGAGATAGTAAGGCAATTAGAACTAATCAATAGGGTATCCCATTTATTGAGTGTCCGCCTGTGACCAAGAGAAACTACTCGAGAATATATTACTCGCTTCAATAATAAGAAATTAGAGGTAGTAGATTATGAAGAGAAAACTTCCATTACAGCCTTAATGAGTGGGCTACTTCCTGAACCTATATTATGCGTTAGCAAAAGATCCTCCAAAAACAATGAATGAACTGATGGAAATGGTTGGTAAAATCATTAATGCTGAAGAAGCTGTGGTTGCCAAGAAAGCCCCCCGGACAAAACTTGATGGCCAAAAGAGCTCTGATAAGAAGGAACAAAAAGATAAGAAAGCTGATAATACTAAGAAGTATGAGAAATATAATTCACTTACTATAGGCGTGCATAACATCTTGGAGTAAGGACTTGAAGTGGCCTCGAAAATTGAAATCACTGCCGCCCAGCCGGATGGATAAGTCGGAAAATTATGACTTTTATAAAGACCATGGGCATACCTACGATAACTGCATTACCCTAAATAATGAAATTAAATATCTCATTTATTGAGGAAAATGACCATGTTTGTTGATCGAATTGACGACTGAGTCACGAGAAGAAGATCAGAGTCCCCTTGAAAAAATAAAGATGAAAAGAAAAGAGGTTAAGATGACGATTCTGACGATGAAACTGACTTGCCAAAGAAACCTAAGGATCCTAAGATTGAGATAGGCATGATATCTTTTGGTTGTAATTTTATTGTAGGAGGAGATGTTAGAGGTGGAGATGAAGTCGCCAAGAGAAAGGCCTGTTTAAAAGAGGACAAAACTTGTTCTTACATTAGGAGAGTCAACTTATCAGAAGAGATAAATGGTCTATCCAAAAAGGTGAATAAAGATAAGTTGGTCACTGGATTCTCCAAGAATGACTTATCATTAGTGATTTGCCCTCACGACGACCCTTTAGTTATCACCTTCTGGGTGTATCAGGAAAGGGTTATAAGAGTTCTTGTGGATAATGGTAGTCCAACATATGTTATGTTATATAATTTCTTTCAATGCCTGAGGTTATAAGATAACAAAATGTAAACTTATCATAGGCCTTTAGTCGGTTTCTCTGGAGAAAATATTTATCCTTTGGGAACTTTCAAATTAGAAGTCTTGAGCTGCCCTTGGCCAGTAAGCAGACCTAAAAATACTCGCTTCTTCGTCTTAGATAAGAATATTCCCTTAACCTATAATATGATACTCAACAGAGTAGGATTGGAAAGATTTAAAGTAGTGTCATCAACAATTCATTAGTGTATTAAGTTCCCCACTCACTATGGGGTTGGAGTAGTAAAAGAAAACCAAGTGGAAGCTAGAGAGTGCTACTATACTTCAATCGAGTAGCAGGAAGTGCAAGAAAGCACCATCACTTACTAAATTGACAATCTGAACTCATAGGAGGAGGATGATTTAGTCAAAGGCAGGTCGTGATAGCCATATATACCATCATACTAGGCGATGAAAAGTCAGAGAGGACCACCCATATTGGCTCAAGCCTAACACCATCCCTCAAATAGGAATTAATGACATTCCTTAGAGAACGGACAAACGTATTTGCTTAGAGCCATGAAGATATTACTGAAATTGACCCTAAATTCATATGTCATGAGCATAACATCAGAAAATATGTTAAGCCGATCAAGAAAAAGTGCAGGGTATTCAACCCCGAGAAAAAAATGTGGTTATCCAGAAGGAGGTAGACAAATTGCAAGAAGAAAATTTTATTGAAGATGTCAAATATCCTGATTGGTTGGCCAGCATGGTGATGGTTAAGAAGAATAATGACAAATGGCAAATGTGTGTGTATTTCACCGACCTCAACCAAAAATGCCCAAAATATCACTTTCTTGTACTAAGGATTAATAAATTGGTAGATGCAACAACAGTTCACGAGTTGCTAAGATTCATGGATGCCTATTCTGAGTACAATCAGATCAAAATGAATCCTCGAGATAAAGAGGGTTCATCATTTATCACTTGCCGAGGTACTTATTACTACAATGTTATGATTTTCGGGCAAAATGCTAGTAAACAAGGTTTTTAAATAGCAAATTAGGAAAATTATAGAGGTCTATGTGGATGGCATGCTCACCAAAAGTAAGAAGGCAGTTGATCACATCCAAGACTTTAGCCAGACATTTGACCAACTTGAAAAACATCAAATAAAGCTTAACCCGAACATGCAAGAAGGGATGTTCTTGGCTTAATTTTGAATCAGAGAGGAATTAAAACCAACGCAGATAAAATAAAAGAATTCATTGATATGCAATCTCCAACATGGAAGAAGGATGCATATAAATTAACTAGAAGAGTGGTTGCTCTTAACCGATTTGTGTCTCGAGCTACTGATAAATGCCTACCATTCTTCAAAGTGCTCATAAAAACCTTCGAATAGAATGAGGAATGCGAAAATGCCTTTCAGGATTTGAAAAAGTATTTAGGATCTCCACCACTGCTCTCCTGACCAATTATGAGGAAGAAATTGAATTTATATTTGGCTGTCTCAGAATCCGTTGTTAGCTCGGCATTAGTTAGATTGGAAGATAAAGTTCAAAAATTGGTGTATTACACTAGCAAAGAATTCAGAGGAGAAAATTTCTGATATCCACACCTAGACAAACTAGCCCTTTCTCTTATTGAAGCTTCAAGAAAGATGAAACCATACTTTTAAGCGCATACCATCGTGGTCTTCATAGATTTACCTCTGTAACAGGCACTTCACAAACTAGAGAAATCAGGGAGATTGATGTCCTGGACAGTAGAGCTAGGAGAATACGAAATCATTTATGAGCCGATAACTACGTTGAAGGGACATGTTGTAGCAGATTTAATTGCTGAATTCACGCATCCAGAAATGATCAATAACCAAAGTTTGCCTGTCGCTCATACTTCCTTGGAAGAACGCTCTGTTCCAAAGCGAACTGAAGTTATCGTCGATCAACCTAAAACATAAGCTACCCAAGATATGGCTCAATGGTATAATGAGCCAAGCAAGAAAATATTCCAGGAAGGAGTATTATCTGAGGAGATATTAAACGATAACATTCCAGTTTTAAAGTTGTATGTGGATAGATCCTCATGTGCCACTGACAGTGGAGCAAGATTTATTATCAATAATTAGGGCAACATTGATGTGGGATATGCCCTTTATTTTTAATTCCAGGCCTACAACAATGAAGCAGAGTACGAAGCACTAATAACAGGTCGGGAGTTAGCCTTATCATTGGGAGCCAAGAAGGTTATGGCACATCGTGATTCTTAGATAATTATTAACCAAGTTCTTCAAATATATGGAGTCAAGGGAGATCTCATGATTAAGTATTTGTCTAAAACTATGAAAGTCATCTCTAAGTTTCTCACAGTCAAAAGGATACTAAGGATAGAGAATGCCCAAGGAGATGCTCTTGCTCGGTTGGCTTTAGTGTACAGGACAGAACTCAGGAGGACCATATCGAAGGAAATTCTTGCACATAGAAGTATAGATGTGGAAGATATGATCAGTTTCATTACGATGAATTTAGGACCCTCATGGATCGATCCTATTAAAATATACATTGATAAGGTATACTAGCTACTGATAAAAAAGATGCCGAGAAGTTATGGTACATGACAACCGGTAGTTTGAGGAGTACTCGATTCATTCCAAGAATCAAAAACTTTACTTTGCACTTGAACACCCATAGTGTAATGGCCAAACAGAGGTCACCAATAAAACTATACTTAATGGGTTAAAGAAGAGGTTAGATGATGCTAAGGTAAACTAGATAAATGAGTTGCATAGTTTTCTTTAGGCATATAAAACTATAACTAGAACAGCCACAGGTGAAACTGATTACATACTTGCTTTTAGAACTGAAGCAATGGTACCAGTCGAGAAATGTTTACCGGCTCACGGGGCGTTGAACTTTGATTCCCCTAAAAGTGACCTCATAAGAAGATTGGATCTAGACTTGATTGACGAAGTCAAGGAGGAGGGTGTACTCTTAGTATTTGCTCATCAATAAAGAGCTAATAGATTTTACCATAGTAGGGTCAAGCCAACCAACTTGAAAGAGGGAGACTATGTCATTATGAAGGTCATCTAGAAATGGAACGAGTTAGAAGAAAACTGACATGTTCCTTATCTCACCTAGAAACACTTGAAGGGGAAGAATTCATGAATCCTTGGAACGCCGATCATCTTAGGAAATATTATCTATAGCTCTATTAAGTATTTGATGTAATCGTTTCATCCAGTTTAATAAAGTGGTTATTTCTAACAAATTATTCTTCCTTTTTTTATTTTTTTTCCGGAGTACGGTGATGAGACAACCTTAATAAAATTTTCCAACTTCAAAAAAGAAAAAAATTATACTTTACGTATGACTTCATATTTGACAAGTCACAAACAAGAAGTCCCTAAATCTTCATGGATGACCTAAAGTCAAGAAGAAGAAGTTTTATCCGACCAAGTAAAATTCAGGAAAACCCTACATTTCGAAGACATTTGGTCGCCAATGGTAACTAATGCAAGAACGTAGCTCTAAAAATGACAAAGATTCATTTTACCTAAGTACATTAGTAGAACCTAAGTCCCGATAACTTAAGTTCATACTTGACCCAACACAGATCAGTCAAACAAGTTAGTCAGTTTCATAATCGATGAAATAAACACAAATTAGTCAAGTTGGTTAGTCGATTGCATAGATGGTGAACTAATCAAATGCTTAATTTTTAAACAAAGACTAAAATTCATAGACAAACATGTATGCAAAAGAAAGTCTTTTTCATTGCAACAAACTTCCATAGAATATAGACAAAGAGATGATATTGAAATGGAAATAGGTGATGACAAGAAAATAAAATCATTTCATTTGATGTTTCCCATCAGGTTTGCCCATCCCAGATGGCTGAACATCAAGAGTACTAGGATGATTAGTAGTCCTAAAGTCCCTCAACCTATTAATACCACTGCTGCTCGGTCGGTCAAACAAATAAAGGGGAAGAATGTAGGAATCTTCACTTTGAAGATCGTAATCTCCTAGGTACTTTCTCACCAAGATATAGGGAATTTCATCAATTGAATTCCACTCGACATTGATTCTGAAGGAGGTTTAGGATAATCAAATGTGCCTATATTATGCCAATGCCACAATTCACCCTTTTCATTAATCTTTAACAGTGTTAGCGTGTTCAGCCACCCCTACTTATAACCTTCTCGAAAAGATAGATCTAATTAATCCTCCATACGAGTTATGACCTTAATATAACCATCCATCAAGACAACTTTAGGTTGTTTATAGAAGTGAAAAGTTAATTGATACACTTGGTCTTGGAGCCTTTTTATGGTTTTATCTTTATCCTTTAACATATTTGACTAGTCAGCCAAGGCTTTCTTAGTCCTTTCTTCATCCTCAGTTAGCCGATCAATGATCACCTGCCTAAAAGATTAGTCAGATTTTGTCTTCTTTAATTTTTTCGATTCTTCCATCAGTCTGGAATTTTTGATCTCCAAGAAAGAAGCACCTTCGCTCGACACAACTTTAGTAGATTTTTTAAAACTTTTTAACACATTCTTTAAAAGTGTTATTTTATTTTCAAGAAGATTAACAATGCCCTGAGAACTTTCCACCTCCTTGTTCAACAGGAACTCCTTCTTCCAAAAAGTCGACGTGATCTCTTAAAGCTTTTTATCAAAGCCCCAACCGGCACTCAAGTCCTCAAACTTGGCCTCATAGTTAGAATGGAGCGAAATTCGAGAGAGATTATGGTCATCTTGAAGTTTCTCTATCATTTCATAGTAGGCCGTATTATTTTCCATCACTCTATAAAAAAGACAGTGCAAATAAACATAGGCTTCCTTGACCTGGTCTGAAGCATCCACACCGAGCAACCCTTTAAGCTTGGCCTCAGTTAGACCTACATGGCCAACACCAAAAAAGCTATTTCTGCGTCTTAATAAATCAGTCTCAGTAGAGCTAATGGCATTTCTCCTGGCATTAAACTGGAAAAAAATAGTATAAGAAAAATAATCTGATCAATAAGAATGAGCAAGTACAGTTAAAAGCAAAAGCTAACAAGTTGACCAAATGAGACTTTTCATTCATTGCAAGGAAATGTGTTACACTGGACTGTTCCACTAAAATAAAAAAGAAAAAGAAATTAAGTAGACATTAAAGAAAAAAGATATAACATAGAGTGGTCTATTAGAATTAAAAAGATTTACACCTTCTCGATGTCCTTAATTACTGCTTCTGGGAGGATAGATTCAGTCTCAATCATAAGTACCAAGGAGGATTTTCTTGTTCCCTCCTCGAAATCAACCTCCTCTTCCATGGTGCCGTCCTAGGATCATGTCTCTAAAATAGATCATAATCGACTTGGAAGAGGAGGTTGATTTATTTCAGAGACATGATCCTAGTAACTAGCAAGAGGAGGTACTAGGATCATGTCTCTGAAATAAATCAGAATCGATAGGATCATGTCTCTGGAATAAATCAGAATCGATTGTGGTTCCGTACTCCTTTAAAGCAGAAGTCCATCCGTCCTTGTAGGACACCTTCTTTATATACTCTATTTGAATGAAAACTACTGCAAATGCTTTATCCCAGTCTCCGATGAAGGCATATCCTTATTATTTTTGCTCTGGGCCTTTAATTCCAAGAATTTTTTCTTCTCATCAACCGCTTCAACAATCGAGTTAGCTCACATATCCTCATCAGTCTTCACCTTATCCTCAACTGCTATCACTCTTTCTTCAGATTGTTTGAGTTTTTCCTACCATTGTTTTTGGTCTCTTTTATATGCTTCCTCGATGTCCTTAAAATACTTATTTAAGGCTTCAAAGGCTCCCTCCATGTCAATTGATAATGACCTCAACTGGTCATCCCTGATCTATAATTGGTTATAATCGACCAAAAACTACAGGATAATGCAACAACAAAATCATTATTACACATACGTAAGGGGAAATTACTGAAAGCACGCAAAGGGTCAAAAAGTTTACCAAGGCTCTCCAACGTACATGCTCTGGATAGGGGGCTACCACTAACCTATCAACAGAAATAAACCCAATACGAATTAATCCCCTGGTTAACCCAAGGTTCACTACCTTTGAGGTAGATTCAATAATAATTTGGTTTGATGAGCTTTTCTGAGCCAAATCTTACTAAAAAACTGGTCCCCTCTTCAATCTCTTAAATTGAGACTCTGTGGATTTGGCCTCTTCAACATTAAGGACCAGAGGTCTTTTATAGGCCGGATTGGTCTTCTTAGGTGGTGGAGAAGGCATGCCAATCATCAGGTTAGGAAATTTCCTCTTTTTCATCTCAGTAGTGGGTGATGTTTGGATATCATTAATGTCAAAGGACTTAAAGGAGGATGATATCCCTCCTAATTCTAGTTCTTTATCTGCTCTAAAAGTTGCAGTAGCAGATGAGGTTGAAATGGGATACTCCTCTAAATTTATTAGAGCTTGGGGTAAAATCTCAGTTGGTTGGGCCACAAAGTATGTGATGGAGCTCTTATATTCTAGTAGTACAGAAGCAGATCTAGGGTGTTCTTCCCTATTTCTTTGATATATTGATCATAAGAACTTCAATTCATCAAAGTTCGCTTCAGAATCTTAGGACATCTCTTCTTACTTTCCTTAACAAAAAGAAAACAAGAATTGTTAGTCGTCACATTATCAAACCATTAGCAAATATTAAAGAAAAATAAAATTCAAAGTGTTAGCCGACCTATGCCACTCCCTTCTTGGGGGCATTTGGGACCATTATATTTCATCCCCTCAGGAAGGGGGCATGCGGCTAGTTCTTAACTGCAACTCCATAATCTCCATAATCCTTATTAGAATCCGAAAAATTAACTACTAAATACCTATTGGCCTGGCTAGTCTTCAGGTGGTATGTATTGTCTCCTGTTGTTCCCCACTTAGGGCAATACATCAGTTTAAAAATCCCAAAATGGGTCCCATGAAGTTCATTTAAACGATGGACCCCATTAACAACCCTCTAAGTGTTGGGACTACTCTTGTAGGGACCACATGAAAATACTTCAAGGAATAAATGGGTTGGAGGGAAAGTTATTCAACACTCTGTAATAAATAGAGTGGGAATCCAGAGACCCTCATCTAATGACAATACATCTACAGGGCCTCCTACTAGTTCCAAAGATACCCAGTTGGGTATTTTTTACTTTTACCTAAATTCTTCTGAAGAATCCTCATTAACAATGTACACCATTGTCGATATGAAATAAATCAAAATAAGGGGTAAAGAGAAAGGAAATCTTATAGATCTTACTAAAGAACAACAAAGAACAAATGGCCAAGAAAAGATTGAAGGTAAAAAATTACTTAAGTGTGATGGTTGGTGATAAAAAGAAATGGGGAGAAAGCTTCAAACTTGTATAGATTTACCTCAAAGGCTGAAAATAAATGATTAAGTAAACCAATGATTGAACTTTTGATGACTACACATTTCCCGAAAGCATGGAAAGACCAGCGTACCTTTTGGTAGTTCCCTATCTTTCAAATTATTCACAAAAATACCACTGGCTGATATACCGGTGAAACATTTACAAATCCAGAAGGTCAGCTGCTAATCATCATTAAATTGGGATGTCGAGTAACTTTTTAGAACAAATCCTCCATCTTTTTAATAAATCATAAAGCTTGGTTACTTCAAGACTCCTTATACACTCGTGTGTCAAAATTATTTATCCACGTGGACCAATGAGAAAAGGACACCTGTCCTCATACATGGCTACTTCAAGACTCCTTATACACTTAGTCAGCTCCAGAGATACCTGGTTGGCCAACAGGCCAACTAACATCAGGAATGCAAACCACCAGGAATAGGAAAGATCGTTCACATGAGGATATCAACATCCATTCTACACGTGCCTTCGAATATAAATAGTCTCAGTTATTCTATATGGGTGTAAATGATTGAACATACAATGGAATTCCATCCTTTGGTTTCCAGTACCACTATAAATATATCATTTCACCTAGATCAAGGGATAGGTCAATTGCGCATAAGCAAGAATGCACAAAGTTCTATTTAACAACTTTCGACAGATATACTATAACCGTGGACGTAGGATTTTCTTTAGTTGAACCACGTTAAAAATCTTGGTTGTCTTCTTTATTTTCTTTCATGTTACTTACATATTTATCTATGATTACGAAATTGGTACTTTATAGCTAAGATAATATCTATACCAATTTTGGACATTAACAATTAACATCTTGTCATTAAAGGGAATAACAATTGTTTTAATCAAATGAGATATGTACGGATTCGTGGATGATACGGGTTTTAGTTTAGAATATTCCATAGGCTTAACTATTTTGTGAGTATTCGAAAAAGATTCCTTTATCTAGTTTAGGATCATGTTTGCTAGAATTTTCCCGACTTTTCAATATAACATTTCCACCAAAAAAATTAAAATACCCAATATTTTGTTTCTAAATTTCATAAGGGGCTTAGTTAATTACTTTTTGGTTGTTACTTTATTTATTATGATAAGATCAAGTGTGTGCCATTTACTCTAGTTCCATGTGTAGGTTATCTTGAGAGTTTTTATGAAGTCATATTTTTTCAATGAGAATCGTTATAATTGAATGCATTAGGAGTTTACATGAAACCAGGGTTGTACAAATTTATGGGAATTCTAATGTGGGGGTGTTTATTGCGTACAAGAATATAAGTGTAAGCGTACACATTTCATTGTAAGTTTCATTTCCATTTTCAAAGTTCATAGATTTTCATGTTTTTATTATAGACAATAACTCATTTTCATAAATTATTTCTTTCCTTTTGATTCATAGAGGGTACGCTATCAATATTTTCCTTTGGATGTATCTACCATAAATCTTTGTGGTGTGGGATGTTTTAAATTATGTGTTCTAGAATAATTTTTCTTTTCAACTTTTGGTCTTAACATAATAGTGACTGTGTGGAAAGTAAGAGTTTAAAACTCTTTCGTGAATCTATGCTTAAAGTGTTATGAATCTCAAGATTATTTCCAATGTGATTAAAATGAAAATGTCATAGTGTTTTTTATGTGGAAGTCATGCGGGATCAATTAGGTATACCAACATATTTATTTAGTCTCTGATGCGTGTGGGGATATTATGAGCAATGTGATAAATCTCAAGGTAATACACACGGACTCAAATATTTGTTATTATTTTCTTTACCCTTATTTTTCAAGAATTGTTTTTATTTATTGTATAACTTTTTCTCTTTCCTCGAGTAGTTTCCAAATTCAATTTATTTTTAAAGACAAGAAATAACATCCATTCTATAACCAATTATTTTCTTCAAATCTTTTCCCAATACTATCTAGAAATATACTCTCACCATAAATATCATTTTTTTCAACAATCTTTTCCAAATATGTGAAATCTAACTATTTGTATGTTGAGGTTGTGAATTAATATCCACCATTTTTCACATTATTGTATTTTCCAAACAATGGTTGTGATTTGAGATGTGATTAAACTTTCAATAATAAATTTGATCAAACGAGTTTATATTTTACATGTGTATTGTGATTATTAGATTAAACTTGAGGTATAGTAGTTTTTAAAGGTTTTGTGCATCATGTATTTTAGTTTTAGTTGTAAGGAAGAACAATTAATCATTTGAAAAGTAAGGATAAATGCTACCATTTAGATATTCCTTTATATCCTTCAAAAGTTGTCAAGCCTTTGATTTTTCATCCTCATTTTCCTTCATTCTCTTTCAGTATGTATATCTTCTCTCCATAAATTCCATCTTTATCTATTCATAGTTTGCCTTACTTGCGTATCTTTAAAATATGTTTTTCAGGACTTGTTTGAGGCAACAAAATACGAAGAACAAACATTCATTTTTGGTACCCTTTGAGATTTGGCTCCTTGTTTGTCAGTGAAGGAGTATGATGATTTCCTTTGTCTATACTCATGAACCTCACTTTTTTCCCGTTGTTACAAATATCAACTGCATAATTATTTTTACCATAATATGTTCTATAAGCATTTAATTAATGACATTTGTTCAATCATAATTTTTTTGAATGATGTAAAAGTGATTCTTTTTCATTTTTAGAAGAGTAAGACATTTTTCAATAGTGTCTTTTTTCTTTTTGCCAAACATGAAATGGACATTGTAGGGGTTATTGACCCACAATAAAAGCTAGAATTACATATTAGCCCCAGAAAGATTAGAATGCAGAAATAATAACAAGTAGACAAGATATACGTGGTTTGGTTGTCCTATGTCCATAGGGAAAGGTATGGAGATCAATTCATTAATTTTAAAGGAATGGCAATAATTGGTATACCTAGATGCAAGATGAAAAATGTATAAGACTTTTCAAGCCTTATATCTTGGTTTCCTTGCCATTCGCTAAGGTATTTTTAACTTCTACTCTATACCCCTATCTTCCAACAAGCTCTAATTTTTGTTCTTCTTCATTTTTCCTTCCATGTCTAGGCATGAAAGGAAAGACATAGTCTTAGCAACTAATAACTTTCAAGAATTTCCTAATCAATATGGAATTCTTGATAATGTTAACTTGAGAGTTTCCCCAGATGAAGAGGATATTATTTATCTTCCCTCTAGGGAGGACGCCCTGTTAACAATTGCCATACTAGAAGGGGGAGTTCATTTTCCCCTTCACCCATTGTTGTTAAAGGTGCTCCATTACTACAAAATACTCCTTGCCTAATCAAATAATAGCTTTTATTGAATTATAACGGGACAGTGGCTATAAACGAAATTTATGGGACTAATCTGGGGCTTGAGGAGATTAGGTATTGCTATGACTTGAGAGTTTCCCAAAGCACCGAGTTGTACTATTTCCAGGCTAGGCACAAGTCCCATGATTTGGTTACCTATTTGCCCATATCCCAAAAGGATGCTAAGAAAAATATCCTAATGATTTCTGAAGATATATATGGTAAAGGCTATGATGGGCTTAGGGTTCCTGCGATAAAAGGGGGCACCTGGTAGGTCGCCCAAATATATTTTCTTTAAATGTTAGTCGTCTTAACTAACTTACCTTCTTTTTTACTGTAGATAATTTCCTAAACAGTAAACCGTCTGACTACCAAGTTAAACTTGACGATTTGGAAAAAAATTGGAGAAGACAAACCCCACCACTAGAGAGAGGCCCACATCCTACTTGGTTACAACCTCACCTACCATTATTTTACCAAATTTACAGCTATCCCCTAATATAAGGTCATTTATTACACTGTAGTCGATGATAATTCCATCCCAACTGCCACCTCTCTCCTTAGCTAAGTTCACAGAGGGGTTTACATAGGAGAATCTACCCCGTACAAGATTCCAATAGGCTCTGACTCCGACCAAGGGGAAGAAAAAGAGGAAGAGGAAGAGGAAGAAGAGGAAGAAAAATAAGAATAAGAGGAGGGAGAAGATCTTGACCCATTTTTAGACGACCTTGACTCATTCTTCTCCGATAAGGCTAGTGTTTCTGGTTATGCTTGGGGGAAATATAGAGGTTGAAGCAGATTTCTCTTTATAGGACTTCTCATTCCAATCAATGCCCATGAAATTTGAGGAGATGAGTGGTTGATCAAGGATACTGATTGTACTTGAAGCTACTAGGGATAAGCTGAAGATGTAATGAAACGCTAACAGAATGGTCGATCAATCCGCTCTCGCTGATGATCAGTGTAGAAAATAAATTACTCTTAGGCATAAAGAATCATTGAAGCCAAAGGGAATAAGTAAAATAGTCCAAGAAGAAGAAGAAGATCGATAAAATATCGATTGGTGGTGGCTTAAAAAATCCATATGCTCATTCTAAATTAACGGTCATTATTAATGGGTCCCAGTAGAGGTAGGGGCAACATTCAAAAACCCTTCCGCCCCAAGGGATTCGCAATCGAAGCTGGGAGATCTCTTTCCATAAGAGGATGGAGTCTCTAATCGAGTGAAATTTGACCCATAAAGACATTGAGATTTCCTAGTCCATCGCTCATCCGACCATGTTGCTGGGGCTTCACCTTAGAGAGGTTTCATAAGGAGGGCCTGTGCCACAACGTGTTGGTAACTCACGTATTTTCCATTCGATCAATTTTTACTTTCGCAAAATTTATTTTTGACTTATTTTACTCTTTGTGCATAGTATGCCGGTTCAATAGAGCTCGTTGACTGAGTTAACATATTGGAGGAGCCTTGAGTTATCCTCCAAGGAGAACTTTACCGTTAAGGACCAACTTATCAAGAAAAGTAAGGACCTTGAGGATCTAGGGAAATAGTTGAACTCCAAGATGGATGCTATGAAAAAAGCAATTGAGGATGCTGAGTGGGATCAACATGAGTTCATTTAAGTCGATACCGAATTGTCTAAGTTGAAGACCTCTCTTCAGCGCAATATCCTAGAGAAATAGAGGAGCTAAATGGAGAAAACTCATGAGGATGTTCTGCATAAGTCCTATAATGATGGTTATGAGGCGGTCGTTCAGGAGGTCACTGCCCAGTTGGGCTATTATAAGTCTGTTACCTTCAACAAAGGTTGGGTGGATGGTCTCCAATGAGGCAACATCAGCGAAGGCGACCTAGTCTATGCCGAAAATCCATCGATGGCCAATTCCTTAGAAGATATCCATGTGGATGCTTTGGCCCAGGCCTCTATCGATCCTCCTTCCCTTATTCTTGAGGTATTTTCCCATGCTCTCCCTATTCACGATATCGAATCTCCCAATCAAAATGAAGGTACAGGCCAAACTTAGCATATTTTGATGTATTTTGTTTTTCATTTTGACCCTAGGCGGTCATTTTATAGGCCCTAAGCCATTTTTTATTTATAAATGAAAAAGTTTCTATGCCTTCTTTTCCATTACTCTTCTACTTAGATAATGTTCTTTTGCTTGCATTATGTAATTTGTTCCCCTAAGGTCCTTTCCTTGTTAAGAGAGAAGCAAATAGTTTATAACTGAACCTTGTTGGTCTTTGTTAGTCGGTTTATCTATTAAGGCCGACCAAAGATTCTAGTCTTAATAATGTTTTAATCCGTCCCTTTTCCTTCAATTGCATTGTTTCTAAATTGGCTTTTGCCATGAATTGGATCGATATGTTTTAAGTCGTTATATATTTTTAAACAAATTTTTAGTGCCTAACACCATCAACTAACTATATCCTTAGTTCTACTACATAGTTTTTCACATGGGTCTTTAACCAGTCTTTGGTTTGATATGCCCTAAATGTACCCCCTCGGCTCAGAGACGTCGACCTCGGACATGGAAATGAACGATGTTAGAGGGACCTTAGATCAAGAACCAGCAGTCTCTTCCTAAGGAAGGTCGGTCGTGGCTGACGTTACTAGCTACCTCGGCAAGAGAAGTCTTCATAATTCACAGGGGCGGTTATCCATCTTGTCATCCAAGGAGTGCAACCTCGGCTTGGTTCAGGCCGAGGTTGCCACCCATCATCATAATGAGTATTGGCTGGGGATCAGCCGACGTTCCTGCTATGCCACCATTACCTTGGCCCAGGCCGACGTCACAGCTCAACATGCCTTACCTCAGCTTCCCCTGTGAGCCAAGGTCACCACCTCGTCCTCTTCCAGGCTGAGGTTGGGACCATTCACAGTTGGCCAAGCCCTTATCAGCATATGTATTATTGGGAACACGTGTACATAATCAGTTATAACCTAATCATTCTCCTCGCGTGGGGGGAATATTGAGGTCATCATTATCTATAGGAGATCAGCCATGTGTCATTCTCATACTGGTTCGATCCTCATGCACATGCTCATTGCATGCTTGGGGGGGTACATTACACCCCCCAGGCACTATATATATAGGTCATCCTCTATCTTGTAAAGGATCCAAAATTGGCAACCCTAGCTAAAACTCTGTCTAAATATACAGTAGAGAGAGAAGGCTTAAGAGATTGTATCCATGTCCATTAGAGCCCTCATATGGTGATATTAACCACGCACCTTCACAGTGGACGTAGGCCTGATTGGCTGAACCACTTATATGATTGTTTTCATCCTCTTCTCCCCACCTCATTCTCTTATATTTACTATACTTGTGCTGCCATTGTTAAGTACTGAATTGAGCTTACCAATACCTTGAAGGGTGGTGCAATTTCCAAGCATCATCATTTTGGCACCATTTGTGGGAAAACAAGAAGCTATTTCTTCCTCATCTGTTGCTTAGCCTCACCGGAGACTCTGGTGGTGAACCGGGCCTCACCCCTTACGTGGAGCTATTTCACCATTGAAAGAGGTCCTGTAAGGTATTAAGCTCATATATTACACCATATCTTTAGTGCTAACACATGGCACCAGAATTACCACCACCTCTTCCACCGCCTGGAGCTGGTGGGCCTAGCTCTAGCCAGGCACCACCTCAGTCTGAAATGGAGGAGGTGGCCTCAACCTTGAGGTCTTTGGCTGCAACGCAACAATCCATGCAGGAGAAATTCGCACAGCTCAATCAAAATATGATGAGGCCACCTGGAGTCTCACCGGAGATGACAACTCCGATGGATGTTCAGGTGCACCCAGAAGCCAGGGGACCACCCCAGGCACCGTGAAAGGATCACCCTACGCCCCAGCGGAGGAGGGACGTTGCTGACCCTAGGTGCTTGTGCCTGGGGAGGTAAGGAAACCCTTTCCCTGAGGATGGGTATGATGATCTAGAGGCAAAAGATGTTCCGGAAGATTATTGGGAGCCGTATGAGGTTTCAAACAATACAGTTCGTCCTATCCAACGGAGCTAAGGTTGTGGAGGCAGAAGAGGTGCAGAAGCCCAACAGCGGGGATCAACTTTTGATTGACTGAGCAGAGGGTCAGCCTTTGAAAGGCTCGGCCCCGTAAATAACCTAAGACAGAGGTTGTTAAGGTCGAGGAGTGCAGCCGGCTCACAAAGAGAAGAGAGGCAACGTCGGCCTCATCCGGGACGAGGAAGAGACCAAGAAGAGGTCAACAGTAGACGTTGCGCTGCGACTGGGGAACCCTGAGTCCACCCTTTGGAGGTGGCTGGGGACAACCTCGGCCAAGATGATATTCCAAAACCATGGAACGACTCCATCTAATGTCTTGAGGACAAGATAGGAGACCTCATCAAAAGTCGGGATACACTACAAAGAGGTTTCACAGAAGGCTCCCCGTTCGTAGCTAAGATAGTGAGCTTTCCTACCCCAGCCAAGTTCAAGCCACCTAAAGTGACTCCCAAGTATGACGGTAGCACCAATCCTGTACATCATATTGAGATGTACCAGTCAGCAGCAGACATTTACTCAATACCAGATGAGATGAAATACCGGGCCTTCTTCGGGACTTTGACGGGAGCTGCGCCTATATGGTTTACTTCTCTTCCGACGAATTCAATTGAGAACTTTAAGGGCTCGGCTGAACAATTCATTCACAATTTTGGCTTTGGGGTAAGACCTCAAAAGAAGACCACCCATTTATTGTATGTCAAGCAAGGCAAGCATGAGAGCATAAGAGACTACATCGCCAGGTTCAACAAAGAAAAACTCGAGGTTGAAGATTATGAAGAGAGTATTGCCATGATCACCCTCATAGGAGGTCTTCAGAAAGGGAAGTTTTTGTGGAAACTTACGAAAGACCCTCCAAAGTCCATGTCGGAGCTATTAGCAACTGCGGGGAAAGTAATGAACACTGAAGAGGCCATGGCCGCTAAGTATGAAGATGAGAATGGCGGTAGCAGCAGGAAATTCCAAAGAAAGAAAGATGGAAAGAAGAGGTAAGCTGATGACAAGTTTGCACATTATACGCCTCTTACTGTAAGCAGCGAACACATCCTTAATGAGATCAAGAATGACTGATCCCTAAGATGACCAAAGAAGTTGAAGGCTCCTCCACATAAGAGGAACCAGAACCTGTGGTGTGAATTCCACCAAGACCATGGTCACGTCACAGATAAGTGCATTGCTTTAAAGATTGAGATCGAGAAGATGTTGAAATTAAGAAAGTTAAGAAAGTACGCTGATAACAAGGCTCCTAAAATGGGGAGAGATGACCCCTAAAAGAAGAGACAAGACAGGTGCCATGACGAAACCACAACAAGAAGAGATGGTGGCACGGATGACGATGATGAGGATGATCCAGACCTCCCACCAAAATATGACAACACCCCCGTAAAGAGGGTTGGTATGATCTCCTTTAGTGTTAACACCATATGCAGAGGACTTGCAGGGGTGGTTCTGAAGGGATGACAAGAAGGCTCATGTGGTAGAGGCCAAGTCAGTGGCCAAACTTGAAGTGGTAAATCTAACGTCTTCTGAGACAACGCAGAAGAGGAAAAAGGTGGACATGGAAACTCTCGTAGTTGGGTTCTCCCGACTCGACTTCAAAGTTATCCTAGATCCACGCGATGACTCTTTGGTGATCACAACAAGAGTTTATGGATGTGAGGTGCAGAGAATTCTTATAGATGGAGGAAGTTCTATAGATGTGATGTTCTGGCCCTGCTTTAAAATCCTGGGCCTTAGCAGAGCTAGGCTGGTACCCTATCATCATCCGTTAATAGGGTTCAGTGGTGAAAAGGTCCATGCGTTGGGCATGTATGAGATGGACGTGCGAATGGGAGATGAGTGGCCTAAGAGGTTAACCCGGAAGATCAACTCTTTCATTATGGACGAAAACATCTTCTCGGCCTATAACCTCATCATAAGAAGAGTAGCCCTTAAGGAGTTTGAAGCCGTGCCGTCGATGCTCCACCAGATGCTAAAATTCTTGACCCTTTATGGGGTAGGGGAAGTGCAGGGTAACCAGACCGTAGCACGAGAATGCTACTTCAACTCGGCTGAAGAGAGAGAGGCTCATAAGAGAGCAACTACCACATATAACATTGATACACTTGACCCCAGAGATGAAACAAAATTGAAGAAAGGAGATGCCGTGGAAGAGTTAGAATCCATCGTCCTCAATGAGGACGAGCCGAAAAAAACCGTCCCGATCGGTAAAGCCTTAAAGGCAAAAATCAAGGAAGAGCTGATAGGCTTCCTGAGGAAGAGGCAGAGTGTCTTCGCTTGGAGTCACGCGGATATGCCTGGCATCATCCCTGAAGTTATGCGCCACAAGCTGAATGTGACTAAGGATGTTAGGCCAATCAGACAAAGATGAAGAATCTACTCTAGGGAGAAGTACGGTGTCATCCGGGAAGAAGTCAGAAAGTTGGAAGAGGCCGAGTTTATCAGAGAAGTCATATATCCGGAGTGGCTATCGAATGTAGTCATTGTGCCCAAAGCCAATAAAAAATGGGGAATGTGCGTAGACTTCACCGACCTGAACAAATCTTGCCCGAAAGACAACTATCCCTTACCTCGGATCGACCAGATGGTAGATGCAACTGCAGGACATGAGCTCATGAGCTTCATGGATATGTACTCAGGATACAACTAGATTTTCATAGATGCCGAAGACTCAAAGAAGACAACCTTCATCAGTGACAAAGGGACGTATTGATACAAGGTTATGACCTTCAAATTGAAAAATGCGGGGGCAACGTACCAACGTCTTATGAATAAAATGTTTGAAGACCAAATAGGCAAGACTATGGAGGTGTATGTCGACGATATGTTAACGAAGAGCTTAAAGGCCTGCACCCACGTAGCAGACCTGGAAAAGACTTTTGATACCATGGACTTGTACAAAATGAAACTCAACCCTGAGAAGTGTGTCTTCGGGGTTGGAGCTGGGAAATTTCTTGGATTCAAGCCCATTCCATGGTCATCCTCATTGACTCCCCACTAAGACAGGTCCTCCATAAGCCTGAGAAGTCGGGTAGGTTGATGACATGGGCCATTGAGTTGGGGGAATATGACCTCACTTATCATCCTAGGACGGCCATCAAAGGGCAGGCACTGGAAAATTTTGTCACAGAGGTCACATGGGAAGAGGTCGGGGTTGAGAATAACCTAGAGACTGCAAAAAGGTCAAACAACAACATCTTTCGAGACCCGAAAGAGGTTATATCCAGGGGAGCCAGAGATAGAATAATCGAGAATGAGGAAGACCAGTACCTTTTCAGGCAGGGAATTATGTTAGAAGAGGGTTTCTCATTAGATAAAGACATCTGGAACCTCTTCGTTGATGGGTCTTTTTGCAAAAGTGGAAGTGGTGCAGGCCTGATACTCTCAGCCCCAGATGGTACCAACATCGAATATGCCCTAAGGTTTAACTTCAAGGCATCAAACAACGAGTCAAAATACGAGGCCATGATAGCAGGCCTCTCCTTAGAAAGGACCCTTGGGATAAGACGAATCCTCTTTCACAGTGACTCAAGGTTGTTTGTTAATCAAGTATTGGGGGTTTATGAGGCCAAGGATGAGAGGATGGATAAATACCCGAAGAGGGTGAGAACGATACTCGAAGGCTTAAAATAGGTAAAGATGAAGAGAATACCTCGGCAAAACACTAGTCATGCAGACGCATTAGCAAGGCTAGCTTCGACAACGAGGACAGATATCAGAAGGACAATCCCTATTGAGATCTTGCCCAGAGCAACCATTGAAGAAGAAGAGGTCAGTAACCCTTGCCTCAATTTGAACCTAGGGGACTCATGAATGGATCCCCTTATCAGATATATCAGAGAGGGGGTCCTACCGAAGTCAAAGTTAGAGAGGACGAAATTGAGGTACAGAGCAGCAAAGTTCTCAATAGTAGGAGATGTTCTATATAGGAGGGGATTCCTACTACCTATCCTCAGATGTGTTCATCCCACAGAAGTCCCCCACGTCCTATAGGAGGTACACAAGGGTTCTTGCTCTAGTCACATAGGAGGGAGACCTTTGGCGAAGAGGATTATCACATAAGGATATTGGTGGCCGACCTTAGCCAAAGATGCTGCAGCCTACGTGAAGAGGTGCGACAAATGTCAGAGATTCTCCACTATCACATCAGCCTCATCAACATATAATGTCAATCAGTTCCCCTTAGCCATTCACAGTATGGGGAATTAACTTAGTAGGACCCCTGCCAAGGGCTGCAAATAATTATCGATTTTTGATAGTCGCCATTGATTACTTCTCCAAGTGGGTAGAAGCAGAGACGATGATCACGATTATAGAGAAGAAGACCTTCCAATTTATTTGGAAGAACATCATATGCATACACGGCCTCCCAAACACCCTCATTTAGGATAACAAAAACCAGTTCAAGAATTCTTCCCTGGAAAAATACCGCGAAAGAGTTGGGATAAAGTAATTTTTCTCTTCTCCTGGCCGACCTCAGGCAAACAGTCAAACTGAAGTCACTAACAGAATGATCCTTGAAGGGATCAAGAAGAGGTTAGTAAAAGCTAAGGGAAGATGGATTGAAGAGGTTTATGCTTTGCTATGGGCCTATAGAACAACGACTAGGACACCAACGGGGGAGACCCCGTTTATGTTGTCACATAACTCAGAGGCCGTCATACTAACAGAGGTAGGAGTCCCTATTCATAGGGTTCAGACCTATGACCCTAAGAAGAACTAGGAGGAAAGAAGACTCGACCTAGACTTAATTGAAGAGATAAAGGAAGACGTAGAAATCAGGCAAGCAGCTTACCAGCAGAGAACAACAATGTTCTACAATCAAAGGGTAAAATCAAGACCCATAGCTGTGGGAGACCTAGTGCTAAAGAAAACGTTACTGAAGGCAAACAAACTTCACCTAAATTGGTATGGACCTTATAAAGTGATTGAGGAGGTTGTACTCGGGACCTACATGCTAAAAAACCTCGAAGGGGAACCTTTCTCTAACCCTTGGAATGCTGATCATCTAAAAAATATTACATATGATGTTACTAGGGCTTTCATATAAATATATCATCTTATGAAGATATTATTAATGAGAAGATCAGTTCCTGTGTCAATACTTAGTTCATTGTGCTCGAGTGGTAAAATTTTATGGGGATAACATCTTAGTTGATGACCTCAGACCTTATAACATCATAATTTGGTGACAAGGTCTGAGGTCAGATATCATACTTGGATGACCTCAGACCCCTAACATCATTAGTTTGGTGAAAGTTATTTATGGGGATAACATCTTAGTGACGACCTCAGACCTTATAACATCATGATTTGGTAACAATGTCTGAGGTCAGACATCATACTTGGATGACCTCAGACCCTTAACATCATTAATTTGGTGAAGATTATTCACGAGGATAACATCTTAGTTGATGACCTCAGACCTTATAACATCATGATTTGGTGACAAGGTCTGAGGTCAGACATCATACTTGGATGACCTCAGACCCTTAACATCATTAATTTGGTGAAGATTATTTATAAGGATAACATCTTAGTTGATGACCTCAGACCTTATAACATCATGATTTGGTGATAATGTCTGAGGTCAAACATCATACTTGGATGACCTCAGACCCTTAACATCACTAACTTAGTGAAGATTATTCACGAGGATAACTTCTTAGTTGATGACCTCAGACCTTATAACATCATGATTTGGTGATAAGGTCTAAGGTCAGACATCATACTTAGATGACCTCAGACCCTTAACATCATTAGTTTGGTGAAAGTTATTTATAAGGATAACACCTTAGTTGATGACCTCAGACCTTATAACATTATGATTTGGTGATAAGGTCTGAGGTCAGACATCATACTTGGATGACCTCAGACCCTTAACACCATTAGTTTGGTAAAAATTATTTATGGGGATAACATCTTAGTGATGACCTCAGACCTTATAATATCATGATTTGATGACAAGGTCTGAGGTCAGACATCATACTTGGATGACCTCAGACCCTTAACAATATTAATTTTGTGAAGATTATTCACGAGGAAAACATCTTAGTTAATGACCTCAGACCTTATAACATCATGATTTGGTGACAAGGTCTGAGGTCAGTTATCATACTTGGATGACCTCAGACCCTTAACATCATTAATTTGGTGAAGATTAATCACGAGGACAACATCTTAGTTAATGACCTCAGACCTTATAACATCATGATTTGTTGACAAGGTCTGAGGTCAGACATCATACTTGGATGACCTCAGACCCTTAACATCATTAATTTGGTGAAGATTATTCACGAGGATAACATCTTAGTTGATGATCTCAGACCTTATAACATCATGATTTGGTGACAAGGTCTGAGGTGATACATCATACTTAGATGACCTCAGACCCTTAACATCATTAGTTTGGTGAAAGTTATTTACGAGGATAACATCTTAGTTGATGACCTCAGACCTTATAACATCATGATTTGGTGATAAGGTCTGAGGTCAGACATCATACTTAGATAACCTTAGACCCTTAAGATAATTAGTTTGGTGAAATTTATTTATGGGGGTAACATCTTAGTGATGACCTCAGACCTTATAACATCATGATTTGGTGACAAGGTCTGAGGTCAGACATCATACTTGGATGGCCTCAGACCCCTAACATCATTAATTTGGTGAAAATTATTTATGAGGATAACATCTTATTCGATGACCTCAGACCTTATAACATCATGATTTGGTGATAAGGTCTGAGGTCAAACATCATGCTTGGATGACCTCAGACCCAGACACCATATATTTGGTGAAAAGTTATATTGAGACTTTAAGAGCTGAACACACATTGCATGGCGAAGAAAATAATTCAAGAAACATTCAATAATTAAAGAAATAAAACCCTCCTCAGAGGATGATATAAATAAAAGGAGTTACAAATTACAAGATAGAAGAGTTTATCAGAAGTTACATCTTGATTTTTAAATCAGATAATTTCATAAAGCTTCAAAAAAAATACCTAAGGGTTTGAAGCCATTGTGTTAGCATCCTCGGCCTCATGCTCTTGATCGATGTTGGTCACCTCGGCCAAATCATCTTGGAGATTGGCACCTACAGTTTTAGTAACATCCAAAGGTGCAGTCTCTGCAGGGGCATCATATTCCTCTTCAACCTCTTGAAGGTCCTGGGCAAATTGAGGGTTGGTAAAACTCAGACCAATGAAGTCAGAGGCTTTCAGGCTCCCTAACTCCTTCTCCTTTGTAGTCGCCCATTTTCCAGTGGCCTTAATACCCCTTTAGAGGCATTCAAAGCCAAAGCTGATGAATTCATCAGAGACTTTGTAATCAGCTAGGATCCCCTCAGAAGCATCCTCAAGCGCTGCCTTCACTGCAACGTCAACTTTCTGCTGAAGAACGTCGTCCTTAGCCTTCAGAGAAATGGTATGGTCTTTTTTAAGCTTGGAGATCTCGTTATCTAACTACTTAACTTTCTTATCACACCCCTCAAAGGAAAACTCAGACGACCTACCTCTGCATTCAGAGAGCTCTGCACCTTCTCGGTCTCTTGGCCTTTCTCGATGAGGGGTAACTTCTTCAGAGTCCAGTTGGACAGATGGTGCATAGCAACGAGGCCCTGTAGATCAATAACTCAAATGAATAAGTTCAAATTCAAAGATGAGGTTACACTTCTAAATTAAAATCTAAAGTTTTATCTGAATAGACCTGTGAAGGCCAAATTCAACCAGCATGGGGGTATCCATTGAGCGATAAAAGTGCTTGTCAGCATTGGTCAAAGTAGAGCCGATGGCATCCAACTCTTGCAAACTGTGGCCTATTATACTATCGTTGATTTTTAGCTACTCCAGACGGGCAACCAATGCATCTTCAGAGGATATAGGGATGGTCTTTACAGCCTTACTTTTCCTCTGATCCTCAGGGGAAGTGGTTGTAGTCTTCCTCTTTCTTGTAGTGTCGTCCTTGGACGTGTCGACACTCTTCTTTGATGGAGGAGGAGGGGGTGCACTCAAGCCTGCCTTCTTTACCAGCTTTATGAGACTTGGGGCAGACATCTCCCAAATATCGTCTGAGATTCCTTCAGAACGTTCTACAAATGGAAGGGTCTGAGTTAGAAGATCAGAGACATAAAAAGTCAGAGGTTTAACTTGCTAAAATAATAAAATAAGCACTTATGGAGCTCTGTCAGAGGACTACCCCAAGCCCAGTCTCAGAGAGATAGTAAGGGGTTGTTAGATGTTCGAACTTGACCAACAGACCATGCTCCACCTAATCTTGAAGGTCTTTCACCTTTTGAAGATTATTTTGGCTTAGCCCAGGGTCGGCCCTGGCAGCCATCGACACCTTGCCCCATCTCAGGGATATCCCCGGCTCTAAGTTCGAAGAGGGGACACAAGGGCCAAATTCCCATGCCCCTGAGGCAAAGAAATATAACGGCTTCCAATTACGGTTGCTAGTTTGGGTAACCTGTAATATCTTCTTAGTTGACTTCCAAGATAAGAAATGGTAATAGCTCAGATGATTCCTGGCAGAGGAAGGGATGTAGCACCCGGTGAAGACCTGGACAGGAAGTTCTGAGTGGTGGACTGCCTTCCATAGAACTATAGATCTAATTATCACCCGCCAGGCATTGGGGGATAACTGATAAGGAGCTAAGTTGATGTAGGAAATTATGGCCCTAATAATGGGATGAATGGGCAGATGAAATACTAACTTAAATAACTGCTCAAATAGACAGATTTCACCATCTCAGCCGCTGAAAGCCCTCTCTTACCTCAGAGGTCTCCGGAGTTTTATGGAGAGGTTGATGGAGTACAAATGCCTGAAGACAAGAAGGTCAAGCTTGGTGATGGTGCTCTCTATCTCGGCCGCCTCAGAGGTGTCAACATCGCTCTTAGCATCATCATCATCATCTAGTTCAACGTCGGCCTGAGCAGACGATGGGGCACCACTTGGGAACCTCTGAGCTAACTCATCTCCCGTGACAGCCGACAGGGGAATGGCTTCAAGAATTGGTGGAACAGTAACGCTAGGTCCTACAACCTTAACGTCGAAAGAAGAGTGCGATGTGCTTAAACTCTTGTGGGACGAGGCCAGACTAGAAACCTCGACTTGATCAGGGACCTGATCCTGCTGAGTGGAAAAGTCCATAGCCTCTTGAAAGGAATTCACAGAGATAGGGTCTCAGGTGGACGAATCAGACTCAGACATGGGGGTAGGTTCAACTGGGACCTCTTCTGAATTATCTGGTTCAGCTGGTCAGGGTATATGACCTTCAGATGGGGTGGAAAGATAGGTTTGAGGGGGAATGCCTCTGCCCTATGATCTTCCTCTTGGGATCTTTCTATCTGCCTAATTTTTTCTAAGGTCTTCTCCTTAAGAGAGGGGAATTCCTCTAAGAGTTGGTAAAGGGGTCTGAGAATATGAGGCATACCCTACACTTGTGACTCTTCTAAATAAACAATGTTGGTAATTTGACTAAGGATCAAAACTGGGTTTTAAATAAGAACAATGAATGAACAGTTCACCGAAAAACTCTTAGGTTCACCGAAAAACTCTTAGGTTGACCGAAAAATGCTTAAGATCACTGAAAAATACAACGAAACAAGACAAAAAAATGCAACAAATAAAAAAAAAGGGGGGTTGATTGACGATACCTGAGAGAATACGTGAAGAAGAAAGAGAGTGAGTTGCAAGAAAAAGCCACCAATAGTTCCTTAAGCAAGCTCTTGTAGAGAGAGAGAGAGTTTCAGGCGAGGGAATGAAGAAGTGAAGAAGAAAGAGAAAAGAAGGAGGTATAACCCTCAACAACTAATGCACGCGTACCAAAGCCCATTATTGCCTTGGGATCCCAAAGGACGACTGACATCACATGCTTGCCAGGCACGCCTCCCACTCCAAAAATTGAGAAGTGTCAAAAGGAACATTGGTACAAAGCAGAAGGGCCTCGGAGTCGTAGACCCCATAACCACCTGTTCCCACATGTAACTAAGGGTTAGGGGGTGATTAATATGCCTTAAATGTACCCCCTCGTCTCAGAGACATCAACCTCGGCCATGGAAATGACCGATGTTAGAGGGACCTTAGATCAATAACCAGCAGTCTCGTCCTAAGGAAGGTCGGTCGTGGCCGACGTTACTAGCTACCTCGGTGGGAGAGGTCTCCGTAATCCATAGGGGAGGTTATCCATCTGGTCGTCCAAGGATTGAAACCTCGGCTTGGTTCAGGCCGAGGTTTCCACCCATCATTATAACGAGTCTCGATTGGGGATCAGCCGACGTTCCTACTATGCCACCATTAACTCGGCCCAGGCCGATGTCACAGCTCAACATGCCTTACCTCAGCTTCCCCTGTGAACCAAGGTCACCACCTCTTCCTCTTCCAGGCCGAGGTTGGGACCATTCACAGTTGGTCGAGCCCTTGGAACACGTGTACACAATCAGTTATAACCGAATCATTCCCCTCATGTGGGGGGAATATTGAGGTCATCATTATCTATAGGAGATCAGCCAGATGTCATTCTCATACTGGTTCGATCCTTATGCACATGCTCATTGCATGCTTTGGGGGTACATTACACCCCCCAGGCACTATATATAGAGGTCATCCTCTACCTTGTAAAGGATCCAAAATTAGCAACCCTAGCCAAAACTCTGTCTAAATATACAGTAGAGAGAGAAAGATTGAGAGATTGTATCCATGGCCATTAGAGCCCTCATACAGTGATATTAACCACACACCTTCATAGTGGACGTAGGCCTTATTGGCTGAACCACTTATATGATTGTGTTCATCCTCTTCTCCCCACCTCATTCTCTTATATTTACTATACTGGTGCTACCATTGTTATGTACTGAATTGAGCTTACCAACACCTTGAAGGGTGGTGTAATTTCCAAGCATCATCATGGTTCATACCACTCCGTAGGTTTTGATTGATTTTCCTCGGATCATACCACTATTCAAGTGGGTTGTCTGCCTCTTTTAAGCCGATATACATAAGATCATATTATTCAGTGGGTTTAGACTGATCTACATCAGATCATACCACTATTCAAATGGGTTTTAATGCTATAAGTTGGTTATGTTTCTTTTGTTTGAGTTGGACCATGTAATTTTTACCTGGGTTTTCTGTCTCTTTTAGGCCGATCTACATTAGATCATACCATTACATGTGGGTTTTTATCAATATGCATCTGATCATACCACTATTTAAGTATGTTTTAATGGCATAGGTCGGCAACCAATATCACCTTCCAATTAGACCATGTAATTTTTACATGGGTTCTCTACCTCTTCTAGGACTATCTATGTTAGATCATACCACTTTGTGAGTGGATTTTGATCGATCTGCATCAGATCGTACCACTATTCAAGTGGGTTTTAATGCCATAAGTTGGTAACCAATCTCACATTTGAGCTGGACCATGTAATTCTTACCTGGCGTTTTCACCTCTTTTTATCCGATCTATGCTAGAATATACTACTCGGTGAGCGGTTCTGATCGATCTGCATCAGATTGTACCATTATTTTAGTGGGTTTTTATGACTGATAAACTTAAATAAGAATTATAAAAATTTATACAATCACTCCCATATCGTTTTATTATGCATACATATGAAAAAAGAAAAAGCACTGACTTGCTACCTAATGATAAAACTTTCTAAGGATCATGCCTTTCCATGACCTTGGAACTACTTTCTGATCTTACTCTTCCAAATGGTATGACCCACCACCTCCTTTTTAAGCAACTTGGTAAGGTCCTTACCAGTTCGGCACTAACTTCCCGTTTGATTTCTTTTTTTTACAGTGGGTAGTAGTTTTCGAAGGATCAAATTGTCAATCTAGAATTCTCTAACTTTGACCCTTTCGTCGTGTTATTGATAGTTCTTATTGACAAAAAGCCAAATATATTAGAGTCTGCTCCCTTATTTTCCCAGCTAGGACCAACTCATGGTCTATTCGATCATCGTTATGTCCGTCTTCGAATGATTCTGGTCTAAGCATTGGAAGCCTAGTTTCTAAAGGGATCACGACCTATATACCATACCCAGAGAATAGATGGGAGCTTATTCTCCCATCTTCCTTTGGTATTATCTAATCGACACTTGATAGCTGAAAGAAGGGTGCTGCTGGTTATCTCTTCTTATCCATTGAATTAGTGGAAAACTACTGATTCATAGTAGATCTGAATTCTTTATTCATCACAAAAATTACAAAAATAATCGTTGTCAAACTGAGTTCCATTTACTATGCCTATTGTTCTTGGAATGCCAAACCTTGTGATGAGATTCGTCCAAAAAAACCTCCTCGCATCCAGTTTTCTGATATGGGTTAGCAGTTTAGCTTTAACACACTTTGTAAAGTAGTTGATCACTGTTATCAGGTACCTTTGATATCCTGGTGTGGCTGATAGTGGCCCCACTATGTCCATGCCTCATTAGGCGAAAGGCCATGAACTTATGAGGGGGTTTAAATCTCCCGTAGGCTTCTTGATAATTGGTGAGAACATCTGACATTTAGGGAACTTTCTACTTGAATGAACACTAATATTCTTGAGAGATCACCTAATAGGAGAGTGATCTCCCCATGTATGTGGTCCACAGCTGCTTTCGTGCATCCCACTCAAGATTCCTTCCACTTGATCTCGGTGAACTCACTTCAGTAATGGGCACGTGAATGATTGTCGGTATAGGTTTCAATTGGATTTGAGGCAGAACCTTGCCAATTTAATCTTTAGTTTATGTGCTTCCTTGTAATCTAGGGGGTATCCTGCCAATTGTAAAGTATTTGATGTTTTTCTTTTCATATCGATATTTATGGAGGAATCCAGAGTGTCAAGAGCATATGCATGGCTATTGTCTCTCCTTGTGAGCTACTCAATTGAGGCCAACTTGAACTGTTAGAGGGGGCCTATTTCCGTGTCCCTATATGCTATCATTTTGGAATCCCTCGCTTCTTCGTTAAGTTATTTGGCGATCAACCCGGAGTCACAATACATGAAAATATGTTGGGATACCAATCCAACTTCCCCAGTGAGGCCATAAACCATGGCCTCGTATTCAGCTTCATTATCTGATCCTTTTAACTCCAGTTTGACAACCTTCTCATTGAGGACACCTTGTGCTGTCATCAGCATTATTCCCACATCAGTGCCCTTCTCATTTGATGACCCATCCATAAAGAGCTTCCAAACCAATTTTATTTGATAATCATTAGTGAATCCAGAATTAGATAATGTTGTTCACCCTTTCCTCTAGGGGATGTTGAAACTCGATGAAGAAATCATCCACAACCTGACCCTTGATCATTGTTTTTATTTGATGTCGAACTGGGCTAGCTCAAGGGACCATTTGGTCATTTTATTGGAAAGGTCGGCCTTCTTGAGAGCGTCCGTAAGGTGGTACATTATTAAGATGATTACCATATAAGCATCAAAGTATTGCCTCAACTTTCTTGCGACGGTCACCAGTGCGAAAACCATATTTTCTATAGGCATGTACCTGGTTTCTACTTCAAAAAGGGTGTGTCTCACGTAATAAATTTATATCTTTTCTCCATTATGTAGACATATTAATGTCGCACTAGTTGCGCGCCACGAGACAACCAAGTAGATGTAAAAATTTGATTCATCTTCAGGATTTGACAACAAGGGAGGGGATCCCATGTACTACTGAATCTCTTCCAAAGCTCGATCATATTCTTTTGCTTGGACAGTGGGTCTTGCTTTCTTCAAGGCTTGGAATAACGATCGACCCTTGTCCAAGGATCTTTAAATGAAGCCATTTAGGGCCGCTAACATTCCAGTACTGACCTGGATATCCCTAATAGTAGTATATCTTTTGATGTGTTGTAGGGCTTTGATCTGATCTTGTTTTGCCTCTATGCTCCTTTGAGCCACCAACTAACCTAGGAACTTGATAGAGCTCATACCGACTAAAAATTTGGAGGCCTTAAGCTTCATTTGGTACTCTCTGAGAATGTTGAAGGTCTTTGTTAGATCCCTGATGTGATCAACTGAATGGTTACTTTTGATGAGCATATTATTGGTATATATCTCCGTGGTGGAACCGATTAGTTTCTTGAACATCTTGGTGAGTAGCCTCTAATAAGTCACCCTCACATTCTTCAAACCAAAGGGCATTACTTTGTTTATTTAAGTCCTAAGGTTGTGATAAACGAGTTCTTCTCCTGGTCTGGGTCGAATATAGGTATCTAGTGGTAGTCAGAGTAAGCATCTATAAAGTTGATGCATTAATGCCCCGCCATAAAATCCACAATTTGATCTATTCGAGGCAGTGGGAAATTATCCTTAGATAATGCTTGTTAAAATTGGTGAAGTCCACATAAACCCTTCACTTGTTGCCGTTTTTTTTATGACAATAATGTTGGAGATCCAATTTGGAAATTAAACCTCCAGTTTGGAGTAGATTGTTAACTTTATCTTCTACAACCTTCACTATCTTTGGGGACATCTTCCTAGACTTCATCTTGATCAGCTTGACACTTGGGTCTATATGAAATATATGGAAAGGGATTTCTGGGTCTATTTTCGAGAGATTATAGGGCTTTTATGTGAAGACGTCTGTATTTGTTTTGAGGAAGTAAGAAAGCTACTCTTCTTTATCTTTGGGTAGTTTTGATCTGATGATAAAAGTTTTCTCTGTTTATGTTGTGTCTAGAGGAACAAAGATGAGTTCTTATGTCATGTGTTTGGAAATATCCAATCATATTTTTTCAATTTCGGGTCGAATATCCTTTAGTTTGTACTTGGGTCGATCATCTTTTGAATTTTACTCGTCCTGATTATTCTTGGCCTGGGTCTGCTTTGCTTTGATGGCTGAAATAAATCAACTTCATGTCATTTTTTGATCTCCTCTGATTTCTATCACTCCTAGATCGATTGAGAATTTGAGTTTCTCATGGAGGAAAAGAGGACAACCATTATATCATGTAGCATCCTCTACCCAGTGTGGTGTTATAGGGTGGATCCAATTAGATCACATGTAACTTTACTTCCTTATTAGTTGGACTAATCCTGATCGATAACATAATTTTTCCCAAGGGAGTCTCTACAGCTTCGTTAAATCTGATTAGTGGACCGACATTGGTGTCCAGATGTTTGATGCAGTGCATAGTTAGGTACATGATTTTTAAAGATCTTCCTTAGTCTACTGGCACTCTTCTTATGTCAAAGTTCGTGATTCCAAAGGTCAGAACTAAGGCATCCTTTTGAGGCAAATTGACGCCGACCAAGTCTTCGTCAGGGAAGATAATGGAACGATCAGTATTCAGGTCTCTCCTTTACCTTTTGGCTAGGACTGGCTTGGATAAGTCTATTTCGAACGCATATTGGATGTTGGCTATGATTCTCATCTTGTTCCAAGATTCTAACCGGTGTGGTGGTCCAGGTCAGTATAACTGTGGATGGTAGTGACAAATTCTATTGGTGGAGCATCCTCCTCAACTTTCTGCACTGTGTTAATATTGGTCATTATTTTTATCTTTGTTGTCCTTACATATTCCTTAAGGTACCTCGCTTAGACGAGTTCCTCCAGGTACTTTTTAAACATCTTGAAACTCTCCACTTTGAGCCTGTAGTCCTGAAGGTAAGTACATCTGAGACTGGCATACCCATCTTCTAGATTACTGGTCATTTCGGGAGGCCTCTTAAAAAAGGGCTTGTCTCTAATATGTGTAATGAGCTTATAGATGGGATCTTTAAAGATGGTCTTCAGTGCCTTATAGATGTTCTCACTAATTTGAGATTTGGGGTGATTATTTGAGGTTTCGTTCCTAGATCCCATCTTAGTTGAAGATGTCCAATTTTTCCCCCGGGAGCCTTCTTGGGCTCATTCTTCTTTTGGTCAGTCGGGGACTCTGCATTGAGGATTTTTTCCTCCACCTTGGCATATTTCTCATTGGGATAGGAGATCGTCTATTGTAGAGGCTAACTTCTTTATTGCAGGTCCTTCGATTATTCCAGACCAAACTTAAATGAAGAGATTGTCATCTTGTCATTACATTCATCGATCTTATTTTAAAGCTATTAGTACCTCTAAGCATACTTTCTGAGATATTATCCCTTATCACTTTGAGAGAAATAAAGGAGTCATACTCTTTGGCAATCTTACTTCTTGTCATTAACTGAGCCATGAACTTCTCGGACAAGTCTCAAAACGAGAATATTGATCCGGGGGATAATTTTTTAAACCACTTGAGGCCTATATCTCCTAAAGTGGAGGGGAAAACTTGGCATATTAGGGCATCATGGTAACTTTACAGAGACATAGTATGTCGATAATGACTTATGTGGTGAGCTAGGTTTGCCTTTCCATCGTATATTGTCACATTTGGCATGGAAAATTTCTTTGGAGGCTCAAAAGATTGCTGAATCAACTGCCTCCTCAGAAGGGCAATAACCTGATTGCGGCCTTCTAGCATTTCCTCGTAAATGCTAGAAAGACGTGAAATATCTTTTCCTTCTAGTCCATCATTCGACGGTATGCACAATAGTTAACTAGGTACAGATCTCCCAGGTGACCATCCTCTGGACATAAAAGGTCGCGAGAGGGATTTAAGCCTAATAGGACTGTGGTCCCTCCTTCGACACATATTTTATACTAAACACGACTCCTTTCATGAGTAGGGTGAGACTAGTCTGCACTCATTATGAATTTTGAGATTTCCTGGCTTTAAAGTGGTGAGAACTTCGATGTCCCATAGACGATTCCAAATTTTAGGGTTTGTTGAGCCACAATAAAATATGGAATTACGGATTAGCACGAAAAAGATTAGAATGTATAAATAATCACAAGTAGACATGATGTACGTGGTTCGGCCATGAGGTCAGCCTACGCCCATGGGGAAATGAAGGGAAATTGATTTATTATTTTCAAATGAATGGTAATAGTTGGAGTTCTAGGGATGGTAGCTGCGAGTCTAAGCTGTCATGTGCAAGTTACAATCCCTTTAATGTGATCTATTTCATTCTTATTTATAGACCTAGGCATTCTATGGGCTTTGGCCTCTCTGTGTTTATCCTGACTGAGTTACAGAGTCCCATTGGTGACGGTCTTCTTATTTTTTGATATGATTATAAAGATTTGATTATATATCTTTAAGGTCTTTGATCTCTCTCGGCTTAATCGCTTGCTATGTGCCTCTCAAGTAATGTGCCACGTGTTCGACCACGTGGCACAGTTTGGTTATATTCCCTTAAGACATCATACGTGATGTTTTGGTTTTTTTGACATTTCTTTATTGTTCCTCCATTTTTTTCAAAAATCAATTCTTCATTTTCTTGCACAAAAGTTTTCTTTGATTTTGAGTTCAACGTTATACTATCTATCCTAGGTCTTCCTTATCTAAGTCGATTTTTTTCTTAGGAAGTAGGTTTAAATTGTCACATAATTTCTTATAGGTTTGTTATAATAAATTTAATTTCTTCTTTTAATTTGAGATTCTCAAGTTGTATCTCCTTATAATTTATTGTTAACTTCTCATTTCCTTAATTTAATATTTCATTTTCAGCATTAAGATTTTTATTTTCTTCAAGGTATTTGTCCTTTTTATAAAAAAATGTTTTTTCTTTGGTCTTGCATTTTTAAATGTGTATCGACTAATATCTTATATGCATTCATGGTTCTTTGATAAAAACCTTTTAGGTTACCTAATTACTTGATTATGTCTTTTTTAGTATATGGGTTATAATGCAATGATTCGGATGAGGAAGAGTTAACCCTTTAATTTTGGGATGGTTTCGTTTGTCATTTTGAGGTGGATGATGAACAATCGCTTTCATCATTCCTCGAACTCTTTTGCGATGTGTGATTGCATTTGGATTCTCGATTTGATGAGGATATTGAACAATATTCTATTTGACCTTCTTGAATATTTATCAAGGTACATAGAGTTTCATCTTTCCCACCTTCAAATGATTTTTTACTTACTCTTTCTTTAGAGAAGATTATTTATTGTTCTTCTTCTTTCTTGTTTGGGGAATTTCCATTCAAGAATTCTTTCGAAAGGACATCCCATATTTCACTAGTTTTGCATATTGTTCTACTTTATCAGAAGCAACGTTATCTAGAGAAGCGCATAAAATTATCATAGTTTCTTAATTTAGTTCAGTTTTCTTCTCATTTCTCAATCTATCTAAAATAGGTCACATTTGGTCCCAAACTAACTTCCATACATAATAATCAATGGATTGAATAATCAAAGACGTTTTGGTTTTCCATGTTTTAAAATTTTCTTTTTTAAAAATTGGTATGTCGTATCTTCCCAAAAATTATAGTGAAATGCTTGCCATTTGGTTTTTATCTTTATAATCAACATAATTTTTAAAAGAATTATCTACAAATTAGGCTCTGATTCCAATTTTTATCCTAGAAATATACCCGAGGGGTGAATTGGGTATTGTAAATTAAATGTCTATTTAAAAATTTTCAAACTTCTCTATGAAAGATTAGTTGCAATAGGATGATTTTATTAATAATCAAGCAATTAATCAATCAATTAGTAAAAAGGATAAACTGTTAAAATCAATAATAAAGAGAGAGTTAAGATAGACTTTTCAAATCGATATTTTAACATGGTTCTACCTTAATTACATCCACTCCCGAGACGGTACTCAACAAACTTCACTATCTCCAATTCACTAAGGTATAACCAACAACTTTACCAGGATTTATCACACCTTACAATCGCAGGCAATAATATGCTAAACTCATATTTATTCAAACGATATTCATGCAGGAGCCCACAGTCTAATCACATTTTACTCCCCGCAACTACGGCATTACCGGTCATGAAGATATAATGAAGTTTAACCGTAGTAAAGATTGAAAGTATTGTAACCAAAATGTAAAACAAAGGTTTCTTAAATAAGAAACAATGGTGAAATGGGTTTTTACTTTCTCTCTGTAGAAAGTAAATTTTCAAACAATCACAGGTACAATATTTGAAGGGTAGGCTTTCGGATTGTTAGCACATGTGGGTAAGGGATTGGGAACTTGGATAAAAGTGGTTAGAATAATAACTGTTGCTAAAGTGGGTGTTATTGAAGCTCTAATGTAGTTTTTGGGTATAAAACTACCAAATGGGTTTTCTCAATTTCCCTTTCTAAAAACTCGAGTAATGGGATGGTACAAGCTTGATGATGGAACTTTCACTTTTGAGATAATGTTGTAATATCTTGTGTGTTTTGGAAGATAAGAAAAGGGTTCCTTTTATATACATTTAAAAGACTAGTGATTCAAAGGTCGTATGGTAATATGAGGTAACTTTGGTATTTTGAAATTCAAAATAGAATTTTAAAAATCGTTGTTCAAACTACCCTTGGGGTCATTTTCACACATGTAGAGTCAACTCTATATGAAAGGGAACTTTTTAAAACTTATTATTTTTTATTTTTGGTCCACGTGAAAAAGTCATAATGTAATGGCTTAACATACCTTCCATTGCAGTCAACTCTACATTGACCTTGAGTTAAATCCATCCTCTTATAGAGTTAACTCTATAAGGGGAGAATACGTTTTTTTACTTCTTTTGATCTATGAAAGATTTAGGGAAGTTGATTGGGTTTTATACTTTCTTTTATGAGATTATTTACTTCTTTCCAATCACCTTTAAACTGTTGAATCTTGGGATGCACTTTTCTTGATTCTCTTGATCTTTAGACTTTGAGTAAAGCTTATCGATATGATACTTGATCTTGCTTTGTTTGAATTATTTGTTCTTTCATGGTTGGGAATGATGTCTTACATTTGGTCTTCACATATCTCTATTTGCTTTTAGTATGAACTCATATTGTGGATGGATTCAAATAATATGACTTGCTTTGCATGATTTTCATTTTTTGGTGACTTATATGAAGATGACTTGGATTTTCATGTCTTGTATCTTCATTTGCAATTCTTGTTATCTTCAGGTGTTGGTTAAATCGATTATATGAGCCTTGTGTTACACCTCATCATTTATTGAGTGCTTCCTTTTATCTCCCATACATGAGAGAGAATATAATGAAGTATGATCACATATCAATTGTGTTGTTATCATGTAAAATCCTTTTTTTGAAATACTTTTTATTTCACAGATATTATGACCATAGTTGGTGACAGAGGTTGCGTATAAGTCTATATCCCAATCGTATATGTTATGAGTTAACCATCTCGCTTAAGGGAGACATATAAGGCTCGATCTATCATGTAATTTGGTATGTGTTTACATATTGGAGTGTCAACTTAGTGATTTACCCATTTATGTGTTTGTTGCAATTCATTAGGAGTGGGACCTCCTCTAGAGTAACTCAATAGAGGCATGAGAGGTTTCGAAGGATAGTTCCATCATGTTTTCTTATATTTTGTAGCGATTTTTGTGATGAACTTAATACTTACATGTATAGTGTGTAATATGGTTATATCTAGTGATGGGCATAACTTATAGAGAGATTGTTTGTTATAGTATATAGGACAATGAGGTCATAACATAATTGAAAACTTATGAGTATAGTACCTAGACTAGTATATGCTAGGTTGCACATATTTTGCATATCTTAGCAGCTAAACTAATGTTAAGTATAATTTACCAAGATATTTGGGTAGTACCATAGTTACCCTAGTGATGGTTACATCTTACGTGGGTATTGTGTAGGATAAGGGTATTTCATTTTGAGGGACTTAATTTATTTGGATAATTTATGGTATAGGGATACTTAGAATTCGATATTACATTTAATAGATGTTTATAGGTGGTGATATTACCGATGATGATGGAAATAGAACCACCCTTCAAGGTGTTTGTAGGATCAAATCAGTGATAACAATGGCAGTTCAAGTATATACTAAATATAACAGATTAAGATGAGCAGAAAAGGATGAACACCAATATATAAGTGGTTCAGCCAATTAGGCATACGTCCACAGTGCAAGTGAGTGAATAAGGTCACTAAAATAAGGCACTAACGGCCATGGATACAATCTCTCAAGCTTTCTCTCTCTACTGTATAATTTGACAGAGTTTCAGCTAGGGTTGTTATTTTGGATGGTTTTATATATCATGCAATGGTGTGTTTTAAGGTCTGAAGTCTCAATATAATGGTGTTTTCATCACTAAACTATGATGTTAGCCTTGTAATTTATCACCAACTTGATAGTTTTAAGGTATGAGGTCATCCAAATATGATGTTTCACCTTGGAACCTGTCACCAAATTATGATGTTGAAAGTCTGAGGTCATCCAAATATGATGTTTCACCTCAGACCCTGTCACCAAATTATGATGTTTAAGGTATGAGGTCATCAAACTAAGATGTTACCCCCAAAAATTTCATCAAATTAATGATGTTGAAGGTCTGAGGTTATCCAAATATGATGTTTCACCTCAGACCCTGTCACCAAATTATGATGTTTAAGGTCTGAGGTCATCAAACTAAGATGTTACCCCCATAAATTTCACCAAATTAATGATGTTGAAGGTCTGAGGTCATCAAACTAAGATGTTACCCCTATAAATTTCACCAAATTAATGATGTTGAAGGTCTGAGGTTATCCAAATATGATGTTGAAGGTCTGAGCTCATCCAAAAATGATGTTTCACCTCAGACCCTGTCACCAAATTATGATGTTTAAGGTTTGAGGTCATCCAAATATAATGTTTCACCTCAGACCCTATCACCAAATTATGATGTTTAAGGTCTGAGGTCATCAAACTAAGATGTTACCGCCATAAATTTCACCAAATTAATGATGTTGAAGGTTTGAGGTCATCCAAATATGATGTTTTACCTCAGACTTTTCACTACTAAAGCATGATGAAACAAAGAATTGACACATGAACTGCTTTTCTCATTAATATTTTCTTCATAAAACGATACATTTTCATAAAAATAATTGCAGCATCATATGTAATACTTCTTCAGATGATCAGCATTCCACGGATTAGAGAAAGGTTCCCCTTCTAGATTTTCTAGTCGGTAGGTACCAGGTACAACCTCATCAATTATTTTGTAAGGGCCATGACAATTTGGATGAAGCTTGTTTGTCTTTTGTAACGTCTTCTTCCGCACTAGGTCCCCTACAGCTTTAGGTCTTGATTTCACCCTTTGATTATAGAACTTGGTTATTCTCTGCTGGTAGGCTGCCTGTTTGATTTCAGCGTCTTCCCTTCTTTCCTCAATGAAATCTAGGTTAAGTCTTCTCTCTTTTCCATTATTTTTGGGGTTGTAAGCCTGAATTATGTGAGTGGGGAGACCAATTTCTGTAGGTATGACGGCCTCTGAGCCATGTGCTAACATAAATGGGGTCTCCCTCGTTGGTGTCCTAGCCGTTGTTCTGTAGGCCCATAACACAACATAAACCTCTTTTGTCCATCTCCCCTTAGCTTTTTCCAATCTCTTCTTAATTCCATCGAGGATCATTCGGTTCGTGACTTCGATTGGACCATTTGCCTGAGGTAGGCCAGGAGAAGAGAAGAATTGCTTAATCCCGACCCTCTCACAGTATTTATACAATAAAGAATTCTTGAACTGGGTTTCGTTGTCTGAGATGAGGGTGTTAGAAAGGCCATGTCTGCATATGATGCTCTTTCATATAAATTGGAAGTCTTCTGCTTTGTAATCGTGATCATCGGCTCAGCTTCTACCCACTTGGAGAAGTAATCAATCGCTACTATCAGGAATTGGTAATTAATCACAGCCTATGGCAATGGTCCCACCAAGTTAATCCCACATACCGTAAATGTCCAAGGGGAACTGATCGATGCCATAGGTTGATGAAGAATAGTGGAGAATCTCTGGCACTTGTCACACCTCTTCACGTAGGTTGCATCGTCCTTAGCTAAGGTCGGTCATTAGTATCCCAGCATAATTATCCTCTTGGCCAAAGGTCTTCCTCCTACGTGACTGGAGCAAGAATCCTCGTGTATATCCTATAAGACGTAGGGGACCTCTGTAGGGTGGATGCATCTGAGAAGGGGAAGCCGAAATCCTTTCTTATATAGGACATCTCCTATTATTGAGAACTTTGTAGCTTTTTATCTTAACTTCCTCCTTTCTAACTTAGATTCTGGCAGTTCTCCCTCTATGATATATCTGATTAGGGGGTCCATCCATGAGTCTCCTAGGTTCAAGTTGACGTAAGAGCTGGCAACCTCTTCTTCCTCAATGGTCGATTTGAGCAGGATCTCTACTGGTACTGTCCTTCTGATGCTTTTCCTTATAGCTGAAGCCATCCTTGCTAATGCATCTGCATGACTGTTGCCTTGTCGAGGGACTCTCTTCATTATTACCTCTTCTAAGCCTTCTAGCATCATTCTTACCCTCTTCAGGTATTTCACCATCCTATCGTCTTTAACCTCATACACCCCAAGTATTTGGTTAACAACCAATATCGAGTCGCTGTGAAGTAGGAGTTGGCCAACTCTAAAGGCTTTTTCCAAGGAGAGGCCCGCTACCAAGGCCTCATATTCCGACTCGTTATTCAATGCCCTAAAGTTAAACCTTAGCACATATTCAATGTCGGTACCATCTGGAGCTGACAGTATTAGCCTTACACCACTTCCACTTTCGCAAGAAGACCCGTCGACGAAGAGGTTCCAAACATTTTCATCTGAAAAGAAGTGACCCTCTGACAGGGTTCCTTTGTTGAACATGTACCTGTCTTCCTCATTCTCAACTACTCCTTTCCTGTCTCTGTCGGACATAACCTCTTCCGGGTCTGGGAAGACGTTACTGTTTGATTCCTCTGAGATCTCTGGATTATTCTCAACCTTGGCCTCTTCCCATGTGAACTCAACAACAAAGTCTGTGAGTGCCTGCCCTTTAATGGCCACCCTTGGTTGGTAAATAAGGTCATACTCTCCCAACTCAATAGCCCAGGTCATCAATCTTCCTGACTTCTCAGGCTTGTGGAGGACTTGCCTTAGTGGGGAGTCGGTGAGGATAACCATAGAGTGGGCTTGGAAATAGGGTTTCATCTTCCTTGAAGCGTGTATCAAAGCGTAGCCCAACTTCTCCATCCGAGGATAGTTATGTTCAGACCCTTTAAGGGCCTTATTATTAAATTATACCGGCCTCTGTACCCTAACATCTTCCCGTACTATGGTTGCGCTTATAGCTGACCCTGAGACTACTAGGTAAACATACAACTTCTCCCCCATTATGGGATGAGATAAGAGCGGGGGGATCTGAGGTAGGACTTGAGCTGTTTAAAGGCCCTGTCACACTCTTCATCCCATTCGAAGGCCTTTCTTAATACTTTGAAAATTGGAAGACACTTATCCGTAGCTCTGGAAAAAACCTGTTGAGTGCTGTAACTCTTTCGGTAAGCCTCTGAAACTCTTTTATACTTTTTGGTGTCTTCATATTAAGCAAAGCCTTGATCCTTTTGGGATTGGCCTCTATCCCCCTCTGGTTGACGACGAATCCAAGGAATTTTCCATCTCTTACTCCGAAGACACACTTGGTAGGATTAAGTTTCATCATGTATGAGTCCATGGTGTCAAAAGTTCTCTCCAGGTCTACTACATAGGTGTATACCTTCAAGCTCTTAGTCAACATATCATCTAAATATACCTCCATGGTTTTACCAATTTGATCTTCTAACATCTTATTTATAAGATGTTGATACATGGCCCTTGAGTTCTTCAAGCCGAAGGGCATGGCCTTATAGCAATAGGTCCCCTTATCTGTGATGAAGGTTGTCTTCTCTGAGTCTTCAGCATCCATGAAGATCTAATTATAGCGTGAATACACATCCATGAAGCTCATAAGCTCATGCCCTGCCGTGGCATCTACCATCTAATCAATCTAAAGTAAGGGATAGCTGTCTTTAGGTCAAGACTTATTCAGGTCAGTGAAGTCTATGCACATCCTCCATTTTTCATTGGCTTTGGGCATAATAACGGCATTTGATAACCACTATGGGTATATGAACTCTTTGATAAATTTTGCCTCTTCCAACATTCTGACCTCTTCTCTTATGACATTATACATTTCCCTGGAGTAAACTCTTCGCCTTTGTTTCATTGTCTTAGCGTCTTTCGCCACATTGAGTCTGTGGCACATAACCGCCGGGTCGATGCCGGGCATGTCTATGAGGCTCCAAGCGAAGACACTTTGCCTCGACTTCAAAAACCTTATCAGCTCTTCCTTGATCTCTGGTTTAAGGCCTTGCCAATTTGGATGATTTTTTCGTGTTCGTCCTCATTAAAGACGACGAATTCTACCTCTTCCACGGCCTATCCTTTCTTCAACTTTGTTTCATCCCTAGGATCAAGTGTATCAATGTTATATGTGGTTATTGACCTATTATGGGCATATCTCTCCTCCGCCGAGTTGAGTAACATTCTCGTGCCATAGTCTAGTCACCCTGCACTTCCCCTGCCCCATAGGGGGTTAGGAATTTTAGCATTTTGTGGACACTCGATGGCACAACCTCAAACTCCTTAAGAGCTACTCTTATTATGATGAGATTATAGGCCGAGAAGACATTTTCATCCATAACGAAAATATTAATGTTCCGGGTCAACCTCTTAGGCCACTCGTTTCCCATTCGTACATCCATCTCATACATGCCCAATGGATGGACCTTTTCCCCACTAAAGCCCATCAATGGATGATGATAGGGTACCAATCTAGCTCTAATGAGGCCTAGGCTCTTGAAACAGGGCCAGAACATTACGTCTGCTGAGCTTCCACCATCTACGAGGATTCTCTGTACCTCACATCCATGAGCTCTTTTTTATATTACCAAAGGGTCATCATGCGAAGCTAAGATACCTTTGAAATCGAGTAGGGACAACCCTACTATAAGAGTATCCATATCGACCTTCTTGCTTTTCTGCTTAGCCTCTCAAGATGCCAGATTCATAACCTCCACTTTGGGTACTGCCTTAGCCTTCGCCAAATGAGCTTTTCGGTCGGCTACTTCAGAGCCACCCCCTGCTAGTCCTTCACATATGGTGTTAACACCGAAGGAGATCATTCCAACCCTCTTCACATGGACATTGTCATCCTTTAGTGGGAGATATGTATCGTCCTTGTCATCACCATTGGAGTCCTCGTCTCTGCTCACTAGGGTGTCATCTCTACATCTGTCGATTCTCTTCTTTTTAGGGTCATCTCTTCCCTTCGTGGGAGCCTTACTATCGACATACTTCCTCAACTTTCTGAACTTCAATATCTCCTCAATTTTATCCCTCAAAGCGAAGCACTTGTCTGTCACATGGTCGTGATCTTAGTGGAAATCGTACCACAAGTTCTTGTTCCTCTTGTGCGGAGGGGCCTTCAACTTCTCCGGCCATCTCACAGACATCTCATTGAGGATGTGTTCGCAGCTCACAATTAGAGGAATATAATGTTAAACTTGTCATTTGCAAACCTATTTTTTCCATCTTTCTTTCTTTGGAACTTCCCGCTGCCACTTCCATTCTCATCCTCATACTTCGCGGCTATAGCCTCTTCGGCGTTCATGACCTTTCCTGCAGTTGCCAATAGCTCTGCCATAGACTTGGGAGGGTCTTCCGCAAGCTTCCATAGCAACTTCCCCTTTTGGAGTCCTCCGATGAGGGTCGTTATGGCTATATTCTCTTCATAATCTTCAACCTCTAATTTCTCTTTATTGAATATAGAAATGTAGTCTCTTAGGCTCTCGTTCTTGCATCGCTTGACATACAAAAGATGGGTGGTCTTCTTTTGAGGTCTTACCCCAAAATAGAAATTGTGAATGAAATGTTCAGCCAAGCCATTAAAGTTCTCAATTGAGTTCTTTGGAAGAGAGGTAAACCAGATGTGTGCAGCTCCTGTCAAAGTCCCGGAGAAGGCTCGGCATTTCATCTCATCTGGTATTGAATAAATGTTCGTCGCAGACTGGTACATCTCAATATGATGTACAAGGTTGGTGCTACCATCATTCTTGGGAGACACCGTAGGTGGTTTAAACTTGGTAGGGGTTGGGAAGCTCACTATCCTGGCCACGAATGGAGAGCCCTCTGAGAAACCTCTTTGCAGTGAGTCTCTGATTTTGATGAGGTCCCCTATCTTCTCTTCAATAAGTAGGATGGATTCATTCCATGGATTTGCAACATTAACCTGACCGAGGTTATCCCTAGCCACCTCCAAGGGATGGACTGAGGGTTCCCCAGCCGCAACACAACATCGACTGTTGACCTCCTCTGGGTCCATGTCTCGGCCTTGATGAGGTTGACCACGATGAGGTCGATGTTCCCCGTCTTCCATTTGTGACCCTGCTGCACTTCTTGACCTGAATAACTTCTGCCTCAGGTCATTTACAGGGCCGAGCCTTTCAAAGGCTGACCCTCTGCTCAAGCGATCAAAAGTTGATCCTCTCTGTTGGGCACCACCATTTCTTCTGTCCCCATAACCTCGGCTTTGGTGTATAGGACATACAGTGCTGTTCGAAACCTCATACAGATCCCAGTAGCCCTCTGGATCATCTTTCGCCTCCAGATCGTCATACCTATCCTTAAGGTAAGGGTATCCTTGCCTCCCCAGGCATAAATTCCCAGGGTCAGCAACGTCTCTCCTGTGATGAGGAGTAGGTTGGTCCTTTTGCGACGCCTGGGGTGGTCCCCTAGCTTCAGGATGGGGTTGAGCAGCTGCCAGAGTAATCATCTCTTGCAAGACCCCAGGTGGCCTCATTATATTTTGACTGAGCTGGGCAAATTGCTCCTTCATCGCTTGCTGCGTTGCATCTAAGGACTTCAATGCTGTCGCCACCTCAGCCATTTCGGACTGGGGCGGTGCCTGACTGGAACTAGGTCCTTCAACACAAGACGGCAGAGGAGGTGGTGGAAACTCCGGTGCCATGTGTTAAAACTGAAGAGCTTATGTTGAAAATGAGCTTAATACATTAAGGGACCTCTTTGAATGGTGAAACATCTCCACGCAAGGGGTGACACCTGGTTCACCCCCAGAGTCTCCGGTGAGGTTAAGCGGAAAAAGAGGAAGAGACATCTTCTCGTTCCCACAGACGATGCCAAAATGATGATGCTAGAAATAGCACCACCATTGAAGGTGTTTGTAAGCTTAAATCAGTGATAACAATGGCAGTTTAAGTATATACTAAATATAAGAGATTGAGATGAGAAGAAGAGGATGAACACCAATATAGAAGTGGTTCAGCCAATTAGGCCTACGTCCATGGTTCAAGTGAGTGAGTAAGGTCACTAAAATAAGGCACTAACGACCATGGATATAATCTCTCAAGATTTCTCTTTCTACTCTAAAATTTGACAGAGTTTCAGCTAGGGTTGTTGTTTTGGATCCTTCTCAAGGTAGGAGAAGACAAGTATATATAGTGTTTGGGGGGGTGTAATATACCCCCATGCATGCAATGAGCATGTGTTTGTTGATCTATCCAATCTGATGAAGACATCTGTCATTGTCACATATAGAGAATGATGATGAAATATCCCCCCACGTGAGGGGATTGATTCGGTTACAACTGATTTTGTCCACGTGTTCCTATCCTTGCATATGCTTATAAATGCTAAGCCCTGTCCCTGACTGGTGCAACCTCGTCTTGGAAGAGTAAGAGGTTGGTGAAGTCTGACTATTGCCTTATTCGAGGTTAGTCATGATAATCTCGGCTAGGTAGGCCAACCGAGGTAAGATAGTAGGAGTTGAAACGTAGGCCTGGGCCGGGGTTAGGCAATTATAGTTGAAACGTCATCCTGGGCCGATGATGGAGATGAAGGGTGGTTGAACCCATGAGTTCTTGCTGGCCTCGGATGATTCCTAACTGAGGTTGACGTGAGAGGTAGGTATGGTGTCGGCTGTGGACGACCTGATGTACTGCTGACCCCATGAGTAATGAGGACCTCGGCTAATGCCTGATGGTGATGCACTAGTAACGTCGGATGTAGCTGACCTTATGTTTGGATGAGATCGCTAGTCATCAGTTTTGAGTCCTTGTTACCTCGGTCATCCTGCTGGCCGAGGTTGGTGCCTCCGATCTATCAGGTACACTTTGGGCATATCAATTACATTGTAGTGAGAGATGGGAATTACATAAGGTACATGATCAGTCAAGGGACTTGGGTACTACATTGTAGTTATGCTTAGTATCGCTATTACATATGGATAGGATACCACTTTGTTAGAGATGAGGTGATATAGCTTGGGAGGGAGTGACGTGAAAGGTAGATAAGACGCACTTGATAATGATTCAATATCAGTTAGACATTTATTGTAAATGTGGTGTCTAGGGGGGATTCAGAGTTATTTACTTATTCATTTGACTATTCAATCTAGACTTTATATTGTAGAGTTTGATTTCAGTCAGTTATCCAATTGAATTCTTATTTATCTTATAGTCTTACTTTATACCATCTATTGTTGTGGTTGGTATCTTATCTGTTATTATTTAACTCTTAGAATGATATAAATTTTTTGATACTCCATATTCTTGGTGTATAAATGTGTCCACCTTATACGTGGAAAATCGAGAGTGTTATTGTTGATTTGAAATTAATTGCAAATTTATTTAATTTGGGTTTAAATTGGTTTTAAATTGATTTATTTGGAATTTTAGTTTGGTTTCAAATTGATTTATGTTGGAAATGTAAAATAATAACTCTCATATTTAAGGGAAAATATTAAAATACCTTTATCATATTATTCAATGAACATTTGGTACGTATTTACAACAAGTAGATGAGAATCATATATATACATTATAGGGAGATAAGCTAAAGTGGTTATGAAGGGATAAAGACGAACTAGTTGGTGACGCCAAATAGGATAGATTGTTGAGAATTTATAGAGTTCCAAATTGATTTCAATTTTATAGATTTTGTAGATATTTGTAGATTTGAGTTGGGTTTAATTTTGAATAGGGTGGTGATGAAAAGTGATGGTGGGTGGCGGTGGTGATGAAAATGGTTCCAGACGGTGTTTTTTTAAAGGGTGTTGGGCTAGGTACTTTTTAGTGAATGAATGTTGGAAATGGTTTTAGGTTCTATCTGGTTAGGGAGTCCTTTTATATTTAATCTTTTTTTTAACTTTAATAATTTGTTCGAATTTTAAAACTATTTAAATTTAAAACTCCACTTTTTCAGTTAAAGTTAACAATTTTTTATAACAATGTGGGGGAAAATATATTTTTTAAATTTAAATGATTGAGTTGGAAAAAAACTAGTAATGTATTAAAGTGAAAAAAAAGATATTAAAAATAAGTCTTTTTAATCAATTAATTTATTTGTTGTGTTATAATTAGGGTGTCTTTGTAAAAGATAATATTGTGTAAAAAATTGCCATTATTTCTTTAACCATGTGGCATGTGTACCACAAAACTTGAATATTAATCAATACATAATAATTTACCCATTCCCATGCTAACACAAGTTGGAAAACCCTTGTTTGAACCTAGATTGAACAATTTCAAATCAACCATAAAAGAAAAATGTTTAAATCTTATTTTTGTGATGATGGTGCTACAAGGGACTACTACGAAAGGCAACATTACAACTCATATTCAACTTTTGGAAAATATAGAAGGTCGTGGAGGGAGTATTGTAAGTAAATCTCACTTTCATTATCCATTGTTATTGTAGGTGAAGTTATCCCACAGATAATGACCCTAAACATTTAATGTCAAACAGAAAGAAACCAATCTCATAATACGAGTATTTACGTGGTTCGACAATAGCCTACGTCCACGGGGTCTTTTACTTTTCTTATAATACTCTTTTTTTTTTTTCTGATAATAATAATTACTATCCCATTTCCATGGGGTAAGGGTTACATTTATAGGGGGAAGAGATGGAGCCATGAAGGGCTTTTCTTGCTTGTCAATGAATTCATCACTTGATTGTGGTCATTTATTCCTGAGATCTACACAGGTGGAAATTATATTTGTGGTTATATCTAATTGGGATACTCTATCAACCTATTCTAGGCTTATATTTATCTGAGATGAGTTGGTCGGGTTGTTCGGATTATTCTCCCATAATTTCCCCCGAAGCTCTGTGACTTGGATGGGTCGAAATGGTTGAGAAGTGAGTTGGTCGGACAAGGTAGTTGGTCGCAGGTTGAGATGGTGCCTTCCTACTCTTGAAAAGACTTCTTGAATGAAGATTTTTCTAAATTTTTCCCATTAGGAGCTCCAAGGGCATCCTCGTAATTTCTCAAGTTAGTTGGGGGTCTGCTAGTAAAATTTCTTTTTAAAAACTGAAGCGCCTCTGTCAATTAATGATCTTGGGTTCTATTTTCAAATGATGAGGTGTCTCAAAATTTGAACGAAGCCATCAAAATCTTCTAATCCCCATTTCACGCTATCACTTCAACTATTCAAAGCACCGGAAGCTCTTACCTTAACCTTCACTTGTAAGATTTTTTCCCTTTCACATTTTTAATTTTTCTTGCGACGCTTCCCTGAATTCCTTCCTATTTACTTCTTTTTCCTTCTATTATTAAAAAAATGGTTTTCATCATGAATGATAATACTTTGGGTGAATTTAGGGATAAGTATTCTTTTACCCACTGGGCAACTATAGAATATACTGATATTCGGTCGATTACTACAACATTGAAGGCGACCACTGGATTCATAATATATATGTGGTCAAAGGGGGTATAACATTCCCCCATAATTAGATTTTCTTATAATTTTGTGAATTTTTCCATGTCGTTCCAGCCCAGTGTTCTCCAAACACATGTTGAATCATGAATAACGTTCATAAAATAAAAGAATTATATGGGACCCAAATAGCAATCCCATAACTTAGATACTGTTATTCATGGTAAAAAATGACTAACACTCTCTTCTATTTGAAGCCAATAAAGGTTGATAGGGTTTTGGTTGTCAATCTCTCTGATTCTAATAAGGAGTATTGGAACTAGGGATTTATTTCCAAAAACTGGCAACATCCACTCATTCCTGAGGGTGATGAAGCATATGGACGGTTTATATGACTACCAGAGGGAGGAAAATAAGTTGATAATGCCTTATTATTATTATTATTATTATTATTATTATTATTATTATTATTATTATTATTAAACTGTGATGTTTCTAAGTGATAATTAGTTGAAATATGGTAGATTCCCCTCACAAGGAAAGGGAGAAAAAGGATAAAGCTGTCCTTTCTTCCTCTTCTTCTTTTCCCATCAAAATGGTGGATGTCCCCAATGCAGGTAAGGGCCACCAAATTATGTAGTTGTCCAAGAATCCATCTTTAGCCCCCGATCTACTGAGGGGGGCTGTATTGGTGCTAGACCAGGAACAGATCGACAGGCTGACCTCAGATCAAATTTCTTCTCATGCCGTACAAGTTCCATCCTTGGTAAGTTTAGCACTTGTTCATTTGATTCTTTACCCATTTTGGTCGCTGATTTGACTCGTGGTTCTTTCTTTACAGTTTTTGGAAGATTTTATCGCCATGATTAAAAGGGGCACCAACCATGCCAAGGCCAACAACAATATGACAAAGTAATACCTAACCTGTCTTTGAATTCTCCAAAAAAGGCATATGAGGATGATAAGAGGTCCACCAACATAGAAGATGACAAGTTGAACAGAGTGTGTGATCAACTGAGGATAGAGTGTGATGCTCTGAAAGAGGCTAATGATTATCACTCTACTAATTTTGCAAAGGCCAAAGATGAGGCATTTGATCATGGGTATGTGAAGGCCTTCGCCAAGGCTAAGAAATAATTGGCTTTCCTTCAAAGTCAAATTTTAAGAAAGGTTGGAATGCGGATGTTGATGTAAAAAATTAGATTATATATAATTATTTAATCACAGATAAAATAAAGTGAGACAAAGAAATTTTAAAGTGGTTCAACCTTATAAGAATGGCCTACGTCCACTGTTTCTGTTATTGCTGACCGTTTGGGAATTCTCGATTACAAGTTTTATCAAGAAATTCCGGTCCCCTTACAATGAGGATGATACAATGTATTTATATCCCTCAGGCTGTACATGTGAAAGGGTAGTACATAGCTATTCATTAGGCGTATACATTTGTATGATAATAATAAGCATTTAATGTGCAGTTAATCTATTGATTATCTTGCAATTAATGCTCTGTTCGAGGTGCAGCTCGGACCGTCTAAGCTACTCGGACCGCCTAAGTAGCTCGGTACTCATAAGTTGCTCGGTGTATTAAAGTTCCTCGGAGAACTCTTGTTGGTCGGAGCGTCTGGGTTGATCGGGGAAGCAGAGTTCCTCGTTGCAGTATGGTTCCTCGGAGAGCATCTATTGCTCGGAGTATCTGAGTGGGTCGAGGTGTTGTTCGTAAGTGTTTGTTATTGCCACGCAGATTGCCATGTGTATTCACTCAATTGAGCCATGTCAGCAGACTAAATTTGGTATCAACAGAAGCCCCCAATGTTTCACAATTCGAAATTTGAGGAGTGTGGAACATTCTTTCTCGAAATATGGCGGTTTTAAATGGTCATCCTAAAATTTAGGAGTATTTTCTTTTGTATTTATTTCTCCTTCCAAATTCATAGAATCAGACTTTTTGAATTTTTATGACTTCTTCGATTCCCGCGCCCTTTTTTTGCCTTTTTAGCCGCCGGTAACGTAACCGTCTCTTTTTGCAATCATTATCTTTACCCATTCCCAAGGCAAAGTATTTAAACGTTGCAGAAAATCCCATTGTCTTCTACTTTTTCATTCTTATCTCTTTGAGTTTTCCATTGTTTCTCTCTCCTGTGCGTTCATCTCTTTCATCATTTGTTGTCAACAGACTCATCCATTTCCTGTAAGATTTTCTTCTTTCTCTTTGATTTCCTTCTTTCATCATGGTTTATCCTGTAGAATCGATTGATAAGTTTCGCTTTGATTTCTCTATACCCTCATGGGTTATTTTGGAAGAGATTTTTGAGCCTTCAGACTATTTTCGTTTGGCTAAGGGACATTGGTTCCCCAGTCTCTTTATCGCTGAATGTGGCTTTTCTTTTCCCCCAAACCCTTTATGTATGGAATTCTGTCAATACTTTGACGTGGTTCCTACAAGAATAGCCCCCAATACATGGAGAATAGTTAATGGAGTTTATAGATTAAATCAAATTCATGGAACTCGTATAGGAATTCCTGAGATTATGTTTTGTTATAGATGGGCTGTGGGTGATAATACTTTTTATTTAAAAACTAGGTTTTTAAATAGAGCTTTAGTGGTTAATCTCCCAAATGCCAATATGGACTACTTTGAGCACGGGGTTTTTATGAAAAATTAGCAACACCCTCCATTAACTGGAGCTGATGTTTACCAGGGTCCCAGATGTCCTCCCTATGGCAATGGGATAGGTTGTTTTTATTTTATTTTCAAAATTATGCTTCCTTTGTGTTTGATAAAATTTGTCACTGATATTTTAATTTTGATTTATTTACAGTTGACAGCAAAAGAAAATCTCCAAAAGAGACAGACGTTAACATAAGGCATTTTAAACTTATCTGGAGTTTGCATCAGACTGTTGTCGACGAGCATATTAGGTCAGCTTCATATTTGCTGCAGTACAAGAGTTATAACTCCTCTTTTACTGCTCGTCCGGTGATAAGCGACGTAGAACCAATACCAGCCTCTATAAGTTTTTCACCTGAGTCACATATTCCCTTAAGTGAAAGGATGAAGAAAATAAAACCTCCTACCCTTTTTGAGAATTCTGCCTCTGGTGCTGGAGAGGCAAAGAAAAGTAAGCTTGATGTCCCAGGAGAGGGGACAAAGAAAATTGATGCACCTCCTTTGGCTTCTCATGTGAAGGTTATCGAGAAGCCCCCAGTGGACTCGAGCAAGGCTGCTGCTCCAAGCGAGGTGATTGTCATTTCTCTGACTAAGACTACATCGTTAGTTGAGAACGTTGATGCTCCTCTGAGGAGGCTGAAGAAAAGCTCCTCTATCAATTTGGCTGAATCCATCTCTCAGCCCCTGACTAGTGGTGTTCCCAATTTTGTTGCCCCGAGCTCTGCTATAAACTCGGTGAAGACTTGGATCATTCCCGAGATCCAAGGTAATGAAGAAAACCTTTCTCGGGACATGGTTACCACATTAGCAGCTCGTCATATTGGTTTTGTAAGTCCTATAGTCTTAAATTTTCATTCTTTTCTTTTTGTATCTGTGCACTGACTTGCTTTTATTTTCCCAGTTGGTGACCTGTTTTAATATAATTCTGAAGAAAGATGAAGCTATTAAAGCTTCAAGCTCCTCATCTGGTATAGAGGAAGCCTTGGTAGGTCTGACACAATCCCTGAAGGATTCTCGTCAGAAGTATGCTGATGACAAGGCGATTTGGGAGAAGAGGATCACTTCAACCGAGCAGGAGAAGGCTCAGGTTATTGAGGTCTCCAAGGGGTTGGAGAAAAAAATAAATGATTTGGAGGAGAAGAATAAAGAGCTCGAAGGGAAGCTCAAAAATGCTGGGGATCTTGAAAATAAGCTCAAGACTGCTGAGGAGGAGTTGGGTCAACTTTGGGAAGTAAGTCGTCAGAAGGAGGAAGTTGAGAATAAATTGAAGGCTGCTGATGATCTTCTTTCCGAGAAGCTTTCCTCGGAGAAGACAAAAAGTAAATTGGCTGTCAAAAAATCCTTCAGCGCCGGCTGGGATAAAGGGTGGAATAAAGGTTTGGCTGCCATGATGTCGCAAGTGGAATATGGAAGCCTTAAATACTTTAGAGATGGATGTGTCGCTGCTCTGCAAGAGATGAAAGTTGATGAAAATTTTGAACTATTTCAGCGACACATCCCGGGCCCCCTCCAACTCCTGAAGAAGAAGAAGAGGACGAAGCTGCCTCTGAGGAATCTTCCATGGTGATGGGAGATCAAATTTCTCATCCCCCATCTATCCAGCCCACTGGCGAGGAACTTCAACTACCCGTTACTTCATTCGAGCAACCTCCAGCACTTCCCGAGCAAACCTCTGTTCCATCTGAGCAACCTACCTCCTCGTCCCAGCCTCCCGAGAAAGTTTTGGAAGACAAGAAAAAGGTGTAGAGTTGTTCGGATTTCTCTCTATTTTATTTTTCTTTGTCAAATGTAACTCTGAACTTTGTACTTCTCCTTTATGATGTAATAAAATTTGAAGTTTCACCTATTCATACTGTTGTTTCTCTTCTTCATGCTCTGTTTGAACTCCTATTGATTCTTGCTTTCTCTTCCTTTACTAGTTTATGGCAAGGATGGAGTTATTATCTGCTCATGATACAAAATTATTGAGGCAATGCAATGAGTATTTCAAAGCTGGTTATTCAGACATGAGTGTAGCTCAAATCATTGACATCCTCAGTCAAGATGCTTCAGAGCAAGCAATTGAAGCCTATCAGTATTTGAAGTGCCTGCTCGATCGTGAAGTGGCTAATAACGTAGCATACTATGATATGATTGAAGATCTCCAGGGAACTCTTGAAGAACTTCAGCAACAATATAAGGAATCAACTGCCCTTTTGCACGAAGGATGCGAGAAGAAGTATCAACAACTCAGTGCTGATAAGGGATACGATAAACTGTTTGCTGCTTACGATGTGAGGGAGAGAACTTTGAAGGCTGAGGTCGAAGAGCACAGACAGATAGCTAAGTTATTAGAGAAGGAAAACAATGACCTGCAAAGAGAGGTGTCTCAGTTGAAGTCTGCAGCTTCCACCTCAAACGCTTTGGTCCCTGTGAACGACGAGGGATTCTCTTTCTTGGAGGTCGAAAACGCCAACCTGAGGGATGAATTAGAAACCTTGAAGAGAGTTGTCCCTTCTACATCTACTCGGGGACATGCAAGGGCTCCTCGGGGACGAGCAAGAGCTACTCGGATTACTGTCGAGGAACAGAGAACTCAATCTGCTCTGGAGAACCAGGCCTTCTAACTGATGGCAAAGAACCAGGCATTGGCTGAAATGTCTAAGAAGATCAGGAATCTGGACGAGCAGCTTTCTGCGCAGAAGTCTACCTTGGAGAATAAAGAACTCTTTATAAAAAGTCTCCACGAGCAACTGGAAAGATTGACATATCAACTCCACAAGCAGCCCAGAGAATTCTGGATGGCTAGCTACAATGAGGCTCTCTACCATTTGGATGATCGTATCCAAAATGCAAATAATGAAGGTTACAAATAGGGATGGTTGAATGCCTTAGGTGTACTGCAACTGGAATAGGGTCATTACCTGTGGGATTACCATAATCCTGGGCTGCTTGACCTACCAGTGCCACCATTAAAGCTTGACATGAGTTGGATCCCTGCTCGGGCCATCCCTCGGTGTTTGATTTCCAAATACCTTGGTGATTAAAATCTCCATTCCAATGTTGAGATATCTCATCCCGAGCACCTACTCGATCGACCATCTGTGATGAACATCAAGATGCTTAAAGATCTTAACTTCATAAATTCCCCTTATGCTTTGAATGATCCACCTACTGGCGAGGAACCTATTTCAAAAGCATAGGGGAAGAAACATATAGAATAGGAATCCTGATGTAATAAATTTGTATTTCATTCTTGATGTATTTTGTTCTACATTTAATGAAATAATTTTATTTGAAAATCTTGACTGCCATTGTCTTGTAATCATAAAACACTTTATATCTGTGCATGTATATCTATTAAAAATATAACAACATTATGTTATTTGTCGATCAACTGGAGTTTGTTAAAACTTATTATCGACTATATTGAATTTGTGGTAATCATTTGACGACCAACCAAAATTGATGATACTTTGTTTCTCGACCAACTTATTGATCATTTTCACATACTCATATTTTAAAATGCTTCTGACCAACTATAGTTAACCTTTAGTTGGCATTTTTGGGAATAGATTTACTTCCTAACCAACCTTAGTTGGCATTTTTAGGAATATATTTACTTCCCAACCAACCTTAGTTGGCATTTTTAGGAATAGATTTACTTCCTAACCAAACTTAGTTGGCATTTTTAGGAATAGATTTACTTCCCGACCAACCTTAGTTGGCATTTTCGGGAATATATTTACTTCTCGACCAAACTTAGTTGGCATTTTCGGGAATATATTTACTTCCCGACCAACCTTAGTTGGCATTTTCGGGAATAGATTTACTTCCCGACCAACCTTTGTTGGCCTTTTCGGGAATAGATTTACTTCCTAGCCAACCTTAGTTGGCATTTTTAGGAATAGATTTACTTCCTAACCAACCTTAGTTGGCATTTTTAGGAATATATTTACTTCCCGACCAACCTTAGTTGGCATTTTCGGGAATAGATTTACTTCCTAACCAACCTTAGTTGGCATTTTTAGGAATATATTTACTTCCTAACCAACCTTAGTTGGCATTTTTAGGAATCTATTTACTTTATAACCAACCTTAGTTGGCATTTTTAGGAATAGATTTACTTCCCGACCAAACTTAGTTGGCATTTTTAGGAATAGATTTACTTCCCGACCAACCTTAGTTGGCATTTTCGGGAATATATTTACTTCCCGACCAACCTTAGTTGGCATTTTCGGGAATATATTTACTTCCCGACCAACTTTAGTTGGCATTTTCGGGAATAGATTTACTTCCCGACCAACCTTAGTTGGCATTTTCGGGAATAGATTTACTTCCTAACCAACCTTAGTTGGCATTTTTAGGAATAGATTTAATTCCTAACCAACCTTAGTTGGAATTTTTAGGAATAGATTTACTTCCCGACCAACCTTAGTTGGCGTTTTCGGGAATAGATTTACTTCCTAATCAACCTTAGTTGGCATTTTTAGGAATAGATTTACTTCCTAAGCAACCTTAGTTGGTATTTCTAGGAATAGATTTACTTCCCGAAAAACCTTAGTTGGCATTTTCGGGAATAGATTTCTGAAATCCCGACCAACCTTTGTTGGCATTTTCGGGAATAGATTTCTGAGTAGTCTGAGTAGTACTTTTGCTGAATGCGTAACACGAGTATTCCGCGAAAAATTTTCAACAAAAGGAGAGAACTGGGCAGAATATTGTCACTTTATTCATACTAACGAAAATGTTTGAGAGTTTACATCACTGATAATACTTGCGCAAGTGTTCTGCATTCTATGCATTCTTAAACTCCTGCCCTTCTAAAGTTGCTATTCTGTAGGTTCCTGGTCGAACAACTTCTGTAACTCGGTAAGGTCCATTCCAGTTTGCTTCCAATTTGTTGTGCTTTTGAATCACTTTCTTTAGCACATAGTCTCCTTCTTTCAAGTCGCACTTCTTTACCCTCTTGTTGTAGAACAAAGTTGTTCGTTGTTGGTAAGCAGCATTCCTGATTGCTTCTTCTTCTCTAACTTCCTCGAGCATGTCTAAATCCAATCTTCTCATTAATTCGTTGACAAGGGAATTGAAATTCAGTTCTCTGTGTTTCGAAAGACCCAACTCGAAAGGTATAACGACTTCACTTCCAAATGCCAGCATATATGGAGATTCCCCTGTTGCTGCTCGGGAAGTATTTCGGTAAGCCCATAGTACTGATTGTAGCTCGTTGATCCAATTTTCTTTCGCGTCATTCAGTCGTTTCTTCAAGCCATTCAGTAGCGTTCTGTTTGTTACTTCAGTTTGTCCATTGCTTTGGGGATAGCCTGGTGCCGAGTGGATCAAGATATTTGACTGATGACAATAGGCAGCTAACTCCTCGTTGTCAAATTGTGTTCCATGGTCGGTAACGAATGCATGGGGAAGACCATATCTACAGATGACATTTTTCCAAATAAATTGGTACACCTTCTCGTACGTCATGTGGACAAAAGGCTTAGATTCTACCCACTTAGTAAAATAATCCACTGCGACAACACGATATTTAAATCTTCCTCTGGTTGTTGGAAGTGGTCCGACCAAGTCAATTCCCCACATGGCAAATGGCCAAGGGGAAGTAATGGGTGTCAACAATGCTTGGGGAGTTCTTCGAATAGTGGAGAAGCGTTGACACTTGTCACATTTTTGGGCATAGGCTATACAATCAGCCTTCATCGTTGGCCAGTAGTATCCTTACATCATCACTCTTTGCAAAAGCATCCGACCTGCTACATGGGCTCCACATGACCCTTCATGGAACTCTTCAATCAAATCTTTCACCTCGGTGGGATGCACACATCTTTTCAAACCTACTATAATTCCTCGTCTGTACAGAATACCATTATTCAGTACATAAAGAGCAGCTTTAAACTTCAGTTTTTTGGCTGCAAGTTTGTCAGTTGGTAATTCCCCCTCCTTAATATATGCCCCGATGGAATCCATCCAAGATGGTCCTAAATTAAGGGTAATGAAATTCATCGTCAAATCTTCATCTATACTCCGACCGGCTAAAACTTCAATTGGGATTACTCTTCGTAGCTCGGTACGAGTAGATGATGCTAATCGAGCTAAGGCGTCGACCCTCGCATTCTCCATTCTTGGTATTCTGACCAACTGAATAGCAGTAAATTCTGATACCAATTCCCTTGCCTTTGCATGATACCTGATCATTAATTCTCTTTTGGCTGCATATACTCCCATCATTAGATTTATGATCAATTGCGAGTCACTGAAGACAATAGCCTGCTCTGCCCCCATAGTTTTTGCCAAACTAAGACCTCCAATCATAGCTCCATATTCAGCTTCATTATTCGTAGCTTTGAATTGGAAGCATTGGGCATATTCCATATCGACCTCGTCTGGACTATTAAGAACAATCCCTGTGCCACAACCTGATGCGCAAGATGAGCTATCCACATATAAACTCCATATAGGTAACTCGTCTTCAAATTTCTGATCTGACGGAGTTCCTCGGTGGAAAATTTGTTACTTCCTTTCACCCTCTCCTAATATTTCTTTCCTGTTCGTCGATCATCACTTCTTGCCCTTTTACCAACCTAAGTTGGTCTGGGCTTGAGTTTGATGATTCTGTAACATCCACGGGTTGATCGGCGAGCAGCTTTTGCTCCCCGGTGGTATCAGGATAGGTGAACTCTGCTATAAAATCTGCTACTGCTTGCCCTTTAAGCGATGATCTGGGCTCATAGATTATGTCATATTCACCGAGCTCTATTGCCTAATACATCAATCTTTCTGATTTTTCTGGTTTATGAAGAGCTTGCCTCAATGGCATATCGGTATATACGACTATAGTATGAGCCTGGAAGTATGGCCTCATTCTTCTACTTGCCTCGATCAATGCTAGTGTCAATTTTTCCAGCTTTGGATATCTGATTTCTGCTCCTCGGAAGGCTTTACAAGTTTAATAAATCGGTTTTTGCACTCCATTCTCCACTCTTATTAATGCCGAGCTAACTGCATTCTCTGACATGGCCAGATACAAGTACAATTTTTCTCCCATCACTGGCCTGGACAATAGTGGAGGTGCTCCCAGATATTTCTTCAAGTCTTGAAAATCCTTCTCACATTCATCATTCCATTCAAAAGTCTTTCGGAGTGTTTTGAAGAATGGGAGACATCTATCAGTTGCTCGCGATACAAATCTGTTGAGTGATGCTACTCGTCTTGTAAGACTTTGCACTTTTTTCTTCGTCGTTGGGGATCGCATCCCTAACAGAGCTTTGATCTTTTCAGGGTTAGCTTCAATGCCTCGCTGATTGAGAATGTATCCGAGAAACATGCCTTCTCGTACTCCAAATATGCACTTCGTCGGGTTCAGCTTCATTTGATATTTATCTAGTTGATCAAAGGTCTGGCTCAAGTCAACTAGATGATCAGCAGCTTTCTTGCTCTTTGTCAGCATATCGTCAACATAGACTTCCATATTGCAACTGATTTGTTCTGCAAACACTTTGTTCATCAGCCGCTGATATGTTGCACCTGCATTTTTCAAACCAAAAGGCATAACATTATAACAATAAGTTCCCCTAGGGGTAATGAAAGAAGTACTCTCCCTGTCTTCAGGTTTCATTTTAATCTAATTGTAACTAGAATAAGCATCCATGAAGCTCAGCAGCTCGTGTCCCGAGGTAGCATCCACTAGTTGATTAATTTGGGGCAAGAAAAAGTGATCCTTTGGGCATGCTTTGTTGAGGTCGGTGAAGTCTACACACATTCTCCATTTGTTGTTCTTCCTTTTCACCATTACCACATTTGCTAACCAGTCTGAATATTTAACATCTTCAATAAAGCAAGCTTTGTGGAGCTTCTCGACTTCCTCCTGTATAGCTTGATTCTTCTCAGGACTGAATACTCTTCTTCTCTGCTTCACAGGCTTGATCTCCTTATTCACATTGAGCTCGTGACATAAGAAATTTGGGTCTATCCCAGGCATATCCTCATGACTCCACACAAAAGTTTGCTTTCTGCTTCTTAAGAAAGTTATCAATTTATGTTTTAGTGAGGCTTCCAACGACGAACCTACTTAAGTAGTTCGTTCATGGTGCTCGTCATCCAGAATGATGTTTTCAGTAGCTTCCACCACTTGACCCTTTACGAGTTGCGACTCATCTCTAGGATCCAATGTTTCAATTTCTGCACCTTCATCCACTTGATAGGTAGTAGTCTTTTTCCTTGATTCCTCCAGTTCCTTTTGCTCGGCGGATGAATAATAGCATTCCCGAGATACTTTCTGATCACCTTTCACAATTCCTACTCCAAAGTTTGTTAGAAATTTTAAGCATTGATGTACCGTAGATGGTACAACCTCGAACTTCTTCAATTCTACTCTTCCCATGATGATATTGTATGCTGATTGAACATTCTTATCCATCACGAAGAAGCGTATTCTTTCTGTTCAACAAACAGGCCATGTACTAACGAATATAATCCAACTTGATCGTCCCAAGTGGAAAAACTTTCTCACCAGAAAAACCTAGGAGGGGTCTGTGATAAGGCTCCAGTTGAGATAGTTTGAGATTTAAACTGTCGAAGCACAAGTAGAACATGATGTCTGCTGAGCTACCATTATCTACCAGTAATCTTGAAATCATCAATTCCTCCATCCTTATTTTGATAACCAATGGGTCATTATGAGGATATAGAACACCTGCGAGGTCGTTCTTTGAGAAACCAATGACCAATTTCTCTTTGTTTACCTTTCTAGGGCGATCCTCCCCAGCTAAATTTATTCGTTGAATGTATGAGCAAGCTTGAGCCTCACAGAGGTAAGCTTTTCTCTCTGCAGTAAGGTCTCCTCCTCCTGCATCTCCACCTGTAATAACATTACAATCAAATGACCCAAAGAGTATCAAAAATACCTCACGTTTTGGCTGCCTTAGTCTCTAGGGACGATCGGGGTCGTCTTATGGATCAACTTCATGGTCTCTTTTCTTGTTCTCCTCTACTCGACGAGGAGATCTAGACCTCTCTCTTGTTCGATCGCTTTTTTTTCTTTCATTTCTATGATCAACATACTTGGCCAATTTTCCTCGTCTGATGAGTGTTTCAATCTCATTCTGAAGAGCTATGCAATTTTTGGTCATATGGCCATGATCTTTGTGAAACTCGCAATATTTTGCCTTATTCCTCCTGTCAGGGCCTGCCTTCATTTTCTCTGGCCAGTTTAATTCCTCGTTGTTCTTGATTTCTTCTAGAATATGATTGATGTCTTTCTTCAAAGGAGTAAAATTATCAAATTTCTTCAATAATTCCCATGACGACCTTATTTTTGAGTGTTTGTCACTACCATTGTTCTTATGCTCTTTCTTCTTAGCTTTATCACTTTCCACCTTGGTTTCTTTGGCATTCATATTCTTCTTCGCAGCCATAGCCTCCTCGGCATTCATAATCTTGGTCACTTTTCCCATCAGTTCTGATATGGTTCTAGGTGGATCTTTGGCCAAAGTGTAGTACAACTTATTGGGCAGTAGTCCACTCATTAAGGCGGTAATCGCTGTCTTTTCCTCATAATCAATGATTTCGAGCTTCTCGTTATTAAAACGAGCTATATAATCTCTGGTACTCTCACCAGCTTTTTGTCTAACACTTAACAAATGCGCTACTCATTTAACTAGCTTTGCCCCAAAACATAAATTCCCAATGAACAACTCGGCCAGTTGAAAGAAAGTTGAGATCTTTCCCCGAGGAAGATTATTATACCATATTTGAGCAGATCCGGTAAGAGTTCCCGAGAATGCTCTGCATCTCATCTCATCTGGAACAGCATAGATGTCGGCTGCAGCTTGGTATTGTTCTATATGAAGGACATGGTCGGTCTTTCCATCATATTTGGGGGTCACAACAGGTGCTTTGAACTTTGATGGTGTGAGAAAATCTACAATGGCTTGGACAAAAGGTGTTCCTTGAACAAAAGTTCATTGTAGAGGGTTCTTGGGTTTAGCCATTTCCCCTAATCTATCATCCAGCCTCTGAATAGAGCCTTTCCACGCATCATTTGCTTCCTCGGGCCTGTTGGTTCGAGCAACTGATGGCGTTGATGTGGCTTCTTGGGATCTATCTTGACGAGCAGCTGGTTGCGATTGGGCAGATCCTTCCCTTAAGTCTGATGGTCATCGAAAGCTCCTCGACGCAGCCTTAGGAGGACTTTTGTTCCTCCTAGGACCTAATCGATCAAAAGGAGATACCCTGCTTAACCTTTCTAGCGCACTAGTCCTTTCTGGAGAGAGAGTGATACGTTGTTCAGTATCTGTGGCTCGTATCGACGAAGTTCATCCAGGTTGATAAGAAAAATCTTCAGACTCCTCAGTACCATATGAATTGGTATGCCTAGTACGCGAAGAAAGTAAACGAGTATTTCTTTGAATACTTTGCAGTCCTGAATGGGTTGGTGCACCGCCATGGAGGGTTTGTATGAGTTGTTGCATAGTTTCTTGCATTGCTGTCTGGACCTGGGCCAGATTTGTCATTATTCCAGCCAGATCTGGAATATTTGGTGGAGTAGATGGATTTGGAGGGCTTCCAGCGTTTCGATTGCTGGGTTCTGGATTATCAGCCATTTGTAATGAATTGTTTTTGATGAAAAATGATATTACCAGTCGCTTCCCACAAACGACGCCAATCTGTTGATGTAAAAAATTAGATTATATCTAATTATTTAATCACAGATAAAATAAAGTGAGACAAAGAAATTTTAAAGTGGTTCATCCTTATAAGAATGGCCTACGTCCACTGTTTCCGTTATTGTTGACTGTTTGGGAATTCTCGATTACAAGTTTTATCAAGAAATTTCGGTCCCCTTAATATGAGGATGATACAATGTATTTATAGCCCTCAGGCTGTACATGTGAAAGGGTAGTACATAGTTGTTCATTAGGCATATACATCTGTATGATAATAATAAGCATTTAATGTGCAGTTAATCTGTTGGTTATCCTGCAATTAATGCTCTGTTTGAGGTACAGCTCGGACCGCCTAAGTGGCTCGGTACTCATAAGTTGCTCGGTGTATTTAAGTTCCTCGGAGAACTCTTGTTGGTCGGAGCATCTGGGTTGATCGGGGAAGCAGAGTTCCTCGTTGCAGTATGGTTCCTCGGAGAGCATCTATTGCTCAGAGTATCTGAGTGGGTCGAGGTGTTGTTCGGAAGTGTTTGTTATTGCCACGCAGATTGCCACATGTCTTCACTCAATTGAGCCATGTCAGCAGACTAAATTTGGTATCAACAGCGGCCTTGGTCAAGACCAATATCCCTTTTGAATCTGAGTTGTTTGGGGAGCATGATCTAGGTTCTAAACTAAGGGCGGAAGAAAGAGACAAGGGTTCAGGTAACGATCTGGTAGAGGCTGTGGCCGATCAAGAAATTATGGTTGTAAATTAAGGAAAACCCCCAAATCTTCAATAGCAAGTGAAGGAAAAAAAGGGTAAAAAATAGTTGGGATTATCTTAGCTAAAAAAATCTTTGTAATCATATGTTTTTTATTTTTTATTAGGGCTTACCCCACTTCATTGATGTAATGAAAAGCCTCCGAAGATTGAAATCATATATTTTCTTCCTGAATGGTTTTTTCTTGATTCTCAGAGCTCGAAAATATAACTGGAGTGGTTTAACCTCTTCTAGATATTGATGACTTAGACGGGATGCTAATAGTCAGGATAGTGGCACTTTCATCTCTGTTAGGTAAGCTCTCCAGAAAATGACTAGTGCTTTCAATGAATATTCTCATTTGTTCACTGGATTATAGCGTGATGTTGTGGATGTCAGAGACGCTGTTGTCCCGCCATAGAACGAAAATATTTGTATCAAGGAGAGGCTTGTCAAATTTAAGGAGGACTTAAAGAGAGATATTGTGATTGAGTTGGGACTTTGTTGTGATATAAGGAAGTTCAAATACCTCTTTAGGAGAGGTCATTGCGCAGTTTGGGATACTCACTATGATAATGGATGGGTGGATGCCTCCTTAGGCTGGATGCATCTAAAGTGGCATATAAGAATGTTTGGTTTAACTCCCTAGCCATTATAAAGGTTCCAAAAGACTTTGAGCTTTAATAATGGTACCAAGTGGATACCCTGCCTACAGTTATCTTATATTTGGGAGTGATGAGAGATGACTCCCCCTTGATGTTGTTGCCCTTCAATTGGCAACAGATTACTTGTCATCACATGACAATGATGACGACTTTAGGATAGATACTGACGATAGATAAAGGTTCGCACTTGCCAAAATGATAGCTCTTGAGGGTGATCGCTTATGCTAGGAATGTACTTTGTAATCTACTGATGTATAAGCTTTTTGTAAAATGATTGCTTAGTGAAATTATTAGTTAATTACACATTTTGTATTTTCCCATTTCTTATGCCTAACATGTTTTTATTGTTTGTCTTACCTTTTATATTGTGTCATCAGACAACCTTAGGCCTAGGTTGAACTCTAGTGAAAATGCACATGGTTGTAGGGATATCCACCTTTTTAGGATTTTTAGTCGACCAAAGTCAGGACACTTAGTGCCTAGGGATCCCCCTTAGGTGTTTTACTTCCTTGGGAAATTTTTGATGCTTTTGTGTTTTTCATGATGAAACCATTTAACCTTGAGGTTCTGATTAAGTGTAATCATGATAAGGCATTCATGTCATACTAATGCATTCTTGTCAATGACCAATATTTGATCAGACATAATGATAATTCATAAATAAAAAGAACTTATCTGCCATTTGGAAAAATAATGGAACAATAATGAAGTTGATTACACTAATTGAACTTGCACTAAATGAACTTAAATTAGTCCAAGAAAAACAAATAAAAAGATGATTTTTGCGAGAAATGAACTTACAAGACACAAACTTTCTAGAAATAAAATTTCCTAAGATTGATAGCATTCTAGGCCCTCGGGATCTCCCTGCCCTCCATTGTTTCCAAATGGTAGTCTCCTTATAGATTGTCTCTAATGATTTTAAATAGTCTGTCCCAGTTGGGACCTAACTTGACATCTGAAGGCTTTTTTCCACTGCTGAGTACTTTTTTGAGGATGTAATCTCTGAGCTGAAACCTTCTTAGTTTAATGCCTTTGTGGTATTTCATGGACAACTGTTGCTGGTAGGAAGCTAACTTGATTAAAGATTATTCCTTTGTTAATTGGCTACGTCAAGATCTGTACTTATAATTTCTCTAGTCAAATCTTGTACGAAAACCGTGGTCTTCATGGTGGGAAGCTAGTTCGAGAGGGATAATAAATTACATTTCATAGGCTAAATAGAAGGGCATTTCCCCAGTTAATTTCTAGGCGTAGTTCAGTATGCCCAAAGGACATGGGAAAGTTCATCCATCGAAGAAACTTTTACCTTCTTCGCTCTCTTTTTTATGTCTTTGATCACTATCTTGTTGGAGGCTTCGACCTGTCTATTTTTATGAGTGGAGGATACTGAGCTTAAGTGGTGCTTGATGCAGTGATTGTCATAGAATTTTTGGAATGACCCACTTTTGAATTACGTTCCATTATCCGTGTTAATCATTATTGGAATGCTAAATCTAGCCACGATGTTCCTCAAAATGAATCTGATCAGATCAGTATCTCTGTTATTTTCTAATGGAATTGCTTTAATCCACTGTATAAAATAGTTTGTGATGACCAACAGATACTTGTAATTTCCCGATGCTGTAGGTAATGGATCCACGATGTTTAAACTCTATTGAGCGAATGACCATGGTCTTGTTAATGACCTCAACTCACTAGATGACTGCTGGAGAATGGGAAAGAACTTATGACATTTCTCGCATCTTTTAACGTACGAGACTGCATCTTTCTGCATTTACGTCCACCAGTATCCTTCCTTGATTGATCTGAAAGACAAAGATCTGCCTCTTGCATATATTCCACAAATACCATCATGAAGATCGCATAAGACTTGGTCGACGTCACTTGGGTGCACACATTGAATGTAAGGGCCCGTGAAAGACATCCCATAGAGGTTTCCTTAAAGTGATAGGTAGAAATGGGCAGTTTCTATCCTGACTTAATGGGATTGTTTCTTATCGGCTGGTAGGAAGTATTTTTATAAATAATTTATGTTCGGATCCATCTATCTAGGAATTCTTTGAATGACGGGGACTTGTTCAATGATCGTTGTTTGTACAATACTAGGCTGAGCGAGGAATTCCAATTTAATGATTATCTTAATATCAGAGTCCACTGCTGACCCTAAAGCAACTATGGTATTGGCATGAATGTTGTTACCCTGGGAGAATTATTGAATGTGGACCCTTTTGAACTTAGAAATTGCTTCTTGGGTGACCTGCAAATACACTGACATTCTCTCGTCTTTTGCGTTGCAGTCTCCAGACACTTAGTTGGATACCATCCTTTTGTCACAATATATGCTGAGGTGATCGTGCCCAAAGAGAAGGATTTGCACAATCTGACGATGAGGGCTTTATGTTCGGCTTTGTTATTGGAAGCTTCGAAGCCAAGTATGATCCCTTGTTCGATCATATTCTTTTTTTGGGAAACTAGTACAACTTCCACTCTCGCCCTATTAAATTAGAGAGTAGGCCAATTTTTCAAATGGAATGTAGCGTTGAGCTTGATTCCACTCTCTCTATCACATCAAGACCCAGCTGACTGTGTGATCGGATACCACTAGGTAAAGGTAAAAGAGGTCTCGTGGACTAGGGAATTAAAGAAGATGAGGTTTTCTTAGGTATGATTCGATTTCATCAAGGGATTTTTAGTCGCTCTAGTTTAGGACTTTTTCCATTCTTAACATATGAAAAAATGGTCGGCATCTCTCGAACAATTTGAAGATGAATCAATTGAGAGCTGTTATTATTCCTGTTAACTTTTGTATATCGCGAAGTGTCTTTGGAGGATAAATAATGTTGATTTCCATGATTTGGTCGGGATTGGCCTTAATCCCCTTTTACTGACTAAATACCCAAGGAACTTCTCGGATTGGACTCTGAAGGGGAAATTGGCTGCATTAAGCTTCATCCTGTTGAATCTAAGGATCTCAAAAGTCTTTTCCAAGTCATGCAGGTGGTCAACTTTATACTTAATTTTGATATAAATGTCATCTATGTACATATCCACGGTGTCTCTTAATGTTGCTTGAACATTTTGGTGACTAACCACTGATATCTATCTCATGTGTTCTTGAGATTAAAAGGCATGACTTTGTAATAGTATATGCCGATAGTTGTGATGAATGAGGTCTTATCTTTATCGGTGATGAATAAGGAATTTGATGGTACCCTGAGTATGCATTTAGGAAAATAATTTGTTCATAACTGGTCGTGGCATCGACTAATTGGTCGATCTTTGGAAAAGGAAAAATGTCTTTAGGACAAGGTTTATTGAGGTTGGCGAAGTCTATGCATACTATCTAATTCCCATTATTTTTCTTCACAACTAATGGATTCGAGATCCATTTAGGGAATTGAACTTCTTTAATGGACTTTTCCTCCAAAAATTTCCCTACCTCCTCTTCCACGAAATTTTCTTTTTCTGGGCTAGTCCGACGAGCCTTTTGTGTGATCTACGGATAAGTCGGGTCCATATGAATTTGATGACGCATGACTTCGGGACTGATCTCAGGCATATCATATGGCTGCCAAGTGAATACATATTGATTTTCCTTCAATAAAGAAATCATCTATTCTTTTTCGTGATTGGTGTCAATCAGGAATTTCTACTATAGACGAGAATTATCGAATACTACCTCTGGTAATGGTTTCGTGACTCCATCTTTGGGGTCCACCCTTGTCTCTTTTACTCCCAGTCTGCTATATTTTAGTTATTTTTTGGATTGTGTGGCCCCATCATTAGCTGCGTCAGAGATGATATCCTTATCCTTTTTCTTCTCCTATTTAGGCCAAATGGTAGCAATAAAGCATTGCCGAGCAACGACCACTACACCAAAATTCGCATTTAGTAATAGCATTTTACCATTACAAAAATATTAGTAATAATAGTTTTTCATTAGAAAAAAGGCGCCGGGAACAAAATTAGTAACATATATTTATCGTTACTAATTCTAGAATTAGTAACGGTATTTGACCGTTATTAATTATGGATTTACCATCTGTATTTACCAACAACGGTATTTTACCATTACTAATTCTAATATAGTAATGGTATTTTACCATTACTAGTTTCGATTTAGTAACAATATTTTAGCGTTACTAATTCTGATTTAGTAGCGGATTTTTCTGTTACTATTTTTACCTTATTACACATGTTTTGTAATGCTTTTGTCTGATTTATAACGGTAAAACTCCGTTATATATATATATATATATATATATATATATATATATATATATATATATATATATATATATATATATATATATATATATATATATATATATATATATATATATATATATGTATGTATGTATATTATTCAAGATCCAATATTCCGTCCGAAACTTAAACAAATTCAATTATGCTTACCACACTATTAAAATTCTAAGAAAATATACAAAAATAGTCCATAAAAACACGGACACTATATTCAACATTAGCATTTTATATAAGCCTCCACTCTCAATATAATTTTTCATAAAATGCATCTAATATGACATCTTAATACAATCACCATGAAAATGAGATGTTTTAAATTGTAACCAAGGAATATATTATATCATTCTCCAATCTCTCTTATTCAATTTATAATAAGAAGAACAAAAAATTACACATAAGTACCCTACACAACATAACTAGTACAAATAAGCCCCCAACAACGTATAGATTAAGTTATCTCTGGGCATTAAAGACATTTAAATCCAACAAAATAATATGCAATAAGTAAAGAGAACAAAATTACAATAATTCTCATGCTCCAAATATGTCAATGCACCATGGAATTTTGAGGCTTCCTTATTTATGACCATCCGAGGTTGAATTCCTCCGTCATGCGCGAATAGAGAGTTGCCCGTCATTAAAATGGGGTAACACGAGGAGATAGAGTCATCAAGTTCTCTTCCTTTGGTAGGGTGATGTCATGACCCTTTTTATAGGGGCCAAGGGGGTTGTCAATCAACACCTGCCCTGGCCTGCCTATCGGCAGGAAAAGGACACCCTATTGATAACCAGGGTTCCTGAGGTGCCTAAAGACATTTCGTAATGTATTTTTTGAAAACACGGGCATAAAATGTAAACTATAAGTTCGAATCATTCACAAGACACACCATTGAAAATGGAATTTAGATCCCTCTAAGAATCCAATGAGATACTGCAGGGTTTGGGAGATGACCGAAGTCAAATGGGGCTCGAAAGCACCCGATGGTCGCTGGAAAAGAGATTTTTAGAGGAAAACAGGTCATTCGTCTAAATCGTACGACCGTTTTGCACATCGGATGGACCATTGGAAAGAGAATTCAGATACCTATGATATTTCATTAAGCTTTGCTCAATTTGGAGAGTTGACCAAGATAAAACGAGGCCCAAAAGCGTCCAATGAAATTATAGAGTAAAATGGGTCGTTCATCTTGAATCATAGGGACGATTTGTGCACGGGATGGCCCATTGGAAATGGCATTTGTATCATTTCAAATATTATTTGAATTTTTCTCAGGTTAGAGAGTTTACAAGAGTCAAATGGGTCCGAAGAGTGCTCTATGGCCTCAAAATAATACTAGGAGTGAAACGAATCATATGCACAAATCGTAAAGCCAATCTGTGCATGGGATGGACCATTAGAAATGGAATTCAAAGCCGTTCGAGGAATCATTGAGCTTCACTCAGGTTAGAGAGTTTATCAGAGTCAAATGGGGTCCGGGAGCATTGAGTGGCCTCCAGATCAGTAATTGATGTATAACCTAGGGTTTATAGTGAAGAGATGAGTGCTAGGAACCTAAGGAAGTCCTTGGTGGGGGGGGGAGGTGTCCTAGGATGGGGTGTCTATAGAGACCCTATATGGGAGAGCTTGTAATAAGTGAAGGCCGTGAAAATATAAACATTACATTGATGTCAGGAAAGGGATTTTAAGTCAATTTTGCCAATAATAGTGACCCATTCAGAGGGTTAAGGTCAAACTTGAGGAATTAAGGACGGATAAATGATTCAAAGGGTCGAGGTAAATTCTATAGACCTTGAGTTACGATGACTAATTTAGTGGGTTGAGGTCAATTCTGCGAACCTAAGGAGTGTTGAGGCCGATTATGTGGACCCAATGGGTGTAGCCACTGATTTAGCGGATCGAGATTAATTCTACGGGCCTAGAGAGTATAGTGACTAATTTAGTGGGTCGAGATTAATTCTGCGAACCTAAGGAGGGTAGCAACCAATTCAGTGAGTCGAGGTCAATTCTGAGAACCTAAAGATAGGGATGCCCAATTTTACGGGTCGAGGTCAATTCTGAGGCCCTATCAATTGAGCGGATTTGAAGAGGGACGACCAATTAAGCGGGTTGAGGTCAATTATGAGGACCTAAAGTTGTGATGACCAATTCTATGCACCGAGGTCAATTCCGAGGATCAAAAGTTGTGATTATCAATTTTGTGGGCTGAGGTCAATTTTGAGGACCTAAAGTTATGACGACCGATTTTGTAGGTCAAGGTCAATTAGGTAGACCTAAAGTTGTGATGATCAATTCGGGCTAAGATCAGTTCTTAGGACCTCGAGTTTTTGATTCGTTGGGAAGTAGTTCCACTTTAAAAGAGGTTAATTTTGCAATTTCACTAGTGCTTGTGTAAATCATAGTTCCTACTGAGGGAAGGTGTAGTAGGTTTTGGGTGTGGGTGAAATTTTATCTTCTTCAGAGAGTATGTTGATAATAAGAGTGTGATATTGATACAAATAGGGATTTTGAAAGTTTGTAAGGGGCTTAGTGCTCCAAAAATGGTTTTCCTAGGAGAATAATGTTCTCTATTTTTTTTAGGGATTTTATGGGATTTTTTTATAGAATGTTTAGGCAATTTTTGGATTTGTTTAGGGTAATTCTGATAGTCAGGTCTGGGGAGGTGACCTATCGGCCTAGGGAACCGGTTCTTGGGCTTTTTAGGAAGGGGAAATGACACTACCCATTGGCATAGGTCAGGGTGTTGCCGATCAACATGCCCCTTAGCCTTCTATAAAAGGTGGTGGCTCCTCCTCATTTTCACACCTTTAAATGATTGAATTTCTTACTTTGTCTCTATAAGAGTTGTTCCTAAATCCTTATTTCTTCAAAACTTCAAATGGAGGTCACTTCTGGAAAATTTAACAACGAGTGGTTATCTATCAATGATTGGGCAGGCTTAGAATGGAGGGTTGTGGTGACACTTGCACTGGACAATGACAATGCCTACAACCCCTTTCAGTCGATTACTGATGAAAGGTTTTTGTTATACGAGCTCGTGCACCACCGTTCGGTAAGGGTGAAAAACCCTAACGACTATATGAAAATTTTGACCTTTTATTTTCCAATTCTTTTTATCCTTTTCTTCTTTTTCTTGGTCTAATGAAGGGTTTTCTTTTGGTTTCTTGCAGGCTGATATAGCATCTTCGAGCTTTCGATCCCAGGGGATGACTGGGTTGAAGGATGTTTGGGGCCTTCTTCTGTTGGCGGTGCACTAGATGGTGTCATTTTCTGGGTTTGGTCTATTGGCAGGTGCCTTGGATGAGATGTCGTGTTATTCTATAGTGTTATGCGCACTTAGTGAGAAGTGGTAGGATATGACCTACACGTTTCATCTGAGGGTGGGGGAGATGATCGTTACTCTTATTTATGTCCAACATTTGGTAGGGTTAGATTGTGAGGGGGATTATATTATGGCAGATCGTACTCTGTGGGATACACAGGAGGCAATATATGCTTGCTTTGGAGGATGTAAATAGAATTATGTCGGGGAATACTATTCATATTTTCGTGCTGAGGGAGAGACTGCTAAAGAGGCAGATTGATATTATGGATGGGTAGTAGGTGAGACCGATAACCCGCTTATGTATTTTTCTTTTTCTTGGAGGATTTGTGGTGGTGATGAGCATCAATGTCATCCACTTGTTATTTTTCCGTAATCGCGGATTACTGTGGACATACATCTGTATGATTGGGGGAGATTTACTTTGGCCTCCCTTTACGATTCTTTGGACGCGTTCAACCGATGCCATTGACAAACTTTTATAGGACCCACATACCTGCTTGAGGTAACTTTAAGTTTGTTTTCCTTTATTTTCTCGCACTCCTTTTATTTCTTTTGTCGTCCTTTTTTGTTTATGTTTTTTGATTTTTTTCTTCTTCTTGCAGATGTGGTTTTATGAGGTAAGTTGGCTCAACACGGGTTGGTTTCCCTGAAGGATAATAGGTTGGGGGACTTCTGTAGGATGTGTATCAGTAGCGAAAGTCGAATCACCAGTTGAACCAATCTTCTCTTTGAAGGAAGTATGGAAGGTGATGAATGACCTGACGAGCGACCAAGTTAGCTTTTGTCTTTTTTCTAAGTTTTTTGGTATCTTTACTTGAAGTGGATACTGACTCTTTCTAGAGATCTAAGTGACCGTATAACCTTGGAGTATTTCCTCACGGGCCATGGGGGTTACGAGTATGCACGCGCAGACGCAATGAGTGGTGGCACATGAGTTTGGGTACAACTGGTAAATTGGTGAGAGAGTTATGAGACAAATTGTGGAGGAGGCGGTGGAGGTCCCATCGTCGGCACCCCTTGAGTATGTGAGGCGAGTCAGAAAGATGACGGACGATGCGAGGGTTATGGCAACGATGGATGATCCCTAGATGCTTTACACTGATATGATAGAGGGTTATGACAACTTGGATTTCATGAAAAATTGGTTGATGCCTTCCTACATATATGATGAAGATAACATGCCTGCATATGCCATCACTTTAGGTAGGGTTACTTGCGCACCGTCGGTGTCTACCCACAACACGGGAGTTGGTGTGACATCAACAATTGAGGAGGCCCCTATGATTCATGTCACTCCTCCTTCTTATCACTTTAGGTTGAGTAGTGGGGAGATGTTAAGGGTCACCCATAGTCCTCATGCGTCGGTAGCTAGGTTGATGGACCTTACTGATGAGGTGCTTCGGCCTGAGGTATAGTTATCTTTTTTCCTTTTTTATTTTTTGTTCCCCTCTTTATTTTCCTTTGTTCTCTACTGATTTGCTCAACTTCTATTATTTTTAGTTTCTTCCTCTTTGCGGATTGTATAGGTGTCGAATAATTGGCTGCAGGATATCAAGGACTTGATGGCCTCTATGTTTTCCAATGTGAAGAAGTCAACCACTTCCTGTATGTTTCCATCGACCACTTCTGTAGAGGGTTCTAGCTACAGGAATGGAGGGTCCACCGCTCGTCGCAGGGGGGAAACGCATGCACATGGAGGCTAGGGTTAGTTTAGAGAGGGATTTTAGAGTGTTCGAGTAGTGTCCCGTTGTATTTCTTTGGCATTTTCTTTTATTCTTGGAAAAATGTCATAATGCAAAATAAGGGTTAGATATGAAAAATGCATTTCTTTTGGTATTTTTATTGACTTAGTGACTTATTCCACATTAACTTTACTTTTTTGCACAAATTTCTCATTTATTTGTAGAGACAAGGATAATTATGAAAACGATTTTAAAGGAAAATATGCTTATTTTATTAAAAAATGTGTGTGTGGGGTGGGGGGGTGGTAATAAAAAAAGAATAACTCGGGGGGTTAACTTTTTTAATGTAACAACTTTTAAAAATTGATCTTTGGGCAAAAGAGGAAAAAATAATTTTTCTAAAAAGAGGGTTGCTGATCGGCATACCCCTTGTCAGAACTATCGGTATAAGTTTAAATTCAAATCACTCATTTGGCTTTGATTGCAGTTTATTCATACATGGAGTACTTGTTGGGAAAAGGGATTGATGAGGTTTCGGGAAGTTTGTCTTTTGTGAGGACTTTTGGGTATAAAAAAGGGGTTTGGGGAGTGCATTCTTCACCACCATTCACATTCTCTATTTTGTGTCTCTTTTCTATTTCTCAAATGTCTTTCATGATGTCCGAGGTCTTTTCTTCCTACCTTGAAGGCCTGGAGGTCATGTGCCTATACAATGTCAATTATAACATAGCCCACACTGAGTCTCCTTGTGGCATAACCGTGCTATAAATTAGAATCTTCTGAAGGCGGAGGTACAATTTTGGTACCCCAAAGATCAAGTATTTCGATTTGGTATAGACGAGGTGTGCCCTAATTATATAGGAGTTTTCAGCGATGTTGGGTGATAACCCTTATGCAACGATGGATATACCCGACTTGTCCCGTTCTCCCTTGGTGTCTTTGGATATGTTACTTCATATCTCTCCCTCGATGGCTCAGCCATGGGTCAATGGAATGAATATCTCCCTCCCAATGGTTATGAACTAAGTGTTCTATGGGGATTTATCTAATGCTGGATTTACTGGAGTTATTGCTTTGGGCATGAATGTAAGCTATTACTGGTAACGGGTGACCTGACGATCGATCCTCAGGTGTCCATAATAGTGGCATGGATGTCTTACCGTTTTAGTCATGTGGAGGTAGTGCTGGTGGATACTTTGAATGGTATTGATGCTTGGAAGGAGGGTGATTCCAATTTTTTTCAGGGGAGACCTGATGATGTTCATATGGCTTTTTGACAAGTTTCTGGCAACCCCTCCTGAGTATCCCCTATAGGGTGTCCTTAACTTTTTCATCGGGCCCTTCTTCAGTTTCTTCCCTTCAATAGAGAACTGGGTAAACTGGTTCGTAGAGCATGAGGCTCGATGTCTTTTCTAGACTGTGCTATAATGAGGGGACTTACATCCCATTTTTCAGTGGGGAGAGTACAGAAATGTGCGTCTGGTTATCCTTTGCCAGACTTCCTTCTATTTTCCACGGCAGTATCTAAGCTAAGTGGGGTTGTAGCAGATAGTGCCTCCTCATATAACCAACTTCTTCTTGATAGAGGAATTGACTGAGTCTTTATGGATGATAATGGGACCTTTGTGGCAATGGCATTGACTATCTACCCATCTGTCATATTCTACTGGAGGGGCCTGGTATGTGTTTGGGGATTATCTGAAATGGTTGTGGAAGTGGGAAGTTGGAAATATTTTGGAAGAGGAGACTAGGTAAAGGTTGTTTATTGTCTTCATCACCATGGAGGAGGGTATTGTTGTTTCGATAAACCTTGTTATGGCATACCATATCATGGAGCGCATTGAAAGCATAAATCAGGAGTGGGATATCTGAAGACCTCCAGGAGAAGGCAACGATAATGAGGCAGGGCCTTTTGGAAGCTGAGGGTAGTGTTTTGTGAAGTTGGGGAATTTTATTTGGGGTTGTTTTGTAAGGATAAATTTCCAATCGAGTCAATTTGTATGTAATTGGCATAATTCCTGACAAAACTATCTAAGTCATAGGATAAACATTGAGTTGTTCATCCTATAATCCTATGACGTTGTTTTAATGAAGACGTAGCAGCAAAACTTCAAAGATTGGGCATGCCCTGCCATGTTTACCATGATAAGATTGTCTTCACATTTATCGAGAATCTCACAGGTATGAATACGTATTAAGTATGAGTTCTTGGAAATATTTTAAGGGTGTTTATTTTTTACTTAAAAATTTTTGGAACTGTTTTTTAATATCTTTGTAAGAAATTTTTTATGAGTTTAAGTTCATTAGAATGAGATATAAACTTGTTATAAACGAAAATAAAATTACGTTTGAAAGACTTTATAAGCCCGTTAGAACGATTTTTGGGAGTTCAATAGAACAAACATCTAATGAGATTGGATTGCTTTACAGGGACTTCTCGTCAGAAGACGAGTTCAAATGAGATTGACTTCTCGTTTGGACTAACTAGGGTTTGCATTCAAACCAGATGCTATTCTCATTCGAACAACCCTAGTTTTTGTTCAAACGAGTTTGTTGACTCAAAATTCGTGTTTCTCTATTTAAGGCATTTTAAACTTAGAATTTTTAAGAACTTTTGGCAAAAAGTTTCTACACCTATTGGCAAAAGTTCCGAGCCCCAAGTTTCACCCTTTATGTTTCAAGATCCAAGTTCCATAATTCTATGCTTTGAGATATTATGTTGGGGCACCAACATTTATTTCTTTCATCTTTAGAGAACTTGTTTCATGTGGAGGACACCGTGCGTGCTATTTGCAATGTTTGATGGCTACTGAGCCTTATCGATTGATACTGAGGTGTATATGGACTCGTGTGCTGTGACAACTTGCGTTGGTGGGTTCTTGCATTTCACTGTGGAGGAGAGGTTGAAGATAGAAGAGCATCAAGACTTGTTCTAGATAAAGTTATTGGGTAATTATACTATATGTACTTATTAAACCATATCATAGTGAGCTGTTTGGATGGGCCGTTTGAGTTTTTTCTCGTTTTGGGTTTTCCTTGTATATCGGCGTGTTATACGATTGTTTATTTTATCTGTTATCAACTATATGCATGTTTAGGATAAAAAGATTAAAATTGGATAAATTTGTTTATCGCTATAGTTCGGCTTAAAATTGGATGTATCTATTCAAAGAATTATTTGTTTAAATTAAAATTAAAGAATACCAAAAAATAATTTTTGATTATAACCATCCTTGCTGGGCATGTTCACACGCTTATAGGTTTATGTTGGTATTTTTGGATTTTTAGAATTTTTTTATGAAGGTGGTTTATTCGGTAGTGACTGTTTAGGTTGTTAGGGGAAATGTACGTTGGTTTGTAATCGAAAGGGGGTGGTCTATTTGACTACCCCTACTAATCTTTCATGTAACACTTGTGTTCCTTAATTTCAAAATAAAAATGATTGTAATCATATTTTGTTCTGACTTTTGATGAATTTTTGTATTTGAACTATCTATACCAATTTCTAATCTAGACACCCCATACTAGGATCCCCTGAGCGCCTCCTTAGGTCCCTATTATTCACTCATTCATCGTAAACCCTATGTTATACCCGAGTATCAATCTAGAGGCCACCGACGCTCATGGGCCCCGTTTGACTCCGATCAACTTTATGTCTTATGTGGAAGCTTAATGAATCTTCAAAGGACTATGAATACCTATTCCAACGGTCACAATCGGCCATGGTTCGGACGAATGGTCCATTTTATCCCGAAAATTGATCTGGAGGCCACCGGGGGCTGTCGGGCCCTATTTGACTCCTGTAAACTTCCTCGCATGAGATAACGCTCAAACAATATTCAGAGGGCTTTAAAACCCCTTTCCAAAGGTATGCTCATGCATCAAATGACTTTATGGTATGGAAGAACGATCCATTTTATCCTGAAAATTGATCTAGAGGCCACCGGGTGCTCCCAAGCCCCATTTGACTCCGGTTAGCTCTTTGGCTCGAATGAAGCTAATATTCAAAGGGCTCTAAATAACCTTTCCAATGGTCTATCGAATTCAGAGACCTTGGAAGATTATCCTCATGGTACGGAAGAATGACCCCTTTTACTTCGAAGGGTCACCGAGCGCTTCTGGGCCTCATTTGACCATGGTCAACTATTCGAACCGAACGAAGCTGAATGGAGTCTTGAAAGGACATGAATACCCTTTCCAACGGTCTGTCTTATGTGCGAATAGACCTTACTGTTGGGATGATCAATCCTTTTTCATCTCAGAATTTTCTATCTAGTGACTAACGGGCACTTTCAGGCCCCTTTTAAGTTCGGTCATCTCATGAACTCAGGAGTGGCGTAACGTATTCCTAAAAGTCTCTGAATAACCTTTCCAATAGTCCATCTCGTGGACTATTCTAACTTACGATTCATGATTTATGAACATTTTCCTAAAAAACCCGCCTCAGACTGCCGAATGGCACCCCCAGGACCCTGCTTACCAATAGTGTGTCTGGGGTTCTATGCCGAAAAGCAGGTCCAGGACCATGCCGATCGGCACCGTCCTTGTCCTTATAAATATAGACCATTACCTCACTTTGAAAATCACCTCTAAACATCCCTCTCAGCAATTCATAGAACATTCTCTCGAATTCATAGTCCCCCCTATAAAAACCCATTTTCCACATTCCTTCCATCATTTTCATACTCTTTGGAGTTAATTCTCACCCATCTCCTTATACCACCATCATCTCATCGTGAGATCAGCACACCTACAATCAAGATCCACTTCAAGTCTTCATAAGGAGGTCTAATTCTCCCACTTTGTCTTTAAATTCTCTTATTTTTGCATTAGTTAGTTCATTTTAACTTGAATGCTTTACTTCATTACATCACACATCTTAATTTTAAATTTTTTATTATTAGTATTTGCACAAACTTTATTTTGATAAGAAAACCTAAAAAAAAAAGAAAAATAGGGTTTACTTGTAAAGTCCAAATGGAAAATTCTCATCACATTTTCTCACACTAAAACACCTTTTTCTACACATACACATACAAGCAAAGTCCCCGATTTAATTTTAATGTTAAACCCCACCTCGTATTGTCTTCGAACTACGTGGACTTTAATGCCCATTTAGGATACGTAAACATTTTTGGGTAAATCCTTAGACTCGAGTCCTCCCATATATAGTCGTTACCTTATTCTTATTGTAGAGGGGGGTTGAAGGTAATTTTGATATTAAAGGTAATTCCACATTAGCAACAGTGTTTTGGGGATTAAGGCACTGTGGCAGCTCAGCGTGGCAACTTATATTTTATCTTGTTGTGTTAGCCATATTGTATCTTTGTTTATATTGATTGTAAGCTATAATGGTTGTAATTATGTAATGAGAATAATAATTAGTTTTAGTGTGAGGTTAAACGGTACTCGCGAGAGCCCAGGCTTGGCAGGGCCTGGGAGAGATTTCATGCTCTCTCAAATGACCTCACCGTGGGGACTTTAGAGGGACTTGTTTTGGAGGATTGAGAAGTGAGGCACCATTGGAACTTGTCCGACCATCTTAGATATACCTGGTAAAACACCGAAGAACCCTGACCATGGAACCTCAGGCGGAGCAGCTTGGAGTTCCATCGGGCGTTGAGTTGTGAACCAAATATCCCTCTACTTAATGTCACATCTATTGTAGGTGATGTCACTAGCCAGCTAAAGAATGTCAGACATGAACTTGAGTAAACCACTGTGGTATTTAGGACTGTCAGGCAGTTGGTGAGCCACCTCTGCGACAACAGCCCCCTGACACACAGTGGTTAGGCAAAAGGAATGTCTTGGTATTTAATGTTTATGATGTGGAGACAACTAGTGCATTAGGTATTTAATGTTTGTGACATAAAGTATGAGGGAGGTCTTTCACAGACATTGATGACTGAGTTGCGTCGGGGGTGGTGTGGGGGGCTATTTAACGACCCCAACCACCTTTGAGGAAAAAAGATCTTTTTGAGAGTTCAGAAGTTATTTCTAGAGATAATATACATTAGAGAGAGTTATTATAAACCAGAGAGTTCTACTCACCCACCATGGTCATTTATTACGAAGCTTTCTATATTTGATAGAGATTCTTGAGAGTGGTTGGTGTGTTTGGTTGACTTCCAAGGTGTATCTAGGAAGCTTACTTCTCTCTCCCTCTAGATAAGTTACTTCTAAGTTCATTACTACCTTCTGAGTTATACACGAGAGATTTGTGAGATCAAAATTGAGTTTATCTTCACTGGGTTATGTTCGCATGTCTTGTGGCTAATCAATAGTGTTACTATTTAACTTATCATTACGGTACTCAAAAGGGTTACGACTCTATCTTATATAAACTTCCCTTTTACATTTGGCAACTCTGCTGGGGAGGCATTGTTATAAGTAAGGAGTATGGAGCAAGATAACGTTAATCGAAGGCTCAACTTTGATCATATCCAACACAATGAAGAACAAGCTGTGAGAGAACTAGAGGCTCTAAGGGATGGGGCTCCTCGAATAGAGGTACCTCCGATCCAGGCAATGACAAGTGCTCCAGGGGTGACACAAGCTTCCACAAATGCAGGGTTGGGACCCACTCATGTGGCGCTCCTCATGAGTAAGTTTTATGAGTTTTTGCAAACTCCGGTAGCTTCAATGGCACTGGGAGGATTTGAAGCAATTCCTTCGTAACACCAGGGGCAGCCCCAACGGCCCCATCGAGTGCAAGTGTAACGGGAACGGTCCTAGTGAGAATACCCTCTGTTGTGAACCCAGCAGTGGGAACATTAGGAGTATCAATGACCCCAACTGTGATGACTGCTCCAGCTAAAACGAGCACTCATCCTGCGGTCCCGTTAGTTGTTACCCCAGTAGAATCACCCATGGAGGAAATGTGAAAGGAGATGTAGAAAGAGATTCTGAAGTTCATGCAAGCCTCCTTGCAATCTGCTGGAGAGGTAGCTTTGGTCAATGATGACTTCCGAATACCTTATCCCCAAGAATACAACGATGAGCCCTATAAAAAGGATAATATTCCTCCTATTTTTGAAAAATACACAGGGAAAGGTGGGAACCCGAAGGAGCACATTAAGCGCTTCATGGAACACTTGGGGGCACATTCTAATAATAAGAAGCTCAGTTTGAGGTAGTTCTCTAAATCCTTAACCGATAAAGCATATACCTAGTATTCTCTTTTGGCACCCAAAAGCATTCCTACGTGGGAAGAGATGCATGTTTTGTTCGTCAAGAAGTTCTTTCTGGTGAAATATTAGTTTACTTTAACCCAAGTGGGGGGGGGGGGGGGGGGGAGAAGCAACGACCCGGAGAAGAAGTGGTGTCCTACGTTCAAAGGTTCAGGAAAAGATCCCTCGATGTGAGGGAGGAGGCCAAAAAGTCGAAGTTATTACAGATCTGTATGGAAGGACTTCTTCCTGAGTACATCTGTCATCTCATTAATGAAACGCGTGAGGTGACTTTTTTGACGTTCTTAAGAGCAACAAGAAATATCTCCTTGGTGGTACGACCAAATCCGGTGATGGTGCCCATGATGTTTAGGCAACTGATACAACCTACGGGGGGGAGGTCTCAACCCCCATGGGTAAGGTACACCGAGGGAGGAGATGGAATAAGGCACCAAAGAAGGACAATAAGAGGAAGTTTGTAAGAGACAGGGAGGACCCACCACTATTGCCTTGTACAGTGGAGGAAGTTGTCAGTTGTTACAATGTGATGGTCAAAGTAGGAATGGTCTACGAACCAAAAGGCATTCCCATTGGGGAACCTGATGTGGCAACGAGGGCGGATCCCAAGTATTTCCAGGTCCATCGAAAGATCCAGCACCCAACAGAGAGTTGGTTCATGCTGAGGAGAATCATCGAAAAGTAGGTGAAGGGAGGGACGTTACAAATACCTCCACAGAATGTCCATAACAACCCATTACCAGCACATGGGGCCAATCTCGTGGTGGCCTATGATAAAAAGGCAGAGAGAGGATAAAGAGAGTCAATGACAAAGTAAGAAGAGTAAGAAGAAGCTCTGGAAGATTGTACGAGGGGAATGGCTAATATAGTACTGGCCTACGATGAGGTAAGCGCCAAAGACATGGAGGATGTGTACAGCGTTGAAGGTGAGGAAGTAGACCCAGTCCTAGAGTACTGTGCAGTTTCCAAATCCCCAAAATTCACCTGGTTCTTCAACCAGGTGGGGATACCGAAAGAGAGTAGGTTGGAGATAACCCAGGTGATACTTGACATTGCGAGGAAGAACGTAGTCCCTTTGCTAAGTTGGAAGGGACCCATGGCCAAGTTAGTTAGGAGATTTCACTCAGAAGTAACCTTCAGCGATGCAGATAGGGCTGTAAGGTTCCCTCATAGCAGGCCATTGTATGTGACCGCCAGCATCAATGGAGTTAGCTTTGCAAGGACTCTTATGGATGGGGGAGCTTCCATCAATATCATGTCAATCATCTTTTTCCATGCAGCCAAAGTTCCAGAAGAAAGGTTGGTCCCCATGCCCTTGGCGATTTTGGGGTACGATAACCAATCTTCCAAATCCATTGGGTATGTTAATGTTGGGACTGTGATGGGAAATCTGAGTTCCCATATCAATTTCCACGTAATAGACAGTGCAACTTCCTATCATCTACTAATATAAAGGGTGTGGATGCACAACCAAGGGATAGTTCCTTCTACGTACCATTAATGCGCTAAGGCGAACATTAAGGGGACAGAGGTGACCATTAGGGCTACGAAGAGGTCCTTCACTGACGAGGAAGCTCACTTGGTGGACACAACATTTTACACTAAGTTGGAAGAGGATGTATGGGTCCTAATGAGAAGAATGAAGGGAGCATGGGTTCCCTCGATCAGAGAAATGATGAGGCCTTTGAACGAGAAGGGTAAAGAGGTTGCAAGAAACACAAGAGTAGTGACCAAAGAGGCTCACCAGGTGGTCCCTCGGCCCCAAAATATTCCGAAGCAGCTCAAAGACAGGATGAGGCCCAGAGTGGATCCGATGGAGAATTAGGTTCAACGGCAAAGCGTACTGAGTCAGTTTTTAGGAAAAAGAGTGGCCGAGGCTCCTAGAGAGAAGAAGAGGAAGGCAGTCACCACTACCAGCAGACAGTGAAAGAAGGTCATTACCGAGGAAGGAAAAGTGGTATATCGATTATAATGGTGTGAGAGAGCGACCGAAGAAACTGATGATGAGGTTGACATGATATATGAATGCTTTCTGATAGATCAACGGGGATAATGTATGGTGATAAATAACTCCAGCATACAGGAACTTATGGAGGAAGTCCCTAAGGAACCCGATTACATCACGGATCGACAGAAACCGCAGGCAAAAGAGCTGGAGCAGTTGAACCTGGCGAGAGAAGAGGAGGACCCAAGGCCCATTTTCATCTCTAAAGATCTCAGTGAAGAGAAATGAAAGCCCTTAGTGGAGTTGATTCGGGAATTTATAGACGTCTTCGCGTGGAAATACACATAGATGGAGGGGATGGATGAGGAAGTAATCTACCACAAGTTGAACATAATGCCTTCAGCCATTCCAGTGAAACAAGTGACGAGAACGTACAAGCCTGAGCTAGATTTGAAGATCAAGGAAGAGGTTCAACGTTTACTAACCCACTCTGGCTATCATGCATTTTCTCAATGGGAAAGAAAGACAAAAACCAAATAAGGATTTTGTGGATTTCAGAGATTTGAACAGAGCTTGTCCCAAAGATGAGTTCCCTCTGCCCTCCATCGATATCCTAATAGATGCAACTGCTGGTCATGAGATGTATAGCTTCATGGATGGGTATGTAGGGTACAACCAGATCAAGATGGACCCCATGGATGCATAGAAAATAGCATTCAGAACCTCATTGGGCAACTTCATGTACAAGGTGATGCCGTTTGGTCTCAAGAATGCTGGGGAGACTTACCAGAGAACAATGATGGCCATTTTCCATGAATTCTTTCACAAATTTGTGGAATTATATGTGGATAATTTGGTCATCAAATCGAGGAAGGAGGAATCCCATCTGAACGATTTGAGGAAGGTGTTTTCCCATTGCAGGAAGTATAAATTGAAGATGAACCCACCGAAGTGTGTTTTTAGAGTAAAAAGTAGGAAATTCGTAAGCTTTGTGGTTGATCTACAAGGGGTGCAGATGGACTAGGACAAACAGCGGGCAATCTTGGAAATGCCATGCCCAAGAACGGCGAAGGAGCTGAAGAGTTTCCTCGGTAAAGTCTCCTACCTTAGGAGATTTATGCCTGGATTGGCCGAAATAACACACCCGCTAATGCATCTATTAAGAAAGAACACGAAATTCAGGTGGGAGGAAATTCACCGGGAGTGTCTCGATGGAATGAAGAAGCTGCTCGTTTCACCACAGGCTATGGTTCCCCCAAAGGCGGGAATACCGTTGAAGTTGTACCTCACATCGACCACGAGGTCCGTGGGAGCTTTGCTAGCACAAGAGGTTGACGGGTAATAACGACCAGTCTACTACCTTAGTAGGATCATCCATGGACCAGAAGTCAGATACAGTATCTTAGAAAGGCATTGTTTAGACTTAGTCTTTGTAGCGCAAAAACTTAGACATTATATGTTGTCTTTTATAATTGATATTGTGACTAGATGTGATCCTATTAAGTATTTGCTAGCAAGAACTATTTTAATTGGTAGAGCATCCATGTGGTTCCTCATCCTATCCGAGTATGACTTAAAGTGCGTGGTTCCTCATGCAATCAAAAGCCAGGCGTATGCTAATCTGTTGGCTATTTTCCCCTTAGGAACGTTTGAGCCACCCAAAGAAAGTATTCCATGAGACGATTTGTAGGCCAATCACCTAGGTGCAACGGATAAGGAATGGACAATGCAATTCGATAGATCCTCGATAGAAAAGAAAGTAGGGGCAAGGGTTATTCTTTCAAAAGGAATGGAGGAGATTTGCCTTTCCTACAAGTTATATTTCCCTTGTTCTAAGAATGAGGCAGAATATGAAGCATTGGTGTTGGGATTGCTAGAGGCTCTTCGAAGGGGTATTCATTCACTTTACATCAAAGGGGACTCAAACTTAGTGGTTCAGCAAGTGAATGGAGAGTACGCATTGAAACACATGATCCTAAAACCATACATAATAATCATTCAGAGGCTCCTCTACCAGTTCCATCGGACCAAGATTATGAGACAACCCAGAACGATAAATCACCACCCAGATGAATATGCCACCATTACCCAGAAGATGGTCATGAGGAACGATACAACCACCACTGTGATCTAATTAAGAACAACTCCTTCGATGGTACAGTCAATTCTACCAATGGAAGAGGACGCAGACTAGAGGGGAGAGATCAAAAGGAAATTGGAATCTGGGGAAGGAGCGATGGGACTGAGAGAATTATCCCAATACTTCACAAATCAGGGGAACCTTTACTTCAGGAATGCAGGAGGATGGATTTCAAGGTGCATCAGCCCAGAAGAAGCAGAGCGAAGATTGAAGAAAACACACGAAGAGCACTACAAAACAATTGAGATACCCCTCTACCGAAGAATGCAAAGGGAGGGGTATTTTTAGCCAAGAATGAAACAGGACGTGACAGAGCTACAACGAAAGTGCGACAAATGCCAGTTATTCTTTGAGGTAGCCTAATGTCATTTCGTGGAGGCTTAAGTTGACTGGATACAACCCTATATTGACTTCATTAAAGGTGGAGTTGTCCCCACGGAGAAAATTAATGCGATGGGACTCCAGCGAAGGGCCCCGAGATTCTACGTTCAGGAGGGACAACTTTATCAAAGGGGATACTTTAACAGGCCGTTACATTGCATCATAAAGGAAGAAGCGGTCGAGGTCCTCAAATAGGCGCACTATCCAGCTCATATAGGAGGGGCCAAGTTATATGACTAGTTGATGACTTTGGGATACAATTGGCTAATAATGGAGAAAGATTATGCTGATTTCGTTTGAAGGTGAAAGACTTGCCAACTTCATGGAAATATGATCCATGCCCCATCAGTGGACGTACACTCCCTGACAACGCCTTATCCTTTTCACACTTGGGCGTTTGACCTGGTGGGGGCAATACATCCTTCTTCGAGGGGGAAGCTATGGATAATAGTAGCAACGGAGTGTTTCACAAAGTGGGCCGAAGCGATAACACTAGGAAGGGCAACAATGGGGGTGGTGAGTAAATTTATCAAAGAATACATCATTTGCCATTTTAGGATCCCAAAGGTTATCCTTTCAGACAATGTAACCCCTTTCATCAATTCAGAAGTAATAATGCTCACAGACAAGTACTCCATTGTCCATTATACTTTGACGGTGGCATATCCAAAGGGACACGGTCAGGCCGAAGCAACTAACAAAACTTTGGTTAATATCTTGGCTAAAAAAATGGAGGATTTTCCAGGATCATGGGATGACAAGATACCAGCCGTATTATGGGCCTATCGAATAACTAAGAGGAAGCCCACTGGGTATACCCCGTTCTCTCTTATTTATGGGGCCGAGGCAATTCTCCCAGTGGAGTTAGAAGTTCCCTCTGCTTGATATGCTTTACGAAGTAGCATGCTCCCTCAGAATAGACATGTGCAGTTGGAAGCGTTGCACGAACACAGAGATAATACGATGCAACACTTTTAAATGTATACGAGGCAGCTCTCTAGGGCATATGATAACTTAGTAAGACTAAGGAAGTTCATGGAGTTAGACCTCGTATTGAAGGCAGCAGTGAAACACATCAGGGGGTTTCCTCTACCCAAGTTTGCAACGAATTGGGATGGACCTTTTATTGTAAAAGAATCTCACGACTCAGGTTATTGCTTAATTTCTAAGATAGAAGGAGACATGCCATTTAAGATTAACAACAAATGGTTGAAAGTCTATCATGTGTAAGCAATTATGTTTGGGCCACCGATGTATCTAACTGTTACGAATATACAAGTTCTTTTTGTGATGAGTATGCAAGTTATTTTTATATAACTCAAGTAGAGATAAAAGAATTATAGAACTTCACACTTCACAATCTATGTAAACAGTTGTAACACAAAGAAATGGCATGAGAAAATAAATATCTTTTTCCATTCATAAAACTTTGGGGCATTACAAAGTTGGGAGCTATTGACCAAGAATTACATGAGAAGAAAAAAATATATATATACAAGTTCATTGGCCTAAGAGGAACCACGGATCTGGAGAAGAGAAAAAATATCCAGGGAGGCCCGAAGAAGCTGCTTGGCAAGACCGTTGAGCATTGATAGAGACCTCCAACCTTGTTTGCGCTTGTGTATGCTCGATCAGGAGTTTCTCTCGTTTCAGCTTCGTCAGACGTAAAGCTTCTTCGATGTCCCCCACCTCCTTATCAATAGCTCCAAGAAGAGGTGATAGCTTGGCTAACTTAGCTTCCTCAGCCTGCTGGTCCTTCTGATGTTTTCACAAGAGTTCCCTCTGGTTGTCTAGTCGTTGGCTCTCCAAGGTCGTCAAATGCGTAATAAGCCAGCCAAAACGGAAGCCGTCGCGACCCAAGTCCCTCAGATAACCCAAAAATTGGTTAAAGAGGGGTCTAGTAACGTTTGAGGTCGGAATGTTGGAAATTTCAGTAGTGATAGTAGCCATGCCCTGAAGCCTGTAACTCATAATGGAGATGTTTGAACGCAGGCAATCCACCGTGAATGTCTCAGGATGATGATTTATAAGCTGTTCAACAACCAAACGATGGTTGACAGGCATCTAAGGAGAACGCTGAAGCACCATCAGGCAGAAGGCATGAGGAGCTAGGTCGGGCAGAGGAAGCTCACAACCATATTCGCTCTTCGCAGCAGCACCGATCGTGGAACCTTGATCATTATGGCTAGAATCTTCTGAAACCACAAGTTCTCGATGGGGCGAGGCCATGGGCGAAGGAACTGGTGGAGAATCCTCCCGAGCAACCTAAAAATAGTTAGAGGAAATAAGTAATTGATGAAAAAACCTTAACAAGTATTTTCATTGTTAAGTCACCGATATAGGTGGAGTTTATGAAAAAATATTAAAAAGTGTTTTCATTATTAAGTCACCGATATAAGTGGATTTTATGAAAAAAAATTTAATAAGTGTTTTCATAGTTAAGTCACCAGTATAGGTGGAGTTGATGAACAAATCTTAATAAGTTTTTTCGTTGTTCAGTCACCAATATAGGTGGAGTTTATAAAATAATCTTAACAAGTGTTTTCATTGTTAAGTCACCGATATAGGTGGAGTTGATGGAAAAAACTTAACAAGTGTTTTCATTATTAAGTCACCAATATAGGTGGAGTTTATGAAAAAATCTTAACAAGTGTTTTCGTTGTTAAGTCACCGATATAGGTGGAGTTTATGAAAAATCTTAACAAGCATTTTCGTTATTAAGTTACCCTTATAGGTGGAGTTTGCGATAACTTTTTTTTTTCAAACAAGAATGCAGAGAAATTAGTGAAATACCTCAGTTATAGTAAGGGAGAGAACGGGAGCCCCATGGAGGCCATCGGGGCAGGAACCGTTGGGGGCAGGCTCATTGCCTCAACGGGGCCCCTAGCTGCAGCAGCCTCAATGGTAGCCAAAGCTCCCTCGCCAATAAACGGTACTAGGGCTAATGAGGGAGTCTCACCGAAAGAACATGAGGAATCTCCAAGCGATGCCCCATCATGGGCAGGCACTGAAGAATCACCACGTGAGACAGCAACATCAACCTGGGTATTAGAAAGGAAAAGGCCACTAAGAGCAAAGGGTGGAGAGAGACTTGGAGAAAGCTGCAACAACAAAGCTAAGTGTTAGAAATGATAAATTAGTACTTAAAAAGAGAGAAATACTTAAAAACGTTACTTACCGCCGTTATGGCACTAAAGAGGGGAATTGCAGTCAGAGGTCTGGTCAGTGAAGTGGTAAGGAGAAGGTTAGCTATAAGAGACGCCACTTCCACCTAAAATATCCCAACATATTAGAATGATAAACCAAGCAATGGGATAAATAAAAGACGCGAGACTTGATAAGAAATTTACCTTAGGGGTACTCTCCTCGACTACAATGAAGGGTAGAGGGACCTCTTGCTCGGGGGGTAATTCAGAGAAGGATAGAGTAGTTGCCTGTGGCTGGATAGACATTTTAGTAGACCCAACGGTAGCAGCGCGGGTAGTATCTTCTTTGGCCCATTGAGAGGATAAACGACGAGATTAGGTCAGGCCTATGATAGGGGAACGAGGAGGAGTGGTATCGTCTTGAGAGATATCGCAACGCCCCCCACGAAATGGATTATAGGGGGACTGGGAGTACTAGGGGGCTGGGCCTTTCTTCTTTAACTCCCTGTACCAAAGTTATCAAAGAAATAAGTAAATGCAACTTTCCTTAGGAAAAGGGGAACAAGAAAAAAATATACAGACATACCTGAGATCCAGAGGGAGTACGAGAGGGTATAACAACTGGTGAAGGTGGCGAGGAGGCAGCAACATAAGGGGTTGGGGATGGAGGTACCTCGGCTATCCGTTTCTTCTGGGACTTAGTGCCCAGAGTTTTCTTACTTACGCCCGTTGCATCAGCACCTTCAGGTACCCTCGGCCTTTTCCTCCTCTTCCCTATTGGCTCAGTTGGATCAACCACGATTATGGGAAAAGCAACTAAAGAAGGAATGAGGACAGCACGTCATTGAAACTCATCATTTATTATTTCGACCTCAGCTTGCACTTGCCTCCTCAACTCTTCAGCTACCTCTGGAGACATAAGAGGGGGAACGGAGGAAATATGAAATGCCTCCAAAGGAGTTTGTGCTTGAGCCTGGGGCTTACACTTCTTGGTCTTCTTGGCGGGTGGCTGAGAAGGCCCTTCACCTGTTGCATTTTCAACTGAAGGGGCAGGTTGTTTGGGAGCTACAATGGCCTTAGGCTTCGTGGTGGTAGTACGCATCATTAGGCAATAAGAGGGTAGCTCCTGGGGAGATTATTTAAGGGTATTACTCAAGGGAAACTCAACCTCGAGCATGGAGTTCCCCTTAAGACACTACACCAAATCTGCCCATTTGTCAAGGTCATTGACCTTGACAAATCCACCTTGTCAAGGTCAATGACCGTGACATTTCGAGGAGAGACAACTTTTTTTGTCATGGTCGTTGACCTTGACAAAAAACTCGCGTTTTGTGTCACGGTCGTGTCAAGGTCAATGACCGTGACACGTTTGTCACGGTTCTAAACCGTGACATAACCGTGACCCCTCTTGCCCAGAATTGTCACGTTCATTGACCGTGACACGTCCGTGATAATTTTGTCACGGACGTGTCACGGTTAATGACCGTGACAATTCTGGGCAGAATTTAAAAAAAATCTGCTGGGCAGTATGGCCACTGCCACTGTCCAGCAGTATATTTGTACCTGTTATAGCAACGTTGTACCTGTTCCAAACATCATATATCCAACACAAACTAAAGATAATGCAAATATATATTCATGACGATATAATCCAAATATTCAAAGTAAAAACAATATACATGACGATATAATCCAAATATAATTAAAATGGACAAACTAAAAAATAATGTTACTACATGTCTTGGATAAAACTGAGGAGGTGAGTAGGCCACACGACATACGAATTGACACACCCACTAATATACGTCGTGCCACATTGTTCGCGCAACCACAATAGGGAGTTCTCCTTCCCGGGTATGACATGTGTGACGAGCACCCTGGACTCCATCTCTTGAAGCACACGTCCATGGACTATTCCACCCTCGACGATATTCGGGTCCCTCAACCCCCGCCCTATCCGCTGGCCATCAAATACGTCCAATATGAACACGCTCGGCCAACCAATTGTCAACAATGGTCTGTTGGAGGGCGTCAAATAGGGAAGTGGATCGTCGAAGTACGAATGTGTCGGTGATGAAGCGGTGAGGTCCACATCCTCGTCATCCTGCGCCTCGTCCTCCCGCACCTCCTCCTCCACCGCCTTCTCCTTCCCTTTCCCTTTCCCTTTATGGTCTCCACCCAACGTACGCTTCATGAATGCGTACATATCTTGGACCGTCGCCTCCAAACGGGACAGCTTCGCGTCGTGTGAATCCACTGTTCGAGACAACCCGGTGTCGCTCGTCTCCAATCCGATGATCCTAGATTTGGCCACCTGCGAGCTCACTCCCCTTGTACTCCCTTTGCGATCAGAGCCAAGCACTTGGCTGAGTGCGTCTGTGGACAAAGATGCCTTGTCGGCATCAGACTGCGACTCATGCACTTCCTTAAGCTTTGCCTGAAATGACAAAAAACACATGAGTATCGAGCCTATGTAGCTTTCCCCTTGGCCCACTCCCTACCCCCTGAAATAAAATAAACTAAAGTAAAATTAGTATCAGCCCCGCAAAGTAAAATAATATCCAATAATATATTTCTGTATTTATAGATAAATTAAATCTTACCTGCATCCTATGCTCCACCTCAGCGTAAGAGGTCCGGCCGGAGTAGTGCACGTCCGTCTTTTTAGCCCGATTTTCCCTCCCCGATTGGCGAGATGACAATTGTCGATCCTCGATCTCATTGTCAATGAACTTTTGCCATTGTGCCAATGAGATCGGCTCCTTGGGCGGAACGGATCCGCGCCATTGTAAAATGGACTCTCGTGTTTTTCCAAAGTACCGTGTTCGCATATTTTTCTTCCACGTCTTGTGTTGCTCCCTCAACTGCTTCAAGACGGAATCGCGTAGCTTTGGATCCAAGTTGAATTGTTCCTGTCCAACAAATACAATGTTAGTTGCGAATAAATATAAATATTAATATAAATTGAAATATTCATATAAATATTACCTGTAGTGCCGCCCAAACAGCTAACTTGAGATCATACGGCACCTCCTTCCAACTCATAAACCTCGGGCCGATGACCGTCTTTAGCAGCTCGAGGGATCTCGCTAAAAGCTCCGACTTGTTTTCGACGGTAATCCCAAATTTTCCACATTTGGGGAGCCTAGCGGCGGAGGAGCCCTCGTCGCCTCCGCTACCACCGAACCCAGACGACATCATCATAAACAGCATCATCATCTTCGCCTTAACATCTGAAGGAGACATTTTTGCTGTAAAAAAAATGTTAATAGTACACATTTCGTTTTACCTAATTGAATTAATTGAATTAATAGTACAGATAAAAAATGTTCCGTCTATATTATAACGTATGTGTAAGTTCCGTCAATGCCATTTCGTTTCAATTTTGTAATATTATGTTTTTTCCAAATATTTAAAGAGTTATTAAATGGGTGCCTCACCCCCACCCACCCACCACCACACACACACGCACACCTACGCACCTACGCACACACACACACACACACACACACCCCACCCCTACCCACCCCACCCCCACCCCCTCCCCCACCATGACCGTTACAACTACATATATTGTTTATCAATAAAATTATGACATGAGATAATTATAATTGTAGCATAAATTTCATTATCATGGGTTTTACCTAATTGAATTAATTTTATGAATAAAATTATTATCAATTTAAATGAAAATATCAATTATTATCCAATATTTTTGAATGAAATATTTATTTTGAATGAAAATATCAATTATTATCCAACTATTATCAATTATTTATTTTGAATGTAAATAATATTCAAAACCCCACCCACCCCCACCCCCACCCCCTCCCGATGTTTATTATCCAATTATTATCCAACTATTATCAATTATTTATAAAATTGATGTCTACTTTTAGTGTTGTGTATATATGTTAGTTGATGCCATTATATTTTTACCCTAATTAGATTCTAAGGTTATCTCAATTTATATTTTAAGTTCGTATCCATTTGTGATGTTCAAGTAGTTTGAAATGTTGGAATTATATACTATTACTTTGACCGTTAGTTTGTGCACCAACTAAATTGAACATCACACACACACACACACACACACCCCACCCCACCCCACCCCCTGCCCCCCTCCACCACCCCCTCCCCCACCACACACCACCACACACACACACACATCCCACCCCACCCACCCCAACAAGTCTAAGGATGTTCTTGATTAAACATGGGAAATCTCATATCGTTTGCAAAAAGTTCATAGATTCTTAATCCCTAGGGTTATGGATATTAAATTTCTTTCACAATTATTTCTTCGACTGCGATGGGTGAAGTTCAATTATATGTTAGAACAATAGATCCTCGCAAGTTGGTCAATCATTGTGTGAATAGGTATGAGATCATAATTTGGAGGAATTCACGTCCAAGAAATAATTTGGATTGTGATACCCCTTGATAGACTTATATGTTTTGTTTACCCGACCGATGAACTATTTTATAATCCTATAGAATTAAGTTTTAGAATCAAGGAATTGATCAGATATTCATTAAAATCGGTTAGTAGAAAATTTATTTAACCAAGAGGGTATCGAAAACATAACGTGGGGAATCATAATATACCGTAATCAACTTTAATAATAAGAACACATTCTTTCGAGTGATTTATAAATAATTAAATTTGAGTGCAATCATGATTATTTAGTGGAATGAATCGTGATTAAATAAATAAGGGATATAAATTAGATGGTTCTAAATTGGGATTTCCTAGTATTTACTTTGAATCCAGTTTATTTATTTATCTTTGGTCCCTAGTATAGTCATTGCCCAAGTAGTAGGAGCGAAACTCTATAAAACCCTAGTTTAGCTAAAGCCCGTGAATTATCCCTCCCCCACCACACACCACCACACACAAACACACACACACCCCACCCCACCCCCTGCCCCCCTCCACCACCCCCTCCCCCACCACACACCACCACACACACACACACACCCCACCCCACCCCAACCCCTTCAAGTCTAAGGATGTTCTTGATTAAACATGGGAAATCTCATATCGTTTGCAAAAAGTTCATAGATTCTTAATCCCTAGGGTTATGGATATTAAATTTCTTTCACAATTATTTCTTCGATTGCGATGGGTGAAGTTCAATTATATGTTAGAACAATAGATCCTCGCAAGTTGGTCAATCATTGTGTGAATAGGTATGAGATCATAATTTGGAGGAATTCACGTCCAAGAAATAATTTGGATTGTGATACCCCTTGATAGACTTATATGTTTTGTTTACCCGACCGATGAACTATTTTATAATCCTATAGAATTAAGTTTTAGAATCAAGGAATTGATCAGATATTCATTAAAATCGGTTAGTAGAAAATTTATTTAACCAAGAGGGTATCGAAAACATAACGTGGGGAATCATAATATACCGTAATCAACTTTAATAATAAGAACACATTCTTTCGAGTGATTTATAAATAATTAAATTTGAGTGCGATCATGATTATTTAGTGGAATGAATCGTGATTAAATAAATAAAGGATATAAATTAGACGGTTATAAATTGGGATTTCCTAGTATCTACTTTGAATCCAGTTTATTTATTTATCTTTGGTCCCTAGTATAGTCATTGCCCAAGTAGTAGGAGCGAAACTCTATAAAACCCTAGTTTAGCTAAAGCCCGTGAATTATCCCTCCCCCACCACACACCACACACACACACACACACACACACCCCACCCCCTGCCCCCCTCCACCACCCCCTCCCCCACCACACACCACCACACACACACACACCCCACCCCACCCCACCCCTGCCCCCCTCCACCACCCCCTCCCCCACCACACACCACCACACACACACACACACCCCACCCCACCCCACCCCCTGCCCCCCTCCACCACCCCCTCCCCCAAAACACACCACCACACACACACACACCGTACCCCACCCCACCCCACCCCCTGCCCCCTCCACCACCCCCTCCCCCACCCTGCCCCACCCTGCCCCACCCCCCACACACGCACACACATACACACACATATATATACACATACACACATAAATATACACACAAATATATATATAAATGGAAGAGAAAGAGAGAGAGAAATTGGACCTGAAAGTAGAGAGAGAGAGAGAGAGAGAGCAGCGTCGAGAGAGAGAGAGAGAGAGGGAGGGAAAAAAGAAGGGGGAAAGGGTTTTTGCTGGAAAAGTTGTCACGGTCGTGTCAAGGTCATTGATCGTGACAATTAGTTGTCACGGTCGTGTCAAGGTCAATGACCGTGACATAAAACGCGTGTTTTTTTGTCACGGTCAATGACCTTGACAAGGATGGCCGGCTGAAAGGTGACAATTTGCCCATTTTGGTGTAGTGAGACCTAATTCAGAAGCAGAGAAAGAGAGGACTAGGGGATATTGAGGGGGGGGGGGACTGAATGTACTCGCGGATCATTTCCAACTACCCCAAATGGAACTTAGTGGCAAAATAGGAGGATACTTCTCCCTTCCTAGTGGCACTAGGAAGGGTGACACGTCCATCGATGGTGGACGTCACACCAAGTACCATGGCGGTAGTATATAAAGTGCATGCTTCAGCAAAAGTGGCCTTTGTATGGTTGTGTTGAAACACATGAAGAGGGCCCCCTGATCAAACCCATACTGTCTGCTACATCTGTCAAGGTTGTAGGGTTCTGAGGTGTATCCCCATTCAGTGTAGGAAGGAAGAAACCCAGGGGTAAATAGAAGCACCACGGCTTGTCAAGGATCTTCTAAAACTGGGATGAACTTGACAGTTTTGGCTGCAGAAGGAAAGAAATTCGAACTATGGGTAAATGTAGACTCACTTTATGAGCTCATCACAAAGGAGTCTAAAAGATCAAAAACTTTAATTATCTCCTTTCGACTCTGATTTTTATGAAAACATTGGAGGCGTGGGGGCTTGATACATTGGCTCACAGATGGAGAAATAGACTTGGCGACAATGGCAAGAAAATGGGTGTAAAGGAAACCCGTCAAAATGATGGTATTGGTAAAATTCGCCAAGTTGTAATGACCTAGTGACCGTGCCATGTCGATGTGAGTTCGATCCAACTAGGTATAGAGGGACCCAAGGAAATGGTGGCCAGAGGAAGATTGAAACCTCTGGCCAAACGAATGGAAATGTTTATACGGTCCCTCTTGGGCTGATCGTTGGGTTTCCCAGTCAGGAAGAAGTGTGAAAGCAACACAAGTATGTAGGCCGGTAGTTCCAGGGATGTACCTCTACCTCGGCCCGTTGTAGCATTGACATCCTTCGGGGTTGGAGCTTCGAAAAAATAGTTGATGAGGGGAGTGATTTTGGCTTTGTTTGAGGAACCAATGCAACTGTGACAGATAGCAGCCTCTTCGATATCCAGGGCCTCATCGTGATATGTGAACTCACCCATTGGCTCAAACCTAAGGAGCTCACAGACGTCCTCCAATGTAATGGTGAAATCTCCCCACGCAGCAAAGAACATGTGAGTTGTGAGGTTCCATCTGGAAACTAGCACTTGGAGCACTGCGTTGTGCTTAGAAAGGGTGAACTCCCCAAACCAATAGGCTCTATGAAGCCCAACCTTTGCGAGAGCGGCATCATAAGAACTCTGCATATGCGTATTCCAGGCAGTGAAATGTGCTGGTGACCCCCCAGGTGCTTCGAAGTCAATCTGGGAATAAGGGAAGTCACCACGGTCTAAACGAAAGCGCATAGTTCCCTTTGGGGGAAGATAGCCCCACTTTGATGAATCCATATCCTCATCACCCAACAGTAAAGGGTCAAACTTGGATAAGAAATGACAAGCCTTGCATGCATCAGAAAATTTATCACTTTCTCCAAAGATGGAAGCCCGACGATAGAAACATAGTTTCTCTTGACGAGCAGCATCCAGGGTAGTGGCGCTAGGGACGACGACAACTCCAAAATTGGTAGAGGGAGAGCCTGGCTGAGTAGTGGTGGTAGAAACCTTAGAATCACTTGAAGAAGCCATAGTAGAGTGGTGATGGATGGAACAACTGGGTAAGAAAATATAGAAACAAGGAGGGAGAAGCACAACCATAAGTGGAGGTGCAAAAGATGGGAGAGGGAAGAAGCTGGGTAAAAAGTTGGGCAATAATGGAGGTTTTCACACAGTTTTTTCTCTCTAAGGAAGACGAGAGGTTGAAGAAGATGAAAGAAAGAGAAGAGTTTGAAAAAGAGACGTTTGAAACCTTTTAACGAACTCGTCTGTTGAGTTTCCCACCACCACACGTGCAAGTCTGCCTATAATCATTTCATATAAACACGTGGCACTTTGGGAAGTGTTTTGACAGCTGAAAAGACAGCGCCATGTCATTTACGAAGAAATGCCTGGGGAATAAAAGGAGTTGCCTTCTTCAGTAAGTTTGATTTTTGGTGCCAGAATTTTTGTGAGACATATCCAATAACTCCCAACAGAAAATATGTCCCAACGGTTCCAAAAAGCTAAGATGCCCCCTCGCCATAAGTCCAAACATTGTTTAAATGGTGACTTGGCTGCATCGGGGATCATTTCTTCTTTTTCGAACATAGCGAAGCATTACAAAAGATAATTTCACCTACCAAGAATCAAAATGAGTATTTGAGAAGGTTAGCATGCCTTTCAGGAGAATTTCAAATAATAAAGCTAGAACGGTTGAAGCGCAATATAAGGAAAAAGTGGCGATGTGACTTCGTCAAAGCCCCAACAAGGCGTAGTGCTTCGGCTCAGGTACATCGGGGAGAATTTTACTTTTTCCTGGAGATTCTAACCCTGTGGTTCTAACGAAGGAAAGGAGGAGAGAATGTTTTCACGTAGAGACGGTTCATCGGTTTCTGAAGTTTCGTGCAGACATTTCTTGCTCCAACAAATCTCTCCACGAAGGGGAAAATATAGAGGGGGCTTGAAGGTAATTTTGAGATTAGAATTAATTCCACATTAGCAACAGTGATTTGGGGATTAAGGCACCGTGGCAGCTTAGCGTGGCAACTTATATTTTAGCTTATTGTGTTGGTCAAATTGTATCTTTATTTATATTGATTGTAAGCTATAAAGGATGTAATTATGTAACTAGAATAATAACGAATCTTAGTGTGAGGTCAAATAGTACTTGCGAGAGACAAGGCTTGGCAGGGCCTGGGAGAGCTTTCATGCTCTATCGAATGACTTGATCGTGGGAACTTTAGAGGGACCTGGTTTGGAGGATTGAGAAGTGAGGCAGATTTGGGACTTGTCAGACCATCTTAGATACACCTGGTAAAACACCGAAAAAACCTGATCGTGGAACCTCGAGCGGAGCAGCTTGGAGTTTCATCGGGCATTGAGTTGTGAACCAAACATCCCTCTACTTAATGTCACATCTACTGTAGGTGATGTCACTAGCCAGCTAAACAATGTCAGACATGAACTTGAGTAAACCACCGTGGTATTTAGGACTGTCAGGCAGTTGGTGAGCCACCTCTGCGACAACAGCCCCCTGACACACAGTGGTTAGGCAAAAGAAATGTCTTGGTATTTAATGTTTTTGACGTGGAGACAACTAGTGCATTAGGTATTTAATGTTTGTGACATAAATTATGAGGGAGGTCTTTCACAGACATTGATGACTGAGTTACCTCGTGGGTGGTATGGGGGGCTATTTAAGGACCCCAACCACCTTTGAGGAAGAGAGATCTTTTTGAGAGTTCAGAAGTTATTGCTAGAGATAATATACATTAGAGAGAGTTATTATAAACCAGGGAGTTCTACTCACCCACCATGGTCATTTATTACGAAGCTTTTTATATTTGATAGAGATTCTTGAAGGTGGTGGGTGTGTTTGGTTGCCTGGCAAGGTTTATCTAGGGTTCTTATTTCTTTCTCCCTCTAGCTAAGTTACATCTAAGTTCATTACTACCTTCTGAGTTATACATGAGAGATTTGTGAGATCAAAATTGAGTCTATCTTCACTGAGTTCTGTTCGCATGGCTTGTGGCTAATCAATAGTGTTGCTATTTAACTTATCATTACTGTACTCAAAAGGGGTTACGCCTCCATTTTATATAAACTACCCTCTTACACATTATACATTCTTAATATATATTTTATATGCTTTTCTCGCTTATGTCTTGTCTAATATACACATTCATTTTTCTATAACGATTTGTGAATTGGCAAACAATTAAATTATACTTTGAATTACTATTTTGGAAACACTCCTAAGGATGAACTCATTCCACCTTTATACATGACGCGATTTGAGCGATTCCATCCTCAATTTAAATTATGAACATAAGCACACACATCACAAAGTTTAACATGAGAAGATTCACACATGCCCACAAGAGACCAAAAGGGTGAGATGGGTGTCTAACAAGTTCCTATCCCATAACTTAGTCCCCGAACCCTTGAACTAATTGTTTTTACAAGCATCAGTATTGTCCTGGATACCGTTTTCTCGAGGCAAAAAATACTTATTTTGCATGTTTTGTGCAAAATAGGCTGGTGAATCTATATCTACATATCACCCCACATCGACGAAAACCAAGTACCCCAAGAAAGGATGCAATCTCGTCCGCACCCCAAAAAGGGGAAGGAAGGAGGAATCCACCTCTCCGACCTCGACCTCGGAATGGCCATAGTGGCAACTCCACATGGGGCATTTTAAGAGGACTAGACTCTATTTCTACATGGGAGTTATTATTTCCAACATATGTGCGTATGCACCTACCTATATGTCCCATTTTCTCTATTATTTCCTACATATGTGCGTATGCACCTACCTATATGTCCCATTTTCTCCTCTATTTACCTTTATATATATATATATATATATATATATATATGTATTACTTTCCACTCACTTATACACTTCACACACTTGTATATACTCTTCGTGATCACTTCACACACTTAAACTTAGCTTCATTTTACACTCACTTGCTTCACACTCCACTTGGAATATCCATGCCTAGTCTTCAGTAGCACACACCCATACTTTCCACACTCGTTTATATGTGCACTTACACATATAACTCATCACATGTAGTTGATCCATGTATAGGCTCACTACCACACACACTCACTTGTATATATTACCATGTCACCTACTCACTCACATGTATCCATGCATAGTATAGTCTACTTGCTAAGATTTACTTGTCATGATACGTGTATATGTTACCCATTAGTGTAGTATTCCCTATACTCATCATGCCAATAAAAAATGATAAAATTATTTCTCTCTCATAATATGTTAATTATGACTCATGCATTTTTGTACACTATATCACCAAGAGCATGGAAATATTGACCAAAATTTTGCTCCGCATTGGGGGTCATTTTGTGACGGGAGCTGGCCCTTAGGGTCGCATTTAGCCTGAGTGATATGACTCTTACCTTCCATTGGCCTCGTACCTTCGATGTATATCGAACAGTTCCCCTCGCATCGTACCACTTGAAAGAACTCAAACGAGAGGTATATAGTAGGGAACTTGTTCACATACGTCGAGTATACCGATTTTTCTCTCTCACATACTGTCCACATGAGGTATATAGTGAGGCAATTCATATACACTCAGGTATATCAAATGGCTTGTCCACACGTACTAATTAATGATTTCCCTTATAAACAAGAGTTATATCATGGAAGTCATGCCAAAGGGGGAACCCTTCCACTAATTCAACAATTGCATAAACCTCATACGGGTGTTAGGCCTAGGACAGTCACATTTAGTTTTCCCATTACCATGTGAAACTTTGTCAAAATTCTGAGTTGGCATGCTGCCCAAATTTTTGCGCGATTCCGCCATTTTTCCAAAATAAGACCCCATCTGTGAGTCTAGAAACAAGTTCAACCATATCTTACATATTTTCAAACCCTATTTTTCCAGGCTCGGGTCATGCCCAACATTTTTTTGCATTTAGTAAAACTTAATACAAGTGGCAACCTAATAATAACATTAATAATAATTATGCTAAGATTCCTCTCCTTTTTCCTTCCTTTCCCCAAAACACCAAAAATATTTTTCTTTTCCTTCGAAAATTCCAAAATTTTTATCCCTCCTTTTAAAAAATAAATTTGATCCCCCATTTTCCCTCTCAGGTCTATTGCATACCCAATTTTATCTTGATAACCTATTGACTTCGATCTTTCATCAAACTTCCCCGAAGCTCTTACGGTTCTTTTGATACTTCATCTGAGTTTGGGATTTACCTTCACGAGCTTTTTATGGAGAACACAGACCAAGCATTTAATGTGCAGCCCGATCTAATGACCATATTAGTCCAGCTTAATGCTAAGATTGATAACTTTCAAACCGAGGTCCATGAGATGCAGCATCACCGGGATCAAATTCTCGAAGAACCCAAGACTGGATTCTCAAAGAACCCAAGGTTCTTTTTCCTCGTGCCATGGGTCCAACCATTCCCGAGCCTATTTGGGTCGAAGAAGAGTATCAATATGCTCTTCATGCCCCACTTACCAATGGAAACTACATGGATTACACCCATATGTCTCCTATCCCAAGGCCAGACTTTCAGAGAATTTCAATAATGTAAGACATCAAGAAGTTTGGGGGAAGTGGAACCCCTAATTTTTCACCTTTGAAGATATAACTTAGAAATGATCCGCCTTAGCGCATCCAAAGAGATAATGGACCATATGTCCCAACATACCTTGAAAGAAAGTGCTCTCCGTTGGTTTCTATCTTTTAAGGAATCCAAAATCCATAGTCAGGAGGATGTCTCATGAGAATTCATGTCTCAAGACAAGTACAATGAGGAGCTATTGGTTATGCACTGAGATCTAGAGCTTCTTAAGAAGAACAATAGCGAAATATTTAGTAGCATCATAGGAAGGTGGAGAGAGGAAGACACTACAATGACTAATGGACCTTTCGAGGAGGAATAAGTTAGTATTGTGAAGAAGAACTTATTTCCTCATATTCGAGCGGCCATGGGAGGATAATGCTACCCATACTTCTAAGCCCTTCGAGAGGTTGGTGTATAAATTGAGGAAGGCATAACCAAAGTCAAACCCGAGCCAAAGAAAGTGATCAGACAATTCTCTCCCCAAAAATATGAGAAGCCTGCCAGTGCTACTGTATCAACCATCAATAATATTTCAAAACCTTACACCTCTTAAGAACCGAAAAGTTGCCTTAATCCTGCAAAGAAATATTGCACTAATCTCCATGCTCTCGTGTCAAAATTTTACCTAGGCCTGCTGAGAAAAAACCTCATGAAACCCTTGGACCCCCGTCCATTACCAAATCCTCTCCCTAAAAACTTCAAACTCGATGGCCGTTGTGATTTCCACTAGTCTGCTAGCCATACTAATGACCAATGTTTCCATAATAGGAATACGACCCGACTAGACAATCCTAAGCCCTATACCACTGATAACCCGTTTGTAAGACCTAAAATTTTACCCATCGGCTCAAATCATGCCCAAGAAAGCACCCATCATACCTATAAACTCACCTAAACAACTCATGGTTTGCCCATATTTTCTCTAACACCTTACCTGCTTCACCGAGCAAGCTTTATCAATCCTTACAAAGGCCTACATTACCATCCACACTCGGTCTGAAGATAAAGATATGGAGCTACTAGCTGTGTTGAACCAATTACTGGAGTTTAGGTTAAAATTACTCACCGAGGTGACTATTGATTATTGCAAGTTCAGTGGATTATTCATGGAAGCCCGAAAATGGGCTCGGGAATCAGATAAATAGGTTCTACCTATTGAAGAAGTCAAGCTAGATGATGTGGTACAGATAATGTCCAATGAATTTTGACAGACAAGTGAATTTTATAACTTTGATGAGCTACTCACCATTTTGATGCTTCAGGGACGGTTGGTCCCATCAATCCTGCACCTCGCCGCTGAATGAGAGGATTTATACGATGAAGTCTTCGAGGTTGTTGAATGTATTGATTTTTCTTGGCAAGAGGACGTAGTCACCACCGGATGGGGGGATGACTTTGACAGTTCAAATGACGAACCCAGTCGGGAAGAAACAAGTTTAGTAACCAATATGTTTGGAAATTCAACCAAAGGTAGATTAAGTCACGAGGTTTTTAATTCTTCCCCACTTTAGTAAATCACATAACCAGGTTAGGGACACACTATAAAGATCTGATTCCTCATGTGACCGAGATGGATAAAGAAAAGGGATTTAGTGAAGAACTTCCCATGCTAGAAATGACCATTGAAGAGAGAAAAGTCCTTGACTAGCTTAAGCAGATCCAAACCAATATCACCCTATAAGGGCTTTTCATGTCCTCCCAACTACACCGGAATGCATTGATAAAAATCCTCACTAGGCCTATAATCCATCTTTCTTCTATTCCTGAAGAAGCCGTAAATATGGTTAGATCCTTAACCTCATCTAGACTCCTTTTCCTTTTCAAAGTAGAGATACCGAAGATTGGCCCTGACCACCACTACACCAAACTGGCGATTGGTCACGGCCAAAATCCCTGACCAAAACTGTGGGTCACGGACTTGGGACGTGACCATTTCGGGCGTGACCATTTTCGTGGGTCGTGGCCCAAGTCCGTGACCAAAAAATGGTCATGGCCAAGAGGGGGTCACGGAAGATGGTCATGGACTTGGTCCGTGACCCATGTCGTAACGGGTCGCGGCCCTCATCCGCGACCCACAACCGTGACAAATTGGTCGCGGCCCAAGTCCGCGACCCACTACCGTGATAAAAAAAAAAGAAATGGTCCGACCCTCAACAGTGACAAATTGGTCGCGGCCAAAGTCCCTGACCCACGACCGTGACAAAAAAATAAAAAAAATTGGTCGTGGTCTAAGTTAGTGACCCACGACCATGACGAAAAAAAAGGAAAAAAATGGTCGCGGACTTTGGCCGTGACCCATAACCGTGAACAAAAATATAAAAAAAATGGTCGCGGCCCAAGTCTGCGACCATTTTTATGCGTGACGAAAAAAATAAAAATGGTCATGGACAAAGTCCATGACCATATTTAACTATAATTAAAAAAAATGTATTTTTTTGGTCCAATCCTAAAATTGGGGGTCCTCTGAGTGCACCTAAAATTGGGGATCCAATCACAAACTGCAAATCGAGAACGTTGTTAATAAACAAATATATAAACAAACTTATAAATATTAAGCGTATTAATAATTCACAGACCAAAAAAAATTGGGCAGAGTTTCCTCTATTTTCTTGGCATTCCAAGACCTGTAAATGTAAAACCTACTTATTATAAAGCCCGCGCAGCCATAAAATTCAACAATCAAATTATAAAAGCTCGCACGGCCATAAAACTAAACAATAAAAGCCCGCACGGCTATAACACAAAAAATAAAATCTTGAATGTCCACAACATATAAACAATCTTTTATGCTGTAGACCATTTCATCCTTCGTTTGTTTCGCGTGCAAAAATCCTACAAATGATAGGATACATAAAAAAATATCAGTAACCAAATAGTTTTACAAAAAATTTAATCAAGCTGAAAAATTGCCTATATGAGTTAAAATTATCAGTAACCAAGTAGAAATATGCAAATTACCATCGTTCTGAGACCCGCGGCTGCGGGGTCAGTTCCTACGAGTTACATTGGCCCCGTGGGAGGTGTTTGTGCCACCCACGGGACCGTTCGGGGGTTGTTTCGAGTTTTCACCCTCTAATGCCATGTTTTGCTTAAGTCTATAAATATGCAAATTACCGTCGTACTCTCAAACCGGAAGACCCGCGACTGCGGGGTCAGTTCCTACGAGTTACATTGGTCTCGTGGGAGGTGTTGGTGCCACCCACGGGGCCGTTCGGGGGCTGTTTCGAGTTTTCACCCTCTAACGTCATGTTTTAAGCCTAAGTCTAGAAATATGAAAATTACCGTTGTACTCTCAAACCGGGAGACCCGCGACTGCGGGGTCAGTTCCTTCGAGTTACATTGGTCCCATAGGAGGTGTTGGTTCCACCCAAGGGGCCGTTCGGGGCTGTTTCGATTTTTCACCCTCTAACGTCATGTTTTTAAGCCTAAGTCTAGAAATATGCAAATTACCGTCGTATTCTCAAACTAGGAGACCCGCGGCTGCGGGGTCAGTTCCTACGAGTTACATTGGTCTATTTTACTTGCATAAATATAATTTCCTCTATAGCGACTTGCACATAATGTATACGACAATCATCCTCAAAGCTTATCGAATGGCACATAAAAGTAGTATGAGAATAAGCCTCATGTTGTATACATGATTCATCCTGTTTCAATGTCATTTTCTTTATAATTTATGTAGGCTTTTTATTTACATATGTGTTTATTTATTTATAAAATAAGCCTCATCCCAATAATAAAAATCATGAAATAAGGCCTTTTCACTTTTCTTACACAATGGCTATATTTACATATGTGCTATATTTATTTATATCTATAAAATAAGGCCTTTTCACTTATCTTATACAGTGTTATAAGTATTAACATGATTACCAATAAGCTTCACATAAAAAGAGGCAGAGGATTAATTGAATTATGTGATTTGCTCACCCAGCATGCTAGTGAAATTTTAGGGTTGAATGTGGTTGATATAATTCGTGTGGGATCAGGAAGTTCACGAACGAAGTTGGGTGGTTGTGGACTTCGTTGGCCGACTATTATATCATAAGGAAGTTAGTTGAGAAGGAGAGGGGTATTTTCGATGAGGGGATGCCTACGGTTGTCACTGTGAAGTATTTTTGTGTAATTTTCAATGTATGAGAACCACATGGATATTGCCAATGCTAGAGTAATCTTTGATAAGGCACTACAAGTTTACTACAAGACTTTGGATAATATGTCCAGTATTTGGTGGAATGAGTTGAAATGGAATTAAGGCATAATAATTTTAAGAAGCGCTATAGCTGATGAGACGTGCGACCACAAAGCCATCAGTTGAGGTTAAAAGGCGAGTGGCTGCTGATGGCAGTGAACTAGTTCAGATCAAGCTGCACAAATCCCAAATAGATAATTGATTGTACTAAACTGGTGCCATCGTTTATATTAGAATTGGTCTCAAATAAATTTGTGACTGAAATGCTAATATAAAGTCAATAATGTAGAATTAATATGAACTGCTTCACTACCATTATCGGCCATTAGAATTGGTCTCAAATGAATTAGTGACTGAACTAGTGCAGATCAAACTGAACCAAGTAACTAGTTTATATATGGAAGTTGTGACTTGAATATTTGTTTGTCCAATGAATGTCATGTGTGTGTGTGCATGGCACATAGCAACAACTGCATACCTCCTTAATACATCAACAGTTTAGCATGCCTTGTTAAGGTATGTTAGTGGTGATAAATTTGGCCATTTAATTGGACAAGGCCCTAGAAGAAGCTCTCGACGTTGATGATTTGGAAGCTGTGAAAAAGGGAAGGATTGGTCTCATCGTGGGATTGTGACCCATGGTTTAAATTATTGTGGAAAACCTATAGAACAGTTCTGGAAATATTGTGGAACAACTCTCAGTTAATGGCACTTTATGCGGTAAGTCCTTGATTTAAGCATATATCCCTTGGTTTAAACTCATTAGTCGTTATAATGATATATTGTTTTCTTGTGATTGTTCATGATATTGACATTCGGATGTTTTTTCATTTTGTTATATAGGTCTGAATTTGCAGAGGAAAGTGGTGAAGTTTCTCGGTCTATATCTGGCCCAATCTTTAGTAGGTATTGATTAACATGTGTTTGTTGGTTAAAAAATTTAATTTATGTGTTCCCTTTTTTTGTTAGTACATCGATATCTTGATCTATGTACTCATTTTTCTTGGCATTGCTTTGGTACACTAATATTGTCTTCTTAGGGAATATTATGGCCATACTGAGCTTCGGATGGAGACACATCCGATTCCTCGGACGCTTGCTCCTGCAATTGGTCCCACAGACTGGAATGAAGATCTGGAAATCATTACATATGGCTCTCCTGAGCAGGTCTTATTTCACCTTCTCTAATTTATAATGGATCATATTCTTTCTAACCATGTTTACATTTTGACATACAGATCTGTATCTGCAGCAGCTGTTATAGCAGCATTATAGCCACTGTTATAGCTGCTATAATGTAATTATAGCAGCTATATATATATATAGTATATATATGCATTATATATATTGGTATGCTAGTCTGCAGTACACTGCATATACATATATATACATACATATACATATATATACATACATATATATATATATATATATATATATATATATATATATATATATATATATATATATATATATATATATATATATACGCGATCGGTTCCTCTGATTCACATTGGTCCCGTGCGAGATGTTCGTGACTCTTACGGGACCATTTTGTGTTCGTTTTGCATTTTCACCATTCGATGGCATGTTTTTATGCTTCAGTCAAACTTTTTGCAAATTTACATCGTACACTCAAACCGGGAGCCCCGTGACTATGCTATCGGTTCCTACGAGTCGCATTGGTCCCATGCGAGGTATTCGTGACTCTTACGGGACCATTTTAAGGTTGTTTTACGTTTTCACCCTTCGATGGCATGCAAGTCTAACTTTTTGCAAATTTATGTCGTACACTCAAACCGGGAGCCCCGTGACTATGCCGTCGGTTCCTACAAGTCACATTGGTCCCATTCGAGGTGTTCGTGACTCTTACCGGACCGTTTAGTGGTTATTTTTGGTTTTCACCCTTCGATGGCATGTTTTTATGCTAAAGTCTAATTTTTTGCAAATTTGCGTCGTACACTCAACCCGAAAGCCCTGGGACTACCCATTCCGTTCCTCCTATTAACATTGGTCCCATGCGAGGTGTTCCTGACTCTTACGGGACCGTTTTGTGGATTTTTTGTGTTTTCACCCTTCGATGGCATGCTTTTATGCTTAAGTCTAATTTTTTGCAAATTTTTATCCTACATCCAACCGGGAGTGTTGTGACTACGCGGTCGGTTCCTACGAGTTACATTGGTCCCGTACGAGGTGTTCGTGATTCTTACGGGACCGTTTTAAGGTTGTTTTACATTTTCACCCTTTGATGGCATGCAAGTCAACTTTTTGCAAATTTACGTCGTACACTCAAACCGGGAGCCCCGTGACTATGTCGTCGGTTCCTACAAGTCACATTGGTCCCGTGCGAGGTGTTCGTGACTCTTACTGGACCGTTTAGTGGTCATTTTAGATTTTCACCCTTCGATGGCATGTTTTTATGCTCAAGTCTAATTTTTTGCAAATTTACGTCGTACACTCAACCAGGTAGCCCCGTTACTACGCGATCGGTTCCTACGAGTCACATTGGTCCCGTGTGAGGTGTTCGTGACTCTTACGGGACCGTTTTGTGCTTGTTGTATGTTTTCACCCTTAGATGACATGTTTTTATGCTCAAGTCTATTTTTTTGTAAATTTACGTCGTACACTCTAATCGGGAGCCTCGTGACTACGCGGTAGGTTTCTATGAGTGACATTAATCCCATGCGACGTGTTCGTGACTCTTACTAGACCGTTTTATGGCTATTTTACGTTTTCACCCTTCGATGGCATGTTTTTATCCTTAAGTCTAACTTTTTTCAAATTTACGTCATACACTCAAATCGGGAGCCCTGTGACTACGCGGTCGGTTCTTACGAGTCACATTAGTCCCGTGCGAGGGGTTCATGACTCTTGCTGGACTGTTTTAAGGTTCTTTTATATTTTCACCCTTCGATGGCATGTTTTTATGCTTAAGTTTATTTTTATATAAATTTACGTCGTACACTCAAATTCGGAGCCCCGTGACTACGCGGTCGGTTCCTACGAGTCACATTAGTCCCGTGCGAGGGGTTCATGACTCTTACGGGACCGTTTTAAGGCTATTTTATGTTTTCACCCTTCGATGGCATGTTTTTATGCTTATGTTTATTTTTTTGCAAATTTACGTTGTACACTCAAACCGGGAGCCCCTTGACTACGTGATCGGTTCCTATGAGTCACATCGGTCCTGTGGGAGGTGTTCGTGATTCTTACGGGACCGTTTTGTGCTTGTTTTATGTTTTTAACCTTCGATGGCATCTTTTTATGCTCAGGTCAAACTTTGTGCAAATTTAGAAAGTATTCTCAAACCGGGAGCCCCGTGACTACGCGATCGGTTCCTACGAGTCGCATAGGTCCTGTGCGAGGTGTTTGTGACTCTTATTGGACCATTTTTTGTTTGTTTTATGTGTTCACCCTTCGATGGCATGTTTTTATGCTTAATTCTAAATTTTTGCAAATTTATGTCGTACACTCAAGTCGGGAGCACTGTGACTACACGGTCGGTTCCTACGACTTAGATTGGTCCCGTGCGAGATATTCGTGACTCTTACGGGACCGTTTTGTGGGTGTTTTACGTTTTCACCCTTCGATGGCATCTTTTTTATTCTCAAGTCTAACTTTCTGCAAATTTACGCCATACAATCAAACCGGGATCCCTGTGACTACCCGTTCGGTTCCTACTATTAACATTAGTCCCGTGCGAGGTGTTTGTGACTCTTACGGGACCATTTTGTGGATTTTTTACATTTTTGCCCTTCGATGGCATTCTTTTATGCTTAAGTCTAATTTTTTGTAAATTTATGTCGTACACTCCAACTGGGAGCGCCATGACTACGCGATCGGTTCCTACGAGTTACATTGGTCTCGTGCGAGGTGTTCGTGACTCTTACGGGACCGTTTTAAGGTTGTTTTACATTTTCACCCTTCGATGGCATGCAAGTCTAACTCTTTGCAAATTTACGCCGTATAGTCAAACCGGGAGCCCCATGACTATGTCATCGATTCCTACAACTCACATTGGTCCCGTGCGAAGTGTTCGTGACTCTTACCGGACCGTTTAGTGGCTATTCTAGGTTTTCATCCTTTGATGGCATGTTTTTATGCTGAAGTCTAATTTTTTACAAATTTTCATCGTACACCCAACCCGGAACTCCGTTACTACGCGGTCGGTTCCTACGAGTCACATTGGTCCCGTGCGAGGTGTTCGTGACTCTTATGGGATCGTTTTGTGCTATTGTACATTTTCACCCTTTGATGGCATGTTTTTATGCTCAACTCTATTTTTTTGCAAATTTACGTTGTACACTCAACCTGGAAGTCCCGTGACTACGCAATCGGTTCCTACGAGTCGCATTAGTCCCGTGCGAGGTGTTCGTGACTCTTACCGGACCGTTTTGTGTTTGTTTTGCATTTTCACCCTTCGATGGCATGTTTTTATGCTTAATTCTAACTTTTTACAAATTTATGTCGTACACTCAAGCCGGGAGCCCCGTGACTACACGGTCGATTCCTACGACTTACATTGCTCCCGTGCAAGGTGTTCGTGAATCTTACCAGATCGTTTTATGGGTGTTTTACGTTTTCACCCTTCGATGGCATCTGTTTTATTCTCAAGTCCAACTTTTTGCAAATTTATGCCGTTCGCTCAAACCGGGATCCCTGTGACTACCCGTTCAGTTCCTACTATTAACATTGGTCCCGTGCGAGGTGTTCGTGACTCTTACGAGACCGTTTTGTGGATTTTTTACATTTTCACCCTTCGATGGCATTCTTTTATGCTTAAGTCTATTTTTTTACAAATTTATGTCCTACACTCCAATCGGGAGCGTCGTGACTACACGGTCGGTTTCTACGAGTTACATTGGTCCCGTGCGAGGTGTTAGTGACTCTTACGGGACCGTTTTAAGGTTGTTTTACGTTTTCACCCTTCAATGGCATGTAAGTCTAACTTTTTGCAAATTTACATCGTACACTCTAACCGGGAACCCCGTGACTATGTCATCGGTTCCTACAAGTCACATTGGTCCCGTGCGAGGTGTTCGTGGCTCTTACCGGACCGTTTAGTGGCTATTTTAGGTTTTCACCCTTCGATGGCATGTTTTTTATGCTCCAGTATAATTTTTTGCAAATTTGCATCGTACACTCAACCCGAAAGCCCCGTTACTACGCGATCGGTTCCTACGAGTCACATTGGTCCCGTGCGAGGTGGTAGTGACTCTTACGGGACCGTTTTGTTCTTGTTGTACATTTTCACCCTTCGATGGCATGCTTTTATGCTCAGGTCTATTTTTTTTTCAAATTTACGTCGTACACTCTAACCGAGAGCCCCGTGACTACGCGGTCGATTTCTATGAGTTACATTAATCCCGTGCGAGCTGTTTGTGACTCTTACCGGACCGTTTTATGGCTATTTTATGTTTTCACCCTTCGTTGGCATGTTTTTATGCTTAAGTCTAACTTTTTGCAAATTTACATCATACACTCAAACCGGGAGCCCCGTGATTACGCGGTCGGTTCCTACGAGTCACATTAGTCCCGTGCGAGGGGTTCGTGACTCTTACAGGACCGTTTTAAGGTTGTTTTACATTTTCACCCTTCGATGTTATGTTTTTATGCTTATGTTTCTTTTTTTATAAATTTACGTCGTGCACTCAAACCGGGAGCCCCGTGACTATGCGGTTGGAGTCTACGAGTCACATTAGTACCGTGCGAGGGGTTCGTGACTCTTACGGGACCGTTTTAAGGTTGTTTTACATTTTCACCCTTCGATGGCATGTTTTTATGCTTAAGTTTATTTATTTGCAAATTTACTTAATACACTCAAACCGGGAGCCCCGTGACTACGTGGTCGGTTCTTACGAGTCACATGGGTCCCGTGGGAGGGGTTCGTGATTCTTACGGGACCATTTTGTGCTTGTTTTACATTTTCAACCTTCGATGGCATTTTTTTATGCTCAGGTCAAACTTTGTGCAAATTTCGAAAATATTCTCAAACCGGGAGCCCCGTGACTACGCGGTCGGTTGCTACGAGTCGCATTGGTCCCGTGCGAGATTTCGTGACTCTTATGGGACCTTTTTGTGGCTGTTTTACATTTTCACCCTTCGATTGCAAGTTTTTATGCTCAAGTCTAAATTTTTTACAAATTTACGTCATACACTCTAACCGGGAGTCTGGTGACTACACGGTCGGTTCCTATGAGTCGAATTGGTCCCGTGCGAGGTTTCGTGACTCTTACGGAACCATTTTAAGGTTGTTTTACGTTTTCACCCTTCGATGGCATGCAAGTCTAACTTTTTGCAAATTTACATCGTACACTCTAATCGGGTGCCCCGTGACTACGCGGTCGGATCCTACGAGTCACATTAGTCCCGTGCGAGGGGTTCGTGACTCTTACGGGACAGTTTTAAGGTTGTTTTATCTTTTCACCCTTCGATGGCATGTTTTTATGCTTAAGTTTATTTATTTGTAAATTTACGTCGTACATTCAAACCGGGAGCCCCGTGACTACGTGGTCGGTTCCTACGAGTCGCATTGGTCCCGTGCGAGGTGTTTGTGACTCTTATGGGACCGTTTTGTGCTTATTTTTCATTTTCAACCTTCGATGGCATCTTGTTATGCTCAGGTCGAACTTTGTGCAAATTTAAAAAGTATTCTCAAACCGGGTGCCTCGTGACTACGCGGTCGGTTGCTACGAGTCGCATTGGTCCCGTGCGAGGTTTCGTGACTCTTATGGGACCTTTTTGTGGTTGTTTTTCATTTTCACCCTTTGATTGCAAGTTTTTATGCTCAAGTCTAAATTTTTTATAAATTTACGTCGTACACTCTAACCGGGAGTCTCGTGACTACACGGTCGGTTCCTACGAGTCGCATTGGTCCCGTGCGAGGTGTTCGTGACTCTTACCGAACCGTTTTGTGGTTATTTTACGTTTTCACCCTTCGATGGCATCTTTTTTATTCTCAAGTCTAACTTTTTGCAAATTTATGTCGTACACTCAAACCGGGATCCCTATGACTACCCGTTCGGTTCCTACTATTAACATTGGTCCCGTGTGAGGTGTTCATGACTCTTATGGGACCGTTTTGTGGCTTTTTTATGTTTTCACCCTTTGATGGCATTCTTTTATGCTTAAGTCTAATTTTTTGCAAATTTATGTCGTATGCTCCAACCGGGAGCGCCGTGACTGCGCGGTCGGTTCCTATGAGTTACATTTGTCCCGTGCGAGGTGTTCGTGACTCTTACGGGACCGTTTTAAGGTTGTTTTACGTTTTCACCCTTCGATGGCATACAAGTCTAACTTTTTGCAAATTTACTTCGTACACTGAAACCGGGAGCCCCGTGACTATGTCGTCGGTTCCTACAAATCACATTGGTCCCGTGCGAGGTGTTCGTGACTCTTACATGACCGTTTAGTGGCTATTTTAGGTTTTCACCCTTTGATGGCATTTTTTTATGTTAAAGTCTATTTTTTTGTAAATTTGCGTCATACACTCAACACGGAAGCTCCGTTACTACGCGGTCGGTTCTTATGAGTCGCATTGGTCCCGTGCGAGGTTTCGTGACTCTTACGGGTCCTTTTTGTGGTTGTTTTACGTTTTCACCCTTCGATTGCATGTTTTTATACTCAAGTCTAAATGTTTTGCAAATTTACGTCGTACACTCTAACCGGTAGCCCCGTGACTACACGATCGGTTCCAACGTGTCAGATTGGTCCCGTGCAAGGTGTCCGTGACTCTTACCAGACCGTTTTGTGGTTGTTTTACGTTTTCACCCTTCGATGGCATCTTTTTTATTCTCAAGTCTAACCTTTTGTAAATTTACACCGTACACTCAAACCGGGATCCCTATGACTATCCGTTCGGTTCCTACTATTAATATTGGTCGCGTGCGAGGTGTTCGTGACTCTTACGGGACCGTTTTGTGGCTTTTTTACCATTTCAACCTTCGATGGCATGCTTTTATGCTTAAGTCTAATTTTTTGCAAATTTATGTCTTACACTCCAACCGGGAGCGCCGTGACTACGCGATCGATTCCTACGAGTTATATTGGTCCCGTGCAAGGTGTTCGTGACTCTTACGGGACCGTTTTAAAGTTGTTTTACGTTTTCACCCTTCGATGGCATGCAAGTCTAACTTTTTGCAAATTTACGTCGTACACTCAAATCGAGAGCCCCGTGACTATGTCGTCGGTTCCTACAAGTCACATTGGTCCCGTGCGAGGTGTTCGTGACTCTTATCGGACCGTTTAGTGGATATTTTAGGTTTTCACCCTTTGATGGCAAGTTTTTATGCTGAAGTCTAATCTTTTGCAAATTTTTGTCGTACACTCAACCCGAAACCCCGTTACTACGCGGTCGGTTCCTACGAGTCACATTGGTCCCGTGCGAGGTGTTCGTGACTCTTACGGGATCGTTTTGTGCTTGTTGTACATTTTCACCCTTCGATGGCATATTTTTATTCTCAAGTCTATTTTTTTACAAATTTACGTCGTACACTCAGCCCGGAAGCCCCGTGACTACGCGATCGGTTCCTACGAGTAGCATTAGTCCCGGTGTTCGTGACTCTTATCGGACCGTTTTGTGTTTGTTTTGTGTTTTCACCCTTCGATGGCATGTTTTTATGCTTAATTCTAACTTTTTACAAATTTATGTCATACACTCAAGATGGGAGCCCCGTGACTACACGGTCGATTCCTATAACTTACATTGCTCCCGTGCAAGGTGTTCGTGACTCTTAACAGATCGTTTTGTGGGTGTTTTACGTTTTCACCCTTCGATGGCATCTTTTTTATTATCAAGTCTAACTTTTTGCAAATTTACACCGTACGCTCATACCGGGATCCCTGTGACTACCCGTTCGGTTTCTACTACTAACATTGGTCCCGTGCGAGGTGTTCGTGACTCTTACGGGACCATTTTGTGGCTTTTTTCCGTTTTCACCCTTCGATGGCATTCTTTTATGCTTAAGTCTAATTTTTTGCAAATTTATGTCGCACACTCCAACCGGGAGCGTCGTGACTACGCGGTCGGTTCCTACGAGTTACATTGGTCCCGTGCGAGGTGTTCGTGACTCTTACGGGACCGTTTTAAGTTTGTTTTATGTTTTCACCCTTCGATGGCATGCAAGCTAACTTTTTGCAAATTTACATCGTACACTCTAACCGGGATCCCCGTGACTATGTCGTCGGTTCCTACAAGTCACATTGGTCCCGTGCGAGGTGTTCATGACTCTTACCGGAACGTTTAGTGGCTATTTTAGGTTTTCACCCTTCGAAGGCATGTTTTTATGCTCAAGTCTAATTTTTCGCAAATTTGCATCGTACACTCAACCCGGAAGCCCCATTACAACGCGGTCGATTCCTACGAGTCACATTGGTCCCGTGCGATGTTTTCGTGACTCTTACAGGACCGTTTTGTGCTGGTTGTATGTTTTCGCCCTTCGATGGCATGTTTTTATGCTCAAGTCTATTTTTTTTTTGCAAATTTACGTCTTACACTATAACCGAGAGCCCCATGACTACGCGGTCGATTTCTATGAGTTACATTAATCCCGTACGAGCTGTCGTGACTCTTACTGGACCGTTTTATGGCTATTTTACGTTTTCACCCTTCGATGGCATGTTTTTATGCTTAAGTCTAAGTTTTTGCAAATTTACATCATACACTCAAATCGGGAGCCCCGTGATTACGCGGTCGGTTCCTACGAGTCACATTAGTCCCGTGCGAGGGGTTCGTGACTCTTACAGGACCGTTTTAAGGTTGTTTTATATTTTCACCCTTCGATGGTATGTTTTTATGCTTCTGTTTATTTTTTTATAAATTTATGTCGTACACTCAAACTGGGAGCCCCGTGACTATGCGGTCGGATCCTACGAGTCACATTAGTCCCGTGCGAGGGGTCTGTGACTCTTACGGGACCGTTTTAATGTTGTTTTACGTTGTCACCCCTCGATGGCATGTTTTTATGTTTAAGTTTAGTTATTTGTAAATTTACGTCGTACACTCAAACCGGGAGCCCCGTGACTACGTGGTCGGTTCCTACGAGTCACATTGGTCCCGTGCGAGGTGTTTGTGACTCTTACGGTACCATTTTGTGCTTATTTTACGTTTTCAATCTTCGATGGCATCTTTTTATGCTCAGGTCAAACTTTGTGCAAATTTAAAAAGTATTCTCAAACCGGGAGCCCCGTGACTACGCGGTCGGTTGCTACGAGTCGCATTGGTCCCGTGCGAGGTGTTCATGACTCTTATGGGATCGTTTTGTGGTTTTTTTATGTTTTCATCTTTCGATGGCATTGTTTTATGCTTAAGTCTAATTTTTTGCAAATTTATGTCGTATGCTCCAATCGGGAGCGCCGTGACTGCGCGGTCGGTTCCTATGAGTTACATTGGTCCTGTGCGAGGTGTTCGTGACTCTTACGTGACCGTTTTAAGGTTGTTTTATGTTTTCACCCTTCGATGGCATGTAAGTCTAAATTGTTGCAAATTTACGTCGTACACAGAAACCGGGAGCCCCGTCACTATGTCGTCGGTTCCTACAAGTCACATTGGTCCCGTGCGAGGTGTTCGTGACTCTTACATGACCGTTTAGTGGCTATTTTAGGTTTTCACCCTTTGATGGCATATTTTTATCCTAAAGTCTAATTTTTTGTAAATTTGCGTCGTACACTCAACCTGGAAGCCCCGTTACTACGCGGTTGGTTCTTATGAGTCGCATTGGTCCCGTGCGAGGTTTCGTGACTCTTACGGGACCTTTTTGTCGCTGTTTTACGTTTTCACCCTTCGATTGCAAGTTTTTATGCTCAAGTCTATTTTTTTTGCAAATTTACGTCTTACACTCTAACCGGTAGCCCCGTGACTACACAATCGGTTCCAACGAGTCAGATTGGTCCCGTGCAAGGTGTCCGTGACTCTTACCAGACCGTTTTGTGGTTGTTTTACGTTTTCACCCTTCGATGGCATCTTTTTTCTTCCCAAGTTTAACTTTTTGTAAATTTACGCCGTACACTCAAACCGGGATCCCTATGACTATCCGTTCGGTTCCTACTATTAACATTGGTCGCGTGTGAGGTGTTCGTGACTCTTACGGGACCGTTTTGTGGCTTTTTTACCATTTCAACCTTCGATGGCACGCTTTTATGCTTAAGTCTAATTTTTTGCAAATTTATGTCCTACACTCCAACCGGGAGCGCCGTGACTACGCGATCAGTTCCTACGAGTTACATTGGTCCCGTGCGAGGTGTTCGTGACTCTTACGGGATCGTTTTATGGTTGTTTTATGTTTTCACTTTTCGATGGCATGCAAGTCTAACTTTTTGCAAATTTACGTCGTACACTCAAACCGGGAGCCCCGTGACTATGTCATCGGTTCCTATAAGTCACATTGGTCCCGTGCGAGGTGTTCGTGACTCTTACCGGACCGTTTAGTGGCTATTTTAGGTTTTCACCCTTTGATGGCATGTTTTTATGCTGAAGTCTAATTTTTTTGCAAATTTTCCTCGTACACTCAACCCGGAACCCCGTTACTACGCGGTCGGTTCCTACGAGTCACATTGGTCCCGTGCGAGGTGTTCGTGACTCGTACGGGATCGTTTTGTTCTGTTGTACGTTTTCACCCTTCGATGGCATGTTTTTATGCTCAAGTCTAATTTTTTTGCAAATTTACGTCGTACACTCAACCCGGAAGCCCCGTGACTACGCGATCGGTTCCTACGAGTCGCATTAGTCCCGTGCGAGGTGTTCATGACTCTTACCGGACCGTTTTGTATTTGTTTTGCGTTTTCACTCTTCGATGGCATGTTTTTATGCTTAATTCTAACTTTTTACAAATTTATGTCGTACACTTAAGCCGGGAGCCCCGTGACTACACGGTCGATTCCTACGACTTACATTGCTCCCGTGCAAGGTGTTCGTGAATCTTACCAGATCGTTTTGTGGGTGTTTTACGTTTTCACCCTTCGATGGCATCTGTTTTATTCTCAAGTCAAAGTTTTTGCAAATTTACGCCGTACGCTCAAACCGGGATCCCTGTGACTACCCGTTCGGTTCCTACTACTAACATTGGTCCCCTACGAGGTGTTCGTGACTCTTACGGGACCGTTTTGTGGATTTTTTATGTTTTCACCCTTCGAAGGCATTCCTTTAGGCTTAAGTCTAATTTTTTGCAAATCTATGTCCTACACTCCAACCGGGAGCGTCGTGACTACGCGGTCAGTTCCTACGAGTTACATTGGTCCCGTGCGAGGTGTTAGTGACTCTTACGGGACCGTTTTAAGGTTGTTTTATGTTTTCACCCTTCGATGTCATGCAAGTCTAACTTTTTGCAAATTTACATCGTACACTCTAACCGAGAGCCCCGTGACTATGTCATCGGTTCCTACAAGTCACATTGGTCCCGTACGAGGTGTTCGTGACTCTTACCGACCGTTTAGTGGCTATTTTAGGTTTTCACCCTTCGATGGCATGTTTTTAATGATCAAGTCTAATATTTTGCAAATTTTCGTCGTACACTCAACCCGGAAGCCCCGTTACTACGCGATCGGTTCCTACGAGTCACATTTGTCCCGTGCGAGGTGTTCGTGACTCTTACGGGACCGTTTTGTGCTTGTTGTACATTTTCACCCTTCGATGGCATGCTTTTATGCTCAAGCCTATTATTTTTTTCAAATTTACATCGTACACTCTAACCGGGAGCCCCGTGACTACGCGGTCGATTTCTATGAGTTACATTAATCCTGTGCGAGCTGTTTGTGACTCTTACCGAACCGTTTTATGGCTATTTTATGTTTTCACCCTTTGTTGGCATGTTTTTATGCTTAAGTCTAACTTTTTTGCAAATTTACATCATACACTCAAACTGGGAGCCCCGTGATTACGCGGTCGGTTCCTACGAGTCACATTAGTCCCGTGCGAGGGGTTCATGACTCTTACAGGACCGTTTTAAGGTTGTTTTACATTTTCACCCTTCGATGGTATGTTTTTATGCTTATGTTACTTTTTTTATAAATTTACGTCGTGCACTCAAACCGGGAGCCCCGTGACTATGCGGTCGGAGCTTACGAGTCACATTAGTCCCATGCGAGGGGCCCGTGACTCTTCCGGGACCGTTTTAAGGTTGTTTTACATTTTCATCCTTCGATGGCATGTTTTTATGCTTAAGTTTATTTATTTGCAAATTTACTTAATACACTCAAACCGGGAGCCCCGTGACTACGTGGTCGGTTCCTACGAGTCACATGGATCCCGTGGGAGGTGTTTGTGATTCTTACGGGACCGTTTTGTGCTTGTTTTACATTTTCAACCTTCGATGGCATCTTTTTATGCTCAGGTCAAACTTTGTGCAAATTTAGAAAATATTCTCAAACCGGGAGCCCCGTGACTACGCGATCGGTTGCTACGAGTCGCATTGGTCCCGTGCGAGATTTCTTTACTCTTATGGGACCTTTTTGTGGTTGTTTTACATTTTCACCCTTCGATTGCAAGTTTTTATGCTCAAGTCTAAATTTTTTACAAATTTACGTCGTACACTCTAACCGGGAGTCTGGTGACTACAAGGTCGGTTCCTATGAGTCGCATTGGTCCCGTGCGAGGTTTCGTGATTCTTACGGGACCGTTTTAAGGTTGTTTTACATTTTCACCCTTCGATGGCATGCCAGTCTAATTGTTTGCAAATTTATATCGTACACTCTAACCGGGAGCCCCGTGACTACGCGGTCGGATCCTACGAGTCACATTAGTCCCGTGCGAGGTGTTCGTGACTCTTACGGGACCGTTTTAAGGTTGGTTTATGTTTTCACCCTTCGATGGCATGTTTTTATGCATAAGTTTATTTATTTGTAAATTTACGTCGTACACTCAAACCGGGAGCCCCGTGACTATGTGGTCTGTTCCTACGAGTCGCATTGGTCCCGTACGAGGTGTTTGTGACTCTTATGGGACCGTTTTGTGATTATTTTACGTTTTCAACCTTCGATGGCATCTTTTTATGCTCAGGTCGAACTTTGTGCAAATTTAGAAAGTATTCTCAAACCGGGAGCCCCGTGACTACGCGGTCGGTTGCTACGAGTCGCATTGGTCCCGTGCGAGGTTTCGTGACTCTTATGGGACCTTTTTGTGGCTGTTTTTCATTTTGACCCTTTGATTGCAAGTTCTTATGCTCAAGTCTAAATTTTTTACAAATTTACGTCGTACACTCTAACCGAGAGTCTCGTGACTACACGGTCGGTTTCTACGAGTCGGATTGGTCCCGTGCGAGGTGTTCGTGACTCTTACCGAACCGTTTTGTGGTTATTTTACGTTTTCACCCTTCGATGGCATCTTTTTTATTCTCAAGTCTAACTTTTTGCAAATTTACGTCGTACACTCAAACCGGGATCCCTATGACTACCCGTTCGGTTCCTACTATTAACATTTGTCCCATGCGAGGTGTTCATGACTCTTATGGGATCGTTTTGTGGTTTTTTTATGTTTTCATCATTCGATGGCATTGTTTTATGCTTAAGTCTATTTTTTTGCAAATTTATGTCGTATGCTCCAACCGGGAGCGCCGTGACTGCGCGGTCGGTTCCTATGAGTTACATTGGTCCTGTGCGAGGTGTTCGTGACTCTTACGGGACCGTTTTAAGGTTGTTTTACATTTTCACCCATCGATGGCATGCAAGTCTAAATTTTTGCAAATTTACGTCGTACACAGAAACCGGGAGCCCCGTGACTATGTCGTCGGTTCCTACAAGTCACATTGGTCCCGTGCGAGGTGTTCGTGACTCTTACATGACCGTTTAGTGGCTATTTTAGGTTTTCACCCTTTGATGGCATATTTTTATCCTAAAGTCTAATTTTTTGTAAATTTGCGTCTTACACTCAACCCGGAAGCCCCGTTACTACGCGGTCGGTTCTTATGAGTCGCATTGGTCCCGTGCGAGGTTTCGTGACTCTTACGGGACCTTTTTGTGGCTGTTTTACGTTTTCAGCCTTCGATTGCAAGTTTTTATGCTCAAGTCTATTTTTTTTGCAAATTTACGTCGTACACTCTAACCGGTAGCCCCGTGACTACACGATTGGTTCCAACGAGTCAGATTAGTCCCGTGCAAGGTATTCGTGACTCTTACGGGACCGTTTTGTGGTTGTTTTACGTTTTCACCCTTCGATGGCATGCAAGTCTAACTTTTTGCAAATTTATGTCGTACACTCAAACCGGGAGCCCCGTGACTATGCCGTCGGTTCCTACAAGTCACATTGGTCCCATTCGAGGTGTTCGTGACTCTTACCGGACCGTTTAGTGGTTATTTTTGGTTTTCACCCTTCGATGGCATGTTTTTATGCTAAAGTCTAATTTTTTGCAAATTTGCGTCGTACACTCAACCCGAAAGCCCTGGGACTACCCATTCCGTTCCTACTATTAACATTGGTCCCATGCGAGGTGTTCCTGACTCTTACGGGACCGTTTTGTGGATTTTTTGTGTTTTCACCCTTCGATGGCATGCTTTTATGCTTAAGTCTAATTTTTTGCAAATTTTTATCCTACATCCAACCGGGAGTGTTGTGACTACGCGGTCGGTTCCTACGAGTTACATTGGTCCCGTACGAGGTGTTCGTGATTCTTACGGGACCGTTTTAAGGTTGTTTTACATTTTCACCCTTTGATGGCATGCAAGTCAACTTTTTGCAAATTTACGTCGTACACTCAAACCGGGAGCCCCGTGACTATGTCGTCGGTTCCTACAAGTCACATTGGTCCCGTGCGAGGTGTTCGTGACTCTTACTGGACCGTTTAGTGGTCATTTTAGATTTTCACCCTTCGATGGCATGTTTTTATGCTCAAGTCTAATTTTTTGCAAATTTGCGTCGTACACTCAACCAGGTAGCCCCGTTACTACGCGATCGGTTCCTACGAGTCACATTGGTCCCGTGTGAGGTGTTCGTGACTCTTACGGGACCGTTTTGTGCTTGTTGTATGTTTTCACCCTTAGATGACATGTTTTTATGCTCAAGTCTATTTTTTTGTAAATTTACGTCGTACACTCTAATCGGGAGCCTCGTGACTACGCGGTAGGTTTCTATGAGTGACATTAATCCCATGCGACGTGTTCGTGACTCTTACTAGACCGTTTTATGGCTATTTTACGTTTTCACCCTTCGATGGCATGTTTTTATCCTTAAGTCTAACTTTTTTCAAATTTACGTCATACACTCAAATCGGGAGCCCTGTGACTACGCGGTCGGTTCTTACGAGTCACATTAGTCCCGTGCGAGGGGTTCATGACTCTTGCTGGACTGTTTTAAGGTTCTTTTATATTTTCACCCTTCGATGGCATGTTTTTATGCTTAAGTTTATTTTTATATAAATTTACGTCGTACACTCAAATTCGGAGCCCCGTGACTACGCGGTCGGTTCCTACGAGTCACATTAGTCCCGTGCGAGGGGTTCATGACTCTTACGGGACCGTTTTAAGGCTATTTTATGTTTTCACCCTTCGATGGCATGTTTTTATGCTTATGTTTATTTTTTTGCAAATTTACGTTGTACACTCAAACCGGGAGCCCCTTGACTACGTGATCGGTTCCTATGAGTCACATCGGTCCTGTGGGAGGTGTTCGTGATTCTTACGGGACCGTTTTGTGCTTGTTTTATGTTTTTAACCTTCGATGGCATCTTTTTATGCTCAGGTCAAACTTTGTGCAAATTTAGAAAGTATTCTCAAACCGGGAGCCCCGTGACTACGCGATCGGTTCCTACGAGTCGCATAGGTCCTGTGCGAGGTGTTTGTGACTCTTATTGGACCATTTTTTGTTTGTTTTATGTGTTCACCCTTCGATGGCATGTTTTTATGCTTAATTCTAAATTTTTGCAAATTTATGTCGTACACTCAAGTCGGGAGCACTGTGACTACACGGTCGGTTCCTACGACTTAGATTGGTCCCGTGCGAGATATTCGTGACTCTTACGGGACCGTTTTGTGGGTGTTTTACGTTTTCACCCTTCGATGGCATCTTTTTTATTCTCAAGTCTAACTTTCTGCAAATTTACGCCATACAATCAAACCGGGATCCCTGTGACTACCCGTTCGGTTCCAACTATTAACATTAGTCCCGTGCGAGGTGTTTGTGACTCTTACGGGACCATTTTGTGGATTTTTTACATTTTTGCCCTTCGATGGCATTCTTTTATGCTTAAGTCTAATTTTTTGTAAATTTATGTCGTACACTCCAACTGGGAGCGCCATGACTACGCGATCGGTTCCTACGAGTTACATTGGTCTCGTGCGAGGTGTTCGTGACTCTTACGGGACCGTTTTAAGGTTGTTTTACATTTTCACCCTTCGATGGCATGCAAGTCTAACTCTTTGCAAATTTACGCCGTATAGTCAAACCGGGAGCCCCATGACTATGTCATCGATTCCTACAACTCACATTGGTCCCGTGCGAAGTGTTCGTGACTCTTACCGGACCGTTTAGTGGCTATTCTAGGTTTTCATCCTTTGATGGCATGTTTTTATGCTGAAGTCTAATTTTTTACAAATTTTCATCGTACACCCAACCCGGAACTCCGTTACTACGCGGTCGGTTCCTACGAGTCACATTGGTCCCGTGCGAGGTGTTCGTGACTCTTATGGGATCGTTTTGTGCTATTGTACATTTTCACCCTTTGATGGCATGTTTTTATGCTCAACTCTATTTTTTTGCAAATTTACGTTGTACACTCAACCTGGAAGTCCCGTGACTACGCAATCGGTTCCTACGAGTCGCATTAGTCCCGTGCGAGGTGTTCGTGACTCTTACCGGACCGTTTTGTGTTTGTTTTGCATTTTCACCCTTCGATGGCATGTTTTTATGCTTAATTCTAACTTTTTACAAATTTATGTCGTACACTCAAGCCGGGAGCCCCGTGACTACACGGTCGATTCCTACGACTTACATTGCTCCCGTGCAAGGTGTTCGTGAATCTTACCAGATCGTTTTATGGGTGTTTTACGTTTTCACCCTTCGATGGCATCTGTTTTATTCTCAAGTCCAACTTTTTGCAAATTTATGCCGTTCGCTCAAACCGGGATCCCTGTGACTACCCGTTCAGTTCCTACTATTAACATTGGTCCCGTGCGAGGTGTTCGTGACTCTTACGAGACCGTTTTGTGGATTTTTTACATTTTCACCCTTCGATGGCATTCTTTTATGCTTAAGTCTATTTTTTTACAAATTTATGTCCTACACTCCAATCGGGAGCGTCGTGACTACACGGTCGGTTTCTACGAGTTACATTGGTCCCGTGCGAGGTGTTAGTGACTCTTACGGGACCGTTTTAAGGTTGTTTTACGTTTTCACCCTTCAATGGCATGTAAGTCTAACTTTTTGCAAATTTACATCGTACACTCTAACCGGGAACCCCGTGACTATGTCATCGGTTCCTACAAGTCACATTGGTCCCGTGCGAGGTGTTCGTGGCTCTTACCGGACCGTTTAGTGGCTATTTTAGGTTTTCACCCTTCGATGGCATGTTTTTTATGCTCCAGTATAATTTTTTGCAAATTTGCATCGTACACTCAACCCGAAAGCCCCGTTACTACGCGATCGGTTCCTACGAGTCACATTGGTCCCGTGCGAGGTGGTAGTGACTCTTACGGGACCGTTTTGTTCTTGTTGTACATTTTCACCCTTCGATGGCATGCTTTTATGCTCAGGTCTATTTTTTTTTCAAATTTACGTCGTACACTCTAACCGAGAGCCCCGTGACTACGCGGTCGATTTCTATGAGTTACATTAATCCCGTGCGAGCTGTTTGTGACTCTTACCGGACCGTTTTATGGCTATTTTATGTTTTCACCCTTCGTTGGCATGTTTTTATGCTTAAGTCTAACTTTTTGCAAATTTACATCATACACTCAAACCGGGAGCCCCGTGATTACGCGGTCGGTTCCTACGAGTCACATTAGTCCCGTGCGAGGGGTTCGTGACTCTTACAGGACCGTTTTAAGGTTGTTTTACATTTTCACCCTTCGATGTTATGTTTTTATGCTTATGTTTCTTTTTTTATAAATTTACGTCGTGCACTCAAACCGGGAGCCCCGTGACTATGCGGTTGGAGTCTACGAGTCACATTAGTACCGTGCGAGGGGTTCGTGACTCTTACGGGACCGTTTTAAGGTTGTTTTACATTTTCACCCTTCGATGGCATGTTTTTATGCTTAAGTTTATTTATTTGCAAATTTACTTAATACACTCAAACCGGGAGCCCCGTGACTACGTGGTCGGTTCCTACGAGTCACATGGGTCCCGTGGGAGGGGTTCGTGATTCTTACGGGACCATTTTGTGCTTGTTTTACATTTTCAACCTTCGATGGCATTTTTTTATGCTCAGGTCAAACTTTGTGCAAATTTCGAAAATATTCTCAAACCGGGAGCCCCGTGACTACGCGGTCGGTTGCTACGAGTCGCATTGGTCCCGTGCGAGATTTCGTGACTCTTATGGGACCTTTTTGTGGCTGTTTTACATTTTCACCCTTCGATTGCAAGTTTTTATGCTCAAGTCTAAATTTTTTACAAATTTACGTCATACACTCTAACCGGGAGTCTGGTGACTACACGGTCGGTTCCTATGAGTCGAATTGGTCCCGTGCGAGGTTTCGTGACTCTTACGGAACCATTTTAAGGTTGTTTTACGTTTTCACCCTTCGATGGCATGCAAGTCTAACTTTTTGCAAATTTACATCGTACACTCTAATCGGGTGCCCCGTGACTACGCGGTCGGATCCTACGAGTCACATTAGTCCCGTGCGAGGGGTTCGTGACTCTTACGGGACAGTTTTAAGGTTGTTTTATCTTTTCACCCTTCGATGGCATGTTTTTATGCTTAAGTTTATTTATTTGTAAATTTACGTCGTACATTCAAACCGGGAGCCCCGTGACTACGTGGTCGGTTCCTACGAGTCGCATTGGTCCCGTGCGAGGTGTTTGTGACTCTTATGGGACCGTTTTGTGCTTATTTTTCATTTTCAACCTTCGATGGCATCTTGTTATGCTCAGGTCGAACTTTGTGCAAATTTAAAAAGTATTCTCAAACCGGGTGCCTCGTGACTACGCGGTCGGTTGCTACGAGTCGCATTGGTCCCGTGCGAGGTTTCGTGACTCTTATGGGACCTTTTTGTGGTTGTTTTTCATTTTCACCCTTTGATTGCAAGTTTTTATGCTCAAGTCTAAATTTTTTATAAATTTACGTCGTACACTCTAACCGGGAGTCTCGTGACTACACGGTCGGTTCCTACGAGTCGCATTGGTCCCGTGCGAGGTGTTCGTGACTCTTACCGAACCGTTTTGTGGTTATTTTACGTTTTCACCCTTCGATGGCATCTTTTTTATTCTCAAGTCTAACTTTTTGCAAATTTATGTCGTACACTCAAACCGGGATCCCTATGACTACCCGTTCGGTTCCTACTATTAACATTGGTCCCGTGTGAGGTGTTCATGACTCTTATGGGACCGTTTTGTGGCTTTTTTATGTTTTCACCCTTTGATGGCATTCTTTTATGCTTAAGTCTAATTTTTTGCAAATTTATGTCGTATGCTCCAACCGGGAGCGCCGTGACTGCGCGGTCGGTTCCTATGAGTTACATTTGTCCCGTGCGAGGTGTTCGTGACTCTTACGGGACCGTTTTAAGGTTGTTTTACGTTTTCACCCTTCGATGGCATACAAGTCTAACTTTTTGCAAATTTACTTCGTACACTGAAACCGGGAGCCCCGTGACTATGTCGTCGGTTCCTACAAATCACATTGGTCCCGTGCGAGGTGTTCGTGACTCTTACATGACCGTTTAGTGGCTATTTTAGGTTTTCACCCTTTGATGGCATTTTTTTATGTTAAAGTCTATTTTTTTGTAAATTTGCGTCATACACTCAACACGGAAGCTCCGTTACTACGCGGTCGGTTCTTATGAGTCGCATTGGTCCCGTGCGAGGTTTCGTGACTCTTACGGGTCCTTTTTGTGGTTGTTTTACGTTTTCACCCTTCGATTGCATGTTTTTATACTCAAGTCTAAATGTTTTGCAAATTTACGTCGTACACTCTAACCGGTAGCCCCGTGACTACACGATCGGTTCCAACGTGTCAGATTGGTCCCGTGCAAGGTGTCCGTGACTCTTACCAGACCGTTTTGTGGTTGTTTTACGTTTTCACCCTTCGATGGCATCTTTTTTATTCTCAAGTCTAACCTTTTGTAAATTTACACCGTACACTCAAACCGGGATCCCTATGACTATCCGTTCGGTTCCTACTATTAATATTGGTCGCGTGCGAGGTGTTCGTGACTCTTACGGGACCGTTTTGTGGCTTTTTTACCATTTCAACCTTCGATGGCATGCTTTTATGCTTAAGTCTAATTTTTTGCAAATTTATGTCTTACACTCCAACCGGGAGCGCCGTGACTACGCGATCGATTCCTACGAGTTATATTGGTCCCGTGCAAGGTGTTCGTGACTCTTACGGGACCGTTTTAAAGTTGTTTTACGTTTTCACCCTTCGATGGCATGCAAGTCTAACTTTTTGCAAATTTACGTCGTACACTCAAATCGAGAGCCCCGTGACTATGTCGTCGGTTCCTACAAGTCACATTGGTCCCGTGCGAGGTGTTCGTGACTCTTATCGGACCGTTTAGTGGATATTTTAGGTTTTCACCCTTTGATGGCAAGTTTTTATGCTGAAGTCTAATCTTTTGCAAATTTTTGTCGTACACTCAACCCGAAACCCCGTTACTACGCGGTCGGTTCCTACGAGTCACATTGGTCCCGTGCGAGGTGTTCGTGACTCTTACGGGATCGTTTTGTGCTTGTTGTACATTTTCACCCTTCGATGGCATATTTTTATTCTCAAGTCTATTTTTTTACAAATTTACGTCGTACACTCAGCCCGGAAGCCCCGTGACTACGCGATCGGTTCCTACGAGTAGCATTAGTCCCGGTGTTCGTGACTCTTATCGGACCGTTTTGTGTTTGTTTTGTGTTTTCACCCTTCGATGGCATGTTTTTATGCTTAATTCTAACTTTTTACAAATTTATGTCATACACTCAAGATGGGAGCCCCGTGACTACACGGTCGATTCCTATAACTTACATTGCTCCCGTGCAAGGTGTTCGTGACTCTTAACAGATCGTTTTGTGGGTGTTTTACGTTTTCACCCTTCGATGGCATCTTTTTTATTCTCAAGTCTAACTTTTTGCAAATTTACACCGTACGCTCATACCGGGATCCCTGTGACTACCCGTTCGGTTTCTACTACTAACATTGGTCCCGTGCGAGGTGTTCGTGACTCTTACGGGACCATTTTGTGGCTTTTTTCCGTTTTCACCCTTCGATGGCATTCTTTTATGCTTAAGTCTAATTTTTTGCAAATTTATGTCGCACACTCCAACCGGGAGCGTCGTGACTACGCGGTCGGTTCCTACGAGTTACATTGGTCCCGTGCGAGGTGTTCGTGACTCTTACGGGACCGTTTTAAGTTTGTTTTATGTTTTCACCCTTCGATGGCATGCAAGCTAACTTTTTGCAAATTTACATCGTACACTCTAACCGGGATCCCCGTGACTATGTCGTCGGTTCCTACAAGTCACATTGGTCCCGTGCGAGGTGTTCATGACTCTTACCGGAACGTTTAGTGGCTATTTTAGGTTTTCACCCTTCGAAGGCATGTTTTTATGCTCAAGTCTAATTTTTCGCAAATTTGCATCGTACACTCAACCCGGAAGCCCCATTACAACGCGGTCGATTCCTACGAGTCACATTGGTCCCGTGCGATGTTTTCGTGACTCTTACAGGACCGTTTTGTGCTGGTTGTATGTTTTCGCCCTTCGATGGCATGTTTTTATGCTCAAGTCTATTTTTTTTTTGCAAATTTACGTCTTACACTATAACCGAGAGCCCCGTGACTACGCGGTCGATTTCTATGAGTTACATTAATCCCGTACGAGCTGTCGTGACTCTTACTGGACCGTTTTATGGCTATTTTACGTTTTCACCCTTCGATGGCATGTTTTTATGCTTAAGTCTAAGTTTTTGCAAATTTACATCATACACTCAAATCGGGAGCCCCGTGATTACGCGGTCGGTTCCTACGAGTCACATTAGTCCCGTGCGAGGGGTTCGTGACTCTTACAGGACCGTTTTAAGGTTGTTTTATATTTTCACCCTTCGATGGTATGTTTTTATGCTTCTGTTTATTTTTTTATAAATTTATGTCGTACACTCAAACTGGGAGCCCCGTGACTATGCGGTCGGATCCTACGAGTCACATTAGTCCCGTGCGAGGGGTCTGTGACTCTTACGGGACCGTTTTAATGTTGTTTTACGTTGTCACCCCTCGATGGCATGTTTTTATGTTTAAGTTTAGTTATTTGTAAATTTACGTCGTACACTCAAACCGGGAGCCCCGTGACTACGTGGTCGGTTCCTACGAGTCACATTGGTCCCGTGCGAGGTGTTTGTGACTCTTACGGTACCATTTTGTGCTTATTTTACGTTTTCAATCTTCGATGGCATCTTTTTATGCTCAGGTCAAACTTTGTGCAAATTTAAAAAGTATTCTCAAACCGGGAGCCCCGTGACTACGCGGTCGGTTGCTACGAGTCGCATTGGTCCCGTGCGAGGTGTTCATGACTCTTATGGGATCGTTTTGTGGTTTTTTTATGTTTTCATCTTTCGATGGCATTGTTTTATGCTTAAGTCTAATTTTTTGCAAATTTATGTCGTATGCTCCAATCGGGAGCGCCGTGACTGCGCGGTCGGTTCCTATGAGTTACATTGGTCCTGTGCGAGGTGTTCGTGACTCTTACGTGACCGTTTTAAGGTTGTTTTATGTTTTCACCCTTCGATGGCATGTAAGTCTAAATTGTTGCAAATTTACGTCGTACACAGAAACCGGGAGCCCCGTCACTATGTCGTCGGTTCCTACAAGTCACATTGGTCCCGTGCGAGGTGTTCGTGACTCTTACATGACCGTTTAGTGGCTATTTTAGGTTTTCACCCTTTGATGGCATATTTTTATCCTAAAGTCTAATTTTTTGTAAATTTGCGTCGTACACTCAACCTGGAAGCCCCGTTACTACGCGGTTGGTTCTTATGAGTCGCATTGGTCCCGTGCGAGGTTTCGTGACTCTTACGGGACCTTTTTGTCGCTGTTTTACGTTTTCACCCTTCGATTGCAAGTTTTTATGCTCAAGTCTATTTTTTTTGCAAATTTACGTCTTACACTCTAACCGGTAGCCCCGTGACTACACAATCGGTTCCAACGAGTCAGATTGGTCCCGTGCAAGGTGTCCGTGACTCTTACCAGACCGTTTTGTGGTTGTTTTACGTTTTCACCCTTCGATGGCATCTTTTTTCTTCCCAAGTTTAACTTTTTGTAAATTTACGCCGTACACTCAAACCGGGATCCCTATGACTATCCGTTCGGTTCCTACTATTAACATTGGTCGCGTGTGAGGTGTTCGTGACTCTTACGGGACCGTTTTGTGGCTTTTTTACCATTTCAACCTTCGATGGCACGCTTTTATGCTTAAGTCTAATTTTTTGCAAATTTATGTCCTACACTCCAACCGGGAGCGCCGTGACTACGCGATCAGTTCCTACGAGTTACATTGGTCCCGTGCGAGGTGTTCGTGACTCTTACGGGATCGTTTTATGGTTGTTTTATGTTTTCACTTTTCGATGGCATGCAAGTCTAACTTTTTGCAAATTTACGTCGTACACTCAAACCGGGAGCCCCGTGACTATGTCATCGGTTCCTATAAGTCACATTGGTCCCGTGCGAGGTGTTCGTGACTCTTACCGGACCGTTTAGTGGCTATTTTAGGTTTTCACCCTTTGATGGCATGTTTTTATGCTGAAGTCTAATTTTTTTGCAAATTTTCCTCGTACACTCAACCCGGAACCCCGTTACTACGCGGTCGGTTCCTACGAGTCACATTGGTCCCGTGCGAGGTGTTCGTGACTCGTACGGGATCGTTTTGTTCTGTTGTACGTTTTCACCCTTCGATGGCATGTTTTTATGCTCAAGTCTAATTTTTTTGCAAATTTACGTCGTACACTCAACCCGGAAGCCCCGTGACTACGCGATCGGTTCCTACGAGTCGCATTAGTCCCGTGCGAGGTGTTCATGACTCTTACCGGACCGTTTTGTATTTGTTTTGCGTTTTCACTCTTCGATGGCATGTTTTTATGCTTAATTCTAACTTTTTACAAATTTATGTCGTACACTTAAGCCGGGAGCCCCGTGACTACACGGTCGATTCCTACGACTTACATTGCTCCCGTGCAAGGTGTTCGTGAATCTTACCAGATCGTTTTGTGGGTGTTTTACGTTTTCACCCTTCGATGGCATCTGTTTTATTCTCAAGTCAAAGTTTTTGCAAATTTACGCCGTAGGCTCAAACCGGGATCCCTGTGACTACCCGTTCGGTTCCTACTACTAACATTGGTCCCCTACGAGGTGTTCGTGACTCTTACGGGACCGTTTTGTGGATTTTTTATGTTTTCACCCTTCGAAGGCATTCCTTTAGGCTTAAGTCTAATTTTTTGCAAATCTATGTCCTACACTCCAACCGGGAGCGTCGTGACTACGCGGTCAGTTCCTACGAGTTACATTGGTCCCGTGCGAGGTGTTAGTGACTCTTACGGGACCGTTTTAAGGTTGTTTTATGTTTTCACCCTTCGATGTCATGCAAGTCTAACTTTTTGCAAATTTACATCGTACACTCTAACCGAGAGCCCCGTGACTATGTCATCGGTTCCTACAAGTCACATTGGTCCCGTACGAGGTGTTCGTGACTCTTACCGACCGTTTAGTGGCTATTTTAGGTTTTCACCCTTCGATGGCATGTTTTTAATGATCAAGTCTAATATTTTGCAAATTTTCGTCGTACACTCAACCCGGAAGCCCCGTTACTACGCGATCGGTTCCTACGAGTCACATTTGTCCCGTGCGAGGTGTTCGTGACTCTTACGGGACCGTTTTGTGCTTGTTGTACATTTTCACCCTTCGATGGCATGCTTTTATGCTCAAGCCTATTATTTTTTTCAAATTTACATCGTACACTCTAACCGGGAGCCCCGTGACTACGCGGTCGATTTCTATGAGTTACATTAATCCTGTGCGAGCTGTTTGTGACTCTTACCGAACCGTTTTATGGCTATTTTATGTTTTCACCCTTTGTTGGCATGTTTTTATGCTTAAGTCTAACTTTTTTGCAAATTTACATCATACACTCAAACTGGGAGCCCCGTGATTACGCGGTCGGTTCCTACGAGTCACATTAGTCCCGTGCGAGGGGTTCGTGACTCTTACAGGACCGTTTTAAGGTTGTTTTACATTTTCACCCTTCGATGGTATGTTTTTATGCTTATGTTACTTTTTTTATAAATTTACGTCGTGCACTCAAACCGGGAGCCCCGTGACTATGCGGTCGGAGCTTACGAGTCACATTAGTCCCATGCGAGGGGCCCGTGACTCTTCCGGGACCGTTTTAAGGTTGTTTTACATTTTCATCCTTCGATGGCATGTTTTTATGCTTAAGTTTATTTATTTGCAAATTTACTTAATACACTCAAACCGGGAGCCCCGTGACTACGTGGTCGGTTCCTACGAGTCACATGGATCCCGTGGGAGGTGTTTGTGATTCTTACGGGACCGTTTTGTGCTTGTTTTACATTTTCAACCTTCGATGGCATCTTTTTATGCTCAGGTCAAACTTTGTGCAAATTTAGAAAATATTCTCAAACCGGGAGCCCCGTGACTACGCGATCGGTTGCTACGAGTCGCATTGGTCCCGTGCGAGATTTCTTTACTCTTATGGGACCTTTTTGTGGTTGTTTTACATTTTCACCCTTCGATTGCAAGTTTTTATGCTCAAGTCTAAATTTTTTACAAATTTACGTCGTACACTCTAACCGGGAGTCTGGTGACTACAAGGTCGGTTCCTATGAGTCGCATTGGTCCCGTGCGAGGTTTCGTGATTCTTACGGGACCGTTTTAAGGTTGTTTTACATTTTCACCCTTCGATGGCATGCCAGTCTAATTGTTTGCAAATTTATATCGTACACTCTAACCGGGAGCCCCGTGACTACGCGGTCGGATCCTACGAGTCACATTAGTCCCGTGCGAGGTGTTCGTGACTCTTACGGGACCGTTTTAAGGTTGGTTTATGTTTTCACCCTTCGATGGCATGTTTTTATGCATAAGTTTATTTATTTGTAAATTTACGTCGTACACTCAAACCGGGAGGCCCGTGACTATGTGGTCTGTTCCTAGGAGTCGCATTGGTCCCGTACGAGGTGTTTGTGACTCTTATGGGACCGTTTTGTGATTATTTTACGTTTTCAACCTTCGATGGCATCTTTTTATGCTCAGGTCGAACTTTGTGCAAATTTAGAAAGTATTCTCAAACCGGGAGCCCCGTGACTACGCGGTCGGTTGCTACGAGTCGCATTGGTCCCGTGCGAGGTTTCGTGACTCTTATGGGACCTTTTTGTGGCTGTTTTTCATTTTGACCCTTTGATTGCAAGTTCTTATGCTCAAGTCTAAATTTTTTACAAATTTACGTCGTACACTCTAACCGAGAGTCTCGTGACTACACGGTCGGTTTCTACGAGTCGGATTGGTCCCGTGCGAGGTGTTCGTGACTCTTACCGAACCGTTTTGTGGTTATTTTACGTTTTCACCCTTCGATGGCATCTTTTTTATTCTCAAGTCTAACTTTTTGCAAATTTACGTCGTACACTCAAACCGGGATCCCTATGACTACCCGTTCGGTTCCTACTATTAACATTTGTCCCATGCGAGGTGTTCATGACTCTTATGGGATCGTTTTGTGGTTTTTTTATGTTTTCATCATTCGATGGCATTGTTTTATGCTTAAGTCTATTTTTTTGCAAATTTATGTCGTATGCTCCAACCGGGAGCGCCGTGACTGCGCGGTCGGTTCCTATGAGTTACATTGGTCCTGTGCGAGGTGTTCGTGACTCTTACGGGACCGTTTTAAGGTTGTTTTACGTTTTCACCCATCGATGGCATGCAAGTCTAAATTTTTGCAAATTTACGTCGTACACAGAAACCGGGAGCCCCGTGACTATGTCGTCGGTTCCTACAAGTCACATTGGTCCCGTGCGAGGTGTTCGTGACTCTTACATGACCGTTTAGTGGCTATTTTAGGTTTTCACCCTTTGATGGCATATTTTTATCCTAAAGTCTAATTTTTTGTAAATTTGCGTCTTACACTCAACCCGGAAGCCCCGTTACTACGCGGTCGGTTCTTATGAGTCGCATTGGTCCCGTGCGAGGTTTCGTGACTCTTACGGGACCTTTTTGTGGCTGTTTTACGTTTTCAGCCTTCGATTGCAAGTTTTTATGCTCAAGTCTATTTTTTTTGCAAATTTACGTCGTACACTCTAACCGGTAGCCCCGTGACTACACGATTGGTTCCAACGAGTCAGATTAGTCCCGTGCAAGGTGTCCATGACTCTTACCAGACCGTTTTGTGGTTGTTTTACGTTTTCACCCTTCGATGGCATCTTTTTTATTCTCAAGTCTAACTTTTTGCAAATTTACGCGGTACACTCAAACCGGGATCCCTATGACTATCCGTTCGATTCCTACTATTAACATTGGTCGCGTGCGAGGTGATCGTGACTCTTACGGGACCGTTTTGTGGCTTTTTTACCATTTCAACCTTCGATGGCACGCTTTTATGCTTAAGTCTATTTTTTTGCAAATTTATGTCCTACACTCCAACCGGGAGCGTCGTGACTACGCGGTCGATTTCTACGAGTTATATTGATCCCGTGCAAGGTGTTTGTGACTCTTACGGGACCGTTATAAAGTTGTTTTACGTTTTCACCCTTCGATGGCATGCAAGTCTAACTTTTTCCAAATTTAAGTCGTACACTCAAATCGGGAGCCCCGTGACTATGTCGTCGGTTCCTACAAGTCACATTGGTCCCGTGCGAGGTGTTCGTGACTCTTATCGGACCGTTTAGTGGATATTTTAGGTTTTCACCCTTTGATGGCAAGTTTTTATGATGAAGTCTAATTTTTTGCAAATTTTCTTCGTACACTCAACCCGGAACCCCGTTACTACGCGGTCGGTTCCTACGAGTCACATTGGTCCCATGCGAGGTGTTCGTGACTCTTACGGGATCGTTTTGTGCTTGTTGTACATTTTCACCCTTCGATGGCATGTTTTTATGCTCAAGTCTATTTTTTTACAAATTGACGCCGTACACTCAACCCGGAAGCCCCATGACTACGCGATCGGTTCCTACGAGTCGCATTAGTCCCGTGCGAGGTGTTCGTGACTCTTATCGTACCTTTTTGTGTTTGTTTTGCATTTTCACCCTTCTATGGCATGTTTTTATGCTTAATTCTAACTTTTTACAAATTTATGTCATATACTCAAGCCGGGAGCCCCGTGACTACACGGTCGATTCCTATGACTTACATTGCTCCCGTGCAAGGTGTTCGTGACTCTTAACATATCGTTTTGCGGGTGTTTTACGTTTTCACCCTTCGATGGCATCTTTTTTATTCTGAAGTCTTACTTTTTGCAAATTTACGCCGTACGCTCAAACCGGGATCCCTGTGACTACCCGTTCGGTTTCTACTACTAACATTGGTCCCGTGCGAGGTGTTCGTGACTCTTACGGGACCATTTTGTGGCTTTTTTACGTTCTCACCCTTTGATGGCATTCTTTTATGCTTAAGTCTATTTTTTTGCAAATTTATGTCGCACACTCCAACCGGGAGCGTCGTGACTACGCGGTCGATTCCTACGAGTTACATTGGTCCCGTGCGAGGTGTTCGTGACTCTTACGGGACCGTTTTAAGTTTGTTTTATGTTTTCACCCTTCGATGGCATGCAAGCTAACTTTTTGCAAATTTCCATCGTACACTCTAATCGGGATCCCCGTGACTATGTCGTCGGGTCCTACAAGTCACATTGGTCCCGTGCGAGGTGTTCGTGACTCTTACCGGACCGTTTAGTGGCTATTTTAGGTTTTCACCCTTCGATGGCATGTTTTTATGCTCAAGTCTAATTTTTGCAAATTTGCATCGTACACTCAACCCGGAAGCCCCATTACAACGCGGTCGATTCCTACGAGTCACATTGGTCCCGTGCGAGGTTTTCGTGACTCTTACGGGACCGTTTTGTGCTGGTTGTATGTTTTCGCCCTTCGATGGCATGTTTTTATGCTCAAGTCTATATTTTTTTTTTGCAAATTTACGTCGTATACTATAACCGAGAGCCCCGTGACTACGCAGTCGATTTCTATGAGTTACATTAATCCCGTACGAGCTGTTCGTGACTCTTACTGGACCGTTTTAGGGCTATTTTACGTTTTCACCCTTCGATGGCATGTTTTTATTCTTAAGTCTAACTTTTTTCAAATTTACATCATACACTTAAACCCGGAGCCCCGTGATTACGCGGTCGGTTCCTACGAGTCACATTAGTCCCGTGCGAGGAGTTCGTGACTCTTACAGGACCGTTTTAAGGTTGTTTTATATTTTCACCCTTCGATGGTATGTTTTTATGTTTCTGTTTATTTTTTTGCAAATTTACATCGTACACTCTAATCGGGAGCCCTGTGACTACGCGATCGGATCCTACGAGTCACATTAGTCCCGTGCGAGGGGTTCGTGACTCTTACGGGACCGTTTTAAGGTTGTTTTATGTTTTCACCCTTCGATGGCATGTTTTTATGCTTAAGTTTATTTATTTGTAAATTTACGTCATACACTCAAACCGGGAGCCCCGTGACTACGCGATCGGTTGCTACGAGTCGCATTGGTCCCGTGTGAGGTTTCGTGACTCTTACGGGACCTTTTTGTGGCTGTTTTTCATTTTCACCCTTCGATTGCATGCTTTTATGCTCAAGCCTATTATTTTTTTCAAATTTACGTCGTACACTCTAACCGGGAGCCCCGTGACTACGCGGTCGATTTCTATGAGTTACATTAATCCCGTGCGAGCTGTTTGTGACTCTTACCGAACCGTTTTATGGCTATTTTATGTTTTCACCCTTTGTTGGCATGTTTTTATGCTTAAGTCTAACTTTTTTGCAAATTTACATCATACACTCAAACTGGGAGCCCCGTGATTACGCGGTCGGTTCCTACGAGTCACATTAGTCCCGTACGAGGGGTTCGTGACTCTTACAGGACCGTTTTAAGGTTGTTTTACATTTTCACCCTTCGATGGTATGTTTTTATGCTTATGTTACTTTTTTTATAAATTTACGTCGTGCACTCAAACCGGGAGCCCCGTGACTATGCGGTCGGAGCTTACGAGTCACATTAGTCCCATGCGAGGGGCTCGTGACTCTTCCGGGACCGTTTTAAGGTTGTTTTACATTTTCATCCTTCGATGGCATGTTTTTATGCTTAAGTTTATTTATTTGCAAATTTACTTAATACACTCAAACCGGGAGCCCCGTGACTACGTGGTCGGTTCCTACGAGTCACATGGATCCCGTGGGAGGTGTTTGTGATTCTTACGGGACCGTTTTGTGCTTGTTTTACATTTTCAACCTTCGATGGCATCTTTTTATGCTCAGGTCAAACTTTGTGCAAATTTAGAAAATATTCTCAAACCGGGAGCCCCGTGACTACGCGATCGGTTGCTACAAGTCGCATTGGTCCCGTGCGAGATTTCGTTACTCTTATGGGACCTTTTTGTGGTTGTTTTACATTTTCACCCTTCGATTGCAAGTTTTTATGCTCAAGTCTAAATTTTTTACAAATTTACGTCGTACACTCTAACCGGGAGTCTTGTGACTACAAGGTCGGTTCCTATGAGTCGCATTGGTCCCGTGCGAGGTTTCGTGATTCTTACGGGACCGTTTTAAGGTTGTTTTACATTTTCACCCTTCGATGGCATGCCAGTCTAATTGTTTGCAAATTTATATCGTACACTCTAACCGGGAGCCCCGTGACTACGCGGTCGGATCCTACGAGTCACATTAGTCCCGTGCGAGGTGTTCGTGACTCTTACGGGACCGTTTTAAGGTTGGTTTATGTTTTCACCCTTCGATGGCATGTTTTTATGCATAAGTTTATTTATTTGTAAATTTACGTCGTACACTCAAACCGGGAGCCCCGTGACTATGTGGTCTGTTCCTACGAGTCGCATTGGTCCCGTGCGAGGTGTTTGTGACTCTTATGGGACCGTTTTGTGCTTATTTTACGTTTTCAACCTTCGATGGCATCTTTTTATGCTCAGGTCGAACTTTGTGCAAATTTAGAAAGTATTATCAAACCGGGAGCCCCGTGACTACGCGGTCGGTTGCTACGAGTCGCATTGGTCCCGTGCGAGGTTTCGTGACTCTTATGGGACCTTTTTGTGGCTGTTTTTCATTTTGACCCTTTGATTGCAAGTTCTTATGCTCAAGTCTAAATTTTTTACAAATTTACGTCGTACACTCTAACCGAGAGTCTCGTGACTACACGGTCGGTTTCTACGAGTCGGATTGGTCCCGTGCGAGGTGTTCGTGACTCTTACCGAACCGTTTTGTGGTTATTTTACGTTTTCACCCTTCGATGGCATCTTTTTTATTCTCAAGTCTAACTTTTTGCAAATTTACGTCGTACTCTCAAACCGGGATCCCTATGACTACCCGTTCGGTTCCTACTATTAACATTTGTCCCATGCGAGGTGTTCATGACTCTTATGGGATCATTTTGTGGTTTTTTTATGTTTTCATCATTCGATGGCATTGTTTTATGCTTAAGTCTATTTTTTTGCAAATTTATGTCGTATGCTCCAACCGGGAGCGCCGTGACTGCGCGGTCGGTTCCTATGAGTTACATTGGTCCTGTGCGAGGTGTTCGTGACTCTTACGGGACCGTTTTAAGGTTGTTTTACGTTTTCACCCTTCGATGGCATGCAAGTCTAAATTTTTGCAAATTTACGTCGTACGTAGAAACCGGGAGCCCCGTGACTATGTCGTCGGTTCCTACAAGTCACATTGGTCCCGTGCGAGGTGTTCGTGACTCTTACATGACCGTTTAGTGGCTATTTTAGGTTTTCACCCTTTGATGGCATATTTTTATCCTAAAGTCTAATTTTTTGTAAATTTGCGTCTTACACTCAACCCGGAAGCCCCGTTACTACGCGGTCGGTTCTTATGAGTCGCATTGGTCCCGTGCGAGGTTTCGTGACTCTTACGGGACCTTTTTGTGGCTGTTTTACGTTTTCAGCCTTCGATTGCAAGTTTTTATGCTCAAGTCTATTTTTTTTGCAAATTTACGTCGTACACTCTAACCGGTAGCCCCGTGACTACACGATTGGTTCCAACGAGTCAGATTAGTCCCGTGCAAGGTGTCCATGACTCTTACCAGACCGTTTTGTGGTTGTTTTACGTTTTCACCCTTCGATGGCATCTTTTTTATTCTCGAGTCTAACTTTTTGCAAATTTACGCGGTACACTCAAACCGGGATCCCTATGACTATCCGTTCGATTCCTACTATTAACATTGGTCGCGTGCGAGGTGATCGTGACTCTTACGGGACCGTTTTGTGGCTTTTTTACCATTTCAACCTTCGATGGCACGCTTTTATGCTTAAGTCTATTTTTTTGCAAATTTATGTCCTACACTCCAACCGGGAGCGTCGTGACTACGCGGTCGATTTCTACGAGTTATATTGATCCCGTGCAAGGTGTTTGTGACTCTTACGGGACCGTTATAAAGTTGTTTTACGTTTTCACCCTTCGATGGCATGCAAGTCTAACTTTTTCCAAATTTAAGTCGTACACTCAAATCGGGAGCCCCGTGACTATGTCGTCGGTTCCTACAAGTCACATTGGTCCCGTGCGAGGTGTTCGTGACTCTTATCGGACCGTTTAGTGGATATTTTAGGTTTTCACCCTTTGATGGCAAGTTTTTATGATGAAGTCTAATTTTTTGCAAATTTTCTTCGTACACTCAACCCGGAACCCCGTTACTACGCGGTCGGTTCCTACGAGTCACATTGGTCCCATGCGAGGTGTTCGTGACTCTTACGGGATCGTTTTGTGCTTGTTGTACATTTTCACCCTTCGATGGCATGTTTTTATGCTCAAGTCTATTTTTTTACAAATTGACGCCGTACACTCAACCCGGAAGCCCCATGACTACGCGATCGGTTCCTACGAGTCGCATTAGTCCCGTGCGAGGTGTTCGTGACTCTTATCGTACCTTTTTGTGTTTGTTTTGCATTTTCACCCTTCTATGGCATGTTTTTATGCTTAATTCTAACTTTTTACAAATTTATGTCATATACTCAAGCCGGGAGCCCCGTGACTACACGGTCGATTCCTATGACTTACATTGCTCCCGTGCAAGGTGTTCGTGACTCTTAACATATCATTTTGCGGGTGTTTTACGTTTTCACCCTTCGATGGCATCTTTTTTATTCTCAAGTCTTACTTTTTGCAAATTTACGCCGTACGCTCAAACCGGGATCCCTGTGACTACCCGTTCGGTTTCTACTACTAACATTGGTCCCGTGCGAGGTGTTCGTGACTCTTACGGGACCATTTTGTGGCTTTTTTACGTTCTCACCCTTTGATGGCATTCTTTTATGCTTAAGTCTATTTTTTTGCAAATTTATGTCGCACACTCCAACCAGGAGCGTCGTGACTACGCGGTCGATTCCTACGAGTTACATTGGTCCCGTGCGAGGTGTTCGTGACTCTTACGGGACCGTTTTAAGTTTGTTTTATGTTTTCACCCTTCGATGGCAAGCAAGCTAACTTTTTGCAAATTTCCATCGTACACTCTAACCGGGATCCCCGTGACTATGTCGTCGGGTCCTACAAGTCACATTGGTCCCGTGCGAGGTGTTCGTGACTCTTACCGGACCGTTTAGTGGCTATTTTAGGTTTTCACCCTTCGATGGCATGTTTTTATGCTCAAGTCTAATTTTTGCAAATTTGCATCGTACACTCAACCCGGAAGCCCCATTACAACGCGGTCGATTCCTACGAGTCACATTGGTCCCGTGCGAGGTTTTCGTGACTCTTACGGGACCGTTTTGTGCTGGTTGTATGTTTTCGCCCTTCGATGGCATGTTTTTATGCTCAAGTCTATTTTTTTTTTTGCAAATTTACGTCGTACACTATAACCGAGAGCCCCGTGACTACGCGGTCGATTTCTATGAGTTACATTAATCCCGTACGAGCTGTTCGTGACTCTTACTGGACCGTTTTAGGGCTATTTTACATTTTCACCCTTCGATGGCATGTTTTTATGCTTAAGTCTAACTTTTTTCAAATTTACATCATACACTTAAACCCGGAGCCCCGTGATTACGCGGTCGGTTCCTACGAGTCACATTAGTCCCGTGCGAGGGGTTCGTGACTCTTACAGGACCGTTTTAAGGTTGTTTTATATTTTCACCCTTCGATGGTATGTTTTTATGTTTCTGTTTATTTTTTTGCAAATTTACATCGTACACTCTAATCGGGAGCCCCGTGACTACGCGATCGGGTCCTACGAGTCACATTAGTCCTGTGCGAGGGGTTCGTGACTCTTACGGGACCGTTTTAAGGTTGTTTTATGTTTTCACCCTTCGATGGCATGTTTTTATGCTTAAGTTTATTTATTTGTAAATTTACGTCATACACTCAAACCGGGAGCCCCGTGACTACGCGATCGGTTGCTACGAGTCGCATTGGTCCCGTGTGAGGTTTCGTGACTCTTATGGGACCTTTTTGTGGCTGTTTTTCATTTTCACCCTTCGATTGCAAGTTTTTATGCTCAAGTCTAAATTTTTTACAAATTTACGTCGTACACTCTAACCGGGAGTCTCGTGACTACACGGTCGGTTCCTACGAGTCACATTGGTCCCGTGCGAGGTATTTGTGACTCTTACCAAACCGTTTTGTGGTTATTTTACGTTTTCACCCTTCGATGGAATCTTTTTTATTCTCAAGTCTAACTTTTTGCAAATTTACGCCATACACTCAAACCGGGATCCCTATGACTACCCGTTCGGTTCCTACTATTAACATTGGTCCCGTGCGAGGTGTTCATGACTCTTATAGGACCGTTTTGTGGATTTTTTATGTTTTCACCCTTCGATGGCATTCTTTTATTCTTAAGTCTAATTTTTTGCAAATTTATGTCGTATGCTCCAACCGGGAGCGCCGTGACTACGCGGTCGGTTCCTATGAGTTACATTGGTCCCGTGCGAGGTGTTCGTGACTCTTACAGGACCCTTTTAAGGTTGTTTTACGTTTTCACCCTTCGATGGCATGCAAGTCTAACTTTTTACAAATTTACGTCGTACACTGAAACCGGGAGCCCCGTGACTATGTCGTCGATTCTTACAAGTCACATTGGTCCCGTGCGAGGTGTTCGTGACTCTTACATGACCGTTTAGTGGCTATTTTAGGTTTTCACCCTTTGATGGCATATTTTTATGCTAAAGTCTAATTTTTTGTAAATTTGCATCGTACACTCAACCCGGAAGCCCCGTTACTACGCGGTCGGTTCTTATGAGTCGCATTGGTCCCGAGCGAGGTTTCGTGACTCTTACGGGACCTTTTTGTGGCTGTTTTACGTTTTCACCCTTCGATTGCATGTTTTTATGCTCAAGTCTAAATTTTTTGCAAATTTACGTCGTACACTCTAACTAGTAGCCCCGTGACTACAGTATCGGTTCCAACGAGTCAATTGGTCCCGTGCAAGGTGTCCGTGACTCTTACCAGACCGTTTTGTGGTTGTTTTAGGTTTTCACCCTTCGATGTCATCTTTTTTCTTCTCAAGTCTAACTTTTTACAAATTTACGCCGTACACTCAAACTGGGATCCCTATGACTACCCGTTCGGTTCCTACTATTAACATTGGTCCCGTGTGAGGTGTTCATGACTCTTATGGGACCGTTTTGTGGCTTTTTTATGTTTTCACCCTTCAATGGCATTCTTTTATGGTTAAGTCCAATTTTTTGCAAATTTATGTCGTATGCTCCAACCGGGAGCGCCGTGACTACGCGGTCGGTTCCTATGAGTTACATTGGTCCCGTGCGAGGTGTTCGTGACTCTTACGGGACCGTTTTAAGGTTGTTTAACATTTTCACCCTTCGATGGCATGCAAGTCTAACGTTTTGCAAATTTACGTCGTACACTGAAACCGGGAGCCCCGTGACTATGTCGTCGGTTCCTACAAGTCACATTGGTCCCGTGCGAGGTGTTCGTGACTCTTACATGACCGTTTAGTGGCTATTTTAGGTTTTCACCCTTTGATGGCATTTTTTTATGTTAAAGTCTATTTTTTTGTAAATTTGCGTCATACACTCAACCTGGAAGCTCCGTTACTACGCGGTCGGTTCTTATGAGTCGCATTGGTCCCGTGCGAGGTTTCGTGACTCTTACGGGTCCTTTTTGTGGTTGTTTTACGTTTTCACCCTTCGATTGCATGTTTTTATACTCAAGTCTAAATTTTTTGCAAATTTACGTCGTACACTCTAACCGGTAGCCCCGTGACTACACGATCGGTTCCAACGAGTCAGATTGGTCCCGTGCAAGGTGTCCGTGACTCTTACCAGACCGTTTTGTGGTTGTTTTACGTTTTCACCCTTCGATGGCATCTTTTTTATTCTCAAGTCTAACCTTTTGTAAATTTACACCGTACACTCAAACCGGGATCCCTATGACTATCCGTTCGGTTCCTACTATTAACATTGGTCGCGTGCGAGGTGTTCGTGACTCTTACGGGACCGTTTTGTGGCTTTTTTACCATTTCAACCTTCGATGGCATGCTTTTATGCTTAAGTCTAATTTTTTGCAAATTTATGTCTTACACTCCAACCGGGAGCGCCGTGACTACGCGATCGATTCCTACGAGTTATATTGGTCCCGTGCAAGGTGTTCGTGACTCTTAAGGGACCGTTTTAAAGTTGTTTCACGTTTTCACCCTTCGATGGCATGCAAGTCTAACTTTTTGCAAATTTACGTCGTACACTCAAATCGAGAGCCCCGTGACTATGTTGTCGGTTCCTACAAGTCACATTGGTCCCGTGCGAGGTGTTCGTGACTCTTATCGGACCGTTTAGTGGATATTTTAGGTTTTCACCCTTTGATGGCAAGTTTTTATGCTGAAGTCTAATCTTTTGCAAATTTTCGTCGTACACTCAACCCGGAACCCCGTTACTACGCGGTCGGTTCCTACGAGTCACATTGGTCCCGTGCGAGGTGTTCGTGACTCTTACGGGATCGTTTTGTGCTTGTTGTACATTTTCACCCTTCGATGGCATATTTTTATGCTAAAGTCTATTTTTTTACAAATTTACGTCGTACACTCAGTCCGGAAGCCCCGTGACTACGCGATCGGTTCCTACGAGTAGCATTAGTCCCGGTGTTCGTGACTCTTATCGGACCGTTTTGTGTTTGTTTTGTGTTTTCACCCTTCGATGGCATGTTTTTATGCTTAATTCAAACTTTTTACAAATTTATGTCGTACACTCAAGATGGGAGCCCCGTGACTACACGGTCGATTCCTATAACTTACATTGCTCCCGTGCAAGGTGTTCGTGACTCTTAACAGATCGTTTTGTGGGTGTTTTACGTTTTCACCCTTCGATGGCATCTTTTTTATTCTCAAGTCTAACTTTTTGCAAATTTACGCCGTACGCTCATACCGGGATCCCTGTGACTACCCGTTCGGTTTCTACTACTAACATTGGTCCCATGCGAGGTGTTCGTGACTCTTACGGGACCATTTTGTGGCTTTTTTCCGTTTTCACCCTTCGATGGCATTCTTTTAAGCTTAAGTCTAATTTTTTGCAAATTTATGTCGCACACTCCAACCGGGAGCGTCGTGACTACGCGGTCGGTTCCTACGAGTTACATTGGTCCCGTGCGAGGTGTTCGTGACTCTTACGGGACCGTTTTAAGGTTGTTTTATGTTTTCACCCTTCGATGGCATGCAAGCTAACTTTTAGCAAATTTACATCGTACACTCTAACCGGGATCCCCGTGACTATGTCGTCGGTTCCTACAAGTCACATTGGTCCCGTGCGAGGTGTTCATGACTCTTACCGGACCGTTTAGTGGCTATTTTAGGTTTTCACCCTTCGATGGCATGTTTTTATGATCAAGTCTAATTTTTTGCAAATTTGCATCGTACACTCAACCCGGAAGCCCCATTACAACGCGGTCGATTCCTACGAGTCACATTGGTCCCGTGCGAGGTTTTCGTGACTCTTACGGGACCGTTTTGTGCTGGTTGTATGTTTTCGCCCTTCGATGGCATGTTTTTATGCTCAAGTCTATTTTTTTTTTTGCAAATTTACATCGTACACTATAACCGAGAGCCCCGTGACTATGCGTTCGATTTCTATGAGTTACATTAATCTCGTACGAGCTGTCGTGACTCTTACTGGACCGTTTTATGGCTATTTTACGTTTTCACCCTTCGATGGCATGTTTTTATGCTTAAGTCTAAGTTTTTGCAAATTTACATCTTACACTCAAATCGGGAGCCCCGTGATTACGCGGTCGGTTCCTACGAGTCACATTAGTCCCGTGCGAGGGGTTCGTGACTCTAACAGGACCGTTTTAAGGTTGTTTTATATTTTCACCCTTCGATGGTATGTTTTTATGCTTCTGTTTATTTTTTTATAAATTTATGTCGTACACTCAAACTGGGAGCCCCGTGACTACGCGGTCGGATCCTACGAGTCACATTAGTCCCGTGCGAGGGGTTCGTGACTCTTAAGGGACCGTTTTAAGGTTGTTTTATATTTTCACCCTTCGATGGCATGTTTTTATGCTTAAGTTTATTTATTTGTAAATTTACGTCGTACATTCAAACCGGGAGCCCCGTGACTACGTGGTCGGTTCCTACGAGTCGCATTGGTCCCGTGCGAGGTGTTTGTGACTCTTATGGGACCGTTTTGTGCTTATTTTTCGTTTTCAACCTTCGATGGCATCTTGTTATGCTCGGGTCGAACTTTGTGCAAATTTAAAAAGTATTCTCAAACCGGGTGCCCCGTGACTACGCGGTCGGTTGCTACGAGTCGCATTGGTCCCGTGCGAGGTTTCGTGACTCTTATGGGACCTTTTTGTGGCTGTTTTTCATTTTCACCATTCGATTGCAAGTTTTTATGGTCAAGTCTAAATTTTTTACAAATTTACGTCGTACACTCTAACCGGGAGTCTCGTGACTACACAGTAGGTTCCTACGAGTCGCATTGGTCCCGTGCGAGGTGTTCGTGACTCTTACCGAACCGTTTTGTTGTTATTTTACGTTTTCACCCTTCGATGGCATCTTTTTTATTCTCAAGTCTAACTTTTAGACAATTTACATCGTACACTCAAACCGAGATCCCTATGACTACCCGTTCGGTTCCTACTATTAACATTGGTCCCGTGTGAGGTGTTCAGGACTCTTACGAGACCGTTTTGTGGCTTTTTTATGTTTTCACCCTTCGATGGAATTCTTTTATGCTTAAGTCTAATTTTTTGCAAAGTTATGTCGTATACTCCAACCGGGAGCGCCGTGACTACGCGGTCGATTCCTATGAGTTACATTGGTCCCATCCGAGGTGTTCGTGACTCTTGCAGGACAGTTTTAATGTTGTTTTACGTTTTCAGCCTTCGATGGCATGCAAGTCTAACTTTTTGCAAATTTACGTCATACACTGAAATCGGGAGCCCCGTGACTATGTCGTCGGTTCCTACAAGTCACATTGGTCCCGTGCGAGGTGTTCGTGACTCTTACACGACCGTTTAGTGGCTATTTTAGGTTTCTCCCCTTTGATGGCATATTTTTATGCTAAAGTCTAATTTTTTGTAAATTTGCGTCGTACACTCAACCCAGAAGCCCCGTTACTACGCGGTCGGTTCCTATGAGTCATATTGGTCCCGTCCGAGGTTTCATGACTCATACGGGACCTTTTTTGTGGCTGTTTTATGTTTTCACCCTTCGATTGCAAATTTTTATGCTCAAGTCTAAATTTTGTGCAAATTTACGCCGTACACTCTAACCGGGAGCCCCATGACTACACGATCGGTTCCAACGAGTCAGATTGGTCCCGTGCAAGGTGTTCGTGACTCTTACCAGACCGTTTTGTGGTTGTTTTACGTTTTCACCCTTCGATGGCATCTTTTTTATTCTCAAGTCTAACTTTTTGCAAATTTACGCCGTACACTCAAACCGGGATCCCTATGACTACCCGTTCGGTTCCTACTATTAACATTGGTCGTGTGCGAGGTGTTCGTGACTCTTACGAGACCGTTTTGTGGATTTTTTACGTTTTCACCCTTCGATGGCACGCTTTTATGCTTAAGTCTAATTTTTTGCAAATTTATATCCTACACTCTAACCGGGAGCGCCGTGATTACGCGGTTGATTCCTACGAGTTACATTGGTCCCGTGCGAGGTGGTCATGACTCTTACGGGACCGATTTAAGGTTGTTTTATGTTTTCAGCCTTCGATGGCATGCAAGTCAAACTTTTTGCAAATTTACGTCGTACATTCAAACTGGGAGCTCCGTGACTATGTCGTCGGTTCCTACAAGTCACATTGCTCCCGTGCGAGGTGTTCGTGACTCTTATCGGACCGTTTAGTGGCTATTTTAGTTTTTCACCTTTTGATGGCATGTTTTTATGCTCAAGTCTAATTTTTTGCAAATTTGCGTCGTACGCTCAACCCGGAATCCCCGTTACTTCGCGATCGGTTCCTACGAGTCAGATTGGTCCCGTGCGAGGTGTTCGTGACACTTACGCGACCGTTTTGTGCTTGTTGTACGTTTTCACCCTTCGATGGCATGTATTTATGCTCAAGTCTATTTTTTTTGTAAATTTATGTCGTACACTCTAACCGGGAGCCCCGTGACTACGCGGTCGGTTTCTATGAGTTACATTAATCCCGTGCGAGCTGTTTGTGACTCTTACCGAACCGTTTTATTGCTATTTTACATTTTCACCCTTCGATGGCATGTTTTTATGCTTAAGTGTAAATTTTTGTAAATTTACATCATACACTCAAATCGGGATCCCCGTGACTACGCGGTCGGTTCCTACGAGTCACATTAGTCCCGTGCGAGGGGTTCGTGACTCTTACAGGACCGTTTTAAGGTTGTTTTACATTTTCACCCTTCGATGGCATGTTTTTATGCTTATGTTTATTTTTTTACAAATTTACGTCGTACACTCAAACCGGGAGCCCCGTGACTACGCGGTCGGTTCCTATGGGGCACATTAGTCCCGTGCGAGGGGTTCGTGACTCTTATGGGACCGTTTTAAGGCTGTTTTACGTTTTCAGCCTTCGATGGCATGTTTTTATGCTTAAGTTTATTTTTTTGCAAATTTACGTCGTACACTCTAACCGGGAGCCCCGTGACTATGTGGTCGGTTCATATGAGTCGCATTGGTCCCGTGCGAGGTGTTCGTGACTCTTACGGGACCGTTTTGCGGTTGTTTTACGTTTTCAACCTTCGATGGTATCTTTTTATGCTCAGGTCGAACTTTGTGCAAATTTAGAAAGAATTCTCAAACCGGGATCCCCGTGACTACGCGGTCGGTTGCTATGAGTCGCATTGACCCTGTGCGAGGTTTCGTGACTCGTACGAGATCTTTTTGTGGCTGTTTTACGTTTTCACCCTTCAATTGCAAGTTTTTATGCTCAAGTCTAATTTTTTTACAAATTTACGTAGTACACTCTAACCGGGAGTCCCGTGACTATACGGTCGGTTCCTACAAGTCACATTGGTCCCGTGCGAGGTGTTCGTGACTCTTACCGAACCGTTTTGTGGTTATTTTATGTTTTCACCCTTCGATGACATGTTTTTATGCTAATTTCGAACCATGACTAATTTTTATTCCCATTTTCACATCTATCCTATTCATCTCGGACTAATCAAGAATATCTTTAAGCTAATAAACAAATGGTAACCAATTAGTTTAATGTGAACCATTGGAGAGAAATTGACACGCCTTAAACCTAGAAAGTCTCAATCCGTTGGATAATTCCTTCTTTTTCTAGTGTTCAGCCTAACTATTATTTGTTCAAAAGTTATGTTCTCCCCCCTCCCCCCACTCCAAGTGACAAGAAACAAATGCTCCAACAATACCCAAGCTATGGGGGGCACAAAAGAATTAATATTACGGGGTTTAGACATAAATAGGATCCAAACCCAAAATAATTAAAAAATTGAATCAATGCATATTTAACCTTAAAATAAAGTTCATCATAGGTCTATCCATTACCTGGATATTTTGTTACACCCAACGCCAATCAGAACCTTCTCTATGCCAGCAGCGATGCAATTTCAGATTATGTTTGATAGTAGTTCGACCCCAACATCAATGTATCCTAAATAATGAATTTTTTGCAAACAATTATGTTCAATTAAAAAATGGTAGAACCAAAAAAACAAATTCAAAACCAAAGGAAGAAAACCAGGGCTAGTTCTTTCGTCACTCACTGTCCCAACTTGACTCGTGGTAAACTTGTTTGAACTGTAATTCGTTAATCCTCATTGATATTTTCTTTCATGTATATAAGGATTACTACTGAGAAAAAAATTAGATGCACACATATGGAGAAGATTACAATTGATTTTGATTACATTTTAAAATCCAATACTTATTCAATTTCAACAATAATATAAAATGGCATAACTGGTATATCATAATATAACCAACACTAATCTAATTAAACCAGGTATATATCTATTCCTTTTTTTCACAAGGAAAAATCTAAAACCAAATTGAAAATACCAAGGCCAAGAACAAAATTAACACTTACAGAATTCTTAAGGGATTATTTGTTGCTTCTAACCCCCAACCCGGTCTCCACCGCATACTATTTAGGGTGGCACGCATATAACCCCCAATAAAATCATGACAAGGTGGATGTAAATTTTTTTACTCATTAAAAATCCATTTAATTATATTTTGTCAAAAAAAATACACACACATACAATCTAGGTTTATTGGCATAATCTATACAAACACACACACACAATCTAGGGTTTATTGACATAATATATACATACACACACATACTATTTAGGGTTTACTAAACCCTAATATTTTTTTTGACATAAATCTACACACACATACAATATATACATACACACACATACAATATAGGGTTTATTGATAAAAAAACAATTTATTTGTTCATAGTTACACACAAAAATATATATATACACATAAATCTATACATACACACAGATATAAACATAAATCTATACATACACACACATACAAACATAAATCTACACATACATACACAGAAATTAGGGCTTTAGACAGAAATAACGAAATCCAAATGAATCAATACATACCAGGGTAGATTTATGTTTGCAAATCCAACTGAAATCCAAACGAAATCGCACGTGAATCGCTTAGCCCTAACAGCCTTACAAATCGCACATAAGAAATTAAAAGCAGCGGGTAATTTTTGTTTTTAATACCTGAACCTCGTCACGGCCAAGAGCCGTGACCCCATGCACACGACCAATAAAATGCAGATGATGTGGTACTAGATTCTTCGATCTGGTCACAGCCTAGAGCCGTGACTCACCATGTGCGTGACCAACAAATTGTAGAAGAGCTATATTGGGGCAGATACTGGGGACAGAGACTCTGAGGACTCGTTCAACTTACAGATACTGGGGCTGGCACTCTGCATGATCCACTCAGGGACTACATCATCCGATCTATCCTACCTCATCAAAGATGCTGATACACCTCTTTTCAACTGGCATGCTGCACTTGTGCCATTTGCTAATATTCAACTTAACCCTGATGTTTATCCCCTTTCCCATTTAGTTTCTTCCTCTCACTCTGATTTAATTGAGACCTCCTATGATGAGGTTCCCAATGTTGTTTTTCCTATCAATGAAATAAATAAAGATTCTGAGTATCTTGTTGCGCCTTACATTAATTGTCTTGATTCTAATCAAACTCTTGATGATGATGACTTTATAAATGAACAACTCTTAACTGATCTAAATAAGGTTAATAAAAAATAACATAACCACGTTCAAGTTAATAAAGATGAAACTGTTGTTATTAATCTTAGTTCTAGTAGCCAAATGCGCGAGATTAGGATAGGGGCTACCCTTAATGAGCACGAGAAGACGCAACTCGAAGAGTTACTGAAGGAATTCGTGGATGTCTTCGCATGGTCCTACGATGATATGCCCGGCATTGACCCTGAGATAACACAACTTGAGATTCCAACTCTCTCCAAATGTAAACCAGTCAAACAGAATCTGCGAAAGCTCTGCACCAAATGGTCACTCAAAGTAAAAGAAGAAGTAGTCAAGCAACTGAATGTGGGCTTCATTCGTGTGATAAAATATCCTACATAGCTAGCCAATATCGTACCCGTGCTGAAATTTGGAGAAAAGGTCCGCATGTGTTTCGACTAATGAGACTTGAACAAGGCCTCTTTGAAGGATGATTACCCGCTACCCAACATCGATATGATTATGGACAACACAATTAGTCCCGCTCTCAAGTCATTCATCGACAAGTTTTATGGATATAACCATATCAAGATGCACCGTGATTATGAAGAGAAACCGCATTCATCACCCCTTGGGGAACCTTTTACTATACTGTCATGCTATTTGGTCTACAAAATGCATGGGCTACCTACCAAAGGGATTCAATAATCATTATTCATGATCTAATACACAAGGAAGTGGACATCTATGTAGATGATGTGATTATAAAATCTAAGACTAGAGAAGGTCATGTTCCCGATCTCCAAAAATTATTTGAACGACTGCTACATTACCAAATGCGGCTTAACCCACAGAAATGTGTCTTCGGTGTTACTAAAGGGAAACTCTTATGATTTATGGTCAGTGAGAAAAGGATAGAAGAAGATCCTGCTAAGATAAAAGCCATACTTGAGATGCCACCTCCCCGAACGGAGAAAGAAGTCCGAGGATTCCTTGGGAAATTACAGTACATCAGTCGATTCATTAGCCAATGTACTTCCATCTGTGAACCCATCTTCAAACTCCTCCGTAAGGATTCAACCAAAGTCTGGAGCGAGGATTTCTAAGAAGCCTTCCATCAAATTAAGCAATACCTAACCCGACCACCGGTGATCATGCCACCGCAGCCTGGTCTTCCCTTACTCCTATACATAACCATGATCGAAACAACAACTGGGGATTTTCTAGCCCAATACCCTAAATAAACTCGCAAGGAGAAATCCATCTACTATACTAGTCAGAAATTGGCAGGTTACGAAGTTAACTACACCGCCTTGGAAAAAGCATGTGTCGCTCTTATCTGGGTTACCCAAAACTTACGGCACTATATGCTTGCCTTCACCATCAGACTCGTATCCCGAATTGATCCCATCAAGTACCTACTCGAGAAGCCCACCCTATCCAGTCGAGTAACCCACTGGTTGATGATCTTAGCCAAGTTTGATATCACATACGTCATATAAAAAGCCATGAAAAGAAGAGCCATCTCTGACTACCTTGCTGACTACCCGATGGAAGAAGCCGACGTCTAGATTTTTGAATTTCTAGAAAAAAAATATCCTTTGCGCCTTCGAAAATGATCTTCGATGGAAAATGTTCCTTGACGGCACTGCCAATAAAAAAGGATACGGCATTGGAATCCTTCTAATTGCCCCTGATGACTCCCACACTCCCATTGCCATCAAATTGGATTTACCCACTGACAATATGAATAAATATGAGGCATGCACGGTAGGAATCAAAGTTTCCCTTAATAAAGGAATCCGATACCTCGATGTCCATAGGGATTCAACCCTCATCATCGGTCAAGTACTCCAGAAATGGAAAGTCAAGGATAAGAAATTCTTACCCTTCCACGCCCACCATGAAGAACTAGCTTCCCAATTCCAAGAAATCACTTTTGACACCTTAATCTCTACGATTGACATCCCCTAAGGAACAGCCATAGTCTCCTTCCTTATCCAGAAATAAGATAAACCAACCAACTACTACAACATCGAGCTCAGCATGGAGAAAGCACCCAAAATAGATGACTGTTGGTACTATGATATTTGGCGCCTCCTCAAACATGGTAGGTATCCCCAAGGAGCCGACAAGAAATACCGAGCAATTCTCCACCGACTTGCCATCCAGTACATTGTCTGTGATAAAGCATTGTTTAAGATAAACTTCGATGGAACCCATTTAAACTGCATCGCAGGGACTAGCATTGAAGAAATGATGCAGAAAATCCATAGCGGGGAATACGAACTCCACATGAACGTCTATATGCTCGCCAAAAAGATCATTTGATAGGGATACTACTGGACCACCATGCTTCAGGATTGCACAACCTACGTTCAAAGATGTCTCAAATGCCAACAGTTCTCCAACCTACAACAACTACCTCTGCGAGAATTGTACAACATGACTTCTCCCTGGACATTTTACACATGGGTCATCGACATCATAGGGAGAGTTACAATGAAGGCATCCAATGGGCATGAGTTCATCTTAGTCGCTATGGACTACTTCACCAAATAGGTCAAAGCCAAGTCATACATAGTTCTGAATGTCAAGAAGGTGGAAAAATTTATTAAGAAAAACATCATCTGTTGATATGGGGTCCCACACGAGCTGTAATCAGATAATCGAAGTGGTCGAGGAGTATGGGGTTCAAAGACATAAATACTATCCATGCCGACCTCAAACCAACGTGGAAATCGAAGCAGCTAATAATAATCTCAAAGCTATCATCAACAAGATGACTGAGAGTTTTCTTAATTGGGCCGACAAGATTCCTTACGCCCTATGGGGCTACAATACTTCAATACGAACCTCTACTGGGGCTAGCCCTTACTCTCTAGTCTACGAAATAGAATCAATCCTACCCATGGAGCTGGAGATACCCTTGTTGTGCGTCATGCTTGAAAGAAAAATCAACGAGGAAGATTGGCATCAAAGCCGTCTTGACGAGCTATCTCTCTTGGACGAGGGGAGATTGAAAGCTCTATATCACATACAAGGGTACCATTGTCGTATAGCATGGTCCTGTAACAAGAGAGTTAAGGATCGCGGTGTCCGAGAAGGGGACTTAACCATCAAAGAAATAGTAGAGCCCATCTGGGACCCCATAGGGAAATTCAAGAATTATTAGAGCGGACCCTACATTGTGAAGAAGATCCTATCGGGTGGCACCGCTGTGCTCACCGACCTCGATGGAGAAGAAATGGCGCGTCCAATCAACCTGGACAGTCTCAAGAAATATTACCCCTAGTTCGAAATCTCGACGCGCTACGACTCTTCTCATCTCACTTCTATCCTTTTAAAAAAATCTCTTCTTTTCCCCTTACCAAGAACTACATCGGCCTGATCCTCTAAAAAAATATTTTCAAAAATTTTCAAAAAAAACCCTCCGAGGTACGTAAGCAGCTCATCACTTCACATGAGCGAGGCCCCCTTCTTTTTCACAAAATGCTATTCTTTTCTTATCCCCAAGAATGGAAGTTCATTTTAACATATACGTGAACAAAAGGATTATGTATGCCTTAGAGATTGGTATGGATAATTCAAAAGGCAAAAAATCATCAAGAGGCACAACTAGATGATCAAAAGCGTATTTATTTCATTATCTGAGATATTCGTACGATTACATCGACATAAGGAGTCAAATGACTTCCCTGGCCAACATTACACCTACTAAAAAACTCAGATAATAATAAGCCCCACTTCTCCCAAAAATCACCATCCAATTATTCCCACAAAGCATAAAATCACACCTATTATAAAAAGGTTCCCAAAGCCCTACCTGTAGCTGCCAGAGGAACCAACACTACTGCATCTTGCCCCCCCCCCTAAATGGAGTACTGCAGACGCTCCATAGAGCGATAAGCCTGGACTAGCTTGGGGTAGACCACAATGCCTCCCTCCATAGTGTCAGATTTGGCAAACCGTCTTTGACTAATCTCCACAGCCAGTATCCTGGGCCCCACATGTAACACCTCGTAATTTCTAGGTTACTATTTTAATTAATTAATTCGATAATTAGTAATTCATAAATAAATGAGAATTAATAAATGGGAATATTTGAAAGTGAATATATTTAAATAAGTTAACGAGTGAGAGTTAATTTTAACAATTTATTTCGGATGACGATTTTATGCGCGCGGTTGAGTCTGGTAGGGTCGAAATAACCCCCAATGAGTGGTTATATGCATATATTGGGTATTGGGGCCTAATTAAACATATGTGATCTCCATATAGAGAGTATGGACCCTTTTTATAAGGCCTATAGGGCCAAAAACGTGAATAGGGTTTTTAACACCAAATGGGTAAGGGGTAGGCAACATTAAATCACATTAGAAGACTAAAGAGGGAAAAAGCTTAAAGGGAGAGCCAAAGAGAAGAGGAGCTTGGGGATCTTGGAGATATTGCTTCAATTTCAATTCAACACCTTCATTCAAAGCTTTAGATCTTCATTTGAGGCAATTTGTTTAAATTGTGATTATTAAGTTGCATATATCTTTTCATATTAAAAGAGGTGGAATTCTATTAAATTATAGGGTTTGTTCTTGAGTAAATTGGGGATTTCCTTTTAATGGGAGTCATAAATATGTAGATGATTTGATAATTGATGAAATTGCGGATTGAAATGGTCAAATTGTTAGGGCTAGATTTGTTGTAACAAAAGAATTGGATTAGGATGAATCTGGGGACGTATTAATGCAGAAACCTGTTCAGAATAGAGGTTTAAAACATGTTAATGGAAGACTGGGTTTTTTAGCAGAAGAGAGAGAAGAAGAAATACTAGGGTAGTTCAAACAATTTTGTATTTTTTTAACGAGATCCACTGTCGTTCGAACGATATGGCTCTTCATTCGAACCATCCTTGATGTTTACCAGATTTTTGCAATTCCCCTGATTCAGATCTGCTGTGTTGGGAATTACAGTCCCTGCCCTAACTAAATTATGAAATTGAGTATTAAATTAGGATTAATTTGGGAATACTTAACCTTGAAATTTATTTGACTAAATTGCCTGAAATTGGAGATGTAAGTTCATGATTTAGCATATTGTAATCTTGTTATTTAAGTGATTAGACTTGATTGCATGAAATTGAGGGGTGGATTGATAATATTGAATTTCGGGTCGAGAGATAGAGAGTCCGGGTATACTTGGAAGGGTTACGCCAAAATAATGGGAATTAATTCGTGTGTAATTAATTTAAAATGAAGTCAGACCATAGACTTAAATTTTTTAAGCTTGGGTATGGGCATAATACTCCGATAGCCTAGATTTCTATATATATGTCGATGTGTAGTATATATTTATATTTGTGTGAATAATGTATATAATAAAGCCATTCCAATGTTATTTCTATTATAGGAGGTTATGCGATGTGGGTGAGTCCCCTGACTAGCGAATGCAGGGTGAGTATATTCCCTAGGCTATAACGTCTGTATTTAGGGGTGGGATCGTTACAGTATGGAGCGGACACTTTCGGGGGTAACTATGATCTCCTCCTAAGCATTTGGTGATAACATTTATATCTGACATGTGTGCAAATGTTGAGATATGATACGTATATATAGTGCAGAATTATAAACAGGAATTTATATATATACATGTTGTGAAATGTATAGATAATATAAATTGGGGGAATGTTATATGAATTAAAGTGAGAAATGATGCTTCATGGAATTTAATGTGTATATTAAAGCATAAAAATGTAGTATGTTCACTTGGGGTATTATAGTGGGGTGCTTAGTACAATATTTTGGGACAACTCTAGTTACGAGGAGAGTATCTAGGTGCATTATGTATAATTCGTTTGGCGTGCACATTAGTTGAGGGGTGAGGTAAACTCAAGGGAGTAAATTTAAATATGGAGAGCGTTTGCATTTTCATTTCTTGCATTTAAATTCACTTTCTAAGTATTTTCAAATGTTTTGGGTTCTAACCCTTACTATAAAATATTTCCAAAAACATTTTAGGTGTCCTGGCATAGGGGCGCCAGGCCTGATTCTTCCTACAAGTTGTGCGGATGTAGCTTATGTGGATTGGTGCGGGTTTTTTATGTAGACGCTTGTCTCATTCTATCTTTATATAGGAACTTTTTTGGTTGTACTTTTATATTCAGTTTTGGAATGTATCAATACTCTTTTATAGTTGCAATTTGTGGATGGCTTGTAGTCGATGTTGTTCGACAAAATCTTTTACTTACTTTGTGGCATGTTTATCTTTATTCTTGTATTAGTTAATTTGGATTCCTAGTATGTTGGTTGGGTTTGATTTAATTCATAAGAAAATTTGACATCAGCTTAATTTAAGATTAGGTGATTAGTAATTAAAAAGTTTTTCTACGGTGATGCTAAGAATGAACTAGATGAGATTCCTGTTTAATTGGTATAGGACTGATCACCCGGTATTTTATTAAGCTGGGTGTCACACCACATTCTTCCACAACAACTTCATGTAGTCCTAGAATATATGCCAGACTCGTCCAGTATACTAAGAAGGATGGGTCGTCGAATGACGATTCTCCCACAGAGAACCAAGCCGCATGCGCATACGCTCTATCAGGTCATCCACAGGAAAGAACTTCGGTGTCCACAGTGGCACAATTTTTTCCCAACCATATTAGCGCAGCAGTCACGAGGGAAAGTAGAAAGAGGTCTGTCTGAGGCCAACCAGTCTGACGTACTAGTACTCTCCAAGATCTAGAATGGGCAGCAGCTTCCCCCACCAAGGCACAGACCAACGTAAGCCTCGGGCCCCATACTCTACAAACTAGTTTCACCAACTCTCAATGTCTAGGACTACGCTAATGAAATAGCGTGAGAAGAAGTTTGGCACCACCGACAAAGGATACTCAGGCGGGACTGGATATGAAACCTCTCTAACAACCACATAAACAACATTACATGGCTACCCCTTAGAAAGTCAGAACGACCCTCCCGCTAGGGGTCCAGGCGATTCAAGGTCTCCGCCAGTATCACCGCAGTAGGATTGCGATGGTATGACATCCAAGAAATGATAGTAGCCAGCTGGGGGTCCACCAACGTCTCCCCAATCACCAATAAAAATTCTAAAACAATGCTTAGGATGACGACCCCGACATATCAGGCATCACCCACGTTCTGCGAACGTACGAACTACAACACCATTGGAAGGAAAATCATCCCCCCTATAACCAATGGACTGGCTGCCGAAGGTGAAATATGAAGAAGTCCAGCTAGCAATTACCATAGGAGAACGACAAAACTCAGGCAGAATCGCAGTAACACTGGGATTTATCCCCAGCATGGCAGAAAATTCCTCGTAGGTAGCACAAATATATTCCAACCGAAAGAGGAAGACATGATCCTCGAGATACCAAAACTCGACAGCCTCCATCAGCATTTTCCACTCAATGGGACTGTTGTGCCACAAAGAGACTTGCCGCATGTGGAAGGTGTCATAATCGACATTTTAAGAACACATTGCTTCCAAGGCTTCGAGGTAGTTGGAAAACTCAATGCTACCAGGGAGATCCATCTTGCTAAGAAATATTAATCAAGCAAGAATGTGAAAAAGAAAGAAAATGAAAGAGTGGGGAGGAAAGCCCCATTCACACCCCCTTTTATACTTGGAAACTCTCAAGCAAAGACAAGGAACCCTATAGAAATCGGAGTAAAACATGCCCCACCAAGTACCAAGTAATTGAAGAAAGTGCAATCAAAGCCTTGGATTGATTGATCTGGACTGATATGCCAATCGACAACCCCCTATTTCGGGAAAATTACCTTTTTCCTCTTTTGTCAAAATAAAAAAAAAACAACAAAAATAATTTTTATCTTAAGGAAATTTCGAATTTCCTTTATAGTTATGATTTTACTAATCTCATTCTAAATAAAATCCTTCTCAAATCAATTTTCAAATTCTTTTTATGGTCTCAGCAGCAAAGTAAAAAGAGCATGTGCATTAATCACTAAATCAAAGAAAAAACTCCATTCTTCATTTGCATATATTTTGTTGTATTACATTGATATTTTGGAGGAAAAACAGAAAAACATTGGGATTCAGCCCGAACCTAATTTTTCATCCTCTCTCACTCTCTCTCTCTCTATTCTCTTTCTTCTCTTTCTTTCTCTAAGATCCCCCTTCCATATGGCGCACCCTCTCCCCCTGCAGCGAGACGATGTGCCCCCACTTCCCCCTGTAACGAGACGTTGTTCCCCCACTTCCACAGCCAGAACCTTCCCCAGACGAGGCAGACGACACCAAGAAAGAAGGGATCAAAATCGCCTCATGAATATGAGCAGTCATCGAAGATATCCAATCCCTGATATCCTTCAGACAAGTGGTTGAACACTGATATGCTGTGAGGAAGAATGGAAAAGATCAAATAAGTCAAGCATGAGGACATAGAAAGAAATCAAGGAACTCAAAGTAAAAGACATACCGCAGGCCGAAGGACCTCCTCTGTCAGACCCAACTCCTCCGGGTCCATCGCATGAGGATGATTCTGAAGATGCACATATGCCCCATTAGCTTGTCAAAGGTTATTGCTGGGAGAATGCAACCACACAAAAGAAGGCCCTGACATCGTTATTGCCTCTGCTAAAGTAGTCGTACCACCCACGCTATGAGAGGACCCAACTTGTAGACTCAAGCCCGCCTTAGGCAGAGGCGTCACATCATAAATGCTAGGGGGTATCCCCCAACTCGAGATGAAGTTCATATAATCGTACATCACTGCTATGTCAGTGTATAGGGAGTATGGATCTCCCATCATCACAGCCACCCAAGCATCATTAGACATCTCCAACACGTGCCTCATAAACATAGGGGGCCTCATCGGTGGCACAACAACCTCATCCTCCATGATCTTCCGAACAACCCTCTCCCCAAGATACCAGGAGTAGCCAAACTCTTACGCTAGAAGGAGCCGCATTTGCGCATGTCCCCGAGTCAGCCCTGTGTGCTTAATGGCCATCCCTCGAGGATAAAAGGCCACTTGCAAATCGCCAGCAAAAGTGAAGGATCAATATCAATAAAATATCATCAAAGGAAAACAACAAACTCAAAGATAAAAGAATGCTTACCCGCTCACACATTAGGCCATTCAAGACCTGACTCACTGCCTCTAGAGAAAGGTTCTTCTTCGATTATTGATTGAACCTCTACCACCGAAACATCTGACATAAGTCCCCCACAGAGTTATTCTTCAAAGAAATCAGTTGGGTGTTCAACCCAATAACCTCATAAAACATCGTATGCAAAGGACTAGGATCAACATTCAAGAAATAAAAAAGAAGTGCATGAATGGAAAATGCGAATGCATAAAGGAAAATGCGCAAGATAAAGAATACCTCCAGAAGATATGTGGCCCCAGTAAAAGTAGGCCGATAGAACCGGATGAATGTATCCAAAGATTAATAAAGGGTTGGCAAAGTCAGGCTCCTACAATCATAGAAGCAAATGTTCAAAACACCCTCAGAAAATGCAAAAACCACAAGTGGACGACGTCGCCACTAGAAAACCTCCCAACACCATTAATATAAACAAGTGGGACATCCGACGCACTTGCTGCCCATCGTTCTCATCAACCCTCCTCCTCAGCAAAATCTCCCTCAAAGAAGAGAAGCAGAGGGAATCTCCAGAAACCACCCTCTCCACGTCACCCAGAGCCGCCGTCACCGCCTCCGACGTCATCCTTAGCGTCCTATCCACCTCAATCTGGGAAACTCGTAGTCCATCCCCAACAACTGTTGAACATCAATACGAGTCACCGTCATCTTCCCGAAGCCAATATGAAGGTATGGGTAGTGTACCACCACCTCCCTCCCAAAGCACATAGAACTGCAGTGAAGCGGGGTGTCTCATCTAAAGTCGACGCTAGCCTCCCAAAACTTGCAGAGGATTCCATCCAGCGCACCACAGAATGAAGGTTCTCCCAAACATCCTTAAGACATGTCATATCGCGAGCATGAATAGTCGACATGGAGACATCAAACTGTCAAGAAATGAAGGAAACCCTTATCAGATTCAAGAAATAAAGCAATCTCATCAAGAAAAGAAAAAAGGAATACCAAGAGTTATGCAATACTTACACAGACACCAGGGTTCACCAGCCTAAAAGAACAATGACGTGGAGGCTCGTGCATAAGAGTCTGATCATCCGCCACCAGCTCAAACGAGTCAAAGGAGTTCTCGCTACCCAATGCAAGGGGTACCCTAGTCATCCACTCTAACCCTTCCCAGCCATCGACAACAAGCCATTCCATGTGGGTTTCACTGCTTGAGAAGTCGTCCATTTTTTATGCTGGGAGGATTTGTAGAGGTTTTTAGCAGAAGAAAATAAGTCAGGAAGTTGTGAAAAATGAGGAGAACCTGGCCCTTTTTTATAGGAGGCTAAGGGTCATGCCATTCGGCAGACCTCTCCATCCACTGATCGGCACTGAGCCTTTCAACTGCTTGAGGTATCCCAAAACTCTGTGCCAATTCCGATTGGTACACCTCCATCTATGTCGATCGGCACACCCTTTAAAATTTCGTACAAAAAGTCCAAAAAAACCCAGAAAATTCTGAACAATTCTCGAAAAATCCCTAAAATTGCCAAATCCATTCTAGCACCATGTTCACCAAGGAAAACATTTTTTTACACCCCCAGCACAATTCCAGAGAATCATTCTCCCCAACAACGTCTCCAAAGGATACTCCAAATTTTCCCCCAGCTACAAAATCCTCGGATCATTCACTATTCCCTAGCGGAACCTAAAATCCAATCATCATCCCCAGTAGAGTCCCTAAATTTCCTGAAGAAGAAGAACACCTCTTTTACATTAGAATTGACCTCGGTCTTGGATTGTCACCTCAGTTCGGTCAGAATTGACCTCGGTCGTCACCTCTTTTAGGTCAAAATTGAACTCGATCTTAGATCGTCACTCCAGTTAGGTTAAAATTGATCTCGATCCTCGGTCATCACCTCTTCTAGGTCAGAATAGACCTCGATCTTGGATCATCACCTCAGTTAGGTTAGAATTAATCTCGATCCCCTTTCGTCACCTCTATGAAGGTTCCTATATAGATCACTCTTAGGGTTTGTGTTCTGTGCTTTAGCTATATAGGACTTCATCTATTTGAACTTTGATATTGACAAAATTATTCGTGTAATTATGGTGAGTGTTATTACCTCCGCCAAGATCCTACTGCTATCTACTTCATCTAGGCGATCAACTGAATTCTAAATACTGCATAAGGTTGTTTTTCACACCCTCTATGGCTCGTAGGATTTTTAAACTGTCACATAGGACACCACACGATGCTGCATATCATTTTATCATGTCTATTGATTAAGTGTGTACATTATTAAAAAGAATTTCAAAAGAGTTTAAAATTAATTTGGATTTTATTTGATTGAACATATATGTCAAAAATAAGTTTTCAGAATTATTTTCTAAACTGTCCAATACCCGTTTTAATTCTTTTGTGATAACTATTATTAATATGTATACATGTCTTATATTTTTGAGTCTAATAATATGTTCGCATGCGTAAGTCATATATGTTATTTGTTATTATATGTGTGCATATATGCGTGAGTAGTATATATATTGTTTTTATAGTATACTATTTTAGTATATATGCATGCGTGTTATTAAGCTAATATTTCAGTATATAATAAATGGTATCTATGACATTAGGTGGTCTAACACCTGTTCTCGGGTTAACATAAGCAACTATAAGGTCTTGGTTTTTAACTGTTGGCCTATGTGGCAGTTGTACATGTTTGACCCCTTAACAGTTCTTTTTAAATACGTTACCAACCTTTGTATATTAGCTATTAGCTGTCTTTTGGGTCTATAGAAAACGACACCGTGTGTCGTCGATTTTGTTACAATGGTAACATACTTTATGTAGTTTATAACTTGATTCAACCAGCTTTGTAGCTTGTATTTTCTCCCACGGTTTTGCTCAAAACCAAAGCTGGTTTTATTTGGCCTTCGAAGTTGGTTACAGTTGTCATTACACGTGTCAATTTTTAAGTTGGCTCGTTTGTGTTTCTTTAATCATCTTCCAATCTTTTTTAATCTAGGGCCAATATCTGTTTGGCTTTATCCTTGTGAAGGTCTTTTGATCCAATCATACCTATTCTTATTTTTCTATAAATAGAACCCTTAAGGTCGTGGTTTTGAGAACCGAGAAATATTATTTTTAAGCGAAAGCTCTGATGAAATTTTGAGAGAAAGATTATACACCTGATTCAAAAATATTTATCTTAAGAGTGTATACTTTGAACCAAGGCTGTTACAACTCAATATTTTTTAAATCTTGAGGAGTCAAGCTTGGACGTTTTTTTCCAGAAAATCATCTCTCCGTTCTTGTTGATTTTTCATTTTGAAAAATATGGTTGTCAGTATCTCTAATTGTTGTTCTTGTTTTATTTGTTCATTTAGATATGTATTCTATTAGATCTACTTTCTTGTAGTGTATTTCTGAAATATATTTTATATATAAAAACACTACACACACGAACAACATAATTATGGTACCATGTCTGATTTTCAAAACTGTTGGTATTGTGTTTGATTTATTTTTCTTAGATCTATTTATGTGATAAGTCTTGTACACAAATCTGATTCGTTTAATAACTTTGATTATTATGATATATTCTAAATTAGTGCTTGATGAAAAAGTTTTGTTTTCATTGAATTTAGAAATCTTGGTTCATTATGTTCATATTATTAGGTTTAGACATTTAAACCTGTAGAGGAATATATTGTAGAAATCTAAAATCTGATTCGATTTTATTCTTGCATGAACCATATACTTGATGATTTGAGAACCTAGAACTGATTAGACTAAATCAAGAATATTATATTGTTGAACTGTTTGGATTGACCTTATATATATATATATAATAAGGAGCAAATTTTTTGACACTATTCCATAAATCACAACATAATTAAGGGTCCATAAATCGCCAACAAGGCAGGAAAGGAACGATTGAGATTACATGTTTTTTTTCATTTATCCCGCTCGATCACTTCATAACTTTAATTTCAAAATTCTGACCGATTATCAATGCACTTCGTACTACATCAAAGAAAATGTTTGACCACAATAAATTGGTATTTCTCTCTCTCTCAAACAAACCGGATAACAATGATCTGGGTAAGTTTTTTTTCCTTCGTTATTTGGTCTCTTCGATCTGTTTCTATGTGATACATTTGTATGTGTTTGTGGTTCCTAGATCAAAGTTACGTGGTTTGATTTATTCTAATTAAGGTTTTCAAAACCCTAATTTTTAGATCTTTTATGCTTTCGATTTCATGCAATTATTTCTTTAACTCCTCATTTTGAGATATCTCAAACTCAATAAGTGTTTTTGTTATTTGATTTTTAGGTATCTGATCCTTGAATTTAGGGATTTCTTCATTTCATTAAACCCCAATTTATGAAATGATGTAGTTCGCATTTATTGGGTGTTTGTAAACAGGGGATCAAAGAAGGATTACACAACTCTAACATCCTTTTTTTCAAGGTACCCATTTGTTCATCGATTCACTTTTTTCTTTGTTTCATTTATTTACTATTTTATATCTTCTTATTTGGGTTGTGGTGTTGTTTGTGTGAGGCGGGGTGTTGAGTTTTATGTGGTGGATCCTATTTTGACTGATTATGTCCCATGTTTAGATATTTAATTTTGTTCCAAGCTTCCTACGTATTTGATCATATGAGCCCCTTGATCAAGAAATTTGTTTCTTTACTTACATGCTAGAAACTGGATAAATTTGAATAACTATTTTAAGTCACCTAATACCAATATTTATACCAAGATTTGACATTATTAAAGACTTCTTAGCTTGATTTTTCCACCAATGCTCACTTTTTTGGGTGGTATATTTTGTTTTATACATTATTTCCAATTTTAGGGATTCTCTGTTTTTCATAATGAAGAACAGATTCCTCATGTGGGAGAGGTTTAATTTTAGGGATACTCTTGATTTTCTTTAAATCTGTCTTTATATGCTCTTTTCATTTTTGTAGTATATGAAATTGTTGATTTTCTATTGGATCCGTATCTCATATGTTATTTAGCAACCATTTAAGGCCTATGATTCTTTGTTTGTTCAAATAATTCTTTTTTTCCATTAAAACTCCCATATTTAGTTCAGACGCTCTGATAATTCAGTTCATGTTTAGACAGTGATGAGGATCTCTCCAGTTTAATTTAGTTAACATGCTATGGTTACTCCTTATCTATTTCCTCATATGTACATGGTATTCACGCTGGATAAAGCATGCCATATTTGTTCTGCAAGAACCTAATATAGAGGGAGGGAACCATATTAATAGTTGTTGGTATATATAGATGATTAGGACAAAGACATCCTCATGGCAGGTGGTTATTGGTTCAAATGGAGTTTCTTGGAATGGATTTCAGCTGCTAGTATATATATATATATATATATATATATATATATATATATATATATATATATATATAATATATATCCCTGTTTGCAATATTAGTGGACATATTTAATTAAGTTGGTCATACAATGTCTTCACAAGAGTTTTAAGAATCATAATTTAATTACAAATATATAATCTATGTATGTGTGGAATTATATGATCTAAATCTTCCGTGTTGTGGTAAGAAAATTATGAACCTGCCATCTTTGAACCATCCTCTTCTATTGTTGGAGTTCTATGATGAAACTATTGTGGGATGCACATTTATAATAGAGGCCTATGTTCACATTTTACCTCTTTTTTTTACAAGAGGTCAAGATAGTATATGTATATCTGTAGTCATTCTGATTAATTATGTCATTTAGATTCATTCCATTGAAAGGGTCTAATGCCCTCATTACACTACAATTATTTAACACTGTGACAGGTTAGTACCAATATTGTTAGATTGGAGGTTACATTTGGATACATTTGGATGCATTTAGATGTATTCTACAATTATTCAGGTTAGTACCAAAACCTTACTGCTTTGAGACCAAAAACTTTACTCCAGTTCTTCCAATCTAACAACATTCTGGTAAACATATTTTCTCACCTGTAATTAGTATTTGATTTTTTTTACACTACAATTATTTGGATGCATTTGGATCGATATCATATTAGCATATAATATCAGTTATCTTATTTGCTGGATTGATATCATATTATCATATTTTCTAATTGAATGTCAGGAGATATTATCAATCCAGATTATCAAATTTGATAATATCAGTTATCAGTTATCATATAATTGATAATCTGGAAAACAAACAGGAAGATTGGTCATATTTGATAATATGATATTTGATAATAAAGATTGGTCATATTTGCTAATTGGTCATATTATCAATCCAACAAATATGATATTTCAAGAGATATTATATGATAACTGATAATATGATAACCTAAAACAATTGGTCATATTTGCTGGATTGATATCATATTATCATATAATATCAGTTATTTTAGTAGTTCTATAATTTCATTATTTGCTGTTACTTTATTTATTAACTTGCAGTTTTTAGAAACAAAAAAAGAATGATCTTGAAGCATTTATATTTTCCTTATTAGCAACCTTTCACTGAAGTTGCACTAAAACTTATTATTGTACAGAATAAGAGCTTGCAAAAAAAAATTCTTCAATCAGGAAGCATCCCGGAAAGTGTTCTTGGTGTGTAAACCTTATATTCTGATATGTCCGTGTTTCCCTTTAGGGATGCGGCCATGTTTTCCACTTTTGATACACAGAGTTCCAAGTTTAGTGTTTAGTAATCTTAAATTATGTTTAGTAAATAAAAACACACATCTCACTCCTCACTTTGGTATTTGAGCTTTGCAAATATGGTGGTTGCTTTCGAGATGATGAACGAGGAGGGTCAAAATATGGATCTTTATATCTTCAAGAAGTGATATGCTACCATCATGGTGGTTGCTTTCGAATATATAATAGATTTAAACAAACCAAGTACGCTCAATGTATTATTATATCTCTTGAAGAATTATAGGTGACAAGCAGAGGACAAAAATTTGAGGGACTTTACTAGAACCTCTGCTTCCAATACAAAAATTCAAGGGACTTTATATGAAAATGTATTTCTTTGTTTTAGATTTGTACCCAGAGATGTCTAGATATGGTTCAAAGATCATTTTATTTTTCATGTGTATTCGTTTACCCCACTTTTAGTTCCTATTTTTTCATAACAAATGTATTTCACATGTATAATTAGTATTTTTTTCCTTACTGATTTCAATAGATGAAAAATATAATTAATGTTCAATGTTATGCTTTTATGGATGTCCTTTACTAGAACCTCTTCTTCCAATACAATTTTCAGCTACCTTAGGATTGATAGTTTACATGTATGTTGTGTTATGGTTACAACGGCTTGAGTGTAGTTGACAACAGGATGTTTGATTGTAGTTGACAATAGTATAACAATAGTTAGATAAAAGTTATCTAACTATCATCATCACTGTCCACGGCGCACAAATGGACCAGCAATACCACCGCTGCCACATATAGTCCCAAGGTTTGAGATTTTCATTTTCGTTATCTAATGTATGTTTTTCTTCTTCAATGTTTGTAGATTTAAGTCTATGAAATTCTCTCTCCCTTGCATTCAATTTTTTGTAGTGAAAACATGTTCAGATCAGATATAAAGAGGTCGCCATGGTATTTGAGATTTGTTTTATAGACCTCTCCCTCCACTATCTTTATAATTTTATGCTTATGTGTGCATTGGAAACAAGTGCTTACATCAGATACGTTTTTATGGCTAACAATTGTGTGGATAAAAATTGATGTAAAGTTGAGCGAGTTATTTTATTTTTAAGTTTTCAGGCAACGTTTTTGTTAATATTATATATCATGTTCGATATTTTCCCTAAATTGTTTGTCTGTGGTGAATAAATTATAGAAACTTTGAAACGTTTTTGTTCTTTTCATAGTGTTTGTCTTCTTTTTTGCACGTCCGAGGTACTATCATTTGGACTTCTACATGTAATACGTTTGACAAACAATCACCCCCAAAAGGTAATTATCTATAAGTCATTTTGTATGTTTGTTTGTCTCTTAATACAAATCTGATTATCTCTAAGTTTGATGGATGGTTCTACATTGTTTGAAGATATGTCTCAAATTTAGGGGTGAAAATATCTACTTCATCTAAAATTTCAACCCATGTACTTTTAAACTACGATCCATTTTTGGAACTGATACACTTACAACTGAACTGATGCATTTGTAGACAAACTGATTCAATATACAAGCTGCTGCATTATTAATGATAAGTTAGTATACATTTTTTTAATTATTTTTCTAAGTCATGGTTTATTGAAGTTCTCGGTTAATTGACTTCTTTAACCTCTGTCCTTCAGCCCCCACTTTCGTATCAATCTGAATGCATGTTTTTTTTACAGTGAATGCATTTTATGGAAATATGAGTCGTTTCCAGAAGCATAGAGAAGAGGAAGAGGTGAAGAAAAAGGCATGGATTTGAATGGATTCTCTTAAACTTATTGGTTTACTAGAAACAATTTATGCTGCTTATGTTATTAGATTTGAATGAATAGGTTGGTTTAATGTAAGTTATTATCTAAATTTATGATTGGATTTGAATGAAACGGCTCGGTTATATGTAGAGTTTGTAGTCATTTCAAGGGGATAGAACATCAGTGGTAAATTTCAAGGGAGTAGTTCTGTTTTTTATCAATCTAATCTATTTTTTATACAATTTGAAATTTGTTCTTCTTCGAAATACCGAGTCGTATAACATGTTGAAAAAGAAAATGTTGTGTGATGTGATGCCTTCATCATATTTCCTAAAACACTGTTTATGTCCTACGTCTTGCTGGGGCATTGTTTATTTCTTCATAAATTCATATAGTTTGAATCACTGTGAATTATATTTGATTTGCAGTTTGTTTGAATTAAAGTTCTTATTTTTTATATGTACAGAACTACTTAATATGCGAAGGAAACTTTGCAAAATTTAATAAATTATTCGCATTTGTGTTGTAATAAAACTCGACTTGAATTGTTTACACATTTTTATAGTCCTTTAAACAAAAGATATTATGACCATATTATTTAAATTACACTTGGTTTTGTTGGAGAACAAATTTTTTACCGTTTTACAATTATGCACTTCGAAAATTTTACTCGTTTTACGATTACGTACTTTAGAATGTTTCAACGTGCCTTCAGGCACGTGCATTCCGCTAGTGTATATATATATATATATATATTTGAGATTAAAATTGATTTAATCTAAATATTCTTTAAGACAGTTGCATGATATTTTCAGTCTTGTTATTTGTGTATATGATTACTTGGTTAATTTAAGTGATTTTTAGGAATTGATTTACATATCATATCACTTAGATATATTCACTCACTTTGTACTCACATACACACATTTATTTATGTGAATATTTGAACAAGTCTAGTGTTCAATATTTAAAAGAAAAGACAGTTTTTCAAAACTGTATTGAAAGTCAAGAAGACTTGACTTAAGTTGACACAAGACTTACGAAGATATATATGAGATATATTATATTGGATAGCATTTGGTTGTACCATTTAAGTGTGGGTGTGTCATCTAGGATAGAACACCGCACACAAATACTTCACTAGAAAATAGGACACTATAGGCACTAAGCTGATCTTGAGCTAGAAGAGCAAGAGGGAGAAGCTTTGAAGTGTATAACACAACAGCAAGCAAGGACAGACTTAAAGAGAGAGCAGAATAAGCAACCAGGGAGGAGTCTTGGTCGTGTGAGGTAATAGCTACATCAATCTTCTTTAGTTGTCGTGTTTGTTGATTGTAACCCGTTCATATTGTTTTTATTATTTTATTGGAAGTAGATTAGGTGACTCCTAGAGGGGTCCATCATTTTTCCCGAGGAAGGGTTTTGCAACGTAAAATAAACACCTTATGCTTTACTTTACATATTTGCAATATCTCGCCTCATACGAAAAAGTAGGTTTAATACTAGAAACGCACCTAATTAATTGAATCATATATTATTTGTTTTGACACCTAGTTAACTCAAGATAATAATTAGGACTATTAATTGACTTGGCAAACTAAAACCTGTGTTAGCAATATTAGCAATTCAGGAAAAGTTTGAATTGGTCCCTTCTTGAATAACATAGATAACTTGTAGGTAATTGGAGTTTATTTCGACAAATTATTTTACTTCTGCATTATAGTCTATTGTATAAGCCGCACGCTCAATTGGTATCAAAGCTAGACTTTAAAAAGAGAATTTTCCAAAACTTTTGTCAAACTCGTTTTACCTTGTTTTCAGTGGATGATTCAAGTCAATTACTTAGTCTTGGAAATTTTAGTAGACCTCCTATTTTCGCTGGCTCAAATTTTTCATACTGGAATATTATAATGGTTGCATTTATGGAAGGCACATTAGGAGATGATGTGTGGGATTTGATTGAAAATGGTTATAGGCACCCCACTACTCCTATAGTAGAAGGTAGCACTATCTTTAGAAAATTTAAAACTTCTGAATTGAGTGTTGATCAGAAAAAGATAAGTAATTTCAATAATAAGGGAAAAAAATGTGATTTTCATGAGTGTGAGCGAGAATGAATTGAAACGTATATGTCACTGAACTACTAGCAAGGATTCCTGGGACACTTTAATAATAGCACACAAGGGTGATGCTAGGGTAAAGAAGTGTAAAACTCAAATGCTTGTTCAAGAATACAATATGCTAGTTATGAAAGATAACGAACCTTTTGATGATTTTTATATGCGTTTGACTGATATTATTACCCATCTGTATGCTAATGATGCAGAGCATACTGATCAAGAAGTATGTGCTAATATTTTAAGGTCCCTTGCCCCTAGGTTTGACCATAAATGTTATATCATTGAAGAAATGAATGATCAATCCCTCACACCATAATTGCTTGGCTCAAAATTGAGAACTATGGAACTTTAAACAACTTTTATAAAGACTCTTACTTCTTATGCTAAAAATGATCTAATCAACTCGTTTAAAGTTGCGTTCAAAACTTCATGTCCTAATAAAAACAAGCATAAGGTAGTTAAATAATAATCTGAGTTGGATAATGAATCTGATGAGGAGTCAAATGAAATTGATAAGATTGACAATCAACTTGCACTTATGTCTTCTCAATTTAAGAAACTTTTGAAGCATAGAAACTCTATTGCTAAAAAACGTATGCAAGAGAATAATCAGTCTAGTCAGTTCAATCGACCCATAACAGAAATTCTAAACCAAAGTTTGATTATGAGAGTTCGGGTAGTAAGATTGATAAATCGAAATTGGCTTGTCACAAATGTGGGAAACTTGGTCATTTCATTGCTGAATGTAGATTCAAACCACAGTACAAGTATTCTAAAATACACAAGGCTAACATTACTAACACTTGGGATGATTCCTTTGATTCTGAATCAGAAGAAGTCTAAGAAGAATCTGAATCAAACTACCTTGCATTTTTAGGAGAAGTTTATGACTATTGTGGAGATGTATATCTAGTTGGAATAACTGATAGAGAAGATTAATGTGAATCTGATGAAGTGCTTGATTTAATTGATGCTATTAAATCTTTGTTAGCTAGTCAGCCTTCTATCCTTGAATTATCTGCTCCATTTGATGCTGAACGTGCATGTTTGTATCACGCTAAGTCTGAAGATTGTAACAATTCACACATCGACACAGACAATAATGAAAATTTTGTTTCTTATGATGATTATGCTAAATTACATGTGAGGACTTTGAAAAATAGATAATAATTAGTAGTTCAGAATTGACCTCGGTCCTCCGTAGTCACCCTTATAGGCTCGAATTGACCTCGGTCCTGGATTGTCACCTCAGCTAGGTCAGAATTGACCTCAATCCTCGGTCGTCACCTCTTTTAGGTCAGAATTTTCCTCAGTCCTGGATCGTCACCTTAGTTAGGTTAGAATTGATCGCAGTCCTCGGTCGTCACCTCTCTTAGGTCAGAATTGACTTCGGTCTTGGATTGTCACCTTAGTTAGGTCAGAATTGACCTTGGTCCTCGGTCGTCACCTCTTTTAGGTCAGAATTGGTATCGATCTTATATCGTCACCTCAGTTAGGTTAGAATTGACCTCGGTCCTCAGTCATTACCTCTCTTAGATCAGAATTGACCTCGATCTTCGATCGTCACCTCAATTAGGTCAGAATTGACATCGGTCCTCAGTCATCACCTCTTTTAGGTTGAAATTGATCTCGGTCTTGGATCGTCACCTCAGTTAGGTTAGAATTAACCTTGGTCCTTGACTATTACCTCTTTTAAGTCAGAATTGACCTCAGTCTTGGATCGTCACCTTAGTTAGGTCAGAATTGACCTCGGTCCTCAGTCGTCACCTCTTTTTGGTCAGAAGTGACCTCGGCCTTGGATCGTCTCCTCAGTTAGATCAGAATTTCCCTCGTTCCTCATTCTTCACCTATTCTAGGTAAGAATTAACCTCGAGCTTAGATTGTCATCTCAGTTAGGTCAGAATTGACCTCGGTCCTCGATCGTCACCTCTCTTAGGTCAGAATTGACCTCGGTCCTCGATCGTCACCTTAAATAGTCAGAATTGACCTTGGTTCTCGATCGTCACCCTTTTTAGGTTAGAATTGATGTTGGTCCTGGATCATCACATCAGTTAGGTCAAAATTAACCTCGGTCCTCAATCGTCACCACTTTTAGGTCAAAATTGACCTCGATCTTAGATCGTTGCCTCAGTTTGGTTAGAATTGACCTCGATCCCTGGTCGTCAGCTTTTTTAGATCAGAATTGACCTAGATCTTGGATCATCACCTCAGTTAGGTCATAATTGACCTTGATCCTCTGTCGTCACCTCTTCTAGGTCAAAATTGACCTCGATCTTGGGTTATCACCTTAGTTATGTCAGAATTGACCTCGGACCTCAGTCGTTACCTCTTTTAGGTAAGAATTGACCTCGGTCTTAGATGGTCACCTTAGTAGGTAAGAATTGACCTCGGTCCTTGGTCATTAGCCCTTTTGGGTAAGAATTGACCTTGGTCCTTGATCGTCACCTTAGTTAGGTCAGAATTAACCTCGATCCTTGACCGTCATCTCTTTTAGGTCAGAATTGACCTCGGTCTTGGATCATCACCTTAGTAGGTTAGAATTGACATCGGTCCTCGATCATCACCCCTTTTAGGTCAAAATTAACCTCGGTCCTGGATCGTCACCTTGGTTAGGTCAGAATTAACCTCATTCCTCAATCGTCACCTTAGTTAGGTCAGTATTGAGATCGGTCCTCGATTGTCACCTCTCTTAGTTTAGAATTAACCTCGGTCTTGGATCATCACCTCAGTTATGTCAGAATTGACCTCGATCCTCGGACGTCACCGCTTTTAGGTCAAAATTAACCTCGACCTTCTGAATAGATCATCCACATCCCTTAGGTCCGTCGAACTGACCTCCCTCCATCATGTGGTGTCTATTCGACATCCATCACTTGTTCTAAGATCACTCGTCAAGGGGACCTATAGACATCAGATTCTAGGCCCCCCTAAGTCTCTCCCTAGACCACTATCACTTCCCCTTTCTATCGCAAACCTAGGTCGCACTTTGAGTACCGATGTAGAGACCATCGGGTGTCCCCGAGCCCCATTTAAATTTGGTCAACTCATTTGTCAGAGCAAAAGTGGTTCGAATCTTTGAAGGGATCCAAATACCCTTTCCAATGATCCTTCGCATGCATGAATCGGCATAACGGTTCAGACGAACGAATCATTTCACTACCAAAAACTGATTTAGAGGCCATAGGGCGCTCGCGGGCACCGAATTAACCCCAATCAACTCCACCATCAGAGTGAAATATCTTTAAATCTTCAAAGGTCACTAAAACCCCTTTCCAATGGTCCACCCATCGAAACAGCATAATCATTTGAACAAATGATCACTTTTGCCCAGAAATATGATCCGGAGGTCACCGGGCGCTCCCAGACTCCATTGGACCAAAGTCAACTCTTCAGATAGAACGAGACTGAATGAATCTTCGAAGAGTACTGAATACCCTTTCTAACAATTCGCCCCTTGCGCAATTCTGACCTACGATACGGACGAATGATCCCTTTTACTTCGAGAGGTCACCAGGTGCTTTCGGGCACCGGTTGACCAAGGTAAACTTTCCAAACTGAGCGAAACTCTTTGGAATGTCTATGCACATCTCCTTTCCAACGTTCCACCCCGTGTACAATTCTGACATACTATATGGACGAATGATTCATTTGCGTATGACGATCTCCCGTCCAAAGGATCGATGTGTACTTTCGAGCCATATTTTACCCAAAGTCAACTCACGGATGGACCTGGGAGTGGTCCAAAGTACCCTCATAGGACTCTGAAATACCTTTCTAAAGGTATGCCCCGTGCGCAATTCGGATCAACGGTTTGTGCGCTATGTTTATTTTTCCATAAAAGTTTGTATGGGACTACCAATTGGCAAGTTCTGAACCCTGCCTATAGGCACAGTGTCAAGCGTGACCTAATGATCAGCACCCCGTCGATCAACATCCACCTTTTGCCATATAAATAAGGTCCATGACCTCATTCCTCAACAGACAACAAATCCATCATCAACAGCATCAGTGATCTCAATAACGTTCCATATGAAAAGTTCAATTCAAGCCTAAATACCCATCATTTTCACACCCAATTTGGGAAATATCCTTCTCTCTCATCAACAGTCATCATCATTCAAAGTAGTTCATCCAAGATCAAAGTTCAAGCTCCAAGGAAGGTCCAATTCCTTCTCCTTCTCTTATTAAATCTCTTGTTTTTGCATAAGTTACTTTATATTCATAATATAGTTACATTTTAGTTCATACATATTAAAATCTATGATTTTATTAGTATATTGCACATACTTTATTTTTCATAAAAAACCCAAAAATAAATAAAAGAGGGTTACACCCGTAAATTCCGAATGGAATTATCCATCACACTTTTTTCAAAACTAAAAACACATTCTCTACACGTATAAACATAATAAAATTCCGTTCGAATATATGGGATAAACCCCACCCCTATTTTACATTCGAAATACGTGGGCTTTGATGCCTTTATAGGCTACGTAGGTGTCTCGGATTAAAATTCGAGACTCGAGTCCCATTTTTGAATTTTCCAATTTCTCTTATTTTCCAAATTTCTCGAACTCCTTCATTTTTATACATATACATATAGTATGCTTGTTCGCGTTTGATCCCAAACATATTATCATTTCCTAATAACGATCAATATCATGATGAACACTCATTCTATCTTTTACATTTATTATTGTCTTAGGAATATTCCTGTGGATGACCTCACCCTATCTTTTCCATGGTATGGGTCAAACGTTTCCAATCTCCATTATATAAACACATGCACACACTTCACGGGGATAAAGGAAAATAACAACATTTGCCCATGAGAGACCGAAAGGGTGGGATGGGTGCCTAAAACCTTACCATTCCATAACTTAGCTCCAAGACCTTCGATCTATTGGTTTCATATGGATCAGTTTGTCCTTGATGTCTCTCTCTTGAAGTGGCAATATATTTTTTCCCTGTTTTGTGAAAAATAGGATGGAGACTCCATCTCTTTACATTCACCCCATATCGACGACGACCGAAGACCCTTTTTTAAGGGAAGGGTGCGAGACTGCGACACAGTTCTTCCTCAAGGAATCCTCCTCTTTTCCCCCTGAAACTAATGCCGTGCCGATCGGGATGGACACACTATGATATTTAGGGCCTCCTCAAACATGCTAGGTATCCTTGAGATGCAGATAAGAAATACCGTCCGATCCTTCGCAAACTGGCTACCCAATACATCATCTATGACAAAGCACTTTTCAAGAGAAACTTCTATGGATGTCGTTTACATTACATAGAAGGGGATGATATTAAAGGAATGATATAGAAGATCCACAATGGGGAATGTGGGCCCCATATGAATGGTCATATGCTTTACAGGAAGATCATCCGTCAAGGGTACTATTGGACTACCATGGTTCACGACCTCACTACATATGTTCAAAGATGACTCAAATTCCAATAGCTTGCAAACCTCGAACACTTTCCTCCCTTAGACTTGTACAACATAACCTCTCACTTCCCCTTGTCCACCTGGGTTATGGACATCATAGGTAAGGTCACTCCCAAAGCTTCAAATGGTCATGAATTCATCCTGGTCACCATTGGTTACTTCACCAAATTGGTCAAATCTGAGTCATATGCGATGCTGAATGGCAAGAAAGTGGCCAAGTTTATCAGAAAGAACATCATATGTCTATACAAAGTTCCCCATGAGTTAGTATCAGATATTGGGCTCCATTTGGAAGTCGGTTTCATAAACACAAATCTTTTCTCTAACGACTCCAAACTAATGGTGTCGCTAAAGATGCCAATAAAAGCCTCAACACCATAATCAACAAGAGGACTTAGAGTTGTAGAGATTGGGCCGATCGGATACCTTATGTCCTCTGGTGCTATCACACTTCAATAAGAGCACCTACTAGGGATACCCTTTATTTTCTAGTGTACGATATGGAAGAAGTCCTACCCATTGAGTGGGACATGCCTTCCCTACGTATCCTGCTCGAAAGTAAAGTTAGCAAAGAAGAATGGCATCAGAGCCGCTTTGATGAATTATCATTCTTGGATGAAAAGAGGCTTAAGGCTCTATATCTTATACATAGGTACCATCATAGGATAGCGTGATCATTAAATCGAAAAGTCAAGGACCGTGGTGTCCAAGAAGGAGAACTTGACAGTCTGGGACCCCAGAGATAAATTCAAATCGAATTGGAGCGGCTACATCATGAAGAAAATTCTCTTAGGAAGCGACGCGATGTTCACAGATCTCAATGGAGAAGAGATGCCGCATCCAGTCAATCTGGACCGTCTCAAGAATTATACCCTTAGTCTAAAATCTCGATGTGCTATGAATCTTCTCACCCCCATTCTATTATAAAAAAAATCTTCATTTTCCCTAACACAGAACTACATTGGACTTGATCCTCTCAAAATAACTCCTCTTTCCAAAATGAAACTCATGAGAATTTTCAAACCCCCAGAGATACGTAGGCAGCCCATGCTCTACACATGGGTTCGGTCCCCTTATTTTTTCATAAAATGTTATTCTTTTCTAACCTTTGAGAATGACGATCCATTTTATCATTTACATGAATAAAAGGATTATGTACTCCTTAGCGATGAGTATAGATAATTCAAATTCAAAACTCATCAAGAGGCATAATAAAATATGATTAAAATTAATTTTTATATTTGGTAAGGAAAACAACACTATTATATGAAGTATCAACGAAGGGAGTTAAATAAACCATTCCCTTCCACTGACCAAACCATTATTGAACAAACCTAACCCTAAACGAAGTTAAAAAAAAACTTATTCGAAATCCCTCCCAAAATAAAAAAACACAAAACACTGAAATTACCATAGCTTCATAAAACATTGCCTTCAACTACTGGACAACCCCGCGTCATCATCTTTACCAATCCTTGGAGGTCCCCATGTTTTCTAATCTTGGTTGACATTTCGTGTGCTCTCCATGGAGCGGTTCGCCATGATAAGCCTGGACAGAATCACATCACCATCCTCCATGGTGTCAAAGGAAATGAACCACCTCTGACCTGTCTCTTATGCCATAATTTTCTCTACTACCCACTTCCATAACCACTTAAGGTAGTCCCCAAACATATTCTAGGCCCCTCCCATAGACTGTAATAGACGAATAGATGGACGATGACACTGCTATAAAGTTCCCACCATGATCCCCAATAATTTAGTAAAATCCTCCATTGGGAAGTTTGTTATGCGAGGGGGCAAAATTTGTTCCCACCCAACATGGCATAGGAGCCACCAGGGGAAATAAAAGGAAGTATGTCTAAGGACCACCAATCGCACATACCTATACTCTTCAAGCTGAAAGATAAGCAGTAAGTCCCGCCACCATGGCACTAACTAGCAAAGATATTGGCCTACATGATCTACAAACCAGTTAACCCAGTTCTCTACAGATGGTTCGAAGCTAAAGAAAGGCCGAATAAATATAGTGGGCATAACTTCCAAGGGATACTCAGGAGGGGCTACTAGACAAAATATCTTTACAAGTAGATAAACAACTTTATCAGGATCCCCCTCAAAAAGTAAAAACGACCCTTATTCCAAGCATCCAGACCGTTTAGGGTCTCCACCAACACCACCACCACAGGATTGGGCGGTAAGAAATGCACACCGTTATCTTAGCCACCTGGTTATCCGCTATCAAGTCCCTCGTCACCAGAAATAGCCTCACAGTAAGGCCTAAGGCGACAATTTTGACAAAGACATCATCCTTAAAACCCCTTAAACGCACTGGATAAATAAATACCTGGAGAGAAATAGCCCCTTCGGTAACCAACGGTCGAACCGCTAAGGGAGATATATGAAGCAACTCCTCTAGAAGCTCCCATGGAGAATGGAAAAAATCGAGCATAGCTGTCGCCACACTGGGGTTGACCCCTATCATGGCCGAGAATTATTCATAGGTGGGATAGACCTCGTTTAGGTCAAAATGAAAGACATGGTCCTCAGGGTACCAAAACTGTACCGCCACTGCTGGCAGATTTCAGTTTATGGCTTGGTTATGCCAAAGGGAAACCCGACACAGGTTGAAATCACTGTAATCCATATTGTATAAGCACATGACCTCCAGACCATTAAGGTAAGAAGCAAATCCTTCTTACATGGGAACGACCATTTGAAAATGAGAAATATGAAGAAAGAAGAGAAATGTGGGTATTGGTGGAGAAAGCACATCCCACACCCCTCCTTTTAAAATCAATATCCTTGACAAAATATCTCGAAACCCGATTAAATTTCATCCCTACAAGAGTACTCTAATGTGCAGGAAAGTTAAAGCAAAGCCTTGGGATGATTTAACTTGACCCCCATGCCGATAAACAGGTCAATGGATATGCCGATTGGCAACCCCTATTTTGGATAATTCCATCTTTCCTCTTTTATTCAAATCAATTTCAAAAATCTCCTTATTTCAAAAAATCACCCTCGAGTTATTTACTTATTTTCTCTCAAGAAAAAATCAATTTTATTCTCAAAATAAATTCTTGCTCAAAAATCTTTTCCCTCAGTTAATTAATTTTACTTTTTTTTAATAATAATGAACATTACACCTTTCATTATTATGTCCATACTTATCTCTACCTTTACCTAAGATAAACACTCTCAGCAAAAAAATTAAAACTGCATATAGGATAGGTCACTAAATCAAGAAAAATGCCAAAAAAGGAAAGTGCATATTTCTTCATATATATATATATATATATATATATATATATATATATATATATATATTGCGTCACTTGGTTAAATTTTGAAGATAGAAAGAAAAATAAAGATATACAAATGGGACTTCACCCGAACCTTCAATTCTCTCTCTAGCCCTTAACCCCCACGACAGACGTGCTTTCCCCTGCGACAAACGGTGGATCCTCCACTCCGAGAACCTGAACCCTCATCTGAGGTGGCAAGAGGCACAAAACATGAAGGAGTTGACTTCTTGATATAATCCGACATGGAGTCAATCAAGTCCTTAATGTCCCTCAGCCAGGTGGTCGACACTAAAACATACTTCAAGTAAATAAGCAATAAGAAAAAGGCAAATCAACTAGTGAAGAAGAAAAAATAATCAACAGAATAAGAGGAAGAGAAAGGATATACCTCAGGATGGAAGGCCTCATTAGTAATTCCCGTCAATCCAAACACCGACGCATGAGGACAGTGAGGCACGCTCAGTAACTCTCCACTACTCAGTAAAAAATTATTGGATGGGCAGTGACCTAAATAATTGGAGCCTCCTCTGTCACCGCCAACATGCCACCACCAGCACTGTGGGGCGATCCCACTGGTGCTCTTTTACCCCTGTCAAAAGTCGTTGTGAGTGGAGGCACATTCTCTATGTCATAGATACAAGAGGGTATTAACAAATTTATCACAAAATCATGATGATCATAGCTCGTCAATGTATATCTATAATGAACATGAGCCTCTACAATCATTGGTGATGCTCGTGCATCGTCTGACATCTCTCTCAACAGCCTCATGTACATCACCTATTCCTCCACAATCTATCTCACCATCCTCTTCCCTAGGTACCAAATGTACCCAAACTCATGCGTGATCAACCGCTACATATGCACATGTAGTCCCATCACCCCCATATCTTACTGAGTCACATCTAGGGGTACATAGTCACCTACAATCCTCAACAAAGAATAAACATCTACTCAATGAATGAAGAGGCCAAAAGAAGACAGAAAAATGAAAGATAACCAGATCACTCGTTAGGGTGTTTAGAGCTCGTCGCATGTCCACCAAAGACAAGGACTGATTTGACCGTCGGTTAGACTTCTGCTAACGAAACATCTGACAGAATGCCCCTAAGTCCTCATCCTTTAGGACTATCAACCCCGCATTATACCCTATCACCTTATAGCACCATGTCTACCAAAGGCAAGAATTAACAAAAATAGAACAAAAGAAAAAAGAAAGGAAGTGCATAAAAAGAGGAAAATAGATACAAAGTTTCCTCAAGAAGATACGTGGCTTTCATAAAAGTCTATTAGAAGCACCAGATAAAAGCATCTAAAGAAGAATAACAGGACACCAAGGTTAGGCTCCCCCAATCATACAACTGGACGCCAAAAATTGTCCTCAAATATGGCAAGAACCAAATATGGACGACATCACCACTCGTTGCCACAAAAAATCCACCTGACAAAAGTAAAATAAATAGACGGAGAAATATTTGAGGACAAATTTTGACGTCCACCCTCCAATTCAGGAGTGTCTCCTTCAAAGAAAAAATTCGGTTAGAGTCTCCAAATACGATCCTACCTACACTATCTCCAGTGTCAACCTTAATATGCGGTCCATGACTATCTAAAATCCTTCGCAATTAACCCTAGTAAGATGTTGAACATCTATGGCAGTGACCGTCATCTCCCCAAAGACAAGATGAAATGTGTGGGTAGTGTCCCACCACCTATCCCCCAGAGCACACAACATTACAGTAGAACGCAGTTTCTCATCCAAAGTCTGCACCAAATGACCAAAATCGGCATATGAAACCATCTAGCACACCACAACAGAGATTTTCACCCTAAACCTCCTTTAGCCCCATCATCCCACCGAGACTGAATGCTTGAAGGACAAATGTCAGTTTACAAAAGACGAAGAAGAAAAAAATTTCATTGGCACAAAGAGGAAAGAGAAAAATGAAATGGAATACCGAAGGTCACTATACTTACGTAACCACTAGGGTTCCTCACCCTAGACAAACTATGGTATGTCGGCTCGCGTAGTAGGATACGCTCCCTTTTTATAGAAGTCTAAGGGGATTATCGATTGGTAACCCCCTGAGCATATTGATCAGCAACTACCTTTTCCTCTTCCCAAGGTAAACTAGGAGTTCATGCCCTTATCTATTCGCACCTTCCTAAGACTGCCTATCCGCACCCTCCTCCAAATTTTGTACAAAAAATGGCAAAAAAATCAAATTTTTTTAGAAATTACACAAAAAACACCCAAAATTCCCTGAAAAATATGGAACATCAATTTCTTTAAGAAAATAATCTTTTGAAAGCACTAATCCCCTTACAAACTCTCGAAATCCCCAGACGGATTAATCTTACTCTCTTATACACATATCGTCATCATATTCTGCAAGTAGAACTAATAATGCACCCACATCCAGATCTATTACAATTCCTAGCTAGGACCCCTAAACTAAATCATCCCCCAGTGGGGGTATTAAAATAACACAATCACCAGTGGAACCACAAGTGTAACTTCACCCCAAGGTAATTTATAATTCCCTAGGAGATCAATTCCTCACCTCACAACTCAAGGTCATTAGAATTTACCTCCCCTGAGATTGGTCCTCACAACTTAAGGTTCTCAAAATTAACCTCAACCTCATAAATGGTCATCACAACTCAAGGTCCTCAGAATTAACTTCGACCCATATAATTGGTCTCTATGACTTAAGGTCCCCAAAATTGATGTCGACCCTCAGACTAGTCATCACAACTTACGGTCCTTAGAATTGACCTTAGTCCTAAAAAATGGTCGTCACAACTCAAGGTCGTCAGAATTGAACTCGCCTCATAGACTCGGTCGCCATAACTTAAGGTCCTCATAATTGACCTCGACCCTCATAATGGTTGTCATAACTTAAGGTCCTCAGAATTGACATTGACCCTTAAAATTGGTTGTCACTAATCAAGGTCCTTGGAATTGACCTCGACCCATAGAATCAGTTGTTATAACTTAAGGTCCTCAGAATTGACCTCTACAGAATGGTCGTCATAACTTAAGGTCCTGAGAATTGACACTGGCCCTAAAAAATGGTTATCACAACTCAAAGTCGTCAGAATTGACCTCGACCCACATAATTGGTCGCCACAACTTAAGGTCCTCATAATTGACCTCGACCCTGAGAATTGGTCATCACAAAGGTCTTCATAATTTTCCTCGACCACCCATAGAATTAGTCACCATAACTTTAGGTCCTCAGAATTGAACTTGTCCCACAAAAATGGTCATCACAACTTAAGGTCCTCAGAGTTGACCTCGACCCTCAGAATGGTCGTCACAACTTAAGGTCCTTAGAATTTATCTCGGCTCTACAAAATGATCGTCATAACTTAAGTTCCTCAAAATTGACCTCTGCCCTCAGAAATGGTTGTCACAACTTAAGGTCCTCATAATTGACCTTGACCCTCAGAATAGCTTTCCAAAACTTTAGGTCCTTGAAATTGGCCTCAACCCTCAGAATCGATCATCACAATTTAAAATTCTCAGAATTTACCTCGGACCTCGAAATCGGTTGCCATAACTTAAGGTCCTCAGAATTGACCTCAACTTTCAGAATCAGTTGCCACAATTTTAGGTTCTCATAACCTCGACGCTCAGAATTGGTCGTCATAAATTTAGGCCCTTAGATTTGACCTTATCCCTCAGAATTTGTCTGTACAGCTCAAGGTCCTCAAAATCAGGCTTTGAGCTACTGAAGTGGTCATCCCCAACACAACTTGAGAGTTACCATTGACCGACTAAATCTGTCACCCCCAATATTTTTTTAGGTCCTCACAATCAACTTCGACCCATTAAATTGGTTTCCCTATCCCTTTAGAAACCAATCGTAACACATCTTTGACATGTTGAATCGGTCATCTTCATCTCCTTAGGTCCTTAGAACTAACCTCGTCCCACCGAATCGATTAATCCCACCCTCTAGGTCCACAGAATTGACCTAAAAATCCTTTTCCCTAACGTCGATATGATGTCTATTATTCAGCACACTACACTTTATTGCCTTAGTGGAAGCTCAATGAAATTTTGAAGTGCTCGAAATACCCTTTCCAACGATCCACCCAATGCACGAATTGGCCTTGCAGTTTGGACAAACTATCCGTTTTACTTCAAAAACTGATCTAGAGGGTATTAGGCGCTCTCGATCCTCATTTGACTCGATCAAATTTATCGTATAAGTGGAATCTCAATGAATCTTATAAGGTCTCTTAAAACCCTTTCCAAAGGTCCTCCCCGTGCATGAATCGACCTTACAGTACGGAGGAATGATCCATTTTACACCAAAATAGATTTGGAGGCCATCGTGCAATCCCGAGACCCATTTGACTCTGGTCAGCTCTTCACCTTAAATGAAGCTAAATTTATATTCAAAAAGATCTAAATACCCTTTTTAATGGTCCACCATGTGTGCGAATTAACCTTACGGTATGGACGAACAAGCCATTTTACTATAGAGGGTCATTGGGCACTTTTAGGCCTCGTTTGACGATGGTTAACTCTCTGGACTGAATAAAACTAAATGAAATCTTTATGGGGAATGAATAACCTTTCCAATGGTCCATATCATGCTCAAATTGTCCTTACTGTTCGGATGAATGATCCGTTTTACTCTAGGAATTTATTTCCCAATAACTAAAGGTGCTTTTAGGCCTCATTTGACTTCGGTCAGCTCCCAAACTCAAGAGTGGATCAATGGATTCTTAAAAGTCTTTGAATACCCTTTCTGATGTTCTACCCCTTTGTACGATTCTGACTTATGGTTCACATTTTATGGCCATTTTTTCGAAAAAAATGCCTCAGATTGCCAAATGGCACCCCAGGACCCTACCTATTGGTAGCATGTCTAGGCTTCTATTATGATAGGCAGATCTAGGACCATGCTGATCGACACAACCCTTAGCCCTATAAATAGAGGCCATGACCTCACTTTGAAAATCACCCCTGAACATCCCTCTTAGAAATTCAGAGAACATTCTCTCGAATTCATATATGGTCGTCCATTAAAAACCCATTTCCCACATTCCTTCCATTATTTTCATACTCTTTTGAGTAAATTCTCACACATCTCCTCATGCCACCATCCTCTCATCGTGACATTAGCACATCTAAAATTAAGATCCACTTCAAGTCTTCACAAGGAGGTTCAATTCTCCCCATTCGTCTTTAAATTCTCTTATTTTTGCATTAGATATTTCATTTCCACTTTAGGGCGTTAGTTCATTATAACACATATCTTCATGTCAAGCTTTTTATTACTAATATTTTCACATACTTTATTTTCATAATAAAATCCAAAAACAAGAAAAAAGGGTTTACTTATAAATTCCAAATGGGGAATTCTCATAACATTGTCTCACACTAAAACATCATTAATTATAGTAAAAGCATGGCAATCGCTCAAATAAGCTATGATACCAATTTGTAAATGCACGGTGGGATACTGATTAAACTGAATTCGTAAATTTTCAAGTTAACCTTATTTAATTGGGGCCAATTTTTAATCCAATTTAATTCCGACCTAAAACATTCATCTAGGTGTAGTGGATCATGCCAACACAAACAAATATGAATTGTTGACTTGCAGATTTTAGAAAAAATCCCCAAAGGGAAAAGCCTTTTATTTCACTAATAATATACTCACAACACAATGATTACAAATAAAATCTGCAAAGAATTTATCGCAGCAAACTCGCATAGGATGCAACATAAATCATCATTGAATCAACCTCGAAAGATCCACAAAGATACGTAGTCCAGTCAACCCAGGAACACCCACTAGTACTCCTTTTGATATGTAGTCACGTCAGGCCAACACCTCTCTCAGGTGGCACCTAGATCAGCAGTAGCTTATCCTCCCTACAATAGAAACTCAAGAAAAACCGTATCTTGTGTTCCAATACAATTCACTAAAAACTATTGGGATTTGTGAATTGAAAACAAAAGGATTTGAACCCTAAATGAAGAAGACAAAGGTAATATGTTGTTAGTAGTTTTTGCAAAATGAAAAATGTCAGGTCTTCTTAACGAAAACAGAGTGGTTTAACACGCTTTATATAAAAAATTTAAGGCGGCGCATCGCTCGAACGAGATCTAAAGTCTCTCGAACGACATCTTCGCATGACATGGCCTTATCACTTGAACGACAGGCAGTGGTCGCTCGAACGACCAGCGTGAAAAAAATATTTTTTTATTTCGATAAAAAACTCCGCCTCAACACTTAGAAAAAATTCTTTTTGACGAAAAGTAACACCTCAACACTTAGAAAATATTTTAGAAAAATTATCCTAACAATCTTTATGAACCGTAAAGTAACCAAAACACAACCTTACTAAAATTAATCTCGCGGATGCTAGAATGTCGATGAACGTTGATATTCGGATCCGTCTTGAGGCATGATTTAACTTGAATAAGTCTTCGACAGTTTTAGAGGTATACGACATACCAAAATGTAAACAGGACTTATAAAATATGTCCTTACATATATCCCCTATGTCTATGCTGGTACAAAATAAAAATATCTGAATCATCAAATTAAAATTCCTATACAAATATAATACCCTCCCATGAACCCCAAACTGAAAAGGTACTAAACATCTAAGTCTAAAAATTTTCTTCAAAAATCTTCAACATTAAATCTTTAAGCTTTTCTCATCAGGGTGTGCAAAATAATGATCTTCAATCTTGTACCCACGCACATGAGATAAAGCAAAAACCTTCGTGACGCATCGAGTTTAAAATTATATAAGAATAAATCAATCATCAATAATTAAATCTCCCTCATAATGCAAACTCCCCTATAATTCGTTCTCCCCCTTTTTATTTGTCCGAACTAGACAAGGAAAAGAATAAAGAAAACATGGAGTGTCACGACAAATATGCATAGCAAACATGAATCAAACTACGATCATGCAAAGGAGTAACTCAAAAGCTTTCAACAAATAATTTTTTATTTTTCAAATTTTCATACAAAAAATGCAAAAATAATTTTACAAAAATCACACACCATGAATTCGCACAAAGACGACCAAATCCTGGAAACATAATGAATGGGTGTGAACAATTAAATAGGCAAATCGGTGCAATCACGCATAACATAGGTGCACAATGAATATGCGTACTCCTAACGAATGAATCTTAAAATCGTCCTTAGGTGTTGAAAATATGAATTTAGATGACACCGTCTTAATCTAATCGACAAATCAAAGTCAGACACGATTTTCACACCAATAACATCTAAAAATATGCAACACTTTTCATGACTTTGTCAAGACGTGCAAACCCGTTTTATATTCCATCCAAACTCCCTCATAAATAATAATGCTTTTTTTAAGTGATGAAACTAAGCTAAATTGACCCACTTTTGGCATGTTTTTCTTTTTATTTCATATGAATTTTTTTGGGATCTTTTCAACCTCTTTGGACCTTGGCTTCTGTTTTTGTGCCATACATTTTCTAGGTCTGATTTAAATGGTGGATTAATCTAAAAGGATAAATGAGTACCTTTCATAGCCCTTCCACATTTTTCAAATATACAAACTCACAACAATGGTTCTTACATGCACTATTTTCATTGTCAAGTTTTATTGCATTTGGTTCGTTTTAAAGACCAACATGTGATAGATAAGAACAATAGTCAAATAAATTCATGCAAGTGTGCATTAAAGGAAATCATGAGTCAAACCTGTAGGTAGTAACAATAAATCACATCTCAATGACTCCAAACATTGTAAATCACAAAAATGAAATGATGATGCATATCAAAATCCTATCAAAGAGTCACATGGATATGGAATGAAATTGTTACTCGCTCATCCTAAATGTCCTTCCATAACTAGTGCAAAGTAAAATACAAAAATCTTTTTGACTTTTCCAAAAAAATTATCAAAATAAAATCTTTTTGTATTTTTCAAAATTTTTATCAAAAACAAAAACTAAAGCAAAAAGTACACAAGTCATAACACTAGAAAGAATATATCATGAAGCATTATTACCGTATGACAAACATGCAAACACAATCATCTATATGATATATCTAGAGAAGAATCATGTGCAAGCAACTGAGAATCAACTAGTCTAATATCTAGTGCCTCTAAAAGTGCTTTCCTAACCTAAATAGGTGTCAAAGGATGCATAGGGGTTTTGGGAACCAAAGGAATACTAGTTTTAAACTTCCTAGGACTTCTTCCAAGATCAAAACAAAAATGCCTAAGGTGACCTTTCCTACCAGAATGTAAACATATGTAAACGGGTGGAACAACACCTATGGGTTGACCTTTTCGAACGTCCTTAGGATTTATTGATCCTCTAAAACAAATAATGGTCTTGGCTTTAATACTTGAAACATGAGAACACGACGAGTCACTACCATTGCCACCAACACTACTCGAGTCTATCAAATCATTTTTCAACTCCAAAATTTTTGACTCAAGAAAAGAATTAGACTCTTCCAATTTTAGTCACTCCTTATTTAAATTTCTAACTATTCATATAAGGTTATCACGTTCTACCTTAAAATACGCACACTTATCCTAAAGAGTCTTCTCACGTGCAACAAACTCATCGATTAAAATATTTTTATCCTCATTGACACAAACACAAATCCTAGAGTTTTAAACTCCTCCAATCATTTTTCTAAAAATAGGACTCTAACATCACTCTCCTTTTTGGACATTTTTAACGCATTAAAGTCATGGTCCAAAGAAACAAATTTCTCATGATAAAAATATCTTTGACTTTGAATCGTTTGCAAAAGATCGATAGAGGATTTAAAACGAGAATTTTCTTTTTTTTAAAAATCGATTCTTTTAGAAAACATCAAATTCAAACTATTTAAATCATCACAATTATAACCCGTGTCATCAAAGGGGGGCATCCAATTACGTAAGTGCTCCATTGGAAAAATTGCGATTTTTCACAAAACATATTTTAAAAAAATGAAAATCACAAAATTTTGCAGAAAATAAGGATCACTCGATAAATTAGAGAAACTCGCTCTGATACCAGTTTGTAAAAGTATGGTGATCTCTTAAATAAGCCCTGATAATAATTTGTAATTGCGCAGTGTGATACTAGTTAAACCGAATTCACAAATTTCCAAGTTAACATTATTTAATCGGGTGTTAATTTTTAATCCAATTTAATTCAATACTAAAACAGGCATCTAGGTGCAGTGGATCATGCCAACACAAACAAATATGAATTGTTGACTCACAGATTTCAGAAAAAAATTTCGAAAGGAAAAAACTTTTATTTCACTAATAATACTATCATAGGCCTCAACCTAAATCAACAATGAATCAATCTGGGAATATTTACAAAGACATGCAGTCCAGTCAGCCCAGGAACACCCACGAGTACTCCCTTTGACATGCAGTCAAGTCAGCCCAACACCTCCCTCAAGTGGCACCTAAATCAGCAGTAGGTTATCCTACCTACAAGATAAACTCTCTCAAAACTATATCTTGGGTTCCAAAACAATTCACTAAAAACTAATGGGATTTGTGAATTGAAAACAAAAAGGATTTGAACCCTAAATGAAGAAGACAAAGGTAATATGTTGTTAGTAGTTTTTGCAAAATGAAAAATATCAGGTCTTCTTAACGAAAACAGAGTGGTTTAACATCCTTTATATCAAAATCTTAAGGCGGCGCATCGCTCGAACGAGATCTAAAGTCTCTAGAATGAAACCTCATTGTCGCTCGAACGACATCTTCGCATGACATGGCCTTGTCACTTGAACGACAGGCAGTGGTCGCTCGAACGACCAGCGTGAAAAAAAAAATTATTTCGATAAAAAACTCCGCCTCAACACTTAGAATTTTATTTTTTCTAAAAAGCAACCCATCAACACTTACAAAATATTTTAGAAAAATTATTAACCAAAACATAACCTTATCAAAATTAATCTTGCAGAGGCTTGAATGTTAAAGAATGTTGATATTCGGATCCATTTTGATGCACGATTGAACTTGAATAAGTCTTTGATGGTTGTAGTGGTATGCGACATACTAAAATATAAACATGACTTATAAAAGATTTCCTAACAACTACATGCACATATAAGGAAAGTCCCAGGTTGGTTTATGGGTTAAAACCCACCTTGTATTATCTTTGAACTACATGGACTTTAATGCCCCTTAGAGCTACATAGGCATCTTGAGTAGATCCCTAGACTCGAGTCCTCCCATTAACATTTTTTACCTTGTTCTTCTTATATATTCTTAATATATATTTTATATGATTGCTTGCTTGTGTCTTATCTGATATACACATTCATTTTTTATAACGATTTCTGAATCATAAAACACTTACAGTATACTTTGAATTACTATTTTGGGAACATTCCTAATGATGACTTCACTCTGCCTTTATCCAGGACGCGAGTCGAGTGTGTGTCCATCCCTAATATTGTCTCCCTCTCTCTTCCCAGGTGGTGGAAAAAAGGGACACAGAAAGGTCTCGTGCCCTCTTTACTTTGGGAGTGCTTCGACCGTCGTCGGTGTGGGGTGAATGTAAAGATATGGACTCACCAAACTATTTTGTACAAAACACGCAAAAGAACATGCCGCCGCCTCGAGAAAGCAGCATCAAAGACAAACTGATGCTTACAAAACCAATAGTTCAAAGGTTCGGGGGCTAAGTTACGGAATGGGAAGGTGTTAGGCATCAATCTCATCCTTTAGGTCTCTTATGGTCTTGTTTTACTATTTTCCTTTATTTCTCCGTGAAGTGTGTGTGCGTGTATATAGAAATGGAGATCGTAATTTCCCAACTCATACCATGAAAGAGATAGAGCGAGGTCTTCCATAGGAATGTTCCCAAAATAATATTTAGAAAAGAATCGATTTATGCATTGTTCGAAGTATTGATCATTATGATGAAATGATAATATATGTTAATAAAATGCAAATAAGGGTCATAAATATAATGTATATTTAAAATAACGTATAAAAGAAAAGGATGAAAATGCAAAAATGGGAATCTGGGAAAAATAAAAAAAAATCGAAAATTGGACTCGAGTCTCGGGTTTTAGCACAAAATGCCTAGGTAGCATATAAAGGCATCAAAGTCCACATAATTATCATGTGGCATAAGGGTGGGTTCTATCCCATACATTCGAATGGGAATTTATTATATGTGTGTGTGTGTGTGTGTGTGTAGAAAAATGTATATTACTTTTGAGAATTTTTTATGGATAATATTATTGGAATTTATAGGTGTAACCCTCTTTTTTTAATAGAAAATAAAGTATGTGCAATATAACTAAAAAAAAAATTTTATTATGAATTAATGTACTAGAAAATAAAATATTTTACTTTTGAGATATTAATGTGTATGAACTAAAGAAAAATCTAGATTATGAATTAATGTAATTAATTCAAAAATAAGAAATTTAAAGAGAGAAAGAAGGATTTTGGACCTTCTTTGGAGAATTAAAGCTTGATTTTGATCTTTGATGAGCTCTCTTGAATGTCGAAATTAATGTTGGATGTGATAGAATTAGATTTTTCCAAATTAGGTATGAAAAGTATGGGAATGTAAGATGGAAAGGAATTTCACACAAGGAAACTTTGCTGATTGCAAGATAATATTGGTGAGATCACTTATATTGACGGATATGAGTTCTACTTTGGGATTAAGGTAATTCCCTCAATTTATATGGTAAGGGGGTGACGATAGACATAGCCCTAGCCCTGCTAATCAGCAGTAACCCTAGGCACAATACCGATAGGCAGGGAAATGGATCTACCAATCGGGAGTCTAGTGCAAATTTTCCAGAAAAATGGTCGTAGAATGCAATTCATTGATCCAAATTGAGCATAGGGCATACCATTAGAAAGGTAATTCAGAGACATTCAAGAGTCCTTTAGGCCACTCCTGGGTCTTAGAGTTGACTTTGGGTCAAACGGGGCTCGAAAGCACTCATCAGTCCTTTGGGCAGGAGATCATCGGACATAAATGGATCATACATCTGAATGGTAAGCTAGAATCATGCATGGGGAAGACCATTTTAAAGGTTATGCGAGGTACTTTGACATTCCAATGAGCTTCACTCGGTTCGAAAAGTTAATCTTGTCCAATCACCCACGACCTTTCAAAGTAAAATAGGTTGCTCATTAGTACTGTAAGGCTGATTCATGCACGGGGAAGACTGTTGGAAAGGGTATTTAATGCCTTTAAAATGTTCATTAAGTCTCGTTCTAGCTGAAGAGTTGACCTTGGTCAATTAGAGCTGGGAGTGCCTAGTGGCCTCCGAGTCAATTTTAGGAGAAAATGGATCGTTCACCTGAATGCTTATATCGTTTCATGAATGGGGAGGGCCATTACAAAGGAGTTTCAGTGACCTTATAAGATTCAAAGAGTTTTCACTCTGACGATGAAGTTGACTGGGGTCAAATCGGGGCACGCGAGTGCCCAATGGCCTCTAAATTGATTTTTAATCGGAAAATGGTTCATTTGTCTGAACCATTCTGCCGATTCGAGCACAATGTAGACCGTTTGATAGGTGATTCAGAGAACTTAAAATATTCATTCAGTTTTTTCTCTAACAATAGAGCTGACCGGAGTCAAATGGGGCTCAGGAGCTCCTGATGGCCTCTAGATTTGTACTCGGAGTATGACCTGGGTTTTGTAGTGAAATGAAGAGGTACTAGGAACCTAAGGAGAGACTTAGGGGATCTAGAATACGATGTCTATAGAGCCCCTCGACGGGTGAGCTTGGAACAAGTGAAAGCCATCGAATAGACACTACATGATGTTTAGGAAAGAGGCCAATTCTTGTGGACCTACAAGGATGACGATAACCAATTCAGAGGGTTGAGGCTGATTCTGAGGTGCTAAAGAAATGTTGAGGATGGTTTATTCTATGGATCGAGGTCAATTCTAGGGTAGGTAGTGACCAATTCTAAGGGTCCAAGCCAATTATGAGGGCTTAAGTGAGAGCAACCAATTCTGGGGATGAGGTCAATTATGAGGACCTTAAGTTGTAGTGACCAATTTTATGGGTTGAAGCCAGTTTGATGGCCTTAATTTGTAGGGATCAATTCTTCGGGTCGAGGTCAATTCGGAGGAACTTAAATTGTAAAGACCAATTCTGAGGGTCGAAGCCAATTATAAGGGCTTTGAGTTGGGAGTGACCAATTCTGCGGATCGAAGCCAATTCTGAGAATCGAAACCAATTTTGAGGAATTAAGTAGGAGTGACCAATTATGCAGGTTAATGCCAATTCTGAGGGCTTTAAGTAGGGCTGACCAATTTTGTGGGTCGAAGCTAATTATGAGGGCTTAAGTAGAGGCGACCAATTATGTGGGCTGAGGTCAATTCAAAGGAACTTAAGTTGTAGTTTTCTTGGGGAAATTTGGAAACTCCAGTGGGAAAAAAGGTATTGTTCCGAGGATTTGGTGTAGGCATGCTGTGGAATTTTTTGATTTCTACAGTGTCCTTTGGAGACATTGTTGGGGAGATATCCAATTGATTTTGGGAATTTTATTAGGGAAGTAAGTGTTTTGTCGGGGAATTTAGTTTTGTATTAAAAATGTTTTCTTAGTGAAAAAAGGTTCTAAAATTCATTACGTAATTTTAGGAATTTTCTGGGGTGTTTTCGAGATTTTTCAAATTTTTTTATAGAATTTTTGTACAAAATTTAAGGGAGGTGCTGACTGGAAGAGTGTAGGAGGTGCCAAACGATAATGGCATAATATTTTAGGCTTCCTCGAGCAAGTGAAGGGACAGTGCCAATCTGTATGTTGTTGGGTGATGTCGATTCGCATGACCCTTAGCCTCCTATAAAAAGGCAGCGAGATTTCCTCATTTTTCACCGCTTCCAGATCTTCTCTCTTATGCCTTTCATTTCTACAAACTGTTCTAGCGTTCTTTTCCCCTATAACACTAAAAAATGGTAGATTTTTCAAGCAGTGCGATCCATATGGCATGGTTGAGTGTTGTAGACTGGCGCGTTAGGAGTGGCGGTCCAGAGTGCCCCTAGTGCTGGGTAGTTAGAATGATTTCAACTGGTTCGAGCCAGTTGAGGATGAGTGGACTCTTTTATGTGAGCCGACACACCATCGATCTAGGGTGGTGAACCCTAGTGTCTATGTAAGTGTTAATGACCTTTGGTATTTGTTTTTCTTTTCTTAGTGACATTTCCTTATGTTTTAAATTTTGACAAGGGTTTTTTCTTTTATCTTTGACAGCTTGATATTTTTGCATCAAACATGTGTTCTCGAGGAACGCCGAGATTTAAGGATGTTTGGGAGAACCTTCTACCAATGGTGCGTTGGGTCATGTCATCGACCAGCTTTGGCAGTCTGGCGTCTGCACTGGATGAGACACCTCGTTCAACGACCGTCCTTTGCTCTTTGGGGGAGAGGTGGTGGGATACCACCCCCACCATGCATTTTAGCTTTGGGGAGATGACAGTGACTCTCATCGCTGTTCAACATCTGCTGGGTTGAATTGTGAGGAGGTCCAGATAGAGGTCGACCAGGATTTACAGGTGACGTCGACGATGGTGCAGGCGTCATTAGGTGATGCTAGGAGGATAGTATTTGGGGACTCCATCCGTTTGTCTGTTCTGAAGATGGTTGTTTTAGTCAATGGATCGACGAGACTGACAGCCTGCAGATGCGACAAATGGCCCGTTTGTTTATTCCGCTTTTGTTAGGAGGGTTTTTGGTGGCCACGTCGTCCATTTGTGGTTTTTACCTTATTTGAGATTATTTTCGAATATCCCTCTCTTTGACTGGAGGAGAATGACTTTGGTGACACTTTATTCTTCTCTAGACGCATTTAGCCGGTGCTGCCGAAAAACCTTTATTAGCGCCATGTATCTTATGGATATATTATTTATTTTGTGCATTTCCCTTCATGCATTTTCTTCTTTTGATTCCTAATCCTTTCTCCTTTGTAGACTTGATTTTATGAGGTGATTCGTCTTAATGCCCAACTAATAGGTTTGAAGTTTGAGTCTGTTGGGGACTTCTACCGTATGTATGTAACACCCCATATTTTCGAGTATTTGAATTTAATTAATTTGGTAATTAATTAGTTTTATTTTAAATTATGCAAGAGAAGTAATTTAATTGAATTGAGTAATAATGTGGTTATTAAATATTAATTGACAGTGAGATAATGATTAATATTATGAATTGAATTTAGTAAGTGAATAGTAATTGATGTATGGAAATTATTACGCATAATAACGAGTGATATTGGCGTAATTGGAATTATCTCAACTAGGAGTCGTGTGTAGACTAATTTGGGGTCGAGATGGAATAATTATGTAGAGTGACTCGGATGATGATTTTCAGGTCACCGATGATTCCTAAAGGGTCAAAATATTCAGCATAGTATACCCGAATGTGTCGATTGGGTCCCGATGCATTTTTAGGCTAAATCGGCACCGTATAGGGGCGTTTTAGTCATTTGAGAAATGAGGGTTAGGAGACCTATGAATTTCTAACTCCTTTATATAATGTTAGATAAGAAGGTATAGGGTTAGAAAGTCAAAATACAACAAGAGTCCATTTGAGAACAAAAGGAGAGAGTTCTTAGAGCTTTTGAAGAGATTTTTGGAGCTTTCATCTTGTTCTGGCACCATAAACCTCTTGGGAAGGAAGATTGGAGGAGGAAACATTCAAAACCATCACCAAGCCATGAAATCAGACCCTACTGATCAAAGGCAAGTGTTTATATACAAGTTATTTGCATTTATAATACCCATGTGCCTAGGGTTTCATCATGTTTTGATTAAAGTGATAATTCTTGGAAGAAAACAATGATTTAAACGCATGTTTGGGTAGGAATTACATGTACAAGGATTTAATATCAGTAGAGGATAATAGATTAGAGATTTTTTGTTATTATCCACGAATTAAATATGGGTTTTTGATGAATAATGGCGAAAGAACATAAAACCTAGGGTTTTGAGGACTAGATGTTTAAATCCCTTATTGAATGAAAATTGTAAGGTTTTTATGTCGTGTTTACATTAGAAATCATCCTAATGCATCTAGAAATGGTTAGGGACAATTGGTTTGAAATTTTGTGAAGAAATATGTAAGTTATATAGGTGTTAATAGTGAAAAACACACTTGGGTAAGAAAAATGATGGTACAACAGGTTTTCGAATTGATTCGGCTAAGAGGCTAATCGATTTGTCAAGATGAAAGGATTAGGCCTCCTAGAGAATCGATTCGGTTTCCCAAAAAACATACGAATTCTCCTTTTTAGATTAGAAATCCTAATTTTTTTTGGAAAAACTTTCAGGACATTATTAGAATATAATGAGGGATCTATCATATTGCGGTAGGCCATGATATGGTTATGGGAATTAAGCCTTATCGAGAGAATTAAGACGATAATTTAATGGGATTAAATGATAATGTAATTAATTCGCAAGAATGAGTATGTAATTACGGGAAAGCGTGAGTGAGATTATGGTATGGACCTGTAGGGTAAGGAAGACTTAGTTACTGAAATAAGACAAGGGGTAACTGGGACCCTTAGAGTAGAGAATAACTCTCCATTAAATATGATAGTGAGAATAATCGTAAATTGAATGCATGGTGAGTATTGGAGCGATATATACTACGTACAAATGATGATAATTAAGTTGTGTGAATACCTACTGAATATATATAGGTTATGTGCGTACATATTGTATGATTGATGATATATGTTAACATACCTACGCTGCTTGCTATCACAGAGGTTCTAGCGCAGTGGGTGATCCGACCTTTCCGATTTAAGGGAGGTATGGATTTGTGCCCCAGAACATAGAACTTAGGGCGTCTCACTATGTGTCGTGCATTAGTGTGTCTGGCATGTCATCTGGTTATGTTTGGTATGTTTGTAGCCCAAAGGCTTAGAACTATGTCCGCCTCCACTGCTTATTATTTGATTTTGGGTTCGAGGAGATGTATCGAACCATTTGTCCCTATTTAGTACGATAGGTGTTCGGATTGATAGCATAGTATGGCCATGTTTCACGATGGTTGTTTTGAGAGACGCGGTAATGATGTATATATATATATATATATATATATATATATATATATATATATACCAATGTGAACATTCTACTAATGTGTTGTAGTAGACAGTTAGATAGTGTATATCTTAAGATTGATTTGAGTAGTGAAACTTGAATAATTGAATAATGATAATACAAGTGAAATGGTAGTTTCAACTCTTATAACGTGTGAGAAACATTAACTAATGGGTGAAGTACCGTATGGGCGGTACAGGAACAGTGAGGTGTTCATATTTAGAAATACTTAAGTCTAATTATCTTGGGTAGAATAGCTCAGTGGGCTAAGTAGAAACGTTAGGTGTGCACAATAGTTAAGAGGTGAGGAAACTGAAGAGAGTTTACGTGAACCTAACATGTGTAATCAATAACAGATTTTAAATTGTGATAAATACCTACTAAATATTTTCAAAATGTTTTGGGTTCTAACCCTTGCTATAAAATCTTTTCGAAACTTTAGGTATCCAGCCACAGGGACATTAGACTTGATGATTCTTTACAGGGATTTATAGCTGTATTGATGTGGAGGCTTGCAGAGTTTTGATTAGACGCATCTATCATTTCATTCCTAGCGTAGGAGTATATTCCAGTATTTAAGTTTGGGTGTGTTGGCTCCATTTGAGACTTTATTCATTTAGTATTTCAGTTTAAGACTTGTATTAATGATAATCTTATTAGTTGGATTCAGTTTTAGTCGATGGTTTATTTGGCCAGACATTATTTACTTGAGATGTTTTGGGACTCTAGTATTGTGTGAATGTTGTAATTCAGTTTTTCCTGATATTGTTATTATCTGTTTAATGCAAGATAAAATTTGGCACTGGCTTAATTAATTAGTACGTGATTAGTAATTAATTTGGTTTTTTGACAGTGATGATAAGAATGAATCATTTTGTAAATCCTGTTTTAATTTAATAAAGGCCTGATCACCCAGTATTTAATTAGGCAAGGTGTCACAGATGGTATCAGAGCATCAGGCTCTCATGGTCATAGGATCTGTATGGTTTATTATGATTTCAGCACATCGTTCTTTTTTTTATAGATCCCTATTATTAGGACTGTTGCTTTTATCTTCACGTGTTTGAGATATCGTGCTTCTGCTATTAAATTTTGTATAAACTGTGTACTTATACAATTCGATCTTTTTTCAGATGCTACCGAGGAGAGAGTGAGCAGCTAGGGCAGCGACCAAGGATGAGGTGAGGGAGGCGCACTAGGAGCCACATGAGGTGCCTTAGCCACGCCCACCACCAAAGATGATCTCGACGTCCCTGGTGGAAGATATTGTGAGCCAGGCCTTCAATGTAGCGATGATAGCTGTAGCCGTGCATTTCCCATAGCCCCAGCCACAGCAGCTAGTGGCACCAGTCATTTGGGCCCAGACAGGGCCATCTACATAGCAGAGAGTCATAGATACCTTCCATAAGGTCCACCAACCGAGTTTCAGGGAAATTCTGATGTGGTGTAGTCATGTTAGTGGAAGAAAATTAATCAGCGCCATTTGCACATGGTGGAGTGTACGGATATGCAGAAATAAATGTAATCTACTTTTAGACTGGCTGGAGCATCCTTACAGTGGTGGGAATCGGTGACCACCGCTGAGGAGAGACATATGACGACCATTATCGAGTTTTGGATACGATTTGACCACAAATATTTTCTGTTTATAGTCGAGTCAGAGATACGAATAAAGTTTGGTGAAGTAGCATAGGGTAACTTCTCAGTAGCTGAGTACGAGGAGGAGTTCACCCGTCTAGATAATTTTGTGCCAAATGAGTTGAGCAATGAGGAGAGGGAGAATGCAAAGTTTATGGATGGTTTGGCCTGAAAGATCAGGCAACACTTTATAGGTAACCCCGCGTTGGTGACATAAATTAATGTCCTCAATGATGCTCTTGTGCACTATCAAGATCATCATTTATATGCAAAAGGGAGTAATAAAGTTGTGGAGCCTATCCAAAAGGGCAAGGCAAATGAGGGTGGTGCCAATAGGGAACTTTAGAAGCATACAAGCAGTCAACAGGATCAGGATTCTTGACAGGGGAACAATGAAAAGAGATTCAGGCATAGAGGGTACTGACCAGAGGGGCAGGGTTACAGACAGAGTTAGAAGGGCCCAAATTAGTAGCAGTTTCCTCAGGGGCATTAGGACCAAGGGAACTAAGGGGAGGCCATCAAGGACAGTAGGGCCAGAGACAGAGAGAGTTCTCAGGGTAGTGCTTCATCTGTGGACAACAGGGTCATAAAAGGAGAGTTTTCCCACAATAGGGCATGGTAGAGCATCAAGCTCCTTTACCCCTGGCAGCACCAGCACCACCAACCCCTCAGCAGCCCTAAGGATAGATGCACTACGGGCATGTGTATAATTTTTGGGATATACCGATGCCACCTTCATCTCAGGCGCTGCCAGTAGTAGAGGCTATGTTTCTTATTTATGGGCTTCAGGGCAAGATTATTTTTTATACTGGGGCATCACATTTGTTTATTAAGACCAGATTTTCTAGAGCTTCCAGTTTATTAGAGACCGCTGGCAGTCTCCTACTGTGTGTAAAGTCACCAATGGATAGTAGTTCACTAATACGCTCGATTTGTAGAGGAAACAATATCATGATAAGGAGACTAAGCTTGGCGACATACCTTCTAGTGTTAGACATAGAGTATGGATTGATTGGTAGGATATAGGGCGATGGTAAACTATCATGAGAGAACCATTATATTCTCCATACTAGGACATGAGATGTTCTTGCTGGTGATGCCTTTTACTGAGGAAGGGTCGCGCACCCACTTATATTATATTGAGGAAGAGACCTTAAAGGAGATAGCGATTCTGTTAAACTCGATTCCAGTCATGAGAGAGTTCGAGGAACTATTTTAGGAGATACCAGGGTTACCACTCAATCGAGAGATCAAGTTTGTAATCAACATGGCATCGAGTAAAAGACTTATTACCCAAGCAACTTATCAAATGGTCCCTTCAGAGATGCATGAGTTGAGAGACAAGATTCAACAACTCTTAGGTCAGGGTTTATTCGACGGAGTACATCGCCTTAGTGTGCGCCTGTGTTGTTTGTAAAGAAGAGGGATGATTCGCTTAGCTTGTGTGTGGATTACAAGGATATGAACAAGGTCACGATACGAAATAAATATCCATTATTGACGATTGATGACCTATTTAATCAATTGATAGGGGATACCTACTTCTCAAAGATTGACTTGAGATCAGGTTATCACCAGCTACGTATTCGGGAGGAGTATGTTCCCAAGATATTTTTCTTATTGCGATACGGGTCGTACGAGTTCAAGGTGATGCCATTTGGACTCACCAATGCAATAGTAGTGTTCATGGATCTCATGAACAGAGTATTCAGGGAGTTTTTAAACCAGTTCATGATCGTGCTTATAGAAGACATTCTAATTTACTCCCCGTACGGAGTTGGATCACGCGGAGCATTTGCATAGGGTCCTAGAGACACTTCGAAACCATCAGTTGTATGCCAAATTCAGGAAGTGTGGATTTTGGCTATTGGAGGTACAATTTATGGGACACATGGCTTCTGATAGGGGTATTGCAGTTAATCCGAATAAGGTATTAGTGATGAGGGAGTGGGGACAGTCCACAACACTAATGAAGATTTTTATCTTCTTGGGTTTGGTCGAATATTATCATTGCTTCATTAAGGGATTTTCAAATATTGTAGGTCCATTGATGAACCTAACTCGCAAGGGGTTACCATTTGTGTGGAGTGACCACTGTCAGCTGGCCTTCGTTGAGTTGAAGGACAAGTTGACATTAACTCCAGTACTAGCACTGCCTAGGAGTGGGATGGAGTATCGGGTCTAATGGATGCATCCGTACAGGGACTTGGAGGGTGTATTACAGTAAGGGGAGAGGGCTATATCTTAATCCCCATGAGAAGAATTACCCCACCCATGACCTTGAGTTAGAATTGGTGGTTTTTTCTCGGAGGATATGGAGGCATAATCTGTTGGGAGAGCAATTTGCATTGTCCATGAATAATAAGTCACTTCGGTATCTTTTCACACATAAGGATCTGAACATGAGGCAGAGGCGGTGGATATAGCTCGTGAAAGATTACTAATTTGATATACAGTATCATCCTGTTAAGGCTAATGTTGTGGCAGATGCGTTGTTTCGATGACCTACTAGAGAGTTAGCGAAGGTCTGAATGAGAAGTAGAGTGATCTTCGATATGATGATGAGGTCACCAGAGCGTGTATGGCGGTGTTATCTATCACTCTCGAGATTATGATGCAGGTAGTGAAAGCGTAGGCATAAGATCATTTATGTTGGGGCAGGGTGTGACAACTATTAGTTGAGGGTGCGAAGTCTTAATCAATCATCTCGAAGGGAGGTTTATAGTTTAATGGGAGATTATTTGTTCCTGAGGATGAGGATTTGAGGCATGCTGTGATCACTAGTCCCATGGTTCGAGGTTTGCGATACATCTCGATGGGGATAATATGTACTAGGATATGAGGAGAGAGTGTTAGTAGGCAGGAATGAAGAGAGACATAACAAAGTTTGTCTCGAAGTGTGTTACTTGTGAGCTTGTGAAAGTTTACCACCAGAGACCTCTAGGGATGCTACAACCATTGAAGATTCCCATGTGGAAGTGGGAGAGTATCTCTATGGATTTTATTACAGGGCTGCAGACATCACAAAGGGGTCACTATTCCATTTGGGTGATAGGGGATCAGTTGACCAAGGTGGACCACTTTTTGTCGATCCGCACCGATTACGAGATGAGTCAGCACGCACAGCTATTCATTGCTGAGATAATTAAGCTACATGGGGTGCCGATTAATATTGTGCCTGATAGAGATGAGATTTTCGTGTCTCACTTCTGGTAGAGATTCCAGGAGGCCATGGGTGCCGAATTACGATTGAGTACCACTTATAATCCACAGACGGACGGGAAGATTGAGTGGGTTAATCAAATGTTAGAGGACATGTTGGGGATGTGCATTATGGATTTTGGGAGAGGATGGGAGCGATATCTTCCATTGGTGGAGTTTGCGCATAATAACTCTTGCCAAATTAATATTGGCATGGAACCGTTTGAGGCATTGTATGGGAGACCTTGTCATTTGCCATCTTGCTCGTTAGAAGTGGGGGACAACAAGTTATTGGGGCTGGAGATGATACATGAGATGGCTGCCAAGATTGAGATGATTTCGGGGTGATATTTAAATTTCTTAGGATGGGGTAGAAGAGTTATGCTAATGCCAAACGGAGGCACGTGGAGTTGGATGTTGGGGGATAGGTGTTGGTTCATGTGTCTCCCATAAAGGGGATCATGAGATTATGCAATAAAGGGAAGCTATCTCCGAGATATGTAGGACCTTTCCCTATTATTGAGAGAGTGGTATCAGTTCCATATAGATTGGGATTACCATAGCATCTTCAGGGGATACAGGATGTGGTCCATGTAGCGTCATTGAAGAAGTATAGGAGGAGCGAGAGAGCTTCCTGGCACCTTCCACTCAAGAAGATTGATTTGTAGCCAAATGTCTCGTGTGAAGAGAGACCCATGGTTATTCTGGATTATAGTGAGCGTAAGTTCTGGTCTAAGGTGGTGCCACTAGTCAGAATTCAGTGGGAACACCACAGTGTTGATGAGTCTAGTTAAGAACGAGAGGATGACATGCGAAAGCAGTATCCAAAGCTCTTTACTGCAAGTATGACCTAATTTCGGGGACAAAATTCTTTTGTAAGGGGAGAAGTATGTAACACCCTGTATTTCTGAGTACTTGAATTTATTTAATTCGGTAATTAATTAGTTTTATTTTAAATTACATGAGAGAAGTAATTTAATTGAATTGAGTAATAATGTGCTTATTAAATATTAATGAAGAGCGAGATAATGATTAATATTATGAATTTAGTTTATTAAGTGAATAGTAATTGACGTGTGGAAATTATTATGCGTAATAGCGAGTGATATTGGCGTGATTAGAATTATCTCAACAGACAGTCGCGTGTAGACTAATTTAGGGTCGAGATGGAATAATTATGTAGAATGACTCGGATGATGATTTCGAGGTCACAGATGATTTCTAAAGGGTCGAAATAGTATACTTGGGTGTGTCGATTGGGTCCCAGGGCATTTTTAGGCTAAACTAGCACCATATAAGGGCATTTTAGTTATTTGGGAAATGAGTGTTAGGAGACCTGCGAATTTTTAACTCCTTTATTAGATGTTTGATAAGATGGGATAGGGTTAGAAACTCAAAATACAACGGGAGTCCATTTGAGAACAAAAGGAGAGAGTTCTTTGAGCTTTTGAAGAGATTCTTGGAGCTTTCATCTTATTCTTACACCACAAACCTCTTGGGAAGGAAGATTGGAGGAGGAAACAATCAAACCCATCACCAAGCCACGAAATTAGACCCCACTGAACAAAGGTAAGTGTTTATATACAAGTTATTTGTAGTTATAATACCCACGTGACTAGGGTTTCATCATATTTTTATTAAAGTTATAATTCTTGGGAGAAAAGAATGATTTAAATGCATGTTTGGATAGGAATTTCATGTAGAAGGATTTGATATCAGTAAAGGATAATAAATTGGAGATTTCATGTTATTATCCACAAATTAAATATGTGTTTTTTATCAATATTGGTGGAAGAACATAAAATTTAGGGTTTTGAGGATTAGATGTTTAAATCCCTTCTTGAATGAAAATTATAAGGTTTTGATGTTATGTTTACATTAGAAATCATCCTAATACATGTAGAAATGGTTAGGGACAATAAACTTCAAATTTGGTGAAGAAATTGTAAAATATGATGATGGTGTGTGATACCGATTTAAATTAATTCGCAAGTTTACAATTAAACCTTACTTAATTAGAGTCTATTTTTAAACCAAATCAATTCAGTCCCTAAACATGCAACTACGTGTGTGCGTGTGTCAACCCATAAATAAATAAATCATGCTACACAAATTTCAGAAAAAATCCCCGAAGGGTAAAACCTTTTATTTCTAGAACTTTAACAAGTTTACAAGACCATTGACTTACATACTGTGGTGACAAATATTATTCAACACAAATAGATAAAAGAAGCACAATCGCCAAGAAGAATAAAGAAGATAAATGTTAATCACACAACAGGAGATGTACGTGGTTCAGCAAGAATGCCTACGTCCATAGTGGTGCAGTCAGTATTATTTCTATATACTCCGGGGAGCGTTTGCAGAGAATACAGTGCGTGTCTTTTGCCCCAGACCTAGGGTTTATTATATACATATCTGTCTTCCGGGAGTGGGGGTGTTGGACTCCCCCACGTTTACCATCTTCTCCTATAATATCTCTATTTTAGAACATGGGAGAAGACTAAATTAAAACTGAATTAATGTTAAGGTGCGAAGGGCTTGGACTTTGGGCAGTTTTAATTGGGCTACTCGTCCAGGCCTGTAATGCCAATTTCGAGTAACCACAATTGCCCCTAAATTTGTTGGGCCATAATTTGGGCTCAATAAATTTAAATGATTTGTTATAATGGCTCAATTGCATATCACGTAACTCTTCCCAAAGTTTGAGAGCTGATTTAGGCGGCAATCGCTTCGTGTCTTGTGCGCGATGATTAGTATCATTTAAAAGTCATTTCGAGCAGCGTTTCATAGTTGGCATTTCAAGCTTCTTAGTGTTCTTCCATCTTCTGCGAGTTTTAAAGATTTGTGCCCTCTTCTCCAGGTCTTCATTTTCTTTGCTTTCGATCTCCCTCGTCATTTGGGCTTCTGACCTTGCACTGCCCAAGCCAAATTCCATCTCGTAAGTCTCCCTTGCTTTCTCTCTGTGTTTTCTTTGAATTTGTAGTTTAGGGTTTACAAATGGCAAAGATAGGTAATAGATCATTGTCCGAGTTTAGGACGTTTTACAATATCCTAGAGTGGGTAGAGATTTAGTGCGCCTCTCTTCCTAAAAATTTTAGAGAGATAGAATGTGCCCATTGGATTCACGTCTTGTAACTTTCTCAAGAGGGCTTACTTTTCCTCCAAACTATTTATTCTTTCATTTCTTTGGTTATTTCAACACTGTTCCTGCACAGTGTTCGCCCAATGTATGGAAGATAATCAATGGCGTTCATAAAATAAATCAACTGTATGGCACCAAATTAGGGCTCGTCGAAGTCTGCTTTTGCTATTCTTTTTCTCGAACTAGCTCTGGTGTTCTCTCTCTTAAGGCTAGGTGTCCTGATAGGGTGTTGGTAGTAAACCTACCTGATTCCCACAAGGATTACTGGAAAGATAGCTTTTTTGCTAGAAATTAGTAGTTCTCCCCCTAGACTGAGGGGTCGAGGTATGATAGGTTTACTGTTCCCTTTTATGGGGAAGAGTATATAGGCAATCTTTGCTCTGTTCTTTCAATTTCTTTATTAATGTGTGATCTTTCTAACTCTTTCCTATTTTTTCTTCAACGAGGTCGAATAACATAGAGTCTGCTCTCAGCGAGGTTCGGCTTACAGAGTTGGTTAAATCTTGGAATATCAGGGAACCCTTAGCTGACGGTGAACATACCCGGTCTGCAGCTTTCCTGCTCGAGTACAAGAATATTGGTTCTAGCTTTATCGCGAGGCCTGTGGATAGTATTCCTAAATTTGATACCTCTGAAGAGGCTGCGGCCGATCTCGTGCAGTTGGACGAGGAGGAGAGGAGTTCTGAGAGTGATATCAGAGGCGGTACTGAAGGCAATTTTGGTGAGGGGAGCTCTAGTGGTGACAGTTCTTCTGATTTGGAAGAGGTTTCTGAAGCCTAAAAACCTTCGAGCACGTCTAGCAGTAGCAGCTCTCGCGAGGAAATGGTTCCTCCAAGGAAAAATTTGATTCGATATGATGATGATGATGATCATGTGATTCTTGCTTAGAGGTCGAAGAAGCAGAAATCCAGCACTAGGGCTATCGCTAGTAGTTCTCGGTCTGTTGCTCAGGAGCAGGAGAAGAAGAGGAAGGAAGAAGAGCAAGTGAAGAGAGAGCAAGAGGAAGAGGGAAGAAGAGAGAAAGAAGGTTGAAGAGAGGAAGAGGATGGAAGAGAAGAGGAAAATAGAGAGGGAGAAGGAAAAGGTGGAGGAAAAGAGGAATATGGAAGCAAGGACAAATACTGGGCAGGCCTTGGTGCTTGTTTCCACATTGCCAGAGGGAGCCTCAGCTGCCATTTCCCCTCAACTGGCCTCTGCGCTGCAAGAGAGGGCAGTCCTTCCTGCAGATCGCCAAAGGGCGACGGGGTCCGATCAGTTAGCCTTGCAAGATAGTCAGAGGCTAGCCTTGGTAAGACCATTCTCTTTTCTAATGTTTGACAAGTTCTGGTTGTTTCTTTCTTCTAATATCTCCTTTTATTTGCAGTTTATGACTGACTTTACCGTGTCTATCGCTCTCATGGAGAGCTGGTGAATAAGAACGGCGAGCTGGAGCAGTAGAATATTGCCTTGAAAGTGAAAGGTACAGAGCTTGAGGCTAGTTGGAAGGCTGCTGATGCTTCTCGGATATCTTTCGATCTTGATCTTGCTAAAGCAAATCGTGAGCGGAAGGCAGCAGTTAAAAAACTGAATGAACCGCGGCAATCCTATAATCTGGTAGCCTCGAGCAAGCTGGTTGTTATGGAGGAGAAAAAGGCGCTGACCGAGTAGCTGAAGAAGAAAGAGTCTCAGGCAGCCACTATTAAGGAGGACTCGTATAACTCTGGGTGGCCTGCTGCGTATGAAGACGCTGAGGTTCAGATAGGCTATATCAGCCATCTGAACTTAAAGAAGGGATGGAAAAAGGCCGTTTTAGCTGCTGGTTTGGATGTTGCTTCTCCTTTGTTCGATCAGCATGATCCAGGCCCAAAGAAAATTATGGATGAAGCCCCTGCCCCAGCCATTGAAGGTGTTGACCCTGCCTCCCAGACAGTTCCTGCCGATGCGCTTCCTGCTTAGGTGACAAAGGTTGTCCCTGCTGAGGGAGGTGCTTCTACTACTGCTGACAAGGGGAAGCAGCCAGCTTTTTCTGGGCAGCCTGATGTTGCCAGTTAATTTACCCTTAGGGTTACTCTTGTATTTTTGTTTGTAATTTTCCTTTCTGCTTCTTTAATGTACTCTGATCTTTTTCGTATAAATCAAATGAGAAGACTTTTTCCTTTAGTGTACTGAATAATTCTATCTTTTATTGCTCTTTTATTATCTATAGTTGATCGATGTTGATGATTATATACCAGCCACTTCTCAATTGGATAGAATGCTTGGTCCTGATGTAAGCTCTGAAGTTCGTTATACCTTTGTGAGGATTTGTAAATCACTGCGATTGAGGAACAAGCATTTCATAGAGCAGACTGATCTCATTGTTAAACTGAAAGACAGGCTCCAAGAGATGGAAGAGGTCGGGGCCTCAATCCAGGAAGAGGTGAATACTCTGAGAGCAAGGCTTCTAGATGCTTCTGAGATCAACCAGGTTGGAGAAATTCTTCAGCAAGAGAATAAGGCTTTGAGGAGGGAAGTCTCGCGACTCAGGGAGAATGCGTCGAGCATCGCTCCTGCAGTATTACGAGGTTATTCCTCGTCACGAGCTGTAGCTGGACCAAGCGATGTTCCTTTGGTGCTGTGAGGTTCTAACCCTCCGACTATTCTGCGAGCTGGTACAAATGCAAGAAGTTCGGCTAGGGAAATGGAAGAGCTCCGTGGTGATGTCTTACGAGCATATATGATTGCTGTTGGGCTTCAAAGGGACGTCACTCGGCTGAAGCACCTGTTTAAGAAAGGACCTAGGTAAGCATGGGCCGATGGTTATAACCAAGGTTGGCTAGATGCTCTGACGAGGCTAACGGATTTAGAAGATCTCGCCTTTTATCAAGGGATGGTTGAGTGCCATGAAGGAGATGTAAGTCCCAAGGAACCCAATGCTCTGGTATCGTCATGAGATCTCTCCTTCCACTCTAATGACCAATCCCTTCCGGAGAGATGATCAGTGGATCCATATTGATGCCGTCCCTAGTGCATCTACTGGAATCGGATGCGAATGAAGTGGAGAAGGAGCTAATTCCCCATCCTGACGACGGTCGAAGAGCCCAAGTGGCTGATTATCTCATTCAGAGGCCTCGACCTCATTAAGATTTTGCCACTAGTAACTCTGTATATTTTGTAATGAAGTAATGTAATGTTGATGTTTTGGGCGAGCTCGCCGACTAAACATGGGTTGTATTTGTTGTAAACATGATGAAGTAATATAAAGTTTATGTTCTGGGCGAATTTGTCGATTAAACAAGTGTTGTATATTTTTCACATCTCTTAGATTTTTCTCAATAATCTTGAGCCTCTCTTGGCTGACTAGATTTGTAGGTTTGCATTGTGAAGTGAGTGTCCCTCCAGTCCAGTATGCTTATGGGATACCATTCTACCCCACTTTACCTTTTAGGTCGTGTCGTCACACTTCCTTAGGCCTATGTGTGGCAATTAGCGAGGACACACCTAGTGTTGGATGCTCTATCTGATCATGATTTTATTAACCAAACATTATTTGGCAACCAATTTTGACTTGGCCATATAGCCTAAGGATCTCCTGTAGGGCTTCATATATTGCTAGGGGCAATTCAAAGAGGTACTTTGTGTTTCATAACGAAAACCCGAGGAGGGTGATTTCCCTGCTATAGTATAATGATTAATGTGCCTATCACTTGGAAAAGGTGTGTGAGTTATAAAGTTCATATACTAGTTAGCTGACACTTCGTAGAATGCAACTACTAAACAACTTTTATTAATGAGTTTCCAGTCTCATAAGTACAATTCAAAAGAAGAATCTAGAAATAGAATTTCTTAAGATTGGCTACATTCCATGCTCGGGGTATCTTTCTACCTTCCATCGTTTCTAAGTGATAGGCTCCTCGCAGATCATCTCTTGTTATCTTGAATGGTCCTTCCCAGTTTGGCCCTAACTTGTCGTCTAATGGTTTTACTGTGCTGCCCAAGCTTTCCTTAGGACATAGTCCCCAACTCGGAATGCCCTTGGATTGACCTTCTTGTTATAGTGTTTCACGAGTTGCTGCTAATAGCTCACTAGTTTCACCAGGGCAAGCTCTCGGCGTTCATCGGCTAGGTCAAGTTCAGCGAGCAATGCCGAATCATTTTGGCCCTGGTCGATAAGGGTGGACCTCATAGTGGGTAAGCCTGCTTCGAATAGGATAACTTCCTCTATTCCATATGTTAGTGAGAATGGGGTTCCCCCCGTTGCTCGACGTGGGGTAGTGCGATAGGCCCACAGAATATGCGGTAGTTCATTTACCCATGCGCCTTTAGCTCGTTATAATCGTTTCTTTCACCCATCGATCATCATCTTGTTAGAAGCCTCGGCTTGGTCGTTGCTCTGAGGATAAGCCACCGAGCTGAAGTGGTGTCTGATTTCGTCCTCATTACAGAAATTTTGAAAGGAGCAGCTCTCGAAATGTGTTCCATTGTCAGTGATGATGGTCCTAGGGATCCCAAAATGGGTGATTATATTTTTTCATATGAATCTTATCATATCTTCATCTCGAATGTTTGTCAGTGGCTCGGCCTCGATCCATTTGGTGAAGTAGTCAGTTGCGACCAATAAATACCTACGATTGCCGACAGCAGTAGGAAGAGGTCCTACAATGTACATTCCCCATTGGGTGAATGGCCATGGGCTGGAAAGTGATTTTAGGTCGCTGGCGGGTTGATGGACCATGGGAGCGTGAAGTTGGCATTTCTCATATTTGCGAACATACATTGCAGAGCCTCTCTACATATATGGACACCAATAGCCTTCTTTCATTACTCGGAAAGCCAATGACCTTCCACCAATATGGCCTCCACAGATTCCCTCATGGAGTTCATGTAGGATTTGTTCGACATCCCTCAGGTGAACACATTGAAGTTAGGGACTAAAAAATGATTTCTTATATAGCTTGCCTTCAGGAGATAAGTGAAAGCGAGCATATTTGACTCTTATTTGGTGAGCGGTCTTCTTATAATCTGGGAGTGTGCCATCCCTCAAATAGTCCCTTAGAGGATCCATCCAGCTGGGTGCTGACTCAATTTGGAGCACCTGCTCCACGCTTGGCAGCTCGTTGTTATGGTTAATTATCGGATGAGCGAGGAAATTGATGGGGATTGTTCTTTTTAAGTCGAAATTGATTGTCGAACTTAGGGCTGCTAGGGCGTCGGCATGGCTGTTCTGTCCTCTGGGAAACTGTTGGACACTGACTTCTTCGAAGTTGGCCATTAGCCTTTTTGCCAAGGCGAGGTAGGCTGTCATTCTTTCATCTTTTGCATTGTAGTCTCCATTTATCTGATTGGAGACTAATTGTGAATCACCGAACACCTGTAACTGCTTTGCCCCCAAAGTCCGTGCCTTCTGGAGGCCGGCTATTAAAGCCTCATATTCTTCTTCGTTGTTGGAGGCTTTAAATCCAAGCCTGATTCCTTGTTCGAGGATTGTGTCCTCTTGAGTGACAAGCACAATGCCTACTCCTACCCCCTTTGAATTGGAGGCTCCATCAATAAATAGCTTTCAACCTCCCTCCGTTGCGTGATTCTTTCTTTGCTTCGCGGGTTGAATTTGGTCGAGAGGCTGCTCTCCTGTGAATTCGGCTATGAAATCAGTGAGGATCTACCCTTTGATTGCGTTCCTTAGTTGAAATTGGATATCAAATCGTTCGAGCTCGATTGACCATTTAGACAGTCTTCCTGACAAATCCGCTTTCCTCAGGATTGATTTAAGGGGGTGTGACATAAAAACGATGATAGTGTGAGCTTCAAAGTAGTACTTCAACTTCATCTAAGCCACTACAAGTGCAAAGGCGAGCTTCTCTAGTGGTAGGTACCTTTGCTCGGCCTCTAATAAGTTTTTTCTTGCGTAATAAATGGGGTAATGGATTCCTGCTTTTTTGCACATCAATGCAGAACTGATAGTGTGATTGGAAATGGCGAGGTATAAGTACAAGGAATCTGTTTGCTGGGGTATAACGAGAAGTGGTGCTGAGCTGAGGTAAGCCTTGAGCTCGTTCAATGCCTGCGAGCAATCTTGATTTCATTCTACTGATTTATTTCCCTTTAGGAGCTGGAAGAAAGGCTTGTATTTCTCGAAGGACTTTGAGATAAAACGGTTCAATGCAGTGAGCATACCGGTGAGCTTTTGTACGTCCCGAATTGTGCGAGGGGGTTGTACCCTATTTACTGCATCAATCTGGTCTAGGTTAGCCTCGATGCCTCTCCTACTGACCAAGTACCCAAGAAATTTTCCTGACTGGACACCGAAAGAACACTTGCTTGCATTAAGTTTCATTCGGTACTTCCTGAGGATTTCTAAGGTTCTTTATAAGTCGGAGAGGTGGTTTTCTTTCTTCCTGCTTTTGACGAGCATATCGTCGATGTAGACTTTCATAGTGTCTCCCATTTGGTCCTTGAACATCTTGGTGACCAGCCGCTGGTAGGTCGCCCCTGCATTTTTGAGCCCGAAGGGCATGACCTTGTAATAGTATAATCCAATGGTGGTGATGAATTCTATCTTGTCCTGGTCTGGAGCGTACAAAGGGATCTGATGATACCCTGAGTATGCGTCCAGAAAACTCATTCTCTCGTGAGCTGCTGTGGCGTCCACTAGTTGATCGATTTTCGGAAGAGGGAAACTGTCTTTAGGGCACTCCCTATTAAGGTCAGTGAAGTCTATGCATAATCTCCATTTCCTGTTGCTCTTTGGAACTGCTACTGGGTTGGATAACCATTTAGGGAGTTGGACCTCCCGAACGGATCCTGCATCCAGCAGTTTTTCAACTTCTTTTTCAACGGCTTTTGCCTTCTCGGGTACAGTTCACCATGCCTTCTGCATGATTGGTTTGAAGGTGGGGTTGACGTGCAGCTGATGACAAATCATACTAGGATCAATTCCAGGCAGCTCGTATGGTTCCCACGCGAAGACATCTATATTGCTTCTCAGCAGAATTGCCAACTCCTTCTTTTCCTGATCAGTGAGAGAAGATCCAATCAAGAAGATCCTGTTATTGTCGCTATCTCCAGCTGTGACTTACTCCATGTCCTCAATGACCTGTTCAGAGGGTAGGAGCCTGGTCTCCTCCACTCCGGGCCTTTCGTATTTTAACTGTTATTTCGAAGGTATCAGACCTTCTTGTTCTTCAACTTTCTCACTGGACTTGTCGGCCTTCCTCTCTGGTCTTGGGAGGATGGCTGCTATGAAGCACCTTCTTGCCATCTCTTGATCGTCATGGATCTCCATTACACCTCGCTCAGTCACATATTTGAGGTTTTGATGGTAGGTCGAGGAGACTGCCTTCATTGTGTGCTGCCACCCTATGTCGAGGATAGCCTGGTATGGCAAGTCAATGTCGACTACCAGAAACTCAATCATTTTAGAGAAATTTCCTGCCCTTACTAGCAGTTTGATCTTTCCCAAGGGCATAGTCACTTTTCCAGTGAAGTCAACTAAAGGGACAGTAGCTTCCTTCAGGTCGGCGATGCTTAACTTCAATTTTCTGAATAGGTCGAGATACATTACCTCGGACGAGCTTCCTTGGTCGTAGAGAAACTTGTCAACATCATAGTTCTCTATCCTGAGAGTAATGATTAAAGCATCATGATTTGGTGTTCCCACCCCCACCAGATCTTCATCTGTGAATACGATATGCTTACTATAGTCGACGTCATCTACTCTCCAATGCTTTCCAGACTGTGTCTTTGCTGGATCGATCTGAAAAGCTTGCATCACCGCTGTAATCTTTTTTACCTCCATTCGAGCTGAATTTCCTTGAATCTGCTTCACATCGGATGCCCCATGAATTACTGCGAATTCATAGCCGGCATCGTCTTCGAGTACGTTTCAGGCCCTGATTCTCTATGGGCAGCAACTTTCTCTACCTTCTTTTCCACGAATTTGTTTAAATGACTGGACTGGGCCAGCACTTCGAGGTGGGACTTATGAGCCTTTCAATGCTCAGTCCTATGTCCTCACTCTTTGTGGAAAGCACATCACAGCGCGTTGTTTCTCTTTGAGGGATCTCCTCCCATCTTTCTGGGCCACTTAATAAATCGCTCGTCTTTGATTTTTGTGAGAATTTTGTAAATTAGTTCTCTGAAGATAGTGTTGACTTCTTGAAATGCTTTTGCCACATCGTTGCTGCCTTCGTTCTTGGAACCATTCTTGCCCCCATTCTTTCCTCCTTTCTTTTGGTTCTCAATTTTGTCACTGCCTTTGGCAGCGAGCTTAGCTCGACCGTTTTCCCCTGTGCTGAGGTGGGTCATATCCTCCACCTTGACATATTTCTCAATGCGAGCCATCAGGTCGTCGATGGTCATGGCCTCTTCCTTTGTTAGGGACTGGTACAGAAGGGAGGAGCTGGGTAGCCCAATTTTGAAAGAGGCCACTGCCACTTGCTCCGAGAAGTCCTCTACCTCGTTGAATAACTCCCAGTACCTCTTCGCGTAGTCTCGGAGGGTCTCTTGAGGCGTCTTTTTCATTGTTAGCAAAGCACCCATCCTGTTGGGATGGGAGAAACTGGTAATGAAGCGGGCCGTAAAGAGCTCGGCCAGGGACTTGAAGCTTCTAATGGACCTGTGGGGGAGCCTTTCGAACCATTTATGTGCCACATCATGCAGGCTCGAGGGAAACATTCAGCACATTAGTGCGTCTTGATGGTTCCAGAGGGTCATGACTTGCCTCTACTGCCTGATGTGATCAATGGGATCAGTTTTACCATCATAAATCTTGAACCTTGGAATAGAAAATTTCTTGGGGGCTTCCTCTTCCTCTATTTCCCTTGAGAAAGGAGATTTCATTTGAGTTTTGAGAGCTCTCATAGTGAGCTCTCAGGTCGATCTGGTACCGTGATGCGCAGGGTGTTGGTCCATCTCCCTTCGGACCAGACTTCGTATGTTATCGTTGCTGCGAGCTGGGCTCCTGTAATTGCGAGCTAGTCGCAGTTGCTCGAGTAGGTCATCCTCTAACTCGTTTCCCTTAACTTTCTGGGACCCGCGTCTAGGGCTCCTTCCTCGGCTGAGAGACTTGCTTGCATGAGGGCTAGGAGTGCGGTACGGACTTCTCTTGGTACCACAATGGAGCTCTCTCTCCATTCTTTCTAATATTCTTTTGAGGCAAGCATTCTCAGCTTTGTGCTTACGAGAAGACTCCCTCTGCTCTTGGAGCCTCGCCTCATATGCATCAATCAGCCTGGATATTTGTGTGGACCTCGCTGGTCCTTGGCTTTCTTCTGAGGCCGGACTCTCTAGGCGAGCCCTCTGATCTGAATATCGAACTTCAGATCTGATCCTGCGAGGAGAAGGTTGTTCTTGGATATCTCCTGCCTAAGGAGCATTACTAGTGTGACCAGATATTTCAAACTTCTTTGTTGGTGTGGGATTTCTTAGGGAAGATAAACGTTCCCATAGACGGCGCCAATTGTGGTGACAAATATTATTCAACACAAATAGATAAAAGAAGCACAATCACCAAGCAGAATAAAGAAGATAAAATGTTAATCACACAACAGGAGATGTACGTGTTTCAGCAAGAATGCCTACATCCATAGTGGTGCAGTCAGTATTATTTCTATATACTCTGGGGAGCGTTTATAGAGAATACAGTGCGTGTCTTTTGCCCCAGACCTAGGGTTTATTATATACATATCTGTCTTCGGGGAGTGGGGGTGTTAGTCTCCCCCACGTTTACCATCTTCTCCTAGAATATCTCTATTTTAGAACATGGAAAAATACTAAGTTAAAACTGAATTAATGTTAAGGTACGAAGGGCTTGGACTCTGGACCGTTTTAATTGGTCTACTCATTCAGGCCTGTAATGCCAATTCCGGGTACCCACACATACCATCTTTCTTTTTCCCACAAGAGTAACGCATGGTGCCTTCGTCAAACCTCCAGAGCAACGACTAGAAATAAATCAGCAGTGGTTCACACGCAACTATACCACAAGGATGCACACTCCATACACATAGTCTTAAGTCTTTAGAAGGACTCCCTCCACAATAGCACGCAGCTCTCCGATTGTAAAGTTCTCCTCACAAAGAATGATCAAAAGAAAAGTGTGTTCTTGAACACCAAAACAATTCACCAAAGCATATGGGATTTTTGTGAATTGAAAATAAAAAGGGATTAAACCATAAAAGAAGTAGTCAAAAGGATTCTGCAGTTTCACACTTTTCTGTCTTTCAAAACGCTTGGACATCTTAATGAAAACGAAACCATTTAATAAGTATTTATATAAAAACGCACTGCCTCTGTCGCTAGAACAAAAAAGCTATCTCGCTCGAACGACATACACATGTCGTTTGAACAACATCGCGCGACATCTCCATGTCATTCGAACGAGATGAGATCTCGCTTGAACGACCTGGGTGTCAAAATCGAGGTACGCTACAGGACTTAGAAAAATTACTAATTCTCAAATTTTGACTAAAAAAGTCCTCTCCAACACTTATAGAATATTTTGAAAAATATCCCAAAGCTCTAAGTGCAAAGTTAAGGTATTTTAAACATAACCTTACCAAAGTAAACTTTGTGGAAGCTTTTTGATGAAGAACCTTGATATATTCGGATCCGTTTTAAAAAAGATTGCTCTTGAACTTCTTCGACGGTTGTAACAGTATATGACATAATTAATTGTGACGGACATTTATAAAAATATGTCCTTACAGAAATATCTAGGTTATGTGGGTGTTAATGATGAAAATTGCACTTGCGTAAGGAAGATGATGATACAACAGGTTTTTGAATCGATTTGATGAAGAGGCGAATCGATTCGTCAAGGAAAATTAATTCGGCCTCCTAACTAATCGATTCGGTTGCCCCAAAAACATGAGAATTCCCCATTTTAACCTAGGACTCCTAAATTGTTGTCGGGAAAACTTTGGGACATTGTTAGAATATAATGAGGAATCTATTATATTGCAGTAAGCCATGATAGGGTTATCGTAATTAAGTCTTATCGATAGAATCAAGACAATAATTAAACACGATTAAATGATAATGTAATTAATTCACGAGAATGAGAATGTACTTACGGGAAATTGTGAGTGCGTTTATGGTATGGACCAGTAGGGTAAGGATGACTTAGGTACAAAATAAGACAAGGGGTAACTAGGACCCTTAGAGTAGAGAATAACACTCCATTAAATGTGATAGTGAGAATAATTTTAAATTGAATGTATGGTGAGTATTAGAGTGATATATACTAGATACAAATGATGACAATTAGGTTGTGTGAATACCTACTGAATATATATAGGTTGTGTTTGGTCCTATTATATGATTGATGATATATGTTAACATACCTACACTGCCTTCTATCACGGAGGTTCTCGTGAAGTGGGCGATCCCACCTTGCAAATTCTATGGAGGTCTGAATTTGTGCCCCAGAACATAGAACTTAGGGCAGCTCACTTTGTGTCATGTGTTAGTGTGTCTGGCATGTCATTTGGGTACGTTAGGTATGTGAGTAGCCCAGAGGCTTAGAACTATGTTCGCCTCCACTGAATGTTATTTGATTTTGGGTTCGAGGAGATATATTTAACCATTCGTCCCTATTTAGTACGATATGTACTTGGACTAATAGTAGAGTATTACCATGTTTCACGATGGTCCTTTTGAGAGACGACGTAATGATATATAGATTTATGTACCAATGTGAATGTTCTACTTAAGTGTGATAGTAGACAATTAGGTAGTGTATATATAAAGACTGAATTAAGTAGTGAAACCTAATTATTTTAATAATGAGAGTATAAGTGCAATGGTAATTCAACACTTATAACGTATGATAAATGTTAACTAATAGGTGAAGTACTGTATAGGTAGGACGAGAACAAAGACGTGTTCATATAAATAAATACTTAAGTCTAGTTATCTTGGGTAGAATATCTAGGTGGGCTAAGTAGATACGTTAGGCATGCATAATAGTTGAGAGGTGAGGAAACTCAAGAGAGTGTATGTGAACCTAATATGTGTAATCAATAGCTGATGTTAAATTGTGATAAATACTTGCTAAATATTTTCAAAATGTTTTGGGTTCTAACCCTTGCTATAAAATATTTTCAAAACCTTTTAGATGTCTAACCACAGGGATGCCAAACATGATGATTCTTTATTGGTATGTATAGCTGCAGCGCTGTGGAGGTTTGCAGAGTTTTGATTATATGCATTTATCATTTCATTCCTAGCATAGAAGTTTATTACAGTATGTCAGTTTCGGACTTGTATTAAGATAATCTTATTAGTTGGATTCATTAAATTATTTGAGATTTTTAGTCAATGGTTTATTCGTAAGACTTTATTTATTTATATACTTGAGATGTTTTGGAACTCTAATATTGTGTGAATGTTGTAATTTAGTTTTTTCGCATATCGTTATTATCTATTTAATGCAAGATAAAATTTGGCACCATCTTAATTAACTAAGAGGTGATTAGTAAATAATTTGGTTTTTCGACAGTGATGATAAGAATGAACCATTTTGTAAATCATGTTTTAATTTAATAAAGGCCTGATCAACTAGTATTTAATTAGGTGGGGTGTCACAGTGTACCGGTGGAGGAAGTCGAACCAGCAGTCGAGGCAGTCTCTCTCTTTAGGGGCGGTGCGTCGGGTCTTGAATCGCCTAACAAGCGATCGGGTGAATCTTCTTTCCATTTTGAGACCATTTTTCATTGACAATCTTTTCAGATGTTGATTTTTCTCTGGGGATTTTGCAGGTGACCTTCTATCCTTGGGGGGACCACCATCTAGGACACGGGGGTGATCGAGGGGAACGCGTAGTTGTGTCATCTGCTGGCGTAAGAGTTCGGTGACTCCTGGTAACTGGGGGAGAGGGTAGTCCAACAGGTGGTGGAGGAAGAGGTGATGGTGAAACCTGCGAGACCCTCGATGTATATGAGGCGAGAGCGGGATATTTCAGAGGAGGTGAGGGTGGAAGCAATGGTCGGTGAGCCTTATTCGTCGTATACCGACACGATGGAGAACTAAGATTACTTAAATTTTATGTCGAGATGGATAATGCCACCCATAATATTTGTCGTTATGCCTCTTCCTCCTATGGTCTCTAGTAGGGGCATGAGTCGACCAGTGGGGTCTACCCACAGTGCAAGTGGTGTGTCGACATCGACGACGATGACAACATTAGAGGTTCCGTTTGTGCAGTTGACTCCTCCTTCTTATTACATCTGACAGTCTTATGGAGGGTCGGTGCTTATGATGCATTGTCCCAATGTGATAGATTCGGATGAACTGGGGCTGATAGAGGACGTCCTTCAGTCGACGGTATACCTTTTATTTATTTGCCTTTTGATTTTCTGATTTCTTTCTTTGCCTTAGACTAAATGATTTGCTATTTTCTATTTTTCTTGCAACACATTTAGGTGTCGACCACCTGGCAAAGGGACATTCAAGATTGGGTGGCTTCTGAGACTTCTCATATTCGGGAGTCGTCCCGGTTCCGTCTTGCTTGGTGACATTTTCCTCATCTGGGGAGTTGTCTGGTTCAGGGAGCGGAGGCCAATCATCTCACAATGGGGAAAGAGCTTACGCCGTGGGTATGGAGGGTCTTAGAGAGAAACAAAGATAAGAGAGAGAAAGAAAGAAAAATAAGGTGAGATAGAGAGTCCCATCATTTTTGTGTTTTTCCTGCAAGGAAAAATGTAATAAGGAAATATATATGCAACAAAATGAAGTTTTTATTAATTTTTGCTTTTGTGACTTAATGCATATGCACTTTTTACTTTCATATTGAGACCGTAAAAAGGATTTAAAATGATTCGAGAGAAAATTTATTTTAAAACAATATGGTAAAAATATATGGAGAAGGAAATTCTGAACGCCTTAGAATAAAAATTATATTTATTGAGTTTTTGAATTTGACAAAAAAGGAAATAGGGAATTGTCCAAAAATAGGGGGTTATCGATCAGCATACCCCCTATCCTGCCTATCGACAAGTCAAACCTGTCTAATCAATCCAAGGCTTTGATTTCACCTTCTTCAATTACTCCGTCCTTGGTGGTGCAGGTTTTCCTCTGGGATTTGTAGGACTTTTGTCTTTGGCTAACATTTCTAAGTATAAAGAGGGGAATGGTGGAGTATTTTCTTCTCCCACCCACATTTCCTTTATTTTGCATACTTCTTATTTTTTGTCTCATCATTTTGCAATATGGCTCTCCCGAAAAATGTTGAATTCACATCTTATCTTGAAAACATAGAGGATATGTGCTCATATAATGTAGATTATGATGGTTTCAAGATGCATCACATTTCTTTGTGGTGCAACCTTCCTATTGAATGGAACATACTGATGGTGGCGGTAGAAATATAGTACCCTCAAGACCATGTCTTTCTCTTTGGCTTGGAAGAACTCTGTCCGACTTATGAAGAGTCATATGTTATATTGGGTATAAATCCCAGTGTTACAGCGGCCATACCTAAATTTTCTCTATCTTCTTGGGAGCTGTTAGAAGGACTTATCCATATCTCACCCTCGGCGGCTCAGTCTTTGGTTATGAGAGGAATGATCTCCTTCCTCGCTTTGTTGCATTCCATGCATCTACAGTTTGTTGGGGATGTGGGCTATGTTAGAACAATTATTATTTTTTTAACTTCAAAATTACTATTGGTGATTGGGGACCTGTTGGTAGACCCACAACTTGCATCCATCACTTTGTGGATGTCGTACCGTCGTAATCCTGCAATGGTGATACTTGCCGAGACTCTAAATGTCCTGGATGCTTGGGAGGAATGTCGTTCTGAATTTCTGAGGGGTATCCCCATTATGCTATTTATGTGGTTGTCGGAGAGATTTCGTATGGCGGTCCCTTCGAAATATCCCTTAGTAGTTGTGCTAAACTTCTTTACTCGGTACTTTATGAGTGTGGGCCTAGATATAGAGAGTTGGGAGAACTGGTTTTCGGAGCACAAGGCTGGTGGTTTGCATTGGTCAGTGCTTTAGTGGGGGGGGGGGGGGGGGGAGATGTAGCCCATTGTATAACTGGGGGAATACCAGTATGTTTGGTTAGTTGGCCTCTGACCTCTAAAAGACTTATTTCTAATTTCCTTGATGGTCCGCTTGCGCCAATTTGGTTGGGAGAAGATTATCTCACCTCGGACACTAGACTTTTTTCTTATGGAGGATTTCATAGAGCGTCTGCACATATGATTGGGCACTCTCTGGGATAATCGTCGACCGTCGACCCGTCCTTCCTAATCTATTGGCCAAGTTTGTCAAGATGCTGGCTGTAGAGACCAGACAAAGGTGGTTCTCCATATCTGACACCATGGAGTAAGGTGTTGTTATTTTTCCTAGGCTAGTCCAGACTTACCGTCCCATGGAGATCCTGTGGCATTCTATTTAGTCAAGGGAGGTTTGGGGACCCCAGGATGTAGATGATGATGGGGCCGGTTCCTCTGACAACTGCGGGTAGGATCCCTAGGAAATTTATTTGTGAATCTCTTGTGATGTGTTTAGTTATGTATGGAAATAAATGTGGGAAGGTTGTTTTACGAGTAGATTGGCTTGTTTTAGGAAAAATAAGGTTATCTTATCAAGGGAAGTTGTTTAACTCCCTATGACGATGTAATTGTAACGGGAAATTTTATCAATAAAGTAAATAAAATTTTAATTATATTGTTGTGCCTCTTGATGAGTTTTGCATTTGAATTATCTATACCAATCGCTAAGGCATATATAATCCTTTTGTTCATGTACATGCTAAAAATGATTTGTCGTTCTCGGGGATAAGAAAAGAATATTTTTTTATGAAAAAGAAGGGGTTAGTTCTCATATGAAGCGTATGAGCTGCCTATGTACCTCTGGGGGTTTTGAGAAAAAATTTTGAGTTTTATTTTTTAAAGGAAAAATATTTTAGAGGATTAGGCCCTAAGTAGTTCTGAGTAGAGGAAAATGAAGATTTTATTTTAGATTAGAATGGAAATGAGAATAAGCGTATTCAGACTTGGGATAGAATTTCTTGAGATGGTCCAGGTTGACTGAAAGCACCATCTCTTCTCCCTCGAGGTCGGTGAGCATAGTGGCGCCACCGGATATAATCTTCTTCACAATGTAGGGGCCACTTCAATTGTGATTGAATTTCCCTCTAGGGTCCCAGATGGGTTCTACTATTTCTTTAAGGGCTAAGTCCCCTTCTCGGACACCATTATCCTTGACTCCCTTGTTAAATGAACATACTATTTGACGATGGTATCCTTGTATATGATATAAGGATTTCAGTATCCTTCCGTCTAAGAGTGACGACTCGACAAGACGGCTTGGATGTCAGCCTTCCTCATTGACTTTTCTTTCAAGCATGATGCGTAATGAAGGAATTTCTAGCCTAACGAGTAGGACTGCTTTCATACCTTATACCAGAGATTAAGGAGTAACCCCAGTAGATGTTCAAATTGAAGTGCGGAATACCGGTCAGCCCGATCTTAGTAACTCTCGATCATCTTGCTGGTGATGGCTTTGAGGTTTTTATTAACAACTTCGACTACTCTGTTAGTTTGAGGTAGGTAGGGATAATATTTATGACTCTGAATCCCGTATTCATCGACCACTTTTGTGAATTTTTCCTCGAAATATAACCCGTTGTTCGACACTAGCTCGTGCAGGACCCTATATCGACAGATGATATTTTTCGGATGAATTTGGCAACCTTTTTGGCATTCAGAACTCTATATAACTTGGCTTTGACCCATTTGGTGATGTAGTAAATGGTAACCAAGATGAATTCATGCCCATTTGAGGCTTTGGGTGTAATCTTCCCTATAATATAGACGCCCCCATGTGGAAAAAAACCAGGGAGAAATCATGTTGTAGAATTATCATAGAGGAAAGGGTTGGTGATTGAAAAACTACTAGAATTTAGGGCATCTTTGAACATAGTCAGTGCATTCCTACACCATGGTAGTCCACTAGTAACCTTGACGGATGATTTTCTTGGAGAGCATATGACCATTAATGTGGAGCCTGCACTCCCCGCTACAGATTTGCTGCATCATATCTTCAGTGTTAGCCCGTGCGATGTAGTGTAAATGGGTTCCATCGAAATTTCTCTTAAATAGTGCTTTATTGTAGACAATATACTAGGAAACCAGTTTGCGGAGTGTTTCTCGATCTTTCTTGTTATAATCTTTGGGATACCTACCATTCTTGAGGAGGAGCCAAATATTGTAGTACTAGCAATCGATTATATCAGGATGTTCTTCTGTGATGAGCTCAATGTGGTAGCAATGGGTAGGTTTAGCTTGCTTTGGACTAATAAGGGTGCCATCACTATTCCTTCCAGCATATCAACCATGGAAGCTAAGGTAGTAAGGGAATCGGATAATTTGTTCTTTGCTAGGGGCAGGTAGTGGAAGGTGATATCTTAGAATTAGGATGCCAAATCTTTTAAGTGGGTATGGAAAGGTAAGAGTTTCTCGTCCTTGATTTTCCATCTTCTGAGTACTTGACTGATTATGAGGGATGAATCCCCGTAGACATCTAGATATCGAATTCCTTTCTTGAGAGAAACTTTGAGGTCTACCGTGCATGACTCGTATTCGGTCATGTTATGGTACAGTGAAAATCTAGTTTGATGGAAATGGGAGTGTGAGAGTCATCAGTGGAAACTAGGAGTATCCCAATGCCGTATCCTTTCTTGTTGGCGGCGCCGTCAAAGAACATTTTCCATCGGAGGTCTTCTTGGGAGGTATAAAGGATATTTTCATTTGTGAATTCAGAAATCCAAGCATCGGTTTCTTCCATAGGGTAGTCAGCGAGGTAGTCAGAGATGGCTCTTCCTTTTATGGCTTACTGTGTATCAGATCATGCAAAATGGTTGTGGCAGCCCTCTAGTAAGTAGCCCATGCATTTTTTAGACGAAATGTCATAATGATGTAACAAAAGGTTCCTCAAGGGGTGATGAATGCGATTTTCTCTTGATAATTCGGGTGCATCTTGATCTGGTTATGTCCAGAAAACCCATCAATGAATGACTGAAGAGCGTGGCTAGTTAAATTATCCATAATCATGTCAATATTGGGCAGAGGGTAATTATCCTTCAGAGAGGCTTTGTTCAAGTCTCGATGGTTAGTGCATATGCGAACCCTTCCTTCGAATTTTGGTACTGGTACGATGTTAGCTATCCACGTGGGATATTCAATCACACTAATGAAACCCACGTTCAATTATTTGACCACTTCTTCCTTAACCTTGAGCGACCATTCAGTGAGAAGTTTTCACAATTTTTGTTTGACTAATTTTCATTCTGGGAAAGTTGGAATTTCGTGCTGAGCTATCTCGGGATCAATGTCGAGCATGTCATCATAGGATCATGTGAAGACGTCCACAAATTCCTTCAGTAATTCTTCGAGTTGCGCACGCTCATGCTCGTTAAGGATGGACCCTATCCTTATATCGCACAGTTGGCTCCTAGAACCTAGATTAATAACAACAGTTTCAACTTCATTAACTTGAACGCGGTTATGTTATTTATTACTATATTAAGATCAGTTAAGAATTGTTCATTTGGAATATCATCATCATCAAGAGTTTGATTATAATCAAGATAATTAATGTACGGCACAACAAGATACTCAAAATCTTTATTTATTTCATTATTGGGAAAAACATCGTTGAGAACCTTATCGAAGGAGGTCTCGATCACATCATAATAAGGAGGAACAAAAAAAGAAGAGTAAATGGTATAAACATCTGAGTTAGGTTGTAATTCAGTAGGGTGGAACAGGTATAGCATTCAAGTTGAGGAGAGGTGTATCAGCAGCTCCAATCAGGGGGAATGGATTTGATGATGTAGCACTTGAGTGGACCATGTAGAGTGTTAGACCCAGTGTCTATAACTTGAATTAATCCTCGTAATCACTTCCCTCGAAATTTTTGGTATCAGCTATAGTCTTCTCAATGAGTGGTCGGACATAATGCTGGGGAGTTTTAGCCCATGAGTAGGTATCTTGGAAAAAGATCTCCATTCTTGATTACATCTTCTTGTCCACATGATTGTATAATGGTTCAAGAAAGCCATAGAAGGGTAAATATTCACCCTCTTTGATGAATCTTCCGTTCAAGGAATCTCTTAAGATAATCTTCACATTTTCTAACCTTCTCTTCAATCGAGGTTAGTGGAGCATTCTGAATTCCTCTGTTTATGGTTGATAACCCAAGCCATAAGGAGGAAAGTCTTTTTTCAACACTATGGGTTCTACTATTCCATATTGTCATCGTTCTAGCCCCAATTTGGGTATGAATCACATTGACGTTGCCATAAGGGTTATACTTCGAACAAACCCTATTTTTGAAATCATCCCCTATTGGGAGTGGAAATGGTTTGACTTGAAAACCTGATAGCAGCATATCGTTTGCCCCATGTTGTATCTCCAGTACTGGATTGCTAGTGCTCGCCTTCTCAGAATTTTTGTTGTCACCCAAAATGGTGATGACCTTCCCATTGGCGAAGAACTTTAGTTTCTGATGAAGGAAGTAAGACACACCCTTGATACTATGGAGCCATGGTTATCTAAGAAATATATTAAAACAAGTAAGGATATCGATGACTAGGAATTCAGTAAGGAGATTTATAGGTTCGTCCCCTATTGTTAGGTTTATGGATCTCGTCACTTCTCGATGAGTATTATTATAAATGCATATTGCGTCAGAGGTTGGAGCAAGGTCGTTCACCTTTCGTCCCAAACAATTAAGGGTTCTCAAAAGACAAACATTAAGAGTTGATCCATTATCGACAAGTGAAAGTGGGATTGTCTTTCCCATGACTTTGATAGAAATATTGAGAGCATAGTTATGATTTGGTCCAATCTTAGGGATTTCTTCTTCAGAGAAGGAGAGCATTCAAGTAGAGGTCATATATATGATCAAATTCACTGCTTCTTATGGCATGATCTAGATCTTTAATGATCTCCCTTGAATGTTGAAATGAATGTTGGATGTGAGAGAATGAGATTTTTCCAAATTGGGTATGAAAAGGATGGGAGTGTGACGTTTTCTTCGGTTTTCTTCAACTGATCGAGGATCTTTCTCTCCTCGAGGGTTATTTTTTATGTAGGAAGATTCTTAACACCTTTTCCCTTATTGATCGCTGATGATTATGGATTTGGAACTTGGTAATGCCCCTCTGATCTAGTTATATGGTTCATATAAGAGGGGAAAAATAGAAACTCTGCTTCCTAATCTATCTCGGGTTATTCATCCACCTTATTGATTTCTCCTAGCTACTCCTCAAATGGTATCATCCCACATATGTTAACTATTGGGCTAGTCAAGTCTGAACTTTCCTTTTCGTCTGAACTATCGAATTCATTCCCCCATCCTGTGGTAACGACATCATATTTCCATGAAACATTAATACACTCCACAACCTCAATGACCTTTTCCTATAGATCCTCTCTCTCAACGAGGAGATGTATAAGTGAAGGGACCAGTCACCCTTATAGTTTCCAAGCATCAAGTAGCTCAGACAGAATACAAATTTGACCAGTCCATCGGAATAAGTCTTCCATGATCTAAATAACATCATTTAAATTAACTTCATTGGTAGTTACCACCTAACTATCTGACTCTAGAGCCCACTTTTGAGCTTTCAAGAATAGTGTACTAAATCTTTGGTAGTTAATGGTCATTTCGGAGGACAATTTCAGTCAGAACTCTATAAGTTGATTCAATACTACAGATAATTCCATATGTTTCCCTATATAGCATGTACAAACAACAATTCATGCTCTTATAAGAAGTGAAATGGCCTGATTGGTGAAACTGGTAGGATATAGGAGAAAATATAGGTAAACTTGGAGGGGTTTAGGGGAATATATGGGTATGATGGGTGATTTACTGGGTGCGATCTGGGTAGATGGGTCAAATTTTGGGTCTTCTTCTAGGAAGATGGCATTTATATGATTTGGGAGTGGATTGTGAGTAGTGTTTGGCTGGTGGGGCAATGATACCTTGGCCAATCAGACCTTAGATTACATTTCGGAGGTGGAAACATTGATTAGTATTATGGCTGACACTTTGGTGAAATACGTAATGGGCATTTGGATTGAAATTTTTGGGAAGTAGGTTTGGTAATTGATGAGGGTCCAATGGCTTGATAAGATTTCGCCTTAAAAGGTCTTGGTAAACTCTGGATAGGGGAGCGTGAAGCTAGGTGTATTCCTTTTTTATCGGGTTAGGGCAGATTTCTGGTGCCCATGAAGTGTAAGGCTGTGAGATGTTGTTGATGGTTGAAACCGTGGGAGTGGAAGGTTTTTCATACTTTCTCTAAGTAAATTATCCGGATACTTTCTTCGGCTCAACTTCTGTCTTGGCATGACTTTCTTCGATCTCTACTGCTACTTCTCGGAGGGATCAAAAATGAGGGTAGTACTGTCTCCCATTGTCGCTTGGACATGGGGTGAGAAATTCTTCTTCATAGTACTAACTTTCTCCTCTTCGTAAGGCTGGTTGGTCATGGTGGATCCTTTCTCTGTCTAGCTTACTATGAAGTTCCTAATCGATTCCCCAGGATTCTGTTTGAGAACTTCTAAACCATAGAGGGTAACCTCCAACTCTTTGTTATACTTGTCATGTGACATGAATTCGTAATCCACATTCTCCTAACTGCGAATTCTAGACTCCTTGATAGATAAGAACCAACGAAGAGAACTGTCCTTCAAAGTCTGTTGAAACATTTGGGCCATTATTTCCTCAGTATAACCAAGGAGAGTCATAGATCGGTGGTAACTTCGAAGATGAACAATTGGGGGTCCATTACCCTCGAACTTCTCGATGCTAAGCGTGTTGAACTTTTTTGGCAGCCTTACGTTAGGATAGGGAGACATATGTGTGTAATCAATGTAGTTCCCAGAGATTCAGACTTGGTCAAACTTATTAGTCAATATCTTGAGGTCTTACTTGACCTTGTTCAATTCTTATTCCTTTGGATCAACGGTAATGGGTAGGTTGGCCCCTGGCTAGACAAGATTTGGCATAAGGAGCTGAGCTGGCAGAGGCCCATTAACAGGAGGGGCTTGTGGAGCGTGCTGATATTCCTCAGAGACCCAGATAGGCTCGGGTGCGGGCGGAACCATAACACGAGGGAAGAGGACCTCAGGCTCTTTAGGAATAGGGACCCAGGTTTATTGCATCTCATGAACCTCAGTTTGAAGATTGTTAATCTTGGCAGTAAGTTGGGCTAGAACCGTCATTAAATCAGGCTGCACATTCAGTAATTGATCTATATTCTCCATGGAAAAGCGGATGAAGGTGAATTTCGATCTTGGAGGAAGTAGCGAGGGAACTAATGGAGCCTTAGGGCGATTCAACGGAAGATCGAAGTCAATAGGGAATCAGGGCAAGGGTCAGGTGGGCGATCGACCTGAGAAGGAGAAAAATTTGAATTTATTTTTAAAAGAGAAGGGGGAAAACTATTAATGAAAGAGGAGGAAAATAGTTTTGACATTGTTTTGGAAAAGATGAGGGCAAAATATTTTGGGGTAAAAGGGAGGAAAAACATTTTTGGTATAAGGAAGGAAAAATGCTTTTGGTGTTTTTGATAAAAGAGGGGAAAAAATATTTTTGACACTTTTTGTAAAGAAAGAGAAAAGACAAGAAAAAAGGGTCTCAGCATTATTATTATTATTATTATTATTATTATTATTATTATTATTATTATTATTATTATTATTATTATTATTATTATTATTATTATTATGTTATCACTTGTATTAGGTTTACCTAAATGTAAAAAGAAATGTCGGACAGGATCCAAGCCTGGGAAAATTGGGTTTGAAAAATATGTAAAAACATGGTTGGACTTATTGCTAGACTCGTGGACAAGGTCCCATTTTAAAAAATACGAAATCGCATGAAAATTTGGGTGGCGTGTCGATCCGTTATTTTGGGTGAATTTCGGGTGAAAACTGCCAAACTAAATATAAGTACCGTAGTTTTGAGGCCTATATGAGGGTATGCAGTTGTTGGGTTAAGTGGAAGGGTTCCCCCCTTTGGCATGACTTACATGATATACATCTTTCTTTTGAGGGAAATCGGTACTTGTGTACAAGCCATTTCATATACTTGAGTGTACATGAATTGCCTCATTATATACCTCGTGGGGACAATACGTGTGAGAGAGAATTCAATATACGCGATGTATATGAATGAGTTAACTACGATATACCTCCCATTATGACTTCGGTCAAGTAGTGTGATATGGGGGGAACCGTTCGATATACGTCGAATGTACTTGGCCAATAGAAGGTAAGAGTCATATCGCTTAGGCTAATTGCGACCTGCCGGACTAGCGCCCATCACGAAGTGACCCTCCAGTTACGGGACAAAATTTGGTAAATATCCATGATCTTTGGTGATGTAGTGTGAAAAATGCATGATTCTGGATTAGTATATTATGGAGAGAGTATCTTTATTTATCATGATGAGCACTATACTAATAGGGAATAATGTACAAGTATAAAAAATAAATCTAATATGGAGAATGAATATTATAATAAGCATGGATAGGTTAGTGATGTGTGAATATCTACAACTGAGTGTATGGTAATGAGCCTAAGCATGGATCAACTACAAGTGGTGTGTCAAACATGTTGATATAAGTCATCCTATGTGCAAGTAGTGTGAAGTGTCCATGGAGAGTATCTACAAGTGTGTGAGTGAGTAGTGATATAAGCATGAGGTATATATGTGCAAGAAATAATAGAGGAGAAGGAGGGAACATACAGGTAGGTTTATATGCACACAAGTAGAAAATAATAACACCTATGAAAATAGATTCTAGCCCTTTTATGAAAAATAGTCCCCAACGGAGTTGCCACTGTGGCCATCCCGAATATCGTCTCCCTCTCTCTTCCCGGGTGGGGGAAAAGGGGTAGAGAAAGGTCTCGTGCCCTCTTTACTTTAGGAGCACTTCGGTCGTCGTCGGTGTGGGGTGAATGTAAAGAGATGGAGTAGCCAACCTATTTTTCACAAAATAGGCAAAAGAACATGTCGCCACCTAGAGAGAGTGGCATCAAAGATAAACTAATGTTTACGAAACCAATAGTTCTAATATTTGGGGGCTAAGTTACGGAATGGGAAGATGTTAAGAACCCATCCCGCCCTTTCGATCTCTCGTGGCCTTGTGTTACTGTTTTCCTTTATTTTTCCGTGAAGTGTATGTGCGTGTATATATAAATGGAGATCGTAATTGTCCAACTCATAACATGGAAGAGATGGAGTAAGGTCTTCCATAGGAATGTTCCAAAAATAATATTTAGAAAAAAATACGATTTATGCTTTTTTCCAAGTATTAATCATTATGATGAAATGATAATCTATGTTGATAAAATGCCAATAAGGGCCACAAATATAATGTATATTGAAAATAATGTATAAATGAAAAGGATGAAAATGCGAAAATGGGAATTTGGTAAAAATTAGAAATTTGGGAAATTGGACTCGAGTCTCGGATTTTAACCCGAAATGCCTACGTATCCTATAAAGTCATCAAAGTACTCATAGTTCTCTTGCGGCATATGGGTGGGGTCTATCCCATAGATTCGAATGGGAATTTATTATATGTGTGCGTGTAGAAAAATGTGTTTTAGTTTTTAAAAATTGTGATGGATAATCCCGTTGGAACTTATAGGTGTAACTCTATTTTTTTAGTAGAAAGTAAAATATGTGCAATATAACTAATAAAAAGATGAGATATTAATGTCTATGAAATAAAGAAAACATTATATTATGAATTAATTTAATTAGTTCAAAAATAAGAAATTTAAAGAGAGAGATAAGGATTTTGGACCTTCTTTGGAGAATTGAAGCTTGATCTAGATCTTTAATGAGCTCCCTTGAATGTTGAAATGAATGTTGGATGTGAGAGAACGAGATTTTTCCAAATTGGGTATGAAAAGGATGGGAGTGTGACGTTTGCTTTGGTTTTCTTCAACTGATCGAGGATCTTTCTCTCCTCGAGGGTCATTTTCGATGTAGGAATATTCTCAACACCTTTTCCCTTCTTGATCACTGATGATTATGGATTTGGAACTCTGTAATGCCCGTCTGATCTAGTCATATGGTTCATATAAGAGGGGAAAAATAGAAATCCCCCGCTTCCTAATCTATCTCAGGTTATTCAGCCACCTTGTTGATTTCTCCTTGCTGCTCCTCAAATGATATCTTCCCACATATGTTAACTATTGGGCAAGTCAAGTCTGAACTTTCCTCTTCATCTGAACTATCGAATTCATTCCCCCATCCTGTGGTAACGACATCATATTTCCATGAAACATTAATACACTCCATAACCTCAATGAACTTTTCGTATAGATCCTCCCTCTTAATGAGGAGATGTATAAGTGAAGGGACCAGTCACCCTTGTAGTTTCAAAGCATCAAGTAGCTCAAACATACTTCAAATTTGACCAGTCCATCGGAATAAGTCTTCCATGATCTAAATGACATCATTTAAATTGACTTCACTGGTAGTAACCACCTAACTATCTGACTCTAGAGCCCATTTTTAAGCTTTCAAGAACAGTGTACTAAATCTTTGGTAGTAAATGGTCATTTAGGAGGACAATTTCAGTCAGAACTCTAGAAGTTGATTCAATACTACAGATAATTCCATATGTTTCCCTCTAGAGCATGTACAAACAACAATGCATGCTCTTATAAGAAGTAAAATGGCCTAATTGGCGAAACTGGTAGGATATAGGAGAAAATATAGGAAAACTTGGAGGGGTTTAGGGGAATATATGGGTATGATGGGTGATTTACTGGGTGCTATCTGGGTAGATGGGTCAAATTTTGGGTCTTCTTCTAGGAAGATGGCATTTAATGGGAGTGGATTGTGAGTAGTGTTTGGCTGGTGAGGCGATGATACCTTGGCCAATCAAATCTTAGATTACATTTAGGAGGTGGAAACAATTATTAGTAGTATGGATGACACTTGGTGAAATACGTAATGGGCATTGGGATTGAAATTTTTGGAAAGTAGGTTTGGTAATGGATGAGGGTCTAATGGATTGATAAGATTTCGCCTAAAAGGGCTTGGTAAAATATGAAGAGGGGAGCATGAAGCTAGGTGTATTCCTTTTTTATCGGGTTAGGGAGGATTTCTGGTGCCCATGAAGTGGAAGGCTGTGAGATGTTGTTGATGGTTTAAATTACGGGATTGGAAGGTTTTTCATACTTTCTTGGAGTAAATTATTCGGATACTTTCTTTGGATCAACTTCTATCTTGGAATGAATTTCTTCGATCTCTACTCCTACTTCTCGGAGAGCTCGAAAATGAGGGTAGTATTTTCTTCCCATTGTCGCTTGGACATGGGGTAAGAAATTCTTCTTTATAGTACTAACTTGCTCCGCTTCGTAAGGCCGGTTGGTCATGGTGACTCCTTTCTCTCTCTAGCTTACTATGAAGTTCCTAATAGATTCCCCAGGGTTTTGTTTGAGAACTTCTAAACCATAGCAGGTAACCTCCAACTCTTTGTTATACTTGTCTTGTGACATGAATTCGCAGTTAACATTCTCCCAAATGCGAATTCTAGACTCCTCGAGATATAGGAACCAACGAAGAGCATTGTCCTTCAAAGTCTGTTGAAACATTCGGGCCATTATTTCCTCAGTAGCACCTAGGATAGTCATGGATCGGTGGTAACTTCGAAGATGAAAAATTGGGGGTCCACTACCCTCGAACTTCTCGATGTTAAGCGTGTTGAACTTTTTCGGCAGCCTTATGTTAGGATAGGAAGACATTGGGTGTAATCAATGTAGTTCCCACAGATTCAGAGTTAGTCAAACTTCTTAGTCACCATCTTGAGGTCTTCCTTGACCTTGTTCAATTCTTCTTCCTTTGGATCAACGGTAATGGGTAGGTTGTCCCATGGCTAGACAAGATTTGACATAAGGAGTTGAGCTGGCATCGGCCCACTAGCAGGAGGGGCATGTGGAGCGTGCTGATATTCCTCGGAGACCCAGTTAGGCTCGGGTGTGGGCGGAACCATAACGCGAGGGGAGAGGACCTCAGGCTCTTTGGGAATAGGGACCCAATTTTCTTGCATCTCATGAACCTCAGTCTGAAGATTGTTAATCTTAGCAGTAAGTTGGGATAGAGCCGTCATCAAATCAGGCTGCACATTCAGTACTTGGTCTGTATTCTCCATGGAAAAGAGGATGAACGTGAATTTCGGACTCGGAGGAAGTAGCGAGGGAACAAACGGAGCCTTGGGCGATTCGACGGAAGACCGAAGTTAATAGGGAGCCAGGCCAAGGGTCAGGTGGGCGATCGACTTGAGAAGGAGAAAAATTTGAATTTATTTTTAAAATAGAAGGGGGAAAACTGTTAATGAAAGGGGAGGAAAATATTTTTGACATTTTATTGGAAAAGACGAGGACAAAATATTTTAGGGAAAAGGGAGGAAAAACATTTTTGGTATAAGGAAGGAAAAATGCTTTTGGTATTTTTGATAAAAGAGGGGAAAAAATATTTTTGGCACTTTTGGTAAAGAAAGAGAAAAGACAAGAAAAAAGGGTCTCGGCATTATTATTATTATTATTATTATTATTATTATTATTATTATTATTATTATTATTATTATTATTATTATTATTATTATTATGTTATCACTTGTATTAGGTTTACCTAAATGTAAAAAGAAATGTCGGAAAATACCTAAGCCTGGGAGAATTGGGTTTGAAAAATATGTAAAAACATGGTTGGGTATATTGTTAGGCTCGTGGACAAGGTCCAATTTTAAAAAATACGAAATCGCACAAAAGTATGGGAGGCGTGTCGATCCATTATTTTGGGTGAATTTTGGGTAGAAACCTCCAAACTAAATATGAGTACCGTAGTTTTGAGGCCTATATGAGGGTATGCAGTTGTTGGGTTAAGTGGAAGGGTTCCCCCCTTTGGCATGACTTCCATGATATACATCTTTCTTTTGAGGGAAATCGGTGCGTGTGGAGAAGCCATTTGATATACCTAAGTGTACATGAATTGCCTCATTATATACCTCGTGGGGACAGTACGTGTGAGAGAGAATTAAATATACTCGATGTACATGAACGAGTTAACTACGATATACCTCCCATTATTACTTCGATCAAGTAGTGTAATGTGGGGGGAACCGTTAGATCTATGTCAAATGTATTGGGCCAATAGAAGGTCAAAGTCATATCTCTTAGGCTAATTGCGAGCTGCTGGACCAGCGCCCATCACGAAGTGACCCTCCAGTTACGGGACAAAATTTGGTCAGTAGCCATGCTCTTTGGTGATGTAGTGTGCAAAATGCATGATTCTGGATTAGTATATTATGGAGAGAGTATCTTTATTTATCATGATGAGCACTATACTAATAGGGAATAATGTACAAGTATAAAAAGTAAATCTAATATGGAGAATTAATATTATAGTAAGCATGGATAGGTGAGTAATGTGTGAATATCTACCACTGAGTGTATGGTACTGAGCCTAAGCATGGATCAACTACAAGTGGTTGTGTCAAACATGTTGATATAAGTCATCCTATGTGCAAGTAGTGTGAAGTGTTCATGGAGAGTATCTACAAGTGTGTGAGTGAGTAGTGATATAAGCATGAGGTATATATGTGCAAGAAATAATAGAGGAGAAGGAGGGAACATACAAGTAGGTTTATACGCACACAAGCAGAAAATAATAACACCCATGAAAACAGAGTCTACCCCTCTTATGAAAAATAGTCCCCAACGGAGTTGCCACTGTGGCCATCCCGGATATCGTCTCCCTCTCTCTTCCTGGGTGGGGGAAAAAGGGGTAGAGAAAGGTCGCGTTCCCTGTTTACTTTAGGAGCACTTCGGTCGTCGTCGGTGTGGGGTGAATGTAAAGAGATGGAGTTGCCAACCTATTTTGCACAAAACAGGTAAAAGAACATGTCACCGCCTAGAGAGAGTCGCATCAAAGATAAACTAATGTTTACGAAACCAATAGTTCAAATATTCGGGGCTAAGTTACGGAATGGGAAGGTGTTAAGAACCCATCCCGCCCTTTCGATCTCTCTTGGCCTTGTGTTTATATTTTCCTTTATTTTTCCGTGAAGTGTGTGTGCGTGTATATATAAATGGAGATCTTAATTGTCTAACTCATAACATGGAAGAGATAGAATAAGGTCTTCCATAGGAATGTTCCAAAAATAATATTTAGAAAAAAATAAGATTTATGCTTTTTTCTAAGTATTGATCATTATGATGAAATGATAATATATGTTGATAAAATTCCAATAAGGGACACAAATATAATGTATATTGAAAATAATGTATAAATGAAAAGGATGAAAATGCGAAAATGGGAATTTGGTAAAAAATAGAAATTTGGGAAATTGGACTCGAGTCTCAGATTTTAACCTGAAATGCCTACGTATCCTATAAAGGCATCAAAGTCCTCATAGTTCGCATGCGGCATATGGGTGGGTTCTATCCCATAGATTCGAATGGGAATTTATTATATGTGTGTGTGTGTAGAAAAATGTGTTTTAGATTTTAAAAATTGTGATGGATAATCCCGTTGGAACTTATAGGTGTAACCCTCTTTTTTTTAGTAGAAAATAAAATATGTGCAATATAACTAATAAAAAGATGAGATATTAATGTGTGTGAACTAAAGAATTTTTTTATTTATTATGAATTAATGTAATTAATTCAAAAATAGGAAATTTAAAGAGAGAGATAAGGATTTTGGACCTTCTTTGGAGAATTGAAGCTTGATCTAGATATTTAATGAGCTCCCTTGAATGTTGAAATTAATGTTGGATGTGAGAGAACGATATTTTTCCAAATTGGGTATAAAAAGGATGGGAGTGTGAGATAGAAAGGAATTTCACACAAGGAAACTTTGCTGATTGCAAGAGAATGTTATTGAGATCACTAAAATTGATGGATCTGAGGTCTTCTTTGGGATTGAGGTCTATTTATAGGGTAAAGGGGGTTCCGATCAGCATATACCTAGCCCTGCCAATTGTAAGGTAACCCTAGGCACACTACCGATAGGCAAGGAAATGGACCTGCCAATCGGCAATTTCATGTAGATTTTTTTGGAAAAATGATCGCAGAATGTAATTCGTTCATCCAAATCATGCACGGGGCATACCGTTAGAAAGGTAGTTCAGAGTACTTTGGGACACTCTCAGGTCCTAAAGTTGACTTTAGGGAAAACAAGACATGGAACCGCTCGTCGGTCCTTTGGACAGGAGATTGTCGGACGAAAACGGATCGTTCGTCCAATTGGTAAGTCAGAATCGGGCACGTGATAGACCATTCGAAAGGTTATGCGAGGTACTTTGACATTCCAAATATCTTCGCTTGGCTGAGAAAGTTGACCTTGGTTAACTAGGGCTCGAAAGCGCCCGATGATCTTTCGAAGTAAAATAAGTCAGTAGTCCGTACTTTAAGGTTGATTTGTGCATGGGGCAAACCTTGGAAAGGGTATTCAATGCCCTTCAAATATTCATTCACTCTCGTTTGATCTGAAGGGTTGACCTTTGTCAAACGGAGCTCGGGAGCGCCCGGTGGCCTTCGAATAAAGTTTCAGGGGAAAATGAATCGTTCGTCTGAACGCTTATGCCCTTTCATGCACAGGGTGGATTGTTATAAAGGGTTTTTAGTGATCTTTGAAGATTCAAAGATCTTTCACTCTAATGATGAAGCTGACTGTGGTCAAATTGGGGTCCGAAAGCACCCATTGGACTCCAAATGGGGTGGTGTTAGGGACCTAAGGAGAGACTCAGGGGGTCCTATAATGTGTTATCTATAGAGCCCCTCGACGGGTGAGCATGGAATAAGTTAAAGTCATCGAATAGACACCACATGATATTTAAGAACCTAAAGGGACCAGGATAACCAATTCATAGGGTCGAGGCCGATTCTAAGGACCTAAGGAAATGTTGGTGATGGTCGATTCTACGGATCAAGGTTAATTGTAGGGTAAGGAGCGACCAATTCTGAGAGTCGAAGATAATTCTGAGGGCTTAAGTGAGAGAGACCAATTATGAGGGACGAGGTCAATTCTAAGGACCTTAAGTTATAGTGACTAATTCTTCACGTCGAATCCAATTCTAAGGGCCTTAAGTTGTAGTGAGAAATTCTACGGGTCGAGGTCAATTCTAAGGACCTTAAGTTGTAGCGACCAATTATGAGGGTCAAAGCCAATTATGAAGTCCTCAAGTTGGAAGTGACCAATTCTACAGGTCGAAGCCAATTCTGAGGGCTTAAATAGAGGTGGTCAATTTTGAGGGTCGAAGCTAATTCCGAGGGCTTACGTAGGAGTCATCAATTTTGCAGGTCAAAGCCAATTCTGAGGGATTTGTGGGTCAAAAGTAGAGGTGACCAATTCTGTGGGCTGAGGATAATTCTAAGGATCTTAAGTTGTAGCTTTCTTGGGGAAATTTGGAGACTTCACTAGGGAAAAGGTATTAATCCAAGGATTTGATGGAAACTTTCTTGGGACTTTTTCAATTTTTATGTTGTCCTTTAGAGATGTTGCTAGGGAGATATCCAATTGATTTTGGGAATTTCGCTGGGGAAGTAAGTGTTCCTTTAGGGAAGTAAGTGTGGGATTAGAAATGTTTTTCTTAGTGAAAAAAGGTTATAAAATTCATTTGGAAATTTTAGGAATTTTTTGGAGGGGGTTCGGGATTTTTCAGTATTTTTGGGGAATTTTTGTACAAAATTACAAGGAGGTGCCAAACGGCTGAGTGTAAGAGGTGCCAAATGGAAGTGCCAATATCTTTTAGGCTTCCTAGGGTAGGTGAAGGGATAATGCCGATCAGTATGTTGCTGGGAGCTTTCGATTGGTATGCCCCTTAACCTCCTATAAAATGGGGTGAGATTTCCTCATTTTTCACAGCTTCCAAATCTTCTATCTTCTGCCATTCCTTTCTGCAAACTATTCTAGTGTTCTTTTATCCTCTAACACTAATAAATGGTATATTTTTTAAGCAGTGCGGTCCATATGGCATGGTTGAGTGTTGAGGACCGGGCACAATTGGAGTGGAGGGCCAGGGTGCTCCTAACGCAGTGTAGTGAGAATTCTTTCGACTCGTTCGAGCCAGTTGTGGATGAGCGGACTATGTTTTGTGATCCAGCGCACCATCGATCCTCTAGGGTGATGATCCTTAGTGGCTATGTAAGTGTTAATGACATTTTGTATTTGTTTTTTCTTTTCTTGGTGACATTTCCTTATGTTTTAACTTTTGACAAGAGTTTTTCCATTTGTCTTTGACATACTAATATCTCTACATCGAACCTGCGTTCTCGAGGGATGATAGGATTTAAGGATGTCTGAGAGTACCTTAGGTGGTGTCATTAGCCGACTTTAGCAGTCTGACATCTCCACTGGATATGACACCTCGTTCGATGGTCGTCCTTTAAGCTTTGGGGGAGAGGTGGTGGGATACCTCCCACACCATGCATTTCAGCTTTGGGGAGATGACAGTGACTCCTATTGATTTTTTACTGGAACTATATATCTTCTGGAGCTATTCTTTATTTTGTGCATTTTCCTTTATGAATTTTCTTCTTTTGATTCTTGATCCTTTGTCCTTTGCACACGTGGTTTTATGAGGTGATTGGGCTTAATGTCCAACTCATAGGTTTGAATGATTAGTCTGTTGGGGACTTATGCCATATGTGCTAGTGGAGGACGTCCAACCGGTAGTCGAGGTGGTGTCCCTCTATAGAGGACGATCGGGTATATCTTCTTTCCTTTTTGAGATCTTTTTTACTTGATGATCTTTGCAGATATTGATTTTCTATTGGGGAATTTGCATGTGACCTTCTATCCCTTGGGGATGGCCATCCAGCACACGGGGGTGATCGGGGGAATGCGCAGTTACGTTGTCTACTGGCGCATGATCTCGGCTACTCCTGGTACCTGGGGGAGAGGGTAGTCCAACAGGTGGTAGAGGACAAGGTTATTGTGCAACTTGCGAGGCCCCCGATGTATATGAGGCTAGAGTGGGAGATGTCAAAGGAGGCGAGGGTGGAAGGATGGTTGGCGAGCCTTATTCATTGTATACTGAAACGATGGCGACTTCTGATTACTTGAATTGTGTGTTGATCTGGTTGATGTCGCCTAGCATATATGACATTATCCCTATTCCTCCTACGGGCTCTGGTAGGGGCACAAGTCGACCAGTGGGGTCTGGCCATAGTGCAGGTGGTGCGTCGACATCGGCGGCGACGAGGATATTATAGGCTCCAATTGTGCGATTGTCTCCCACTTCCTATAACATCCGATGATCTGATGGAGGGTCGGTGCTTATGCTGCATCATCCCAATGAAATGGAGCCGGTGGAGCTAGGGATGACAGAGGACGTCCTTCACCCCGAAGTATACCTTTTATTTCTTTGCATTTTGATTTTCTGATTTCTTTCTTTGCCTTAGACTGGATGATTTGCCATTTTCTATTTTTCTTGCAGCATATTCGGGTGTCGACCACTTGGCCGAGGGACATTCGAGATTGGGTGGCTTTTGCGACTGCACATTTTCGAGAGTCGATCCCGTTTCCATATTTTTGGTGTCGTCTACCTCATCTGGGAAGGGGTCTGGTTCAAGGAGCGAAAGTTTGTCATCGCGTCACCGGGGAAAGCACATATGCCGCATGGGTGGAGTGTCATAGATAGATAGAGAGAGAGAGAGAGAGAGAGAGAGAGAGAGAGAGAAAAAGATAAGGTGAGTGTGTGTGTGTGTGTGTGTGTGTGTGTGTGTGTGTGTGTGTGAGAGAGAGAGAGAGAGAGAGAGAGAAAGAGTATTTTAGGGGGTTTAGACTAAGTCCTATTGTTTTTCTATTTTTCTTCTAAGGAAAATTTTAATAAAGAAATATATATGCAATGGAATGATGTTTTTATTAATTTTTTCTTTAGTGACTTAATGCATATTCATTTTTTACTTTGTTGGTGAGACCGTAAAAAGGATTTAAAATGATTGGAGAGAAAATTATTTTAAAATACAATGAGTCAAAGTATATGGAGAAGGAAATTCTGAATTCCTTAGAATAAAACTTATTTTTATTGAGTTTTTTACTTTGACAAAAAAGGTAAAAGGGAATTTTCCAAAAATAGAGGGCTTTCAATCGACAACCCCCTTGTCCTGCCTATCGATAGGTCAGTCCAGTCTAATCAACCCGAGGCTTTGATTGCACCTTCGTCAATTACTTGGTCCTTGGTGGGGCAGGTTTTCCTCCGGGATTTGCAGGACTTTTGTCTTTGGCTAAGTTTTCTAAGTATAAACAGGGGTAATGGTGGAGTATTTTCTTCACCCACCCACCCACCCACATTTCATTTCTTTTGCATAATTCTTGCTTCTTGTCTCATAATTTTGCAATATGTCTCTCCCTGAAAGTGTTGAATTAGACTCTTACCTAGAAAACTTAGAGGCTATGTCCTCATATAATGTAGACCACGATGCTTTCAACCTGTGTCGGGTTTCCTGGTGGCACAACCAACCTATTGAATGGAACATGCTGATGGCGGCGACAGAATTCTGGTACCCTGAAGACCATATCTTTCACTTTGGCTTGGAAGAAGTCCATCCAGCTTACGAAGAGTTCTCTACCATATTGGGGATAAATCCCAGTGTTGCGATGACCATGACTGAATTTTCTCGATCTTCTCGGAAGCTATTAGGAGGACTTATCCATATCTCACCCTCGATGGCTCGGTCATTGGTTACGGGATGAATGATCTCTATCCAGGTTGTGCTGCATTCCATGCATCTGCAGGATGTTAGTGATGTGGGCTATGCCAGAGACGTTATTCCTAGCTTGATTTCAAAATTACTGTTGGTGACTAGGGACCTGTTGATGGACCCATAACCTATATCCATCACTTCGTGGATGTCGTACAATTATAATCCAGCGACACTGATCTTGGATGAGACTTTGAATGGACTGGATGCTTGGCGGGGTGGATATTCTGACTTCCTAAATGGTAGCACCGTTATTCATTTTATGTGGTTGCTAAATATATTCCGTATGGCTATCCCTCCTGAATATCCCTTGGTAGGTGTGCGAAACTTCTTTACTCATACTTTATCAGTGTGGGCCTAGATATCGAGAGATTGGAGCACTAGTTTGTGGAGAATGAGGCTCGAGGTTTGCGTTGGTCAGTGTCTTGGTGGGGGATCTACAGCCCATTCTAGAATTGGGGGAATACTAGTATGTTCTATTGGTTGGCCTCTGATAGACTTATTTGTACTTTCCTTGGCGACTCTTGCGCTAATTTAGCTGGGAGCATATTGTGCCACCTCAGACACTAGACTTACTTCCTGTGGAGGATTTGACAGAGCGTCTGTGCATGTGGTTGGGCTCTTTGTGGGAGAACCATTGACCTTCGACCCGTCCTTCCCAGTCTTTTGGCCGAGTTTGGAATGTTTCTGTAGACTACATGAAGTGGTTCTAGAGTAGGGTAGTTGCCAAGATGATGGATGTGGAGACTGAGCAAAGGTGGTTTGCCATATCTGACACCATAGAGGGAGATGTTATTGTTTTTCCTAGGATGGTGTGGGCTTCCCATTCCATGGAGCGCCTACGGCATTTTATTTAGGAAGGGGAGGTTTGGGGACCCTAAGATGTAGATGATGATGAGGTCGGTTCCACTAGAAGCTGCAGGTAGGATCCCTGGGGAATTTATTTGTGAATCTCTTGTGATGTGTTTGGTTATGTATGGAAATAAATTTGGGAAGGTTGTTTTATGAGTAAGTTGGCTTGTTTTAGGAAAATAGGGTTAACTTGGCAAAGGAAGTTGTTTGACTCCCTATGTCGATGTAATTGTAAGAGGAAATTGCATCAATAAAGTATTTTTTTAATTATATTGCTGCGCCTCTTGATGAGTTTTGCATTTAAATTATCTATACCAATCGCTAAGGCATATATAATCCTTTTATTTATGTACATGATAAAAATGAACTGTCATTCTCGAGGATAAGAAAAGAATAGCCTTTTGTGAAAAAGAAGGGGTTCATGCTCATATGAAGCGTATGAGATGCCTACGTACCTCTTGGGTTTTGAAAAAAATTATGGGTTTGATTTTTGAAAGAAAAAATATTTTAGAGGATCAGGCCCCGTGTAGTTCTGAGTAGAGGGAAATGAAGAATTTTTTTTTAAATAGAAGGGAGCTGAGAAGAAGAATAGCACTATATCTTTAGAAGATATGGGTTGACTGGACGCGCTATATCTTTTCCATCGAGGTCTGTGAGCATAGTGGCTCCACCGGATATAATCTTCTTAACAATGTAGGGGCCACTCCAATTGGGATTGAATTTCCCTTTGGGGTCCCAAATGGGTTCTACTATTTCTTTAAGGACTAAGTCCCCTTCTTGGACACAGAAGGCGCGAGCTTTTCTAAATCAAAGCTCTGATACCAATTTGAAAATGCCGGATTTTAATTTTACACAATTAAAAATATTTAATTTCCTTTTATATATAAAACAAACACGATGCGGAAGCGTAAAACGTGATGGTTCAACTTTAACACAACAACAAATTATAATTTCCTTTAAACAAATTAAAATTACACCAAGTGAACTAAAATTAATCAATTAATATATTCACTTAAACCAATTAATTAATCCAACTCCTAGAATTTGCCTAAGCCATATTTATCAATATTAGCAAATTAGGCGAAACCAAATTTTAGCAAATGACTTGAATTAAAGACACATTACCCAATATTTAATATAAGTCCAAAATTAAATGAGTGTGATAATTTAAACCAAATTTTATCTTGAATTATTCTAAACATGCATTCTAAATTGTTTATGCAAGATAAAATAAACCAATCACACTACGCCGCGATGTACGAGGAAAAACCCAAGACGGGAAACAACCTCGCACGGCCCTAGCCACAAATCCACTAGATACGGAATTACAATTACAAGATAGATAGACTTACAACACACGACTCGATCCCTCTCAAGCCCCAATGCTTCTTCTTGTAGACACCTCTTCCTAGCGAATAACCTTGGAACACCACCGCGGTCTCGGAATCCACCGATAGGACTTTATATGGTCACCGTCACCCGAGCAAGGAGCCTTTCTCCAAGTGGGTAGAATCGCAACAAAATGTCTTCTTATTTGATGGATGTAGAAGAAAACCAAAACTTCTCTTTTAATTCGGTGTAGAGAAAATCGGTGCCAAACTCCAAGCAATTGATAAGTATATAAGAACTTCGAATAAACTCATTTGGGTGTAAACACTAGAGTGATGGAAATTTTTCTCTAAAAATCTCACTCAAAACATGAACATTTTCCTAAAACCATTTTTGCTCTCAAACTCTCTCTAAGAGATAAACTAGGATGGAAAAGTTAGGAAAAGTTAGATTGGAAAATCTTCTTCCCGCACATATTAAAGTGTGAAAAAGTTGGTTAAAAACTTAGTGGGGAAGTGGGTGAAAAACTGCCAATAATTGTTCCCACCTGGCATCTCGTTTGAACGACATTTCGTTCGAACGAAATCTCGTTCGAACGAGACTTCTAACGATGTTCCAGATTGAACTCGTTAGAAATCTCGTTCGAACATAAGGTTCGTTCGAACGACATATCGAACGACATTTCATAGGCCTATACTGGGAACTCGTTGGCAGGTTCGTTCGAACGACAATCTCGTTCGAACGACTCTATCGAACGAAAAACCAAAAAGTTTGAAAAATTCATTTTTAGCCCAGAAAACTTTATAAACATTTATTTAAAGTTTTAATTAGTTCTTTCTTAAAACAAAACGCAGTTTTTATAAAACCTAACACCCAATAAACTTGTTCCAAGCTCCTATATATATAATATTGCATTCATACCTTGGGAGCATGGAACTATGGTTGATGACGTAGAAACGAAGCACGCAAACCGGCATATTGATGAAGCTTTATACTCTTTGCCGCTACGTCTTCAACAAACTCTTCATAGGCTTGAGAATATTACAATTTAAATACTATCCTATGAATAAATGTTTTTGTCCGGAATTGAGCCAAAACTATATATGGACTCAATTTGAAATTTGGGTCCTTACAAATCTCCCCCTTTGGCTATTCCGGGACAAAAACCAAACAAAAATCCTAAAGGGCCGTCAAGCTCACTAGACTCAAAACATAACTCACCCAAACTTGACTCAACCCAAGGATCAAACTCTTTGCCGTTTAAACAATGCCGCTTTAGAAGAAATCCTGCACACTTAAGCAAACTCATCAAATGCATAGGGAATATCAAAGTATTAAATGGATATCAAAGTATTAAATGCAATTAAGATAAATACTCCCCCACAATTAATTCTCCCTTTTATCAAACATATGACCTACTTAGAAAGACGTCTCCCCCTAAGATAAATCTCCCTCAAACTAAGATACGATAATAATAGGATTAGATACCATTTCTCCCCCTTTTTGTTCAGGAATAGGCAAAGGATAAAGAACTAATAAACACGTTGAAGCTTAAAGTGTTAAGACATTAAAGCATATGGGCAATAAAAGCAAGGCAAAGACAAACAAATATCATATATATATATATATATATACTATAAATATACCAATAAGTACTTTCATATATATATAGATATAAACACACATGACACACACAAAATATAATAGGAGTCTTTCACACTCGTATGGCAAAAATGTGTCATATGGAAACGGAAGTGTAGGGGTGTGAACTAGCAACAATTAAATTTAGACCCAAACACTTAATAAACATTCACGGAGTTCTCATTTGATTGCAAACTTTATCACATTTAAATATAACCTCATGTGACAATATAAAAATTGAACTCAATGAACAAACATACACAATGCATACAAGCCTAGCATGATGATGATTCTACAAACCAAATAGAGTCATGACATTAAAGACAACTAGGATAAACGGACATTGTGCAAACCGTTGATATACCATCCAATTCTCCCTCAATAAGCATATATATTCTTTTGCTTTTGAATGAATACATCAAACAAACATAGGCCTTGGCAATTGTTTTCTTTTTAATGTCAAATATTCTGTTTTTAGGCCTTCGGATCACGTATTTCTTTTAGATCTAATAAACGGTGGCTTACAATCGCAAAGGATTTAATTCATCCTTTCAGAGCCCTTCCCCGTGCACATTTTATTTATCATGTTTTCATTTTCACACAAATCTCACATGCAACGGATTTTGACATGCACGAGTCCTCCTAGGTCATAGATATGTAGATGACTAGATTGGTAGGAGAACACCTCTAAAAGCTCAAATATAACATGTGACATTAAGATTTCAAGAGAGCTCTTGCATGTGTGAAAAGAGGCATATAAAAATAGAATCCATTTAAGCAATACAAAATCCTACTCCATATAAAACATGGTAAAGAACATTTTAAGTATTGAAAATCTAAACCAAGAGTTCTAGCCACGTGGGAGCGTAAAATATGGGATTTAAACACAAATATATGCCACATAAAGTGTGTCAAACAAAAATACACACAAAAAGATATTTTTGAGTTTTTGACATTTTTAACCAAAAATAAAAAATATATATATACTCAAAAGACAAACATAAATCATTTGAATTTTTCATTAAGCTTAAATTACCAAGAAATAAAATCCAAATGATAAACAAAAATCTTTTTGTATTTTTCATTTAATGCACACACAATGAAGGAAATATAATACAAAAGATAAACAGAAATCATAATTCTAGCATGTGATAAACATGGACCATAGACTAGAACATGATTAAAACAAGCATACATTTAGCATGTGAATATAGCATGAAGTACAAACGCTAAAGTATGCAAACACTAACACATTCATCCTTTAGATTTAGCAAGGGAGGAAGCATGTGAAAGTAAATGAGAATCAAAAACCCTATTTTGCAAGGCAACCAAGTCGGATTTCCTAACCCAAATTAATGAAGAATGGCTATCTTGGGGTGTTGGAACGTTAACTACCGTGGTTACTTTACTATGGGATTTTCTAGGAATTCGTTTAAGATCAAAACAAAATTTCCTAAGATGACCTTTTCGACCACAATGTGTACAAGCAAAAACATGTCGAAAAGATTTACCTAAGGAGTGGTCTTTAAATGCATTCCTAGTAGATTCTCCTAAAACATTGGTCTTGGCTTTATGAGTAGATTCATTACAAGTATTGAAGCCTAAACCACAAGTGTCATTTTTAATTTGGACCGTTCCTAACATTTTATCTAGTTTTTTCGAACGACACTCCAAATCAAATTTGACATTACTAGAGTCTTTTAATTTATTTTGCAATTCTAAAATGTTAGACTCGAATAAAACATTTCGCTCTTCAAAAGCAAGAAGCTCCTTTTTCAAGGATTCCATTAAACCCTTAAGGCTATCTCTTTCGCCTTCTACATATTCTAGCTTCTCTCGAAGATTCCTCTCACGTGTCCTAAGGTCTTCTATTAAAGCATTTTCATCAACGACCTTGACACTCTCTCTTAAACTAGCTTCTAACTTCAAATTAGCTCTTTTCAATTTAATAGATTCTTTATAAAGTTCTTGAAAAGCATTTTGAAGTTCACTCACATTAACCTCTTCTTCATTTTTACTCTCTCTTTCTTCTCCACTCTCACTATCATAAAAAACAAGTGAATCATAAACTTTGACCTTGGAAGTGTCATGTGTTAACGTTTCATCAATGGATGAGTTCTCACTATCACTCACATGACTAGCCATAAAAGCCACAAAATTTTTCTTAGTGGGGGAATCGGGCTTCTCTTCCTTATCACTATCACTAAGGGTCGTATATATGAAATGGGTCGCTTACCCTCTTTCCTTAGTTTAGTGGGGCACTCATAAGCCCTATGGCCATAACCTTCACAACCAAAATACTTATTAGACTCGTCCCTATCTAAATGTTCATTACTAGGTTTAGGGATATTTTCGGCTTTAGGAATCTTCTCCGCTTTAGACATCTTCTCGTTCTTGTAATGCTTAGAAGATTCAAATTTCTTAAAGTCATTTTTAAATTTATCTTTGTTAATTTTGAGAAATTTTCTAAATTTGCGAGCAAATAGAGCCATGTCTTCCGAGTCACTATCACTATCGCTCTCTACTACTTGTTTGACCTCTTTTCGGGCTTTTAAAGCAACGCCCTTTTCGATCTTACTTTCAGTTTTAGAGGGAAACATATCTAGTTCATAGGTTTGTAAATCACCCACAAGCTCTTCTAATTTCGTAGAGGCTAAAGTGGGTAAAGAATTTAAAACGGTCACTTTTGGAATAAATCTATCGGGTAGGGACCTTAAAATTTTCTTTACAACACGGTCGTCAGGTATTTTCTCTCCCAAGTTAAAAGATGAATTAACAATATCTGAAAGTCTAGCATAAAATTCATCAAAAGTTTCTTTTTCATTCATTTTGATAGTTTCAAATTGAGTGGTGAGGTTTTGGAGTTTTGAAGCTTTAACGACACTAGTTCCTTCATGAGTTAATTGTAAAATATCCCAAGCTTCTTTGGCGGTCTCACACGTCATAATATGTCGGAATTCATCCGGTGTGACAGCGCTAAACAAGGCATTTAAATCACGGGAATTGAAATTAGCAAGTTTAAACTCATTTTCAGTACATCTATCGGTGGGTTTGATAACACGTTCATTTTCAACTAAATAAGTTGGTGGGGACCACCAGTTAACAACATACATCCAAACTCTCTCGTCGATAGATTTTAGTGCCGATATCTTACGCGCTTTCCAATACACGTAGTTTGAACCATCGAAAATAGGAAATTTTGAAAATGGGGAAAAATCCATTTTAGCCAAAAAATTATTTAAGGATCTTTAACGAAATAATTTGTCGTTTTTGGCTCTGATACCAATTTGAAGGCGCGAGCTTTTCTAAATCAAAGCTCTGATACCAATTTGAAAATGCCGGATTTTAATTTTACACAATTAAAAATATTTAATTTCCTTTTATATATAAAACAAACACGATGCGGAAGCGTAAAACGTGATGGTTCAACTTTAACACAACAACAAATTTTAATTTCCTTGAAACAAATTAAAATTACACCAAGTGAAGTAAAATTAATCAATTAATATATTCACTTAAACCAATTAATTAATCCAAGTCCTTGAATTTTCCTAAGTCATATTTATCAATATTAGCAAATTAGGCGAAACCAAATTTTAGCAAATGACTTGAATTAAAGACACATTACCCAATATTTAATATAAGTCCCAAATTAAATGAGTGTGATAATTTAAACCAAATTTTATCTTGAATTATTCTAAACATGCGTTCTAAATTGTTTGTGCAAGATAAAATAAACCAATCACACTACGCCGCGATGTATGAGGAAAAACCCAAGACGGGAAACAACCTCGGACGGCCCAAGCCACAAATCCACTAGATACGGAATTACAATTACAAGACAGATAGACTTACAACACACGACTCGATCCCTCTCAAGCCCCGATGCTTTTTCTTGTAGACACCTCTTCCTAGCGAATAACCTTGGAACACCACCGCGGTCTTGGAATCCATCGATAGGACTTTATATGGTCACCGTCACCCGAGCAAGGAGACTTTCTCCAAGTGGGTAGAATCGCAACAAAACGTCTTCTTCTTTGATGGATGTAGAAGCAAACCAAAACTTCTCTTTTAATTCGGTGTAGAGAAAACCGGTGCCAAACTCCAAGCAATTGATAAGTATATAAGAACTTGGAATAAACTCATTTGGGTGTAAACACTAGAGTGATGGAAATTTTTCTCTAAAAATCTCACTCAAAACATGAACATTTTCCTAAAACCATTTTTGCTCTCAAACTCTCTCTAAGAGATAAACTAGGATTGAAAAGTTAGGAAAAGTTAGATTGGAAAATGTTCTTCCCGCACATATTAAAGTGTGAAAAAGTTGGTTAAAAACTTAGTGGGGAAGTGGGTGAAAAACTGCCAATAATTGTTCCCGCCTGGCATCTCGTTCGAACGACATTTCGTTCGAATGAAATCTCGTTCGAATGAGACTTCTAACAACGTTCCAAATTGAACTCGTTAGAAATCTCGTTAGATATCTCGTTCGAACATAAGGTTTGTTCGAACGACATATCGAACGACATTTCATAGGCCTATACTGGGAACTCGTTGGCAGGTTCGTTCGAACGACATTTTCGTTCAAACGACAATCTCGTTCGAACGACTCTATCGAACGAAAAACCAGAAAGTTTGAAAAATTCATTTTTAGCCCAGAAAACTTTATAAACATTTATTTAAAGTTTTAATTAGTTCTTTCTTAAAACAAAACGCGGTTTTTATAAAACCTAACACCCAATAAACTTGTTCCAAGCTCCTATATATATAATATTGCATTCATACCTTGGGAGCATGGAACTATGGTTGATGACGTAGAAACGAGGCACGCAAACCGGCATATTGATGAAGCTGTATACTCTTTGCCGCTACGTCTTCAACAAACTCTTCACAGGCTTAAGAATATTACAATTTAAATACTATCCTATGAATAAATGTTTTTGTCCGGAATTGAGCCAAAACTATATATGGACTCAATTTGAAATTTGTGTCCTTACAGACACCACGGTCCTTGACTCTCTTACTGAATGAACGTGATATTCGGCGATGGTATCCTCATATATGATATAAATCTTTCATTCTCCTTCCATCCAAGAGTGACAACTATTCAAGACGGCTTTGATGCCAGTCTTCCTCACTGACTTTACTTTCAAGCATGACGCGTAGTGAAGGAATTATTTGCTCAATGGGTAGGATTGCTACCATACCGTATTCCAGATATTAAGGGGTAGCCACAGTAAATGTTCAAATTGAAGTGTGGTAACCCTAGAGAGCATAAGGGATTCGGTCGACCCAATCTTGGCAGCTCTCGATCATCTTGCTGGTTTAACAACACCGATTATATCTGGAATCGAATCAAGAACGGATCAAAAAGGTGAATTAAATTTTTCAGAAGGTGTTATAATATAAATAAACCTTGATATAATACTTTTGGATTGATGGATATTAAGGTTTGGGAATGTAATCGATTGAAGAACACACGATTTCATCTGCCCAAACAAATGCGTGACACGTCATGGTATCTTTTTGTTAGAGCCATAACTTGAGAACCGTTGATCGGATGGGTATAAAAAATTATCTATTGGTTTCAAAGGCTGAAAGACTGAAAAACTCGTGAAAGATCTTAATTTGACGCTGCTAAGATTTTTGAAAAAATCATTTTGATTTTATGGCTATCACACCGTTAGATTTACGACACGGATCATTGTAACATAAAAGAGATTAAATCTCTATGGTTCAGGCCAAGAGGAACTGAAAAGGTATGATATCTTAAATCTTGATGTAGATACGCCAGAATTATTACTTTTTGAAACCCAATTATCATATAAATCAAATGATCCAATATTTTATTTTAAGTCCTCTGACATATTTAACTCAAAACCCATGTTTGTGTACCCTAAAGGTACAATATTGTCTCTTGAGTAAACCAGTACATAATCTATATTACATTGGTGGTTTAGTTATTAATTAATATTTACTCATGTGAATTAACGGGTATTTATTGGGTATAATTTATTTGGATTATTAACCAGAATTTATAGTGATAATTTTAAATTATGAACGACTCATAAATTAAATTAGCGTGGTTGTAAATTAATTTGATATTTCGGGTTGGTATGTTTGGACTGGGATTTGGAGGAATAAAAAGGTTTGGAATAGTATTTTTAATGTAGAAAATTCGTACCTAGGGATATGTACACCTTTGGAGCAAGGTTTAAGAGTATCCGATTAGTGTTTTCGAATTATTTGGGGGTCTAAAAGTAGGTCCATAGTAGACATGCAGATTTAGGGTTTCAAGTAGGTTAAAAACCCTCATTAAACATTATAATACATCATAATTATAACAAACAATAGGAGGCTAGTTTTGGGAGAAGATGAAGAACACACTAGTGGACTTAATGAAATATCAAGCTTCGTTTAAGACAAGAAAAACTATGTTGCTTATCGTAATAGTATAATTGATTAATGACTTTCATTGCAGCATATGAATTAATTGGTTACGAGCATGCTATTATAATTTAAAATCTAATTTTGAGTTGTATAATCTAATTTCTAAGAATATTTATTATAGATTTAAATATATTAACTGATTACACCCATGTTCATGTTAAAATTGTGTTTAACTTAGAACTACATTGCCTATATTATTGGAAACCCTTGAGTAATATGGTTTAACTAGTTAGATGTTGTAAATTTGAGCTTTATAGTTTAAATTAATGATTAAGGCGTAATCACATGTTCAATAAAATTATTAATGTTAATTGTATGTTAATTTGACCCAACTGAATGAAGAAGATGAAACTAGGGTTTAAGTGTCAGTATGTATTTTGAACCCTCAATTATGTTAGAATCAAATTAAAACTTGTAGAAACTTGTAATAATCATTTTTTGTGACTTATATGTATGGAAGAGTGGGTATTGGTTATTGTAGATCCTGTAGGATGAGTTTAGGACAATTTGGGGCCGTCATTGAAGAACCATGGAATGAGTTGGGTGTATCGGGCTTGTTAAATCGATTTGACCTTCTAGCTTTTGTGCGATTTGGTTATTTTGTTGGGGGTTTCAACTTGAGTTCTTTTTGGATACTTAGTTCGGTGCTTATATATACATATAGTCTAAAATTTCACCAATAAAGAGGTGGTGTTTTAATTAGGGTTTGAAGAGTGCCCAATATGTGTGTTTTAAACAAAACCATTTTTTCTCCGAAAAAGATCCAACTTTTAATTATGCACCAAACCAAGTTGTGAAAACCCAATTCTTACTTTAAACCAGTTTTAACTTGATTAATCCTAAACATGCATCTTGTGATTAAAGCAAGTAAAATTTTTTAAAGAATATTCACAATGCCGGATGTACGAGGAAAAAAACCAAAACGGAAAAACAACCTCGGACGGCCCAAGCCAGACAATCACTATGAATAATGGTTTTACAAAGACATATTAGCCATACACTAAGACTCGATCCCCATGGGTCTTGACGCTCCTTCTGATCTGCAACCGTTCTTCAATAGTTTCCACTCATAAATTCCATCTTCCACGATACCTGTCCACAACGCACGCGTCCACGTATGTCTCGGTGTCCACAGATATGGCTTTGATTCGTCTACGATGTCGAACAAGAAGTCCTTATCTTTTCTTCACCGCAAAACCCTTTGTGTTCAATGTGTAGAACAAACAACTTTGGTGTAGTAAGATCACGTAAACATATAAGAATGATAACTCGGATCTTTGCAAACTCTAAGGATGTGTTTAAGACTTTTAAACCTTAGAAAACATGTGCAAACAAGGTTTTGGTTTGTAAAACTCTTTTCCAGAAAGCACACCTACGAAATTCTGATGCAAACACTGTTTAAATAGGATTTAAATGCCACCTCAAAAAACATGTCATTCGAACGACTTAAGCATGCCGTTCGAGCGACATCAGCATCTCGTTAGAATGAGATCTAATGCCGTTCGAGCGACAGAGTTAACTTTAACTTTTTGTTCAAAACGTCTCTTCAAAGAGAGATTTAAAGAAGTCAAACTCCTATTCGAACTTATCAGAAGAAAAACGTACTATAAACCTTTTAAGACACTTTAAACCATTTTAAAACATTTTTCTTTATAAAAATTATATCCTTATCTTTTATAAAATAATTTCGAGCACCATTAATTATACGCATTCATACCTGAGTGATCTCGGAATTCAATTAACTTTGAAGACGATTAAACTTGCACCAATAAAACATCGACATGATTAATTCTTAGAAGCTTTGCCGCAACGTCTTCAATTTCTTCAATACGTCATAGACCGAGTGGGATCGTGACAAAATAAAAAATCTCCCTATGACATATTACAAACACAGTTTTGTTCACGGAATTTAGTCAAAATAATACATGGACTCAATTGAAGATTTATGTCCTTACAAATCTCCCCCTTTGACTATTCCGGGACAAAACTAAACCAGTGAAATGCCTAACTGGGCCGTCAAGTCGTATGATGCCTAAATCCCATCCCATAAACCCAAAAACAAAAATACAGGACACGGACTAGAATATGTAGCACTGACAAGCATGAACTATCTGAATGTGATGTCTTCTTGAAATCTCTAATCGCTGAAGCATACCTACACACATGAAATAGATAAAAAGATACCCAGTGAAGTATGGAGGAACAAATGATACCAATTTATATTTCTAATAAGTCAAATCATTTGAAACATGTGAGCAATTATATGATACCAATTTAAAACAGATATAATCGAACAATATGTAATTCAAGATATCAATAAAAGAGCTCAACAAAATCTCCCCCTTTTTGTCTCGAATAGATAATCCGGTGAAAATATAAACCAATATGAAATATCTAGCTTGAGAATATGATACCAAATTGAATCAAGTTGATACCAATTTGAGAATTGAAAACCGCTAGATAATCATGAAACAACCAGCTAAGTAAGATCATGTAATGACGAATCAGTAGCTAGTAAACCATGGAATCACACAAAGAATATACCAATCAAATCAAGTGTGATAAACGGACTCATATGCAAAATACCAATTTGGAACATAAAAGAACCAGCATATAAACCAAACAGACCAATAATGCTGCCTGCAGTACCAAAAATATATCAAATTAAACCAGTGGACTACAAACCAATCAGAAGCCATTTTTCAGCCTGTCATTCGAACGAGCCAGGGACTTCGCTCAAACGAGATGAGGAAGTCACTCGAACGAAGTACAAAAGTCGTTCGCGCGAGATAAGTTATCGTCTGAACGACTTCACGCGACCTGTCAAAAATTCCCTGTTTCCCAGAAATATTATAAAGTATTGCCGAGTGAAAAAATTTCCATAAAAATATTCCAGGAAGGGATTGACAGAGTCAAAACAGTGCTAAAACAGTAGGTTTTTCGCACAAAACGCAAAAAACTCATAAAAATTTAAAATGCGAGTTACATGCAAACATAGTACCGATATGCTCAAACATGTACATGGAATGAATGGGCGTGAAACTACAACAAATGAGTCACAATTCCAACAAATTGAAATGATCAAGAAGCTCTAATTGATAGAGATAAATCATCAAACTTTATCATAGCCATATGAAAATTAAAGTGTGAGCTTAATGAACTAAACATACTACATGCACACAAATCCAGAATTTTGACGATTTTACAAACAATAGCGTCAAATTGCAATGTTTTAACATTGGGATTAGTTGTGTAAACCCGTTTAAATTTTCTCCAACCAAACTCCCTCATATATATATATACATTTTCAAGTTCTTTTGAGGTTTCTATCATTCTCAACTTAGAGAAAATCTTATTGGCCCTTTTCTTAGCATATTACATTTTCTTTTGGGCTCTTTTAAACGGTGTCTTTCACAATGAGTCAGTTTTGAACTCTTGCAGCCCTTTCTCATGAATCACTCATCATTTTTTACTAATTTTAAATCCTCACGATAAACGGTTATTACATTCACACTTCTCCTTAAGTCTACTTACGCATAGATGACAAGATTGAGATAAGAACGCCTCACCAAATTCAAATATGCAAGAGAAGTCAAACATTCATATAAACTCGTGCATGTGTGCAATGTTGGCATATATACAAAGTCGAATCAAAATGAATATCAACTTCGAAACAACCCCATTTAAACAATGGTTAAGATCATTCTAAGCATCGATAATAATGACCAAATGTCCTAGCCACATGGATAATGAAACGATGGGAGGGGGGTCCAAGCACACCAATATGCCACATCAAACATGTAAACTCAAAAACAAAAATCGAAAATCTTTTTGACTTTTAAAAAGTTTTCTCAAAAAACAAAATCTTTTTATATTTTTCAAATAAGACTCAAACAAGTGAAAAATAAAATACAAAGAGATAAACATGTCATAACACTAGAAAATTATAAACATGATGCAAGGGCTAGCGTATGACAAAACATGCAAGCTACTAACAATAAGAAATATCAAGAGATAAATCATGTGCATGCATGTGAGAATTAACCAACGAAGCATTTAACATCTCCAAAACGTATTTCCTAACCCAAACAAGTGTATACCTAACACAGCGGGTTTTGGGAACCAATGGGACACTACGTTTAATCTTCCTAGGGTCTTTTCTAAGATCAAAACAAAAACTCCTAAGGTGACCTTTCCTACCATAATGCGAACATGTGAAAACACGACGAGGAATGGGACCTTTAGGCTGACCTTTTCTACTACCCTTGGCTATGGTGGACTCTTTAAAACAAACTATGGTTTTGGCTTTTACATTCAAACCACTAGAACAAGATAAGACGCTACCATCACTACTCGAGTCATTTAAATCATTTTTTAACTTCAAAAATTTTGACTCAAGTAAACGATTAGACTCCTCAAACTTTCGAGACTCCTTCTTTAAATTTTCAATTACCTCTAGAAGGTTATCTCGCTTCGCCTCAATGTGAGCAAACTTATCCCTAAGAGCTTTTTCTCATGCCACACAATCATTAATCAAATTATTTTCCTCAACGACACAAACTTTAGAATTTTTTAAATCCTCTAACTCTTTTTCTAAAGCGAGGACTCTATCATCACTCTCCTTTTTTCCCAATTTTAATAGATTAAAATCTTTAAACAAAGAACTAAAGTGCTCACAAAAAATATCTCTTTGAATTTGAAAGCTTTACAAATATTCAATCCTATTTTTGAGACCATAATTTTCTTTCTCCAAAACATCAATACGATTTGCAAACTTTAAATTAATTGATTTGCAAACTTTAAATTCAAACGATGTAGATCATTAACGCTTAGAGAATCCATCGAGAGAAAACAAACACACGAGAGATAAACAAACACACCGGATCACAAAACTAATAAAAAATGTTTTCTAGCTCTGATACCAATTTGAAGAGTGCCCACTATGTGTGTTTTAAACAAAACCAATTTTTCTCCGAAAAAGATCCAACTTTTAATTATGCACCAAACCAAGTTGTGAAAACCCAATTCTTACTTTAAACCAGTTTTAACTTGATTAATCCTAAACATGCATCTAGTGATTAAAGCAAGTAAAATAAAGTAAAGAATACTCACAACGCCGGATGTACGAGGAAAAAACCCAAAACGGGAAAACAACCTCAGACGGCCCAAGCCAGACAATCACTATGAATAATGGTTTTACAAAGACAAATTAGCCTTACACTAAGACTCGATCCCACGGGTCTTGACGCTCCTTCTGATCTTCAACCGTTCTTCAATAGTGCCCACGCAAAAATTTTGTCTTCCACGATACCTGTCCACAACACACGCGTCCATGTATGTCTCGGTGTCCACCGATATGGCTTTGATTCTTCTACGATGTCGAACAAGAAGTCCTTCTCTTTTCTTCACCGCAAAACCCTTTGTGTTCAATGTGTAGAACAAACAACTTTCGTGCAGCAAGATTATGTAAACATAAAAGAATGATAACTCGGATCTTTGCAAACTCTAAGGATGTGTTTAAGACTTTTAAACCTTAGAAAATATGTGCAAACAAGGTTTTGGTTTGTAAAACTCTTTTCCAGAAAGCACACCTACGAAATTCTGATGCAAACACTGTTTAAATAGGATTTAAATGCCGCCTCAAAAAACGTGTCATTCGAATGACTTAAGCATGTCGTTCGAGCGACGTCAGCATCTCGTTCGAACGAGATCTAATGTCGTTCGAGCGACAGAGTTAACTTTTACTTTTTGTTCAAAACGTCTTTTCAAAGAGAGATTTAAATAAGTTAAACTCCTATTCGAACTTATGAGAATAAAAACGTAGTATAAACCTTTTAAAACACTTTAACACATTTTAAAACATTTTTCTTTATAAAAATTACATCCTTATGTTTTACAAACTAATTCCGAGCACCATTAATTATACGCATTCATACCTGAGTGATCTCGGAATGCAATTAACTTTGAAGACGATTAAACTTGCACCAATAAAACATCGGCATGATTAATTATTTGAAGCTTAAATGCAACGTCTTTAATTTCTTCAATACGTCATAGACCGAGTGGGATCGTGACAAAATAAAAAATCTCCCTATGACATATTACAAACACAGTTTTGTTCACTGAATTAAGTCAAAACAATACATGGACTCAATTGGAGATTTATGTCCTTACAGGGTTTGAGCATATTAAAACTATAATTATTAAAATAATATGGTTTGAGTATTTGGACGGGATTTGGGTATAAAAATGTAACAATATATCCTACATGTGAATTATGTTATGTAGAAATATGTATTATACATGGAGTGGTTGGTTACTCGGCTGGACCACATGATTGATGTGGGGTAGTTCGAGTGCAGTTAGTTGTATTAGGGTGTAGTACCATAAGCATTAGATTATATTTGTATGCCTATATAATTGTTTATGATTATTCGACTATAGGGATATTTTCTCTCTCTCTCTCTCTCTCTCTCTCTCTCTCTCTCTCTCTCTCTCTCTCTCTCTCTCTCTATGTGTGTGTGTGTGTGTGTGTGTGTGTGTGTGAGTATATTTATTAGGCGAAGGGCTTATTCATGGTCATATATGTACGAGTGTGTATATATGTGGATATTTAGTATTTAATACTATTAAGTAATATAGATATTTCTTTCAACTTTCGGGACCATAACCAAATCTATAAAATCTCTTTTCCATAGTTTTTATTATTCTTATACACGAGTGGCAGAACTAAGCAGCTAGAGTTATAGTGCTTGGAGATCCAGTTCATCATCATTAGTGTAAGAGTTGCTATTTCATTTCAGTTGATGTTTCAATAGTAATTTGTATTCAAATTTTTTACTTATGAATCGAGATGGTTCAAATTATTTACATTTCAAACTATTGTACTAAATAATTTTATTATTACTAGATCCAGCTTTATTAGAGAGTTTTATTTAACTCACTTCAGTTCGTTATATAATTATTCATTACTACTATTATGTCGAGAATGGACTATCATTTTCATTTACGTTGATTATGAGAATGATATAAATTGTTTAGCACTCCCTATCTTCTCTATGTCAGCCTAATCAAATGCACGTCAAAAAATGGGGGGGGGGGGTATACAGTTGGTATCAGAGACCACGTTCTAGTGTCCTTAGGATATTTGTTGCGCTTGTTAGGTTTTCTCACTACATTCGTTGGTATCCGAGCCCACATTCTAGCTTGTGCTCGATGATGAACTGTTGCAAGAGTGCCTCGAGAGCGGAGGTGGAAGATGGTGGTGGAGTGAAGGGTGGTTGAGGTAGACACAACTCAGTATGGATATTAGGAAACTAAGAATACTCATATGATGTGTGTGGAATGGGATCAAGTTGTTCATACACAGGAGAAGTATCTCCGTGAGAGACAAAAGGATGATTTTATCGGGATAAGGTGCACTGGATTGCCATGACAATTGTTGGAACGTGTGAGGATCCGCAACATAGGATTGAGATTCGTAGTGCGTGGAAGGGTGATGAGGCCTCCACAAATAGCTGGGGTACTCATATGACTCGATATTAGATACATCATGAGAAGAACTCGGGGTGGGTTTCGAAACAGTGTCATATGGATACACATGTGCCATGGTGGGTTTGGACGGATAAGAAAAATACGGACACTCATGGGACAAGTGATCGGCGTGAAAATAATATGTTCATCGAGAATCATGTGACGCATTGACACTCATCATCGGAGGCGATGAAATGTGAGATACGTTCCTGGACAACGCATGAGTATCAATGGTGTATGTTTGAGAGTTAAATCCACTAAGAAAGGTATGGAGGTTCGACTCGGGCTTAACTTCAAACATGCTTCGAGATGATGGATAATGGCCAAAGTATTCTCGTAAAGGACGCCCTTCGACCATGATGATAGAAATATTTTTCAAAAGGAAAGAAAAGATTTTTTAATTTTTCTGAAAATGAATGAAAGAAAATATTTTTAAATTTCCTTGAAAATGAATGTAACTTTTTTTTGGAGTTTTATAAAAATAAAGGAAGAAAATATTTGTGGATTTTTTTGGAGAAAAAGAAGAAAAAAAAACTATTTTTGGATTTTTGGAAAGAAAAGACGGGGAAAAATATGGACTCTTTGAATTTTGATGAACTCACTAAAATCGACTACCGAAAAATTAAATTGGACACACACAAGTCAATGAAAAATTAAATTGAAAATTTTTGTCTTCAAAATTAGCGAAAGGGTAGTCAAACTTTAATCAAGCCCACGGGCAATAAAAATCACGAAAATTATCTTTGTGATCGCCTTTTCAAAAATGTTCTCCTAGTGGGCTAGCTAGTTGATTGATTTTAAAATTAACGATAGCTAGGGTAGCACACAAATGGAAAGGGAGTGAGTTGGGTGATTAAATCCCTTCTCGTGAATGACCGAGTGTAGGTCTTAATTGATTAATTCATCATACACACTCAAAAATAAAATCAAGAATAAAATCAAATAAGAGCAGCACATAGGCACACAAAAAAATTGACTTGCTTCCAAGGGATTCGTGAGGGTTGAGAAATGTACCTCCCACGATTTTTACACCGTGGGGCGATGACTAATTTGAGTCGATCGGGGGGACATCTATCCTATCTTAGTCAGCATCGGGAGTCCTACCGACCCAAAGTAGAGAGTCTTCTTTTCCTCGCCTTTGAACGCTCTCTCTCTACCCTGTCAAGTTTCCCTATCACACTTTTCTTCTTTTTTTTTGAAATATTACCAATTTAAGTAAAAAGTAATGGTGTCTCCAAGCACCGCAATACAAGAAAAATAATAAAGTCCTAATACAAGCCTAATAAAATGAAAATGGTACGAAAAAATAAAAAATGAGATACAAATAAATCACAAAATGGAAAATCCTCTCAAGTGCTTCAAGCTCCAAAGATTGGCAATGACGCCATTTAATGACTTTTCTTTTTTATGTATTGTTGTCGTGTCGTTGTTAAAGCCAAGTTAATCAAAACCTTCAAATACCTACAAAAATATAATAAACTAGAGTGTATAGGTAAGTAAGGATATCAATCATAATCTAAGAATGAAACATATGAGAGAGGAAAGATGTAATCCATTTTGATTTAATTTACCTATTATTAGACTTTTTACTTTTTTTATTTTTTTCAAAACTTTTTCAATATTAAAACAATTTTGAGAATGGAGAAATAACTAAACTAAAATCAAATATCTAAAGACTAACTAAAAAGTATGATGAAAATGAAGTGAACTCTAATTAAATAAAGCTATAAAATATGAGATACATGAGGAAATCAAAGTGAGAGCTAAGAAGGGATAGGATGACACCAAATGTTCTAGTTAATCTATTTAATTAATTCATTCATATTAAACGTCCCAAGTTAGTATCAAAATTAGAAATCAACTCTTGTTGAAAATGTAATTTTAATAATAACCTTTTAGAAAATTAAATTTAACACTCCTACAACTCTTGAAAAGTAGATCCAAACATAATCTAACAAACCATCCGCTAAGATCGATTTACTAAATTAGTTTAAATCATAGAAATAAGATTAGAGTTGAAATTCAAAGAAATAATTTCACATTTTGGAAAAACTTATCTCTAGTTCGATTCTAAAATGAAAACTCAGGCTAGAATCTCGATTTTCTCTTGAAAATCATTTACCCTCTCTCAAGGTGTGAATCAAAATGTAAGAGTGCAAAGTTAATTATCAAAGGGACATTTAATAAAAATAAACTAATTAAAGTGGGATTAACATAAAATAATGGGATCACCCCACCCCTTGAAAGGGGTTTCTAGCCTAGTATAATGATAAAATACAATAATCAAGCAATAAAAGGCTTTAAAAGATAAGAGAACAAATTTTCAAAAAGTCTCCTTGATTTGCAAAAATAAACTCTAAATCTTCATTGAACTTGAGTAATCTCCATTCAATATGAGCATACATATATTTTTAATTCAATAAATACACTCAATTGAATCTCTCAATACACTTTGATTTCTTACTAATCTCTAAAAAAATAAAAAATAAAACTATTTACAAGTTGTTTCTACTATGGTATTTTTTTTTTTACTCTAAACTATCTCTCTAAAATAAACAACTCCCTTCAAATGGGTATTCTCTTGATTTTATAACGGGCCCATTAGGGCAAGGGGCATAATTGGGAAGATTAATGGTATATGATTAAATGGGGGAGAGGTTTTGGAATTTAGGTGGGGGCAATTTAAGGAATGCACACATGTGCATGTGGGTTAAGAGGGTGAGGGGTATTTTTGGAAAAGGGTAAAAAACATCTTTTGACATGTGGTTTTTTTTTTGGTTTATTGATCTTTTGGTTTATTTTGGGGTCAACAGAATCGTGTAAAGTGAAAAATGGGTTAGGAAGAATGGAATGGTTCGTTTCGGGTTCGTGGGTGGTCATGGGTGAGGTCCGCGAGTTTCGGTTTGGGCAGATGGCTCTCGGGTTTTGGAATCGGTTACGGTCGGCATAACACTGGGTCAGTGGATATGGCGGGTTGGATGGAGGTTTGGTTTGGGGGTTGACAGGTTTAGGAAGTGTTCTAGCACTGGTTGGGTTATGGGGTTGGTGTTCTCGGGTTTGATTGGAGGTTATCGGTATAGCAGATTTCGGGGCTGCTCCATTAAAATCATGTAAGGGTTGTCAAAGTGAGGGAAGCAACTCCAAGTTTGGAGTTGTTTTTGGGTTTCGGGTCGGAGCTTCGGGTTGAGGCTGAGTTGAATAACTCGTGGGTTCAAGGTCGAGCAGGTTGGATTTTCGGGTATAAGGCTTGGAGCTCTTGGGTATGGACGGGTTAAGGGGTAGCAGGTTAGGTTCATAAGTTGGGTATTCGGTTGTGGGAGATAGCGTGGTGAGTGAGGGTGTTTGTCAATGGAGTTTGGGTAATGGAGGTGAGAGGAGAGATTGAGTGGGAGGTTGAAGATGATAGGTGGGTGTGTGAGTTGTTTGGGTGTGTGGGGGTATATGGGATAAGGGTGAGGGTGAAGATAAGTGAGTGTTTTAGGGTGTGTGTGTTTTGTTTTGCACCCTAAAAAAAATAAAACTATCTAACTAAAAAAATAAAAATTAATTAATAAAACCAAAAATTAAATTCTATAAAAAAATTAAATTAAAATTCTCATAAAATCAAACTAAAGAAAAAAAATATAAAATCTAATAAAACTAGAAAACTAAATTTCTAATAAGATAAAACTAAAACTATCCTAATAAAAATAAAATAAAATAAAAAATAAAAATAAAACTTACACCTAAATAAAAAGAAATATTAAAAATAGCCGACACAAATAAATCTTAAAAATATATACAAAATTCTATAACAAATATAAAATAAATCCTAAAAATTAAAAATGACTTAAATAAAAATCTAAAATTAATTACAACTAAAATAAAAATCTAAAAAATTAATAAAAAATAAAAATAAAATAACGGGTGTAAACTAACATATAGGGCTCGGGAATGGGTTAAGGTAAAGGTTACGGGATAAGGGTTAGGTATTTAGCCACATCTGCACCGCATTTCTCCTTGATTTAAGCGTTTGAACTTCGCAAGGGGCGTTTAACCTATAAGATAGACATATAAGCTCATAAGACCTATTTGTCGAGAATTAGCAATCAAAAAACGTTTATTCGGGGTATTATTTAAAGACTTTTGGGTGCTTATCAGTTCACATGAAATTGCTTGCCATCTTTAAGCTAGCGGGTGGGGTACTACAGTGGTGTGATTCTCTCACCACTATCGAGGAGAGGACCAACATGGACATCGATGAGTTCTGGAAGAGATTCGAGGATAATTATTGTATGTCATTAGTTGGGGCCACTAATAATGTAAACTTTCTAGCTTTGATTCAGGGAACCACACGGTGACCAACTACGAGCATGAGTTCGCCACTTTCTTTCTATTTGCACCTAAGGAGGTGAACATTGAGGGGAAATGAATGTAATTCTAATCAGAGGACTGACCTGGAGGATTAAATAGGTTCCATTAGGTAATTCGACATATAACACGTATACTCAGGTGGTGAACGACACACTTTTGCACTATTAGAAGCACTTTACTTTCAAACATCCTAGAATGGGAAGACAATAGACCGGGATGGACTCTACTCAAGATAAAAAGGGTTGGGTCAATGGAGGAAAGTACTTTCAACACCAAAAGGGGAAGTAACCATAGTGTGAGGATTGAGGGGAGACTACCAGTCATGGAAGAAAGAGAAAAGGGAAGTACTAGGACCGTATGAAGGGGTTGACAATAAAGTATTTAGGGGATGCTACTATAGATGTGGAGAGGATGGTTATTCACCCAAGAAGTTCCCAAAGTTCAACCTAAGAGAGTTCGATGATCAAGGTAATATGATTATGTTGCTTTAGACGAGTTATTTGACACCGCAGTTGCAAGCACTAGATTATGTCCCACTAGCTCAATCGATGCATCAGGAACCGGGGAGACAACAACAACTACACTTCAAGGACAATTAGTGTGGTATCTTATGAGAACGGGTAAAATATTTTATGGATTAGGATACATCCTTATTTATTATTGTATTTATTGACATTTTCCCCTTATATGTGTATATATAATAAAATGGTATGCATGGATACACTACATATGTTAAGTGTAGCCATTATGGTTGTTAATATGGGTGATTTACAGCAACATGGGTTATTTTATGGTTATTTTTGGCCTACTAGTCCGCCGCAATGTTGGTGAGTTGTTGGGTTGGATAATAAAGATTGGTCTACCATAGTGTGAGTGAGTTGTTGAGAAGAGTGGCATGGGTAATTTTCCACATCGATGGTGATTTATTGGATATTTTGCATGTTTGTCCATCACAACATGATTCAGCTGTTAGGTTGGGTGACATGGCTTGTCCTTTCATGATGCAAGTGAGTTGTTGAGAAGAAGGGCATAGTTGATTTGTCATATCTTGGGTGAGCTTCTAACTGGAACAAAATACTTTTCTTGTCATGTCATATTTTTTATTTCCACGACATGGTTGATTTTCCATAGCTATAACGAGTGATAAGAATGTTAGCCTTAGTTTAAGGATTTTGTTTGGGTGTTTCCGTAAGCAATTGGGTGCATCTGTCAAAGGCTAGGTTACAAGTATATATAAGGGTTTCCTTATTTGGATTATTCATCAAATGTATGATTTTCTACCGAGTGTTGAGATATGGCTCCAATAGCTTATCGTTTATCCATCTTTATATGTGTTATGAGATAGGACTTAGGAAAATTGTCAGAATTCCATTATGAGGGTAAGAGTGTAATGCTCCATATTTTTTAAACTAAAATAATTGATTACTTAATGATTAATTAATATTTATTGGGTTGAATTTACGGATACTTTATTGGATTTAAGTCCTTTGAATGATTAATACAAATTTAAAATGAGAATTTTAATAATTTGTGAATGACTCGTAAATTAAATTAATATGATTGTAAATCAATTTGATATTTCGGGCTGGTAGGTTTGGATAGAGTTCTGGGGCTATACATATGTAGAGAATAGTGTTTTTAATGTGGAAAATTTGGTTCCACATGTGATTAATGTTTTCGGCTTATTTGGGGGTCCAAAAGTGAGCCCATAATAGACACCCGGATTTATGATTTTAAATAGGTTAATATCCTTCATTAAACATCAAAATAAAGACTAAAAACAAGATGCAAGCTTTGGGAAAATAGTAATAACATACAAGTGCACTATATTAAATACCAAGCTTCATTTAAGGCAATAAATGTTATCTTGCTTATTGTATTAATGTAATTAATTTATGAATTTTATTATTGCATATGAATCAATTGATTAGGAGCATGCTACTCGGATTTAAATTCTAACTTTGAGTTGTATAATATTATTTCTAAATGAATTTTTATACGCCCTATACTAGGACCTCCCTTAGAACCTCCTTATGTCCATAACACTCATCCATTCACCATAAACCCTAGGTTATACTCTGAGCACTGATGTGGAGGCCACTAGTATCTCTTAGTCTTTGTTTGACCCTTGTCAACTCTCCAGACTGAGTGAAGATTTATGAATCTTTGAAGGGATCTGAATCTCCTTTCCAATTGTCCATCCAATACGTGAATCGGGCTCAAGGTCCGCCGGAACCACCCATTTTACGCCGAGTTCTGATTCGGAGGCCACCGAGCGCTCTTGAGATTCATTTGACTATGGTAAACTCTCCAGCTTGACTGAAGCTCGATGAATCCTCAAAGGACTCTCACTCTGCTTTTAACTGGCCTGTCTCATGCGAATCGACCTCACAGTTTGGACGAACGACCTATTTTACGCCAAAAGGCCACCAAGCATTTTTGGGCCCCGTTTAACTTTAGTCAACTATCCAAATCGAGATAAGCCCATGAAATCTTGAACAACACTAAATTCCATTTCCAATGATCAATGTCGTGTGCGAATTGGCCTCATGGTTCGGATGAACGATCAATTTTCCTCCAAAAACTACTTATCTAGAGACCATCACGCATTTTCAAACCCCCGTTTGACTTCGATCAACTCCCAAAATAAGAAGGGTATCAATGGATTTGTGAAGGTTTATTAATTCCCTTTCTAACGGTCCTAACCATGCATAATTCAAATTTATGATTTGCATTTTATGCCCTTTTTTCGAAAAGTCTACCCTGGACTACCTATAGGCACCCCAGTCACCTCACCTATCAGTATGGTGTACTTTTCCTTGCCCAACATGGTAGGATTTATACTGATAGGTAATCTAGGATCCATGCCAATAGGAACCCCATTAACCCTAAATTCCACTATAAAAAGTCCATAACCTCACCCTTGGAGAGAGGCCCCTTTCAACAATCATAAAAAATTCTCCTTGAAATCAGAGCCTTCCCTTTTCCAAAATAATACATTTTACAACATTTCCTCACCTCACTTCCTTAACTCACTTAGTTGATGAGTATGGAATTCAAAGGCATAAGTCTTCCCCCTACATACCATAAAACGATGATGCTGTCGAAGATGCCAACAAGAGCCAAAATCCATCATCAACAAGATGATCAAAAGGTTTAGAGACTGAGCCAACAGGATTCCATATGCCTTCTGGGATATCGTGCCTCTATAAGGACACCCATTGGGACTACCCCATATTCTCTTGTATATGGCATTGATGCGGTTCTCTTTATAGAAATAGAAGCGCCTTCTCTGCATGTCATGGTAAAAAAAAGTCAGCAAGAAAGACTAACATCAGAGCTACCACGATAAAATATCACTCTTAGACAAAAAGAGACTCAAATATCTATACCACGTAGAGGGGTATAATTGTCGGATCACGTAATCATTTAATAGGAAATCCAAGGACTGCGATATCCAAGAAAGAGACCTTGACCTAAAAGAAATCGTAGAACAATCTGGGACCTCATTGGGAAGTTCAAACCTAATTAAAGTGGCTCCTACATTTTGAAGAAAGTCCTGTCAAGAGGCACCGCTATGCTCACAGATCTCAACGGAGAAGAAATAGGGCTTCCAATCAATCTGGATCATCTCAAGAAGTTCTACTTTTAATCCAAACTCTCAGACCACTACAAATCTTCTCATCCACCTTCTATTATAAAAAAAATCTCTTCATTTCCTCTACTGAGAACTATGTGGGACCTGATCCTCTTAAATCACTCTTTTTAAAATAAATCTCATAAATTTTCAAAACCCATAGATGTACATAGGTAGCCCATACGACACACATGGGCGCAATCATTTCTCTTTCACAAAATGCTATTCTTTTCTTACCCTGAGAATAGCGGTCCATCTCACCATTTAAATGAACAAAAAGATTATATATGCCTTACTGATAGGGGTAGATATTTTAAACGCAAAGTTCCTTAAAAGACACAACAAAATATGTCAAACTTACTTTTATTTCTAATCAAGGAATAGGGTTGTTACATGAAATATCAGGGAAGGGAGTAAAATAAACCACTCCCCATTCTATCCTACAAACAACCTATATTATAACCTACCAATCCCTACCAGTAACCAGCTTCACAAAAATTCCAAAAACATACGAAAACACCTACACTTACACAAATGTTTCACAAAATATATACAGGACCTGCTTCTCAAAAGCTTCCCTCAGCTACCAAAAGGCCCTTCCCCATCATCAAATCCAATTTTCGAAGGTTCCTAAGTCTTTTTCTCCTGATAATCAGATACGCTCCATACAATAGTATGCCTTGACGATCTTCGGCAAAACCACAATACCTTCCTCCATGGTATAAAAAGCAACAAGCTATCTTTTTTTGGTCTCCTCTTGCCAAATCTTACCAACTAACCATTTCCATAACCACTTCAAATAATACCCAGACACAAATAAAACCCCTTTGACAGATTGTGATGGATGGGTGGAAGACCGATGATACTTCCATAGAGGCCCCAGGATCATCCGTAAGGACTCAGTCAAGTCCTTCATAGTAAAGAAATTTGTTATACGAGGAGGAACAATCTTCTCCTATCCTACTTAGTGCAAAAGTCGCCAAGGAAAATAGAAGGAAGTCTAATGAAGACCAACTAATGGCACATATCGATATAACCATAACAGCAAAATGGGTTGCAAGTTCCCCCACCATGGCATAGACCATTAAAGGCATTATCCCCATTCTCCACAAGTCTGTTTACCCAATTCTCTATCGAAGGGCCGAAACTGAAGAAGGGCCTAGTAAAAAAATTGGGAACACCTAATAAAGGGCACTGAGGAGGGGCTGCCAAACACAATCTCTCAGAAATCCCCATGAAAAGCATGATAGGGCTCCCCCATAGAAAGTCATCCCCACCTTCCTTCCAGGCATCTAGGCCATTTAAGGCCTCCACTAACACCACCATCGTAGGACTACAGTGGTAGGACATCGATTCCATTATTATGGATACTTGAGGATGAGTCGTTAGGTCACCTTCCACCATTAAAATCCTACGAGTCACGCCTAAGGCTACTGCTCCAGAAAAACCAGCATTAGAAAAATCTCTTGGGTACACCGAGTTCATACCTACCAGGAGGACGATATTTCCTCTATGAACCAAAGGATGAGCGACTGAAGGGGAGATATAAAGAAACTCCTCCAAAGACACAAGAATAATGGGAAACATTGAGCATATTTTCCCTTACACTGGGGCTGACACCCAACATTGCATAAAACTAATCATAGGTGGATCACATCTCGTCTGAAATGAACCAAAAACATGGTCTTCTGGGTACCATAATTATACTACTGCTTTTTGAAGATTCTAGTCTATGGCACGATTATGCCATAAGGATACTTGATGCAAACTAAGGGTTTTGTATCGACATTGTAGAGGCACATTGCCTCTAAATTGTCGAGGTTGTAAGAAAAAGCCTTGGACATCGAGAGAGCCATTTGCAGATAAGAAGAAATATGCAAAAGATATAATGTGAAAGATGGTAAAAAACAACACTCCCCAAGGTCTCCTTTTATATTAAAATCCCCCACAAAAAGATGAATCGTTCAAACCCTCACCAGTTTCTCAGCCCTCATAGTACCCAAAGTATGTAGAAAGTTAAATCAAAGACAAAGGAGTGATTTTGATTAGACCCTTATGCCTATAGGTAGGTCGACGATTATGCCGATCAACAACCCCCTTTTTTAGGAAAATCCATTTTTCCTCTTTTACACAATACCAATTTATAAAATAAAAAAATTTACTTCAAAAAAAATCAAAACTCCGGGTTGTTCCATTTTTACTCTCCCTTTTGTGCATAATTTCTACAAATAAATGTTTTCCTTTCACTTTGAGTCCCTTTCTTATTTTTAGATTCGTAAATATATGAGAACGTCAGCCGTAAATTAAGGTGCATATAGAGTAGGTCACTAAATCGAGATAAATAACAATAAAAGAAATGCAATATATATATATATATATATATATATATATATATATATATATATATATATATCTTACGAGAAAGAAAAAAATACGACGGGACAATGCCCGTACCCCTAAAAAACCTCTCAGAACCAACCCTCAACCTCCATGGTGCACGCTCTTTCCCCTATAACAAGAGGCAGACCATCCACTCCTCAAACTAGAACTCTCATATGATGTGGCTAGCGTCATCATGCAAGAGATGGATATCCTCATCATGGAAATCTATGCCATCTAGTCCTTAATGTCCCTTATCCAGGTGGTCGACACGCGAACAGTCTGCAAGAAAAAGAAAAATAACAAATATCAAGCCAGTCACTAATGAACAAAAAGAATAAAAATAAAGTGGGAACATGAAATAAAAGAGAAAGAAATGAGTATACCTCAAGATGGAGAGCATCATCATCAAGACCCGATAACCCTTCCATCGGCGTATGAGGATGGTGAGGCACCAATAACACTGTTACACTATGCATAATCAATCATCACAAACTTAAGTTTCACAGAACTGACCTCGACCCTTTGAATTGGTCATCTCAATATTTAGGTCCTCAGAATTGACCTCGACTCGCGAATTGGTCATATTAATCTTATGCCCTTTCCTTATAATCGACCTTAGCCCGCTAGATTAGTCATCTCAACCTTTAGGTCCTCAGAATTGACCTCGACTCGCTGAATTAATACTTACATCCTTAGGTCCACAAAATTGACCTTAACCCGCTGAATCAGTCATCTCACTCCTTAGGTCCTCAAAATTAACCTTGACCCTCTGAATTGGTCACCTTTATTTCATATTTTCACATAATCGACATCAATCCTCCTCTCTAACACCGATGTGGTGTCTATATTTTGACCTCCTTAACTTGTTCCAAGATCTCCCGTCAAGAGGCTCTATAGACATACCATCCTAGGACCCCCCCTAAGCACATCCTTACATCCCTAACACTCATCCATTCACCACAAACCCTATATCATACTCTAACTACTGATCTAAAGGCCAATGGGAATTTTTAGGCACTGTTTGACTCCTATCAACTCTCCATCCTAAGTGAACCTCTATAAATACTTGAAGGGATCTGAATCCCCTTCCCAAAAGTTCATCTTGTGCGCAAATCGACCTCATGTTCCCAATGAATGACCCATTTTACTTCGAGTACTAGTCTAGAGGCCACCAAACACTTTCGAGCTCGTTTGACTGTGGTTAACTCTCCAACTTGAGAGATCTCAAAGAATCCTCGAAGGGTTAAGAACCTCCTTTCCATCGATATATCCTGTTCATGAATGGAGCTCACGATTTCGACGACTGAACCGTTTTAGTCCAAAGGGCCACCGAGTGCTTTGAAGCCCCGTTTAACTCAGTCAACTCTCCAAACTAAGCAAAGCTCAATGAAATCTCGAAGGGCACTGAGTTCCTTTTTCAACAGTTTGTTTCGTGTTCAAATAGGCCTCACAATTCGAACGAACGATCCATTCTCCTCTAATACCCCCCATCTAGTGATGATTGGGAACTTTCGAGCCCCGCTTGACTTTAGTCAACTCCCGAACCTGTGAGTGGCTCAATGGATTGTTAAAGGGTTTTGAATCCCTTTCCAATAGTCCCATCCGTGCACGATTCGGATTTATGGTATTATTTTTATGCGCATTTTTATTATAAGTTCGCTCTAGACTGCTTATAGGCACCTCAGATAATTCCTTGCCCAACAAGGAAGTATTTATACCAATATCCAGGCTAGGGGCTATGCCAATTGGCATCCCTCTTAACCCTAAATTTCACTATAAAAGGTCTATGACCTCACCCTTGGAGAGAGGCACCTTTCAGCAGTTAGCAAACATTCTCCTCGAAATCAAAGACTTATGTTTTCCAAAAAGTCAATTTTTAACATTCTCTCACCTCAATGCCTTACCTCACTTAGCTACTTACCTCATCCTACAATATTATCCTCATACAACTTCAAAAATTAGCATACTTAAATTCTAAATTCAACAACAAAGATATATCAAGGAGGTCCATCCCTCACTCTTTTCCAGTTTATTCATTTAAATGCTATTATTCAATTTATTCTCATTTTATGATATTTTCTAGTTTTGTTTTATCATCTCACATAAAATAATTTTCACTTTTTATTAGTAGTATTTCACACATCTTATTTTCATAAAAACCCAAAAAAGATAAAAAAAAAAGTTCGTTTATTCATAAGTTCCAAAAGTAAGACTTCCATTTTCTCACATTTCCACACTTAAATACATTTTCTCAAAAACACACAAGAGGATTCATACATTTAGATTTATGGGTTGAAACCCACCCCTATGTTATTTTTGAACTACTTGGACTTTGATTCCTCTTGGGTTATGTAGGCTTCTTGGGCCATTCCTAAGATTCGAGTCCTTCCCTTTCATTCCATATTTTATATTATATTATATCTATTTTTTGAGTTTTGGACTCATACATATTTTTGTCTCATTCGACATGCACATGTTCTCTTTCATAGCGATTCGTGATTTGGTGAACATTTACATCTTATGTTTACGATTATTTTCAAGTACAGTCCTAGGGATGAATTTTCTCCATCCATTCCATGATGCAAATTGGATAATTCCATTCTCCCTTTACTTATATTATACACATATACATACACATCATGGAAATAAAGAGAATATTAACATAGCCTAGGAGCGATCGAAAGGGATGAATGGGTGACTAATACCTTCCCATTCGTAACTTAGTACCCGGACCTAGAAAGCAATTGGTTTGGCACGCAACAGTTTGACCTTGATGAAGTTATCTCGAGGTAGCGACATTTTTTTCCTGTTTTGAGAAATATAGGCTGGCAACTCTATCTATTCGTGTTACCTCCATTTGAAGAAGGCTAATTTTATATCCGAGGATGGACCATGAAAATGCCAACATGAGTGGAAGAAATAGGACCTCCATGTCCTCGAATCACCCGCACGTACAAGGCCGAAAAAGGTAAGAGAGAGAGAGAGAGGGAGGGAACCTTCTTCCTCCCCTCGTCCCGACTTCAATGCCTAAGCCCGCACCAGAGGAATTCGACATAGGAGGCCACATTATTTATTGTAGATTTGAATTGATTAAATCATTAAACCCATGTTCATATTAAATCGTGTTTAACTTGGAACTATATGGCCTATATTATTGGAAACCCTTGATTAATATGGTTCAACTCATTAGGTGTTGTAAACCTGATTCGTTTTTATAGTTTAAATAATTGATTGAGGGGTAATCAGATGTTTAATGAAAGTATTGATGTTAATTGTATGTTAATTTGACCCAACTAAATGAAGAAGATGAAACTATTTTTAAAATGCCAAGATATAAACTTTGAACCCTTAATTATGTTCGAACACTACACCAAAACACTAATTTTGTCATGAAGCCTTTGTAACTTCTAGTGACATTGGCAAATTTTAGCACTGTTTATGGCAATGATAAAGCATTTTTCGTGACAAATAAATTATTTGTCACAGCCATGAGCAGTGATAAACATTTTTCCCAATTTATCACCATATTGGGCAATCATATATTTAAGTGAATTAGTTTGTCATCGCTACTAAAAGTGAAAATTTTTGTTCTTTTAACTTGTTACTACAGTTAACAGTGACAAAAGTGGATTATAAGACTACTTTGTCACTGTTGTTGTCATCGACAATGTTTTTGCCCAATTACTCACTGCTTATGGAAGTTATAAATGATTAAATTATGAAAAATGGAAGGGATACATGATTTTAGGACTTACTTTTATGACATGGGATACATGTCCATTTGTCATTGGAGGACATCTTGAGTGGATCACCTTGAAAGGATCTCACTTAAGGCGTCTTCCAATGATATGTAGACGTGTGTTCCATGTCACAAGATTAACAATTACCTTCACTTAATACTGTGTTATCTCTTTTTGTTCTCTAACGAGTGCCCAAATTTCTCAAATTTCTTGTCCTCACTCAAAAAACATTTCCATTTTCTCTATTCCTCCCTCCAAAAACCGTTCTTTCTAGTGTCCCACTAGTTATCCCCCCATTTTTTCTTTCATTCGGTGTCCCTCCGCTTGTCCTCTTCATTACAGGTTTGGTTTTCTTTCAATCTCATAAGTTTCTTTCAACTTCTTTGGATATGGGTTTGGTTTTCTTTAAGTTTTTAAGGGTTCAAGGTATATCTTATTTTGATCGATTTTAAAAATCATCATAACTATTTCATATTCCCAAATTATGATTATTTTATAGGTCAAATTTAGGGTACACTGGTGTGTTTTACTTATGTTGTTTAGATTCCCCTTGGAATACGTTATTTTGTTGTTTTATGATCTAAGAATGTATGATGAAGCTTGCATATTAGTTTATCATATTATAATTCGTAAATCAATGTACGTAATGGAAAATGATGCATGCCTTTTCATTCAGTTCCATAGTTCTTATAATACACTTTCTTTGGATGCAGATTTTCTTGATAGAGAAATATTTTGGATTACAGGTCTCCTAAAGATTGTGGTAACCAAAGAAGGTTTTTTTTTTCCACCCCTAATTTCGAACTCTCTATTGAAAAGTGACGAATCCCACACTCTCTCCTTCTTATATACGCATTACTGCCTTTTTTGCATACATAAAAATACTGGGCATATTTACTATATTCTAATTGTTTTATCTTAAATAATAGGAGGAAAAAAAATAATGTACTCTTACTTCCAATCTCATGGGTTACTTGAATTTGGTACAAAACCCCAGTTTGACATTGAAAAAATTAGTCAAAATACACCGAAAAGCATAAATAATTTTATTTATTTATGATTTTGATTACATTAGAGTCATTCTGGACCTTTTACAAACTACCATTTCACTGTCTAATATATGGCAACCCCTTTGGCTATTATAATTCTGAAAACTTAGTTGTTCTTTGGATTTAATTTGGTGTTATAGTTTTTAGTATGTTATTGGTTCTATATATTTTGTAAAAAGGCAATGCCTTGATAAAATATTAGGGAATCAACATTTGTGTAGATAACGTAGATTGTTAGGTTTCATGTTAAGAGACAATGTAAGGACAAATTTCCAAATAGTGTCAATTTGTATGTATTGGAATTATTTTGGACAAAACCACTTTGAGTCATACAATAGATTTTACTTGTCATGATTCCCATTAAGCCTATGATGTTGTGTTGAAGACGTAGTGGCCAAGCTTCAAAGATAGATCGTGTCGAGTTTTGGTGCAAGTTTCACGTCTTCACATTATTTTTTGAGATTTTCTCAGGTATGGATACATAATGCTTAATGGAATCTCAGAATTTTTTTCTAAGGATTTTATTTTATTTAAATAAAATTTTAAAATGTGTTTAAAATGATTTTTCTAGAGTTATTTCATGTTTAGAAGTCGTATGAACATTCCCTTGATTTTTATATGGTTCAAACGACATTCTTAATTCGTTCAAACGACATTGTTAATTCGTTCAAACGACATGGTCATTTAGTTTTAAGGAGATGGTCATTTCATTAAAATGACATCACGTTTTCATTAGAAAGACATGCCGACTCAAAATTTTTATTTAAGGCGTCTTTTTAAAAAAAATGAGTGTGCAGAACATACAGAACTTAATAGAACATGTACCTTTTCTATAATTGTTTACCAAAGGTTTCTAAAGCATAAAACATCCTTTATGTTTACAAGGTCCGAGTTTTACATAACCACATGTCATAGCGATCTTGTTTTTGCACCATTGTTCCATTATTCCATCATTCCAAGGACTTGTTTCGTGCGGTGGAGTTCATACATGTTGATTGTTGTGAAAAATCGGTGGACTCTATGTTTTTAATCGTAGACGATTGCTATGGATGTATCGGTGGATACCGAGGTATGCGTGGACTCGTGTGTTGTGAACCTTGCGTAGGTAGACTCCTACATTGCACTCTAGAGGACCGGTTGAAGAGAATAAGATGTGTTAAGACTTGTGGGGATTGAGTTATTGATTAAGACTGTATTCTTCCTTTGTAATTTTTAAATTATAGTAATTGTCTGGTTTGGACCGTTCGAGGTTTTTTCTCTTAGTGATCTCCTCGTACATCGACATGTTTTATGAACTTGCTTTACTTTATCTGCTTATATCACCAGATGCATGTTTATGATTAAGTATATAAAATTGGGATAATTAAATTAGTTCACATACATGGTGCATAATAAAATTGAATATTTTTTAAAAAATATCGACTTTGCCTAAAGCACTCCCAAAAGGGCCTTCTCGAATTGATATCAGAGCTAGAACACTATTTTACTATGTTTGTGATCCTGTGTCTTTAGGTATGACTTTTGGAGGACTCAGGAGTTTATAACACAAATTTTTGGGTCTAATTGGAAAATGTGTATGAAGTCTGCACTTAACACTTTAGTTAAAAAGGATGACTCTAAAAGGTGTCTTTTTTGCAAGGAATATGGTTATAATATAGATGAGTGCCCAACTAATCTTAGGAATGATGTTAACAAACTAAGAACTCATGTTTCCACCCTTAGTGATAGTGATCCATTAGAGGGAAACTTTTATGAAAGTAAGCAAAACCTTTCCACCTTTGTGGGTAGTCATGTTAGTGATGACGATAAATTTTCTCATGAAAATATTTATTTACACGACTCTTCCAAAACCATAGTTAATGAGGCCCAAGAAAGTGAGGGAGATGAGAGTGAGGGTGAAGGGTTTTAGGAGAGTGAGTTATAAGTTTCCTTCCATGATTTATATGAAAAAACTTTGAGGGTAAAGAAGGCTAAATTGAAACTAGAAGTTAAGTTGAAAGAACGTGCCATAGATAATAATAATAATAATAATAATAATAATAATAATAATAATAATACCGATGCTTTGATTGGGGATCTTAGGGAAAGTGAAAAGACTCTTCGGGAGAAGAGAAAATATATTATGGGTGAGAGAGAAAGTCTTCAAGGGTTAATGAAGTCTATGAAAAAGGAGCTTTTAGAGTTTGAGGAGTCTAGGTATCTACTTGAGTCTAGGATTAGAGAGCTTGAGGAGAAGTTGAGAGACTAGTGTAAGGTTAAGATGGATTTGGAGGCTAGGTCTAAAAAAGTTAGATAAGATATCAGGCACCATTTAAATCAAAGATGATAGGTGTGTTATTGGCTTCGATGACCATGTTGTACCCATTCCCAAAGCCAAAACCATGCATGCGAGAGATCCACCTAACGTTAGGAGATATGGAAATTTAGAAAATGCTCCCCTCCGTATCTACACTTTCACTCATTGCTGTCGGAGAGGTCATCTTAGAGGTTTTTGCTATGACCTTAAGAACGCTCCTAGAAAGGAAAAGAATAAAGTTGTTTCGGTTTCCAAAACCCCCATTCGTCGCTTCACACCTACTTAGGCTAGGAAATGAGATTTAAAAGGTTTAGTTATTAGGCTTGGTGACACTTGTTGCACACGGATCTTCCCATGTTACATATTACGATTGAGCATCTTCATCGGTCTCTCATACTCTAGCTGTGTCATCAAGATATATCCTTTCTAGGTTTATGATGTTTATGTTTTGTATATTATCTCTTTCGTCTCTTGATTCATTTTGAGCAAAATACAAAAAGATTTTTGGTTTTATATATTTATAAAAAATACAAAAAGATTTTGTTTTTTTGTCAAAATATTTTTTTGAAGAACGCAAAAAGATTTTCAGTGCTTGTGTCTTGACTTTGCACTTGATATGGCATATTCGTGTGCTTGGACCCCTTCACTTCATATTTCCATGTGGCTAGTACATTTAGTTATAATTTTGTATACAAAGATTAATCTTAACCATTTGTTTAATGGGGTTGTTTTGAAGTTGATTTTCACTTTAATTCGACTATGTATATGACATCGCACATATGCACGACCTTAATAAAATATTTGACTTCTCATGCACATTTGAGTTTGGTGAGATATTCTCCTCTCAATTTTGTCATCTACGCACATATTAGATTTATGGGGAGTTGTGCATGTAAGAACCGTTGCTCGTGAGGATTCATATTGGATATAAAAAAATGATGAGTGTGCACGGGAAAGGGCTGCGAGAGTCATGTGAACTCATCGTGAAAGCCACCATTTAAAAGAGCCCAAGAAAAAATTAATGGGTAAAAAAAGAAAAATATGCCAAAAATGGGGCCAATAGAAAATTTCTTAAAAAGAGTAAATAGATCTTCAAAATAAAAGATGAAAAGAACTATCATTTATATTTGAGCGAGTTTAGTTGAAGATCAACCGATTTGGAAAATGAATCTGAGGTTGAAAAAGTCGTGTCATGACACTATTTGTTTGGTAAAATCGCCAAAACTCTAGATTTGTGTGCAAGATGTATGTTTAGTTCATTACGTTTAAAGTTTAATTGTCACATGTGGCTAAAACGTAGTTTGATGACATTTATCGTCCAATTAGAGCTTCTTAATTGTATCTTTGTATTTGGATTATAATTCATTTGTGTTAGTTACGCCCATTCACTCCATTCCATGTTTGAGCACATTCATACTATGTTAACGTGTAACTCATATTTTGGTTTTTGAGTCGTATTTTACCTGTTTTGAAGTGTCAGGTGTTTATTTCATGTAGTCATTTTTCTAGGTTGGCACTGCATAAATTTCTGGGTTAGAATCAAGTTTTGTACATCTCGTTTGGATGAGATTGATGGATCATTCGAACGATATCTATATGTCATTTTAAGTATGGTTCTAGGGAGGTTTGAAAGAAAAATAATGTTAGTCGTTTGTATGGTCGTTAGATGGGACCTTTTAAGGGAGAGTCCACTGTTTTGGGTCGTTTGAAGCCTTTTCTCTTTTGGATGTCACGACATCATGGTTACGTCATTCAAACGATGAAGCTCTATCATTCAAGAGAATTTTAGTCCTCATTCAAGCGATCTTTAAATCGATTTTAGGGTTTTATCTTCTCATTTTCACCCGATATCCCCATTTTTCTCTCCCTCCCTCTCTCTCTCTCTCTCTCTCTCTCTCTCTCTCTCTCTCTCTCTCTCTCTCTCTCTCTCTCTCTCTCTCTCTCTCTCTCTCTCTCTCTCCTGTGTAAAAAATCACCCCAGCTCTCCATTGTTGTAATTTAAAATCTTTCTTGAGCTCGATTCTTGCACTGCTTTTTTCCATTTTTCTTACTCCAGTTTATCTACCCCTTTTCTATACATGTATTCTTCATTTTATTGAGTTTATATGGTGTTTTTTTATTTGAGATTCCTGATTATTTTAATAAATTTACATACATTGTCACTCAAAGCTACTATTTTTTATATATGTTTGTACGATTTATTCTGACTAATTTTTGGGATAAAAAATCATGTGTTCTCTTAGATCTTTCAGTGTCATTTATTCTATTTGGTATGTGTTTGAGTTAAAAACATATACACCACTGCATACATTTTTTGGTGATAATTATTTCGTTTAATCTCAGTGTATGTATGATGATTGTGTTGTTTTTAAATAAAAAATTCAAACAACTATTGTTTGGGGCTGCTACTGCATCATTTTAATTTTTTGTGTGTGTTTTTCCCCTGTGTGTATCTCAAAAGTGCAAAAGATTTTTTTGTTTATTTCTTGATATATAGTCTTGGATTTTTGGGATACACACAGAATAGTGCCAGTCGAGTATTTTTTTATTTATGCATGTTGAGGTTGGTTATGCTTATACAGATTATATTTTCTTTTTGTGTTGTTGTTGGTTATGGCTATTCGGTTTACGCGGTGGTTCGGTTGGACGTTGTACAGAGATATTTCTTAGAGGTTGTGTGTTTGTTGGGTTAGGTTTTATTCTTTCCTACACACCATTTTTCTTATTCTCATATATGTCCATATCAAGTGGATACTAATGGCGTGGTGTTCCCTCTTGTCACCTTAATGAGCAATGATCTCGACACGTGCTCAGGCCACTCGGTCCAACCGCCCTCGGTATACAGCTGAGAGGTGGGCCACTTGAGTTTAGTACGAGCACTATTGTGTACTTGGCCTTCACATTAGGGCCGTCGTTAGAGAGAGCTTTTCATATTGCTCAGTTTGGAATATATGATGTCCCCCGTTGGCTAACTAGGGTGGCTTGGGAGCCGATGTTTGAGCCTTATGGTACTATTTATCCAGACATTATTAGAGAGTTCTTCTTCCGTGCTATTTTTACCTCTATAGGATTTCAGACCTCTGTTTGTGGTACTACGGTCATAGTCTCTACGGATCTTTTTTCCTCTTTGCTCCAGATTCCCTGCATCGCTGATGTTATTTTCCTAAGTATTTTTGTTAATGGTCCTTTGACTGAGGATGTCCTCATCCACTGATTTTGGGAGGTTCCTCAGGCGAACGCCATCATACATCATTATCATCTTCGCCCCAACCTTGGCATCCTTAATTAGTTTGTTTCCTCTGCCATATTTCCTAGGATCAATCATACTCAATCATACTCAGATCTCTTTTGATATAGTTTATTTCATAAACGCTATGTCTCGGGGGTAGGACATCGATCTTCCTATTGTCCAGCTTCAAGTGATGACTTCAGTTCCTCTTACTGGTCGCGCCCATATTCGTTTTCCCCTCTCGTTTGGTGTTCGTATCTCTTGCATCTGTGAGGATTCCGAAGTCCCCATACTTGCTGATGAGGTTTCACACACAAGCATCTCGATTATAGATGCGAACACGATTCGCCATTATGAGAGTCATCTAATCGAGGTCGCCCGTTACACATCCTCGACTGTTGGATCTTCTTCAAGTGGTGGTTGCACATCTCACCCCATCGGCCATTCTGAGCCTCCTAGGTCGATACATGAAATAGCGTGCACATGACTGCATGTAGACATGAGGAGGATAGGGTATCTGTTCAGGCACAACTAGCAGAGAAGGCCCGATTAATTGCTTCCATGATGGCTCGATTTGATGTGGAGGCACATGTGCAAGCTCTCCATGAGTCCATGATGATCGCTTACCTTGACGATATATGTCACAGAGAGCAGAGCCGTGGTGTGGAGTCCTTAGGGAAACACACAGATGACGCTAGTGGAGATGATGTTGGTGATGGTGCAGCGGATGATGATGACATTATTACTGGCTAGATTGTTTTGAGACTCTTCTATTGATTACATTATATTTGAGACAATTCTTATATTCCTTGATGTATTTATTTAATCTCAGATATGATGTATTTACTTATGTTACACTCGGGATTTATCTCATATATATCAGTACATTTACATTGTTGGACATGGATATTACACTTTTGCAGTCATATTTATTTAGCTATGAGTTTGGATTTCTTGTGATGTATTTATTGTTTACTCATTTGATATTCGTATGCTCCATATTTGTTTACTGCTACATTTATATCCATCTTGTCATGATATTCCACATTAATGATATTAGACTATTTATCTATCCATGCTTATCATAGTTTATTATTGCTATATATTTTACTCATGTGTTGTCTGTCCCACGATTTGTCTATTCCAGGAAAAAAGGGGGAGAGATATGTGATGTAGGGGGAGTATATTTATTCATGTTTTATTTATATATTTTTGTTCCTCCATACTTCACTAGGGTATATTTTTGTTTGTCCCGTGTGTGTAGATATTTTCAGCATTTCAGATTATTTTCGACTACATCACATTTAGACAGATTCATGCTTACCGATCGGCTTACATCTGATAGTCCGTGTCTTGTATTTTTTGGGGGTTTATGGTACGGGATTTTACGCCATTCGTCTTGACAGCTCGGCTTAGGCATTTCAATTTTTTTGGTTTTGTCTCAGAATAACCAAAGGGGGAGATTTGTAAGGATAAATTTCCAAATAGTGTAAATTTGTATGTATTGGAATTATTCCGGACAATAACCACTTTGAGTCGTAGGATATATTTTACTTTTCACGATTCCCATTAAGCCTATGACATGGTGTTGAAGACGTAATGACGAAGCTTCAAAGATAAACCATGCCTAGTTTTGGTGCAAGTTTCATGTCTTCACAATGTTTTTCGAGATTCTCTCAGGCATGGATATATAATGGTTTATGGACTCTCAGTAAATTTTTCGAAGGATGTTATCTTATTTACATCAGATTTTAAAATGTGTTTAAAATGATTTTTCTGAGTTATTTCATGTTTACAAGTTGTATGAACATTCATTTGATTTTTATACGGTTCAAATGATATTCTAGGTCGTTCAAATGACATTCTAGGTCATTCAAATGATGTGGACGAGATGGTCATTTCATTCAAATGACCTCACATTTTCATTAGAACAAAGCGCATTTTTTTCTCAAAAAAATGAGTGTGCAGAACATACAGAACTAAACAAAACCTATACATTTTCTACAATTGTTTACCAAAGGTTTCCAAAGCATAAAACATCCTTTATGTTTACAAGATCCGAGTTTTACATAACCATATATCATGGAGATCTTATATTTGCACCATTGTTCCATTCTTCCATCATTCGAAGAACTTATTGTGTGCGGTGGGCTCCGTACTTGCTGATTATGGTGAAGAAACGGTGGACTTCATGTTACTAACAGTAGACGGTTGGTGTGGATGTATCGGTGGATACCAAGGTACGCATGTACTCATGTGCTGTGGACTTTGTGTAGGTGGACTCATGCATTGCATTGTGGACGGGCAATTGAAGAGAAGAAGAGGAGTCAAGATTTGTGGGGATTGAGTCGTTGAGTAGGACTGTATTCTTCCTTGTAATTTTTATATCATAGTGACTGTCTGGATTGGGTCGTCTAAGATTTTTCCCTTCTTGGTTTCCTTATACATCAGCATGTTTTGTAAACTTGCTTTACTTTATCTACTTATATCACGGAACGCATGTTTAGGATTAAGAAGATAAAGTTAGGATAATTAAAATTGGTTCACACACTTGGTGCATAATAAAATTGATTTTTTTTTTAAAAAGATTGACTTTACCTAAAGCACACGCAAAAGGGCCTTCTCAGACAAGATCTTGCTTAATCCACAAAATTAAGTTTTTCCTTACATTTTCGCATATAGATATTTAGTTATATTGTCATATATATAACATGTAGAATTTAGGTCACTTCTTGTCAGTAATGTCAAAATAATTATGTACTCTCGATACATATTAATTCAATTTACGGGTGATAATAAGAAATTTCCATTCATCCTTGTGTATGTGATGTTAAGATAATCGATTCATTCACAGATCCACAGTGATGCATTACAAGTTATATGATGTCTTATCTTAGTATTATTTTAATCTTTTGAGTCGAAGTGATGATAATTATATTTTAAAATATATATTATTTAGACATGTGGCATAGATTTTTGTTAATTATTTATGTAGTAACTTCCTATTTTATTTACTGAATGAACATAGCGTTATATTGTTTAGAATTATATAGTATATAGTCTATAGTACACACACACACACACATATATTATATATATATATATATATATATATATATATATATATATATATATATATTAACACTTACCCGTGTGATATTTAATAATAGGTTTCAACTTCAAACTAATTAAAGTTTTGATATCATAGTTTCATGCACACACAAAATATATGGAAGGTGAGTTAAATTGAATTTTCCTTTGAAGTTGATATTGCTCTTATTCATATTACATTCTCTTAAGCGTAATGAATGTCTCATTGCATCAAATTTTGTTATTGGGGTGATTATGTATGTGTAGATATCTAGGGCCGATCGTAAGATTGATAACAATTGACAAGGTTCTATGCAAAAATTGTAAAACAGTCCCCTTTTATGTATGTTGATATAAAAAAATGGACTCTCAATATATAAGTAATAACAAATAGACCAGTGGGGCCCCCTGTGCGATCACCCACTTGGAATATGATCAGGGCCACCCCTATAAATATCGTTATTCTCACTTTTAATTTATATGAAATTTTCTTGACTTTTTTTTTTGTGATTTTTCCCTTTGAAATTGAGTAGAATTAATAATTGGTTTGTAAACTCTACATATCATGTTTATAATTATATCCTTTTATGGTGTTGCTTGCATCCAAAAGTAAACACCCCATATATTCTTTCTTCATTTTATTGTTTTGTTAAACCCTTTATCTCATTCAGCCTCAATTTTTGTTGTAAATCAAATTCTAGTGTGTCATTGTCACAATAGAGACGTTTACAAACGGATGAATTATTCTCAAAGTTCAAAGTGTGTGTGTGAGTGTCTTTAGTTCATAATATAACTTGAAATTTGAGTCTCTTGCAAATTATTATTTGTAACGTAGTTATTCTATATATGTGACTCTTGATTATCTCATTCAAGGGCCTGTTATTTTATCTGGGATTAAGATTGAGTTGTTAATTCTCTTGAATTAGCAACGCTGACAACTGAACTGGCGACACTCAGTTTTCATAAGACATTCAAATACTTTTTTGATGTTGTTCACGTCGTGTCGTTATGTGACGCCTCAGGGTAAATCTAAACTTTTGAAACAGAAAAATATCATTCAAAGCTCATGCTGTTGCTGAATGTGGCGGTGGAAAAAACAAATGTCGAATGGGGAGGCATCCCCCACAATACGCAAACACCACCCCAGATCCTTGTATGATCCCCAACCTTATACCCCTCTCACCTTCCTGTGGTCCCAAACTATCCATTTCAGTTTCCTATCTTTTAATTTTAAAAGCATTAGGGGTCATAAGCAAATTAGATAAGCTGCCTCAAGTAATATAATGTTTTATTATATTATATAAAAATAGACCTCTGAACTTAAAAAATAATTGACACAGAGAGCAACCATACATATTATCTAATATTCAAATGCAATAGCATTTCACTTTGATATTAAAACATATTCAAGTATCCAACCTTACATTCACACATAATAGTATAGCTTCACTTTGATATTCACATATGGTCTAGGTGCCACTATGTTTTTAGTCCTACAGAGGTTTGTAAATATTTCCCGTTCCTGAGTTTTTTTTTTGTATTGAGGCAGTGAGCTCATTGAGGCATCCACCATTATATGAAACCTTATACCCCTCTAACCCTCCTGCACTCCCAAACTCCCATTCCAGTTACCTCTTTGTTCATTTCACACTATTGGTAGGTCACAAGCAAAGTAGATTAAGTGCCTCAAATAATCTAACATTTGAATAGCTGATTTGATAAAGATATCTAATACTAGATTTGAGCCCCACGCGATGCGCGGGCGGTTTCTAGAGCTTGTTGTAATTACAAACCAAAGAAATGGTCTTCAAACATCTATCAAGTCTCTCAAATCAACACCACCATTGACATGAACAATATATAAATGGGAAATTAAACTCATTTGAAACAATAACAATACGTTATAATCAAACATGCAAAAGAATATAAGGCTTTCTCCCAAATTGTACTTCCATTAGGAAGTTAAAATCAGTTTATGTTGTTCCTTGGACATAATGAATCAAACATAATGGTAGAATACATAGTGTCCCATAAAAAATAATTTTAGATATTCATAATGGACTAATAGGAATGTCAAATAACCAAGGGGAAGTTTATGTGTCAATAGGTGTATAACAAACCATATGAAACTAACACATTTAACGAATCAATAAAGTGTTGGAAAATTGGACTATTTAGAAAGCTGTCCAGAATTTTCTGGACAGATTTTTGAGCAACTTTGAGCTCAAATTTAGGTGGGACCCACACTACGAAAATCGTGGGACCATATACGAACGCGTTCACCTCCGCAAGGAGATTAACGTAGTATATTCATATGTCCAATTTCAATAAGTTATGAATGATATATATATGTCCCCAAAGTGACTAACAAAGCAATGAAAGTTAATGAATTGTGTATGTTTTAACTCTTGTCCCACATTGGAAGAGTAGTGGAAATTTGATGAGTTAATAACACCCCAAGTATGGACTAAGGCTTGGATGCCTTGGGGTATCCCAACTCTTTGAAGGGGAGATGACCTAAGCTATGCACGGGTTGACTTTCGGCCAAAAGTCCACACGCGCGCGTCCGGTTCGCTTCGGGCTTAGGCTTAGGCTTATAAAAATCTCCTACATTTTTGGGCTTTAATTATTAATTAATTAATAAACTGTTGGCAGTTATTGTCAACAGTTAATTCGTTTAACTGTTTTTGACAGTTGTTTGCCAACCATCACCTACTTTGCTATAAATACAGATGCCTCCCTCCATTTTTAAAGAATGAAAAAATTTCCCTCCTCCAGAATTGCTGTCATATTTGTTCCAGAAAATTCCTGTCATATTCTGTTCCAGAAAATTCTTTTTCCTGCATATCATTTGTTGTATTGTTGTTGAGTATAACACACAGAATTTGACTTCGTTGTAATTAATTATTGTCGTGCTACATAATTAATTGGAAAAATCTGTTATATCTTGGGAGATAATATTCATCAACCTCGGAGCACATTGAAGGGAATAAATTGTCTTAAGGACACTGTGAGATTCAGAGGGCTCGAATTATCTTTCTGGTTATATTATTGTTTCTGCAAATTCAAGTAAGTTTTTATTTTCTGTAATTTCGTTTTATTTCTGTAATTAGATTATAATTCGTAATTCTGTACTTTAGTATTTATTAAACAGTGGACATAAAAATCTTAAGACAATTTATAAAAGTTCTATTGTTTTGTAGTGTACAGAATATTTTTTTACAGAAATTTATTTGTTGTAAATAAATCTGTTTTGACGGAAAAAAATGAATTAAAATTATTACTTTATTGCAGAAATTAGTAAAAACAGTTTTGATACAGAAATTAATTTCTATACTGTTTTATATTCTCTTTTACAAAATAAAATTTTATTTTTGAATTCTTTTTTATTAAAATCTGTTTATGTAAAAAAAAATTAATCTTTATATTATAATTCTGTTTTGTACGGAATTCTTTTTATTATTAATAATTAGTATGACACAGATTTTATTGATTATAAACTTTTGTTTATATTATAGTTTAATTCTGAATATTATTTGAAATTCTTTTGGAATTCATTTATTGTGAATTATATTTGGAGGAAATTGGTAGACGGAATTTTGTATTCTGTTTTTGATTAATTCATTATATATGAATTTTATCATTGATAAAAATTCTGTTTTTGTAACAGAAATGGAATCACAAAGTACGAACACTACTCCTACTAAAGTGACTGTCACCAACACAAATGTGACTGCACCCATATCTATGCCACACGGGGAGAAACCGGAAAAGTTCATTGGGGCTAACTTCAAACGTTGGCAAGGACAAATGTACTTCTATCTCACTACCTGCCAACTGGGCAAGTTTGTATATGAAGATTGTCCCTCTATTCAAGAGGGAGATGACACTGAAAAGGTTACTGCTGTCGATGCTTGGAAGCACTCGGACTACCTATGCCGAAATTATATTTTGGCCTACCTGGACAAGACATTGTACCATGTCTATTGCACGATCAAAACATCCAAGGAATTATGGAATTCTTTGGAAAAGAAGTATAAAACTGAAGATGTTGGGATGAAGAAATTTATCGTCGGGCGTTTTCTGGACTTCAAAATTGTTGATTCTAAATCTGTGATCTCGCAAGTGCAAGAACTCCAAGTGATCCTCCACGATATTCATGCTGAAGGAAGGTCACTTAGTGAACCAAGTTGCTACAATTGTTGAAAATTGACACTATCTTGGACTTTATTCAAAAACTATCTCAAGCATAAGCGAAAGGAGATGAATGTGGAGGAGTTGGTGGTCAGGCTGAGAATCGAAGATGACAACCGTGAGTCTCAAAAGAAAAGTGGGAAGAATCCGATGGAAACGAAGGTCCATGTTGTTGAAGGTCCTAAGAAGAACAAACGAAAGTATGATGGGGAAGGCACTTCCAAACATAACAAGAAAAAGTTCAAAGGCAAACGCTACAATTGTGGTAAACCTAGACACCGCTCAAGCGAGTTTCGTAAGCCGAAGAAGAAAAATAAAAATAACCCTCAAGCAAATGTAACCGAGGGTGAGAATATCGCCAATGATTTGGCGGATATGAATCTTTCTGCCATGGTCTCTGAATGTAACTTGGTTGGAAATACCAAGGAATGGTCGGTGGACACTGGAGCCACACGACACATTTGTGCAAACAAATGGATGTTCACCACCTATAAGCCTTTGGAAAATGAGGAGAATCTAATTATGGAAAATTCTTCCACTTCTAAGGTGGTGGGACAAGGAAAGATTGTTTTAAAAATGACTTCTGGAAAGGAACTTACTCTCAACAATGTTCTTTACGTGCCTGATATCCGAAAGAATCTGATTTCTGGATCTCTCCTGACTAAAAATGGTTCCAAGCTTGTGTTTGTGTCTGATCGCTTTGTGTTGTCTAAAAATGACATGTATGTAGGAAAGGGCTACCTAAACGAGGGGCTCTTTAAACTCAATGTTTTTACTGTAACCCCAAAAACATCTATTTCAATGAATGAAATTGCTAGTTCTTCTTACTTGATTGAGTCATCTAATATTTGGCATGCTAGATTAGGACATGTTAATTTTGATACATTGCGTAGATTAATTAACTTAGAATTTTTGCCAAAATTTGATATTGATAAAAATTATAAATGTAAAATTTGTGTGGAATCTAAATTAGCTAGATTACCTTTCCATTCTATTGAAAGGATAACTGAACCTTTAGATTTAATTCACACCGATATTTATGATTTAAAATTTGTTCAAACTAGAGGTGGGAAAAAGTACTTTATTACTTTTATTGACGATTGCACAAAATATTGCTATGTATATTTGTTAGATAGTAAAGATGAGGTTATTAATGAATTTAAACAATATAAAAATGAAGTTGAGAATCAATTAAGCAAAACGATAAAGGCTATTAGGAGTGATAGAGGTGATGAATATGAATATCCATTTGAGGAATTTTGTTCTGAAAATGGGATTATTCATCAAACAACCGCTCCTTATTCTCCTCAATCGAATGGTGTTGCTAAATGAAAAAACCGTACTTTGAAAGAAATGATGAACTCAATGTTATTAAGTTCAGGAGCTCCACAAAATTTGTGGGGGGAGCCTTACTTTCTACTAATTACATTCTTAATAATGTACCTCACAAAAAGACTCAAAAGACACCTTATGAATTATGGAAAGGTCGAAGACCTTCCTAGAAATATTTACGAGTGTGGGGGTTCTTAGCCAAAGTGATGGTTCCTAAACCTAAAAAGGTAAGAATAGGGCCAAAAACCGTGGATTGTGTATTCATCGGTTATGCTACTAATAGAAGTGCATATCGATTTCTTGTTTGTAAATATGAGATTTCGGATATTCATGTAAATACGGTTATTGAATCGAGGGACGCTTGATTTTGTGAAAATGAATTCCCGTATAACATGACCCGAGAATCTGGTCCTTCTAAAAGGACAAATCAAGCTACTAAAAGTAGTACTCATCAACCTATTGAATCAATAGAGGATGAACCAAGACGTAGTAAAAGAGTAAAAACCTCGACTTCTTTCGGTCCGAATTTTCAAACATATTTGCTAGAAAATGAACCTCAATCGTATAAAGAAGCTATATCCTTACCCGATGCTTTCAATTGGAAAGAAGCAATTAATAGTGAAATTGAATCCATATTACAAAATCATATATGGGAACTAGTGGATCTTCCACCAGGTTCAAAACCGTTAGGTTATAAATGGATCTTCAAAAAGAAGTTGAAGGCTGATGGATCAATTGATAAATATCAAGCTAGACTTGTAGCTAAAGGCTATAGGCAAAAGGAAGGGTTGGATTACTTCGACACATATTCACCGGTAACAAGAATAACATCCATTCGGATGTTAATAGCAATAACCGCTATTAATGGACTTGAAATACATCAAATGGATGTAAAAACTGCATTCTTAAACGGTGAACTAGAAGAGGAAATTTATATGGAGCAACCTGAAGGGTTCAAAGCTCCCGGACAAGAAGGAAAAGTATGTAAACTTATTAAATCACTATATGGATTAAAATAAGCACCTAAGAAATGGCATAAAAAATTGGATAATGCAATGTTGTCAAATGGTTTCAAAATTAATGAATGCGATAAATGTGTTTACTTTAAATACATTCATAATGGATATGTCATTGTATGCCTCTATGTTGATGATATGCTTATCATGGGTAGTAACTTGGAAATTGTCAAAACTACAAAACAAATGTTGAGTAGTAGATTTGACATGAAAGATTTGGGAATCGCCGATATTATATTAGGAATTAAAATTTCTAGAACATCGGATGGACTCATATTATCTCAATCACATTACATAGAGAAAGTACTTGAAAAATTCAAGAAGTATGATATTAGTCCTACCAAGACACCTGTAGATGTAAATTTACATCTTGCAAGAAATAATGGTGAAAGCATATCTCAACTAGAATATTCTCGTATTATCGGCAGTTTAATGTATATCGTGAACTGTATGCGACCGGACATAGCATACTCAATAAGTAAGCTAAGTCGATTTACGAGTAATCCAGGAAGAGATCACTGGAAAGCAATATTGAGAGTTTTGGGTCATTTAAAATATACTCAAAACTATGGACTGCACTACTCAAAATATCCAGCTATTCTTGAAGGATATTGCGATGCAAATTGGATATCTGATACAAAAGACTCTAAGTCTTACGAGTGGATACGTGTTTACCCTCGGAGGTGCAGTCGTATCTTGAAAATCCTCAAAACAAACGTGCATTGCTAGATCGACAATGAAATCTGAATTCATTGCACTAGACAAAGCTGGAGAAGAAGCTGAATGGCTTCGAAATTTCTTAGAGGATGTTCCAAATTGATCTAAACCTGTGCCCGCAATATGTATACATTGTGATAGCCAATCAGCGATTGGAAGGGCACAAAATCACATGTATAATGGAAAGTCACGACATATTCGTTGTCGACACAATACCGTTAGACAACTTGTCTCAAATGGAATTATCTCAATTGACTATGTAAAGTCAAAAGATAATATATCGGATCCACTAACGAAAGGTTTAATCCGAGAGCAAGTTGAAAGATCATCGAGAGGAATGGGTAGCCTATAAATAAATACGAATCAATATAGTGGAAACCCAAGCTTGTTGACTGGAGATCTCAAGATCTAGGTTCAATGGGCAAACCGAACTACATTGTATTCTGTAAGCACTCGAGGATATTTAATCATATCCATTCCAAAGATGAGACAGTGCATATCTGCCGCGAAATTAGGATAAGTTGTGCTTTTAATGACATCTATATCTTAGTACGTCTAAGTGGGGTATTGCAGGATACTCTCTATGGAAGTCATCTACGTGAGTAAGAAGGGGGCCACTTCTATGAGAATAATGAAAGGCATATTCTCTAAAATACTCACGGAACCAAGTGGTGTTCATGGCCAAAATGAACACAAACGTGAGAACCAACTGTGTTGAAAAATTATTGTGTGAATACTTTTGTCTAGGTTTACAAAAATGGTTGACGGTTCAAGGACTTGAAGTTTACTGATTACCCAAGTAAATCCGATAGTATATCACTAAGGAAAGTTCAAGGCCACTAGGCTACTTCTCCCGATGCAATAAATCTTCAGTTTTACTCAACATGTGTCTCCATCTGCATTAGCATCTGTTCTGTTTTATTTATAGCGATATATCATTCATGTGGGGGATTGTTGGAAAATTGGGCTATTTAGAAAGTTGTCCAGAATTTTCTGGACAGATTTTTGAGCAACTTTGAGCTCAAATTTAGGTGGGACCCACACTACGAAAATCGTGGGACCATGAGATTAACGTAGTATATTCATATGTCCAATTTTAATAAGTTATGAATGATATATATATGTCCCCAAAGTGACTAACAAAGCAATGAAAGTTAATGAATTGGGTATGTTTTAACTCTTGTCCCACATTGGAAGAGTAGTGGAAATTTGATGAGTTAATAACACCCCAAGTATGGACTAAGGCTTGGATGCCTTGGGGTATCCCAACTCTTTGAATGGGAGATGACCTAAGCTATGCACGGGTTGACTTTCAGTCAAAAGTCCACACACGTGCGCGCATCCGTCCGGCCGGCTAGGCTCGGTTAGGCTCGGGCTCAGGCTTGGGCTTATAAAAATCTCCTACATTTTTGGGCCGAATTTATTTAACTTTTTGGGCTTTAATTATTAATTAATTATGAAATTAATTAATTAATTAATTAATTAACTGTTGGCAGTTATTGCCAACAGTCAACAGTTAATTCGTTTAACTATTTTTTACAGTTGTTTTCCAACCGTCACCTACTTTTCTATAAATACAGATGCCTCCCTCCATTTTTAAAGAATGAAAAAATTTCCCTCCTCCAAAATTGCTGTCATATTTGTTCCTGAAAATTCCGGTCATATTCTGTTCCAGAAAATTCTTTTTCCTGCATATCATTTGTTGGATTGTTGTTGAGTATAACACGCAGAATTTGAGTTCGTTGTAATTAATTATTTTCGTGGTACATAATTAATTGGAAAAATATGTTCTATCTTGGGAGACAATATTCATCAACCTCGGAGCATATTGGAGGGAATAAATTGTCTTAAGGACACTGTGAGATTCATAGGGCTCGGATTATCTTTCTGGTTATATTATTGTTTCTGCAAATTCAAGTAAGTTTTTATTTTCTGTAATTTCGTTTTATTTCTGTAATTAGATTATAATTCGTAATTCTGTACTTTTGTATTTATTAAACAGTGGACATAACATAAAGCCCAGGAACGTAAGTATATAAAGTTGCTAAAATGTCCGATGCGTAAATAGTTTGTAGAGATTATTTTCATTAGAAATCAAAGAAGTTGGCTTCAAACATCTATTAAATCTCCCAAAGTACACCAATTTGAAACAATAACAATGAATTATAATCAAACATGCAAAAGAATATAACTCTTTCTCCAAAGTTATACCTCTATTAGGAAGTCAGAATCAATTTATATATATTTTTGAAATAATAAATCAAACATCATGGTAGAATACCCAGTGTCCTATAAAACATAATTTTAGATATTCATAATACACTATTAGGAATGCCATGTAACAAAGGGAAAAATTTATGTTTCAATAGGTGTATAGTAAACCATATCAAACAAACATATGTAGTGAGTCCATAAAGTCAAGGAATGTGAGGATATAAAGTCTCGAAGCCAAAAGAACAATCCAAAAATGTAGAAGAACTTAATAAGTGAATTTTTAAATTCAGTGGGAAACCCAAATCAATCGCCTGAGTATAAATTTAGGGCTATAACAAATATAACAAATGCAATACTGAGAAAACTTGAAAATATCATAAATAAAATTCACTCAAGTGAAGATGAAGATGATTTAAAGGTTTGATACTACAAGAAAACTAATTTTTTCCTGCATTTTTTTCTCGGTATTATTTAAAAATGCTGAGAATTTTTTTTTACCAGCATTTATTTATAAGTATTAAAAATTCACAGCATTTATATTGATGTGCCACATAAATAGAGCATTTTTTAATTAATGTTATGCCACGTAGAAAAAAAAGAGCGCCTCATCCTCCAATTTATGGCGGGTGTTTATTTTTCCTTAAAAGAAACCCACATTTCCTTATTCTAAGGTAGCACCTCAATCTCTCTCTCCCATCATGTCTCTTTTCTCCTAAAGAACCTCCTCAATCCTAATCCTTCTGAAACCTCTCTCCCCCTCGATTAGTTTGACCTAATAATCCTCAATCCTCAATCCTCAATCCTCAATGCGTCACTTTCTTGGACCTGTTTGTGTTCGTGTTCGTGATGGATTTTGATCTTTACAAGTGCGTTACTCTCTACAAGTGTTGTTGGATTTTGGATTTTGATATTTGAAGACTTTCTTGGATCTGTTCGTGTTCGTCTTAGGTAAGTTGCATTTTTTTATGTATTTTTTTTTTGCATATTAGTTCTTCGATTGTGATTTGGACACCGGACAGAGTGTCCCAAGGTACTTATTGTACTCATTCTAATGTATGTGAAACCAAAAATTAAGATCAGGCCATGGAAGCTTGGGATGTCCTTGTGGCTAGAGTACAAATCACAATGGTTTTTTAATGTACAAATCGCAAAGTGAATCTTTGCCTGTCTAATGAGTGGTGATTTCTCTTGTATCCTCATCGCTTTAATAATAAAATCTATTGCTATGGTTTTTTACTGTTTCTTGAGTTTGGGTTCAAAACCTTATGTATTCATCTTTGGCATTTCCAACACTTTAAATATATTTTTCTCCTTTCCACTATGAATTTAATTATTTTGATGTTTTTGTGATTATTCATGTGTTTTGGATTTAAATTACATGTTTTTCAATGTGTTTGGTAAAGTTATATGTTTATATATGTATAGATGAATAGCTACTATATGTCCTCCACTAGTGGCAATCAATTGGACGGGAAAATGGAACGAATTTGCAGATTCAAATGGTTTCAACTTTATATTTGTATATTTGCACATACACCACTGCGTATGTGGGTATGTTTATTGGTCATTGGTTTGTTGCGCATCCTTTTATTTTTTTATGGTTGAAGTAGAGATTTGAGGGTTGAAGAGGAAGTGTTAGATGAAAAATACTGCGAGACAACCATTCCAAATTCTAGGTTTGATCCTATCTTCTTTATCCTATATTTTTTTTGGTCTTTTTAGTTAACATCTAATTGTTCATTAATGGATTTTTCAAGATATGTTTAGCTATGACTTCAGTTTTATACTTTGATAAGTGTCACTCGATCAATATAGATCAACAAATGGCACACATGAAGCGTTTATACTAAAAAAAATTATGTATACACAATGACGCTCAATATAGTTTGATAATATGATTTATTTGGGAAAAAAATCTGGTACTTGCATGGGTTTTCATTAATTTAAAATCGTTCTTTGTTTCGGGATATGTTTCCCTTTGGCATTAACAGGCGGGTGAGTATTGTAATTGGTTTTATGGGTTATATTAATTTTAATTATGTTGTAATTTGCCATTTTGGACAGGGAAATTCAAAATTTCAGAATTTGTATTCTTTTGAAAGTTTGAATAATAGGAATATATAGAGAGGAGGGTGATGGTGGGGTTGATTTGGACATTGTTATTAGTATAATTCTTAGTTGGTAAAGTCATAATGACCACAAAATTGAATGACTTCTTTTCACAAATGAAACTATAGGTTGGTTGAAATCTATATGTTTTACCTCAAGAGCTTCATGTCAGATCTTTTTAGGGAACTAGTTTCCTGTTTTGGATGATTTCCCTCTTATGCCCTTGGCATTTCATCCGTTGTTGGTTCCCTCCATCCTATTGAATTGAGCTTTTATTAACGATAGGTTTTCAAGTAGCGATAGTTTTTTTTTTCTGAAGTATGGGAGTGGATGTTTTTGCAAGCATTGCGATGCTGTGATGTTTTATCGAAAATCTTATTTTGTAGTAGTGTTTGGTTTTCTCTCCTCCAAGGTCGAAATTTCCTAGAGTAGAACTCAACACTATGTATCAATAGAATAATTAAGGGCCATGTCATTTAATGACTAATTACGATATTTTAGAATTTGATGAATGTTTAAAAATTTTGGATTTTTTCTAAACTTCTTCACAAGCTTAATGAAACTTCAGATTGTCACTAGCTTCATACACTCCTCTCTAGCTAAGTCAAAGTTTTTTTTTCAAACAAACATAAATTACTCCAAATGAGTTTCTCCCATTAGATAATGGGATACAACAATAAAGTAATACAAGTTTCATAACCAATGCAGTATTTGTTCGTACTATAAGGAAACTTAAAAAGTAGCACTAGAAAGTCACCACTAAGCCTGGCTGCATGAGATATGCTTAATATGTTTCATGAGAATCACTTGTCAATCCTTCAAAAACCAGTTGAAAAAAAAGGGAATATCTTTTGCATTTTATTCTTTCAAAGCTTTTCCAAGGCTCGCCTCTTGGTTACTGATTTTGCCACAGTTAGCGTACCATTATGCCCCCTCTTCATGCTTTGATCATTCTCCTTCATGTCAACTGCCGTGAACAGATTATTCAGTGTCCCTTCAATCAACATGGATTTCATATTCTTTTTCTTCATTGTTGTAGAGTAGAATTGCTTGGGAAACGGAGTGTTAACTTCTGCTTTCGAATTTTTTGTTATAACTGAGCCTCCTAATTTTTGCCCCATCTCAGCATTTTCAACAGCAATACCCTCATCAATGGCAAAGTCAGCATGGGCAGGAGATGAAAATGACATGGTTTCTCGTATGTCTTCATATCTCTCTTCAACCAATGGTTTGAAATCTTCATCTTTTGAAATGGTCTCTTCTAAAGCAGTATATTTAAGGCCGCAACTTATATTGGCAACTTCTTCTAACACCTCATCTTACATAGGGACAATAGAACTCTTAGCCTCGATAACCATGTTATCATTTTATTCAGAAGCCATATACTCTTTAGAGTTATTTTCATCTCTTCCCATTGAAATTTCACCATACTCGTCTATGGAATGATGCTCTTCATCTAGATTAAAAGTAATATTTTTTTTCACCTCTCCAAGCTTTCTATTGGTGACCTCTTCTTCCTCTATAATTTATGTCTTCTCATGTCCTTCTACATCAGTCTTCTCTTATTCCTCCACATAAAAATCAAAAAAATAATCGTCTATCATTGCATCAGTTTCTTGTGAAGTCCCCTCAACTTTTGCTAAATTTTTTGTAAACTTTTCGTCTTCCATCTGCGCAACCTCAAATTTGTTAGCATCGGTTCCTCGGAATTCAAATTCATTTTTTTCAAGCATTGCCTCATCATTAACCTCTATCAGAACATCTTTATTATCCTCCTTCCTGACAAAATTAGTTTCCATGACATCTGAGCTTGATTTATTTCCTGAAACTATACCACTAGACAGTTCATCACAACCTTCACCTTTTTCTATTAAGGTCCAAGTTTCAGATAGATTCCCAAGTGATAGAATAATCTTGGTTCTCTTCCTTCATCAAATCAGTACATTCTTCAGTTTTCGAAGTTCTTTGGTTAAGCGTATCACTTATTTTCTCCTCAATAACTTCATAATATTCGGATTCAGTCGGAGGAAAAGGCATACGTGTATAGACAATAGCCTTTTCAGCCACCTTAGCCTCATTGAAACACTCCTTAAATTTATCAAAATGTGGTTGTGTATCCCCTTCAACTTTGTCAGCACTGGATTCACTCGGACCTCCCTCAATTTTATTAATGATAGATTCACCCACCTCCATTTCATTATTTTCGATAGTTTCCTCCCGTGTAAATTCCATAACAACATCTTTACTCTCCTCCTCATAGATATCTGCTGCCAAAACATCTGAGTTAACATTCCCTTCTAAAACTTTCCCTGATAACTTATCACAACTTTCCATTTCATCAAAAAGGTTCCCTCCGGAAGCCTTAGGACTATTAGTACTTTTGGCAGGTTTAACCCGATGATCAAACACCATTCTATGAAGCGCCAGAGAAGGAGGTGACATATTTTCTTGCCTTGAATTTCCAGTTCCATTCATGACTTGGTAACGCCCTTTTTAACCGCAGCTATCGAATTCTCCTCAAATACTTCAAATATTTCACATATAGTCTGAAATAGAGTTGAAATAGTTGAGACATGGCTATTATCCTCCATGGTGGTTGTGTTCTCCCTAGTCAAGGATAAATCGATTATTTCTTCATGACTATTAGATTTCTCAACTATGTGGGCTTTGACCTATCAAATGGGGTGGTAAACAAAGTTTTGAGCTCCTCTTCATCCCATCTTTTGGGGGAATCTTGGTCAATTATCTCTTCACTAGTTGATAGTTGATTCCATTACTGAAAAGATCTCTCATTTTCATTCTGGTTTTCTCCCATTATTTCCCCATACATGGACTCATCTTCATTTTTAGTTTCATGAATAGAAGTTCCTTCTTCTTCTTTGGCAGGATTTTCAATAGCCACTTGTGTAGCCAATTGAAGATTGAGTTGACACTCTTGGCCGCTGTTAATTGAACCCTCATTAGCACAATCCACATCAATAGTGGACCATAGATTTTCTATATGAAATTCACTCGTTTTCACCACCTCTATTTCTTCATGATCACTGGTATGTATACTTTCATCCACATCCTTCTAATCATCCTTGTCTGGGGGCATGGCTATATCAGTCATTTCAACTTCATGTCTAGATTTTATGCAATTAAAGGATGTTGTAAACAGAATTTTCAGTAAACCACCTTGCTAGTTTTCAAGACATTATCTATTAGAAGTTACTTCCTCACTCTGCATTTTTATGGTGTGGCATTGACTGAAATCTCCATCACCAACCTCGCTAACATTCTTTCCAGATAAAAGGGCAACATCAGCCAGGTTTTCATGGATATCAGTTTCACTACCTTTGCAGAACTTTGTAGTTAAGGGTGTGGCAAACATAGTTTTCAGTTCATCACCACACTATTTTTCATGGAATTCTTTAATAGAAGTTTCTTTCTCACTCTGCATTTTTGTTGTATCGCATTGACTGAACTCTCCATCACAACCCTTGCTAAAAGCAGAGGGCATGGAAAACATAGTTTTTAGTTCATCGCCTTACCAATGGTCATGGCATTCTCCATCAGAAGTTTCTTCCCCACTCAGCATTTCTGCAGTATCGCACTGATTGAACTCTCTAGCAACATCCTTGACAATGCTCTTAGCTGAAGCAGAAGCAACATCATCCATTAGTTCATGAATTTCAAGTTCATCGACTCTGTGAAGCTTTGTACTGGTAAATGGTGTGGTAAAAAATTCTTTGAGCTCGCCTTCATGACATCTTTCAGGAGAATCGTTATCAGTGATCTCTTCACCAGCAATAGAAAACTCATTCCATTTATGTAAAGATCTCTCATGTTCATTCTCCACCATTTCCTGGGCCTTCATCTTCAATGGACCTTAAGCCTCCAATCTCACTATTAGACTTATCCACAGTACTGCAAAATCTTCCATCTCAGTTTCATAAGTAGAAATCATTTCCACTTTGTTTTGGTTCACACTACTTAGTGGTGTGGAAAACAGACGATTAAGTTCAAAATCTTGATCGATGTCATTGGAATTCTCCTCCACAGTTTCAACATCAGTAACTGGCAATAAATTTTTGGTCAGTACAGTTCCGTTATTTTCCCCGTTCTTTGCTACCACCATTTTTTCAGAATCCACTTGATTGAAATTTTCATTTATGGCTTTATCAGTCATTTTAACTTCTTGAGTAGAAGTTCCCTCCTCTTTATAAGTATTTTCACTACTGATTGAGGTGCCGAAAGAAATGTTAGCCTGTAGTCCTTGCTTGATTTCATCACTATACTTCAAAGGAGTGTGGAGACAAGATGAAATGTCAGCATCGACAGAATCAGAGAAGTCTGGAGTAGCTATATGGATTTCCAGATTCTATGCTCTATCAATATCCTCATCCTCCGACGGTTGGCGAGCTTCCTTCTTCTTTGACATTTTCATAAATCAATTTCACACTGTCATTGATGTGTATATTTCCTTCATAATCATGCTTATCAGTCTCTTTGTCAGTATCTTCCGACACTTGTCCCATGTATGCTCCCTCCTGAGATTAATTTTCTATTGTCATCACAGCATCTTCTATTCTTCCATCTGATATTTTAGCACCATAATTGGAAATTTAATTATCTGCCAATTGTGACTGTGCCCTTCAACCACCTCAGTCTGAAGGATGCTCTGGGTTGGATTGTTTTCCTTCTTGATAATCCGAATTAATAATAATTTCAAGATTAGAAGCATTGAGCTCCTCCTCAATAGTTTTTTCAGTAGACGCTCTATCAGCCTTTTCGATTTCATGAATATGGGTTTCTTCTTTGTTAGGATTTTAACAATTGAATGGTGTTGCAAACAGATTCTTAAGATGATAATCATGCATGCTTTCATGATAGTCCTCAACTGTCTTTACATCAGTAGACACTACTCCATCACCCATTTCAGTTTCATTAAAATTCAGCATTCAGCCCTATTGAATGCTAAATTATGATTGATTTCAACATCAAATGGTAAAAATGAACCACCCTGGGGAAAACCAGTTCCCAAAATGCTTTGGTGCCCCAACATCAACAGCCCTTTCCCACTCTTACATATGCACATTTTTAATATCTATGGAGAGGTCATACCATAGTATTATAAAGCTCCTAGATTACATAGGATGAAAGAAAATAGGTTGCTTTCAGTTAGATGAATAGTGTATTTCCTCAAAGCATTGACTCGATTGTAGCATCTTCTCATAGAATTCCACTGGCCAAAACCAAATCTGGAGTTTCCAGAATAAATAAATGTAGCATATGATTAATATAGAGATAAATTAGATAAATGAATTTTGTTTCTATACATAATACACCTCAATACTTTGCTTCTTTTTACAGTAAACACCCTTATACTATATTTTTAAGGCAAAAAAAAAACTCCCCTGAACAATGTAACTTGTTACAAACACCGATCTCAAGGAGCTTTAATTGACTACAAGCAACAAGTAAGGTTCTTCAAAATACATAGATGAGAGTTTCGTACTTTAAAAATAATAAAGCTCCTATGTTTCTTGAAAAACTTGTAGTCTATGTGATTTGTTTCTTCTTTTATACACTTCACTCTCAGATAAAATTAATGATGGATGCTTACCCGACACTCTAGAAATCACTACCATCAGTTGGGACCTTGATATGTAGTATTGCGAGCGTACAAATTCAAATCTTCTCTACTTTGTTACATAGATACAATGATAAATGCAAACTGCTCAGAAATTTAACCTTAACCTTGTATATCTATGCAATGTTAACCTTAAATTCCAAATAGAGATGCATACCAAACTTATTCAATAATTAATTGAAAAATGTGATGCGATTAATTATACTCAAAATAAGTTTACGAATTCTGAATTATATCAGTTTTTCTGCTAAAGTCTGTGTCAATTCCCATATAGGTGTATTTTTCACTGTTGTACCTGGGCAAACCGTCCCAACCATGGTCCCATCGGATATAATGAAGATATAATGTTAATGAACAAATAAAATAAAAATGCAAATAAGAGAGCTCGACAAGCACACCAAGATATACGTGGTTCACCATTTTGGTGACATCCACATTGAGGTCTGATTTCACTATATATGAACGAATTACAAATTATAATAAATAATAAGATAAGGAATAATTACATACCCTTTACTTTCCTACCAAAATCCCGGGTAGTCATTGTACACCAAATCGTTACCTAAGCGAATCAAAGTTCTAAACCTAAAACTCACTCAGTCTCATGCTCATAAGTTTTCCCAGTGTATCATATGTACCCAACACGATGTATACCACCTCCCATATAACTTCGTGAGAAATCCACACAATATATAAAGAGCACACCAACAATACATGAAACACATGCACTCTCACCCGTCATACATCTTTGAGAAATATTCACCTCTCACACAACATTGTTCTCAATTTGTTTCCATATTGTGCCATAAATATGAATTATATCATATCTATCTAGCTTCCGAATCTGGGATTTTTTGATATTTACCTTCTGCTCTTTTCTTTCTGTTTATGTAGTTTCAACAACTTGTAACATGGGGTATTTGTTAAAGTTTAAGTTAGTTTTGGTATCATCTTTTTTTGTGCCATTACCTACAGTTTACAAGTCAAGATAATGATGTTCTGACTCCTGAAATGAAGTAATTCTATATGTTACTGGTCCAGTATTGCCTATTCACATGGTTACTTCAAGGGAGGTTTCATCAGACCAAATTCATTCTGATAGATTGCAACAGATAGAGAGCTCTAATATTCGGTCCCATGAATTAATATCCAATAAAAAAGAAAGCCATCTCTCTGTATTACCTGCTAAAGAGTTGTGTAAAGCCAATCTCTAAGGAATCTCTTTGTCGATAACAGATAACAAAGAGTTGGATACTTTGCACCAAAGATAAAACCCCGATTCTGGGATCCATTCATCACAATCCAATCAAGATGGAAGTTCTCCATCTATAAAACTCAAGAAATAAATGAATAATTTACAGCAGGGACAGTGCCCTGATACTATGATCGGTGCAGTAGAATCCAATCTAGAAGGAGGAACTCGTTCCATAATGCCCTTAAATTTGTCAGATAATTTGTAGCAAAGACATGATCGGGAGAAGTTCACTCTTTCCATAAGACCTAAGAAAGTGTTGGACAAATTACCGTTGAGAAGGAACCCTGATGTTAGGGTCCACATGTTACAGTCTGATCAAGAAGGAAAATCTCCCTCTGTAATACCTGACAAACCATCAAAAGACGGATATAATTGGCGAAAATATGGGAAGAAACTTGTTAGAGGAAATAAATTTATTCGTAGTTATTACAAATGTACATTTCCCAACTGCTCAGTGAAAAAGCAAGGGGAATAATAGCATCATGGCCACATTACAGAGATTAAGTACCTGCGAAAACATGAACATCCTAAGCCTCAATGGAGCCCACAGATAGCTGCTCCCTTTGTTATACCTATCCAAGAAAGAAGAGAAGATGAGCCTGCTCTGACCATATCTCGAGGTCAGTAATAAATTTTATTTCTGGTTTCTTTTTTTGGCACTTGACAAATAATTTTCTTGACTTATCGGTGACCTCTTATTAGATATCAATCATCCGATGTGCATGGTGACGCATCTCATCATGTAGAGCCAACAGAGATCCCTCAGTGTCCGATTGTTGCGGCAAGTGATGATGTTTAAGAAGTTTCAGTTTCACATTCAAATAAACTAAGGGATGAGGTTGACAGTGATGGTGATCCGGACTTGAAGAGACAGTATGTTAAACACAACCTATTAGTATATTGTTGAATATAATAATTGCCATGGTCTACCCCCTGTTCAACTGACAAATATTTCTTTGCCACAGGAAGATAGAGACTTCAAGTGTAGATGAGGCTCTGATGAATAAAATGAATGGTGAACCACGACTTGTTATTGAGACTAGGATTGAGGTTGATATAGTGAACGATGGCTATCGCCGGCGCAAATATGGGCAAAAATTAGTGAAAGGCAATCCAAATCCAAGGTACATATTGATTTCATTGGTCACATGCCAATAATATGTTTTTCTTTCTAGATTTAATATTACATTGATTGCGTTTTCTATAAAGGAGATATAATTCACTAATCAATAAACACAGTTTTTCACCGTTGCAGTGTATCAAGATACCTAACCTATATATACGGTAGTGGATTTGATTAAAATAAATAATTCTTTTTTTTCGAAAATATGGAAGTTTTCTCTTGAACAAGACTCTTTTGGTATTTTATTATTTGAAGCAAGTATAATTTTTATAGTGTGATTCAATAGTGACTGATGTTCCTTCTGAAATAAGGAAATTGATTTCTGGAGGCTTGCATTTTTCTAAGTATTCCTAGTTCTTTGTGGGGAGGGATAATAAAGTTTGTATCCAGTGTGTGTGTGGGTGGGTGTAGTCAAGATATGTAATGTGTATATATAAACCAATAAAGACGTTTATGCTGATTGTATTGATGGTGGATGGAATAATTTATTTTGTTATGACTTATAATGACACGTTAGTTTTATTATGATTTGAAATAAAGATGAACTATTATATCTTTGTTGACATTAATTGTATATTTTTTTATATGGTTGGGATAGTTTGTTTTTATGGCTTTATTAGTATATTTTTTTTAAATTTCAATGTATTTTTCACAAAACAAGGCTATAGCCTTGTTCCGCCTCGAGACTATAACCTCGCCTTGTTTGGGGTAAACGCCTCGATGCCGCATTTAGCTTTTTCAAACTTTGTTACAAGTTATGTACATATGTGCCTCTTTATCTTTCCATTTTCGTTCTTTGAACTTCAAATACTTGTTAATGTCACTCTTTATACCAATTTTTAATACCTTACTGCAGTTCATAAAAAAATGAGTAAACTTTGTGGTGTTGGCACTAAAATTGTGAAGCAATCCTTTGAAATTCTCATCTCTTGTGAATCATAAGAACATACATCAGCTTGAGGAAAAAAGGGAAAAAAAGAAAAAAAGAAATTTCTCCACTAATTCAAGTGCAATTGTAAGATAAAATAACTATCTTTGCAGAGAATAGAGGGCTTTCATTTCAGTTTGTATCTTTGAATTTGAGGTTTATGTTATAATAACAATTTATGGAGACGTCTGTTGTGTTTTTAAACTTTTTGTATCTTCCTTGCAGATCTGGTCCGTCATCTATTCAAGAATCGTGGGCCATTTGTGAGGCATGGCATATCGCATCACATTTTGCAATTAACTATTCAATAATTTAGGTATGCATCTCTATTTGGAATCTAAATTTATGAAATCTTGTGGCTGTAACTGCCAACTTGGTATTCTTGGTCTCTGCATTAGTTTTGCTCTTCTTGCATTGGCACCCCGGATTTATCATAATAATATTTATATGCTGGATCTTAAAAACTCTATGTCGGGTTCTCACTTGCTTAGATTTCTTCCTTCACAGTGTTGCAAATGATACTTGTTCAGATTTTATGGATTCTAAAAATAACCCCCTAAAAGAGTACTCTCAGATCAATGTTGTAATGTTCAAAATATTCCTATTCGGAAAAAATATTGGTGAAAATTGGACCCACCATTCATAATTTCATAACTGAGTTAAACATAAAAATAATGGCGCTTCGTGACTTGTATCAATAGGCACGCTTCTGTAGTCTAGATAGTCAAATACGGGAGTCGTTACCATTATCAAATTTATTTGATGGGATAACTAATCCTGAGAGCGTTAGTGAAAAAGAAGTTCTTTTATGTGCGTATTGTGGAAGGTTTACTTATGATCAATTAGCAGTAGTTCCCTACTTGTTCTCATTTATATTGAGTTTTTTTATAACAGTATAGAGTTATTGTTCTGCTCATAACTTCATTTTTACATCTTTGAGTAATAACATCCAAAACACGCAATAAGTGCTCGTCCCAAAAATTTGCTTTGCTACTAAAGTTGTCATGTCAACTCACTAGATAACTGCCTTTTTAAGTTGTTGATTTCGTTCATATCAAAACCTTCCACATTGTCATTAAGGTAAAGTAGCAAAATAATCTTAAACCTGGTCATTAATATAAAGAAGAAAAATTATATAAAGAAGCAAAATGATCTTAAACCATGTCATTGTTGAAGTGTGTAGTCGATGTTTCTCTGCATGAACTCATCTAATTTCTTGTACCATTTCCTTGGGGAGTATTTCAAACAGTATAAACTCTTCTTCAACTTGCACATTAGTTTATCCTTCCCCAAGAAATTTCTAGTTTCACTCCTTTAACTCACTAAGAAATGCATCTTTAGAGTCTAACTGCTCAAGCTGCAGGTTCTTTGCTGTAATGAAATAATCGGATGGTAGTTAGTTTCATTGGGAACTATTTTGCGTATCTCACTATTCTTCAATTCTAGAGTTTATTAAAGACTTCAACTATCGAGGCTGAGAAACTCGTTTACAAATAAAATAAGCACGAAACCATAACTACACTTTATCATGTTCTATGAAAAAAACTAAAGTTAAACTCTTATAAAATTGGATGAAAAATTCATAATCACGGTGATGACAAGATTAGCCAAGGCTATTACATTCATAAGAAAATCCTTGTTTTGTATGGTTCCTAGAGAAGGCGTGAAATTACTCACGATGGTGCATTGAAAACCTGAAATTTTCCTTGTCAAGTATCTTTTATTTGCACTGTGTGTACTTATTATGGAAGTTCCAAGTATTGGTAGTAGTCACAAGAACAATCGAAGGAAGAGTTGTGGTAGTAAGACATGTTAATTGCAATTTTATTTTGTGGCTGTTGGATGTATTTTTTGGGAGCAAAAGTTTTGGATGGCAGTGAAGTGTTTGTCTCTACGAATTATTATTGGATGCACTGGTTATCCAAATAATTAGGTATTTCAAAGAACTTTGGGTCAAGTGTGTGAGGTTAAAGTCAGTTGAAAAATAAAATTTATTAGGCCAATTCATTATAACTTCTTTGGGTGGTCAAGTCATTAGAAAAAATTATAACTAATATAAGAATTGAACATTTAGTCCCTAGTCTAAATAAACATAAATATTTACTCTTAACATGTTTTTTAAACTAATAATTAGTTCTGAGACAAAACGGTGACCTTATTTTCCCTTCCATTGTATCTAAATAGGTTAATAAGTACACACTTTTATCTTTTCTGCTTAATTATCGTGTATATATATAAATGTATGTTCTAATATTAAATTATGTTATTCACAGGTTCCTCAATCCTCCAACGAGCAAAACATACCATCATATAGATCTATTTTGCAACCCGACCAACAATCCGAAGAAACTAACCAATTTCAACTTGTAGTGGTACCACAATCAAATTACCATTTAGCTTAATCTCAATAGGTAAGTAGATAACTACTTTCTGAAACCATAACTTAAGGTTTTAAATTTTCATGATTGAAATAATTCATTTTTTGTAGATTGCAAATTCTCAACACTTAGCTGCCTTCGAAATTGCTGCTCGTGTTAGCGAACAAACGAATGCTACTTCAATTCAGGTATGTTACTAATTTAAAGGATTTTAAAGGGCACAAAATATGTGCGCTTTCTTGGGTATTTTATGTATACTTGACATTGGGTTGTTGGTTTATTTGGTTGTATAGTTTTAAAATTTTTGGGATGTCTTAAAAGCAAATAAACTCTGCCGATTTTTTTCCAGAAATATATGTTTGATGAAATATTCATCTTGTTTGTAGAAAGAACCATCAAAGAAGAAGAACCACCATCAACCACGACAAAGGGTCTCAAATAATGCACTTCCTAAACTTGTGGACCTTATTACTTCCGGACCTCCAAAGGTGGTTGTGGCACGTGGATTCATTGTGAGCAAGGACCCTTCAACAAAAGCAGGGGGTACGCCACTGGGTGAAGATTTTTGGGAAGTATATATTGAGAAAACATTTGTAACAAATGAACCATTTCCTAGACCTTATGGAAACAAGTCCACAATTGGAGATGCATATCATTCAACTGTAGCGTGGCATATTGCTAATTTACTAATTTTTAATTTTATTTTTTAATTAAAATACTAAAGAATAAGTATCAATGACTAACGATTGACTTTTTATTTTTAGGTCGAAGAGGATGTTTGACTTTGATGAAGAAGGATCATACATTATATAAAATTTCGTTTCACTTCATGTTTTCTCGATTTTTCTTATTGGACATGTGATACATTTTATTTTGTGGATGGATACTTGTTCCAAGCACAATTATGTTTATTTACGATGAATGCTATTAGTTTTAATTTAATCACGTTTTAATTTACTTACTGTCCTCTTAATTTAATGTTATGGTAATGTATTTGTACATAAATACAATACTTCTTATAAATGATTTTTTTAACATTTGTTCCCAGTCATATATTGCAAAATAATATCAACATTTTGTTTAATGCCGCTATTATCATTCTCGGTATTTTTTTAGTGCCGCCAAAAGTGTGTTGAACATTTAATAGGTATTGCAAAAGGTTATTATCAATATTTTTTTAATGCCGCTAAAAGGTTATTACCAGCATTAATATAAATGTTTAAAAATGTCGCTAATTTTTTACGGAATTTTTTAAAATGCAGCTGTTCTTTTACCACATTGGCTACCACACTTGTGGAAATGCTGTTAAAAGTGCCGCTAACTTTTCGCGGCATTTTTTAAAATGCCGTTTTTCTTTTACCACATTGGCTATTACCGCACTTGTGGAAGTGCGGCAAAAAGTGCCGCAAAAAGTGTTACCGGTATTTTTAGTATTTTTCTCGGCATTTAATTTATGCCCCAAAAAATCAATATTCCTGTGCAAGAAATCAAAGAAATAATAGTAAGTGAAGGCATTGTTACATAAAAGTGATGTGTATGTGTAATTTTTGAATATCCATTAAAATTAAGTCATATTATGTTTACATATTTGGGTTGAATTTAATAAGATAAATAAGGTTAAAAGATGTTGATTTTGTTGAATACAACATCCCCAAATCAATCCCGGCATCACCAAAACATTACACGATTGAAAATTTATAGTACATATATAAAGCCCCAACCAAAGTAGAATTTGATAAACTTTTGATTTGAACTTTTTCAATGTGTATTTATACTTACATGTATATATAATATGTGTACCACTTAAATGTCATTTCCTTATCTACACCTAAGATCCCCTCCCTTACAACCTTCTATTGCGCAAAAACAGTCATATGTTAAGTAACCAAGACCATAAAACTCACTTCGAAATTTTATCAAACACTAGGTGTGAGAAAAACACCCAAGACCTTGTTCCTAACAAAAACAAAGTGTGCAAACTCAAAATGAATCCAACCAACAATCAACAAGTAGGATAACTAGAACATATAAGCAATCAAAATAAAGAAACGAAAATAATATAACGTGGTTCACCCAAACTAGGGTTACATCCACAATGGTAGGATGTCTTCTTTCTTTGATAAATAGACGAACAAAAAGGTTACACACTCACACACTTTATCTCTCCAAGAAAGTCACTCACAAACCAAGCCAAATAACTAATCTTTAAGCAATAAGCTCTCACTCACTTTTCTCCTTAAAAAACTCACAAAATGTTCACATTCTAGCTAGAAAAACAACACTTATGGAAAAGAGAAAATAGGCTTTTATTTATAGTTTCTCCTAAAAGTGGAAATTTCGTAAATATCAAGAAAAACCTGCTTTTCTCCCAAAACAGTCATGAACCATCGGGAAGCCATCGGAGAGCCAATATATGCCACAAACTCCACTTTGGCTATCTGAATGATCCAACCAAAACCCTGAAATAAAAATCATTGAACCCACTTGAAGATCACCCCAAAATTTACCAATCTCAATGAAACGTAATCGAGGAGATTGTCCTCAAACTTCAACAAGAAGTGAGATTTATAAGCTTCAATCAATGCCTAAACTTCTCAGTAGTCACAGGCTTGGTGAGGAAATCTGTTGCGTTCTCATCCGTATGAACCTTCTCAATAAAAAATTCACCGAAATTAACCCAATCCTGAACTCTATGATACCGAACATGAATATGCTTTGTGCAGGCATGATACACTTGATTTTTAGCCAAATGCATGGCACTTTGACTATTGCAATTAAGAAGAAAACTCTCTTGCTTCATCCGCAATTCACTCAGGAAAATATTTGTAGAGGGGTACACACTTGATAGCTCAAAGGCTTTGGCGAGCAGGCCCAATTAGCGAGGAGGGCCTCACTACGAGAGCTAATAATAATGAAGTTGGGCGAGGAGGGCCCCTGTAAAGGCTCCTCACCCCAATTTCCCCAAAGTTCCCAAAAGTTGAATTGGGTGAGAAGGGCCCCTCGCCCCAATGCTCCAAATTTTTTTCAAAAGTTGATGTTAGGCAAGGAGGGCCCAGGAAGATCTCCTCTCCCTAATCTCCCCAAAATTCCCATTAGCAAATGGGGCAAGGAGGGCCCTAGGAAGGGATACTAGCCCCAATTTCCCCAAAGTTCCAGAATTAGTAAATTGGGCGAGGAGGGCCCCTGGAAAGGCTCCTCCTCGTCTCAATTTTCCCAAAACTCCCAGAATTAGCAAACTGGGCGAGGAGGGCCCAGGAAGGGATCCTTGCCCCAATTTCCCCAAAATTCCCAGAATTAGAATATTGGGCGAGGAGGGCCCCAAGAAGGGATCCTCACCCCCAATTTCCCCAAGATCCCAAAATTTGAACTTGGGCAAGGAGGCAAATAAGGAAATGTTCCTCATGATGGTTTAATCAAAGTGTGCAGAAATTGAAATTAGGCGAGGGGGCCCATAAGGAAGGGCTCCTCGCCCCAAGATGCTCATAACTCACAACTTTGAATTTAGGTGAGGAGGCTCACCAGGAACAGTTCCTCGTCCCAGATTACTTAAAAATAGAGTAATACACTACGAAGGAGGAGTGTCACCATGAGGAGCTCCCCATTCCCAGAAAACCAAATTCCTTACAGAATAAAACTGGTGGGCGAGGAAATCCACCTAGAGTGACCTACTCCCCAAGACTTGTTACTCACGTAAGTGCCAAAGTACTAACATGTCACTTTCTTGTACAGGTAGCCTAGTTGAGTAGACATGGCTCAACTAGGCAAGATGGGATCTCATGGGAGTTTTGTCTTGGTGATTGAGGAACAAGGTTTGTTAAGCAAGCTTAACCACTTAGCACTTTAAGATTAAGATACCACTAGTAGATAGACCCTAGGGGTCACACAGTTCTTACACAGTTCACACTTAGTCATAATTGAGGTGAGTAATCAAGGGGTTGCTCATAAGAAATGAACAGTTTATAAAATGATTTAGAGGAGGTGGTCCTTTAAACCTATCCTATAAATGATTTTAGAGGAGGTCCTCCTTGAGGACCCCCCTTAAGTGTATAAAAATTGTTTTAGAAAAGGTGGTCCTTGAAACCTCTCCTCAAGTCTGTAAATGATTTTAGAGGAGGTGGTTCTTGAGGCTCCTCCTCAAGTTTATAAAATGATTTTAGAGGAGGTCGTCCTTGAACCCTATTGAAGTTTCACAAAGATTGTACAACAAGTTACTATTTTAAAAGATATTTAGCAAATTAGATCTTTTGTCTTCAAGCACAGTCATATTTTATTTTTGACTTTGGTTTACACTTGGTGGCACCTGTCAGAGGGGACAGGCGGTTGCACATAGATAGGGATAAAAGGTTCATTGTAGACCTTGTCCCTCACCAACCCCCTCAGTTTTGGCACCCAAAAAGTGCCAGCTCTGCCCTAGTTCCCAAGTATAAATAGGACCCCAAGTCATATGTATAACTCAAGTCATATTGTTACTCTATTTAAATCACCTCAAATACCTAGTGTTCTTTCCTTGCACTCTCTCTAAGTGTTAAGTGACTTGTTCTTTCACTCCACACTAACAACCATCATTCATAGGAATTTCTCTTGAGAAAAATTTACTATTATTGTTGTGAAGTTCATCTTCTTGCAGGGAGTAGTTCTTAATTTGGTTCCATTTTTGCCAAAAGGAGAAGGTTTTATCAGGTGCTACTCAAGAAGCTTTTGAAAGACCTTGAAGGCATATTCCATTAGAGTGTGTCATGCCTCACCCTTTTCAGTTATTCATAGACCCCCGGTATAGCTACCCTCTCATAATATTTAACCAAACCGCTTCATTTGATGCTTCTGTAAGTTCCATATACTCCGCCTTCGTGGTAGACAAAGAACTTATCGATTGTAACATGGATTTCCAAGATACCGGCTCACTAGTAATAATGAATACATACCCCGATGTACATCTCTGCTTATTATGATCCGCAACATAATTCGAATCCACGTACCCCGTAATAAACTCAACTCCTTTCTTTCTCTCAAACACAATGCCCGTAGACTTGGTTCCCTTAAGCTACCGAATAATCCATTTCACCTCTTTCCAATGATCTTTTACTTACTAACCACACCCACGACTTGGGCGATATCTGGCATCATGCAAACAATAGTATACATAAGGTACCCCACGGAACAAGCATATGACGTTTAATCCATCTCCTCTAACTCATCATTCGTAGAGGGACACTGCTTCGCAGATTAAGAAAAATTTGAAGCTAACGATGTAGAAGTGGCCTTCGCATCCAACTTACCATATTTCTCGATAACATGAAAAATATAATTTTTCTGAGATAAGCATAACTTGCCAACTTATCTATCTAGTCTAATCTCCATACCAAGAATCTATTGCACTGCACCAAGATCCTTCATGTCAAACTCCCGACTTAATTCCACTTTGAGCTCCATTATTCGTGACATGTCCCAACACACAAAGAGAATGTCATCCACATAGAGCAATAACAAAATGAATGAAACATCCTCAAGAACCCAAAAATATGCACAATGGTACCGTTCACATCTCATGTAACCAACCCACAACATGAAGGTGCCGACCCGTAGGCACCATAGTTGTGGGGACTGTTTAAGACCATACAATGACTTATTAAGCAGGCACGCATGATCTTTATTTGAAGGAGCATATATTCCTTGGACCCCTCTGGTTACACCATGAAAATATACTCCTTCAAATCATCATGAATAAAATCCATTTTCACATCCATTTTCTCTAATTTCGTATCGAATTAAGGTACCATTGCCAACAACAACTGTATCAAAGTATGCCTCACCAGCGGGGAAAAAATCTCATTATAGTCAATCCCCTCCTTTTGTGAAAAAACCTTCACTACTAACCTTGCCGTGTACTTTGGTTCTTCTATTTTATTGCTTGCCTCTTTCTTTCTATACACCCAAATAGAGACAACAATGTGTCTCCCCGTGGGTTTAGGAACCAACTCCCACATAAATTTATTTCTTAAAGCTTCCATCTCTTCCAACATAGCACCTATCCAACTCGCCTTGACATCATAATTAATGGCATCTTTGTATGTCGTTGGAGCACCCTCACAAGAAATTAGAGCGTAATTGACCTCTTCCCAACCAAGCCTAGATGGTGGCTTGATCTTCCTACACTCTTAGTCACGTGCTATGAATGGCACTTTCTCCACCCGTTGAGTGTCGTCCACATCAACCGATTCCTCTTCTAAATCATCCTCATTCGACTCCAACGCAATCGTGTCATCACTCGATTAGGAATCACTTGAACCACTAGTTGATGTACCATCACTATCGATGGTTGATGAAATCTAGAATAATAAAGGAATCTCGATGGTTCTAACACCACCATCACCAGGAACTTCCAGGAACTCTTTGGCCTTCAACATGGACGTCTTGTTAAACCTTACATCCCTGATAACAACTAGCTTCCTAGAAAACAAATCCCAAATCTTGAACCCCTTTACCCCTTTTCCATAGCCTAGGAAAATACACTAGTGAGTTCTCGGGTTATTTTTGGTCCTCTCGTCACTAGGAATGCGAGCATACTCGGACATCCGAACACCCACAAATTCGAGTAGTCGACCTCGTGTCCGACCATACTTCCTATGGGCACTTCAAACTAAGAGTCTAATTTGGTTAACGATTCACCAAATACACGGCGTGATCAAGAGATATTGCCCAAATTTATTTTGGCAACTCGACATGAAACCTCATGCACCTTTTTTTTTATGAATAGAGATTTATTTATAAATAGGGGTGAGAATAGCCCTCACCATGGCTTACAAACTAGAACCACTTACGAAACGTATCTAATGAAAGGAATTAGCATATTATCTAATCTTAAGATACCTTTAAAATACTTAGGAAGGAGATCTATCCTATAAGACATAAAATACTTTTTTTGAGAACTACCCATCTTGGACAAGAAGTCTGCTGTAAAGTTTGCCTCTCTGTGAATATGAAAGAATTTGCACTGGATATTAGAGGCTAGAAATAAAATTTGCAACACTTGGATTTTTATTCTCTATGGACATGAGGACTTGTTGTGAAGAGCATTTATTAAAACCTTTGAATCAGATTCAATAATGAGCTCATAATCTTTAAGATCTTGAAAGAGCGTAAGGCCTTGGAGTAGGGCAGCAACCTGCACTTCTAAACTTGAAGAGACACATAAGTATTTGTAGAAAAGACATAAAACTTCACCTCTATGATTTTTGAGAATACCACTCATACCACTTTTGCCAGGATTGCCCAGAGAACTACCATCAACATTCAACTTCAAAACTCCTTTAGGAGGAAGATTCCAGTTCACCAATATAAATTTGTTTTTAGGAATTTTTGGACCTTTAAAACAAATTTCAGAGGTAACCTGAATATTGTGGATGGTAGTATTGATGAACATAGAAGCAATATCAAATCTGGCTCTATTTCTCTGAATTCATATAAACCAGCATATCAAAACTGGAATTAATTTAAAAAGTGACTTTGAAGAAGAGTTTGAAGACAACCACCAAGCAATCAATCTCTGTCTTATGGAACCCTGCTGACCAATTATCCCATATTTAGAGTTAAAGAAATTCCACACCTTTATTGGTGTTTGACTCGAAGAAAAGAGGTATTCAGTTGATTCTTCCTGATGAACTGTGCAGCACGAGCATTTAGAAGGGCCTCTAATTCCAACCTTTTTAACATTTCTATCTGTAGGAAAAATACCTTTGAGAATTTTCCAAACTAGCACCGACATTTTTGGGGGGATACTAGAATCCCACATGAATTTGGAAGACATCATTTGAGAACTAGGCATTCTAACCAATTCCCAAGCCGAAGAGAAGGAAAAAACACCAGAATTAGATGCAGTCCACACCAACTCATCTTTGTCAATTATTCCAAATTGGAGTCTCCTTAATTTGGTTAACTAAGTGAAGTGGCTGAAATCGATGTAACTTGTCACAATCCCATGATCTATCTTCTTTCCAAAATTCATTAACTTTAGTATTCCTGGGAATGTTAAAGAAGTCACCAATCGGCCCAGAGTCCAACCAAGAGTCCCAAGTAAAATCAATGTCTCCCACACTTAAATTCCACTTTATATGCGCTTAAGTAGTGTCTCTTATGCATCTCATTCTTCCCCAGGTGTTTGCGAATGATTTTGGAGTCACTGATAACGGATGGTTTTTTCCACAGTACTTTGCCTTGATGAAATTGGACCATTGTGGTTCAGTGGATCTGAATTTACACCAAAGCTTCATAGCCATAGCTTTGTTGATGTCACTCAAACTTCTGATACCAAGACCACCTTCTTTAATAGGCTTAGATATAACCTTCCATTTACACCAATAATGCTTTACTTTATCTTCTGAGGAGCCCCAAAAAAATCTAGCAAAAATGGCTTCTACGGTTTGAATCACTTTTTTTGGGAGGATTGAAAGCTGCAATGGTATGAATAGGAATGGAAGATAGAACACTTTTAAGAAGGACCAACTTTCCACCCATTATTAACATCCTTGATTTCCATCCAGTGAGAGTATTTCTAATTTTCTGAATGAGATGATCAAAATGGGAAATCTTTTTTCTACCTGAAAACAAAGGACAACCAAGGTATAAAATAGGAAATTTTTTATTAGCAAAACCAGTTGTAGTAAGGATTTTCTTAGCCCTTGCTGGATTTATCTTTTTGGATAAAAATATTTCAGATTTGGAAATTTTGATTTTTTGACCAGCAGCCCTTTCAAAATTTTTTATAACCTCCAAAATCTTCTTTAAATATGAGGTTGCACCAGATGAGAAAATGATAATATCATCGGCATAAGCGAGATGATTAAATTTGGGGCCTCCTATAGGCATTTTGTAGCCATGTAACTGAGGAATCAACTTGTTGAGGTGTCTCGAAAAAGCTTCTGCCATAATGATGAACAAGCTTGGAGAAAGAGGATCTCCTTGCCACAGTCCTCTTGAATACTTGAAATAGCCACAAGAATCACAATTAATCAGCACTGAAAACCAGAAATTTGACACTAATCGCCATATCATATCAATCCAATGCTCAGAGAATCCAAATTTCCTTAAGATAAGGATAAAAAACAACCAAGAGACTCTGTCATATGCTTTAGCTAGATCTAATTTCAAAACCACATTCCCACCATAGTTTTTAGAATTGATCGTAGATACCAATTCTTGAGCCAACATAGCACTCTCAATCATATCTCTTCCCTTCAAGAAACCTCGTGCACCTTGCCCTTTATATAATGGTGCGGTTCATCCTCTTCACTACCCCATTTTACTGTGGAGTCTTCTTAAGGGTAAAGTGCCTTATAATTTCGGAATCTTTACAGTACTTAAAAACCCACCATCTCTATAACCACCCCCGTTGTCACTCTTCAAATACTTGACCTTATTCCCCATTTGATTCTCTACCATGTCTTTCCACTCCTTGAACTTTATCAAAAACCACTTATTTTTCCTTCAAGTAGTAGACCCACACTTTTAGTGAATAATCATCTATGAAAGTCACAAAGTATCTAAAATCGCCTATGGAAACAATATCCGAAGGCCCACACACGTCGGAATGAATTTAGTCAAGAGTCCATTTACTCTTATTCGTAGATATAGTGAATTGAACTCGCTCTTGCTTCCCCATCACACATAACTTACTAAAACTGAGCTTGCATCCATGAATCCCTTTCAACAACTTTCATCGATGAAGTTTTCCCATGACCCGTTGGGTCATGTGACCAAGTCTTATGTGCCATAATTGTAGCTCGTCGATTTTTGGATCCGTAGAGACTGTCGGTCCACCCACTACCATATTTACCTTCAATCTATAAATATTGTTCGGTAACTTTGTGCCGCATAAAATGACCATCGATCTCCTTTTCACCTTAAAAGCCCCACCCTCGGCTTGAATCAGACACCCCTTTTAATCGAGTGCTCCTATGGAAACCAAGTTCTTTTTAAGTGTTGGAACATGCCTCACTTCACTTAAGGTTCGGACAACCCCATCCCACATATTTATGTGCATCGACCTGATTCCCACTACTTTGCACGTAGCATTATTTCCCATGAGAATCTCACCGCCGATATTAGACTTGTCATCCTCAAACCATTCTCGGTTCGAACATATGTGGTATGAACATCCAGAATCTAGAATCCAATCATCAACATGATCAGTGAAAAAACAAGTAAGAACCTCTTCGCCTTCCTCTTGAGTAGTAGCATCGACCACATCATTAGTAGCGTCTCGTTTTTATCATCTTTCTTCCACTCTGGATAATTCGGTTTAAAATGATCCTTTTTATGGCACTTGAAACACTCAATTGTGCTAATGTCTCAAGATTGAGACCTTTAAAAGCCCAAGTTATTTTCACCCCAAGACTTTGACCTTCCTCGTCGTCCACTACAATCAACCTTAGCTACCAAGCCTTCACATTGGGAAGATAAACTACCTCCATTGCTACCAATTTTCTTCGTGTCCATGTGAGAAATGATGTCCTGCATTACATCATTGAACATAAGAGTAGTCTTCCCAAACATAAGTGTGGTGACGAAGTGCTCATATGAATCGGGTAACGAAGCAAGCAACAACAACGCTCGATCCTCCTCGCTAAATTGAACATCAATCTTGTTCAAATAATTGTTCATAGCATTGAAGACATTTATAAGCTTCATCATATCACCATCCTCCTTCATTTCTAAGTTAAAGATCATCTTCTTTAGAAATAATTTATTTAACAAAGACTTGCCCAAATAAATCTAATCCAATTGATCCCACATATGCCCTTGGCCATAGTTTTTGATATAACATGATTGAGCACATCATCTGTGATATACATTGCAATTGAAGAAATTTCCCTTTAACCAATATCGCTCCATTCGGATTCGATCATATCCACTGGACACTTCTCTATACCCAACAATGCTATAACCAACCGTTATTAAATAAGAAGACCTCACATACTTCTTTGCCATAAGCCAAAACTAATTTTCCCATCAAAAGGTTTTATCTCAAACATTATTGAGCCTCCAGATCCATAACTAGGATCCACTTCTTAGAGCCTCCGCTTGTAGGAGTTGATTCGAGAGTACGCGACACCTATTCCGCTATTTGGAAGAAATTTTAGAACTTTTCTCAATATCACTCAAATTAATTCAAGCAGACCAAAATACCAATCAAGCCAAGCAACCTAAGCTCTGATACCACTTGTTGCACTAAAACATTCCTATGTCAAGCAACCAAGACCATAAAACTCACTTCATAATTTTATCAAACACTTGGTGTGCGAAAAACACCCAAGACCTTGTTTATAATGAAAAATAAGTGTGAAAACTCAAAATGAATCCAACCAACAATCAACACGTAGGATAACTAGAACATACAAGCAATCAAAGTAAAAAAGTGACAACAATATAACGTGGTTCACCCAAACTATGGTTACATCCACAATGGTAGAATTTCTTCTTTCTTTGATAAATGGACGAACCGCAAGGTTACACACTCACACACTTTATCTCTCCAAGAAAGTCACTCACAAACTAAGCACAAGAACTAATCTTTAAACAATAATCTCTCACTCACTTTTCTCTTTGAAAAACTCATAAAATGTTCACACTATAGCTAGAAAAGTAGCACTTCTTGAAAACAAAAAATAGGCTTATATTTATAGTTTTTCCTCAAAGTGGAAATTTTGTAAATATCAAGAAAAATATGTTTTTCTCCCAAAACAGTCATGAACCAACGGGAATCCACCAGAGAGCCAATATATGCCACACCTTCAACCAAACACGTACCATATGAACATAACCCCATTTATTTAACTATATGTATGATCAATAAACATTGTTACGTGTGCATTAGTGGGTTTAGTAATATTGTAGTAGAAAAATATTAGTATTATGGTAAGTGTATAGATATTCATGTTAATATTGATATCGGTATATGCATGCATGATATAATATAAATATGTTAACATTATCTTATTTATAATTTATTAGATAAATTATTAATGGTATATTTATAGCGCTAATAAATTTATGAGTATATATATATATATATATATTACATTTGTATATATACTATTATACGTATAACATTGTTTTTATTTATTTATGTAGCTACCATCTTATTAAAATAATGTATTCACATAGTCAGAGAATAAAACCAAAAGGCTTAAAAGCACTGTTGATCGCTTCTCCTAAGTTAAGCATAAACATCATAGATTGATTTGCTGAAATACACATAACTCACAATAATATGTATTCTGTACAAAGTGATCACTCTATGTACTATGCAGGGTAAGCTTTGAGATAAATTGTTACATCCCTTTTTCCAATTTTAAGCTTGATATTATATATAATATGGAAATTTATGGTTAACTAATTGAAGCACTATGAAGAGGTGAACTTATCAAATCAAATGTTTTATCCAACTTGTGTCATATTTTTACACCTGAAAATTTTTGTTCTCCTTCTGAGATGCATTATAATAGAACAAACATCTTCTGTGCATTAATCAAGAAAATATAAGGAATTAATAAAAAGGAACAATAAAAGAACCACAATAAACCAACATTAAAAGGTAAGGAAAATTGTACAAACTTTTATTTCTTTGGTACTCTTATATGGCTAAGATTACTGATAACATAAATTTTCAACATGTCAAACACGGCAGATAGAAATCTATTCACTCAACAGTGTTAAGGAATGTACTACTACACTACAAAAGAGTAAAAAAAATTAAATTGAAAATATAACGAAATAAAATATATTATCGTTCAGGTGGGGTTGTATTCTTGAAAAGAAAACCCATAATTTTGAACACGCACAAGATTTTGAGCCCCAATAAACAATTTTAAAGTTCACTTAATCTTATTTTAAACCTAAAAACTTAATTTCCTTGATTTTAACTTAAGAAACCACACACACACACACACACACACACACACACACACACACACACATATATATATATATATATATATATATATATATATATATATATATATAGAGAGAGAGAGAGAGAGAGAGAGAGAGAGAGAGAGACCCTCTCCTGTATGGACTCCTTATGATGCAGACCCCGGTAAATACCATTTTTTTATGAAACTTCATGGATATGATGTCTATGGTGGAAAGATCATCTCTAATTTTTTTCATAAAAAAATTCAAGAAAAAAACCATTGAGATGAGGTGATATGTAAAAAAATTGTATAAATATGCTTTTTTGACCGTTGAAATGTTGGCGATCATCTCACCCTCTTTTTGATTGAATTTTTTTTATGAAACTTCATGGATATTATCTTGATAGTGAGAATATAATATCCAAGAAGTTTCATCAAAAAATTCAATTAATAAGGCGGTTGACGCCGATCCAACATTTCAATGGTTGAAAATGCACATTTATACCATTTTTTCACATATCACCTCATCTCAACTTTTTTTTATTGAATTTTTTGACAAAAAAAAATGAGAGATGATCATCTCAATGTGGAGATCATATCCATGAAGTTTCATCAAAAAATTCATTTTTTTACTATTTTAAAAAATGGTACGTACCGGGGTCTGTACCATAAGGAGTCCTTACAGGAGACTCTCTCTCTCTCTCTCTCTCTCTCTATATATATATATATATATATATATATAAAGAGAGAGAGAGAGGTTCAAAAGTGAACATAAAAGATGAACATTTTAATGAACATTAACGAAAAACACATAACCGATTAATTTTAATTTCTATGTTATAATTGATCCGCACCAACGACAATGGATACACGTGTGACACACACGCGTGTTTTTCAATATATACAAACACCCCTTACCCCCCCCCCCCCCCCCCCTTTATATAGCTAAATTATTGCTAGAGGAAGGCTGTACAAATGGCACTTATTAGTTTATGAGTTAATCACAACTTGTTTACTGTACGAAACTAGATTTAGAACGTTTACAAGTGCTGACCCACGACTTGGATAGCTAAATCATTGCTGATTTTGAGATGCTATTAGGTTCGTAAGCCAGAACAAATTCATTACTGCATAATGCACTTATCACAATTGAATTTCACAATTTAATTTCACAAGTTGTAAGTGAAATTAAATTGTGATGCCACGTGGTCAACTTGCAAGCGGAGACACCATTTTTAATATTAGATATTAGATTAGATTCAGACACACAAGTGCTTGCTCAAAAATATTTTTGGATCATTAAGATAAAGGATATACTAGTCTCATAAAATTTCACAGCTGAATATAATTTGATATTAAATTTATATTTGGTTAAAATTTTCAAATAAAAGTTCAATCTATGGTTTAAAAAAAACTTGTACTTAGGTTTGATAATAACAAACTAATAACTATGTAGTTAGAGAAATTTGATTTAAAAATAAATGAACAATAGTTAATCGCATGTTAATAGTTAAGAATCATAAAATATTTATACAATTTAAACTGGTGTAATGCTTTATTGTATTAATACGTACATCGACATCTTATATTTACATGATGATTACAATAATTATAATTTATATTTTTTTAATCAAATTTGTAGGTTTAATTACTATAACATATATTGATTGATTAATTATTCAATTTAAAGTTTGACATGTGTCGCACACGCATGGTGTGTGCACAACTTAAATATTTATTCAATTCTAACCGATAATTCAATTTCTTCGTCAGGATCATCCACACATATTTTAAGAAAAGTACAAGAGAACTAGCTAAATGCATAATCTACTAATGACATACTAATTTAACTTTGTAATCTAAGGAGTTTCAATTTGTTTGTATTGTAGAAATGTTGGGGGTTTAGTGGATGGGTGAAAGTGTTAGAGTGGGGCAAGTATACATTAATAGGGTTAAAGGCTTTGTGAAATATGCGAAGAATATCAAAACTGATATTATCCCGTGTCATTGAGGAGATGGTGTCCACACTCTCTTATTTTAATGTGTTTGTATATATAATATGTCTTTTTCGAATTGTTAATGCAAAATTATTTTGTAGGTGCTTAAACATAAATGACTTGTTGGTCGTTTATATGCGTATGTCGAAAGTCGTAGGCAAAAAATTAGGAAGTTTCACCCAAAGGTAGTTAATGATATGGTGAGTTTCCATAACCTCTCTTATAATAATGAACTTCATTCAAGTTTAGTCATTAAATCATTTTAATTGATTCATCAATAATTTTGCATCCAACATTGAGTGAGCTAAAAAGTAGCTAACGTTTGTCACGCAAACCTGTTTGGATAATGATGCATTGACCGCCTTTAGAGGGAAAGACACTAGGGGCCAACTTGTGGTGCTGGCCTTGTGTCTCATAAGATAAACAAGTTTTCTACGCAAGTTTATTCTTATTCTTTTATTTTTATTTATGAAATTTAAAAAAAAATCATTGTTTATATATAAATTGTTCAAACAAAGAGTATCAAATATGTGTGTGTGTGTGTGTGGTGTTGTAATGGAGGTCAGGGTGCATTTGGTGTTGTAATGGAGGTAGGTTGTGGGTGTTGTTGTAATGGAGATGGGGTCGGGGTTGGGTTTATATATAAACTAGTCAAACAAAAAGTATCAAATGGGATGTACAAACACATACATACATACGCTGGTTATTTATCATTTTTGACATAATATTTTATTTGGAAATGATTTGATAATAAAAAGATTTAAATCTTTGCATTTATACACATGACATACCCGACATACGTAGTTCAAAGGACTAAATCAAGGTTTATACACTTCTTGGCAGGCATAGAAATCACACAACAATTACAAGTTAATGAATACTAATGAGCCACATACAAAGGATTTGATTCCATTGAACTTGATCAGCATGCATGCCCCTAGTAAACGAGGAATTTTGTTACTGCATCAAAACCCACCACAGTTAATATACCTCAACTTCATGAAGTGTACCCACCGTGTGGTGACCCCTAGTCTAGGCTCAGGAAGATTTGTTATATTTTCATGGCATTTCATGCATGGAAGTGTTTTGCCATTATTTATATCAGTTTATTTTTATTTCGATGTTTATTTTGTATTTGGCACTAATGATGGGTTTACTTGATATTTTTAGACTTGTATGATGTCCAAAATGGATAATATGATATTATTCTTAATGTTAAATTTAAGTTTAAACCTTTTTTTTATCTACAGGATATCTGGAAAGTCCAAAATATAGAGGAAACTTCGTTGTTTTGCTTATAAATATAAAGATAACTTTTCAATGCTAAATGTAGTGATAAAGGTCCTTTGTAGGTGTAGTTGTCACTGCTCGTAGCAATGACAAACTTAACATAAGCAATGATAAATATGTCATTTCAGTCAAATTTCTCATTGATATTAGTAGTAACAAATTTATCACGGCTGGCAAGAGTCTACTGTTAGCAGTGACAAAATATGCAAGGTAATGGCTGTTAACATTTGTAACCCTATAGGGGTGATAAAAAATATTTTTCACTGCTCGTAGCAATGATAATTTTTTTATCACCTCCTAAATCGTGACGGTAAATAATAATGGTAATGATCGTTTGTCACTGCTAATGGCGATAACAAATCGCTTATTTTGGTGAAGTGGAATCACATTAAAACTTGTAAAAACTTGTTATAATCATTAATTTGCGACTTATATGTATCTAGGCATCGATCTTGGTTACTGAAGAGGCTGTAGGGTGAGTTTAGTACAATTTGGGACCACCATTGAAGAACCTTGAAATGAGATGGGTATACTGGGCTCATCGGATCGATCCAGCCTAACCCTGGATCGATCCGACCCTGTAGCATTTGTGTAATTTGGTTATTTTTTACGGTTTTGCGACTTCAATTCTTTATATATATATATATATATATATATGTAACATATATGTATATAATTATAATCTACAACGTGGTAAACTAAGATGTGGGGTTTTAATTAGGGGTTGAGCGTATTAAACCTATAATTATTAAAATAATCCAGTTTGAGGATTTGGACGGGACATGGGTATATTGATGTTATGATATGTCCTATGTGTGAGTTAAATTATGTATACATGTGTATTATACATGGTGGGTTTGGTTACTCGGTGGAACCAGACGGTTGAGGTGTTGTAGTTTGAGTGTTGTTAGTTCTATTGGGTTGTCGTACCATACACTTTAGATTATATTTGTATACGTAAGTATTCGAGTATAATTATTAGACCATGGGGTTAGTCTAGGATATATATATAAAATGCTCTTGTGAAGACTGTTCCGTATTTTAACAGTGCCAATTGGACATGTGTCGCCTGACGGTGAGCCTAGGTATTATCACCTAAATTATTAGTGTGCTCTCTCTCTCTCTTCTGGATTCACCGCTAGGTGACACATGTACAGTCCGTAGTGTTAAAATGCGTGATAGTTCGCACAAGAGCAACACTCTCTCTATATATATGTGAGTTTATTGATTAAACTTTGGGCTTAGTCACGACTATATGTGTACGAATATGTATATATGCACATAGTTAGTCTGGTTATGAGGACAACATAATTATGATAAACACCTCTATGTTGGGATCGAGGGTAGTTTAACATTTGGAAGTACATGTTTCAGTGGTTATGGTTAGGTTAAAGTATATATTAGTATACGCGTATAAGTATACATGGGTTTCAATTAGTACTATGGAGATAATTCAAAAATACACGAGTATATGTGAAATCTAATTAACGGGTGTGTAAATAACTAGTGGAAATGTTAAAATACATCGTAGATGGGTTGATCATAATGACTAAGAAGTGGTTGATAATATGTGATTATTGTATATACTTAATGATGGATTTGACTAGAGTAATGACACTTGTTGTATGGATTAAATGTGGAGCTTGATTTGGGTTATCACTTGGTCGTTAGAAGATTATTTTGGGTGTAAGGATAATAGACGGTATGAGTTGTGTGAATACTCTTGGTTTTGGTTTATTTTTATGATGGGGACAATATGAATTGGGTAAATACTTTTGGTTTTGATCTATTTGTACGATAATAAACTGTATGAGTTTGGTGGATACTCTTTGTTTGGTCAGTCCCGGATGGTTGATTTCTCTAGGCCAGCATAATATATGTGTATTGGCTTTTTACATGTATGTTGGATTTGGGTATCCGGCTAGACATATGTGTTGTCGAGGGGGTGAGCTTCGTTATTTGAATTTCGTTCACGAGAGATCCCACGCATGTAGTCTAGTTCGTTCGGGAGTTAGGACCTATTGGGTATGAGATCTTTAAGACTTACCAGTTATAGGTATTTTATTTATGTGGATATTATTGTTATTTGTGTTGAGTATTTGGCCAATGGATCTTAACGACTGACCAAGATAAGTAGTAGTGTATCCGGGGGTTTCTTGTTTAGATTTCAATTATGAGACGTCCTACACATGAAACTTAGTAAAGTTGGGAGTTGGGAAATGGTGGGGGCAATAGGATTATTGGTAGATAATTCTCATTTTACTTAAGTGCATATATAGATTTAGTAAGGTAAGGTATGTTTGGGTGAGGTTAGTTAGAGCTATTTCCAAATAGAGGTTATGTTAGGTATATATTGCATAAGCATCGACGAGTGACGACATAGGGTATAAATGAGTTTCATCTAATAATGTTAAGTAATATAATATTTCTTACAACTTTTGATCCTCGAAAAATGTTGTAGAACAAAACTCACATGTAGGGGTTGCCAAATCATCACGATTCATGTATAAAAATAAATGAGAAAGAGACAAAGATTTACCTGGTTTGACCATCAATGGCCTATGTCCACGGGGCGTTTCACTATAATGAGAGAATTTACATGAGAGTGTTTATCTAAACTCTGAGCTCCCCTTTCACAATTAGGGGGTCCCCTTTATATAGAGTTAGGGGTTACAATTGTATAAGTCCTATCCTCATAGAGTTTAAGTTACAATCAAATAATGCTCCTCAGTCTTCTACTTTATCAAGGACTCTTAGTTGTCCTTATATTTCCATAGTTGATATGGGTCGCCATTATGATTGGTGTGTTCGCCATGTGTCATGCTTTTAATGTAGGAGGTGTATCCCCCCCCCCCCAACCCACACACACACACAGTATCCCCACAGGTCACAATTCAGGTGAGTTGATTTCAAGATGAGCTGGGAGCTAGTCCATAATCTCTTCAAACATGTGTAGTCATCAATGTGAACTGGACTGACGTTCTTTTAAATTGTCGCTCAAATTTTAAGCCTTGTTTAGTTGACCTTCTTTCCTCTGTAAGGTATCATATGAAGGCTTTGCTTGAGTTAAGACACGTTCAATCGATATGGGAACCGAACTCGAGCCTGTCGAGCTGTCTACGTACCCTCATGGGATCAGGTCGATCGTAGTTCGTTGTTATGTTTTATCGTATGGTCCAATCGGTGAGGCCGATAACAGGCCTATAAAGAAATTGTGTGCTGAGGCTTGCTAGGAAGTCCACCTTGTCTAGGGTATCACCCTATTAGGATTTTCACATGGTCCAATTGGAGAGGACGACCATAGGCCTATGCGCCAAGGCTTTCTCGGGAATTCACCTAGTTAGGGTATCACCCTATATTAGGATTTTTATATGGTCCAAGTGGAGAAGCAACCATAAGCCTATGCGCCAAGGCTTACTCGGGCATTCACCTAGTTAGGGTATCACCCTGCATTAGGATTTTTACATTGTCCAATTGGAGAGGCCGACCATAAGCCTATGCGCTGAGGCTTACTCGGGCATTCACCTAGTTAGGGTATCAACCTGTATTAGGATTTTTATATGGTCCAATTAGAGAGGCCAACCACAGGCCTATGCATCGAGGCTTACTCGGGCGTTCACTAAGTTAGGGTATCACCCTATATTAGGATTTTTACATGGGCCAATTTGAGAGGCCGACCACAGGCCTATGCGTCGAGGCTTACTTGTGTGTTAACTTAGTTAGGGTGTCACCTTATGTTAGGATTTTTATATGGTCCAATTAGAGAGGTCGACCATAGGCCTATGCACCGAGGCTTACTCGGGCATTCACTTAGTTAGGGTATTACCCTATATTAGCATTTTTATATGGTCCAATTGGAGAGGTCAACCATAGGCCTATATGCTGAGGCTTACTCGGGAGTTCACTTAGTTAGGATGTCACCCTGTATTAGGATTTTTATATGGTACAATTTGAGAGGCCGACCACATGCCTATGTGCCGAAGCTTACTCGGGCATTCACCTAGTTATGGTATCGCCCTGTATTAGGATTTTTATATGGTTCAATTGGAGAGGATTTTTATATGGTCCAATTGGAGAGGACGAACATAAGCCTATGCGTCGAGGCTTACTTGGGTATTCACTTAGTTAGGGTATGACTCTGTATTAGGATTTCTATATGTTCCAATTAGAGAGGCCGACCATAGGCCTATGCGATGAGGCTTATTCACACATTCACCTAGTTAGTGTATCACCATGTATTAGGATTTTTACATGGTCTAATTGGAGAGGGCGACCACAAGACTATGCGCCAAGTCTTACTAAGCCATTCACCTAGTTAGGGTATCACCTTGTGTTATGATTTTTATATGGTCAAATTGGATAGGTTGACTATAAGCCTATGCGCCGAGGATCACTCGGGCATTAACCTAGTTAGGGTATCACCTTGTATTAGGATTTGTATATGGTCCAATTAGAGAGGCCAACCATAGGCCTATGCGTCGAGGCTTATTCGGGGGTTAACCTAGTTAGGGTATCACCCTATATTAGGATTTTTATATGGTCCAAAGTGAGAGTCCAACCACAGGCCTATGTAGCACTCGTGCGACGAGGCTTACTCGAATACCTGTCATTAACAGGACTTTTTTAAACCCACTCGTCATTAGGAAACCAATCTTATGCTTTTTCAGTTGGATGTCTAATTTGCTTTCTTGCTTGACTAATGTTGCCCTGAATTCGTTTTCAGGTCAACATTGCTACGGAGGCCCTAATGGGGGTCATGAAGAGGATACTGAATAATAATAATTCCCGGCCATCCGTCAAGACTTCGTCGCGAGTCATGTTGACCATTTGTCGGGTGTTGAAAAAAGATGGTCCATTGATTCTCATGCCCGATTATCCATCGAGGCTAAAATAAGAAGATAAGAAAATGATGATGCCTGACCATCCATTGGGACTTTGTTGCTATATAATGTCGATTATATAGAGCAATTAAAATGATAATATCAAATAGTAAGCATGCCTAAACATCTGAACTGAATCGCAATAGTAAATATAATGCTGACCAACGAATGAACATGCAGTCATTAGCCGAGGTTGAATCAAATAATAATGATAGTGCCTAACAGTTCGTTGGGGCTAAATTGTGATGATCAAATAATATATATCATCGCCTATCCATTGAAGGCTAGTGAGAAGTCTAGATAAATAATGACAGTGCCAAGCATTCGTTGGGGCATTTCGAAGAGAATAAATAATGCTCGAGCATCCATCGAGACAAGTTTTTAAAGGATTGAGTAGATATTACGAATGATCCTGCATCGTTAGAGAAAAATAGATTTCCAAACCATTTATTAGAGTTGAATAACAATAATAAATGTAATGTCGAATATTAATCGATTGTGCTGACCACTTGCCGAGACTGAATATAAGAATTATCCCAACCAACCATTCATTGGGGATAAAATGCGACTTGCGTGGTAGTTATCTTCGGGACTAAATATATGAAAATATTTTCCGATCATCTGTCAAGAAGAATCTTTAATGCACCATGCTCTTATTTTCCGATCCATGGTAGCAATGAGACCCCTCTTATTTTCTTAGAGAGAGAACCGAATAATGCAAAATTTGTGGAATATATCCCATATATAAGAGATAGGGAATAATTTTGAATTTTTGTAAAACTATTTGAACTCTAAGCAAATACTCAATTATAAGTTGATTTTAAAAATTTATTTCCACATAAAACTGTGAAGTAAGAAACAATAGGGAGGTGGTATTCTCCCGTAACAGCGACGCCAATTGTATCAAACCCAAAGAGTTTTAAAGCTCCTGCCGGTCTCGTATCCCAAAGAGATAAATGGGTTTATTTAAACGTATAGAGGGTGTTGAGCTGATGCCGACCTTATATTTGTCGCCGACCAGTAATGTTGGTTCAGCGGCGACATTCCTCTGGCCTTGTCGTGGTAGCATAGTGGTCGCTGATCATTAATGAATTGTTCGACGACCTCAGTCTTCTCCTCTAATTGGAAGGGAGTTGAGTTCCATGTTGAGTGTATCGTTACTATTTGTCAAGCAAATGGATTTAACCATATTGCTACAACATCTTCTGCTTCCCTGTTTGTTCTGTAAGAGGCGCTGTCAAGACTCAGGTATGGCATGTGAATATTGGTCGCCGACCAGTTAATGGTGGTACGAAAGCCACGAGTTTACACGAAACCACAAAACCACAAGTTTCTTCGTTCGTTGCACACGAAATCAAACTAGCAGGGGAGGATGATATGTGGAGTCGACGATGAGGGCTGGATCTGTGTTGGTCAAAGTGCGTCGATTTCAGACAAGGGATAAATCTTCGTTTTATGATACTAAATTTACGAGGTCTCCTCACGAAAACCTTGTTAGAACAGCTGTTAAGCTCTAAGGTGCAAAACTTTAGAAAAGTTTTTGGCTTTAGTCCCACGTTGATAGGTTTACAATTTTTGGAAACTCTTTTTGTAAAGGTAAAGGGTAAGTTTTTTAGGCATTTAATATTTTATGTGTATTAATGGGGAATTTATTGGACCAAATCACACACGTACTACCGTCGTCCCTCCGGTCTGAGCCCGGGTCTAGGCCGGATCTTAGGTTCATTAAGAAATAATTTTTCTCCCAACTGAACCCACATTTTGGTGCCCATTAACGTCATTATTTTTCTAAATAAAAGGAGGGTTAAGCCTTAGTTTTTCACATAGTTTCCATCTTTCTTGAACACAAAAAAAATCTGCTACTATTTTTTCCTCGAATTTTTTTTCCTGATATAATAGATCCTCCCCAAATTATTATTACGCTCGAGAAATGAATAAGAATGGATGTATATAGACCGGATTGATTCGTGTGCTCTATCAGTCTGTGTTTTTATTTTTATTTTTGGGAGGCTATTTATCCTGGGGTGACGAGCCTTTCAAACTGTCAGCAAATTTTAGGCAGAGCCGCGAAACCTCTTAAAGATAATGATATTGTCCGCAACTCAATCTGAATTTCTGCTTTCGATTTTCTGATATTTTTCTACCACGGGTTATGTGCTCCTAATTGGGTAATTTCATTCCTACTTAAATTCTGCATTTACACTGCTACTACTGCTCCAACAACCTTAAAGTGTTTAGAAATTCACCCATGGACGAAATTAACTCAACCAACCTTAACAAGCCTTTCAAATATTAAGGCTAACATTTTAAACATTGGAGCAAAAAGCTACTATTTTATTTAACTACGAAAAAGGTTGCATCGTGTATTCAATTTGACAAACCCGTAGTAAATAATCCACCAACTATTAGGGAAAGCAAAACTATTAGGACTCAGAATAGGACTATAAAGATGAAATTCTTGTTGTATCTAACAACAAAAATCAGAAAAAGAACCACACTCCAGTTTTTTTAAAGGAAAACGGGAAAAATATAAAATTTTAGTAAAAGAGCGACAATCAGAATTTTAAAAATCAAACTTAGACTCAGAATAAGAATAAGAACCCTGGAAATAGACAGTCTAGCAACTCGGGACAGTTTCTCTGTTTCAAGTGTGACAGGCCTGGCGATATGGCTCGCAAATGTCGCAATGTGCCACACGCACAAGCGAATTTGACCAAAGAGGACATATGTACTATGATTAGCGGTGCCGAATGGTGGTGGGTGGATACTGGCGCTTCCCGCCATATCTGTTATGGCCGTGCTCTTTTGGAGACTTATTCTGAGACTGCAAATAAGAAGGTGTTGGGTGATTCTCACTCCATTGAGGTTGTTGGTACTGGAAATGTGGAATTAAAGTTCACTTCGGGAAAAACTATTATCCTCAAAGATGTTCTTCACACTCATGAGATAGGAAAAAATTTGGTTTCGGGTTATCTTCTTAACAAAGCAGGCTTTACTGAAACTATTGGTGCTGATTTATTTACTTTGACCACAAATGAATTTTTTGTAGGGAAGGGTTATTCTACTGATGGGATGTTTAAATTGAATGTTGATGCTATGAATAAAATTTCTCCTTTTGCTTATATTTCTTGTTCATTTAATATTTGACATGCTAGACTTTGTCATGTTTATAAACGACTTGTTAAAAATATGAGCACTTTAGGATTAATTCCAGAATTATCATTAAATGATTTTGAAAAATGTGAATGGTATAGTCAAGCAAAAACAACTAAGACACCACATAAATCTATTTCTAGAGGATCTGAACGATTTAATTCCTTTGGATATTTATGAATTGGATGGTGTCATAACTAGAAATGGAAAACGTTATTTTATTATTTTTATTATTTTTATTGATGACTGTTCGGAGTACTCATTTGTGTATTTAATGAAAAATAAAAGTGAAGCGATTGACATGCTTAGAATTTTCTTAAATGAAACTGAAAATCAATTTAATCAAAAAATTAAAAAGTTACGTAGTGATAGAGGCACCGACTATGATTCTGCACCATTTATTGAATTTTATAAAACCCACGACATTATTCACGGAAAAAATTTCCCTTATTCGCCCGAAATGAACGGTAAAGCTGAAAGAAAAAATAGGACATTAACTGAATGAATTGTTACTATTTTATTAAATTTGGGTCTGCCTTGCATCGGTGGGGGGGAATCATTTTGACAGTGTGTCATGTACTTAATAGAATTCTAAAGACTAAAATGAAAATATCTCCTGATGAAATTTGAAAAAATATTAAGCCTAACATGTCATACTTTAGAACGTGGGGGTGCTTAGCCTATGTACGTATACCCGACCCAAAAAGGTCTAAATTGCCTATCAAGTAATTATTGAATCAAATGACGTCGATTTTTATGAAGATAAATTTCCTTTTAAGTTGATAAATAGTGGGGGCGTGTCATCCACTAATATTTCTTTGAATAAAAATAAAGAAAATAATGAATCCGTTTTAGAACTTCAAAAAAGTAAAAGGGCTCGTGTTGAAAAAGATTTTGGCCCCGACTTTTATGCTTGCACTTTAGAGGAGGATCCTAACACTATTCAAGAAGATTTATCGTCTTCTGATGTCGATTTATGGCGAGAGGCTCTTAATGATGAAATGGATTCTTTGGAAACATATAAAACTTGGCATTTAGTGGACCTTCCTCCTGGGTGTAAAACAAATAGGTGTAAATTGATTCTTAAAAAGAAATTAAAACCTGATGGCACTGTTGAAAAATATAAGGCACGCCTTGTTGCCAAAGGTTTTAGACAAAGAGAAATCATAGACTTTTTTTTATACATTTTCACCCGTGACTAGAATAATGCCTATATGTGTACTTTTTACTATAGTTGTCTCGAATGATTTAATTGTACACCAAATGGATGTTAAAACTGCATTTTTAAATGGAGAATTAGAAGAAGAGATTTATATGGATCAACCTGAAGGTTTTATTATACACGGTCAAGAAAATAAAGTATGTAAATTAGATAAATCTCTTTATGGACTCAAACAGACACCTAAACAATGGCATGATAAATTTGATAGTTTAGTCATATCTGATGGGTTTAAAGTAAATGAAAGTGACAAATGCATTTATTATAAATATGTAGAGAACATTTACACTATCATATGCCTTTATGTTGATAACTTGCTAATAGTTGGTTATAATATTCATGCCGTAGAAAATGTTAAATCATTATTGTGTGCCAATTTCGATATGAAGGATTTGGGTGAAGCTAGTGTAATATTGGGAATTAATATTACTAGGTCAGAAAATGGACTTTCTTTGGATCAATCTCATTACATTGAGAAAGTTCTAAATAAATACAATTACTTTGACTGTAAACCTGCTAGTACTCCATTTGATCCTAGTGTAAAGTTATTTAAGAACACTGGCGACAGTGTAAACCAAAATGCTTATGCAAGCATTATATGTAGCTTACGTTATGCTACAGATGGCACTAGACCAGACATAGCTTATACTGTGGGAGTATTATGTAGATTTACCAGTAGACCTAGTATGGAGAATTGTCATGCTATTGAGAGGGTCATGTGGTACCTTCAAAGGACGATGAACCTCGCCTTACACTATAATAAGCATCCTGTTGTCCTTGAAGGATTTTGTGATGCTGATTGGAACACCCTATCTAATGATTCTAAGGCTACTAGTGGATATATATTTAGCATCGTTGGTGGTGAAGTTTCTTGGAAATATAAGAAACAAACTATTTTGGCTCAATCCACTATGGAGTCTGAGATGACAGCGCTAGGTATTGCTAGTCAAGAGCTAGGTTGGTTAAGAAACCTCCTTTCAGATATCCCGTTATGGGAAAGATCGATACAACCATTTTGATTCATTGTGGCAGTTCCGCGGCTATTGTAAAAGTTGAGAACTGTTACTTTAACGGTAAAAGATGATAGATACATCGTAAACATAGTACTATTAGAGAACTTGTCTCTATGGGTGCTATGAGGGTGGGTCATATACGGCCTGAACATAACTTAGCTGATCATTTGACGAAAGTAATAGCTAGGGAGAAAGTGTGGAACACCTCAAAAGGGATGGGACTAAAGACGATACGTGATTCACTTATGATGGTAACCCAACATATATACTGGAGATCCCAAAAAATATGTTCAAAGGGTAATAACAAGTCACAAGTGATATGGGTTCAATCATGCAATTATTGATTAATATAGAACGAGATTTTACTCCGAGTCCATCCTTATGGAGCATGATATCCTGAAGCGAGTAAAGGATGAGTTTTTATAACTCTTAATGAGATTTATAGCTCTATTTTAAGTGGGGTACCTAGCTACAGGAGTATCCTTAATAGAACCACCTATCTGAATGTGAAAGTGTGACCGCTTCCTATGGATATTTTAGACAAATTCCTAGAGCGTTCACCATACTGGGATAGAAGCACATGGTCGTAACGTGCTGACTACGTAATGGTTCAGGTCGAAAGATACCCTCTCTTATGCACAATTCTATGGATAATTGCTAGATAAAAATGTTTTCAAAATTTTTCAAGTGGGGATTGTTAGAACAGCTGTCAAGTCGTAAAGTGCAAAACTTTAGAAAAGCTTTTGGCTTTATTCCCTCGTTGGTGGGTTTACAGTTTTTGGATCACTGAATAAACCCTTTTGTGAGTCTAAAGGGTAAGTCGTTTGGGCATTCAATATTTTGTGTGTATGGGTGGGGACTTATTGAGCCAAGTCACACGTGCGCGCTGTCGCCGCTGTCCGGACGGCCCGACCCGTGCTCGTGTCCGGATCTTGGGATTAGGCTCATTAAGAAATAATTTTTTGGATAAATCAATTACCGTTTTGGGCTTAAAAGTTAATTTATTAATGGTAATTATTTCCAGAAAAAAACGTGTTTTGTTTCTGTTGAATTGTTCCACCACTAAAAAAATGTTTTCCATTTTTTTCTCCCAACTGAACCCATGTTTTGGTTCCCATTAACGTCATTATTTTTCTTAATAAAAGGAGGGTTAAGCCTTCATTTTTCACATACAGCTTCCATTTTTCTTTAACTAAAAAAAATTTGCTATTATTTTTTTCCTCGAATTTTTTTTCCTGAAATAATAAATCCTCCCCAGATTTATTATTAAGCTCGAGTAATTAATAAGAATGGATATACTTAGACCCGATTAATTCATGTGCTTTATCAGTCTGTATGTTTTTTATTTTTGGGAGGTTGTTTTATCCTTGGGGTGACGAGGCTTTCAAACTATCAGCACACTTTGGGCAGAGCCGCGAAACACCTTAGAGAGAGAGACATTTCCAACGACTCAGCCTAAATTTTTGCTTCCAGATTTCTGATATTTTTCTTCGGGTTATTCGTTCCTAATTGGGTAATTTCATTCCTACTTAAATTCTGCATTACACTTCTACTACTGCTCCAACAGACCTGACATTGAATAGTTTGATTTTTTTAATTAGATTGAATGCTAACTCAATGGGTCGATAATGATGATGGTACGACCATTATCGGCCAGTTTCGAACAACTTGCCTTATCCCCCCTTGTTTTGTCATATTTAGATAATAAAATGCATATCCAATCGCTTTTCTGCCCATAAATTTCATGTCACCGAGATCGGGCAAGAAAATATCCTTGGTCAAAATTAACAAGTCGGCGGAGAGATCTCAGGTCACGGGTCGGAGGTGACTGGAAGAGATAACCAGAAAATTATTTGTTTTCTCCTGATTTTGCTTTTGTTGGGTGAAATTTGTGTGAATGGGGATAAAAATTGACAGTATGATTGTGTGTATGAAATCTGTATTTCTTTGTGAAAACATATTTGTTGAAAGAATATCTTTAGATATGTTTGTAAAGATGTGGCCAACACCTCTGATGCGAGCGAATGGATTTTTCCATTTATCCCATGCCAAAGCAATTTTAAATATGACCAATAGTTTCTCAAGAGAGTCCAAATATTTAGGGAGTCCTCACAGACCTTAGATAGTGGATTTGATATGGAATAAATAATGAAAAATGCTTAGAATCATGACTGTTCTTCAGAATTTTAGAATTAATAAAAATTGAATACAAGAATTATAAATACAAATGTACAAAAATCATGTATTAACGAAACAATGTTTATATAAAACATATATAATCGTTCATACGGATAGAGAAAAAGAAAACTTAGCTCTTGATTATCGTGCGTGTAAACCATGGCGTCGCAATGTAAATCTCCGTCTTGTCAACATGAAGGAAAGATAATATACGTCGTTTCCCACAGACGGTGCCAATTAGGGTAGAAAAAAACCTCACCCGTAAGGGGTGTCAAATCATCACGATGCATGTATAAAAATACATGAGAAATAGAAAAAGATTTATGTGGTTTGACCATTAATGGCCTACATTCATGGGGCTTCAACAATGTTTCACTATAATGAGAGAATTTACATGAGAGCGTTTCTCTAACCTTTGAGCCCCCCTTTCATAGTGGGGGGTGTCCCCTTTATATAGAGTTAGGGGTTACAATGTTATAAGTCCTATCCTCATAGAGTTTAAGTTACAATCAAATAATGCTCCTTAGTCTTCACTTTATCTAGGACTCTTAGTCGTCTTTATCTTTCCATAGTCGATATGGGTCTCTAGCTTGAACGGTGTGTTCGCCACCTATCATTCTATTAATGCCAGTGTATCCCCCCCCCCTCCCCACAACACAAATATATAAAACCATTTACCTTAGGTATTATTGTTGTTATACGGGATCAACAAGATCGAGAAGTTATAGTTGCAATGTTTGGAGATCTGGTTCATCACCTATGCCATTTCATTTCAGTTGACATTTGAGTAGTCAGTTGTATACATGAATTTTATTTATGAATAAATGTGGTTCCAGTCATTTACATTTCAATTTTAGACTATTTTACTAAAAATGTTATTATCACTAGATTTAGTTTTATTAGAGAGTTTTATTTTATCTTAGTTCAGTTATTCCTATTATTATTAATTATTACTATTATGTCTTTAATGGTTTTTATTACTGTCATTTTTATTTACCTTGATTATGAGAATGTTAAATTGATTAGTGCTCTCCCTATCTTCAGTGTGTTAACCTGATCAACTTCACGTGGGAAAATAGGGTGTGTTATATAATCTTTAGTCCTTGTAAAGGGGTACCCACTTGATAGTTCAAAGGCTTGGGCGAGCAGGACCAATTACTGAGGAGGGACTCACCATGAGCACCACTAAGAATTAGAACTTGGGCGAGGAGGAACCTAGGAAGGGCTCCTGGCCCCTATTTTCCAAAAGTTCACAGAATTAGAACTTGGGCGAGGATGGCCCCGGGAAGGGCTCCTATCCCAAATTGTCCCAAAGTTCACAGAATTAGAACTTGGGTGAGGAGGGTCCCAGGCAGGGCTCCTTCCCCCAATTTTCCCAAAGTTCACAGAATTAGAACTTGGGCGAGGAGGGCCCAAGGGCTCCTCGTCACAATTTTCCAAAGTTCACATAATTAGAACTTAGGCGAGGAGGGTCCCAGGAAGGGCTCCTCACCCCAATTTCCCCAAAGTTCAGAAGATTAGAACTTAGTCTAGGAGGGTCCCAAGAAGGGCTCCTTGCCCCCATTTTCCTAAAGGTCACATACTTATAACTAGGGCGAGGAGGGCCCCAAAAAGGGCTCCTCGCCTCAATTTGTACAAAGTTCACAGGATAAGAATTTGGGCGAGGAGGCCCCCAGAAAGGGCTCCTCACCCCAATGGACACCAAGTTCATGGATATTGAACTTGGGTGAGGAGGCCCACCAGGAAGGTCTCCTTGCCCCCCAAATTCCCGGAGGTCACAAACATGGAATTTGGGAGAGGGGGCCCATTAGAAATAGCTCCGCGTCCCAAAAAACTCGAAAAACAATATAAATGAAGTTTGGGCGAGGAGGCCCAGCACAGGTGGCTCCTCGCCCCAAATATTCAAAAGTCACAAGAATAAAATATGAACGAGGAGTCCCACCACTAGGAGATCCTCATCCGCAGAAATCCTTCTCCTTGCAGAATAGAACCAGTGGTTGAGGATGTCTACCTAGAATGACGTCCCCCCCAAGATTTGTTACTTACATGAATGTCAAATCACTAACATGTTATTTTCTTGTACATGTAGCCTAGTTGAGCAAGAAGGGCTCAAAAAGGCAAGTTGGAATCTCTTGGGATTTTGGGCTTGGTGGCTAAGGAACAAGATTTGTTGAGCAAGCTCAACTACTTAGCGCTTTAAGATTGCAGAACACTAGTAGATAGATCCTAGGGGCCACCCAATCCTTACGCAATTCACACCTAGTCACAATTGAAGTAAGCAACCAAGGGATTGCTCACAAGAAATGAACAATTTATAAAATTATTTTAGAGGAGTTGGTCCTTGAGACCTCTCCTAAAGTTTGTAAAAGATTTTAGAGGAGGTGGTCCTAAAGGCTCCTCCTCAAGTTTATAAAAGATTTTAGAGAGAGGAGGTCCTTGAGCCCCTCCTCGAGTTTACAAAGTTTATACATCAAGTTACCGTTTTAAAATATATATGCCAAATTAGATATTTTGTCCTCAAGTGCATACATATTTGATTTTTTTCCATGGTTTGCACCAGGTGGCACCTGTCATAGGGGACATGCGATTGCACATAGATAGGGAAAAAAGCTTCATTGCAAACCTTTTCCCTCACCACCCCCTCAGTTTTGGCTCCTAAAAAGTGCCAACTCATCACTAGTGCATAAGTATAAATAGAACCCCTCGGCAAGGTCAAGTCATATTCATAACTCAAATCATACCTTTACTCTATCAAAAGCACCCCAGATACCTAGTGTTCTCTCCCTGCCCTCTCTCTATGTGATAAGTGCTTTATTCTTTAGCTCCACACTAACAACCATCATTCTCAAGAGTTTGTCTTGAGAAAAAAGTTACTATTATTATTGTGAAGTTCATCTTCTTGTAAGGACTGTTTCTTACTTTGGTTCCATATTTACCAAAAGGGGAAGGTGTTACCAGGGGATACTCTAGAAGTTATTGAAGGACCTTAAAGCAGAGTCCATTGGAATAGGTCATGCCTCACCCTTTCGAGTTATTCATAGACCTTAGTACAACTACCCTCCTACATTTAGTGACTCTACTAGGGATGTATCCTCACTTCCATGGATAAAGTAGGTTTTAACATTTTTAAGCTACTAGTTTTTGAAGACATTCCACCTGTGAATGGAACCAAAAGTGACCAGACCACTCAAGAGGATGTGGTGGTGACCAGAGAAAAGACACCTGCTCCCTAGGGAGGGTGGACCAGCTCACCGACAGTAGCTCCGGTGACAGGTACGAGTCTTATGAGCATGTTTTTTGACTTCTTGAAACAAAAAAATGTGGACCTAATAAGTTTAGGTAAAGGCTATGTAACGCTAGCAGCTTCCCCCTCTGGTGGGGCAGCCACTCCAGCGGCCATTTCGACAGAGAAGATTCTGCCATGGAAGGTGGTGCCAGAGCAGGTTGTGGCACCACCCAGCACACCAGCGGAAATGGTCACAAGTTTGGATGAATCTCCCTCCAAAGAAGTTACTATGGGGGAGGTGAGAAAGTTTCTCTCCTCCACTCAAAGAGAAGAACCTCATCTGTATGATGAGTTATAAGATCCTTACCCTCAGATTGTAAATGAGAAACCTTACCTATAGGGGTACATTCCATCGAAGTTTATTAAGTTTAATGGAAAAGGAGAAAACCCAAGAGAGCGCGTGGAAAGGTTCGTTGAATACCTAGGGGTGCATGGAAATGATAAGAACTTGAGATTGAAGGAGTTCTCTAAGACCCTCACAGGGAAGGCCTACACATGGTATTCCCACCTGGCTCCCAATAGAATTCCTTCATGGGAAGAAATTCATAGAATATTCATCCAAAAGTTCTTTGTGATATATGATGAGTTCACATTGAGACACCTACACAAGAAGTGAAAAATCTCGAGGAGGAGTTAGAGCAATATATCAAGAGCTTTCGTGAGAGAGCACTGGAAGTTCACAAGGAGGTAGCAGAGGAAAGTCTACTTCAAATCTGTGTTGAGAGGCTCTTAGAATAATATAAGCTCCATTTGATCAATGAAACAAAAGATGGCACCTTTAGAGAGTTCACTAAGGCTGCAAATAATATATCCATGATAATCAAGCTGAGGTCCTCGAGATGGAGGACACAGGTGCCATTGATTTCTGGAAGAGTTCAAGTCTCGAGGAGATAGGTAGTCAACTATGTGGATATTAGACCAAAAGGTAAGAAGGGAGGCTCCAGATCCAAGAATAACAACCCAAGTAATAAGAGAAAGTTTGGAGAAGATGACCCACCAGCGCTACCTTACAGTGTGGCAGAAGTTATGGATTGTCATCATACGTTGGTACGAGAAGGGGTAGCAGGTCCCCCTCACTTGAATGGGGAAACTCCAACAGCAGCTGACAAAGCCAACCCTAAATATTATGAGCTATACCAGAGGGTAAAACACTCCACCAAGGACTGTTGCTACCTGAAGAGGATCATTGGCAAGCAAGTGGTCAGTGGTACTATACAGATACCTCCTGTGGATGTTAATGAAGACCCACTTCCAGCATATCATTATGCAACAACCAATATGGTAGTAGCGTTTGATGAAGAAACAACCTTAAGATCTCATGGAGTGGGAAAGTAGTGAGAAAATATATGAAGAGTTGGAAAGGCTATCACTGAGCAGTAAGAAGAGAATTGAGCTAGAAAGAAGGTACGAGTTTTGCTTCTTCACTCCAGACTAAGAAAAGGATGCAGATGAAGAAAATAAGGAGATAAACCTCCTAGAGGACGAGGTGGATGCCATCCTTACTCTAGATGAGTGGGGAAATCTAAGGCAGAATACGTTTGTAATGCCCAGACATATGAGGTAGACCTAGATTCTGAATGTGAAGCCATTGCGAGGAGCCCCAAGTTCAAGTGGTTCTTCGACAAAATATGAGTGAAATATGACACCGGGTTTGTCATAACCAGAAAATTTTTAGAAGTAGCGAGGAGATCCCTCATTGAATTGGCAGGGACCGATTGGTTGGATGATCAAGACGTATACCTGCGAAATGGTATTTTCTGAAGCAGAAAGATAGGTGCCTTACTTCCACAACTGCCCGTTATATGTCACAGCTATGATCAATGGAGTTTTATTCCCTATAGCATTAATGGATGGAGGAGCGTCCATTAACATAATTCTAATCAACATATTATACGAGATGGGGATCAATCAGAAGAAGATAGTTCATGTGCCATTAGTGATATCGATATTTTATAGCATCGGGATGCAATCCCTTGGATATGTGAATGTAGGAATTAAGTTGGGGAATTTTACTTCCCACATTAAATTCCATGTCATCAATGCTAATACTAGATACCAACTACTCATTGGGAGGGTATGGATGCATACCCATTATATAGTACCCTCCACCTACCATCAGTGTGAAAAGCCCAATATTAGAGTGACAGAGATCATAAACAAGGCCACACAAAAGCCTTTTTTCCATTGAGGAGTCCCATCTGGTGGACGCAACATTCTACACAGAACTGGATGAGAAAAGAAAGAATTATGTAAGAAAGCTAGAAGAGAAGCAAGTGGTTGGAGGAATTACCTAGCCAAGGTAATCTATACATGATAATTTGGGGGGAGGGTGATCCCCTACATAGAAAAAGTCAAGAGAAAGGTGGAGGAGGTAGTTAAACCTCCTTGAACCTGCAAAAAATTTATCCTACCCGATGGAAAAGTTATCTACCGTTTATAACGATCTGCACGAGCGGTATTATGGGGTGAGAGCACCGAATCGACACCAGAATGTTTTATTGTGGATGAATACCATGTTATTAAGCATACTGAGGAACCAAAAGAAGCTCTAGAATGCATGCAGGATGAACCTAGGGAGTAGCTAAAAGAATTGGAGTAGATCAACCTGGGGGTGGAAGGGGGTGAAAGTAAACCCATTCTAATCTCCAAGATTTTGAGCCCAAAATAGATAAAAGAGCTTGTGGGCCTCGTCAAAGAGTTCACTGACGTGTTTTCCTAGAAATACATGAAAATGCTAGGAATAGACCTAGTGGTGAGCTCTCACATATACTGAATGTTCTTCTCAATGCTCTCCCAGTAAAGCGAGCAACACGCACGTGCAAAGTTGACCTCAATTTGGAGATAAAAGTAGAGGTAGAGAAGCGGTTACAATTTGGTTTCATCAAGCCTGTTCAACATCATGTGTGGCTCTCCAGCATAGTGCCGGTGGTAGAGAAAAATAAGAACCAAATTCGAATTTGTGTGGATTTTCGCGACCTAAATTAGGCATGTCCAAAGGATGAGTTTCGTCTACCAAGCATAGACAGCTTAGTTGATGCTACTGCAGGCTATGAGATGTGTAGCTTCATGGATGGGTACATTGGCTACAATAAGATTAAGATGTACCCGACGGATGCGGAGAAGACTTCCTTTTGCATGCCCTTGGGAAATTTCAACTACACAATCATGCCATTCAGATTGAAGAATGTCGGGGCCACGTACTAAAGGACCATGATGGAAAATTTTCATGATTTATTTCATGATATACTAGAATTTTATGTGAACGATCTAGTGGTGAAATCCAAGAAAGAAATCAAGCACATACAAGACCTCGGGAGAGTGTTTGCGAGGTGTCGTAGGTACAAGATGCAGATGAACCCCTCGAAGTGTGCCTTCAGGGTCACTGTGGGAAATTTTTTGGAGTTTGTTGTGAATAGGCAAGGGGTGAAAGTATATGTAGAGAAAAATAAATCCATTATGATGATGCCACCTCCAAAGAGTCAAAGGGAGTAACCTAAGAGGGTTCATATATTCGCTAGTGGAGGTGACCCACCCATTCACACCCCTTCTAAAAGACAAAGCCAATTAGATTTGGGTAGATGAGTAGAAGAAGGCATTTGAAAAGATTAAATAAATATTATCCTACCCATCTATAATGATTACACTAGAAGCTGGGGCGCCTCTACTGCTCTACCTTACTTTAACGGAAAGATCTATACGAGCACTACTGCCCAAGAATAGGAAGGAATAGAAAATCTAGTGTACTACTTGTCAAGAGTGATCTTAGGTACAAAATCTAGATACACCAGTGTAGAGAGACACTATCTTTCCTTCGTCTTTATTGCTCAGAAGTTGAGACATTATTTACTATCTTCACAATTTTCATAGTCACTAGGAGTGACCCCATCAAGTACCTCCTCACACGGACGATGCTTCTGGGATGAGCAGAAAAATGGTTTTTTATTTTGTCAGAATATGATTTAAAGTGCATAGTTCCCCAAGACATTAAAAGTCAAGCGGTAGCAGATCTTCTCGCCTATTTTTCAAGTGGGAATTTTGAGCCCCCCAATAAGGAACTACCCGGGGAGAACTTTCAAGTATGCATCGTGGAAGAAAAGGAAAAGTGGGTGATGGAGTTTGATGGCTCTAGTGCTCAAGGAACAGGGGTGACGGTATTATATTGACAAACAGTAAGGAGAAGATCACCCTCTCCTTCAAGTTAGATTTTAAAGGCTCAAACAACGAGGCTGAATATGAGCCCCTCATTTTGGGGATACTGGAGGCACTCAGAAGAGTGGACAAAGTGTTGTTCATACAAGGGGACTCCAACCTGGTAGTAAAACAAGTTAATAGGGAGTTCTCCATCAATCATGCCAACCTGGAACCCTATAGATACATCATTCAGAGATTATTAGGCCAGTTCTTGGAAGTAACTGTGGAGAGACATGCAAGAACAATGAATAGGCACGCGACGCACTAGCCACATTAACACATAAGTTAGACATGGATAAGACAGAATTAACAATCACAGTACGGTGAGGAACAGTGCCTAATACAGTAAAATCTTTATCCCCAAGCAAAGAGCTAGAAGATTGGAGGCACCTAGTGGTGAAGCACCTAGAAACCAAATAAGGGACAATGAAGATGTTGGATCTAGCTAACTACCACCTACTGTAGGGAGCACTTTATTTTAAGAGCCCTGGAGGGTTTCTAGAAAGATTTGTTGGAGAACAAGAAGTTAAAGAAAGGTTGGCAGAGATGCACGAAAAGCATTATGGGGACACTGATATTCCTCTTTACCGTCGGTTGCAGGGGGGATACTATTATCCCACCATGAGTGCAGAGGTTGCTCATCTGCAATAAGGCTGTTTAAAGTGCCAGGTCCATTTTGATCATCCAGCGAAAGCTAAATTTGTGAATGCCTTCAAAGATTGAAGGCAACCATACATAGCATATCTGAAAGACGGTGAGTTACCCACAGAGACAACGGATGAAGTTTATCTGTGAAAGAGGATATCCCATTTTTACTTGGTTGAAGGACAAATTTACAAGAAGAGGTACAATGAGATGGCATTGAGGTGCATAGCTAAGGAAGACACAAGGAGAGTGCTGAAAGAAGATCATGAGCCCTCCAATATGGGGATGCCAAACTGTATGATCAACTAATGACGTTGGGTACTATTGGCCAACTATAAAGGTTAACTCCATTGGTTATATGAAGAATTACAAAGCCTATTAAGTACATGGAAGCATGGTACATGCCCCTTTAGTCATCTTACAAAGCCTAGTAGCTCCCTACCCCTTCCACACATGGGCATTTGACCTAGTTTGAAAAATCAGCCCAGCTTCTCATGGCAAAGCTTTTATCATTATGGCTAAAAAATTGTACACTAAATGGGAAAAATCCATCCCTCTAACGAAAGTGACTACCTAAATGGTAACCCAATTTAACAAGGAGTATATCATATGCAGGTTTGGTGTACCCAAAGTAATTTTGATAGATAATGGGAAGAAGTTTGTATGCAAGGAGATGGCCCTCCTCACAAATAAGTACAAAATTGTGCACAACAGTTCAACCATTTATTACTCTAAGGGTAATGGACAATCAGAATCTACCAATAAGACCCTGATCAATATCTTAAAGAAGATGCTGGAGGACATGCCAGGGGCATGGGATGAGAAGCTGCCCATGGTGCTATAGGCTTATCATACCTAAAAGAAAAAACTAACCGGGTTCACCCCATTCTCATTGGTATATGGGACTGAAGTTGTATTACTAGTTGAGTTGGCTTTACCCTCAGCCAGAGTTGCTCTAAGAAACGGACTCATCCCTGAGCGCTGGACGAGCATAGAAATAAGGTGAAAGAGAACTTTAAAGTCTACACCCATCAGCAATCTAGAGCCTATGAAAATTATGTCACGCCCAGGGAGTTTCAGGTGGGAGACTTAGTCCTGTGATCATACACTCACCATCTCCGTAGCATTTCAGCATCAAAGTTCAAACCTAACTAGGAAGGCCCTTTTGTCGTGATAGGGGCAGGCAAGTTGGGTTATTGCAAGATTTTAGAACCAGAGAGTGATTCCCTCCAGTCCATCAACTGCAAGTGGGTGAAGAGGTATTATGCTTAACATTGTTAAAAAAATTCATTTCTATTAAAGAATTTGAGCAGCTTGCTCTAGAACCAGAAAAGTTCTTTTTTATAAAAACGATAGAGCAGTATAATTTTGTAAATGATACAGGAAATAAAAAGAAATTAATAATAACTCATTTTTTAGCATTACATGATGATTCTTAATTTTCTTGTTTATTTATGGCATAAGGTAGAGCCATCATAATATATTTTTTATATACCCTCTACTAGACTATAAGAGGATCCAAGATAAAGAGAACTTTGCTCATTACACTTGGGGGTACATCCATCCCGATAGAAAAGTACATTGAGCAAAGTCTCTCCAGGCATGTTAGACAAATGATTTTGATTTTGTCACTAGACCAATAGGAGGACATCCTCGAAGTCATAATAAAAAAAAAGTATATAGAAAATATTTTTTTTAATTTCCTAGAGAACAAGTTGTAACTTTCTTTTTCAAAGAAAATGCCTTACTTGACCAAGTCCATAGAAAACATAGATAAAGGGGGACTTTCACTCAGTTGCTCTAATTTCTCAAAAAAACGTTTGAGGGAAGGAGAAGAGCTAACCCTTTATCTCCCAAATATTCCCTAATAAATGATTACCAAGACAAAATACCCCATAGTTAGAGGGGACGGTTCTAAAAATGATAACCTGCTCAGATAATATGAAAGTATCCCACAGTTAGAGGTGACAGTTCTAAAACGATAACTTGCTCAGATAATATGCAAGTACCCCACAGTAAGAGGAGACAGTTCTAAAAATGATAACTTGCTTAGATAATATGCAAGTACCCCACAGTTAGAGGGGACAGTTCTAAAAATCATAACTTTCTCAGATAATATGCAAGTACCTCACAGTTAGAGGGGATAGTTCTAAAAATGATAACTTGCTCAGATAATATGCAAGTATCCCAGAGTTAGGAGGGATAGTTCTAAAAATTATAACTTGCTCAGATAATATGCAAGTAACCCATAGTCAGAGGGGACTGTTCTAAAAAATGTTACTTGCTCAGATAAAATGCATGCACCTTGCAGGTAGAGGGGACAGTTCTAAAAATATTACTTTCTCAGATAATATGCAAGTACCCCACAGTTAGAGGGGACAGCTCTAATAGGCAAGTATCCCGCAATTAAAGGGGAGAATTCAAATAGATGAAGTGGCCACAGAAAATTAGAGCAGGCCATAGTAAGCAGGTATCAAAGTCCACATAGAAGCAGATAAGTAAGATATTGGAAACCAAAAAAATATTTTTTCATTAATAATGACAAAGTTCTTTAAATATGAAAAGTGTATAAAAGAAAGTCTACACAATAGGGCTATATACCCACTAAATAACATGAAAAATAAATCATGGAGGGAACACACGTCTGTGTAAGAAGGACCATCCTCTTCAATAAGCTACTGCTCTAATTCAGCCATCTGAGCCTCATCCTCAGCAAAACTAGCCTTTAGCTTGGCTAGCTTGGCCCGAAAGGACTAAATCTGAGTCTGAATCTGAGGAGCCTCAGCCTGACGCTGCCACTCCCGAGTCTGCCTGGAAGTATGGAGATTCATCATCTTTCTAAAGGTGGTACTAAGAAAATGATGAACCAAAGCTTTGAGCCAATCCATTTGGAAATGATAGAAGCATTAAAGATTATTGAGATCCTGAAGAAACAATGAAACCCTCTGACTATTCATGTCAGCAGGAGGGGTAGATAAGTAGTCATGCAGATGGCTAGCTAGGGCCTTCAAGTTGACGACCATAAGGCTATCGATGTTTAGCACACTCTAGGAATGTGAAAAAATAGGGTAGGTAATCATGAGAGGGAAAAAATAAGTTTCCCAAATTACCTACTCTTCTAATTACCACCCCTCAAAGGTGATTCGTCAAAAGACTCAAGATATAGCTCAAAAGGGGTGGTGCTCGAAGGATAAGTGGGAGTATGAACCCCTTGGTCATAACCAAATTGCCTCCTCACTCTCTTAGAGTAGTAAAACTCCACACTTTGACCCAAGTCCGTTAGTGAGGGGAAAATTCAAGGAAGAAGCATAATGATCATAGAAATGTGAGGGCGAGTAGAAACAGAGTCAGCATCAGCAGGACAATAGAAGGTGCCTCCAGTCGCAGAAAAAGAATGCCAAGAAAAAATATCGCCCACAGTCTTGCAGTACGACCTGAAATAAAAGTCATCAATATTATCTATTAAAGACCCTAAGGAAGTCTTTATAGTCTTTTTATGCCACCTTGCAGCACGAGCAACTCCGATGTGGCAAGACCTAGCCTATGGATCAAAGTTGGGAAATCTTTCAAACAAGAATGGCATGAAAATAAAAGTATGGGTAAAATTGATAGCGTCATAATGACCGCAAGAGCGCTAAATATTCACGTGCACCATATCTATCCAGGTATACAAAGACCCTAAAGTCAAAGCTGTAAGGGGGACTGCCCTCCCTCGAGCAAGCCTTACAGAAATCTTGAAAAAAAGTTCATGAGGAGAGTCATTTGGTCTCCCTGGAAAAAGAAATCTTCTTAGAAAAATGACGAAAAATGTTGCCAAGTGTGAGGGAGAGTTAATTTTTGGGCCCTCCTGACTCCTCAAATCCCTGCTCGAAATCTCACTCTTGGGCAGCTGCTCAAAGTCCTTAAACCAATGTCTCTGCCATTTGGTGGAAGAATGTTTAGTGGTCCCAGTTAATTTGATAGCTATGTATTTCTATCACTCACCCAAGGCAGAATGATGTTCTCCGACTATTTTTTCATTGGTCTCATCCTTAAAACTATCACTGAGGAAATGGTTCCCTAAGTAGGTCAAAGCGAGCAGCTCACATATGTCCTCCAAAGTAATAGAACTTTCCCCCCACCTCGTGATAAAAGTATGGGAATCCCTACTCTAATGAGAAGTCAACAACGTAAAACCACGCTCCTGTTTAGAAATAGAGAAAGCTTTGAGGCTGTTAATAATCGTCAGGAGACCAAGTCCCTCAATAACAGCTCTATGTGAAAAAATGGAAGACATGGTCCACCCAGAGACCCCATTCTTCCGTGGCACCCCCACTTGCTTGATCTCAACATTTGAATGGGGAAAGTCACCCCTGTCTACTCGTACCCTAAGTATTGAATCAGGCAAAACAATGGGAAGGTCATATGACTCACCTAGACCCACTCGAAGTCACTCGTTGATCCTAGCCAAAAACTCCTGTTAGAAATTTACAAGAGAAGTCATAAAGGTATCCTCCTTGCCAAAGTAAGAAGCCAGACGATAAAGGCTAAAATCTGTGTGTTAGAGAGCAACAAGATACCCACTTCAGAATTTGAAACAAACCACATACGAGGAGGATGAGGCAGCTCCTGTGGAGAGGATCCCCTAGATGAGGAGGCCCCAGTTGGGGCAAGCACTCCAGCGAGCGAAAAGGTCTCAATAGCGAGGGACCCCCTAGACGAGGAGGCCCCTGTGAAAGATGTGGTGACAGACGGGGAACCCCTCCTCGCACATATCCCAATGGATGAGGAAACCCTCGTTGTAGACACTCAAATAGACGAGGAGATCCCCAAAGAGGGAATCTCAATAGACAATCCTCTAAAACTACCACAAACAGAGTTAAACATTTCAGAAGAAACAGTGGTGGCTCTGGTGGGCAAAACCGTCGAGATAATGACGGAGATGGACATCGCACCCACTAGCATCTCGCTGGTGGCAGTGGCTATGGTGGAAATAGCGTTTTGAGAAGATGAAGAGGACATTTGGTTTGGTAAAAGAAGGAAAGAATGAAGGTGTCTATGGAAGCTTTTGACTGCTTCTCTCTCTCTCCCTCTCTCTAAAGAACTTGGGTTTTAAAAACAAATGAAAAAGTAAAAAGGAAAGAGAGTTAAAAAAAGGGTTTTATACCCTAATAAGATACGCACAGATAGCCAATAAAAAAGAGGATAGAATATTTTATAATGATGAGATGTGTGTTCCTCGGGTGACACGTGCTACCTCGAGACCATAAAAGTAGGATGAAGCGACAAGCCTAATTAATGCAACGGTGATGGTTCATATTCTAAGACATAATGAATCATTGCGTACAAAACCTTTGGTATGATTAACACATAGATTTTTTCATGAGGGGACTAATATAGATGGTTAAACACTTGACAAATCAAAGGCTTGAGCGAGCAGGGCCAATTGGCGAGGAGGGACTCACCATGAGCACCATAAATAATTAGAACTTGGGTGAGGAGGGCTCCAGGAAGGGCTCCTTGCCCCAATTTTCCCAAAGTTCACAGAACTAGAACTTGGACGAGGAGGGCCCCAGGAAGGGCTCCTCGCCCCAATTGTCCCAAAGTTCAAAGAATTAGAATTTGGGTGAGGGGGGCTCCAGGAAGGGCTCCTCGCCCCAATTTTCTCAAAGTTCACAGAATTAGAATTTGGGCGAGGAGGGCCCCAGGAAGGACTCCTCGCCCCAATTTTCCAAAGATCATAGAATTATAACTTGGATGAGGAGTCCTAAGGAAGGGTTCCTCACCCCAATTTCCCCAAAGTTCACAAGATTAGAAATTGGGAGAGGAGGGCCCCAGGAAGGGCTCTTCTTCCCAATTTTCCTAAACTTCACAGAATTGGAACTTAGGCTAGGAGGGCCCTAGGATGGGCGCCTCGCCCCCAATTTTGCCAAAGGTCAAATACTTATAACTAGGGAGAGGAAGGCCCCAAAAAAGGCTCCTCACCTCAATTTGTACAAAGTTCACATGATTAGAATTTGGGCGAGGAGGCCCCCCACAAAGGGATCCTCGCCCCAATGGACTCCAAGTTTGCAGATATTGAACGTAGGTGAGGAGGCTCGCCAGGAAGGGCTCTTTGCCCCAAAATGTCTAGATGTCACAAAGTTGGAATTTGGGTGAGGAGGCCCATTAGAAAGAGATCCTAATCCCAAACAACTAAGAAAACAATGGAAATGAAGTTTGGGCGAGGAGGCCCAGCACAGGTGGATCCTCGCCCCATATATTCAAAAGTCTCAAGAATAAAGTATGAACAAGGAGTCCCACCATGAGGCGATCCTCATCCCCAGAAATCATTCTCCTTACAGAATAGAACCAGTGGGCGAGGAGGTCCACCTAGAGTGACCTCCTCCCCAAGATTTGTTACTCACACGAATGCCAAAGCACTAACATGTTACTTTCTCATACAAGTAGCCTAATTGAGCAAGTAGGGCTCAAAAAGGTACGTTGGGTTCTCTTGGCAGTTTTGGATTGGTGGATGAGAAACAAGGTTTGTTGAGCAAGCTCACCCACTTAGCACTTTAAGATTGACAAAATCTAGTAGATAGATCCTAGGGGTCACCCAGTCCTTACACAGTTCACACCTAGTCACAATTGAAGTGAGGAACCAAGGGGCTACTCATAAGAAATGAACAGTTCATAAAATGATTTTAGAGGAGGTTTTCCTTGAGACCTCTCCTAAAGTTTGTACAAGATTTTAGAGGATGTGGTCCTAGAGGCTCATCCTCAAGTGTATAAAATATTTTAGTGGGGGAGGTCCTTGAGCCCGTCCTCGAGTTTACAAAGTTTATACAACAAGTTATCATTTTAAAAGATATTTACCAAATCATATATTTTATCCTTAAGCGCAGACATATTTGGTTTTTGACTTTGGTTTGCACCAGGTGGCATCTGTCTGAGTGGACATGCGATTTCACATAGATAGGGATAAAAGCTACATAGAAGACATTGTTCCTCACCACCTCCTCAGTTTTGGCTCCCCAAAAGTGCCAACTCTGCCCTAGTGCCCAAGTATAAATAGGATCCCTGAGCAAGGCCAAGTCATATTAATAACTCAGGTCATACCATTACTCTATTAAAATCACCCCAGATACCTAGAGTTCTCTCACCGCTCTCTCTCTAAGTGCTAAGTGCCTTATTCTTTCGCTCCACACTGACAGCCATCATTCTCAGGAGTTTCTCTTGAGAAAAATGTTACTATTATTGTTGTGAATTTCATCTTCTTGCAGGGAGTAGTTCTTCTTTGGTTCCATTTTTACCAAAAGGAGAAGGTTTACCAGGGGCTGCTCTAGAAGTTTTTGAAGGACCTTAAAGATAGGGCCCATTGGAGTGGGTCATGCCTCACCCTTTCCAGTTATTCATAGACGCTAGTACAACTACCCTCCTACAGTCCTATTCAAATACTTGGGAATGTTCTTTACTTTAGTCCACTGATCCTCACCTGGATTATACTAAAAAGATATTAACCACGCCTATAGCAAAGAAGATATCCGATCTAATACACATCATAGCATACTTGAGGTTGCCCACCACCACAAAATAATATATGTTCCTCATTCTCTCTATCTGATCATGTGTCTTACGACACTAAACCTTTAGATAAAAAGATTCCATATATAAAAGAAATATATCCTTTCTTTGAATCCCATATGCTAAACTTTGTGAGAACTTCATCAATATAAGTGGCTTCAGATAATATCAATATCCTATTTTTTGATCCAGCAAAAGCTTAATCTCAAGGATGTGACTAGTTTACCCTACGTTCTTCATATTAACATAACCGAACAAACACACTCTTATGCAAGAGAAAAAAACCACAGTGTTATCGATTATGATAATATTATCCCCATGATGTACCAGAATTAGCACTATGTTTCCGTCATGGTTCTTATACAAACATGTTTTATTCAAACTTTGATCAAAGTATAAAAAAATAATTGCATGATCAAACCGAATGTTCCAATATCTTAATGCTTGATTAAGTTTATAAATGGACCTCTTAAGCATGTATACTGTTCTTTCTTAGCTAGTTTCTACGGAATCCATCAAGTTGCATCACATGAGGAACTCGTCAAGACTATAGTTCAAAAATGCAATCTTAATATTTATTTGCCAAATCTAATAATTGAGATGAGCCGTAATGGATTAAAGAATACGCATATACTTTCATTACTACCAAACATATGGTTTACTCATAGGTAGGTGTGTACATTGGTTCGAAAATGATCTCTTTGGGGAAAATCAAATCCAATCCAGTTAAAATCGGTTTTAGACTATTGCAATCCAATCCAAACTGACCATAAGATAAAATCCAATCCAATCCAGTACAGTCCAATTCTAATTGGACTGGATCATTTTTTAATCAGTTTCGAGTATCTGATTTAGTTCCTAGTTGGAGTTGGATCCAATCCCATTAAATATGATCCAATCAGATCTTATAATTCAATCCAAACTAATCTGTAATATTTTTTAAATTTCAATATATTGGATAAATTATAATTTTTAAAAAATTTAAATTCAATTTACCTCACAAGATTGTTTTCAAATCAAAACTTTTAATATTTGGAAATACTTAAATAAAATACAATTATTTAGTTGTTATTTTAACTAGTACAGTAAAAATAAAAACTTTAAAAACATTCAAATATCCAAGTACTCAACAAACTCGAATTGAGTTTTAATAAAAATAATAAAACGTAGACATTAACCAACTTAAAAAGCATCCATCCCTAATCAATTACATTACTAATTTTTTTCAAGAACTACATTTAAAGATATAAAATTCGAATAAATGACACAATAGAACTAAATACAAATACTAGAGATCCAATTAAAGTATATTACACAACCAAATTCAAATATTAGAGGTTTAATAGATATAAAACTAACTGCCCAAGTAAGTCATCATATTTTCGATCCAAAGATATATCAATTGGCTGACGAAAAATGTATCATCTAGCTACCCAAAAATGATAAAAACCAATTAGCTAGATGCCTAAAAAAAACATTACAACTTGTAACAAAAAGAGTAATCAAAGCTGCCCAAAAAGAATGACAGCCTCTACAAAATAAAACATCACATCCTTGCTACCCATCACACGTGTTTTTCTCCTGCTGTTCTCGCAACCCGTAGCACATTCAAAGACAAAACCATCATTGTAATTAGTAAAAGAATCAATTAGTAATTAAGGAAATTAAATACACTAATCGAAAGTTTTCAAAAATGACATTAATAACTCACTAAAAAGTGACTTCCGTAATTGTCGAAGTGAACGAACCCAAAGCCTCTATATAAAATTAAATAATGAGTTGTTAACAAACCAAATAATAATAAAATAAACCTTAAAAAATTATTATTAAGTATTAATCAAAATTTAACTTGATTCAACCTCTTCAATTTCATCCCTTGATGCACGAAGATCAATTTGAGGCTTTGTATGTATCCAATTTTGTGCCCAAAAAAGGACCTCTATAATCTTTGGAGACTAAGAACTTTGAAATGGAATAATAATTCTACCACCGGTACTAAATGCAGATACATAGGATATTGTAGAGATGAGAATATCTTAAAAGCCTCGTGCAATTAAAGATAAAATTTTTATACTTGGGTTGCATAAACTTCCATCAAACCAATATATGAAACTCGGGATTAGTAGGGTTCTCACATGAATCTATAAATATCGATCCACCTCTGTTTTGCACTCTTTCTCATTGTTGTTTTTCAAAAACTTCATAAACCTAGCATGAAATAATTCATCGACATCAACTTCAGCGCTATCAACCTCAATCTCAATTTCTATTTGATGTGAATTGAAATTTTTACAAGTGCATTAGAGTAAAGCAATGCATAGTGATCATATTATTCGTTCAAATTTCTTCTCACCTTACTTGTCAACTCACTAACCCTATCTTCCCTAAATAAGTCACTCAAATAATAACCTATTTTTTTTCCTTGTGACGTAGATTAAGTAAGACAACAACAAACAACACTGAGTTACTCGTTGTCAAATAACCCCAATATTTTTCATTAATTATACCAATGTTCTCAAGCATTTTCTTTTTAAAAAGATTCCTACTATTAGCCCAATGCCTTATTTGAGTGCAAATCAAAATGAAATATGTCAAGAAAGAATTTGACGTAGAATACTGTGATCTAGAAAAGTTAAGTGTTGCATCATAAAATGTTCTAAAATTTTAATGAATGCACGTCCATTTTCCCAATCTTCAAAATCAGGAGTGCCTCTCTCCATAGACAAGCAAAACTCACAACGATATTGTGAGTCATCTATCTCTAACTGTTTAAACACTTTTTGAAAATTCCAGCCGCCTCTAACATCAAATAAGTTGAATTCCATCTCGTGGGAACGTCTAAGAAAATAAGTTTTTTCGATGATATTAGTTTCTTTTCACAATAAGCCTTAAACTTATCTTACCTCGTCGGGGAAGCCCTAACACATCTTACCACATTACGAATTCTATTAGTAGATTCGTGATATTCTTTCAATCCCTTGGTGACAACTAGATTCAAAATATGTGTACGACATCTCATGTGCATAAAATCACACACACCGAAAAAAATTGCCCCACCCTAATTTTTGGCTTTTGCAGAAAATTATGCAATAGCTACATCATTAGAGCTTACATTGTGCACCATCCTCGTAAAAACATTCTCAATATCCCACCCTAAGAAACACTTATCAAAATATTGACAAACTTTTTCACCTTTGTGGTTTGGAACCTATCAAATACATGTAATTGAGATTTTGCAAAGATGTTCTTTTGTTCGTGATGAGACAAAATCGCTTCCCTGATTTCTTCAATACATCCCTCAACATATTTCTCTCATTTACATTAATTTTAAAGAATAAATGGTGGTGCAAAATACAATTGGAACTCTAGGCTCAAAGACAATAAGTACGCTCCTAAAACTTTCTTTCTCAATTAAAAGACAATTCTTATATAATGAACATTCTAGTAATTACGTCCAACATCAATTGACGCTATAAGATGCGACCACAAGAAATGATCCCCCCCCTATCCATTTTTTTGGTTGGAAGGATAGAATATTTTGTGTTTTTTGTTCCCTATTAGGATAATTGGGGCTTAGATGAGTTAAATGGATAAAAAAATTGACGTTCCATTCTTTTTAATACCACACGCATAATGTTTTCCATAATAATGTGGAATCCATCATTGGATTTTGTAAAAAGATTCCACATGACAGAGGGCTCGGGTTGGTTTTCTTTTACCTTTAATAGTTGTTTCTTGCTAATTCAGTTGTGAAATAGCTTGTTGAGATGTATTTTGTTGATCCAATTGATCAATATTTGACCATTGGGATTGGTAGGATGATCGCTTAAAAATATTCCATTAGTTTCTTCGTTAGGAGCATCTGTATAACTGAAACTGAAGTTTTGAATTAAATTTTACAGACACGATGAGGCTTAAAATTGTACAGCGACTACCCTTTGATGAACAATGTTCTGTATTAACCCTACAATATAAAATACACACAAGAACATATCTAATTAACCAAATGTCTAACTCCAACCACAGGTAAAAAACACATGCACAAAAAAAAAAGCCAAGCTACTACAACATTTCATTCCTACATTTAAATTATAAATAACATTTTTATAACTTGTATCTTCAACTTGAAACTCACTTAAATAACAACGTATTCATATAAACTCAAACATGTCTTGAAAAAGCCAAAAACAAACAAAAAACTTACCAAAATTACACAAAAAAAATCTTCAAGTTAACTCAATCCTTTCAATATTTTTCCTGAGTCCCAACACTTCTCAACAACATTTTTCATCTTATAAAATCACAATCTCAAAATATGAAACCATAAAACCCTAAAATCAAAATTGAATCAAACCTAAAATTGAAACTCAAATCAAACCATTTATGTGCATGTGTGGTTGGAGTGAGAGAAATATATATATATATATATATATATATATATATATATATATATATATATATATATATATATATAGAGAGAGAGAGAGAGAGAGAGAGAGAGATTAAAACTTACGTAAAGAGGTCAGCCCTGGGGGTGGTGTTAGCGATGAAGAGGAGTAGTTGAGTAACGGTGTGTAGAGGTAGTAATGGCATGAAGTGAAGATGGAGAATAAATTTTGCTTAGACTTTAGATAAAAACTTATGGGGGTAAGTAAATGTGGAATTGGTATTGGGGTAAGTTAGGTTTAGGTTGGCTTTGATCCTCTATATCAAGGGGTATGTTAAATTAAAAATAACCATCTAATTGTGTAACGACATGTGGTGTTTATAAAAGGTTAATCGTTTCGATTCAATTTTTAATAAGTTTTCATATATGAAAACCTAAACCGATTCAATTAAATCGATTTTTAGAAATCAAAATATAATCCAATCCAATTTAGGCCTATTTTTAATTGGATTGGATTAGATTGGATAGATCGGTTTCATCGTTTTCATTTGGATTTTGCACACCCCAACTCATAGTAAATCCATTTATTTTAAGAAACACCTTTCGCATCAAGTCTTGCTTTGAAGGTCCTCACTTTCCTATCTATCCATCTTTTTTCTCTTGTATATCCATTTCTATCATAAGGGTTTTATACCAAACCTGATTTGAATACCTCGAATCCATCTCGGTATCCATAAACTTAATCTTGCAACCTTGTTTGTGTTCCTTTGGGATTTAACTTAAATATTCACCCAAATACACAAACATGTCAAGATTTATGTTGACCTTCCCATTGTGAAATGGATCCATTTATGATCCACTACATGTGAGACATGTTTCCTAAATTGCCAGTACTCCCACTACCTCTAGGTAATGATTATTAACATCAAGTTTTATTTCTTCTTATACCCATAGTCTAGAATTACCTGTAATCAGATGTTACCTTGTCATCTCTTATAAGAGTAGCTCCTGAGCACGTGGTTCATTATATGATCCTCTTTTCTAGAACTAAAACATTGGTACCATCAACGACCTTCTCATGAAATTATTTTATTTTTGTGTGTGTGACACCCCCTAAAATCTATAACTAGAATGATCGGTTCTAAATATATATAATATAAGAGTCTAAATAATTTGAATAATTTTAAGCATGAATAAAAATAAAATAAAATAATAACAGTAAAGAGAAAACACTAATATATGAATAAAATAAATAAGACCCTAATACCAATCCCATAAGAAATACAACTCCAACACTGGAATATCATAACTATCTCAAAACATAATATCCTACTTTGAATATAATATCTTAGTGCTCCAATGTAAATACGTCCCCGTAAAATATCTGACTCGATAATTATTGAAATGAAACACAATAAATGGAAACGAGAGTGCATGCCTGAAACCTACATTCTATAGATGAGAGCTCGAACTGAAAGTGAGTGGAAGAGATCAGGGTTGTGGTGGGTGCTATTGCTTAGGACCTGAAAATAAATTTCTATAAACATGATTAAACCTAGAAAGCCTCCAAAGACTAAGCATTTTAACCAAAGTTGGACCACAATAATAATAATAATGCATCTTCCTCCCATATTTGATTTGTTTTTAAGTTAAACCAACCTAAAAAACCTAAATATAGCATGCAAGTCTAAACCCAATCCCAAGTAACCCTATGGTATATAATTATAAATCTTTCTTAATTATTGATAATTATAAAATTCCATAATCTTATAACTAGAATTTACATTGCATGTATAATCATAGTATAGGAAGTAGAATCCCATGAGTCCAATGTCCACACATCCCTTCTCACATCCAAATAGATGGGCTATGCAAAATCCCTCACATAAATGGTACGAAAGTCTATCTCTATTGCCTTTAGGGATCACTTCTGCGTACTAAATATAGTTATAGGCAGTCCAAAACTTATAAACTAAAAGCATCGACAAGGGATAATCACTATGCATTCCCATCTATTGCATGACCTACATACCCATGTTTATACGATAGAACTCTCTAGTTTACTCTCACCCAAAACACATGTACATAAGTCATAGGATCGGGGTAAAAGGACCAAGGTAAGACCATCGCTATCACCTAAGTACTAGAACTATCCACTTCATACGTGCCCCATCAAAATCCCTTCTAGAATGTCCTCCATGAGCACTCACATATCATGGTATGATTGCACATAAAACAAATACAAAAAATCTCACGGATTACTAAAACTACCATAAGTCTTGTATTAGTTATCGCTAAATAATTAAGGATTAATGATCAAACTACCAAAAAGTCATTCGAACCAACCCACTAAGTCGTTTGAACGATATCAACTATGTAGTACAAACGACATCCCAAGTAATTCAAACCAGAATACCCACGTCGTTCGAACCAGTACACCATATCGTTCTTATGAGATTTCTAATTTGCTTCGAATGACATCCTAATCTCATTCTTACGAGATTGACACAATGTCCATCTTCTCCAAATTCTAAAAATGACCATTAATAACAAAATCCTAGATTTCCATCCTCCTTCAAATATAAGTTGTCTATCAATAATACTAACATATAACAACAAGTTTTAGGTGATTATAAGAAGGATTTACACATCAATTTTAGATTATATGTTTTAGAACCTCAAGTACATAATTCTAACAAATTCATCTGAGATTCGATTCAATTATAAATTAAACATTAAGGCATTTATAGATATTAATATTATGATTTGGAATTCAAAAAATATAATCTGATTTCATGAATAATCTAAGAGATTCAAGATCGAACTACTCTCGTTTCATAACATGTGATTACGGTTAATTTATCAAATCTAATTACAAAAATTAGGTTTTTAAATGATTAAAATAAGAGTTCAACAAGTTTTGATCTAGATTCCAATGGCTACTATTATCATAACACAATCCCAAAAAAATTCTTAGTTGATGTACACTTACCTTAGATCAATTGATGGAATCAAAGTATTAAAAACCTATAAATCCTCTTCAATCCTTGGTGCCTTGTCTCCCAAGATCTTTCAGGCTTTCTCAAATGACTTATGAGTGTTTTAGATTTTTCTAATTAAGCTAATAAGAGTGGTACGGAATTAAGCCTATGCCTAATATTATCCATAAACCAATAATCCCAAAACGTGATCCAAACATTCCTAAACTTAGCTCAAGCCATAAACCAACTCAATAAAATTAAATCCTACTATTTTAAGTCAAAAATGGAATTTGAAGCATCCCAAAGTCAACATGAAATAAAACAAATTCTAATAATCTAATTATTTTGCAAAATTATATTATAAGCTGATACAAGTCAATGAAGTTAAAACTTAATATTAACGTGCCACTCGGCATTATATGAAACTACTTTACGATTGGTGGGACCCAATACCGAGGGAATAATCGAGAAAAGTAAACCCCAGACACCTATTCCCTGATCATTTCATAGACACTCATAAGACTAAATCACTTAAATATTTAAGTAATGTAATATCGTTCATTATGTTCATTTCCCAAAAGTGTGAATTCATGTAACAACATATACAAGTATATTAAGTGTCATATCACATGTCATGACAGTCAAATAAATAATTAATTTTGCAATTTATGTATGAAAAAGTGCGATGATATCGATTATTTGTTGGATTCATAAATTTTCAATTTAAAACTTATTTAATTAGAGTATATCTTAGATCCAAATTAATTCCAATTTTATTTAAACCCTAATCATGCATATATGTGAATAATATTGCCATCACAAACAATCACAAAATGCTGGACAAACAGATTTCAAGAAAAAATCCCTCGAAAGGGAAAAAACTTTTCTTTCGATAAATGTTTGCAAATCGCAACTTACAACACACTTACAGAAATATGCAATGAATCTATCGTAGAAAACCCATATATACCGCAACCTAGATTAGCATTGGGCTCCCATAAGAAGCCACAATAATCGTAACTCTATCTCCAGTAAGGAATACCCTCGAGTCTCCCCAACTGACCGCAGTCGTCAGTAAACAACTCCCTCAAGAGCTACCAATCCAGTAGTAGAGATGGCACTCCACAAGAATAAACATCAATAGATTTGATTTGGGTTACACAAAAGATTCACAAAATAATTGTGATGTTTTGGTGTGAATCAAACACATAAAAGACCTAAAAATGAAGATTAAAAGTTTGTGTATCAAAAGTCTTTATGAATAGATGAACTTGAACTTGTTCGACGGTTGTAGCGGTATATGATATATCCTATGTAAACTATGGAGAATGAAAATTATGTCCTTATAAATCATCCCCTATGTCTATGTCAGTACAAAATAAAAATATCTGAATTATCAAAATAAAAATTTGTATGAAAATCTAATACCTTCCCATGCAACCTAAAAGCGAAAAGGTATTAAAAATTTAAGTCTTCAAATTCTTCAAAAATCTTCAACTTTGACATATTCAAATCTCCAACGTTTATTTGTCATCATCAAGGTGTGAAAAAATAATGATCCTCTCAAAATTTGTACCTACACACATGAGACAAGAAAAAAATACCTTCGTGACGTACCGAAGTTTGAAATGATATAAATATAAATCAAATCAAATATCAAATCTCCCCCATAATTCAAAGTCTCACTCCCCCATAATTCATAATTTGTTCTCCCCCTTTTTATTTATCTAGAAATAGATAAGGAAAAGAAAAAACCAAATAAATACAGAGTGTCATGACATCAAAGTAAATCATCACGAATAAATCAACTATGCTCATGAAAGGATAAAATCCAAAGTATTCACAAACTCTTTTTGATTTTTTTTTTCAAATTTTTCAACAAATCAAATTTCATAAAAACAACATACACCATGAATTTACTCTAAAATAACCAAATCTTGTAAACAGAATGAATGGGTGTGAACAAATTCGATAGGAAGATCAATGCAATCAAACATAACATATGTGCATGATGAATATGGATACTCCTAACGAATGAAATCAAAATCATCCTTAGGTGTAAAACCATTGAATTCTTATGACATCGACTCAATTAATTCAACACATCAAAGTCAAATATGATTTTCACACCAATAACGTTTAAAACTATGTAATGCTCTTTCAAGACTTTTTTAGGACGTGCAAACCCATTGATATATTTCCAGCCAAACACCCTCATAAATGATCAATCTTTTATTTTTCTATATCGGTGATCTAAAACCTAATGGCACCTTTTTAGAATATTTATATTTTTATTGCCTTAATTTTTTCTCGTGCTCTTTTCAAATGGTGACTTTCACGAGGTGATTATTATTCACTTGCATCCCTTTCCCGTGTTCACTCATCATTTTTTCAAATGCTAAACAAATTCCTCATAGGCAAAGGTTCTTACATGTACCACTTTCATTGTTAATTTTTATCTCATATAGTTCATTTTAAAGACAGGATTGATGTGATAGACAAACACAATAATCCAATAAATTGGTGCACATGTGAATTAAAGGAAATTATGATTCAAACATCTAGGAAGTAATAACTAATCACATCTCCATGACTACAAACATTATAAAGTACAAAATGAATTGATTTTGCATCTCAAATCACTATCAAATAGTCATATGGATATGGAATGATGTTGTGACTTGGTCATCCTAAATGTCCATCCATAAACGGTGTAAACAAAATACAAAAATCTTTGTCTTTTTTCAAAAATTTAATCAAAACTAAAATGTTTTTTGGTTTTTTGAAAAATATATCAAAATTGGAAAAGATAAATACAGAAATGGTACACACTAGATATAGGCATAGAATATCATCATGAAAATCATCCTATGCTAGAAAACAAGTCTAAACCTCAACCGTTAGGTGCAGAGGTGTTTTCCAAAGGTGGTGACATCCTATGAAAAACATCAATAAAATCTTGTGAAGTCTTAAATAAAAACTTAACTTTCTCTTGAATATGTGCAAACTCTCTTATGTAATCTCCCAGAGAAGGAAACATATCATGTGTGGGTGCATGTGTGGGAAAAATGGCAAAGCTCTATATGAGACACTAACCAATTTAAAACAAAATTTCTTAAGGTGTACTTTCTTTTTATAATGGGAGAAAACATACATGGGGAGTGTGAACAACTCTCCTAAAACGTCTAGGACGCACTCTCTTATCGGGTAACGGGCGCCTAGGTGGGTTGGGTTGAGTGCCATATGGATCTATCACAAACTCAGGAATCAGCTCGGGTGAAACATGAGAAGTGGACGCACCATCATAATCTATTCCTAGTCTCTCAACATTACCTAAAGAGGAATCGAGGAACATCTTATCAACCTTATTAGATGTATCCTCTATAGTGACCTTGACCTCCTTAGCGCGTTCGAGATATCTTTTTAGTTGTAACATGGGCTTCAAGTTCACTATTTTCCCAACCAACGACGATCAACTGCTCATTCAAACAAACCTTCTCCTTCTCGAGTTGACTCGCCGACGCCTCAAATCCCCTCAAAACTTCTATCTCTCTCTCCAAATTTAACACCTTAAGATTTAGGTCTTTATTCAACTTTTTAGTCTTTAATGTCTCGGCATAAAAATCTCTAAACGGTTATTGGAGATCGCCTCCACCCTCACTCTCACACTCAGTCAAAACACTCAAATAATCATCGAGGCTCTCACGTACACAAGTATCCTCATCTCCATGGGACAAAATAGGTGTTCTCACTTGACTTGCCATAAAGGCGACACATATACTAGGTGATGAGTCATCCCCGGGATCATTCACTTCCTCATTATTATCACTAAAAGCTATTGGCATAGCAATTTTTTTGCCCTTTCTCTTTAGCGTAGTGGGACATTCAAACACTTTGTGCCCTCTGCCCTCACACTCAAAACATCTCTCCTCTTCCTCTTTCTCACCGCTCTCATTGGCATCTTCTTGCTTTTTATTTTACTCAAAAAACTTTTTATTGGAAGAATTTTCTTTAATAATTTGAGAAACTTTTTAAAGGTTTTAGCAAACATGGCCACATCATCAATAGTAAACTCTCCCCCAGACTCGGAATCACAAAATCTCTCTTTATTTTTGTTCTCTTTCTTCCTAGACACTTACTCACTATTCTTAGATGTTCCTTAAGTACAATCCTTTTATCCATAGGCTTAATGGTTTTGGGAAACATGTCGATCTCATAAGTTTGAAGGTCTCTAACGAGTTATTTTAACTTAAGTGTATCTAATATCCCCAAAGAATTTAAAACAGTGACCTTAGGTATAAAACGGGATGGAAATGACCTCAAAATCTTTTTGACAACTCTCGTCTCGTCAATTTTCTCACCAAATTAAAACTTATGTTGACTATGTATGACAACCTAGCATAAAACTCGTCACAACACTCAGACTCAGACATCATAATTATCTCAAATTAGGTGGTCAAATTTTGCAACATAGATGCCTTAACTACGTTGGTACCCTCATATGTTAATTATAGGATATCCCATGCATCTTTAGATGTGGTGCACGTCATAATATGGTAGAACTCGTCAGGGTTGACGGCTCCAAAAATAGAGCTAAGGCCATGAAAATTAAAATTACTCCATCTAAAATCTTCCTCAGTTCAGTGCGACACAGGTTTGGGAGAAGTGACATTATCAACGGTGATAGTAGGAGGAGTCAACCCTCTTCTACAAAAAATCCAGACACATTCATCAATAGATTTGAAGCCAGATTTTATGAGGGCTTTCCAATAGGAATAGTTTGGGCCATCAAATATGGGTAACCGATTATATAAGTTTTCCATCGAAAAAATTGCAAAATTTTTCAAAATCAAATTTTAAAACAAAATCGATATCGCAAAAAAATTGCGAAAAAAGAATCACTCAATAAAATATAGTAACCCGCTTTGATACCAATTTGAGAAGGTAAAAACTAGCTTAAAACTCTTATACAAATTTGAGAATGTGCAGTGATATCGATTACTTGTTGGACTCGCAAATTTCCGATTTAAAACTTATTTAATTAGAGTCAGTCTTTGATCCAAATTAATTCCAATTTTATTTAAACCCTAATCATGCATCTATGTGAATAATCTTGCCATCACAAACAATCACAAAATGCTGGACAAATAGATTTTAATAAAAAATCCCTCAAAGGTGAAAAACCTTTTATTTCACTAAATGTTTACAAATCAGATCTTACAACATAGTTACAAAAATCTACAACGAATCTACCACAATAAACTCACATAGACCACAACCTAGATTAGCAAAGGACTCCTATAAGAACCTATAATAATCGCAGCTCTATTTTTCAGCAAGGAACATCCTCAAGTCTTCCTAAGTGACCACAGTCGTCAGCAAGAAACTCTCTCAAGAGCTACCAATCCAGTAGTAGAGATGGCACCCCACAAGAACAAACTTCAATAGAAGTGATTGAGTTTCCACAAAAGATTCACAAAATAATTGTGATGTTTTTGTGTGAATCAGACACATAAAATCCCTAAAAGTGAAGACTTAAAATTCTGCAGAAAAGCAGTTTTCATGTATCAAAAGTCTTAATGAAAAAGGTCTACACAACAGGTATTTAGAGATGAACAAAAAAGTTAAGGCGGTGCACGTCGTTCTAACGACTTCGAACGACATCTTCATGTTGTTTGAACGACATCTCATGTCGTTACTAATGACCTTACAAATGAAAATTAAAAACATAAAACAGTATGCTTTCATTTGAAGTAGTAAAGAAACGACCCTTCGAGCGACCCTTCAAACGAAATTGCCCATCGTTAGAATTAGTCGTTTGAATGACATTGGCATCTCGTTTGAACGACAGGAGAGATAAAATTTTATTTTTAAAAGCTCACCTACAGGTCTTGAAAAATTATTTTGACTTAGAAAAAATGCTTCATTTTGTTTTAAAATAGTTTCAAAAATTATCCCAATATAAATGTAAACCATTTACGAAACTTAAACACGTTCTATGTGAAGTTGTACCTCATGTCGCGCATGTATTGAAGACGCTTGAAATTTTGATCTGTCTTTATGAACTTATGAACTTGAACTTCTTCGATGGTTGCAACGGTATACGATATATTCTATGTAAACAATAGACAATGGAAATTATGTCCTTACAAAATAAATCCATTGAAAATATGGGGTATTACATTTCCCCCTTAAACAAGGAATTTTATCCTCAAAATTCGATTAATATAACTGAATTAAAGATCTAGGGATACGTCGGACACATGGAATCCTCTCTCTCCCATGTAGATGCACCACTCTAGCATCCCCGGTGGACTCTAACTAATGAATTGACCTTCGATCGTAAAGTTTGCTCTCTCCGATCAAGAATGCAATATGATCGATCGTTATAGCTCAAGTCTAGATTCAAATCAATCCCATCGAGATCGATGCGTTGATGCTAACTCAGCCCTTAGGTGTGACACCCCGCCTAATTAAATATCGGGCGATCACTCCTTTATTAAATTAAAATCAAGGTGAACAGTTGGTTCATTCTTAGCATCACTGTCGCAAAAATAACTTTTCCAATTAAACACCCTAAAAATAATTAAGCTAAGTGTCAAAACCATTTAAAACCGTATTTCCATTTTATTAAATCCAATTATAAAACCTTTAATCATTAACATGTTAAGAGTCACACATTAAGTACAAGAATAAAAATAAACATTCAATAGTTAACCATAAATAACAAATCCCAACTTTAAAGCACTAAAGGAAAACATCCTAATAGTAATAAATCCCGAAATAAAGATGCTGAAAGTAAAAGAATTACAATCTCTGACAATACCAACTAAATAATGGAAAAGGGAGACACATGCCCCACTGAGTGAAACTCAACTAGAAGTGGAGTCAACAATGAAGTCGTCAAGGCAAGGGCCTGTAACTCCCACAGAAACTACAACGCGTTCCATTCCAATAATCCTAAGCATGACGCCCCTGTGGCTGGGCACCTGTAGTACATATATATATACACACAAGAGAAAGAGATAATAGCAAACGGGTCAGAGCCCGAATGTAAAACAGTTTTAAAAATAGTTAGCAAGTATTTAAAATGTTTACCGGCTAATGCAACAGTCATATTAGTATGCGACACTCTCTTGAGAATTCTCACCTCTCATCTAGTGTGCACGTCTACCGTACTAATGAATCCCATATATCTCTCTAACTTATTCCCCATAAATTTTAATACCTGAAATTAAGGTTATGGTATTCACTTTAGGAAAATCTATCTCTTCAAGATTTCTTACGTAATTTAGAATAATTTCGTATCATTATAATGTTTTCGAATACTTATAGTGTAGCTGAAGAATTTATACATTACTTAACTACTATTTCGCTCAGTAGAAAGTTCTCATATAGATATACGTATATATATTAGTACCACAGATAATATATAGACAACCGGCACCCCACATAAAATCTATGGTGCAAAGTTTTAATAAATAAGTATATATATACCAATCACTCATATAATATATATATACTAACGGCACCCCACATAAAAACTATGGTGCTGGCATACTCTGCTATAAAGTCCCTGTATCACACATACTTAGGGAAATGCTAGTTCGGAATGACTCTCGAACTGCATTAACACAAAACACGAACAACTGGGGGCGAAGCATTGTTCCAAGTCCTAAGAGGTTAGCACATACCCATGCTTCTCTTTGGACCGTCTGAACTATCAATCATATAGTCTGTACCTAGGAAATACTATGTTCTAGGGTACAAGTCAATATCCCCCATAAAGGATCATCGAGATAAGACTGTCCCAGTGCAAAAACCCCCGTGATAGCAAGTAGCCCGGGTATAATTTTTACACAGAAATAGTATATGCACAATCACACTGTCATATATAAATATGTATTCACATCCACATTATTAAATTAGGTACTCTCACGACCCATAATTATTATTATCCGTTATTACACATTTTACTCAATTATCTCGTATAACGGACTCGTTCATTTTATTCTCGTAATTAATTTATTCTGAACTCACTTCTCGTCACTCGAAGTATTCTCTTTATCTAAGTACAATTTCAGTAGGCCCTCACTCGCCTTCTAATCCAACTTCTTAGACATTTCGATTATTTAATCAACGCATGTATGCTTTCTTAAGTATGAATGTCTCCCCATTTACCCATAATTTGCCTTCACATTAAAGTTCCACTTAACGGGGTCTATCTTGACCCTACTGGTCCTTTTTATGTCCCATTATGTTCTAGCGACCCAAATCAAGGTTTACTACGCATAAAATCGGATTAAGCTAACATGACCAAAAATGTAGTTTTCCAGGAGGGGTCGATCGATCGATGAAAGGGGGTCGATTGATCGATCCATCGATCGATCGATGCTCTGGGCTCGATCGATCGATCAAGAAGTTATGCAGATTCTGCAGAAAACCCAGTTACGGGATTCTCACCACAAACTCCTCCAAATCATCATGTTACAGTCCCAAACTCTCATAAATTTATACCACAAACGTCCTAAACCCAAATGGACGATATTTAATGTAAAGCATGCGAGTTTTCATCAAGATTCATGGATTAAAAGTGCCCAAATTTATAAAATTCTCATGAACCCTAAAAATTTATTTAACTTAGTTCAAACCATTCTTTCTCCTGAAATTCTACTTCTAATTCATCATAAATCCGTGGTTAAACCTCTACATATGAAGGGGGTTTCCAGATTATCAATTATATCTCTAAAACATGAAATTTTTTAATTTCCAACATGGGTTTTCTTTCAAGAACAGTAATTCTAGTCAACCCTAGACTAATATAAAAGGGTGCATTAACTTGATTAAGCAAGATAGATACTTGCTTGGAAATTTAACCTCTGATTTGTGGACGAAAAAGGTGTGGTTGTGATCCCCTTCGCACGATCTACGATTTGGCGGTGACGGCGGTGCAACCGGAGGTGTTCTTGGCCTAGAACTCTTGGAGAGCTTCTCCTCTTCCTCTCCAATGGCCATAATTAGTTTTTGGTTATGTTAACCCTAGAAGATAACACTTTCCATCTGATATAACCCTATAAAATTCGTGGATTTAATTACCCATAATTATGAAATGTCTAAAACACCCTCTCGGGGTACTAAATAGGCCTAAAAACCCCCCGAGACCCAAACTAACCCCCCGGGTATACTTTTCTGACTATCTCGACCCTCCCGGACACTTTGGTGCACTCAAAATGACCATACGAGCAACTTATAATTTATTCACTTTTATCAATCAACATTTAGTCCCGACACGACACGGATGCGTCCCGACTTAAATTTCCATAATTGCCATATTATTCACACGTGACAATTTTATAAAATAAATCTCATATATTACTATACTCATCCAGTAACATTCAACAAATAACAAATTTCCAATAATTACTAACTCTCGTCACGCTAGTAAATATTTAAAACAACATTCCGGATTAAAATTTAATTAATTTATCTCAATTAAATTTAATAAATCCCTAAATTTAAAAGTCATAAAAATACGGGGTATTACATTAGAAACTTCCTTAACATAGATGATGATACGAGAAATCGTCCACTTATCATTCTCGCATCAGCAAATCACGAGTAAAGTGCGTAATAAACAAGTAAAGCAAGTAAATAGAAAGAAGACACGATATAGAGTGGTTCAGCCTTTAAAATAGGCCTACATCAACTGTGTTGCTCTGTTCTCATTATATGCTTTGCATTGTACAATATAATCGTGCCTAAAGAGGCGTACAAGTATGAGAATAAAGGAGAGTACATGGCAGTATTGAGGATTCCGATTTTCCAGAGAGGTGGCTGTGATGTAGATGGGTGGTCTCCAAGTCGTATGTTAAGGTTGTGCAGAGAGAATCTGTACTGTAGAATCTGCTCGGGTGATGGGAATCTCCCTTCCTTAAAGGTGTGATCCTCTATTTATAAGAGGTATGTGTGCTGTGTCATGTGCCCTGAGCACGTGACATATATCAAGTCTGGAGTAGTTGCGAATATGGGGGATGCGGCATTTAAGGCAAGCAGTGTTGTACTATGGCACTGGAGACTGTCGCGCTCTGTACTGAGTAGTACCACGGCTTCTTCTTGGTGAACCATTGCTTTGTGCCGCACCGTGATAGCTATCTCTGTGGCGTTTGGTTGGGGGCCGCGCCCTATGATGAGGAGGGCCGCGCCCTATGATGAGGAGGGCCGCGCCCTATGTTTTTGAAGGGCCACACCCTCTATGTGGTATCAGGTATGGCCGTACCCTGCATGTGGAGTAGAATACCCTCTGTGTCAGGGTGCTATATTTGTACTATCAATAAGCCCCCAAGTCGTAGTGCCAAGGGAAATCAATTGGGGTTACGGCTTAGATCAGTCTGCTTAGGTGCCACGGTGCCTCCAAAGCGACAATTCGTCTTCCGCGCTCTCTTATATAAATTATTCCTGGCCGTGGACTTCATTACGTTTCCAAAACTTTGAGAGCAAATCAAGAGCGAACCTCTGCGTGTCCATCTTTATTCACTTTTTGACGACCCTTAGTGGCTGTGTGTGGCGATTCCAAGGTGGTATGAGGCTGAGCATCGCTGATTTCTTCATTTCCGGGTAACTTTTCAACCAATCTCTGTACATAGTTTTCATAGCTCGCACTTCTTCTTTGAATATACAAACACATGAGCTTCTGCCTTTGCTTGATAAAAAACTAGGTTTCAATTTAATAATCAATAATTGTTAGGATCCATCTTCATATGCTGAACTGAACCCCTGATCCTCGAAATGCCATGAAAATCATATAACTGTTCTTTTTGTTCATAGTCAAACTCTTCATATTCTGCGAATTTGATCTTAAAATGATTAAACGTTAGATACTCAACTGTTTAAAAGAGAGGCCGCGGCATGATAGAATTTCAATAATTTATTCCCTTCAACTGTTGTGGTCTTTATCTGCGGCATACCGTGGGCGATGGTCACGTCCCTTAAATTCTAGGATTTATCCCCTATGACACTTTAATGAATATCCACTCCTTCTGCCACGGCGGTGGAGTCTTTTAAGATGATCACCACCCTAGTATTTTTGAATAGCCTTCAAACCTTCATGAACCAAATACCCATCCAACTTAAATAATTGTATTTGCTACTAGAATCTCTTGAATAAACTTTTAGCAATTTTAGTAATGGCCGTGGCCAAGAGTCTCTAAATCAATTTGAGCATATATCTGCGGCAGTATATGTTCCCCTGCTGATTTAGGAGATTGCCGCAGCTAGTAGGGCCAGAGGACGATCCATTCGGTTCAAGTAGTAGAGCTGGCCCATTAGTAATTATGTTAGGGAAATAATTTCCAACAAATACACTATTTATATATAATCTTCCTATGGCTTCTTGAAGTCTTTTCCAAACCATACTGGCTGCGGTGCTTAACTACGAACTCTTCTTTTCAGGTACTGCTGCAGCCATATAAGATTTGACCCAGACGAGTTTCTGAGAGGCTTTTGGGCAAAGCACTTCGGAACCTCTCCTTTTGAACTCACTTCCGTGCCCCCTCTACGATCAATAGGGCCTTGCAAACTAAAGGATTTCCCAAACTGCGTGATACTAGACTCAGACTCCGCGGACTCTTGGTCTGGGAAGGATTTTCAATCCGCGCCTATGGAAGAAGAAGCGAACTCGAGTACTCATCCAATGGGTGAAGGAGATGATGCCGCGGTAGTTAGAGATAACCAAGTTGGTACATCTGGGAGGGCTGAGAGACCCTTAGCTGCACTTGATATTCGCGGGGCCATGACCCAAGATTGGGTTAAGCAGGTGGCTGAGGCCTTAGAATTTCCAGAAAATTTTATGTGCTCGTCACCTGCTGCAAACCAAAGACCTGGCACGATTCTAACCGATGATGGAATTTTCTTCCCACTCCATGCCTTTATTTACGGGCTGCGACTGCCTATTCCAGTCCCCATCCGTCGCCTTTTTAGACAATGAAACTGGCCCCAGCCTAGTTGGATCATAATGGCTGGAGAGCCATTCTTTTCGCGGTTGTCCTTTGGGAGAACCTATTCAAAAATGACATCACTCCCACAGAAGTCTTTCACTTCTACCGCCCAAAGGAGAACTCAGTGAAGTTCACGGGTTATTACTATTTCTCTGTCCGCGGCAGGGACGAGACCCTTTACACTGAAAGGCCGACCGGTGTGAAGAACTGGAAGGGAAATATTTTTACATCTCCAGCGAAGGCTGGGAGATTCACCCCAAGGAGAATGAGAGGGAAAGGTCATATAGAATGACGCGACAATGGCGGTCTCCCTCTAAATTAGGTATTAAGACTATAGCCGCGTCCTTTCATCATATTTTGTAAATTAACTTCCACTAACCTTTACATTTTCTTTTCTGCAGCTCTTGACAATTTGCATTTGAACAAGAGGTAGGAGAAGAGAGTCGCTGAGGCCGCGTCAATTCCAGCTGATCGTAAAAAGTTCAGCACTCTTGTCACATCAGTGACCATATTCGAAGCAGGGTTTTTCCCCAATAAGTCCATTCCTCAACAGATGGCCGCAGAAGCTCATATCCTGACCATCATAATTTTATTTCGCGGTTACTTATTTTCTTAAATTCCTTTTCCAATATTTTCTATTGTTTTTATAGGTGAGGAAGTTGACAGGGAATTGCTGGCCGCATAATTGGCGGAAATGGACGAGGACGCAGTCGTCCTAAACAACACTGCGAGGAGCAGAAAGAGAAAAAGGTCCAAAGCCAAGGAGCCGGCCGAGGCTCCTTCTGCAGACAAAAATACACCGGCCACGGACTCTACTCCTGCCGCGGAGAAAATTGTTGTTCCCGCCCATCCAAAGTCTGAATTTGATGACGATATTGGGGCCAACCTAGCTGCGACAGGTTTGACATCTGACGATGTCCCTCTAGATACAACTTCTCCACCGCCACCACCTGTTGTTGAAGTAAATGCAAATCTGGCACCTCCTCAGTTCCGCGGTGGATCTGGTCCCGACGGTAGACCACGGCCCCAATTGAGGCAGCCTAACCCATAGTCTTTATGGGACACTACAGCAAAGGCTTTGCGAAGAATTATTGATGCCCCGGACCTGAATAGGTTAGTGGGTGTAGACCACAATGACTTGGAGGATTTTGGTCTTCATAGCCTTCTGAGGGTAAGTTCTACCATTTTTTAATTTTACTACCGACTTTTTTCCTCCCATATATTTGCTTCTAACTTGTTCTATTACAGGCCGCAAATGTTATGGTGGCTCTGAAGAGGAAGTATGAAGCCCTTTAAAAACTAAAAGAGGCTACGGATAGGGTTCATACTTCTGACTTGGAAGCGGCACAGACCTCGTCTTTTGAAGCTGGCAAGAAGCTTACTGTCGCGACTCTTCAGGCAACCCACATGGACTTGGAGAAAGCAAACATGGCGAGGGAGGAGGCTGAAGAGAACTTCAAATAGGCCACGGACTCTCTCAAAGCCTCACAGGCCCAAACTGTTGAAGCTGCTCGTGCTGAGGAAATTTTAAGTAACAAGCTCTCCCTCCTCCAGAAGAAGAATGAAGAGCTAGAGGCAAAGTCTGCTCAAGAAGCCCAAAAGCATGCCGCGATAATAAAAAGATGGAGGCTGATCATGGCGATGACCTCCAGCTGTCCATAGACCACACGGTAGAGTCATTCAAAGGCTCCAAGGACTTCTTCCTCATCAACAATAGGGCTTACCTCTGCGGCTATCAGGAGCTTCGGTAGAGATTCATGAAAAACTTCCCTGAGGCCAAGGATTCGGTTCTTGCTTGGAAACTCAGTGATGATGAGCATCAAGAATGCATCGCTGAGCTTAAGGTCGCGAAACTGAGAAAGAGAGGCTGAGGGCTGTTCAAGAAGCAGCCGCAACAGCCGCGAATGGAGAAACTGAGACAGTCGCGGACGGCGAGGAAGCTGATAAGAATGATGATGCAGCTTCTTGAACTTGTATTTTCTCATCATTAATGCAGGGTTGCGTCCCTCCTTCTAATTTATTTCTATTGTGGATGCGACCTACTTTTCTGTAAACTATTAATATCAAGGCTACGACCATATTTGATTACTTTCAAGTCTTTGTTCTATTACTTTGCTTGCTTTAATGAATGGTTGAACGTAACTAATTTTAATATTTGAAAATGCATTCTTTATTGGATGAACACAATATTTTTAGTCCGCAGATAGAATGTGATTCCTTCATAGGATGATTATTTACTAATGTCCGCGTCCACATAAATAGTGTAATGTTACCTTCTGAAGTATAGGCCATGGGCTGCGCTGTTTCACATGGCTACTGTGAACGGGCCGCAACCCTTTCACCATTTTCAACATTCAAGTTGAATATGGTCGTGTCCTCTTAAGCTATTTCACTTGATGGACGTAGACATGATTGTAAGGCTGCGACACTCTAAGTACAAGGATCTTCGCAGGCTGCCTTCATTGCACTTGGTTGCCTGAACTGCTTAGTTGTTGTTATCCCATAATAAATATGGAACATGTAGAGAAGGAATTTCTTCTAGTGCTTCAATTTCCAAATCACCGTGCCAGAGAAGAACGACTTTTGGGATGTTATACCTTTTCTAATTTTCCCAGTCTTGATACAATTGATCCTCTCCTGCAGTGGTATTTTACATTGAAGCTTTCTCATGCTTTAAGATGCCAGTGCCTCAGCACTTTCATGAATGAATGTCTCCTGGAGATCTGCAACCATATCGGTGGGCTGCAACACATTTCTGGTCCTTGCCTCTGAGAAATGTGCCTCTGTAGACATACATGGTATTTTCAAGCCTTCCCGGACCGGGTTATGTTATTAAGCCACCCACAGCTAAAATATAGGATATTTTCAAGCCTCCTCAGGCTGGGTTATGTTATTAAGCCACCCACAACCAATATATAGAATATTTTCAAGCCTCCTCAGGCTGGGTTATGTTATTAAGCCACCCACAGTTAATATATAGGATATTTTCAAGCCTCCTCAGGCTGGGTTATGTTATTAAGCCACCCACAGCTAAAATATAGGTAGTTTCAAGCCTCCTCAGGCTGGGTTATGTTATTAAGCCACCCACAGCTAATATATAGGATATTTTCAAGCCTCCTCAGGCTAGGTTATGGCTAATGATGCATCCCGAGAACTGAGAATGGACGTTGTACGCCCTCGTGACTAATAAAAGCTCCTTGAATCCTCATATGCTCTCGTGAATATGATCATCGTACGATAAGATATAGTTGCACATCGTGAGGGGAACTTCTGAGCTAATTAAGATCGCAATCCGTCCATAGGTGCATCCCGAAATAATAATAATCTTCCGAGATAATTTGTTATTCTTCCTTTGGAATCTGTTTAAGACAAAAGGTCTTTTTGTGAGATAACAGATTATGAAAACAGGAGAGAAATCAGATATGGAAAAATTTGCTAATTTTATAACTATTCATATATATGATTTTGTAGAGATAACACAAAGTTTGTTTTAAAACAACATCAGCGGAAGTTGTCATTGTAAAGTAGGGATAGAGGGAACATAAGAAGTAAGCATGAAAAATGGGCATGTGTCCAGCGAGATTGGGCTGCATCCCCTAATCATCTTTGAGGAACCTCCTCAGCATCCCTTGTCCAATTAGCCTTTCAATTTCATCCTTCAGAGGATAGCATTGCTCAGTTTCATGGCCATGGTCCTGATGGAATTTGCACTAGGTAGCTTTGTTCCTCTTATGGGGTGGAGCTCTCAGCTTTTCTGGCCACCTCAATAGCTTTTCCTTTTTGATGGACTCAAAGATATCTTCAATTGGGAAGGTCAACAGAGTGTAGGCACCCGATTTCTTCTCTGCATTCTCCACTCTCCTTTTTTGGCTTCTGCTGACTGATTCCGCGGCTCGACCCTCTTCAACTGTCGCAACAGCAAATGCTGGGGAAGTTATTTCCTTTGGTGCCGCACCTATATTCTGAGAGGCCGCGGCCTCTAGCATTAGGACCCTCTGAGTTAGATAATTGACCTGGGTCTGAAGTGAGGCATGGCTGTCATAGAGATGGTTAAGGTGATTATACAGCTGCACAATCTCATTTTTGACTTCTGTGCTCTGGATGGATTCTCCTTCCATTTCTTATTTTGTTAGTCTTTATAAAGTATATAGAATCTGAGACAAAACTAACAGAAGTGAGTAATCACAGAAATATTAGGAAGCAGTGTTTGCACTTCTTCATGATATGCTGACGAGGTCGCGGCCAGTATGGCACATAAGTGCACTACCGCAGCCCTTGAATGGTATTCACCAAGGTTGATCTGAAGGCCACTCAAATCCTTCCCATGGTGATTTTGAGTTGTTGTAACAGGTCTGCACTAGTAGGGGTCGTGGCACGAGAGGTGATAGGCCGCACCCCTATCTAGACTAGAGAGATCCCAAGATAGGAACCCAGAAACTAGTTTTTTCTCCCCCAACATGTGAAGAATACCTACTAGGGTCTATCAATGAGAGAATTCCCTTGCGGTGCACAAAATGACACGATTTCAATGATAAACCCAAGATCATAGGCCAATAACAGCAGAAAGGGAGTAAATATAACCCTTCCCTATTCATTCATCTTTTCGGGACTAAAGTCCACCATGCTTTTCGCATTACCTAGATGAAATGATATCACGAGGGTATGTAAAATATATCTAAAGACATAAAATGGAGACCTGAGAGCAGATCTGAAAGTACCAAATACCCACTTAAGGGTGTAGGTATAAAATAGATCTCAATAACCAAAATGTACTCATGCGATGATGATCCAGAGGATCCCCATGAATAAAATAAGGTGTTTAAGAACTCGAAATACAGAGAAACAAGATTGAAAAATCTCATTTCCCACAGACGACGCCAAACTGATGATACGAGAAATCGTCCACTTGTCGTTCTCGCATCAGCAAATCATGAGTAAAGTGTGTAATAAACAAGTAAAGCAAGTAAATAGAGAGAAGACACGATATAGAGTGGTTCAGCCTTTAAAATAGGCCTACATCCACTGTGTTGCTCCGTTCTCATTATATGCATTGCATTATACAATATAATCGTGCCTAAAGAGGCACATAAGTATGAGAATAAAGGAGAGTACATGGAAGTATTGACGATTTCGGTTTACCGGAGAGGTGGCTATGATGTAGATGGGTGGCCTCCAAGTCGTATGTTGAGGTTGTGCAGAGAGAATCTGTGTTGTAGAATATGCTCGAGTGATGGGAATCTCCCTTCTTTTGAGGTGTGATCCTCTATTTATAAGAGGTATGTGTGCTGTGTCACGTGCCCTGAGCACGTGACATATATCAAGTCTGGAGTAGTTACGAATATGGGGGATGCGGCATGCAAGGCAATCAGTGTTGTACTGTGGCACTAGAGACAGCCGCGCTCTGTACTAAGTAGTGCCGCGGCTTCTTCTTGGTGAACCATTGATGTGGGCCGTATCGTGATAGCCATATCCGTGGCGTTTGGTTGGGGGCCGTGCCCTTTGATGAGGAGGGTCGCGCCCTATGATGAGGAGGGTCGCGCCCTATGATGAGGAGGGTCGCGCCCTATGTTTCTGAAGGGCCGCACCCTCTATGTGGTATGAGGTATGGCCGCACCCTGCATGTGGAGTAGATACCCTCTGTGGCAGGGTCCTATATTTGTACTATCAATAGACACATGAAAGACTTCGTGTACCCATTGAAAGTGGTCAGGTAAGTCCAAACTATATGCCACCGGGCTCACCCTATCCAAGATCGTGAAGGTACCTACATATCGGGGTGCCAACTTACCCTTAGATCCAAATATCATAACTCCCGTTATCGAGAAGACATTCAAAAGAACGTAATGCCCCACCCAAAACTCTAACTTATGCTTCATCTTATCGGTGTAGCTTGTCTACCAATCCGGGGAAGACTTCATATGCTCACGGATGGGTGCCACCTTCTCCAAGGTATCCTTATACAGTTTGGCGTAAACAACCTAATATCCCCCATTGTAACACCCCATGATTTTTTAGACGAGAAATTAAATTTTTGGGAAAATGAAATTTAATTAAATCGGAGAATTCTAAAATTTGGGAATTGAGGTCCCAAAAATATAGGACATTTCAAAGAATTCCAGATGATAATTTTGAGGGTACCATCGATCCCGAAAGGGTCAAGATAGTCAAAATGACTGTCATTGGGTTTTATTTCGGCTCCGGAATATTTTTAAGTCAGTTTGACTCGTATTGGAGTAAACGAGTCATTTAAAGTGTGTATTAACAATTAAAATTGGGACTTGTGTTTTAGGGATTTAAGAGGCTTACGGGACAATCCTTCTCATTTAGAGAAAGAGAGAAATAGAAAGAAAAGAGAAAGAAGAGGAAAAGAAGAGAGAAAGAAGAAGAAAGGAAGAGAGAGTGGAAGAAAAGCTTGGAGATTTCTGGCCCAACCGCGCCATCGAGGACAATACAATCTCTACAAATTTGAGGCAAGTGTTTAATCTTGCTAAATAAATCATTTGTGTATTTAATTTCATAATTTGTGGGTTAAATAAATGGTTTTTGGGTATTAATATCAAAACCTAGATTTTTGGGTTTAATCTTGAAATTAATGTTTAAATATGGGTTTAAGGATGTAGAAATGGTTGGGATCAACTTTAGGTTGATTTATTGCCTTAGAATAATGTCGTGATAAAGATTTGGAGGTTAGAATAGAATTTTTAGGGTTTAAAATTCGTGGGTTCATTGAAGAAGAACGCTTCAAAATCTGCAGACCCGAATCAATTCGCCCCTTAAGCGAATCGATTCGGTTTAGGCAAATTGGCAGGTCTGCATTAACCGAATCGATTCGCACCCAAGCCGAATTGATTCGGCCTATGACAGAAGCCCAGGTCTTTGGATCCGAATCGATTCACCTTGGAGGCCGAATCAATTCGGAATAGGGCCGAATCGATTCGAAAACAGGGCATTTTGAGGAATTTTCTCCATAGTGAATTTTAACCCCTTTTGGTTGGGTCTATTGATTTGGGGCCTTCTCTTATGATGAAAGAGATATGTTTTGGATAAACATCAGGGCTTTCTCACACGTGATTATGGAAACTTCTTGGGATAATTTGGGAAAGTATGTATACATGTATACATTAGAGTTATGTATAGAGATAGTGAGAAACCTCATTGGGGATGGAAATCCTAATATTAGATCAAGAGTGAGTCTAGATAGGACGTGAAGATAAGAACTCTTAAGGAAGAGAGTTGCGAGGGAATTTCTTGTAATTATAAGCCGAGGGTAGTGCCAAATCCTTATGGTAAATAGGATTCTATTGCGATTAAGGTTTGGGGACCGAAGAGTGAGAGGGGTCGCATATCCTTAGAAACGTTTAAAATTAAGGAACACTTGGTAACCCAATCGGAGTAAGGGGTTCATATGATCAATGGAACTGTAGGTGAGTTTGGGAACGAGTTGGATCATACTATCAATTAGAATAAGTGGTAGTATAATTCTAGTCAAGATAGTCTATACATATAATTGTGTGGGAGTAACAATTGGAACTCCAATATTTGAAATGGACTTGAGATAAGCTTGAGGTTTATAGGCTATTAGTTATGTGTATACCAATAGTCGAAATTAGTATTAGAAATATGGATGTACTTTCGAATATAGATGAGATGCGTAGTGATGGTTTCCAACACAAAACTTTGGGTGACAACCTTAATGTGGAGATATATCTATGATGGAAGATTGTTTATATTATAGGAGAAATGGAGGAATATGCTTCAAGTGAGGGATTGTATTCACATATCGAGGTAAATTAAAGTCTTCAGGATCTGTGCGAGTTTTTTGCGTTCTTCCGTTAATGTTTTTTATATAAAGCCCTACTATTAGGACTGTTGTGTTCACTGCGCTTATCTTCTTCTGTGAAGTGTATTCACTTGATCAACGTTCTGGTAACAGTTGCTCTCGTTTCAGACGTCACCTAGATTATGTCGTCTTGGAAAGGACAAGATTAGAGATACAATACCCATAACAGATCTTGAGTACGCTTTGATAGGAGGAAATTGTTTTCCTCGATTCAGGCAGAAATAATAAAGAAAACTCTAGCCGTGGTTCAGGGTGACCTATCGGTGGTTGAGTAAGAAAGGGAAATTTACTCGAATGGAGAATCTTGGACTTAGTAAGGTAAGTCTGAGGAGAGGTATATAGTGTAGCCTTTGGGAGGTTTAGGTTGAGAAATCCGTCAACCTTTGTTAGGAAACGTGGTGTTGGTGACTATTCCCAATGTGAGGTGTGTGGAGTTGTCCCAATATCAGGAGTTTTGCCTTCTGTGATGAGGGAGAAAGAAATTGGAGGCTCGATTTCATTAAGTAGGACCAAGGGAGTTTGCGGTAGTCATAATTGCGCTTTGTCCTTCAAAATGGTTAGGAAGGAGTGTGCATGTATGGCGTCTTTTGAGAAAATATACTGTCTCGTAAGGAGACAGTAGGGAATTTTGTTGTTGATTTCCGGAAGGGCGGAATGTCGAGGTTTGTTGAGTGTGGTTATAAGGCTATTGTCTTATGGATAGGTTAGGGCATGTAATTGTAGTGTTCCAATAAGGGAAGAACTTATTTTATGGAAAGGTGTTGATGTAAGGTAGAGAAATTTTTATACTTGAGAGGTTCAAGTTGGTAGATTTATGTTGAGCGGATAATTTAGCTCATAGTTGTGCTAGTTTTGAGAAATAGGTAGTGGTTAGAAGTGTTGTATTTGTTGTGGCCTTGTGTTCTAAACATAAGGTATTTTTTTGGTGTGTCGAAAGACGCGGGATTTGTTTATATTATATATTGTTACATAGGCCTTCGGGAAGTATCTAAAATATGAAAACCTTTTATAAAACCTTAACCATGGTTCAACTAATCTCAATCCCCGACCTAGCTACACAGTAGTGTATTGGGAGGGTTCCTTGTTTGGATTTCGCTTGTGAGACCTCCCCCGCACGAAGGTGGCTAGCATTAGGAATTGAGGAGAGTTCAACCATTGGGAATTTTCCAACTTACATATATTTAGTATGTTGTTAATAGATTATATTGCTGAGAGTGATGTTACGATTTGAGGCTAATGGAGCCTGATTATAATTCTACGAGTGGAAACTCGGGTACGGGGTGTATGGGCGCCCTGGGTAGTAGTTTGTTTTAAAATCTATATGGCTCGACGTGAGAACTAGAAAGGATCAGTATAGTGATCCTGAGGGTTGATGTAAGGACTAGATGATATTGAGGTCCTAGGCAGGTCCTAAATTTCGCGGACAAAATTTTTGTAAGGGGGGAAGATTGAAACACCTTATGATTTTTTAGACTGAGAAATTAATTTTTTGGGAAAATGAAATTTAATTAAATCGGAGAATTCTAAAATTTGGGAATTGAGATCCCAAAAATAGAGGACATTTCAAAGTATTCCGGATGATGATTTTAAGGGTACCATCGATCCCGGAAGGGTCGAGATAGTCAAAATGACTGTCATTGGGTTTTATTTCGGCTCCGGAATATTTTCAAGTCAGTTTGACTCGTATTGGAGTAAACGAGTCATTTAAAGTGTGTATTAACAATTAAAATTGGGACTTGTTTTTTAGGGATTTAAGAGGCTTACGGGACAAGCCTTCTCATTTAGAGAAAGAGAGAAATAGAAAGAAAAGAGAAAGAAGAGGAAAAGAAGAGAGAAAGAAGAAGAAAGGAAGAGAGAGTGGAAGAAAAGCTTGGAGATTTCCGGCCCAACTGCGTCATCGAGGACAATCCAACCTCTACAAATATAAGGACACAAATTTCCAATTGAGTCCATATATAGTTTTGGCTCAATTCCGGACAAAAACATTTATTCATAGGAATGTATTTGATTGTAATATTCTCAAGCCTATGAAGTGTGTGTTGAAGACGTAGCGGCAAAGAATTTAAAGCTTCATCAAATGACGGTTTGTGTGCCTCGTTTCTATGTCATCAACTAAGGTTCCATGCTCCCAAGGTATGAATGTAATTATATTTATATAGGAGCTTGGAACAATTTGTATTGGGTGTTAGGTGTAATAAAAACTGCATTTTATTTTCAGAAAGAATCAAATAGAACTTTAAAATAAGTATATAAACGTTTCTGGGCCAAAATCAATTTTTACAAACTTTCTGGTCGTTCGTTAGAAATGCCGTTCGAACGAGTTTTTTCGTTCGAACCAGATTTCGTTCGAACGAGTTTTGTTGTTCGAACGAGTTTTGTCGTTCGAACGAGTTTGCCAACGACCCTAACTGGTCAGTCGTTCGATATGTCGTTCGAACGAATGTTCTTGTTCTAACGAGGTATCTAACGAGGTTCTAACGAGCCCAGGCTGGTCACTCGTTAGAAGTCTCGTTAGAACGAGAATCAAGTTCGTTCGAACGAGATTCAAGAGGGAACAGTTATTTGGCAGTTTTTTGCAGTTTTTCCCCACTTCTCCACTTGGTTTTCAACCAACTTTTTTCATACATTATTATGTGCGGGAAACACATTTTCCAAGGAATCTTTTTCATACCATACAAACTCCTAGAGAGTATTTTGAGACAAAATTTGTTTAAGGAAAAAGATCATATTTTGAGTGTTATTCTTTCAAAGAAAAATTCATACACACTCTAGTTTACACCCAATTGCGTTTATCCAAGTTTCTATATTTATATCAATTGCTTGGAGTTTTTGGCACCGGTTTTCTCTACCGAATTCAAGAGACGTTTCGGGTTTGCTTCTACACCCCATCACAAAGAAGACTTTAGTTGAGATTCTACCCACACGGAGAAAGGCTCCATGCTTGGGTGATGGTGACCATATAAAGTCCCATTGGTGGATTCCGAGACCGCGGTGGTGTTCCGAGGTTGTCCACTAGGAAGAGGTTTCTACGAGAAGGAGCATCGAGGATTGAGAGGGATCGATTGAGTCGTTGTAAGTCTATCTGTCTTGTAATTGTAATTCCGTATCTAGTGGACTTGTGGCTAGGGCCGTCTGAGGTTGTTTCCCATCTTGGGTTTTTCCTCGTACATCTCGGCGTAGTGTGACTTTGTTTATTTTATCTTGATTCATAATTTAGAACGCATGCTTAAGGAATAATACAAGATAAAATCCGGTTTAATTATCACACTAATATAATTTGGACTTAAATTAAATATTGGGTAAAATTGGTTTATTCAAGTCTTTTGCTAAAATTGGTTTCGCCTAACTTTGGATAATTGTTAATTATGACTTAGGCAAATTCTAGGACTTGAATTATATTTTAATTTGTTTTGAGAAATTAAAACTCGCTGTTATTTTTTGAAAGTTGAACCATCACCTGTTTTACAACGCTTCCGCATCATCTCTATTGAGTTTTTATAAAAGGAAATTACAAGTTTGTGATTTTAATTGAAGATAGTTTAAAATCCGGGGTTCCATAAACTTCAGTGTCTTCAAATTGGTATCAGAGCCAAAAACGATAAATTATTTCGTTCAGATCCTTTAATTTTTTAGCTAAAATGGATTTTTCCCCATTTTCAAAATTTCCTATTTTTGATGGTTCAAACTACGCGTATTGCAAAGCGCGAATGAAATCGACACTTAAATGTATCGATGAACGTGTTTGGATGTCTGTTGTTAATGGTTGGACCCCACCAACACATTTAATTGAAAATGAACATGTGCCCAAACCCGTCGATAGATGGACTGAAAATGAGTTTAAGCTAGCAAATTTTAATTCCCATGGTTTAAATGCCTTATTTAGCGCTGTCACACCGGATGAATTCCGACGTATTATGACGTGTGAAACCGCTAAAGAAGCTTGGGATATTTACAATTACCTCATGAAGGAACTAGTGTCGTTAAAGCTTCAAAACTCCAAAACCTCACCACTCAATTTGAAACTATCAAAATGGATGAATTAGAAACTTTTGATAAATTTTATGCTCGACTTTCTGATATTGTTAATTCATCTTTTAACTTGGGAGAGAAAATACCCGACGACCGTGTTGTAAAGAAAATTTTAAGGTCCCTGCCCGATAGATTTATTCCAAAGGTGACCGTTTTAAATGCTTTACCCACTTTAGCCTCTATGAAATTAGAAGAGCTTGTAGGTGATTTACAAACCTATGAACTAGATATGTTTCCCTCTAAAACTGAAAAGAAAATCAAAAAGGGCGTTGCTTTAAAAGCCCGAAAAGAGGTCAAACAAGTAGTAGAGAGCGATAGTGATAGTGACTCGAAAGATATGGCTTTGTTTGCTCGTAAATTTAGAAAATTTCTTAAATTTAACAAAGATAAAGTTAAAAATGATTTTAAGAAATTTGATTCTTCTAAACTTGATAAAAGCGAGAAGTTTTCTAAAGCCGAGAAGATCCCTACAACTAGTAATGAAAATTTTGATAGGGACGAGTCTAATAAGTGTTTTGGTTGTGAAGGTTATGTCCATAGGGCTTATGAGTGCCCCACTAAACTAAGGAAAGAGGGTAAACGATCCACTGCATATAATGCGACCCTTAGTGATAGTGATAAGGAAGAGAAGCCCGATTCCCCCACTAAGAAAAATTTTGTGGCTTTTATGGCTAGACATGTGAGTGATAGTGAGAACTCATCGAATGATGAAATTATAGCACATGCCACTTCCAAGGTCATTGTACATGATTCTCTTATTTTTTATGATAGTGAGAGTGAAAAAGAAAGAGAGAGTGAAAATGAAGATGAGGTTGATATGAGTGAACTTCAAAATGCTTTTCAAGAACTGTATACCGAATCTATTAAATTAAAAAGGGCTAATTTGAAGTTAGAAGCTAGTTTAAGAGAGAGTGTCAAGGTCATTGATGAAAGTGCCTTAATAGAAGACCTTAGGACTCATGAGAGGACTCTTCAAGAGAAGCTTAACTATGTAGAAGGCGAGAGAGATAGACTTAGGGGTTTAATGGAATCCTTGAAAAAGGAGCTTCTTGCTTTTGAAGAGCGAAATGTTTTACTAGAATCTAAAATTTTAGATTTGGAAAATAAATTAAAAGATTCTAGTAATGTCAAATTTGATTTGGAGTTTCGTTCGGAAAAACTAGATAAAATGTTAGGAACGATCCAAATTAAAAATGACACTTTTGGTTTAGGCTTCAATTCTTGTAATGAATTTAACCCTAAAGTCAAAACCAATGTTTTAGGAGAATCTTCTAGGAATGCTTTTAATGATCCCTCCTTAGATAAATCTTTTCGACATGTTCTTACTTGTACACATTGTGGTCGAAAAGGTCATCTTAGGCAATTTTGTTTAGATCTTAAACGAATTCCTAGAAAATCCCATAGTAAAGTAACCACGATAGCTAACGTTCCTACACCCCACGATAATAATTCTTCATTAATTTGGGTTAGGAAATCCGACTTGGTTGCCTTACAACATAGGGATTTTGATTCTCATTTACTTTCACATGCTTCCTCTCTTGCTAAATCTAAAGGATAAATGTGTTAGTGTTTGCATGCTTTAGCGTTTGTACTTCATGCCATATTCATATGCTAAATGTATGCTTGTTTAGTCATTTTCTAGTCATTGCCTTATTTCATATCACATGCTAGAAATTATGACTTGTTTATCTTTTTGTATTATTTTTTGTGTTTGATTTAACTACAAAATATAAAAAGATTTTTGTTTATCATTTGTGTTTTATTTATTTCATTTATGCTTAATGAAAAATACAAATGATTTTTGTTTAGTCTTTTGAGTATATATCTTTCTTTTTGATTAAAAATGTTAAAAACTCAAAAAGATTTTGTTTGGTGTGTATTTTTGTTTGACACACTTTATGTGGCATATACTTGTGTTTGAATCCCATCATTTACGCTCCCACGTGGCTAGAACTTTTGGGTTAGATTTTCAATCCTTATTATGTTCTTTACCATATTTTATGGAGTAGTTGGATTTTGTATTGTTTAAATGGATTCTATTTCTATATGCCTCTTTTCACACATGCACGAGCTCTTTTGAAATCTTAATGTCACATGTTATATTTGAGCTTTTTGAGGTGTTCTCCTATCAATCTAGTCATCTACATATCTATGACCTAGGAGGACTAGTGCATGTCAAAATCCGTTGCATGTGAGATTTGTGCAAAAAATGAAAACATGATAAATTAATATATGCACGGGGAAGGGCTCCGAAAGGATGAATTAAATCCTTTGCGATAGTAAGCCACCGTTGATTGGATCTAAAAGAAATACGTGATCCACAAGCCTAAAAACAGAATATTTGGCATTAAAAAGAAAACAATTGCCAAGGCCTATGTTTGTTTGATATATTCATTCAAAAATAAAAGAATATATATGCTCATTGAGGGAGAATTGGATGGTATATCAACGGTTTGCACAATGTCCGTTTATCCTAGTTGTCTTTAATGTCATGACTCTATTTGGTTTTTAGAATCATCATCATGCTAGGCTTGTATGCATTATGTATGTTTGTTCATTGAGTTCAATCTTTATATTGTCACATGAGGTTATATTTAACTGTGATGAAGTTTGCAATCAAATGAGAACTCCGTGAACGTTTCCTAAGTGTTTGGGTCTAAATTTAATTGTTGCTAGTACACACCCCTACACTTCCGTTTCCATATGACACTTTTTTGCCATACGAGTGTGCAAACCTATTGTATTTTGTGTCATGTGTGTGTTTATATCTATATATATATATATATATATATATATATGTGCAAGTGCTCTATTGGTATATTTTTGGTATCTATATATATGATATTTGTCTTTGCCCTGCTTTTATTGCCCATATGCTTTCATGTCTTATCACTTTAAGCTTTCACATGCTATTTATTAGTTCTTTATCCTTTGCCTATTCCCGAAAAAAAAGGGGGAGAATGATGATAGGGGGAGAAATGGTATCTAATCCTATTATTACAGTATCTTAGTTTGAGGGAGATTTATCTTAGGGGGAGACGTCTTTCTAAGTAGGTCATGTGTTTAAAGGGAGAATTAATTTAGGGGGAGTAATTAATTAATTGCATTTAAGAGCATTTAATATTTTGATATTCCCTATGCATTTGATGAGTTTGCTTAAGTGTGCAGGAATTATTCTAAAGCGGCATCTTTCTATGGCAAAGCGTTTGATCCTTGGGTTGAGTCAAGTTTGGGCGGGTTATGATTTGAGTCTAGTGAGCTTGACGGCCCTTTAGGATTTTTGTTTGGTTTTTGTTCCGGAATAGCCAAAGGGGGAGATTTGTAAGGACACAAATTTCCAATTGAGTCCATATATAGTTTTGGCTCAATTACGGACAAAAACATTTATTCATACGAATGTATTTGATTGTAATATTCTCAAGCTTATGAAGTGTGTGTTGAAGACGTAGCGGCAAAGAATTTAAAGCTTCATCAAATGTCGATTTGTGTGCCTCGTTTCTACGTCATCAACTAAGGTTCCATGCTCCCAAGGTATGAATGTAATTATATTTATATAGGAGCTTGGAACAATTTGTATTGGGTGTTAGGTGTAATAAAAACTGCATTTTATTTAAAAAAAGAATCAAATAGAACTTGAAAATAAGTATATAAAAGTTTCTGGGCCAAAATCGATTTTTACAAACTTTCTGGTCGTTCGTTAGAAATGTCGTTCGAACGAGTTTTTTCGTTCGAACCAGATTTCGTTCGAACGAGTTTGCCAACGACCCTAACTGGTCAGTCGTTCGATATGTCGTTCGAACGAATGTTCTCGTTCTAACGAGGTATCTAACGAGGTTCTAACGAGCCCAGGCTGGTCACTCGTTAGAAGTCTCGTTCGAACGAGAATCAAGTTCGTTCGAACGAGATTCCAGCGGGAACAGTTATTTGGCAGTTTTTTGCAGTTTTTCCCCACTTCTCCACTTGGTTTTCAACCAACTTTTTTCATACATTATTATGTGCGGGAAACACATTTTCCAAGGAATCTTTTTCATACCATACAAACTCCTAGCGAGTATTTTGAGAAAAAATTTGTTTAAGGAAAAAGATCATGTTTTGAGTGTTATTCTTTTAAAGAAAAATTCATACACACTCTAGTTTACACCCAATTTTGTTTATCCAAGTTTCTATATTTATATCAATTTCTTGGAGTTTTTGGCACCGGTTTTCTCTACCGAATTCAAGAGACGTTTCGGGTTTGCTTCTACACCCCATCAAAAAGAAGACTTTAGTTGAGATTCTACCCACACGGAGAAAGGCTCCATGCTTGGGTGACAGTGACCATATAAAGTCCCATCGGTGGATTCCGAGACCGCGATGGTGTTCCGAGGTTGTCCGCTAGGAAGAGGTTTCTACGAGAAGGAGCATCGAGGCTTGAGAGGGATCGAGTCAGTCGTTGTAAGTCTATCTGTCTTGTAATTGTAATTCCGTATCTAGTGGACTTGTGCCTAGGGCCGTCCGAGGTTGTTTCCCGTCTTGGGTTTTTCCTCGTACATCTCGGCGTAGTGTGACTTTGTTTATTTTATCTTGCTTCATAATTTAGAACGCATGCTTAAGGAATAATACAAGATAAAATCCGGTTTAATTATCACACTAATATAATTTGGACTTAAATTAAATATTGGGTAAAATTGGTTTATTCAAGTCTTTTGCTAAAATTGGTTTCGCCTAACTTTGGATAATTGTTAATTATGACTTAGGCAAATTCTAGGACTTGAATTATATTTTAATTTGTTTTGAGAAATTAAAACTTGTTGTTATTTTTTGAAAGTTGAACCATCACCTGTTTTACAACGCTTCCGCATCATCTCTATTGAGTTTTTATAAAAGGAAATTACAAGTTTGTGATTTTAATTGAAGATAGTTTAAAATCCGGGGTTCCATAAACTTCAGTGTCTTCAACAAATCTGAGGCAAGTGTTTAATCTTGCTAAATAAGTCATTTGTGTATTTAATTTCATAATTTGTGGGTTAAATAAATGTTTTTTGGGTATTAATATCAAAACCTAGATTTTTGGATTTAATCTTGAAATCAATGTTTAAATATGGGTTTAAGGATGTAGAAATGGTTGGGATCAACTTTGGGCTGATTTATTGGCTTAGAATCATGTTGTGATAAAGATTTGGACGTTAGAATAGAATTTCTAGGGTTTAAAATTTGTGGGTTCATTGAAGAAGAACCCTTCAAAATCTGAAGACCCGAATCGATTCGCCCCTTAAGCGAATCGATTCGGTTTAGGCAAATTGGCAGGTCTGCATTGACCGAATTGATTCGGACCCAAGATGAATCGATTCAACCTGTGGTAGAAGCCTAGGTCTTTGGATCCGAATCGATTCGCTTTGGAGGACGAATCGATTCGCTGGGCCAAATCGATTCGGAATAGGGCCGAATCAATTCGAAAACAGGGCATTTTGAGGAATTTTCTCCATAGTGAATTTTAACCCATTTTGGTTGGGTCTATTGATTTGGGGCCGTCTCTTATGATGCAATAGATATGTTTTGGATACACATTAGGGGTTTCTCACACGTTGTGATTATGGAGACTTCTTGGGAAAATTTGGGAAAGTATGTATACATGTATACATTAGAGTTATGTATAGAGATAGTGAGAAACCTCATTGGGGAAGAAAATCCTAATATTAGATCAATAGTGAGTCTAGATAGGACGTGAAGTTAATAACTCTTAAGGAAGAGAGTTGCGAGGGAATGACTTGTAATTGTAAGCCGAGGGTAGTGCAAAATCCTTATGGTAAATAGGATTCTATTGCGATTAAGGTTTGGAGACCGAAGAGTGAGAGGGGTCGCATATCCTTAGAAACATTTAAAATTAAGGAACACTCGGTAACCCAATCGGAGTAAGGGGTTCATATGATCAATGGAACCGTAGGTGAGTTTGGGAACGAGTTGGATCGTAGTATCGATTAGAATAAGTGGTAGTATAATTATAGTCAGGATAGTCTATACATATAATTGTGTGGGAGTAACAATTGGAACTCCAATATTTGAAATGGACTTGAGATAAGCTTGAGGTTTATAGGCTATTAGTTATGTGTATACCAATAGTCGAAATTAGTATTAGAAATATGGATGTACTTTCGAATATAGATGAGATGCGTAGTGATGGTTTCCTACACAAAACTTTGGGTGACAACCTTAATGTGGAGATATATCTATGTTGGAAGATTGTTTATATTATAGGAGAAATGGAGGAATATGCTTCAAGTGAGGGAGTGTATTCACATATCGAGGTAAATTAAATGAGTTTGTGGTGAAGGCTTGTATATTGAGGATTATGGATATTCATAGTCGAGTTTATATATATCATACATATGAACGAGATTTAGTTTGTATATATATATATATATATATATATATATATGGTTATGTGAAAATATGTGTATATATATCTATGGATATGAATATATGGATATATTTATGTTGTGAATATCTAAACCGTATGTGATGGTTTAATATTTGATCATATGATGGGATCATATGGATCTGTATATATTGTGGATGTGAACGATATATATATATATATATATATATATATATATATATATATATATATATATATATATATATATATATATATACTTATGTGGTTAAGCATACCCCGCTCATGCTATCATTGGGAAGTTTCCGCGTAGAGGGTGAGCATCCTGGCTCGAGGAGCAGGGTGTGGATATTCCCCAGGTCATAGTCGTCCCTTGTGTTATTATGTGATTTATATTTTTGAGATAAGACGTGGTGGGTATGTTTCGTCTCATTGCCGGTTAGGAGTTATGACCGCTTCCCGGGACGTCGTGTGCATGAGTTTACCACGAGATGGGTGTCGTTTAGTCCCACCATGGTGGCCCTAGTATTGCTACGTGAGTCGGGCACTGGGAAGATGATAGCATGATGCAGTTTTATCGGCGATATATATAGCCGGGTATATTATGTGTATGGCCATTGTACATCATATGTAGTATGTACACTTGGCTATGGGATTGGATGATGGTATATATATATATATGGTTAGAATAAATGCCTATATATATATATATATATCCTATAGGTGAAAGGATATGGAATCTTTATGGAGTACATCTTGGATGATTATGGTATACTAGATTGGTGGGGGTTGATGTATCGCATTTAAGGAATATTTCGGTTACATCATCCCGAGGATATTATTTGGAGACTTTGAGTTGTTCTTATATGGTAATCTAAATTCAGTAGTTGTAATAGTAGTATTGTATGTATGGCATAATGGATCTCTAGGATCGACATTGTCAAGGAGTAGTGTAATGGGGTGGTTCCTTGTTTGGATTTCGCTCCGCGAGACACCCCACACATGAAACGTAGTGCAGTGTTGAGATTGGAGAGAAGTTTTGTCAATAATAATTTATATTGTTATTATTTCATAATTAAATCATATGATTAAACCCAAATGTATATGGGTAACATATTAAGAATTATAATTAATTAAATTATAAACCGGAATCCATAAAGCCTATTATGGCATATATGTTGGTAAAAATAATTAAGTGTGTTTAAGAAGAGTGGGTTCTGGGGTTAATATAGGAAGGCAATTCTCGTGGGTATAGGTTGGGCCTATGTTAAGTTAGGTTGTCCTTATAATTGGGGTAATTTAACAAAAATTCAGGAAGCGAATAGGTGCGCGCCGCTAGATGAGAGGTGAGTTGGGGTTCCACGAGAGTGCGATTCCACTTTAATTATGAAATAATGTGCACCGATATTTATTATGCACGGTTAACACACTTGCCAAATATTTTTCACACTCGGGCTCTGACCCGTTTACTTTTCTCTCCTGCCTATATATATATATATATATATATATATATATATATATATATATATATATATATATATATATATATATATATATACTACAGGTGTCCTACTGCATGGATGCCGGATGACCTTCTATCCAGAGTCTTGGGAGCCGTGACAGGTGCGGACTGTTGCGGGATGTATCTTGTAGTCGCTTTCTACTTCTTTAAAAATCTAGGTAGGATTCATGTTGTATATCGGGTTTATACCCAAGGGATATTTATAGATGTGTATATTTATTTCATTTCAGTCATTGTAGCGGCTGTGACCCGACAGCTTATTCGGGTTTACTTCCTTGTGGTATAGTCAGTTGTAGTCATTTATTGCATTTATTCTAGCATTTCATTTATCATAGTTCTTTCATGCATCTTTCTTTCCTTTATTAGTAGTTTTATAGTGTTGGTTTGTTGTATGTTGCTTATTTTATTTAATTTTAACATCTCGCTTATATGATATTGGGTAGTTAGTCCTATATTATATGGTACTGACAGTTGATGTTGAGACTGGACCATCTAAAACTCCTGATTTAATATAGTATAGGGCTGGCCACCCATTATTATTTTAAGCGGGGTGTTACACCCATCTCTAACCAACAACTCGACAAATGACACGGTCATCCATACACCGCCTTTTAGGGTGACATACCAATGGTCAGCTAATGACTATTGTTATAAGCAGACTCCACGAGTGGAAATATATAATCCTAGATCCCTTTGAATTCTAACATATAAGCCCGTAGCATATCCTCCAAGATCTGGTTCACCCGATCAATCTAAAAATTTGTCTAAGGGTGAAATGTAGTTCTCGAATTCATCTACACCCCCATCGCCTACTAAACACTTCCTCAAAATCGAGAAAAAAATTACCATCCCAGACAGACATTATATTAAGCGGTACCCTATGAACAAGTACAATCTCTGCAGCAAAGATTCATGCATAATGTTCTGTGTTATAATCTATATATACTAGAAGTAAATGAGACACCTTAGTCAATGTATCTATGATGACTAAAATTGAATCAATTCCCTTTTGGGACCTCAATAAATCAATAATGAATCTATGGAGATGTTCCCCCACTTTCATACTGGAATCTATAATGGCCGCAACTCCCTTGCTGGTCTGTGGTGCTCCACTTTTACTAGCTAGGAGGTAGCACACTTAGACAAAGGTTAAGCTATATACATTTTCATTTTTACCACAAATATTGTCTCTTTGTGTCACGATGCATCTTATTTCTCCGAGGATGCACAGTGAACTGTGTGCCTCAGCCAAAACTATCTTTCGTAACTCTGGACCCTCCGACATAACTAACTGCCTTTGAAACCTCAAACCCACATATGACCTAATCAAGTAGAAGATAAGTCCCTTGGTAGGATCTCTCATACCTTCTATTGACAAAATGAGTCCAATGTCTAGGTATAAATCACCTGTAACACGACATTAGGTGTAACATACACAACTACAAAATAAATCTTTGACATGTGTAGTGCACGCAAAGTACCCGCTATTCGTCCCATAAAGTAGACAAGTCATCCCCTACTCTGCCCACAAGCTTTCAAACTAACTGTTGGTATATAGCTCAAAGTATTTGCGACTAAATCCTCCTATCCCGAATGATATTGTATGGAAAAATGGTAGTCCTTTACAAACTTTAACCATCTCCTCTGTCACATGTTTAACTCTTATTGAGTGAACAAGTATTGAAAAATATTATGAATAGAAAAAAATTTAAACCACTCACCCAAAAAATAGTGTCTTGAAATACGTAGAATAAAAACTACCATTACTAACTCCAAGTCATTGGTGGGGTAGTTTCTCTCATGAGGATTAAGATTACGGGATTTGTAAACATGGGCCTCTCCTCTTGCATCAGAGTTCCTCCAAGCCTCTGAAGTGATGCATTCGTGTAAACAATGTACTGCACTCTTCCCCATGGTAAAGAAATTATGGGAACAATTGCGAATCTCTCCTTGAGTTCCTTGAATCCTTTATGACAATCTGTACTCCAAACAAATGGTACCCCCTTTAGAGTGAGGTGAGGAAGTGGACTGAAAATCTTTGAGAACCCTGGATGAACTTCCTGTAGTACTCAACAGAACCCAATAAACTCCTAAGATCCATAGGCATCATGGCCTGTGCTCACCCCATAACATTCGATACTTTTATAGGATCCACCAAAATCCCATCCTTTGACACAATGTGTCCCTAAACCTATACCTCTCTCAATAAAAATACACACTTAGAGAACTAATAATATAACTTATTCTCCCAAAGTAACCAAAAATTGTCCTTAAATGATAAACATTATCCTCCCCAGATCGAGAATGCACAAAAATTTTGTCAACGAACACTATGACGAACTGATCCAGATATGGGAGGAACACTCTATTCATCAAATCCATGAACACCACTAGTGCGTTGATCAACCCAAAAGGCATGACTCATAACTCATATGATCCATACCACATCATAAAAGCCGTCTTCAGAATATTCTCCTCCCAAATACGTAACTGATGGTACCACGAGCACAAGTTGATTTGGGAAAATAATGATGCGCCCCTAAAATTAATGAATAAGTCATCGACACATGGCAACAAATAGTTGTTTAGTATTATAACCTTATTTATCTCCTAATAGCCCCCACACAACCTTTGCAAACCATCATTCTTTTTCATAAACAAAATAAGAGCTTCCCATAAAGATGTGGTCCTCCATATGAACCCCTCACTAAAGATCTATTGAATTTGCTCCCACAACTCCTTCCTATCCAATTGGGATATCCAACATGGTGCCCTCGAAATGGGACTCATACCTAGTGCCAAATATATAATGAAATATCTCTCTCTCTCTCTCTCTCTCTCTCTCTCTCTCTCTCTCTCTCTCGTGAACTCTTTTGTAAAATCATGAACAATTGGTATTGATTCTAATGATACAATGACCTCCTTCGATGTAGTCGCATTAATGTAATATAAGTGAGGGCTAGCACTACACTGTATATTGCCCATGGCCACAGTTTTGACTCTTGACCACTACTATGGCTCACGGTCTATACCTATGAAAATATTAAGCGTGGAAAAATTATGACTCACGGTCACTACTCGTAACCCATAGGTGAGAACCAGAATCATGATCAAAACCCGTGACAACAATACCATAATGGGTCATGGTCTAAGCCCGTGTCTTATATTGGGAGAATGCAGGTCATGGTCCAAAGCTGTGACCACTATACTACGAGGGGTTACAGTTGGTCAAAGTCCAATACCATGACCCCGTATGTTTTTTTCATATAAAAAAATAATTGGTTACAATCCAAAACCGTGACCATATATATTTTTTGAAATTAAACTAAATTTGTGGTTACGGTTCTGGATTATGATGACAAATTTATTTTTATTTAAAAAAAAAGTATATGGCCACAATTTTTTACCATTACAAAATATTTTTTTAAAAAAAGATAAATTTATTACTCTGCAACCCAAAAAACTTGTACATTTTTTTAAACCTATTTACATTTCAAGAAATAAATATTTCACTATTATGTAATAAAAGATAAAAAAAACTGCATGCTTTCCTGAATATGTAATAAGATAACAAAAGTTAATTAGAGGGACCACACAATAGAGCCTCATTGCCTAAATGCACAAGCAGGTGGATGCTGATACCGAAAATGATAAAGGAAAATATTTCTCTAAGACACAAACTGCCTTGGCTAAAGTTGATTTCGTGACTCTAGTGTTCTTTCTATTTACCACTTTTGCACAAAGTATGGTAAAGCACAAACTGATTTGCATAATTACCCGATGGATATCTTTGTATATAGATAAGCAATGCCTAAATAGAAGAGGGATTAATTGAATGATGGTGTGCAAGTTATGAGACTTACACTAGTTCAAGTTATTTGTTTGGTAGCTTACTATCCTGCGAAAATTATTGGAATAACCAATTGGAGTCTTTAAGTTAAACAATGTGTGTAAGATGATATTCTTCTCACTAGTAGTCAAAGTGAAAGCAACGTGTGGGATAGAAATTCTTCCTATTATAGGATCATTTTTAACCACGATTTCTTCTTTATTTTCATATTATTTCTTCTTTATTTTCATATTCTATAGATCGCGGCATGCCCACTCTTCATCTTTAGAATGAGAACCACCCATACATGTTCCTATCAGATGTTATCGCATTATTTTTCTCTGTGTTCATCACATCAATTACATGCCTTATATGATGATCTTTCCAATATGGAAAGTCAAGAAATATTGATTATCTGGACCATGCCTTCATTTACTAGGGTCGTTAGGACCCCCAAACTTTATGTTTCAGGTTTACAAACTGAGGGTATTTGCCTACATACCTATTCCTCACGGTCGCAGCATTCGCCTTTCTTCTCCATTTTTTTATTAGAAAGCCGAGCAGGTTTCGTCCTACGCTCGTGACCAACAGTAAAAAGTTATCCTTGTCGTTCCTAAAAGGGCGACTAGTTAGTAAAAATCTACGATGACCCCTATAACTCGTCTTACCACTATGATTTAGCCAAGTGGCTTCAGTTTCCTCCCCACATATGGAACATCCATAATAACCATGAACATTGCAATAGAACAAGGTCCCATAAGAAGGAAGGTCATGGATTGCCTATATCACCATTGCTTTAAATGTGAACTCTTCACCCTTATCAGAGTCAAACTCTTCACCCTTATAAAGAATTAATATAATTAGGGTTTTAAGTAATCATCATATGTATCAAACCATCAACATAGCAACCATCAACCCAACACAAGATTATCCCATACTCCTTCTAAATCGTCTACTTGATTGATTTTTAATAACAGAATCATAGAACTTGAGTTTTCCTTTACAATTCTACATCAAAGATTTCATATACAATTTATAATAATAAATAGAGTCATATTTCAATTCAGATCATGTGATGTATACATAAACATGATGGACACATTTGTTATGTGCATTGATTATTGTTCATTATAAGGACTAAAATATATAATTAAAAAATATTCATCACATAAAAATTTCAAGGTATGAAATTATATATATTAGTTGTGTTCAATTTCAAGTACAATGAAATGGAGAACAACATTTAATTTAATAGTATTTCATTTTGTGAATATTAATATAATAACCAATATATATAATTTCATTTTTTGAATATCAATACAATAACCCAAAGGGTAACAAAAAAAGTACACATTGAATTATGTGTGCACGCGCACGCGCACACACACACACACACAAACTCACACGCACGTACTGAACACACACATTCCCACACTAAAACACGCACACACAAATGAAACAAATGAAAGGAATACCTTGTGTGGAGCGAGAGAAATTACTAAAAAATGAAAAAAGAGAGAGAGGCCACCGGAGATTGGGTTTTGTAAAAAGAGTGAAAGTTTTAATTTTTGGGGCAAGGGTCAAATAAAAAGTAAGGACTCTAATTTCATTTATACCATAAATGGCATCACAGTCCAAACTCGTGACCCATTCTATGAACTTTTAATGAGTTAAACATGGTCACGATTTTTTATTGTGACCACATAGGCGACCAATTGAATGCTCGAAAATTGGTCATGATCTAGAATCGTAACCACTAAAACATGACCATTTAAAATAGGTTTGGGGGTCACGATTCATATCCGTGACCAATGTTCACTAATAGTTGTCACTGGTGGGTCACGATTTTGGACCGTGACCACCTTGGTGACCAAAATGGAGAGATTTTTTCCACCAAAACCCCTCGATCACTATATGGGGTCATTAGTGGGTTGTTGTTCCATACTGTGACCACCTGTGTGACCGAAAGAACGGGACACTTAGCACCATTTGGGATCACCGATGAGTCACGATTGCGGACCGTGACCCCTTTGGTCATGGCTTCTAATCATGACAAGCCTCTTAATAAGCTTACCCTAAACCCTAGTCAAATATGTTGTCACTATCAATAGCTAGAGGCGATGGTCGAAACCTACAACCCATTGTTCATGGTCCAAAGTCGTGATCCATTAACTGTCGCTATTTCTAATTTTTGGTGTAGTGTAGTACCTCATTCGATTCCGGGCATCTCTATAAGAAACATCTTTTGCCTGAAAATGGATAAGGTGATAGCCTTCCCACTACAATCCATTGGTGTGAAATATAATTCTAAACAATCCATACATAATATGACATCATATGTTTGTATGTTTAAAATCAATAAGTTAAACGAAAATGAAAGAGACTTCCATGACCCTACAAACATAACGTAGGGCAACACCCCTACCCAATATGGTATCCATGTGCATAGAAACATCGATAAAAATCTCTAATAACCCCAAAGTCGTAGCAAAAGATGTATTAACAAAAGAATGTGAAGCTCCCATGTCAAATAAAATACGTGCATAACAACTGTAAACATAAAACATTACCTCAATGGTATATGATGGGGCCTTATGATCTGAATGGTACACGTTAAACACACATCTGTGATGAAGCTGAAAGTGGCCCGACACTGGGTCTCTAGGTAATGGTGGAAAAGTATGATATTGCAGAAGTGGTGGCAATGTCTGGTATTGAGGTGGGGATGGCACAAGCCTACTACTACCCGTGCTGACACTGGTTTCCCATAGGGCACCTCCTAAATGAGTCCCTTCTCTCCACAAGTAAAACATGAACCTCTAAACTAGAAGCCTTATTGGCGACCCCATTAGCTCTTGCCCCGGTGTCGATCTAACTGAACCCGACCTTAATGGCCATGTATTCTCTTCCCATGGACCTAATTCTACTAGTCGTACTACCCTTGGTCCGAATGGGCCTGTCCCTGAAGAGACCAACTGCGACACCCCATAAAATCCACAACTAGGTTGATCAATTCTAAATATAAATAATACAAGAGTCTAAACAATTTGTATCATTACAAGTAGGATAATAATAAAATAAAATAATAATAGTAAAGAGCTAGTAGTAATATATGAGAAAATTAATTGAAATCCTGATACCAATCTCATAAAAAATAAAACTCCGTCACTGGAATACTATAACTATCTCAAATATAATACTCAACTCTGAATATAAAACCAATGCTCCAATATAAATAAATCCCCTTACAAATATCTGACTCGATAATTACTGGAATGAAGTAGAATAAATGGAAATAAGAACAAAGGCTCGACACCTACATCCTATAAATGAGAGCTGGAACTAAAAGTGAGTTGAAGAGATTAGGGTTGTGGCAGTTGCTAATGCCTAGGACTCGAAATAGATTTCCACAAACATGATTAAACCGATCAAGCCTATAAAAAATAAGAATTTAATTGAAGTCAGGCCACAAAATAATAATTCATCTTCCTCCCATATTTTAGTTGTTTTTATGTTAACCCAACCTAAACAACCCAAATATACCATGCAAGTCTATTCCCAAGCCAAACTGACCCATTGATATCTCTTTTAAACTATTGATAATTAGAAGTTCCATAATCTTATAACATGTATATACATCACAAATATAATCATAGTATCGGAAGTAAAATCTGAGAGAGTAGCTGCAGCGGAAATATTGCGACTTCTCAAATAAAAACCAATTTTAATTAATCCCAAATTTTAGTTAAATCCTAAGACATGCATCTAGATGATTTATCAAATAAAATATAGCATGCAGGACAAAAACAAACAATTTCAGGAAAAATCCCCCAAAGGGGCAAAACCTTTTATTTTCATTATAATATTGTAACATACAATTTCGGATTACAATGAAGATACAGTGACTAAGAATTACCCTCAGGTATCGGATTCTATAGTCGGCGGCTGGAAATATCCCTTTCCAGGAGGGCTACAATGAAGAAGAGAAACGACTTCTCCACAAGTTTGTCGGCTGGAATTTTCCCTTTCCAGGTGGGCAGCAATGAAGAAGAAAACGACTTCTCCACAAGGGTTGAACAAACTCAAAGTTGTGTTCTTGGGTTACCAAAAAGATTCACAAAGGTTTGGCAATTGTGTGAATAAAAAAACCTAGAGTCTTGGGCTCAATAGGTGAAGACTTAGAGTATTTTTGGACTCTGGAAATAGTCTTGAAAAGTCTTAAAAAACAACTCCCCGAGGTTGGCTTTAAATAAGAAAACTTTGAGCCTAAAAAATCTCGTGCAGATCCGGCGAAGTTTATCCCAGGCGGACCGGTCCGGCTTGGGGGCGGATCGGTCCGGTTGACCGGATCGGTTCTTTTATTCTGAGGCGGATCGATCCGGTTGTGACCGGATCGGTTCTTTTATTCCAGGCTTCATCGATTCGCTTGAGGTCCGGGATATACTGGATCTGCATCAAACGGATCGGTCCGGTTGAGGGTGGACCGGTCCGTTGGCGGATCGGTCCGGTAGGGAGGCGGACCGGTCCGGCTGTCAGACTTTGATTCCTCTTCTTCTTTTGATATTCGGATCCGTTGATGAATGTATGAATCTTGAATTTCTTTAACGGTGTAACGGCGTGCGACATAATAAATTGTTAATGGACAAAAATGTCCTTACAACATAAGACCAATCTTTAAGTGAGTACCTTCCCACCCACATACAAATAGATAGGTAATGCACAAGATCTCCTATAAAAGGTAGGAAGGCCTATCCATATTGCCTTAGGAGATCACTCATGCGTACAAGGTATAATTATAGGTTGTACAAAACCTATAAACTCAAAGTATCCACAAGTAAATGATCACTATGCATTCCGATCTATGGCAGGACCTTGATATCTAAGGTTGTATGATAGAACTCCCCCATTTTCCCCCACTCGGGACATGTGTACGTCAACTATAGGATTGGGGTAAAAGACCAAGGTAAGCCCATCACTATCACTGGAGTACCCAAGCAGTTAACTTCGTATGTGCCCTATCAAAATCCCTCCCAATATGTCCCCCACGATCACTCACATACCATGGCATGCTTGCACATAAATCAAATACATAAAATCTTAAAGATTATTAAAAGTACCATAAGTCTTACATTAATTATCTCTAATTACTTAAAATTTAATTATCAAATTGCCAAAAATTCTTTTAAACCAACCCACAAAGTTGTTCTAACGATATCTACTATGTAGTTCGAACAACATCTCAAGTCGTTCAAAACAGATTACCCATGTCATTTGAACTAGTATACCATGTCGTTCGAATGACATTCCCCATCTCATTCGAATGAGATCCTAATCTCATTCTAATGAGATATACGCAATGTTCATTTTCTCCAAGTTTTAAAAAGGGCCATTATTAACACAAAACCGATATTTCAAGCCTCTAAATAGTCCAACTCCCATCCTCCTTCAAGTATAATTTATTTATCAACGTTAGTAACCCATAACAACAAGTTTTAGGTGATTATAACAAGGATTTACACATCAATTTTAGATTATATATCTTAGAACCCTAAGTACATATTTCCAATAGATTAATCTTGGATTTGATTCAAATATATATTAAACACGAGGGATTTTATAAATATCAATAATATATTTGAAATTAAAAACATATATAATTATATTTCATAATTAATCAAAGATATTCAACATCGAACTACTCTCGTTCATAATATGTGATTAAGCCTTAATTTATCAATCGATCTAATTACTAAAATTAGGTTCGCAGATGATTAATATAAGATTTCAACAGGTTTTAATCCCGATTCCAATGGATAATGCTACAATAACACAATCCCAATTAAATTCTTAGTCTATTTACACTTGCCTTATAGCGATTGAGAGAATCAAAGTCTTAAAAACCTATAAATCCTCCTCAATCCTTGGTGCCTCCTCTCCCAAGATCTCTTGGGTTTTCTCAAATGCCTTTATGTCTTTTAATTAAGATAATAAGAGTGGTATCCACAAAATTAAGCATAGGATCAATATTAATAGCAACCCAATAGGCCCAAAACATGATCCAAACATCCCTAAACTTGGCCCAAGTCATATACCAACACAGTAGACTTAAATTCCAATATTTTAACTTAAAAACGAATTTGCTAAACGTTATAAAAGTCAACCTAAAATAAAAGAAATACTAATAAATTGATTATTTTGATAAATTAAATTATAAGCCAATACGAGTCAATCAAGTTAAACTTAATATTAACATGCGAATCGGAATTATATGAACCTACTTTATGATTGGTGGAATCTGATCTTGAGGGAATAATCCAAATAAGGAAATCCTAGATACCTAAGTTCCTTACCATTATATAGTCACCGATAATACTAAGTCACTTAAAATATTTAATTAATATATTATCATGTATTGTGTATATTTTACAAAAAAGAGAATTAACGTAAAAATATATGAAAATATACCGAGTGACATATCACATGTCACAACAGACAAATAAATAATTAATTACGCAATTTAAATAAATACACAAAAAATATGAGGTATTCTAATGTAGTTAAAGGATAAATAAAATAGAGTAATAGGTTCACATTTTCTTCGCGGTTGTGTTAAATACATCCATATTTTTTCCTTGTCACCGCATCCTTCCTTTTTAAACATTTTGTTCTCTTATCTTTAAGAAGTGTATGGCATCGTTGAACTAGAAGATAAATTTCTACTGTTACGTTCTTTGTTTAGATTAACAGGGTCCCAGAGGGTTTTTTCCTCAACTCTCAGGGGATTCCATAGGGAGTCTAGCTGTCTCCATTTCTGTTCAAATTAGTGATGGAGTATTTCACATATGATCTGTTCGGTGGTTGACATGGGGTTGATCAACTATTTCGATATAGGGCATTCTAGCATGAATCTTATTAAGATTTCACATCTTCTTTTTAACAATGATACGATTATTTTTTGTAAGGCAGAGGTGGGATAGGTGCAAGATTTAAGACTATTTATAATTTTCTTTGAGGCAGTTTCGGGTCTCCGCATTAATACGAGGAAGTGTGAGATGATTCAGATTGAGGGAAGTGAGTGTGGGGGGGTTATCTGAGATGCTTTATCGTAAGACTAACCTTTTCCCATCTTTGTATCTTGGCCTCCCTCTAGGGGCCAAGTTTAAGTCAAAATCTAGCTGGGATTCAGTGCTGGAGAGAATGAAAAAGACATTGGCGGGATGGAAGAATCATTATTTATCGATAGGGGGAGGTTGACATTGATTACAAGAGCATTATCTAGTTTGCTCACATATTTCATGTCCATTCTGCCTTTACCTTGTTCATTCTGGAAGAAGATGGAGAAGATGATGAGAGATTTTTTGCTGAGGGTCAATGAGGACAACTTTAAATATTGTCTAATCGGGTGGGAGGAAGTATGAAAAGTAATTAAGGAAGGGGGAGCAAGTATTGAGAATCTAGAATTTTTTAATAAAGCGTTGTTAGGTAAGTGTTACCTCGGGAGGAGAACACATTATGGAGGAGAGTAGTGGGAGCTAAGGTTTGCATTCCGCAAGGGCGGGGTCCAGGAATGGGATGATTTTCTCATGGGTTGGGGATGTGGAAGCACATCTCGAAGGAGTGGGCTGACTATTCAAAGTACACGAAATTTCAATTGGGGAGGGGAGACAGAGAAGGTTATGGAAGGATATATAGGTCAAGAATGGTTCTCTTCAGGAGCCGTTTCCCGGTATTTTCAGATTGGGGGTGATACAAATAGGCTGATTGTTGATCACATGGTTACTACCCGGGATCATACATTTTAAAACCCTAAGTTCGAAAGATTGTTATGGAATTGGGAGTTCGGGAGGTCGAGGCATTTTTTAACTGGTTGGCTTCGACTCCGCTTCAGACCGGGGGGGAGGATGAATTTAGATGGAAAGTATAACGAACAAGGGTATTCATAGGCAAGTGGGTCTTATTTCATTTTGAGAGGTAATGGGAACCAGAGAGCAGATTTTCCATGGAAGTAAATACGGATGACAAAGCCCCCCCCCCCCCCCCCCCAACAAAAATGATCTTTTTCATTTGGACTGGTAGGATATTTTGATGATGGAGGTATTGCATAAGAGAATATGTGTGATGGCTAATCGGTGCTAGTTGTGCAAAAGGTAGAGGAGAAGACAAATTTTACTTTTGCCTTTTAGGGTGACGAGAGGTCTGTGGCATGTTTTCCTTTCTCTTAGTCGGATTGGGTGGGTTATGACGAAGATGGTGAGAGCATTATTAGAGGTCTGTCATACCCCTAAGGGTTGGAAGGGGGATATCAAGGTCTGTCATGTATTCCCCCATTTTATTTTTGGACTATTTGGTAGGAGAGAAACTCAAAATATTTTGAAGGAATGGAGACTGAGTCGGCTAGAATTTGTTACATCTTTTTCAGTTCCTTATTGAGTTAGTATAATGAGATACATGTACTAAATCATACTAATATTTTAGAGTTTATGACTGAACTACATAGAAATATGTACTCCTGGTATTTCTTTTGGTCATGCCTTTCCTTTAGGATATAATTTTTTTGTTTTGGATACTTCCCGTTTAGGGGTTTCGCTCCCTTAGTGGTTTGTTTTGGTATAACATTTCTTTATAAAAGAAACCTTTGGCCTTTATGTCGAGTCAAATAAAAGTGTTACCATCATTTAAATTAATTATGTTTTATAGTAATTAGATTAATTTTCTTAATTGTCCATATAATAATCGATGAATTTTATTTATAATATATTTAAAATTTACAATATATATTGTTTAGGATCTTAGACATATTGGAGTAAGAAATTTTAAATGGTATTTGAATGGGTAAACTCATTTAGGACTGTTACTAACATCGTGCTTAGGCTCTTGTATGTTTAATTTTGCTAACTTTGTGGATAGATTTTTTTTTACTACCCAAAATGGATTCTTTGTGTGATGGTTCATCTAAGTATTTTCCACTAATTTTAATGGATTAAATTATGATCATTGTAAGTCTAACAAGATATCATATTATATCTTAGGTCTAGGCATGGAAATTTTCGGATGATGGTTGAAGATGAATGGCTATGACCTACCATAATCGTAGATAATGTTCGTCTGAAAACCGAGAACAAATTGTTTCGATGCTAGTTGACCAATGGAAATTTAAATGTTCAATTTTCTTTTTTGGGCACCCGTGGGTATAATTCAATCACGAAGTTTGGAACAACTAAAGAAGGTTAAGAGATTTTAAGAATCTCTCATGAAAGGACATCCACTGTTTAAAACCATTAGTATGGATGATAATTAAACTCTCGATAAGTTTTATAAGAATCTAACTAAAACCTATACCCTTTATACACTCCTCAATTTTGGTGAGAGGATTTTAGAGAATCAATTTATTGTCAAACTATTGTTAATCCTTCAACATGGTACTTTGAGACCAATGCTTGGCACGGACTCGTATCATCTTAAAGAGATTATCGGTTGTCTTCTAACTTTTGAACAAAACATAACTATTATTGTCAAGTTATGGTTAGTTTATACTTGAACACGTCACGAGACACATGAATTAACAAAAGTACCACTACATGAACAAACTTAGTTAAACTTGAAATGCCACAACTTGAATATGACACGACATACACGAATTAACATCCTACCACCAAATTCACTAAGTCTAAATTATTCTTATTAGGAATAATTAACTTATTTTTTTGGTCAAGGGAACTATAAACTTCATGACATGGTATTTAAGATTTTTAATATTGCATGATTATCTGAGGGATTGTATAAATAATCCCGGATCCTATAAGACAAGAGCTTATTTGTGAAAACCCTTTATATTTAGAGGTAGATGATTTCCTTTGAATAAATATTCAATAAAGTAGAACACTAAGTTCCACTATTTTATTTGTAATAAACAAGTACTTAGTTCATCATAATCCAAGTCAAAATCAAGCGAATGGAAATTTATTTGGTGACATAAGATTGAATTGCAAAACGAATCAAAATTTTCGGATAACTTTTTTTTTATCTATATTCTTGTTACACGTTGTTTCTTTAACACCTATAATTTATAATATTAAACCATTGATCTCATTGTTAATGTAATCAATCCGGTCAACTTATTCTACTGTAATATTTAGGTTAAACTTAAAATACGTCTGCCATTAAAATCATCCTATAATATTGGACTGAATAAAGTGAACCAGGAATTGTGAAGAAAACAAGTAAATAGAGTTCCATATGTCATTATAGGGTCAATTACACTTAGTTCCCTAAACTTTGACCCCTTACACTTCACCACCCTAACTTCCAGTTTCTTCATGTTACCCCCATACTTACACTACTAATGCAATTCACCCAAAATAGTTGACGCCGTGAGTTTTTGAGGGAAAAGACCCACGTGCGTCCCACGTGACATTTAAGGGAGGGCATGTTGGTCTTTCAAGGGAACATAGTGTCCATTTGTTTTCCCTCTTATTTTTTGATCCAATTAGTAGAAATACCTTCCATTTTTTTACCTCCCATTTGTGACCTTTTGGGGAGAAACAATTGAGAGGAAAGAAGACATAAGAGAAAAGAAGAAATAAGAAAGAAGAGAGAATAAAGAATAAAAAATAGAGAAGAAAGAAGATTATCATGGAAGGAATATGCTATTGTGGAAATCGCATTTTTATTCGTACATCTTGGACTGAATTAGACACTAGGATGAGATTTTATTCTTGTTCTGGTTATGGGTACTTTGTGTGTAAGGATCCTCTAATTTGTTTCATTAGGGAACTTAAAGATGATGTGATTGGAAACATGGGAAGAGATAGATCGTTGTGGATGTATTTTACCCTAGTCTTTTGTTTATTTTTGGCTCTCATCTTATGCAATGTGAAGTGGGGAAACACCATGAATGTCAAACCCCCAATAAAACTCTTGTAATTTGTAATATTTTGTAATGGATGTACTAATGCACTTTATGTAGTAATACAAAGGCAGTAATGTTCAAAAAGGCATTAATCTACAGTTTATGTACTAATGCAATTTATGAAACCTTCATATAGTATTGAAAGCATTAATTGACATGCTTCTAAATTATCCCCAATATAAATCATTTGCAGTATACATTGTTAATACAAAAGATCCCACTCAAAAAATGGTTGATTCACACATTAAACTAATGGACCCACTGCAAAAAAAGTGAAGCAACCCAACCAAAAAAAGGGACCAAACTGCAAATAAAAGTATTTAAAATTTACAAAATAACAAAAGTAGTACTAAAAGTGAAAATTCCTTTAATTTCGTGTAGCTAGATGTTGCTATGAGGGACCTAGTGTTATCAAATAACCTAGAACAACCTTTTTCATGCCTTTCACCTACAAAAGCAACCATATTCAATTGTTAGCCACCATATTCAACTATAATTTAACATATTCAATTGTAAACTAACATATTCTATTGCCAACCAAATGTAAAATATGAAATACTTACACTAGCGACTTAATTGACTCCCCTACTCCAAGTTGCCTCATCCTTGTTCTTTTTATTTTTCGGTCAGCCTCTGTTATTATGCCCCTTGTTCATACTAACCTTACATGTAATTATAACCCATTTCCTCCCTACTTTGAATAGATTTGCAATAGTTATTTCATCTTCCTCCATGCTCTTTTCCTTTTTAGACCTTCCAGTTTGGGCTATGTAAGATGGGGGATATTGTGTTCAATTCGATTTTTGGCCACAATTCCCTCTCATTAACGGGGTTAAGCATGTTTGAGTATATATTTATGTATGTATTTACATTACAGGTCTTAATCATAATTTTTTTTATATCTTCTCTAAAATAATGGAGGGCAGCAACCACATGACAATAAGGTACACTAGTTAAATCCCATCTCCTATAACCATATGTTTTTAAGCCAGATTTGAAGAGAATTTCTCTCCATAAGGCCCCACTATCTCAAACTTCTCATTACCATTCCACCTTGGTATCCATTCAGTATATTCATTTTTTATTTTCTCCAAACTCTTTTGAACTGTTGGATAAATTACTCCTCTTTAGCACATCTTCATTTTATTTCTTTTCTTTCGTATTCTCTCCATCAAATTGATCCTAATTTTTTCTAACATACCAATGATTGGCTTGTCCTTTGCATTATTTCTATTTGTATTAAAACTCCCACAAAGGTTGTTTATAATAATTTCACTCTTACAAAAACTATTGATGTGTGACTTACTCCAATGCCTAACAGACCTGTCTTGGTGACACTCATATGCCTTCTCATCTATTGCTTTGATCTACTTCATCGTGATGTTAAACCGAGGAACTATTATTTATCTTGATACTTTCTACACTAGTGCCTTTAAAGATATTCCCTTAAATTCCCCCTTAAAATTATTATAATGGTATACCACACATTGCCTATGCTCAGAGTTAGGGAATTTCTCCTCCAATGAAGGTACTAGTCCCTATATAGTACCGTAGAAAGTGCACACATTAGAGTTAATAGAGAAAGTATGTTTATAATTAGAAATGATCAAGTCAAAGGTGTATACATTAACTTCTAATTGTTTTACATAAAGGTGTATACAATAGAGATAACAGTGATCAAGTCATCCTCTAATAGTTACAAAAACTAGCTCTAAGATTTCTTCCTCTCCTTATCTTCAATAGCATATACAAGGGGGTAAATTTGATTATTTGTATCAATTACCAAAGTGTAAACAAAATACCCCCAATTTGACCCATAAAATGACAACCATTCAGCCATATAAGAGGTCTATAATTTTTAAAAAATCCTTTCTTCAAGGCCCCCAACACACATACATTCTCTTACACTACACCAAAATAGACTGATGGTCATGGAAAGTTGATCACGGTCTAGGTCCATGACTAGGGGTCATGGCCCAAAGTCGTAACCATCATGGAAACACACGTGACTAGTTTCATGACTAGTTAGGGTTACAGCTGTGGTCAAGACTTTGGTCTGCGACCAAGGTTGGTCACGACCATTGTCCATGATTCATCCGTAACCATCATGGTGGAAACATTACACCAAAATTCCTTCCAACTTTGGCCACATCCGTTGGCCATGACTATGACCGAAATTCCCTCCAACATGGTCACGGCTTTGGGGCGTGACCATTTTGAATTGGTCCCGAAAGTAGGTCACGGTCATGGGTCGTAACCAGTCCAATTATGTTAATATTATCACGAATGATGATGTGGAAAAAAGGGCTCATAACAGGTGGTCATGACCCTGTACCGTGGCCAACCTCTTTATTTATAAGCCCCCAAACCTTTTAGTCATTTTCATCGAAACCCTCCTCTCTCTTTATCTACTGTTCCTCTATCACTCTCTAGTGTTCCTCTCTCTCTCTTCGGCATGCCTTTCTCTCACTCTCTCAGGTAGCATTTCTTTCTCTCTCTCTATATATATATATATAGGCAGGCTCCTGTGCACACTAAGTTTGCACACTAAGTTTGCACATTACCTTTTAAAAGTAGTCAAACTTAGTGCTGGCGCACACCAATTTTTTTATGTGATATTTAAACATTTCAAGGAACTCATATAAAAAAAATCAGCTCAAAAAAACTTTTTTTGCTATTTTTAAAAAATTGGTCAAACTTTCGCAGTTTTTAAAGGGCTTAAAAACTGCGAAAGTTTGACCGATTTTTTAAAAATAGCAAAAAAAGTTTTTTTTAGCTGATTTTTTTTATATGGGTTCCTTGAAATGTTTAAATATCACATAAAAAAAATCAACTCAAAAATATTTTTTTTACTACTTTTAAAAGGTAATGTGCAAACTTAGTGTGCAAACTTAGTGTGGACAGGAGCCTGCCTCTATATATATATATATATTTGTGTGCTAGTGTCTGTATATGTGTGTATACACACACACACATGCGTGCGTATATATGTGTATATGTGTGTATATATATGGACAGTGTATGTGTGTGTACAAGTGTGTATATGTGTGTCTATATACATGTGTGTGTGTATATGTGTGAATGTCTGTGTATATGTGTATTTTAACTAATCTAAAATTTTCAAATCTTAAGCCTTAATCAGTGGAAAATTTCCCCTTTTTTTTAAAACTAATTTAGTGGGAAAATACCCTTAACCCTAATTTATGAACCAAATTGATGATATTTACTACGACATATTGTTATTATTAGTATATTTTTTAACATATAGATGATATAAGGACTATCAAATAATTATTGGTTGTTGGTTTGGTTATTGGTTTGATTGTTGGATAGTGATGTTAGATTTCTTGGATTGATAATGCACATAGACTTTCAAACTCTCTCATAATAAACACTAATAAAATGTGTCTTAAGACTTATGGCAGGTGCTTGTCTGGATTTTACCGTAGTGAGATCCAACATGCAAGGGTTAAGATAAGGGTAGTGATGAATCAAAACTGTAATCAAACTAATATACCCTTATACCTCATATGTTAAAATAAGATAAACTTAAATTGGATAGGTTGAAAAAGAATAACTACTTATTGATTAATTAGATCCATTATTTGTAGGACTCATATTCACGACCTTGTATACTTTTATCTGAAAAAATAATGTTGGATGATAATCACTAGTAACAAGAGTACGAGAGGTTGCAGTTGAACCGCACTTGTACCTTTTTTCATAGTGCACTTTATTTAGAGGGTACTACTATTTATAGGTATGGGAATAAGAAAATCCAACAATTTAACTACCTTGCAAATCATAGAGTTGATCTACAGCAAGAGTACCTGTTCGATCGGATTCTATTATCCCCGCTAGAAAGACAGGAAGGTGCTATATATAATATATTCCCCATGCATAATCCCGATGTTGCCCTAAACTTGTTTACGCTATTAGAGAAGGCAGAAAAAATCACCCGTTATGGATACAACGTACAAAGAGCATTGACATAGATTGTGATGTCTCGTGATATATGCACGTTAAATTGAATCTTGCTAATAAGTTGAAGAAGATAGGATTTTGTGTTCATGTCATTGATATCTATAGATCAATCATAGATGTTCTTCCTTCTAGTTGAACACATGAAAAAATCCATAGGTTTTTAAAAACTAATACTGAATGGATGGGATCAGAAACATTGATAAAAGTCCATGTGTTTCTGTGACTGAGGTTAGAGATAGTTAATATTGATAAGAGTCCATGTGTTTCTGTGACTGAGCTATTATTGTGCGCATCCAAGCATATCACTCATATTTGGGTATAGGCACACTTCGACTTGAAATTTGTAAATAGGCACACTTAGGCTTGAAAACATGCCGCTAGTGGGAAAAAATCTAGAACATCCACAAAATTGCCTCGTAAGTGTCTTGAATACCTTGAACATGACCAACGTAATTTTTGCCAACTGACTGCGTAGTCTAGGGACTCCCGATTTGAGAATAGCACCGAAGTTTCTAAATAGGCACACGTAGAATTGAAAACATGTCGCTTGTGGGCCAAAATTCTGAACAACCCCCAAATGGCCCCATAAGGAAAATGAAAACCTTGCACATGACAAACATCACTTGTAGCAACTAACTGCATAGTAGCGAGACTCCCAGTTTGAGAATAGGACCAAAATTTGCAACATAGGGACACTTTGGTTTGAAAATGTTATGCTAGTGAGCAAAAAGCCTGAATAGCCCCCAAACAACCCATCAAGGCCACGAATACCTCGTATGTGACCAATGCAACTTGTATAAATTGATCGCTTAGTTTTGGGACTCCTGGTTTGAGAACATGACTAAAATTTGAAAATAGGATCCCTTAGGCTTGAAAACGTGCTGCTTGTACGCCATAATACGAAACGGCCCCAAAACGACCCCACTATTAGTAAAAATACCTCGTAAGTGACCAATGTAACTCACAGTAATCGACCTCTTAGTTATGGGACTGCTGGATTGATAATAGGACCAAAATTTATAAACAAGCTCACTTAGGCTTGAAAACATACCTACAGTGGGAGAAAACTCCGAATAGCCCCCAAATGTCCTCACAGGGACACAAATAGCTCGCACATGATGAACATAACTTGTTGCAACTGATCGTGTACTCGCAGGACTCAAGACTTGAGAATAAGACCCAAATTTTCAAACAGGCACACGTAGGCTTGAAAACGTGCCACTAGTGGGTGAAAACCTCAAATATCCGCCAAATGGCCCCACAAGGGGCATGAACACCTCACACATGACAAACGTAACTCATAGCCATGGTCCGCATAGTTGTGTGACTCTCAGTTTGAGAATAGGACCTAAATTTGCAAATAGGCATACTTAGGGTTGAAAACATGTTGCTGGTGGGCAAAATAGCCGAATAACCCCTAAACGACCTAACAAGGGGCACAAATACCTCGCATGTGACCAACTTAACTCGTAGCAACATGCCACATAGTCTATGGACTCCCGATTGGAGAATTGTATCAAAAATTGAAAATAGGAACACTTAAGCTTGAAAATGTGCCTCTCACGGGCCAAAACCTCTAACACGCCCAAACAGACCCGCAAGGGCCACGAATACCTCACGCATTACTAAAGTAACTCTGAGCAATGAGTTGTACAGTCACCGAACTTCCAATTTGAGAATATTATCGAAATTTGCAAATATGGATAGTTAGGCTTGAAAATATGTTGATAGTCGCCCAAGACCCATTACAGCCCCACAAGGGGCACGAACTCCTCGAACATGGCCCACGCAACTCGTAGCAACTAATCGCAAAATCATGGGACTCCCTATATGAGAATAGGATCGAAATTTTAAAATAGGCATATACTTATTTTTAAAACATGTCGCTCGGGGGTAAAAAACATGAACAACCCACAAACTGCCTCATAAGGGGTACGAACACCTCACACGTAACTCGTCGTAGCAACTGATCACATAGTCACGAGACTCGTGGTTTGAGAGTAGGACCAGAATTGACATATAGGCACACTTAGGCTCAAAAACATACTACTAGTGGGTAAAAACCTGTGCAATCCCCAAACGATCATGCAAGGGGCACAAACACCTCGCACGAGACCAACGTAACTCATAGACCCCAAATGCGTAGTTACAGGACTCCTGGTTTGAGAATAAGAGAGAAATTTTCAAATTGGCACACTTAGGCTTCAAAACGTGTCTCTAGTGGGCGAAAACCCGAAATAACCACCAAACGGCTCTGTTAGGTGATCGAACACCTCACACGTGACCAACATAACTCGTAGTGACGGATCGCATAGTCGCGGGGCTCGTGATTTGAGAATAGGATCAAAAATTTCAAATAGGCACACTTAGGCTTGAAAACGTTCCACTACTGGGAGAAAGTCCCAAACACCTCCTAAACGTCCCCACAAGGGGCACAGACACCTCGCACGTGACCAACATAACTCAAAGCAACCGATCGTGTAGTCGTGGAATTCTCAACTTAAGAATAGGACCAAAATTTGCAAGTAGGCACACTTAGTCTCAAAACGTGCCTCTAGTGAGCCGAAATCCCAAATAGCCCCACAGGCGGAACAAACACATCACACGTGACCCATGTAACTCGTAGCAATCGACTTCAAAATTGAGGGACTCTCGATTTGAGAATAGGATCAAAATTTTAAAATAGGGACACTTAGATCTAAAAATGTGTTTCTCGTGGGTCAATCCCCCGAACAAGACCCAAACATCCCTCCAAGGTGTGAGAACACCTCGCATGTAACCAACCTAACTTGTAGAAACTGATTGTGTAGTCACGAGACTCACAAATTAAGGGTAGGAATGAAATTGGAAAATAGGCACACTTAGGCTTGAAAACATACCACTAGTGGGTGAAAGCCAATAAAACCCCCACATGGCCCCACAAGGGGTAAGAACACCTCACACGTGACCAATGTAACTCGTAAAAACCGCTCGTGTAGTTGTAGGAATCCCGATTTGAGAATATGATCGAAATTCACAAATTTGCACACTTAGGCTTGAAAAAGTGTTGTTAGTGGGCAAAAAATATGAATAACCCCTAAACTTATCCACAAGAGGCTCGAACACCGCGCACGTGAACAACATAACTCGTCACGGCGGAATGCATAGTTGCAGGAATAACAATTTGACAATACGACCTAAAATTACAAATAATCACACTTAGGATCGAAAACGTGCAGCTACTAGGAGAAAATCCCGAACATCACCAAAACGACCACGCAAGGAGCATGAACACATCGCAAGTGAACAACATAACTTCAAGCAACTGGCTGCATAGTTACAGGACTCCAAATTTTAGAACAGGACTGAAATTTGCAAATAGGCACACTTGGCTTGAAAACGTGCCGCTAGTGGGTGAAAACACCAAAAAACCCCAAACGACCCAACTATGGGCATTGACACGTCGCACGCGAATAACGTAACTTGTAGAAACATACTGCGTAGTCGTAGAGCTCTCGGTTTGATAATAGGACCAAAATACGCAAATAAGAACAGTTTGGCTTCAAAACATGCCGCTAGTGCGAAAAAATCCCGAACACTGTAAAAAAGCCCCACAAGTGGCTCTAATAACTCACACGTAGACAACGTAACTCGTAGCAATCGACCCCATAATCGCGAGACTCATGGTTTGAGAATAGAATAGAAATTTTAAGATAGGCACGCTTAGGCTTCAAAACATGCCTTCCAAAGCCCTGAGAAAATGCCAAACGTCCCCGCTAGGGGCACAAATACGTCGCATGGGATCGATGTAACAGGTAGCAGCCGACCACGTAGTCGCAGGACTCTTAATTTGAGAATAGGATCAAAATTTGAAAATAGACACATTTAGGCTTGAAAAAGTACCGTTAGTTAGTCAAAACCCCGAATAGCCCCCAAATGGTCCGTAAGGGGCACGGACACCTCGTACATCACAAACATAATTGTACCAACTGACCGCATAGCCATGGGACTCTTGGTTTGAGAGTAGGATCGAAATTTGCAAATATCGCACTTAGGCTTGAAAATGTGCCGCTAGTGGGCGAAAACCCCAAACAGTCCCCAAACGGCCACGCAAGGGGTACAAATACCTCGCACGTGACCAACATAACTCCTAGAAACCGACCATATAGTCGTCAGACTCTCGATTTAAGAATAGGATTGAAATTTGAAAATAAAGCACACATAGGATTGAAAATGTACCACTAGTGGGTGAAAATCCTAAATATCCTCCAAACAGCGGTGCAAGGGTCATGAACATCTCGGATGTGACTAACATAACTTTTAAGAACCAACCGCATAGTCTCGGGAATCTCGATTTAAAAATAGGACCTAAATTTACAAATATGCACAGTTAGCCTTAAAAACGTGTCGTAAGTAGGTGAAAACCCCAAATAGCCCCCAAGCGGCATCGAAAGGGGATCGAACTCCTCTCACGGGACCATCATAACTCGTTTCAATAGACCACGTAGTCGCGTTTGAGAATAGGATTGAAATTTGAAAATAGGCACACTTATGCTTTAAAACGGGCGGCTTGTGCGCTAAAATCTTAAACACCTCCAAATGGCCTGGCAGGGGGCACAAATATCTCGCACGTGACCAACATAACTTGTAGCAACGGGACGCGTCAATAACCAATCCTTGCATTGCTAAGGCTACTCTAGCATATATTGTCGACACCCCGACATAACAATCATGTTTGATGCTACCCACCATAGTTGCCATTGTCAAATCTCCATATGGTGTCATTACTCATATAAGGATACGACTATTATCCTACCTAAGATATTACACCACCCATCTGTGCCAATTGGAAAACCATACCCGACACATATACTATGCGACTGCTAATCTAGGTCATCACCAGACCCTCAACTCAGTCATGACTAGAATGCTACTGTCTCTTTTACTAGACTTAATTGGTTCCCTAAGAACACCAAACATACTTCACGTAAAGTCCAAACTCGACAAGGTTCCACCACCTATACTTTTATCATCATTGATTCACTCTATAAACTTTTCGATACTAACCTCGATATCACTTAGTGCTCATAAGGACACTAGTCTACGAGCGTCTACCCTTAGTGCACCTAAATCCTCGAACACCTCAAGACATCACAAAATTCGATATATATCCTTAATGATGCCACACACAATTTTTTTATATGGGCACCTCCATGTGCCTATGAACTATCCACGCACTAGGATTTCCTCACACCTAGCCATTACCTCGGCGGCCAACGAGCTTTAACACTTAAATATGAATCTTACCTTCTCTCAAGCGGCTGTGACTATAAGTCACGTGTAAGATATAATTATTACTGCTATCACTTATGGCAAGACACAGGGCATCGTCTGCAGCATATGAACCTCAAGGCCTTCCTTACCTGAATCCTCAATAATTGTTCAACTATGGCAATCAAATTGCCTTGTTATGTGAATATCACACTACGTGCCAATCCACAAGTTAACATAACTATGCTGATTTTTGTAGGATATGGACATCGAGTATTGCCTATAACCACTAAGGCTCTCACCACGGACGCCGCACGAGATCCTATTCTTAAATACCACACTATAATCACCAAATTGTAAATTAAAACCACCTAGGGATTTGGTAGGACAAGGGGCGTCGGGTATCGCTCAAAAGGAGGCCCACCCTAACAACGTCTCAAGAAGTCCTATTCTAAAACATCACAACCTAATTACTTAATATCAAGTCAACGCGATTATCTAGATTCACTCCTAGGTTACCTCAATCATCAGGATTATCTAAACCGACATTATAGCCAAGGTACATAAATCAATATGCACAAAACCCAAGTTCCCCAACGAATGGACCTAATACTTCCTCACCCGAAATTAACACTTGTGATTACATTCATCGACCAACAATCCATTTAGGTGTTCACCCATAAGGATAGAGTTCTATCAACTAAGAAATACTTATCCCCCTAGTGTTGGCCTACATCAATTTATAAACTCATTTACCTTATCATCAATCACGGTATTACCCCAAGGATCGAAATTTCCTAATTATCACATCGATATTGACCTCTCATATATCTCACACCCAAGGATACATATAATTCAAATCACGATTTCCCATTACACAATTATGACACTTGAACCATTAGTCTCTACCATTGATTGTACACAATTTGGTGCCACTTTCCCCATGGGTGTCATTTCATTCTATCAACATCTCTCATGATTCTAATCCATTAAATTTTTAACGAAAGAACCTCACACTAACAAGTATGTCTCCACCACTATAGGCTTGCATGGACACCGATAAATTACTACCATTCTAATTAGAAATGCAGAAGCGATTAATAACCATCAATCTAATCGTGTGCCCCTAGGCATTATTCAAACTTATCGTGCTAACCTCTTAGACTTTACCGTCAAAGACAAGAACTAAATCCATCATCAAACAAGCATGACCGGCCCAAACCACACAGACGTCGAAAGATCTAATACTGACCTCACCACATCACACACAAAGGAACATTGAACCTAGAGCTTTGATACCATTTGTAACGCCCAGACCTGGATTCGGGTTACCCGTGAGTCAATTCGATCCGACCCGAGCATTAGGTGTGAAGTGCAATGAAATAACCTAAATAATGTTGCTAGCCCAATTTTAATTTAATTAACATTTTGCTTGTTAGCATGCGATTCCAGTTTCAAGATAAACTACATGAGGGACCCATAGGGAGCACCTAAAAGTCCAAGTAAATAGAGTTACTACGTAAATGTAACTAAAATATACTTACTTATAACATACCCTTAAATTTTGGAACCGCTTCCATTTGGCCGTAACAAAGTAGGGATGTGAGCCTATGCCGAGTGGAATTTATACATACAGTGTAGACACGAACAAGATAAAGGAATACTCACACGCTACAACCACATGCATATGGAAATATGTATATATCTATATACGTATACCTTTGAAAAATACACATGCCAATGCATTAACTGCGTTACTTTCGAAAATCATACTTATTCAGATTAATTTACCTTAACCTAGTAAAAGCTTCCTTTATTTATACATAGTATGTTCACCTTGTTTAACATACTCGGTTCAACACATGAAAACATTCCACTTATTTTTATTCAAACCCATTCCTTTATCGAAAGTTATCCATTTTCATTCATTTGAACGTACTTTAGTATTTTCATTGAAAATCACCATTTCAACACACACATTGGTATTGTTAGAAAATACTTATTTAATCTTAAAAAATCCTTTTTACAACACATTCATATGTTAAATATGGGTTTAACGATTTAGGTTGCTTAACCACCATTTATCCACTGCCTTTAACCCTTTTTCATTCTTTTATGGACATTAATAGTTTATGCATTTACTTGTCCATTTCACCTCCGTCGGAACATTTATTACATTCATTCAAGTTAGATTGTATTAACACATTCTACCACATAAGCCATTTATTGATATACTCCATATTTCCTTGATCTTTTCTCGAAATCTTCCAATATCGCATACTTATACGGGCTCTACATCGACATCTATGTGCACCATATGCTCTGGCCAGTGGTTTAGGTCTATTTACCCAAGGGCTTCGGGACCTTTTTCTTTAACCCGGTGTCATCCGAGTACCTTTAATGTTCTTTAACATTTTACGAATGTTGCATTCTTTACTTTCCATATTACTTGACCAAAGCCAAAACCTAGGACTACCACCCCAATTTGTGTTACACTTGAAAATTTACCATTTTGTGTCCTTTATATTTTAACCTTGATTTTTATTCAAAAAATCATGTTCATTTAGGACCACTTTGTGTAACACCCTTTCCAACATTTTTATTTCATAAAATTGTTCCACTTTAAGTAAAATTACCATTTTACCCATTTGTTTCTAAGTCAAACTTCCACTCCATTTTCACAGGTGTTATTTTCACCAAAACACTATTAGGTTACTTATACCAACTTCTTAAGTTTTTTTAACCCTTTAACACCTTTTTATACTTGGAGTAATATGTTACTTGATTGAAAACACTTTTTATACCTTTGCTTCCTTTTAATTTCATAAGTGTTAATATTTCTCAACATTAGTAAGTTACACTATTCCATATTTACCCATTAACACTTAATTATTACTTTTTTCGAACATTCATATTTATTTACCTCTTTATTCAAGAAGTACATTCACGCTTAAGACTACTTTTATAAGAAACTTGTCATTTCTTTTACTTAACATGTAGTCTTTTAACTTCATACTCATTATGTCTTTTAGTCTTAATTACACATACTTTGAAGACTAAATTTCCAACCTTTATCATTTTTTCTTTACACCCAACAAAACCTTCTTTAACTTGTTTATACATTCTATGTCAAAATACTACAAGTTTATATACATGAGAACATGGATTTTAAACCCAAAATCCTAATGCATGGTTTAAACATATTTTTCATCAAATATTTGCCCAAGAAATGTTTATTTCCAAACATGTTATTCTATAAAATGTTTAATACCAATCTTGATAGAAATCCCCATTTTCACAAAATATATCATTTTTCAATATTCCAAAACTTTGAAATATTTATTCTTTATTTTCAACAAAATATCATTTTTCAATAAAATCACATTATTTGAGAACATTTTATTCCATAAAATATTTTTCATTAACATTTACTAGAAAATACACCATTTTCATAAAACATCAACTTTTATTATTTCAAAACCTTGAAATAATTATCCACTCTTTATTTTTAGCAAAATAACATTTTTCTCAATATTTTCATTCCATAAAAAATTTTATTACTATTTTTACTAGAAAATCCATCACAAACATCCTACTCTTAATATTCCAACACTCAAGACTAAAAACACACAACTAAAGTCTTAATCTAAGAGTAGATTTTCACCCACCTCTAATGTCTTCAATGTTTGTGATGGTGTAGGAGGTGCAACCTTCACCTCCAAAGGTGGCCTCAAAGGAGTTGCCAAAAGCTCGTCTAACAAGCTCCATTTGAACTCCAAGTGAGACCCACTTTATCTTTTCCAAGAAAAGCTCCATCTTCATTCTCCACCTCCTCCCCAACAATACTCCCAAAATCGCAGCTCTTCATAGCTCATGGTGCTAATGGGTATATGTTGTTCAAATATGGAGGAATAAAACTGGTGGTTTATAGGCGGTCTATGGTGGAGGAGTAGTGGTACATGGTGGTTTGTGGTGGTTGGAGGTCGGAGCTCTATCAAGGCTATATAGAGAGAGGAGAATAGCTGATACAAAATGCCCAAATGGATTAACTCCCACTTATATATATTCCAAACCCTCAAAGGGTTAAATACCTCTAATTCCCCCACACCCATGTCTATAAGCCAAGGGTAATATAGTCATTACTTTATACTTGATCTGGGTTGTTGAGAAGTCGACACGTCATCAAATTCGACGGACCACGTAACGACAACACATTAAAAAGGATAAGATATTCAAATCTAATGACGATCGTTCGAACGACCTCTAGATCTCGTTTGAACAACCTACTAACGAGATTTTAACACTCAAGTCGTCAGATCCCTTGTTCGAGTGACCCTGTTCTCGTTCAAACAACCCTTTTAAATGAGATTTCAGTAAATTTAAAGCCCAGGTCATGAGATACCTCATTCGAACGTCGTTCAAACGAGACTCCCCTTCGTTCGAACTATATCTAACTTTTATAGAAATTATATTTTGATCTATAAAACTTTGATTCAAAAAGCACGAGGCCACGAGGTTACCCCAATTTTACCTGGGATCCATCTAAATCGGTCTAATTCATACTAGATCATCAAATTCCATAGATACAGTTGAAATTACGAGGCGGGGTATTTCATTGTCGCGGGACTCCCAGTTTGATAATGGAATCAAAATTTGCAAATAGGCACACTTAGGCTTGAAAACGTGCCGCTAGTAGGCGAAAACCCCAAATGGTCCCACAAGGGGTACAAATACCTCGCACATGACCAACATAGCTCCTAGCAAATGACCACATAGTCATGGGACTCTCGATTTCAGAATATGACTCAAATTTGCAAATAAGGGACACATAGGATTGAAAACGTCTCGTTAGTGGGTGAAAATCTTGAATAGCCCTCAAACAGCCACGTAAGGGTCACAAGCACCTTGCACATTACTAACATAACTGATAGGAACTCATCGTGTAGTCGTGGGAATCCCAGTTTAAGAGTAGGAACTAAACTTTCAAATAGGAAAACTTAGCCTTGAAAACGTGTCGCTAATGGGCGAAAACCCCGAACAGTCCCCAAACGACATCGAAAGGGGCTCAAACTCCTCGCATGTGACCAACAGAACTCGTAGTAACTGACCACGTAGTCACAAGACTCCCGATTTGAAAGTATAATATAAATTTGAAAATAGTCACACTTTAGCTTGAAAATGTGTCGCTCATGGGCCAAAACCTCGAATACCCCCAAACGACCCAGCAGGGGGCATGAATATCTCGCACATGACCAATATAACTCATAGCAACTGACTGCTTAGTCACACGACTCCCGATTTGAGAATGGGACCGATTTTTGCAAATAGGCATACTTACATCTTAAAACATGCCGCTAGTGGGCGAAAACCCCGAATGGCACCAAATGGCCCCGCGAAGGGCACGAACACCACGCGCTGACCAGTATAACTCGTAGAAACTCACCCTATAGTTGTGGGACTACGAGTTTGAGAATAGGAATGAAATTTGCAAATAAGAATAGTTAGGCTTGAAAATATGTTTCAAAACCCAGAATAACCCTCAAACGGCCCTGTAAGGGGTACGAACACCTCGCATATGACCAACTTAAATCGTAGCAACTAATCGCATAGTCACGGGTCTCCCGATTTGAGAATAGGATCGAAATTCGTAAATAGGCACACTTAGGCTTGAAAACGTTTCGCTAGTTGGATAAAACCTCGAACAACACCCAAATGGCATCGCAAGTGGCACGAAAACCTCGAACACAACCAGGCAACCAACCGCGTAGTCGCGGGACTCCAGGTTTGAGAACATCACCAAAATTTAAAAATAAGGTCACTTAAAATCGAAAACGAGCCGCTAGTGGGTGGAAATCTCGAACAACCTCAAATGGTCTTGTAAGGACCATAAACACCTCGCATGTGAACAATGTAACACGATGCAATTGAAGACTTAGTCGCGGGACTCTCGGTTTGAGAATGGAATCGAAATTTGCAAATAGACACACTTAGGCTTGAAATGAGCCGCTAGTGGGCCAAAACCCCGGATAGCCCCAAAACGGCCCCGTAACGGGTACAAATACCCCGCACATGACAAACGTAACTCCTAGCGGGACTCTCAGTTTAAGAATTGGACTGAAATTTGCAAAAAAGGAACACATAGAATTAAAAACATGCCACTAGTGGGCAAAAATCCTAATTAGCCCCAAACAGCCCCGCAAGGGTCATGAACACCTCGCAAGTAACTAACGTAATTGGTAGGAACCGATCGCGTAATCGCAGGAATCCCGTTTTAAGAATAGGACCGAAATTTGCAAATAGGCACACTTAGCCTTTAAAATGTGCCGCTAGTGGGCAAAAATCGAGAATAATCCCCAAAACAGCATCGAAAGGGGCTCGAACTCCTTGTATGTGACCAATGTAACTCATAGTAACTGACCACGTAGTCACATGACTCTCTATTTAAGAATAAGATCAAAATTTGAAAATAAGCATACTTAAGCTTGAAAACGTGTCACTCGTGGGCCAAAACACCGAACACCCACAAATGGCCCGACAAGGGGCCCGAATATCTCGCACATGACCAACGTAACTCATAGCCACTAACTGCTTAGTCACGAGACTCTCGATTTGAGAAAAGCATAAAAATTTGCAAATAGGCACACTAACGCTATAAAATGTGCCGCTCGTGGGTGAAAACACTGAATAGCCCCCAAATGGCCCCGCAAAGGGCACAAACATCTCACATGTGACCAATGTAGCAATTGATTGTGTAGTCATAGGACTATTAGTTTGAGAATAGGAACAAAAATGTGTAAATAAGAATAATTAGGTTTGAAAATGTGTTTTAAAACCCAGAACTACCTCCAAATGGCCCCACAAGGGGTATGAACACCTCGCACATGACGAACTTAACTCGTAGCAACTAACAACCTAGTCGCGGGACTCCCGATTTGAGAATATGATCAAAATTTAAAAAAAGGCGCACTTAGGCTTAAAAATGTGCACCTAGTTGGAGAAAACCCCGAATAGCCCCCAATTGGCCTCGTAAGGTCCACGAATACCTCGCACATGAGCAACATAACTCATAAAAATTTACCACAATATTGCGGGACTCCACATTTGAGAATAGGACCAAAATTTAAAAATAGGATCACTTAGGCTTAAACACGTGCCTATCGTGGGGCAAAGCCCCGAACTGCACCAAAACGTCCCTACAAGGGGTACAAATACCTCACACGTAACCAATGTAAGTCGTTACAACCGATCGCTTAGTCGCGGGACTCCCGATTCGAGATAGGATCAAAATTTGAAACTAGACACACTTAGGCTTGTAAACGTTCCGCTAGTAGGCTAAAACCCCGAACAACCCCCAAATGGTCTACTTAGCTGCAGACCACGCAGTCGCAAACTCTCGAATTGAAAATAGGATGGAGATTTGCAAAGAGGCACACTTGCATTTTAAAACGTGTCGCTTGTCGGCTAAAACCCCGAATAACCCCCAAATGGCCCCTCAAGGGGCACGAAACACCTCGTATGTGACCAACATAAATTGTAGCAACTAATCGTATAATCCTAGGACTTCGAGTAGGAGAGTAGGATCGAAATTTGCAAATAGGCACACTTAGGCTTGAAAATATGTCGCTAGTTGGCGAAAACCTCGAATAACCCCCAAATGCCCCTACAAGGGGCACGAATACCTCACATATGACCAACGTAGACCATAGCAACTGATTGCACTATCTCATAGATCCCGATTTTAACACGTGATTGAATATTGAAAATTGGCTCATTTAGGGTTCACAATGTGTCACTCGTGGGCCAAAACCCCGAACTGCCACCAAATAGCTCAGCAAGGAGCACAAATACCTCGCACGTAACTAATGTAACTTATATCAACCGACTTCCTAGTCGCGGTAATAAACTTGACAAATAGGCAAACTTAGGATTGGAAACTGCAGTACCCTTTTTCTATCTGTGCTTCAGGTGAAAATAATTTTTACAAAAATAAACTTTTTCCAAATTTAAATTGCACCATCTTTGTGAACCAATTTAACTTAACCTATTTTTATGTTGTTAATACTAAACATGTATCTTAGTGATTATTCAATTAAAATAAAGTAAAGTTCACAATGTCGATGTATGAAAAAATCACTAACGAAGAAGACCTTGGACGACCCAAGCCATACAATAACTATGATACGATATTACAAAGTACAGACTGTAGACTTACTTAATGACTTGATTCCCCACAAACCTTGACGCTCTTCTATGTTACAACTGCTCCTCCATGGTGCAACACATAAGTCCTTCCATGTCAGGTCCACAACACACGAGTCCATGTGTGCCTCGATATCTACCGATGCAGCTTTGTCAACATTCTATGATTCATAACACGAAATCCTACGCTTCTTCACCACCAAACTCGACAAAAAAAATTTCAAAGTATGAATAAACTATAGATTGTGCAAAACACAAGATCTTTATAACATATGTGTATGAAATATCGGATCTTGAAGTACAAAGGATGTTTTTAGACTTGAAAAACCTTTGTAAATCAGTCCAAAAAAACGTAATTGTTTGTTTTATAATTTTGGTTCAACACACTTCGATATTCTGAGTTAAATATGCCTTAAATAAAAACTTTAAGTCGGAGCATCGTTAGAATGTTATTGGTATGCCGTTCGAACGATATGGAAATCTCATTAGAACGAGAATTGCATGTCGTTTGAATGACTGTAGATGTCGTTTGATCTTCCAAAACATAAGGGACATATCTACATGAGTCTAAAACATATTTATCTCAGAAAAATGAAATTATCTTCAGAAAAATGAAGAATTTTTTTTTTAATAAATAACATCCTTTAAACATTTTTCGAGTCCCATAAACATTATGTGTTCATACCTGAGAGTATTTCAGAATGTAATGTAATATGAGATGCGAAGCTTGCACCAATAAACATGACATGATCTATCGTGAAGCTTGGTCGATACGTCTTCAAAATAGCACGTCATAGATTATGTGGGAATCGTGACAAGTAAAAATCTATCTATGACTCAAATTGGCTTTTGTTCTGAATAATGTCAATATATACAAATTGACTCTACCTGGAAATTTGTCCTTACAAATCTCCCCCTTTGGCTATTCTGTGACAAAACAAAAATAATGAAATTCCTAAGTCGTGCCATCAAGCCGAATGACCTAAATCCAATCCCATAAACCCAAAAAGAAAATACAGGACACGATCTAGTAAACAAATGTTGAACCGGAAGCATAAACTTGTCTTCATGTGATGTAGTCATGAAATCTCCAATCTCTGAATAATCACTACACACACGAAACAACAAATACCATGTGAAGTGTGGAGTTACAAATGATATAAAAAATATGAATATGTGAAACAAGCCATTTGTTAAACATGTGAGCAAAACATATGATACCAATTTGTATACATAAACAACATAGCTCAAATCAACGATATCAATATGATAAAAACATGATAAACAAATTTGCTCATGAAATAAAACTCCCCCTACTTCACATACCATCTCTCCCCATTTTGCCTCGAATAGATAATCAGAGAAAAAGATAAACAACTGAATAGCTAGAGTGAGAATAATCGTATGAGCATATCTAGAAAAACGTGAATAGACAACTAATAATAATCAGAAGATACTGATAAGCACTCAAAATTGTACACTTTTTACCCCGAATAGATACATTTTAGTCGCTCGTTTCTAATAAAAATGGTCTTATGTGCTTTAGTGTCTATCTTGTAGGTCAAATGTCCGTTTGCGGTGTCAAAAGCTATATATCGAGGCAAATGCGTATTTTATGGTGCTAAATTACCAATCATGTGTCCTAGCCTATCCTAAACCAAGCCTAAACCTACCCCAAACCTTGTGTGTGTTTTGTTTGTTCCTTTTTAATATTTTTTAGATTTTTAGTTTGAGTCATTTTTATTTTTAGGATTTATTTTTGATTTATTTAGGATTTCGAGGTTTTATTTTTATTTTATTAGTGTAATTTTATTTTATTCTGATTTTTATTAGTTTTTAGTTTTATTAGGATTAGTTTTTAGGAGTTTATTTTTAGTTTATTATATTTTATATTTTTTAAGACTTTAATTTTCATTTAGAGTTTTTATTTCTTTTGTTTTATTTTAGTTTTAATATAAGCTTTGGATTTTTTTTTTAATTTTGATATTTTTATTTTTATTGTTTTTAGTTTGTTTTATTTTTAGTTAGATTTTATTTTTAATTTTAGTTTTATTAATTTTAGTTGAGTCTTTATTATTTAAGGATCACAAACTAACACACACACACACAAATACCATATACTACCATACACACAAACACCCCTTAAACTCACTTACACCCACCTACTATACACTCACCTCCACCCAAAATCACCCTCACCCACACCTCACTCTTATACACCCTCACACACACAACCCCTTCCACTTCATCTTCCCCATCACACACCCTCACTTTCTCTCTCCTCCATTAACCCACAACCACCATCTCTCATCTCTCAACAAACTCAAAGCCCCAACTCGACACCCCCGACCCAAACTCTACAGCCCTTGTTTAGACCGAACCAAGTCCATGGCAGCCTAAGCCTATCGCGACCCAGCTCCCATTTCCCCTTACCCCTGATTTTGACCATCGCACCCCCCGGCGCCGATCGCCCACCAGCAGCCCCAACGACCGACGCGACCGAAAACCCGACCCACCCATCTGGCCTCGCTCAGCCAACCAACCCGCTGCCACACCTCCAGCCAGCCCAATCCGCCACCATCCCGCCTGAACCTTAACCTGGTTCGGACCTACCCAACCCCATGCCCAAACTAGACCCATCACACCTCTTCCACATGTTCACCCTAGCCCATTACCAAAAATACCCCTTAGCCCATATGTGTCATGCATCTACTATAAAAGAAGACTTATCATCATGAAATAGGGAGATAATTCTAGAGAGAGTTAGAGATAGTTTACTGTAGAAAATAAATTAGGAGAAACATTTTGTAAATAGTTTTAGTTTTATTTTTTTTAGAGATTTGTGAGGAGAAATTTTGTATGAGATTTAATTGAGTGGGTATTATTACAAATCACTTGGATGCTCAATTGGAGGGATGTAAATTTCAAATTGGAGGATTGAAGTCAATTAAATTCAAGAGATTTGTTTGATTGGTCTTCTCTTTTCTCTTTTACATTAAATGCCTATTGATTATTTGATTATCATGTTTTATATTATGTTAGGTTAAATCCCCTTTCAAGGGGTGGGAGGAAACCCTTATTTGATGTTATTTTAGTTTAATTAGTTTGATTACTTGAAAATTCCCTTTGAATATTAATTTTGATCCCCCACCCTTAAATTTATGCCTCAAGAGAGGGTAAATGATTTTTGAGAGAAAATCAAAATTCTAGTTATAATACCCATTTTAGATTCGAACTAGAGATAGGGGTTTCTTAAGGGGGTAATATAACTTGAATTTCAACTCTAAATTCATTTTCTAAGATTTACATAAATTTTAATTGATCGATCCTAGTGGGTGATTAATTAAAAGGAGTGTAGATCTATTTTCTAGAGTTGTGGGGTGTTAAACTTAATTTTTTAAAATGTTACTATTAAAATTACATTTGCAACGAGAGTTGATTTGTAAGTTTGATATTAATTTGGGAGAATTCAATTAATTCAATTAATTAGTTTGAATAGCTAAAATTTGTGGTGTAATCCCACTCCTTGATTGTTCTCACATTTATTTACCTCACTTTATCTCTTATTTTAGTGTTAGACTTTATTTTTCACTTTTAGTCACTTTCTAGTTAGTTGTTTTCATCTCACATTTTAGTTTAGTGTTATTTCGCCTCACCTCACCCACTTGTTTTAATATTTGAAAACGCTAAAAAAATAGAGAAAGCAAAAGCCCAAAAAGAAAATGAAAATTGAATTACAATTGAGTTTGTCTCTAGCTTACTCCCTTGATGTGGATTGATACTCTTACTTACCTCTACACTTGAGATTGTTATATTTTGTAGGTATTTGAGGTTTTGACTAACTTGGCTTTCAACAACGACACATAATTTTTCAAGTTATCAAATGGCGTCGTTGCTCATTTACCATACACCTAAATGAATATATGTAGGTTTTCATTTACCATTTACAATTTACCACAATTTTTCAAGTTATCAAATCGTAGCTAACAAATAGTCACACAAATGATATCATCAATATCAAGACACGATCTGACTAAATGAATATATGTAGTGTATGAATTAAGCATGAAAAAATTATATCGACATATGAAAACTGACCAAATGTATCAAAACAAAGTAAAATCAATATACATATGAAGCAGTTACATAATTAGAAATAAAACTCAAACAACCAACTCTGGTCAACGCAGGTCGTTCGAATGACTATGCACTGTCGTTTGAACAAGATAAGATCTCATTTGATTTATCTAAGAAACGACCCAAAACAACAAGGTGTCGCTCCATGCAACTCAAGAAACGACCTAAGAACGACCTATACTTGACACTTTTAACACCTTGCGAGATAGGTTAATTGATCGACTCTTTGAATGGCGAGGATATGTCATTCGAATGACATCCAGAAGTCGTTTGAACGACTTCAAAATTTTTATTTTCCAGCTCTAAAAATATTTAGAATTTTTCTAGTGAATTTTTTTTATTGAAAACAGCAACTAGAAATACCAAACAATAGCAAAACAGACTCAACACGGAAAAATAAAACAAGTATGAGTTTCATGCTAACATAGTATTAATTCGCTCCAATATGGATGTGGAATTAATGGGCATAAACTATAACAAATGAATCACAATTTTAGACACATCGAAATGATCATGAAGCTCTAATTTATAGCTAAATGTCACCAAACTAAGTTTTAGCCATATGTGACGATAAATACATTAAGCTTAATGAACAAAACAAACAACATGCACACAAATTCAGAATTTTAACGATTCTACAAATAATAGCGTCATGCCACAATTTTTCAACATTAGGATTCGTGGTGCAAACCCGTTGTTATTTTCCTTCCAAACACCGTCATATATTCATATTTTATTTTTCTAGCTCTTTTGAGGTTTCTATTTTCTCACCATAGAGAAATCCTATTGGCCCTATTTTTGGCATATGTTTCTTTTTATTGCCTTAATTTTTTTCTCGGGATCTTTCAAATGGTGGTCTTCATGACAAGTTTATTGAACTCTCTCAATCCTTTCCCGTGAACACTAATCATTTTTTTAAATTTAAGCAATACCATCCTCATGGAAAACGATTGTTATATGCACACCTCATCCTATGTCTAATTATGCATAGATGATTAAATTTAGAGGAGAACGTCTCACTAAACTCAAATATGTATGATGAGTCAAACATTCATATAACTCATGCATGCGAGTGCCACATATATACAAAGTCGAATCCAAATGCAAATCAACTTTGAAACAACCCCATTAATTAATGGTTAAGATCATTCTAAGCATCTATAATTATGAACAAATGTCCTAGCCACATGGATAATAAAATGATGGGGGTCCAAGCACACTAATGTGCCATATCAAGCATGAAAACTCATGACACAAAAATCAATTAAAAATCTTTTTGTGTTTTTCAAAATATATTTTTGACTCAAAAAACAAAATCTTTTTGTATTTTTTCAATAAGACTTAAATAAATGAAAAAAAGAGATACACATGTCATAAAACTACCAAGATATATAACATGAAGAAAAGACTAGCGTATAACAAACATGGCTAACACAATCATCCATTAGATTTAACATGAGAAGTATCATGTGAAAGAAAACGAGAGTCGTGAAGTTTAATTCCTAAAGCCACTAAGCTCGATTTCCTAACCTAAGTAGGTGTGAAACAATGCATGGGGGTTTTGGGAACCGAAATAACTTTATTCTTAAACTTCCTAGGAGCATTTTTAAGGTCATTGCAATAACATCTAAGGTGACCCTTCCTACCATAATAAGTGCAAGTGAAAACATGAAGAGGAATGTGACTTAAATGTGGACCTCTCGTAACGTTCCTAGTCGTCTCTCACACATGATTGTTATTGGCGTTGGGAATGGGAGCAATACGATCATCGAAGCCTATACCAAACTTATCATCATTGATTTGGATAATGCCTAAAATCCTATCCAACTTTTTTGACCTTGCCTCCAAATCAAACTTCACCTTACTCGAGTCTCTTAATGTCTACTCAATCTCATTAATCCTAGATTCAAGCAAACGCCTAGAATCCTCAAATTCTATAATATCTTTCTTCTAAGACTCCGTTAAACCACGAAGACTATCTCTCTCACCCTCAACGTATTCTAGTTTCTCCGGAAGAGTTTTCTTCCGTGCCTTAAGATCCTCAATTAATGCATCATTATTTTCTACGGCATGATCTTTCAACCAAGCTTGCAACTTCAAGTTTGGCTTTTTCACCTTTATTGCTTCCTCATACAAATCATTAAAGGTAACTTGCAACTCTCCTACATCAATCTCCTCCTCCTCACTAGTTTCACCCTCACTCACTTGTTATTCACACAATATAACCTTGTGAGTGTCATTCACATGAGAATCTTCATGAGAAGATTTATCGTCGTCGCTCACATGACCTGCCACAAATGCTACAAAGTTCTGCTCAGTGGGGGAATTTTTCCCTCTTTTGGTTCACTGTCACTTAAGGTGGCATTATATACAATCGATTTCTTTCCCTCCTTCTTAAGTCTTGTGGGACACTCCTCTACCTTATGGCCATAACCCTCACAAACAAAAAACCTATTCGAATCATCCCTCTTATCATTCTCACTTCGATTATTAGGGATGAGATTGGCTTTGTTGTTCTTCAATTTTTCAAGTCTTTTGGCATCTTTCGATTGCTTTTGGAACTTAAGAAACATTTTGAACTTCTTTGCCAACAAAGCTACATCTTCAAAATCGGTGTCGGAATCATCATTTGAAACGTTAGTATCCTCCTTTCGAGCTTTCAAAGTAATGACCTTTTCCTTCGTTGGAACTTGCTTAGAGGTAAACATGTCAAGTTCATAGGTTTATAAGCCACCTACAATTTATTCTAGTTTTGTTGACTCAAGCATACCCAAGGAGTTTAAAACATTCACTTTTTGATCAAATCTACTAGGCAACGACCTTAATATTTTCTTAATGACACGGTTGTTGGGTATTTTCTCTCTTAAGTTAAACGACGAGTTAACAATATGGGACAGTATGTGTAAAAACTCATAAAACATCTCACTCTCTAACATTTTTATTGACTTAAATTGGGTAGTGAGGTTTTGAAGTTTAGACGCCCTAACCATGCTAGTTCCCTCGTGAGTGAGTGAAACAACATCCCAAGCCTCTTTCGACGTCTCACACATCATAATACGATTATACTCTTTCGGGGTGACAAACGAGGAAATAACATTTAAACCCTTAGAACTATAAAGTGCAAGTCTATGTTCAGCTTCAGTCCATGACTCAACAGGTTTTAAACTAATGGCCTCTCCATCTCGCGTGACTGGTGGTGACCACTCTTATTCTATCGCTAACCAAACACACTCATTAACAACCTTAAGTGAACTTCTCATTCGCCTTTTCCAATAAGCATAATTAGTGCAATAAAAAAAAGGTGTTCGAAAAGCATCAAAATTTCCAAAATTCATACCTACAAGCACACGGGAACACACAGTATAAAGAATGTTTCTAGCTCTGATACCAATTTGTAGGCCCCTTTTTCTATTTGTGCTTTTAGGTGAAAATAATTTTTCCAAAAACAAACTTCTTCCATTTTTAAATTTCACCAATTTTTTGAACTTAATTTTAACTTGTTGATCCTAAACATGCATCTAGGTGATTAAGTAGCTAAAGTAAAGTACAGTTTACAATGATTATGTATGAGGAAACTAGTAAGGAAAAAATCCTCGGACGACCCAAGCCAAATAATCACTAGGATACGGTATTACAAAGTACGAACAATAGACTTACTCAATGACTCGATACCACACAAACCTTAACGCTCTTCTATGCTTCAACCATTCCTCCAAAGTGCAATGTAGAAATCCTTCCATACTAGGTCCACAACACACGAGTCCATGTGTACCTCATTATCCACCGATGCAGCTTTGGCAACCGTCTACAATTCAAAACATGGAATCCTTCGCTTCTTCACTGAAAAACTCGATGAAATAATGTTCAAGGTATGAACAAACTCCAAATGGTGCGAAACACAAGATCTTTACAGCATATGTGTATGAAAGATCGGATCTTGAAACACAAAGGATGTTTTTAAACTTGAAAAACTTTGTAAACTAATGCTAAAATATGTAACTATTTGTTATGTAATTTTGGTTCTGCACACTTCGAAATTCTGAGTTAAACACTCCTTAAATAAAAACTATAAGTCAGCGCGCCTTTATAAGGATATTGGCATGTCATTCGGACGATATGGCGATCCTGTTAGAACGAGAATTGCATGTCGTTTGATCTTCCAAAACATAAAAGGAAAGATCTACACGACTCGAAAACATATTTATCTCTGAAAAAATGAAGTTATCTTCAGAAAAAATGAAGCAAAAACATTTTAAAATCATTTTAAAATAAAATAACATTCTTCAAACATTCTTCGAGTCCCATAAACATTATGCTTTCATACTTGAGAGTATCTCGGAATGCAATGTGATATGAAGACGTGAAATTTGCACCAACAAACACGACATTATATATCTAAAATCTTGCGTCTTCAAAACAACACGTCATAGACTATGTGGGAATTGTGACAAGTAAAAATCTATCAATGACTCAAATTGGATTTTGTTTGGAATAATGCCAATACATATTTGTCCTCAAATAAATGTGCCGCTAATGGGAAAAAACTCGAACATCTCCCAAACAGCACCTCAAGGGGCATGAACACCTCACACATGATAAACGTAACTTATAGCAACAAACTGCGTAGTCGCGGGACTCTCGATTTGAGAATAGGACCCAAATTTGCAAATAGGCACACTAATGATTGAAAACGTGCTGCTAGTAGCCCAAAACCTCGAACAATCCCCAAATAACCCAGTATGGGGCACGAATAACTCGTACGTGACATATATAACTCCTAGCAACCAACCGTGTAGTCTCATGACTCCTAATTTGAGAATAGGATATAAATTTGAAAATAGGCACACTTAGGCTTGAAAACGTGTCATTCCTAGGCCAAAATCCTGAACAACCCCCATACGAACCCATAAGGGGCACGAACACCGCGCACGTGAAGAACGTAACTCGTAGCAACCTACCGTGAAATCATGGGAGTTCCAGATTGATAATTGGAATGAAATTTACAAATAGGCACACGTCGGCTTGAAACCGTTCCGTTAGTGGGCCAAAACCCCGGACAACCCCGAAACGGCCCTAAAATGAGCACAAACACCTCATACATGACCAACACAAATGTAGCAACCAATCTCATAGTTATGGGACTCTCGATTTGAGAACATGACCAAAATTTGTAAATAGGCTTGAAAATGTGCCGCTAGTGAGCAAAAGCCTCGAACAGTGGCACAAATACTTCGCACGTGACCAACGTAATTTGTAAATGTGCTGTCAGTGGGAGAAAATTCGGAACATTTCCCAAACGGCCTAGTAAGGGGCATGAATACCTCACACATGACCAACGTAACTTATGGTAACCATTCACGTAGTCGCAGGATTCTCGAATTGCTGAGATTTGAAAATAGGCACACTTAAGCTTTAAAACATGCCGCACATATGCCAAAACCCCAAACAACCCCAATATTGCCTCGCAGGGGGCAAAAACACCTCACACGTGACCAACGTAACTCTTAGCAACTAAACGCGCAATCATGGGATTTCCAATTTTAGAATAGGACCAAAATTTGCAAAGAGGTACTCTTATGCTTGAAAACGTGTCGCTAGTAGGTAAAGACCCCCAAAATCTCTCAAACGGCCTTGCAAGGGGCATGAACACCTCGCACATGACCAAAGTAACTCATAGCAACTGATCACATGGTCGCGAAACTCTCGATTGTAGAATAGGATCAAAATTTAAAAATAGGCACTCTTTGACTTGAAAACGTGTTGCTCGTGGGTCAAAATTCGGAATTGCCCCCAAACGGCCCCGCAAGGGGCACGAATACGTCGCATGTGACCAGCGTAACTTGTACCAACTAACCACTTAGTCGTGGAACTCCCAGTTTTATAATAGAACCAAAATTTGCAAATAGGCACATTTAGGCTTGAAAGCGTGCCTGTAGTGGGCGAAAATCCCTAACAACCCCCAAACGGCCCCATAAAGGGAACGGATATCTATCACTTGACCAACGTTACTCTCAAAAACCGACCGTGTAGTCGGGGACTCCCAGTTTGCGAACAGGACCGAAAATAGTGCATTTTGTTTTCAGATAAATATGGTCACAGACTTAAACTGTCACCATATTTAATATTTATTTTCATGATAAATATGTAGTCACGGATTTGGACCGTTACCAAGTTGAAGCATGTATAAAAGTGGTGCATGGATTATGTTCATGACTATATTGAATAATGTGGAGTACGTTGGTCACGGCATTTGTCCGTGACCATGTTGAGCTATGTGAAGATTGTTAGTCACGAATTTAGTCTGTGACCATGTTTTCAAACCTCATCATGGATATGGTCCATAAATCGTTGATCACGGACCTTCCTTTTCGTTAGGGATAAGGTCCGTGACCAACGATTTTAGTTACATCATTTTTGGTCACAGATGGGATCCGTGACCCGGAGGCCTGGTCACGGATCGAATCCATGACCATCTCCCTATTTTGGTGTAGTGTTAAAAATAGACTTACCCTCCTCATTTACCGATAATTTAAGCCTAATTGTTATTCGTGGATTTATTCTCTTGCACTCTGCAATGTAATCCCATAGGATGTCAAATCTCTCCTTGTTTTTCCCATCAATTATTGCAAAATCCCTCTTCCTTGGTCTATAAATTTAAAAATTACTGACTTTCATTTTGAAATCCTATTGAACGGTCTTTTTGAATGATTGAGTGGGCCAAGTAGGATTTTAAGTAAGCTTTTTCACAAACTAATTTGCAAGACATTTATAGTTTGCATTTTTAACTTCAAATGACCTATCACAAGTGTTTTTGTCTACACATTCCCTTACTTGCATAGTAATCTAAAAACTAATTTGAGATGCATAAATGACTGATGTGTAGAGTGCTTGAATTTGAACCTCACCTTGACTTTATCATTCTTCGTGAATATGAGTTGTCTCCCATTTTGATAGCTTATTCTCTAACTATAGTCTGAAAAAACTTTCACATCTGTAAAAATCATCCCCAATCAAAATTATGGGGTAATTCAGGTCCCCCCCCTTTCTCATTAAAGGATGCGCCACTATTTCTTGGATTTAGCCTGCGTATATGGTCATCCTCTTCTGATGATAATAGGTAATTAAGTTCATCTGAGGGGGCATACCTAGTATCTGAGTCTGATGTTTCATTTATTGAGACTTTACCAACCTCACATTCATTTCCCTTGCCTTTATCTACATTATTACCTTTATCTATGTCTTATTCCTTTATTTCCATCCCCTGATCTTCATCGCTATCACTCTCAAATCTCACAATATTAGTTGTGTATTTACTTAGATTATCAGAACTCACACTATAAAACAAGTCATAAATGCCTTCCAAATAAGATGTTTCACCTTGTGGTTCATCTTACTCAACTTCAAAATCATCATCCACTCGTCCATCATCTAAGTGTTAAACATAAACTTCATACTTCTTCAAGTTCATGCCTTCTATATCATTGGTTATGCTTTTAACACATTGTCACCAATCAATAAGTAATGAACAATGGAGTTTGAAGTATAACCTACCTCCTTCAACATTAGCACTAACTCAATGCAGGACATCTCATCTGCATGACAAAAGTATGCATATGCAACAGTCACCCCCCCCCCCCCCCCTCGATACTTCATCACAAACCAATTTCAGCTTGTCACCATGGTGAATCTTAATTGTGAAGTACCCAAATGCTTTTTATTCAGAAAAAAATAAGGATTAATTCATTGGAGCAAGAATAACACTTTTCAGTAAAAGCAATAACAAAATGGATGTTATTCCACTAGTGGACATGGATCATAAATAACAAGGAGGCCTTCCTGCTAAAAATGATAGTTAATTCACATGGATCATAAGTCGCATGCATTTTACTTTTAACACAGAAAAATAGCGTAATATACATTGTTAAAAATGCCTTTTACACAACCAACCCGAATTGCAAGACATTAGCGGTATATATTATAAAAAAATGCAAGATATTAGGAGTATAAATTGTTAAAAGTGAAGGGGTACATGATTCCATCAACATGCCGACAAAATAACTTAAAAAGAATCATTTTTTGTACTTTTTTACAACATAAGATGTGATTTAAAGTACGAAGTTCCTTACATTTGGATTTAACCAACATGCAACACAAATAACACTAAAAAATGACATCAAAACAATAAATGTAGATGAAAAGTAAGAATCTTACCATATAATGGAGCTTCTAATTTATATCTGACATCGAATAACCCTTTTCGTAATTTCCAAACCATTTTATTCAAATCTCCAACACGATAACCAAGAATTGAAAGGGATTAACTTCAATCAGTGGGTTCGAATTAGTTAAAAGTGATTTAGGATTTTCCCCCAAATATAGTTTTACAACAATAAAATTATCCAAATCCCTTAAAAGACCAGCATGCCCTCACTTAAACGTCACATGGGTCTTTTACGGCAAAAAAACTCAGCGTCAGCTATTTTGGGTGACTTGTATTGGCAGTGGATGTATGGGGGTAAAGTGAAGAAACTAAAAGTTCGGGTGGTTAAGTGTAAGGGGAGTCAAAGTTCGGAAGGCCTAAATGTAATTATCCTGTCATCGTGAATATTGAATGCTAATATGAGGGGTAACTTGCATATTTTGCCATTCAGACGAGGTTAAACTATTTGACAAGGGATTATGATAAAAGGGAGCTATAGATCTAATATGTTAAGACATTATTGAGTGTGAAAGTCATGATATCTATATAAAAAAAAGTAAGTTCAAAGGAAAAACAACCGTTATTTTCATACTATTGTACTGATTTTATAAATTTAATTTTTGGCAATGAATGTTTGTTGTCCATGAGCTTCACGACGAGGGAAATATCTTGAGGCAGAAAGACTTCAGATTTGTAAATGCAATTTACATTTTGATGCTTTGACTTAGCTATCTTTGTAAATTTGAGAAATTTATAACCTAAGGACAAATGCCCCTTTTTTTCCATCTAAATTAAGAGTCTCCATTAAAAAGGAAAACATTTTATTACAAAATATAAGATACAAAATCAACATTAGTTAAAGAAGAACACATGCTTTTGAGTTAATGCTTGAGCAATGTTACTATACTCCGATTAATGTACTATTTGATATAAATTTGTTTTTTAAATTTATAGACACATACCTAATTAATAAAAAGTAATATTAACCTGAAATTATTTTCAGTTCTCTTTTTTAAAGGGTTAATTATACATCGACCCTATCAATTTTTACCTATTTTCTCTCCACCGTCCGTACTTTTATTTTCTAGACTTACCCCCCTCTATTTAAAAAAAAAAATCATAATTTTACACCTCAGTTGTAACGGTGTTAAATTTTCGGGCAGTAATTTAGTCATTTTCGCAAGTGTTTGGACATAACTACCCTGTTATGCAATGCAAATGATCTAATTTTCGTCCTAAAATTTAACACCGTTAGCGTTTGGGGGTAAAGTGACGCATTTGTACAAATTGAGGTGCTAAGTTTAAAAAATAGAAGTACCAATGATTGAAGTGAAAATAAAAGTAAAACTGGACGGTCGAATGTAATTAACTCTTTGAAACATTATACTCCGATTATAAAGTTGGTCACATAACGTCTGCGTTGAAACCCCATCAACTGTGAATTCAGTACTCCTTCGCGTTTGCTAAATAATATTAGTTTTTAGCAATACGAAACAGGAAAATAACATGATGATAATTATATGGGTCAATTATTAAATAGTCCTTACTATAAATATATATTTTTTAAAAAGGACACATATTTTTAGTTTAACCCATTTAGTCCCTCAAGCACTCAATATCCTCTTATTTTTAGAGTTCTGCGCCAGCGGCACTCCCTCTCCAAAATATGTGGCAAAGGACTTTTTGAGGCAAAATAAAAAAGTTTGGACTAAATGGATATTAAAAAATGTCTGAGAAACTATTTGGTATATGTCGCTAATTATATACTCCAAAGTAAGTGAATTCAAACAAATCAAAACTATAGATAATGGAAAATACTTGGGGGACATGGGATTCCGACTTAAATTCGCGACCCGGACACGTGTCCGGGTGTGATTGGTGCGTTTTGAGTGGGGACACCTTGAATTGGTGTGTCCCACTCCAAATGCACCAATCACACCCGGACACGTGTCCGGGTTGCGAATTTAAGTCGGAATCCCATGTTGCTGTAGCAAGACTCATAGATAATTGAATACGTCACTGATCACCCAAGCTGTAAAAAAATATATTATCAAGTTTAACAGAAATGTCCAAAGCCATTCAAATCAAGGCACCACTCCTAACATTTAAATATTATTAATGCATATCAATACAGTTATATCAACATCAATACAACGCCATATCCCGGCAAGACAAAACCACAACATAATCACCTTTTCATGGAGATAGTCGGTGAAGGAATATATGCATAAAATATGCAGGATCAGGATCAGGATCAATACCTGCGGCAGAAAAATACACACACCACACAAGATTACTGAATGTTCGGAACATGATCAAATATACGACCACACCTATACACAGAACAAAATGCTTGCAAAGTCATCAACAACAACATCAAAATAGCAGCCATAAAGGTGAGAAACTGCCATGACCCAAAAACATAGACTTTCATGAACTTGCCAACTTTAACCCTCCATCTTCCACTATGAAACTTGTTTACATCTTCAATCACCTTATCCAAGAAGGGCACTTTTGTCAATCTCAAAGACTTACTCATCCCGTTCCAAAGGTCAGCCACCTCTTGATCTCTCTTCAACCGGTTCACTATAATCCCTTTCTCTCTAAGCAACTTGGCATCTTCTACCGTATCGATGATCCCGTTCATCAATTCTGTATAACGTGTAAAAACCAACGGCCCAGATGCACTGCATGCTTCGTACGCTACTAAATTTCTCAATATCACCTCTGTGTTTACGTCTAAACTAACTACGGGGAGATAAAATTTAAAAGTTTCAACGTCAAAACTAATGGCATTTATGCCACCCTCAGCTGCTACGAAACAAACACCAGATTTCAGAAGCTCGGTGACAGAAGGGATTGAAATTTCCTCCACTAATGGAGGTTTGTTAGTATTATTATTGGAATCCTCATTTTCTGGTTTATCATCTTCTTTATCTTCGTTGACAAATAAATTATTAATAGGTTTTTTTAGGATTCTAATCCCAGGGAGGTTAGAGACTATTTTCCATGGCAATTTTATAAAAACTTTTATGGGTTTTGATAGTAACAATTTTTTTAAAAGACGTACCGGGCCTTTGTTTAATTTCGAAAGGATCTTCCATATCACGTTCCCGAGTTGTCTGACGTGGCTTGACTTCGCAAAAGTTTCTCCTTCGCCTTCTCTCGCTTCAGTACTTTGATCCTCACCTTCATCATTTTCAGGGCCTTCTTCACATTTGGGCACGATCATGTGGTACAAAAGGTCCAAAACGTGAGCGCGTTTTGAAACTTGAATGTTGGGTAACTCTCCCATATTCTTAAATGGTGAAACGTCTTCACATAATCCAATTAACACGGTAGCAAGCATTTCATCCGCTAATTCTAACGAGTCAAATTGAAATTCTAATGTTTCTTGCAACACAAACAGCGGAATTTGATTCTCGAGCATCGCTATGTCTCTAAGAATGGCGTTATGCGCGGATTTTCTCCGCGCAAAGTCAACTAAGTGTGACATCCTCGACGTCACTCTGGTTAGCATTTTGCCATCTTTGACAGCGTAAACTTGTAAGACCTCAAGCAAGAACGAGGCGTCAACCGCCATCATCCACGCTAGTGTTTCACTGTTGAAATCCAGGTACCTGTGGTAGCAAGCTCGGATTTTTGGGTCGAGCACTTTCAAGTGGTCAACTAGATGTTGAAATTTGAGGCATTTGTTAAGCTGTTTCTGGGCTCTTTTGGCTGCTCCAATCTTGTACCTTTCCATCTCATACAGCTCGGGTCGCCAATAATGGTAGGGGCCTAAAGCAATTTGTTGTGGTACATAAGAATTGGGATCGCTAGCCATAAGTATTTTTGGCACACTAAATATGTTGACGGGGATCTCAGCATCTTCTTCGTGAACTTCATCAAATGATTTGCGAATTTGAATGACCCATCGATTTTCATCGAAGTTTGAGTTTGAGGGCACCGTGGATTGAAAAGAAGACATCGACAGTTTGTTGGAAGATGTTTTGGTTTATTGAATGAACGGGGAAGTTAAAGAGATATGGAGAGGATGAAGACGTTTTTGTTCGTTTTCGAATTTTAAATGAACAGTATGAGCGATATTTAAAGGTCCGCTGTCTTCACTAAATTATAAATGCTATTCTCACGTTCGTAAAATACAATCCCATATACTTTAATGAGTTATGAGTGTCACCCACCACCCTCTGCCTTACTTTTCTAAAGTTGCATTAACTTATTCTCCCAAACATCCTCAGGTCGACTAAACAAATTCATTTCCATATGGGAAAACTATGAATGCAAGAATCACGTGATATATATAATACATTTATCTATAGAAAGTATTCTAGTAGGTTTGTTGAATGATTGGTGTTAAATAGTTTTTATCACGAGGTATCCTACGCTGATAAATCTAAATGCCTTCTATATATGTCAACTTGACCCAATGCCTGTTTTCTACTTTGACCTATAAACAGAGAAAAATACCATAATTCGACGTACCAGTGTTCATTTTCTCCCCACTTCAATTTTGGATGAAAAAGGTATAAATTTAGCATATTGTATTATGTAGGCATTGTTAGAGTTTAATTCTAGTTTCGGAATTAAAATTAAATAAATAATTACGTAATCCTAATACAATATGAAATTTGAAGCGTTTATTTGAATAATGAAAGATTATACTGAAATATATGAGAAGTTTATTTTGATGGCTAAGCAAAATAAAAGATTAAAGATGAGACTCTTCGGTTATGTCTATAAATAAATGATTGATTTTTCATCAATGAGACATATTAAAAAACAACATAATCAAATTATAGGATAAGGGACATAAATTCAAAAACTCAATGTGTGTTCATTTTCGAAATAGTATTGTGGCAATAGAAGATGATCTAACCATTTGAATGCGTTGAAATTGGAATATGTTCTTGCCGCAGACAAGATAAAGTTGTGGTCCAAAAATTAGCCTGGTCGAAAATCATTATGGTCGTCTGCTTCGCTAATGTTATACCATTATGGTTCCAATTTACATAGGATCCAAAATAATACCAAAATCCGCCTCACTTTGAAGAGGAGGTCAGCTCAAGTATTAATCTGCTCGGCTCACTACATTGACAGTTGTCCCACTCAACACAGTTATCTGTTTATACCGTACGCATGTATTCTCATATACACCCAAGAGATTTCTTACTAGTCACATGCGAATAAGGGAACACGATTGTTAAGTGTTTGTTATCTACACCCATTCAGGGATATCAGAATGCGATCCAAAGGTATTTGTTTATTATCTACTTATTAGCACATGTATGTGCCTGACCTATCACTACAAGAAAAAATACATTTCGCAAGACAAAAAATATGTCGCGAAATGTATTAATCATGTCGCGATAGACATTTGGTGACATACGAACGCTTGTCGCCCCCATGTCGTGGTATCCCCGTCTGGGAGTGTATTTGGCGATATACAATTATCTATGTCGCGGAATGTATCTACCATTCACAACAGGATACATATCGCGGAATGTATAATTTATAAAAATATATATTTATATTTATTTTTATATTAAATAATACCTGACATGTCATGGGATGTCATCCTTTAGGTGACATACCATGCTTGTCGTGGAATATCATCCTTTAAACGACATGCCATACATGTCGCGGAATGTCATCTTTTCGGAGACATGTTATATATGTTGCGAAATGTCATCTATTAGGCAACATAGTGCACGTCGCTAAATGTCATCTATGATGCCATTAAAAGTCATTATTCAAAATATGATTTGAGTTTCAGCAACACCCACGTTATGTCGCTAAAACAGTTTTTTTTTTAATAAATAATTTCAAAAGAAGATTGCAAGATTAGAATATATAAATTTTTGCCATATTCAATTCTACAATTATTCATTAAAAGACAATTCATTCCATTCAATTAAATGTATGATTACAACGAATGTTCAAAATAACACCAAATGAAAAAATAAAACACAATTCGCAAGAAACTTCGAGTCATTCAGTCAACTAGCCCAACGGTATCCAACGAAATGCATTATCGATCTATGACAAGAAACAAATAAACATGTGTTAACCACAATAGGATTACATAATATGAAGAAAAGAATCTACTTTAATCACAAGTGTGTCCCTTTTTGCTATTTTTTATAGTCATTTTACATTTTCGCTCCCCGACGCTTTATTTTCAAATTCGGGTATATTTGAGTTAATCAATTTAGAACACTTCGTAATTTCGAAAAAATTCTACAAAGTTTCTTTTGTTTATTCACGAAATCCAACCTGTTTTAACATTTAAAATTAACTCGACTACATCAACAAAAGCAATAAATAAACAATCAATAATTCTCTTCCAACAATTTAACATAAATAAGGTCATAAATAACTCGATCGATATAAAGGTTCACCGGACTCGTGTCCATAGTTAAAAATAGTCTCACGTGTCTCGCACGGCCCAACAGTGTCATATGTGATTTTTCACACTCCACCCCCAATTTTCAAGATGTTTCCTAAACTTATGTTTTAGTTAATCAATTTGGAACACTCAATAATTTTAATTAAAATTCGATAGCATTTACTTTGTTTATTCAAGAAATCCAATATGTTTTAACATTTAAATCAACTCAACGACATCAACAAATGCCATAAATAAACAATCAACAAATCCCTTCCAACGATTTAACATTAGTAAGCTCATAAATAACTCAATCGATATAAAGGTCCATCGAACTCGTGTCCATAGTTAAAAAATAGTCTCACGTGTCTCACACAGCCCAACAATAGTCTTACTTCAGTTTCATATGTGATTTTTCACGCTCCACCCCCAATTCTCAAGATGTTTCCTAAACTTATGTTTGAGTTAATCAATTTAGAACACTAAATAATTTCAAAAAAAATCGGCAGAGTTTCCTTTATTTACTCAAGAAATCCAACATGTTTTAACATTTAAATAGACTCAACGACATCAACAAAAGCCATAAATAAATAACCAACAACAAGTTTTTCACCTTAGGTGTTACGTTCGTCCCGTTGGAAATTCATAACACTGCTTTCATAAATAGATAGATAAATAAATAAAATCCTAACATACGAAAATCGATTTTTTAAAATAAAATAAAAACCAGCCCACACCCCTATTTAAAAGATAAGGGGATGGAAACCTTGCTTCACCACCCCGTAATCTGATTGTCAGTTCATATGGACCAAAAAAGCAAATACTATCTTCCAGGTTCCAACAACATTTTCAAGATAGAATCCAATATTAATTCTTAAAAGTACTCCATAATGTGGGAAATACATACCATTTACAGCTGTGGGAAATAACAAACTAATCAATAACAAAGAATAGTACATAAAAATTATAGGAACAAATAAGATGTGGGAAATACATACCATTTATAGTTGTGTCATTCACACTTTACTCCCACTTCAACAAAACATGTAAAAGGTCAAATGGAATCTAGTAGGATCATATTAACATGGATACACCATCATATAATTTAAAATTATAACAAAAAAGTTTGACAACATATACAACGAAAAATATAATTTGACAATTTATATTCTAACTACACATACTAATTCATCATCCATTGATATCATGTTGATGTTATCATATTAGGAACTATTAGCATTAAAAATTACGTAAACGAAAGTGAAAATTAAATCCCAAAACCAAAGGGATCTGTACAGGTGAAGACTACATCTGACCGAAATCGAGACCATTAAACAGACCTCTGCTTTCTACCTCAGTTCTCACCCATCAAACATAGAAAAAAAAGATTAGAAAAATAAATAAAAGGAAAATAAGCATAAATGAAGACCATCAAACAGACCTCTGCTTCTTCTAATTAAATAAAACCCTTTATTAAATAAAAATCAATTTTTGACAGCTATGCGCCTTAATTAAATAATAAAAAATTAAGATTTAAGCATGTATAAAGAGAAAAACACTGGAGTCAACATATAATACACAACCAAATATTCATAAATCTAAAAACCATTTATTATTAAAACTCAAACCTGGACAGAGAACAAACCCTCCTTATCAAGAAGGATTTTACAAAAAAAAGCAATGAAGAGAGAAAAACGTGGCCATCGAAGAGAGAAAAAGGACCTGTGAGGAACATCGGGGGATAAACTACACAAAAAAGAACCCAATCTCATGAGAAACACAAAACCCACTCTCGTGAGAGGAGGAAGAGGGTAAAATGTTTTACCTATTAATGAAACAACATAACACCCAATCTCTGATTTCATTTGTGCTGACTTTATTTCTATCCAAAGAGGGGGTCGGAGATGACGGATGTCAAAGAACAGAGAGAGGGTTATTACCGGAGCACAGAGAGGGATGATGTCAGACGAGAGAGAGAGGGGTTGGAGCCGTGTGAGTCGGTTGGAAATGGGTTGGAGACAGTGATCGGGTGAAGGGAGATAGAGGAGATAAGAGATCGGAGGAGAGGAGAGAGAAAAAAAATTGGGTGTTTTTTTAAGGCTTTTTTTTTTAGCGGGAGTTTTAGGAGGTTTTTGTGGGGGGAAATAATATTTTGGCTAAAAAAAAGAGGGAGATAAATTTTGAGTTTTTATTTTTTTTAAAATTAAATTAAAATACATATCGCGACATGCATATGAAGAAGTGGAAAGTGTATAGCATTTTGCGACATGAAACCCTTGTTACCAGTTGAGAGTGATATCTTTGTGACATACAACACATGTCACTGAAAGTAAGTGACTAAATTCGAGACATCAATCGGATGTCGTTGAATGTAAATGACATTTGGGGGGAAATGTTAGTTTAGAGCCCAACAAAATAACAACTTTTCGCGACACAAAAACTATATATGTAGCCAAAAGTATACCCTTTGGCAACATGACAACATTGATGTCGCTGAAATATGTTGCAAAATATGTTTTTTCTTGTAGTGTATAAAGGCAGTCCACCTGTCCTCTAAATATTCTTTATCAACTACCTATAAATGGGGAGCAAATCAACCTAAAAAGGGAATCCTCTTTCATCCTTAATCATTAAGCTACTAAAGCAACTCTAATTGTAAACTTGATAACAATGCAAACATAGCTAGTAACCCTGTGGATATAGGTTTCAATCTTGGATCGAACCACGTAAAATCCGTCTTATTCTCATTGTCTCTCACCCCCATTCTATATTATTATTCATCTTTTTATTGATTATTCAATTATTTGATATCTCCATTTTTAGAAGATAACAAATTGGCTCATCTGTGGGAACACGACTAGCTATTGCGATTCCTACCTGAATTCATTTGTCTCACATCTTCCCTGAAACACCTAAGAATGGCGGATAATCCTGAGAGTAGCCGTATGGCAGAAGTAAAAACATCACCCACCCCCACTATGGAGGGCAATTTTCACAGTATATTGATGAGCCTGGCAAAGAGGCAGGAAGCGATGCAGGAGAGTGTCAAATAGTAGGCGGACACCCTTCAAACTGGACCGGTGCAACTCAATCCACATGTCCTTACTCCTAGAACAGGGTATCACAAACCAGAGGAGGACCAGGGGTACCACGATTCCCCCCACAGCACTTTAGAGACAAGAGGCAGGAGTATCACAGGTAGGCTCTAGAGAATTCCAAGAGGCTGAGCCTAGGATCCTATGAAAAGGCCAAATTATCCACTCGAACTGGATCACAACGAGACCGGTCCTATCAACCTGGAGCCATATCATGTACCCAGTAACCTAGCCATTTTAATGATCAATATTGCTTTGAAGAACGTCGTAATGCGCTGCAAAGGCTGAGAAGAGGCTCAACATTTGATTTTCTAGGCCCTGTCACAATCGTTGACAAGCAACAATGGCATCGCACGATCGCGACCAGGTGGGAAATGATTCAAGAAGATCCATCACAAGGGGCTCTCACCGATTTGCTGGAGTATCGACTAAAGTCGAGAAAACTTCCTAGGAAGAGAACTCGGTTGAAAGCCGAGGATGAACAATAAACTCACTGGAGGAAAGACCAAAGACGATAACCATCCATGGAAGGGATCCATCCAACGTTCGTAGGATCTTCTCGGCGAAATGGCCAAGTATATGAATCCCTTAAAAAGGGACTTCACAAAAGGGTGACCATTCACCTCTTTTATTATGGCGTACCTTACTCCGGCCAATTTCAAGTCGTCGGTTATCATGCCAGAATATGATGGAAAAATAGATCCAGTTCTATACATCGAGCAGTATTAAGCTTCTACAGACATTTATTCCATCCCGAATGAAATGTGATGTAGGTCCTTCTCCAGCACAATCACAGGTTTTGCTAAGACCTGGTACAACAACCTGCTAATAGGACAAATAGCCAATTTTCAGTAGCTGGCTGACCTGTTTGTCAGTAACTTCTACTTCAGCGCAAAACTAGGAAAGATGGTGGCCTATTTCCTTGGCGTTCGGCAGAAGGTCGATGAAAGTCCCCGTGATTATATCACACTCTTAAATATTGAGAAGCTGGAGGTGGTGGATTATAATGAGAAGACTGTAATAACTGCTTTGATGAGCAAGTTACGACCATGGAAACTTTTTGTACATTGGTGAAGACGCCATCCAGGATGATGACGAAACTATTGGCCAAAGTTGGAAAAATCATGAACGTAGAAGAAGCAATGGCTGCCAAGGAGTTTGACCATCCTAAATCATTGATTGACAAAGCTGTTGACAAAAAGGATAAAAAAGATTGGAAGGTCAAGAAACCAAAGAAGTATGATGAGTACATCCAACTCACACTCGACATCCACTAGATCCTAGAAGAAATCCAAGGAAACAAGGACCTCAAGTGGCAAGGAAAGTTGAAAGTAATAGAAAATAGGTGGGATAGAAGCAAGTACTGGGAGTTTCATAAAGTCCATAGTCAAAATATCGATAGTTTCATCTCCTTGAAGAATGAAATCGAGGGCCTAATTAGGAGGGGCAAGCTATCCAGGTATATGGATAGGGATGGCTAACCAAAGCCTTATGAGCGTAAGGCCAGAAGATAATCAGAGTCATTATTCCAGAAGACAGATGACAAGAACAGAGAAAGGGATGATGAGTTAAAGGATAATCCAAACCTCCCAAAGAAACACAAAGACCCAGTACGCGACATCAGCATGATATCCTTCGAATGTTATTTCATTACTGGAGGAGACTCTAGTGGGAGAAAAGATCCAGCAGAAAGAAAAGGCCTATTTAAATGAGGCAAAAGATTATGCGCATGTGAGGCAGATCAACCTAGTAGTTAGTGTGGAAACACATCCTCGCAAGGTAAATAAAAATAAACTAATTTACCTTGTTCGAAGTGTTGTACCCCCATGAGGACCCTCTGGTCATCACCATGATGATCCAGGAAGGCAGAGTGGCCAGAATACTAGTGGATAATGACAGCTCTACAGACATAATGTTCTACAGCTGTTTCAAAAGATTGAAACACTGTGACATCAAACGAATACCATACCAACAGTTCGTGATCGATTCGTGAGGAGAAAAGGTATATCTATTGGGAACGGTGGAGCTAGAGATCATAGTGGTCACTTCTCCCACCTGCCAAACTAAAAACGTTCGCTTCTTCGTTCCGGACATGTATTGTCCACTTACAATGTGATACTAGTCAGAATCGGACTAAAAAAGTTCCAGGTTATCCCATTTACAGTGCACCAGTTCTTAAAGTTTCCATCTCATTACGGAGTGGGGGTCATCAAAGGCCACCAGGTGGGGGCATGCGAGTGCTATTTCACCTCGGTTGACCAGGAAGAGCAAAAAAACTGCGACCACCTACGAGATTAAAACTATTGACCTGTGAGATGAGGTGAGGTTTGTCAAGGTCCAGACAGTTGATGAAATTAAGACAATTCCACTTGAAGCTGACCACCCAAAGCAAACATTCTAAATTGGGTCATCACTAAATTTGTGTTTAAAGCAGGAGCTCATAAGCTTCTTACAGCAGCGCAATAGCGTGTTGCATGCAGCCACGAGGATATATCCAGTATAGATCTTGATTTTATTTGCCACAAGTTAAGCGTAATGCAAGCATCTAAACCATTAAAGAAAAAGCGAAGGATTTTTTATGCCAAGAAGAACCTTGACATCCATGAGGAGGTCCTTAAGCTCCAAAAGGCTAGTTTCATTAATGACGTCAAATATTTAGAATGGTAGGTGAACGTAGTAATAATGCGCAAGAAGAACAAAAAGTGGAGGATGTACGTTGATTTCACTGACCACAACAAGTCATACCCTAAAGATCATTATCCACTGCCTCGGATTGACAAATTGGTTGACGCGACCTCAGGCCACGAACTTCTCAGCTTTATGGATGCCTACTCTGGCTACAACTAGATCAGGAAGAAGCCCTCTAACGGGGAGAAGACATCCTTTATAACCAACAGAGGTACTTACGGTTATAATGTCATGACATTTGTTCTCAAGAATTTAGGAACCACTTATCAATGGCTGGTCAAAAAAATATTCGAGGATCAAATTGGGGTTAACATGGTAGATCACATGATCATGAAGATAATGACAGTCTTCGACCATTTCAAGGACCTGGGACAGACCTTCGACCAATTGGAAAAGCACTAGATGAAGATGAACCCCACAAAGTGCATTTTCGAAATAAAGGAAGGCATGTTCTTGGGTTTCATTTTCAATCAGCAGAGTATCGAAGCTAACCCCGATAAGATCCAAGATCTAATCAACATGTAGTGCCCCCCACGAAGAAGAAAGATCTGGAAAAACTAACAAGGCGAGTAGCAGCCCTCTATAGGTTTGTTTCCAGAGCAACAAACAAGTACTTGCCTTTCTTTAAGGTACTAAGAAAATCTTTTGAGTGGAACAAAGCATTCCTGGAATTAAATCATTACTTGAGCTCACCTCGCCTCCTATCAAGGCCCGTTGTTAGAGAAAATCTATATATGTACCTGGCCATGTCCGAATCAACCGTCATATCAGCACTGGTAAGGTAGGAAGAGGGAGTCCAGAAAGTGATCTACTATACCAGCAAGGCATATCGAGGAGCCGAAGTCCCGTATCCTCAAATAGAGAAGTTAGCCTTGGCACTAAAGAAAGTTTTGAGAAGAATGATGTCTTACTTCCAAGCCCACAGTATTATGGTCTACACTAATATCCCTTGGAGACAAGTCCTACACAAATCGGAGAAATATGGTCCGCTCATTGCTTGAGCAGTTGATCTTGGTTAATATGACATACAGTATCAGCCCATGGCAGCTATAAAAGGGCATGCATTGGAAGATTTTATTATTGAGTTCACATATGAGGAGAAGCCAGCGAAGCAGACTCCCCTGGGGGAGAGCTCAATTCTTATAAACGAGTAAACATCTCGGGAAGAGAGTTTGGTCCTACTAAAGTAGAGTAGACTACCATTAGAGAGAGTTACTCATCAAAAGAAGACAAACGCTAATATGACGAGTCATAGAAAAAGATATTCAGGTTTGGCAAACCTAAAGAAGCAGACTTCAGCCAAGGCATTATTATCAAGAAGTTATTCATTGATGGATCATCTTATTCAACTGGCAGTGGTGCAGGCATTATCATAGCCACACCAGATGAGATATATATAGAATATGCCTTGCGCTTTAAATTTGAAGCCTTCAATAATGAAGAAGAGTATGAAGCTTTGATCACTGGGTTCGAGCTAGCGTCATCCCTGGGGGACGATCACATTATGGCACACAACGACTCTTGATTGGTTGTCAACCAGATATTAAGAGTCTACAAAGCAAGGGAGGAGTCTATGGCAAACTACTTGTCCATTGTAAGAAATTGGATGGAAAATTTCACAGAAGTAAAGGTTATAAGGATCCCCATGTCAGAAAATGCCCGAGAAGATGCCCTGGCCAGATTGACCTCGGTCACCAGAACTTCTCAAAGGAGAACGATGCCAGTTGAAATACTAACTCACGTAAGTACTAAAGAAGGGAGCTTTAAAGTGATGGAAGTAAGTTTGGGACCATTATGGATGGACCCCATACGATTGTACATTGAGACCGAAGAACTCCCATCATATCCCAAGAAAGTTAGGAGGCTGAGCTACAAGGAAGCCCATTATGTAATGGAAGTCGAAATATTTTCAGAAGGGGGTATATCATCTCGCTACTAATATGTGTTCACCCCACAAAAGTTAATAATATGGTTAAAGAAGTATATAAAGGCTGTTGCGGTGCACACTCCGTTAGAAGATCATTAGTTAAGCATATTGCAACTCAAGGCTATTATTGGCCTACTATGAAGGCCGTATGTGCACACTTCACAAGGAAGTATGACAAATGCTAGAAATACATCAAGATCCACTGTACACCAGGAGCTTCAATAATGCCAATCATTTTGCCTTGGCCATTTGCGATGTTGGGGATTGATCTGGTCGACCCACTATCGAGGACAAATGAGAGATTCAAATACCTGATAGTAAAATTGTATTACTTTACAAAGTGGGTGGAAGCCAAGCCACTGGTTGAGATGCCTTATGAGAGAGTGTTCCAGCTCATCTGGAAAATAATCATATGTCGCTATGTCATGCCTTACACATTAATCACAAATTAATGCACGTAGTTTAACAATCAGGACTTTGAAGACTACAACAAAAGATCTAATATCTGAAAATTTCACTATGCCCAGGGCATCCATAGTGCAACGGACAAACTGAGATCACCAACAAAATGCTCATGGATGGAATTAATAAAAGGCTTGATAATGCCAAGGGTAAGTGGATCAATGAGCTTCACAATGTAATCTATGCCTACAGAACCACCCCAGTGACAATGATGGTAGAAACGCCCTACATGCTCACCTTTGGTACAGAAATGGTGGTCCCCACTGAGATAGGACTCCCCAGTCATAAGGTCCTTAACTTCGATTCTCTAAAAACTAAAGAGATGAGAAGGTTATACCTCGACCTGGTGGAGGAAGTAAGGGAGAATAAAACACTGCGTGTAGCCCGTTACTACTATCGACGTGTCAATTCAAGCATCCTGAAGGAAGGGGACTATGTCCTTAAGAAAATGATCCACAAGAACAACAAGCTCAAGACTAATTGGCATGAGCATTACTGAGTAACAAGCATGTTGAGACCTGGGGCTTACCGCACTGAAAAACTGGAGGGCAAGCAATTTAATAATCCTTGAAATTCAGAGCATCTCAGAAAGTACTACTAGTAAAATCTTATTTACTTTAGCTATGTACTAATCACTTTCGTATTAGTAAAATGGCATTTTCAGCCTTCATATTTTGATTTTTGTTTTTCTTTTTGGAATAAGATATGTGTGCATATACCTAATTATATAAAATGTATGACTTCGTTGAACAATGAAGTCACGAACAGAATAAACACTTTATGACTTCATTGAACAAATAAGTTATGAACAGAGTAAACACTGTATGACTTCATTGAGAAAACAAGTTAGGAAGAGGAACTATATGGTCATGTTAAATAAAACAGAACATGGACAGAAAAACTTTCCCCATGTACAAGCTTATCCACATGACATTGCGAATAAGGAGCTTTTCTTAACCTCGGTATGACCTCACGGGTCACGAACAAAGGTGACCATCTTCTGTACGACCCAACAGGTCAAAAATAGAAACCATCAATATCTATTATGTTGAAACATGCAAAGTCTTATCATTCTTAACAAATATTTATAACAAAATGAAGATAGTGATAATGATTAATTCCATTTAACTCAAGGATGATGATATAAAATAAACGATTACATAAATAATGTGTTAGCATTCCTTTATGGACCCAACAAAAAAATAACAGGGCAACCAACATTAAAAATATCAAAATAAAACATAGACAATACAAGAAAATCTTCGCAAAAACTCAGGTAATAAGAGAAGATGGATTGGCAAATTGGGAAGTCAAGGGATCACCCACTAGGCACTATTACCCTTACATCTTCAGCAATATCAGGGTAGTGAGTCATGATCCTCTTCTTCATTTCTTCATAGTGATCCAAGAAAAAACCAACACAGTCTATGTTATACTCAGCAGAATACTTATACTTTTGGACACTTGTCGCCTCGACAAAGGTAAGGACGTCACGAGCAGTCTGCAACTTTGTTGCCATAACAATATTCTCCTACTTGGCCTTTTTTAATGCCTCCTGGGCAGCTATGAGGGCGTCGTTCAAACTTTGGATGGTGGGGTCATCCGTTTTATATTTCTCCATAAGATTAGTAATCTCATCTTTGACCTCGCTCAAATCAGTGGTCCTTGTCACTAACTGTTTTTCCTTCACCTTTAGTTCCCCTAACACCTCCTCAAAAATTTCTTTCAACTTTTATTTTTCAGTAGACAATTCTTCAAAGGGATAGTGATTTATAACTACCTTCTCCTTGAGGGATGTGCATGTCATGACTGCCTGAAGACAAGAGAAAGAGGGTCATTAGATACAGCATGCAATATAAGAAGTGAAAATAGCAGAACAAGGAAATAATTTACCACTACTAGTTAGTGCTGAGGTAATCTCCAAGTGTTTAGATCATATCCCCTCATAAACTTAAAACATCTACTGTAACCATGATAATCGAGTAAATCAGTGGAATTATTAGCATGAAAAATATCGAGTCCTGGTCAGCCTTCATCTTTTCGAGGATAATCTTATGCTCTAGATCAAATTTAAACTCATTCATCTCTCTATAGTGAGAATTATGACCTGGACCTCTCACCAGACTGCGAAGGGTTATCCTGTCCTCATCCTCAAACCTTGGCATCTTGCTCGAGTGTTGATCATCAGGGGGTCAAAGGGCCTCTTCTTTCCAATAGCAGGCCCTGAAGGGTACATGGGGGCCTTCCTTTTTTATTGAGCCTTAGAAGCAACAAACTCTATCTCTTTTTAGCGATCAGCCTACTCGACTGCCTTTGTAGCAACATCAACATCATGTTTGACCCTAACTTGACTCTATCTGGCTTCTATTTTCTTTTTCCTAGACAAAGCCATATCTTTTTGGTCTATACAATGAGGAGCCATCCCCAACGTTTCCTCGGATTGATGATCTTATACACCTGAGAAAGACGAGCAGATGAGTTAACCAACAGACTTGAAGCAGGGAAAATAAATAAGAGGACGTGTATATATGTTATACCTTCTTCTAAACCTTATTTTCCTCCAACAAACTGTTGACTCGTGTCGATATGTGTCTCTTTCAACACGCACCCCTCTAATGGAAGCTCAAATTCTATAAGGGGAAGCCCACCTAAGAGGGTGTGGTATCCAACAACAATAAACTTCTCCATAAAAAAACAACTCGAATGTACGGGGATTCTTTTCGCAATAAGACTCAATTAGATCAGCTAAAGATTTGGCAAGTCTGGGGGCTAACTTCACTAAAATAAGCAGCATAACAGAATATCAAAATAATGAGACGAGGTAAAATGATAAATTTAACAAAAAGTAAGAAAAACATTTTCCTATTCGGTTGGGCCTATTCCATTACCTAGGGACCCTACATGACTTATCTTGCTCATAAGATGTAAACTCCCAGGCTCCCTTAACGAACACACACTAGCCTTTCCAACTACGGTTACTGGCTTGAAATACAGTGACCATTTTTTATTGAGATCTTTGAGGGAAAAAATATTAATACCTGGGGCCTTTACGTTCTCTTTTAATCCATGAATGTATCTAAATATGTCCCCCATAAGGTCAACCCCTTTACTGAGCTTCCAAAACATCATGGAACCTAAGATGGTCCTCTAGGCAATGGGAGGTAATTATGCCAAAGTAACCCCATAACTTATCAATATAGAGCGAATAATAGTGTAAGGACATTGCCCATCACATTTAGTATGTCATATACTGCTACAAGTTTGTCAAAGCATTGGAAAGTCCACAACTACAATCGACGATCCGAATTTCAGGTCATCTTCAACAATCAAGCCCAATAAGGATGAACTTGGTAATTTGGTTAAGTTCCATTCACCTTTTAAATAAAAATGTTGTGAAAAGAAAAATGGTTTTTGAATTATTTTAAATGGATTTTTATCTTTTCAAAAAACATTTTTATCACAAAATATTTTTGATAATTGTTCTTAGATTCGTAAGAGTGTTGTTTTCTAAGTCCCTAAATATTTTAAAACTCTGTAAATAGAATCTAGAGATTTGTGCCTAGTCGTTAAAATAAGGCCCTATCTTGTTCGAACGAGACCAGACGTCGTTGGAATGACATGTCAGTTCGTTCGAACGAGAAGTCTTTTTACCTGACACATCACCACCTTAAAAGTTTTTATAAATAAGGTGTCAGAATTTAGTATTCCGCGTGGAGAAAATTTTGTTTTGATCAGAATACATTTTTTAGAGTTTACCTTTTCTTTAACATAATTTTGAGGGTTCATATTTGATTTCACAATTCACAAATCCCAAAGAGTTTATTTTGTGTGAGTGTTTATGTGGAACCCAAACCATACTTTGCCTAAAGTTCAACCCTTGTGAGAAGAATTCTATAATGGAGAGTCGATAGATATTGTGGAGGGAGATATTACAAGGAATCAAGACCAAATTGGTACGGTTGCAAGTGATACACTACTGAGTTTTAGCTAAAGCTTTGAAACTTTTACATAGACATCGTGAATTACGCTTGAGGGAAGTAGTATGTAAGTTAATGGTCATGTAACCTTGTCAAAGTTTTCGAATATAAAAGGTTTTTCCCTGAGGGGATTTTTCCCGAATTACTGTGTCACTTGCTTGCCTATTTTCATTTACACTTGCACGCACATGGGCTGATTTTAATTTGAATTTGGTTTTGTCAAATCTGAGTTACCTAATTAAATAAGTGAATTTGCGAATTAAATCAAATGGTATCACACCTCATTTACAAACTGGTATTAGAGCAGGTTTCACTATCTTACTGTGAATTCCTATTTTCCGCAGAAGTTTTTGTGATATAAATTCTTATAAACTTTGATGGATCACTTATATAATCGGGTACCTACTTTTGACGACAATAATTTTGCCTATTGGAAATCTCGCATGAAATCTTCTTTAAAAGCTATAGATGAGCGCGTTTGGTTGTTGGTTGAAAATGGTTGGTCTCCTCCCACCGTTACTGTTGAGAACATCACCTCTTTAAAACTTATGTCAAATTGGAATGAGGATGGTTTTATATTGTCCAATTTTAATTCACATGGTATGAGTGATATCTCTAGAGTTATCACTCCCAAAGTATTTCGCCGAATTATGACGTGCACCACATCTAAAGAGGCATGGAATTTTTTAACATTGACACTTGAGTGTACCACCGCTGTTAAATGATCTGTAAAGGGGGCTTAAAGGTAATCTTGAGATTAGAGATAATCCCGCATTAATAAGAGTGTTTGGGATTAAGGCAATGAGGAAACTCAACGTGGCAACTCAGCAAGGCGGCTCAGCGTGGCGGCCCAGAGGGACCTCCCAGCAAAGAAATTGACCGAGAGAGCTCGTCCTTTAGTCCTGTTGATTAATTTAGTCTTGTTGTATCTTTTGTTTATATTGAATGCGGGCTATAACGATTGTAATGATGTAACGAGTATAATGATTTTGTGTGACGTCGAACGGTACTCACGAGAGATCAGGCTTGGCAGGCCCTGGGAGAGTTTTCCTTCTCTATCGAATGACCTTGCCGTGGAAAATTTAGAGGGACTTAGTTTGGAGGATTGAGAAGTGAGGAACCGTTGGGACTTATCCTCACCATCTTGGATACACCTGTTAAAACACCAAAGGACCCTAACTGTGGAACCTTGGGCGGAGCAACCTTAAGTTCCATCAGGCGTTGAGTTGTGAACCAAACAACCCTCTACTTAATGTCACTAGACAACAAGGCAATGTCAAATCTGCACTTGAGTAAACCACCATGGTATTTGGGGTTGTCAGGCAGTTGGTGAGCCACCTCTGTGACGATAGTCCCCTGACACACAGTGCTCAGGCAAAAGGCATGTCTTGGCATTTAATGTTTATGACATGGAGCTAATTAGGACATCGGGAATTTAATGTTTGTGACATAAAGTATGAGGGATGTCTTTCACATTTATTAATGACCGAGTTACCTCGGGAGGAGTGGTGTGGGGGGATATTTAAGGATCCCTACCACCCCTGAGGAGAGGATGTTCTTTTTGAGAGTTCAGGAGTTATTACTTGAGAGAATATACATCAGAGAGAGATTTATTACAAACCAGAGAGTTTACTCACCCACCATTATCATCTATTACGAAGCTCTAATACTTGACAGAGATTCTTGAGGGTGGTTGGAAATGTTTGGCTGCCTGCTAAGGTGTATCTAGGGTGCTTACTTCTCCCTCCCTCAAAATGAGTTACTTTCGAGTTCGTTATTATCCTTTGAGTTATACACGAGATATTTGGGAGTTCAAACTGAATTTATCTTCACTAAGTTGTGTTTGTGTGTCCTGTATCAATAGTGTTTCTAGTTAACTTATCATTACTGTACTCAAAAGGGGTTACGCCTCCATCTAATCTAAACTACCCTCTTACATTTGGCGACTCTGCTGGGGAGGTATTTTTCTAAGCAAGGGGTATGGCATAGGATAACTTTAATCGAATTCTTAACTTTGATGATATTTAACACAATGAAGAACAGGCGATGAGAGAGCTGGAGGCTTCAAAGTATGGAGACCCTAGATTGGAGGTACCTCCAGTTCAAACGGCGATAGGTGTCCCAGTGGTGACACAAGCTTCTACGAGCACTGGGTTGGGACCATCCCAAGTGGCACTCCTTATGAATAAATTTTATGAGTTTTTACAAACTCTAGTAGCTTCAACGGTGTTGGGGCTTTGAGGACAACTATGTCGAGACATCAGGGGCAGCTCCAACGACCCCACCAAGTGTAGTTCTAACAAGAACGGCCCCAATAAGTATACCCTCTGTTGTAAATCCAATAGTGGGAACTCCAGGAGTATCAACGACTGCAACTGTGATGATTTCTCCAGCTGCAATGGGGTCTCCGCCTATGGTCCCTTTGGTCGTTTCTTCAATGGCATCACTATGAAAGAGATGAGGAAAGAGATGCAGAAAGAGATGACGAGGTTCATGAAAGCTTCCTCACAATCTGATGGCGAGGTAGCTTCCGTTTATGATGATTTTCGAATGCCTTACCCTGAGGAGTACAATGATGAGCCCTACCTAAAAGATTATATTCTTCCTATCTTTGAAAAATACACAAGAAAGGTTGGAAACTCGAAGGAGCACATTAAACGCTTCGTTAAACACTTGGGGGAGCATTACAATAATAAGAAACGCAGGTTGAGGGAATTTTCTAAATCCTTAATCGATAAAGCATATACCTAGTACTCTCACCTAGCTTCAAGAGTGTTTCCACATGGGAGGAGATGCACGTTGTGTTCATCTAGAAGTTCTTTCTGGCAAAAATGGTTTCACCTTGACCCAACTGGGGAGAGAGAATCAACGGCCAGGGGAAGATTTAGTGGCATACGTTCGAAGGTTCAGGGAAAGGTCCCTCGATGTGAAAGAGGAGGCCAAAGATTCCAAGCTACTACAGATCTATACAGAAGGACTGCTTCCTGAGTACATCTGTCATCTTATTAACAAGACGCACGAGGGGACTTTTGTGGCGTTCCTGAAAGAAGCAAGGAATATCTCGTTGGTTGTACGACCAAATCCAATAGTGGTGCCCATGATGTTCAGGCAACCGATATAACCCGTGGGAGGGAGGTATTAACCCCCAAGGGTGGGATATACCAAAAGAATAGATGGGGGCAAGGTAGAGAAGACGGACAACAAGAGGAAGTTCGGTAGAGACATAGAGGATCCACCACCATTGCCTTGTACAGTAGAAGAGGTTGTCAGTTGTTATAAATCCATGGTTTAATGGGGAATGATGTACAAACCTAAGGGCATCCCTGTTGGGGAAACAAACGCTGCAACTAAGGCAGATCCCAAATATTGCCAAATTCATTGAAAGATCCAACATCCAATAGAGAGTTGTTTCACGCTAAGAAAAGTCATTGACAAATATGTAAAGGAAGTAACGTTGCAAATCCATCCATAAAATGTTAACAATAACCCACTCCCAGCACATGGGTATAATATGGTGGTGGCCTATGATGAGGAGGAAGAGAATGAATAAAGAAAGCTAACGACGGAGCATGAGGAGTTCAAATAATCTTTGGAATATTGCACTAGGGGAATAGCTAATATAGTGTTAGTTTATGATGAAGAAAGTGCTAAAGATGTGGAGTACATATAGAGCATTGAAGGTGAGGAAGTAGACCAAGCTGTAGAATACTGTGAAGTTTTAAAATCCCCAAAATTTTCCTAGTTCTTCGACCAGGTAGGGATATCGAAAGAGAGTAGATTGGTGATAACCCAGGCGATCCTTGATATTATGAGGAAGAACGCAGTACCTTTGCTGAGATGGAAGGGACCCATGGTCAGGTTATTAAAGAGGTTCCTATCAGAGATAACTTTCAGTGATGCAAATAGGGTCATAAGGTTCCCTCATAATAGGCCATTGTATGTGACTGCTAGCATCAATGGAGTTAGATTTTCAAGGGATATTATGGATGGGTGAGCCTCCATCAACATCATGTCAATCAACTCTTTCCACGCAGTTAATATCCTGGAGGAAAGGTTAGTCCCCATACCTTTGGTAATTTTGGGTTATGACAACCAGTCTTCCAAGTCCGTTGGTTATGTGAACGTTAGGATTGTGATGGGAAATCTAAGTTCCCACATCAAATTTCATATGATAAAGCATGCGACTTCCTAACATATGTTGATAGGAAGGGTGTGAATGCACAACCAAGGGCTAGTTTCTTCGACGTATCACCAATGCACCAAGGAGAATATCAAGGGAACAGAGGTCGCCATTAGTGCTATGAAAAGTTCATTCACTGTCGAAAAAGCTCACCTGGTGGATGCAGCATTTTACACAAAATTAGAGGAGGATGTCAGAGTCCTAACGAGAAGAATGGAGGGAGTGTGGGTTCCCTCGATTAGAAAAAGGATGGATCCTTGAATGAGCATAATAAAGAAAAAGGATGGGGCCTTGAAAAAGGAGTGACGGAAGAAGAAGCTCGACAGGAGGCCCCTTGTCATCAAAACATCTCAAAGCAACTCAAAGATAGGATGAGGCCTAAAGTGGATCCAATGGAATATGAGGTCCAATGACAAAGCGTTCTGAGATGATTTTCAAGAGGAAGAGTTGTTGAGGCTTATAGAGAGAAGAAGATAAAGGAAGTTGCCACTACTAGCAGGTAGTGCAAGATGGTTATTACTAAAGAGGGAAAAATGGTGTATCGATTATATTGGTGGGAACGGGCGGCCAAAGAAGATGATAATGAGGCTGAACCGATATATGAGTGTTTTTTGGTGAATCAACGGGGGCAATGTATGGTGATAGAAAACTCCAACATATAGGAGTTCGTGGAAGATGTCGCTGAAGAACCAGACTACATGGTAGATCAACCGAAGCCACAAACACAAGAGTTAGAGCTGTTGAACCTGGAAAAGGAGGAAGAGGATCCAAGGCCTAATTTTATCGCGAAAGATCTTGGCAAGAAGCAAGAGGACGTAGTTGAGTTGATTCAGGAATTCATATATGTTTTCGTGTGTAAGTACACATAAATGGAAGGATTAGATGAAGAAGTGAGCTACCACAAGTTGAACGTAATTCCCTCAGCCATTGCGATGAAACAAGCCATGAGGATGTACAAGCCTGAGCTAGATCTGAAGATCAAGGAAGAGGTCCAACGATTGTTGGTAGCGGGGTTTATCAAATCGATAAAATACCCACTTTGGCTGTCTAGCACTGTTTCGGTGGGAAAAAAGACAAAAATCAAATAAGGATTTGTGTGGATTTGAGAGACTTGAATAGGGCTTGCCCGAAGGATGATTTCCCTTTACCCTCCATCGATAGCCTGATAGATGCAACGGCTAGTCATGAGATGTACAGCTTCATGGATGGGTATGTAGGGTATAACCAGATCAAGATGGACCCTGCAGATGCTGAGAAGACGGCATTTAGAACCCCATTGGACAATTTCATGTATAAAGTGATGCCATTTGGACTCAAGAACGTTGGGGCTACTTACTAAAGAATAATGATGTCCATTTATCATGACTTTTTTCATAAATTTGTGGAATTCTATATGGATGATGTAATCATCAAATCAAGGAAGGAGGAGTCCCATCTAAGCGATTTGAGGAAGGTGTTTGCTCGATGTAGGAAGTGCAAGCTAAAAATGAACCCACTGAAGTGTGTTTTCAGAGTAACAAGTGGAAAGTTTCTAGATTTTGTAGTCGATCGACAAGGGGTGCATATGGACTAGGACAAACAACGAGCAATCTTGGAGATGCCAAGTCCAAGAACGGTGAAGGAGCTGAAGAGTTTCCTCGGCAAAGTTTCCTACCTCAGGAGATTTTCGCCTGGATTGGCCGAAATAGCACACCCGTTGATGCAGTTGTTGCGAAAGAACACAAAATTCATGTGGGAATAGGTTCACCAGGAGTCTCTTATTGGGGTGAAGAAGCTTCTCGTTTCACCATAAACCATGGTTCCCCCAAAGGCAGGAATATCGTTACAACTATACCTCACATCCACCACGAGGTCCGTTAGAGCTCTGTTATCATAAGAGATTGAAGGGCAAGAATGGACAGTATACTACCACAGTAAAATCATACACGGGACAGAGGTCAGGTATAGTAGCTTGGAAAGTCATTGTTTAGCCTTAGTCTTTGTAGCAAAAAAACTTAGACATTATATGCTGTCTTTTACAATTCATATCGTAACAAGATGTGATCCCATTAAGTTTTTATTGGCAATAACTATTTTGATTGGAAGGGAAGCTAATTGGTTCCTCATTATCTTAGAGTATCACTTGAAGTGTGTGGTTCCTCGCGCAATCAAGAGTCGGGCATACGCAGACCTTTTGTCAATTTTCCCCTCTAGGACGTTTGAGCCACCCAAAGAAAGTATCCCAGGAGACAATTTATAGAACAATAACATAGATGCAAGGGACAAAGAATGGAAAATGTAGTTCGATGGATCTTCAGCATAAAAGAAAGGAGGAGCATGGGTTATTCTTTCAAGAGGAATGGAAAAGATTTTTCTTTCTTATAGGTTAGATTTCCCTTGTTCCAATAATGAAGCAGAGTATGCAGCGTTGGTACTGGAGTTACTGGAGGCCCTTCGAAGAGGAATTCGTTCACTTTGCATCAAGGGTGATTCAAACTTGGTGATTCAGTAAGTGAATGGAGAATATGTGTTGAAAAACCTGAGTCTGGAACCATACAGAACAATAATTCTTAGGCTTCTCAACCAGTTCCATCGGACCAAGATCAAGAGATATCCCCAAATAATGAACCGCCATCCAGATGCCTATGCCACCATTTCTCAGAAGATGGTCATGAAAGACGATACAACTACAGTTATGATCCAATGAAGAACATCTCCCTCGATGGTACAAACAGTTCTGCCGATGGAGGAGGACGCTGACTGGAGGGGAGAGATAAAAAATCAACTGGAGTCTGGGGAAGGAGAGATGGAGCTGAGGGAACTAGTCCACTACTTTACAAACTAAGGAACCCTTTAATTCAAAAATGCAAGGGGATTTTTGTTAAGATGCATCGGCCCAGAAGAAGAAGACATGAGGTTCAAGAAAACACAGGAAGAGCACTGCAAAACAACTGAGATACCTCTTTACAGAAGATTCCAAAGGGAGGGATATTTCTGGACTAGAATGAAATAGGACGCAGCCAAGCTGCAATAGAAGTGCGATAAGTGCCAACTGTTCTTTGAGGTCGTGGAATGTCATTTCGTTTACGCTCAATCAGACCGGAGGCAGCCCTATATTGACTTCATTAAATATGGATTTGTCCCAATAGAGAAGATTGACGTGATAGGACTTAAGCGAAGGGCCCTGAGGTTCTATGTTCAGGAAGGGAAGATCTACCGAAGGAGCTAATTCAATAGGCCACTGCATTGCATCACAAGGGAAGAAATAGTCGAAGTCCTCAAACAAACGCACGATCCATCTCACATAGGAGGGGACAAGTTATATCTGATAGGGGGAGAAATGGTATCTAATCCTATTATTATCGTATCTTAGTTTGGGGGAGATTTATCTTAGGGGGAGACGTCTTTCTAAGTAGGTCATGTGTTTGATAAAGGGGAGAATTAATATAGGGGGAGTAATTAATTAAAATTGCATTTAATATTTTGATATTCCCTATGCATTTGATGAGTTTGCTTAAGTGTGGAGGATTTCTTCTAAAGCGACATTGTTTAATGGCAAAGCATTTGATCCTTGGGTTGAGTCAAGTTTGGGTGGGTTATGTTTTGAGTCTAGTCAGCTTGACGGCCCTTTAGGATTTTTTGTTTGGTTTTTTTCCCGGAATAGCCAAAGGGAGAGATTTGTAAGGACACAAATTTCCAATTGAGTCCATGTATAGTGTTGGCTCAATTCCGGACAAAAACAATTATTCATAGGATAGTATTTAATTGTAATACTCTCAAGCCTATGAAGTGTTTGTTGAAGACGTAGCGGCAAAGAGTATAAATCTTCATCAAATATGCCGGTTTGCGTGCCTCGTTTCTACGTCATCAACTATGGTTCCATGCTCCCAAGGTATGAATGCAATTATATATATATAGGAGCTTGGAACAAGTTTATTGGGTGTTAGGTTTTATAAAAACTGCATTTTGTTTTAAGAAAGAATTAATTAAAACTTTAAATAAATGTTTATAAAGTTTTCTGGGCTAAAAATGAATTTTTCAAACTTTCTAGTGGTTCGTTAGATATGTCGTTCGAAACGATTTTTTTCGTTCGAACCAGATGTCATTCGAACGAGTTTGCCAACGCGGTTCCAATATAGGCCTATGAAATTTTGTTCGATATGTCGTTCGAACGAACCTTCAGTTCGAACGAGATTCTAACGAGTTCACTCTGGAACGTCGTTAGAAGTCTCGTTCGAACGAAATGTTGTTCGAACGAGATGCCAGGCGGGAACAGTTTTTGGCAGTTTTTCACCCACTTCCCCACTTAGTTTTTAACCAACTTTTTCAGACTTTAATATGTGCGGGAAGAACATTTTCCAATCTAACTTTTCCTAACTTTTCCATCCTAGTTTATCTCTTAGAGAGAGTTTGAGAGCAAATTGTTTTAAGGAAAATGTTCATGTTTTGAGTGACATTTTTAGAGAAAAATATTCATCACTCTAGTGTTTTACACCCATATTATTTATCCAAGTTCACATATATACATATCAATTGCTTGGAGTTTGGCACCGGTTTATCTCTTCCGTTTCAAGTAGAAGTTTTGGTTTGCTTCTCTATCCATCAAAGAAGAAGACGTTTTGTTGCGATTCTACCCACTTGGAGAAAGGCTCCTTGCTCGGGTGACGGTGACCATATAAAGTCCTATCGGTGGATTCCGAGACCGCGGTGGTGTTCCAAGGTTATCCGCTAGGAAGAGATGTCTACAAGAAGAAGCATCGGGGATTGAGAGGGATCGAGTCGTGTGTTGTAAGTCTTTTGTCTTGTACTTGTAATTCCGTATCTAGTGGATTTGTGGCTAGGGCCCTCCGAGGTTGTTTCCCGTCTTGGGTTTTTCCTCGTACATCGCGGCGTAGTGTGATTGATTTATTTTATCTTGCAAAATAACGTAGAACGCATGTTTAGAATAATTCAAGATAAAATTTGGTTTAAATCATCACACTCATTTAATTTGGTGCTAAATTAAATATTGGGTAAAGTTTATTTAATTCAAGTCATTTGCTAAAATTTGGTTTCGCCTAATTTGCTAATATCGATAAATATGACTTAGACAAATTCTAGGGCTTGGATTAATTAATTGGTTTAAGTGAATATATTAATTGATTAATTTCACTTCACTAGGTGTAATTTTAAGTTGTTTAAGAAATTCAAATTTGTTGTTTTTAAAGTTGAACCATCCCAACGCTTTCGCATCATCTCGAGTTTGCGCGCTTTCAAATTGGTATCAGAGCTTTGATTTAGAGTTGACCATATGCTTTCATGTCTTATCACTTTAAGCTTCAACATGCTTTTATGTTTATTAGTTCTTTATCCTTTACCTATTCCTGAACAAAAAGGGGGAGAAATGATAGGGGGAGAAATGGTGTCTAATCCTATTATTATCGTATCTTAGTTTGGGGGAAATTTATCTTAGGGGGAGACGTCTTTCTAAGTAGGTCATGTGTTTGATAAAGGGGGGAATTAATTTAGGGGGAGTAATTAATTAAAATTGCATTTAATATTTTGATATTCCCTATGCATTTGAAAGAAGCGAGAGAGTTTTCTGAATTAGAGCTCTGATACCAATTTGAAAGTGCGAGAGCTTTTCTAAATCAAAACTCTGATACCAATTTGAAAGCGCTCAAACTCGAGATGATGCGGAAGCGTTGGGATGGTTCAACTTTAAAAACAACAAATTTGAAATTCTTAAACAAATTGAAATTACACCTAGTGAAGTGAAATTAATCAATTAATATATTCACTTAAACCAATTAATTAATCCAAGCCCTAGAATTTGTCTAAGTCATATTTATCGATATTAGCAAATTAGGCGAAACTAAATTTTAGCAAATGACTTGAATTAAATAAACTTTACCCAATATTTAATTTAGCACCAAATTAAATTAGTGTGATGATTTAAACCAAATTTTATCTTGAATTATTCTAAACATGCGTTCTACGTTATTTTGCAAGATAAAATAAATCAATCACACTACGCCGCGATCTACGAGGAAAAACCCAAGACGGTAAACAACCTCGGACGGCCCTAGCCACAAATCCACTAGATACGGAATTACAAGTACAAGACAAAAGACTTACAACACACGACTCAATCCCTCTCAAGCCCCGATGCTTCTTCTTGTAGACACCTCTTCCTAGCGGATAGCCTTGGAACACCACCGCGGTCTCGGAATCCACCGATAGGACTTTATATGGTCACCGTCACCCGAGCAAGGAGCCTTTCTCCAAGTGGGTAGGATCGCAACAAAACGTCTTCTTCTTTGATGGATGTAGAAGCAAACCAAAACTCCTCTTTGAAACGGAAGAGATAAACCGGTGCCAAACTCCAAGCAATTGATATGTATATATGTGAACTTGGATAAACAATATGGGTGTAAAACACTAGAGTGATGAATATTTTTCTCTAAAAATCTCACTCAAAACATGAACATTTTCCTTAAAACAATTTTCTCTCAAACTCTCTCTAAGAGATAAACTAGGATGGAAAAGTTAGGAAAAGTTAGATTGGAAAATGTTCTTTCCGCACATATTAAAGTCTGAAAAAGTTGGTTAAAAACTAAGTGGGGAAGTGGGTGAAAAACTGCCAAAAACTGTTCCCGCCTGGCATCTCGTTCGAACGACATTTCGTTCGAACGAAATTCTCGTTCGAACGAGACTTCTAACGACGTTCCAGATTGAACTCGTTAGAATCTCGTTGGATATCTCGTTCGAACAGAAGGTTCGTTCGAATGACATATCGAACGACATTTCATAGGCCTATACTGGAACCTCGTTGGCAAACTCGTTCGAACGACATCTGGTTCGAACGAAAAAACTCGTTCGAACGACATATCTAACGAACCACCAGAAAGTTTGAAAAATTCATTTTTAGCCCAGAAAACTTTATAAACATTTATTTAAAGTTTTAATTAATTCTTTCTTAAAACAAAACGCAGTTTTTATAAAACCTAACACCCAATAAACTTGTTCCAAGCTCCTATATACATAATTGCATTCATACCTTGGGAGCATGGAACCATAGTTGTTGACGTAGAAACGAGGCACGCAAACCGGCATATTTGATGAAGCTTTATACTCTTTGCCGCTACGTCTTCAACAAACACTTCATAGGCTTGAGAGTATTACAATTAAATATTATCCTATGAATAATTGTTTTTTAAGGAATTGAGCCAACACTATACATGGACTCAATTGGAAATTTGTGTCCTTACAATATGACTAGTTGATAACGTTGGGGTATTATTGGCCAACGATAGAGAAGGACTCTGTTGAGTTCGTTCAAAAATGTAAGGCTTGCCAACTTAATGGAAATATGATCCATGCCCCATTAGTGGATCTGCACTCCCTAAAAATGCCTTATCCTTTTCACACTTGTGCGTTTGACCTTGTAGGAGAAATATATCCTTATTCGAGGGGGAAGATCTAGATACTAGTAGCAATGGAGTGCTTTATAAAGGGGTTGAAGCGATACTCTTAAGAAGGGAAACAGTAGGGGTAGTTAGAAACTTCATTAGAGAATACATCATTTGTCATTTTAGGATTCCAAAGGTTATTCTCTCAGATAACGGAACCCCCTTCATCAATTCAGAGGTAATAATGCTCATAGACAAATACTTCATTGTACATCGTACTTCAACGGTGGCATACCCAAAGGGAAATGGTCAAGCTGAAGCAACTACAAAAACCTTGGTTAAAACGATGGAGGATTTACTAGGATCATGAGACGATAAGATACCAGTTGTATTGTGGGCCTCTTGAACAACCAAGAGGAAGCACACAGGGTATACTTCATTCTCCCTCGTTTATGGGGCTGAGGTAATTCTCTCGGTAGAGTTGGAAGTTCCTTCTGCTCGATATGACTTACGAAGTAACATGCTCCCTCAGAATAGACATCTGTAGTTAGAAGCGTTGCATGAACACAAAGATAATGCAATGCAACACTTTCAAATGTATATGAAGCAGCTCTCTAGGGCATATGATAACTTAGTGAGACCATGGAAGTTCGTAGAGGGAGACCTCATTTTGAAGGTAGGAGTGAAACACATCAGGGGGCTTCCTCTACCCATGTTTGCAACGAATTGGGAGGGACCTTTCATTGTAAAAGAAACTCGTGATTCAGGTTATTGCTTAATTTCTAAGATGGAAGAAGACAAGCCATTCAAGATTAAAAATAAATGGTTGAAAGTCTATCATATGTAATCAATTAAGTTTAGACCATTGTTGTATCTAGATGTTGTTATGAATATACAAGTTATTTTTTATGTCTATTATTTCAACTCGAGTGATGATGAAAGAATTATAGAGCTTCATAATATAAAATGGTTACAACACAAATAAATGACATGGGAAAACATACATCTTTTTTATTTATTCATAAACTTTGGGGCATTACAAAATGGGGAGCTAATGCCCAAGAATTACATAAGGAGAGAAAGGAAATGTATACAAAAGTGAAAGAGTTTATTGGCCTAAGAGAAACCAAATGTCTAGAGCAGAGAAAAAATCCTCGGGCAGGCCCGAAGAAGCTGCTAGGCAAGACTGTTGGGCATTAATAGAAACCTATAATCTCGTTTGTTCCTGTGTATGCTCGATAAGGAGTTTCTCTCATTTCAGCTTCGCCAGACGCAAAGCTTCTTCAATATCCTCTACCTCTTTATTGGAAGCTTCATACAGAGGGGCTAGATCAGCCAACTTAGCTTCCTCAGCCCATTGATCCTCCTGATGTTTTCGGAGCAGTTCCCTCTGGTCCGTGACGTTCCCTCAGATAGCCCAGGAATTTATTTAGAAGAGGTCTCGTGACGCTCACTGTAAGAGTGCTGACGATATCAGCAACAATGATCGCCATTCCCTGAAGCCTATGGATTATTATGGGAATGTTGAAACGCAGGCAATCCACGGTAAAAGTCTCAGGATGATGGCTTGTAAGCTTCTCAATTACCAAACGATGGCTGGCAGACATTTGAGGAGAATGCTGAGCCATAGGGAGAAAGTCATGAGGAGCTAAGTTGGGGCAGAGGGAGCTCACATCCAGATTCTCTATTAGCAGCAGAACTAGTCATGGAACCTTGGTCATCATGGCTAGAATCTTCTGAAATAGCGGGTTCCCGATGGGGCTAGGTAATGGGCGAAAATACCGGTGGAGATCTCTCTCCCACCGAAAAAGATTCATTAGCAACCTAAGAACAGGTAGAAGAAATAATGAGTTAAGTGAAAAATCTTAACAAGTGTTTTCATTGTTAAGTCACTGTTATAGGTGGAGTTTGTGAAAAATCTTAACAAGTGTTTTTATTGTTAAGTCACCGTTATAGGTGGAGTTTGCAAAAAATCTTAACAAGTGTTTTAATTGTTAACTCACCGTTATAGGTGGAGTTTACAAAAAAATCTTAACAAGTGTTTTCATTATTAAGTCACCGTTATAGGTGGAGTTTGCGAAAAAACTTAACAACTATTTTCATTGTTAAGTCACCATTATAGGTGGAGTTTGCAAAAAATCTTAACAAGTGTTTTAATTTTTAAGTCATCGTTATAGGTGGAGTTTGCGAAAAATTTGAGAAATGAGACTCTTTAAGATTGTGCATTGTCAAGAATAAAATACAAACGACAAGAAATGAAGAGAATCTAGTGAAGTACCTCAGCAGTGGTTGGAGAAAGAACGAGAGTCACCAGGGAGGCCATAACGAAGGGAACTATTGGGGGTAGGCTTACTTCCTCAGAAAACCAAACGGCGCCCTCAACTAAAGAAGCCTCAACGCCTGGTAAAACTCCTTCGCCAACAAAAGGAATCAAGGCCAACATATGAGTTTCACTTGAAGAAGACGTTGGGCCTCCAAGTGATGCGCCAACATCGGTGGATACAGAAGAACCACCACGCTAGGCAGAGGCATCAACCTTGGCCTTGGAAATATGCAGACCACTAAGAGAAGAGGGTGGGGTAAGATTTGGAGAAAGCTGCAAAAATGAAGCTAAGTGTTAAAAATGGGGAATAAGTACAGAAAAAGGGAGAAATACCTCTTAGTATTACTTACCTTAGTTATGGAACCAAAAAGGGGAATTGCAGTCAGGGGTCTCGTCAGCACAGTAGGAAGCAGAATGTTAGCTAACAAAGACTCCATTTCGACCTAAGACATCCCAACATATTAAAGATCAACATGTTAAACAGAAAAAAGGTTGGAAGAGAGAAAAGAAGTCAGACCTAACAGTGACTGATAATGTGTTACCTCGGGGGAACCCTTTGCAATTGGAACAATGGGCAGAAGAACCTCGGGCAGAGGTAATAATTCAAAAGAGACTGGGGGAGTTGTCTCTGGTTGAGAAGAGATGCCCACAGACTCAATGAAATCACCCCCGCAGCAGCATCCTTTGCATGTTGTGAGGCTGAACGATGAGAGTAAGTAAGCTCGATTATAGGGGAACAGGGAGGAGTTACATCGGTTTGAGACGAACCGAAATGTCCCCCCACGAAAGGGCTCACAGGGTGGGTGGTTGTTTCTTCTTCAACCTCCTGCACCAAAGTTGTTTAGAGTTAAACAAAGGCATTTTACCTTAGAAAAATAAGGGTAAGAACAATAACACACATGCATACCATAGATCCAGAGGGAGAATGGGAGGATATAACCACTGGGTAAGGAGGAGAGGAGGCAACAATAGAGGGAGATGGAGGGAGATGAACATCTGGAGTTCGTTTCCTCTGGGACTTGGTACCTAGAGTCTTTTTCCTTGCACCTGCAGCACCAGTACTTTAAGGAACCTTTGAAATATTCTCTCTTTGACCCTGGTTTCATTGGATCAAATAGGATGGTGAGGAAGGTAGCAGAAGGAGGAACGACATGAGCGCATCGTTGAAACTCAACATTTATTCGTTCCACCTCAGCCTGAACTCTCCTTCTCAACTCTTCACCCATTTCTACAAATATGGGAGGGGTAACAAAGCCGATGGGAAATTCCTCCAAATGGGTTTGAGGTTGAGTTTGAGACTTATACTTTAAGGAAGTCCCACTCTTAGACTTCCTAGTTTTTTTGGCTGGTCGCTGGGAAGTCCCTTCGCTAGAAGCTACTTCAGTTGTAGGGGCAGGTTGTTTGGGGGTTGTAATGGTCTTGGGTTTGGTCATGGCAGTAAGGATCATTGGGCAATAAGGGGTAGCTCGAGGGGAGGATCTTTGATAGTTTTACTCAGAGGGAACTCAACTCCAAGAATGGAGTTGCCTTTGAGACCCAATTCCAAGGTAGAGAAAAAAAGAACCAGGGGATACTGGGGGGGGACTTTGTATGAACTCATGAATCATGGCCAGTTGCATCAAATGGAATTTAGTGGCATAACAGGTAGATATGTCCCCTTTCCTAGTGGCACTGGGGAGGGTGACTCGACCATCCATAGTAGAGGTCACGCCAAGTACCACTATCACAAGGTAGAAGTTGCAAGCTTCGACAAATGCAGCCCTCCTATTTTTTAATTAAAACACAGGTTGAGGAGCCCCCTGATCAAATCGAAACTACCTACTACATCTATCGGGGTTATAAGGTTCAGAAGTGTGTGCCCATTCAGTAAAGGAGGGAAGAAACCCAGGAGTGATAAAAATTCCACGGCCTGCAAAAGATCTTCTACGGCTAGAACAAAAGTGATCGTTGTAGCTACACAAGGAAAAAAATTCTAAGTATGGGCAAAGGTAGATTCTCCGTACGACCTCATGAAAAGGAGTCAAAATGGTAAAAAACTCCCATTATCTCCTTTCGACTCTGTTGTTTATGAAATCATAAGAGGCATGGGGGTTCAATGGCTTCGTTCATGGGATAAGAGACAGACTTGGCAACAATGGGAGGAAAACAGGTATAGAGGAAGCCCGTTAAGATAACGATATTGGAAAAATTGGCCAAGTTGTAACGACCAAGGGACCGTTCCATGTCAAGGTGGGTTCGATCCAGCCAATTATAGAGGGACCCCAAAGTAATGGTGGCCAGAGGAAGGTTGAAACCCCTGTCCAAACGGATAGAAATATTTATAAGGTCAATCCTAGGTTGGTCATTGGGTTTCCCAGTCAAGAAGAAACACAAACGTAGCACAAGAATATAGGCTGGTAGTTCTAAAAATGTACCTTTTAGCTTGGCTCGTAACAGCAGTCACGTCCTTCGCAGTAGGATTATCGAAAAAATAGCAAATAAGGGGAGTAAAAGTATCCTTGTTGGAAGACCCAGTGCAACTACGGTAAATTCGATCTAGCTCAGCTCGGTCAACGGTCTCTTCGATATATAAGGCCTCATCATGATACGTAAACTCACCCATGGGCTCGAACCCAAGAAAATCATAAACATCCTCCAACAAAATAGTGAAATCCCCCCAGGTAGTGAAGAATGTGTGAGTTATAACATTCCATCTAAAAACCAACACTTGGAGTGTAACGTTGTTCTTAGAAAGAGTGAAATCCCCAAACCAGCTGGCTCGATGAAGACCAACTTTAGCAAGAGTTGCAGCGTGAAAGCTCTATATAAGTGCATGCTATGCAGTAAAATGAGCTAGTGATCCCATAGGTGCTTCGAAATCGATCTGGGAGTAAGAAAAGTCACCATGATCCAACCAAAAGCGTAGAGTCCCTTCTGGAGGAATAAAGCCTCACTTTGATGAATCTTCATCTTCATCACCCAGCAGCAAAGGGTCGTACTTGGCAAAAAAATGGCAGGTCTTTCATGCATCAGAGAACTCATCATCCTTGCCAAAAATGAGAGACTGGCGGTAAAAACTTAGCTTCTCTTGACGAGCAACATCTGACGGTGGCAAGAGGAGTGGCAGGTGGAGTATTGGTGGCAAATGTGGTAAGATTGCTTGAGGAGACCATTAAAGATGACAAGTACAAAGAAAAACTTAGAAAATGAACTAGAGAAATAACAATGGAGTGGATAGAAAGTGAGGATGATTGAAGAGGAAAAAAATGAGGAGAAAATCTTGGCAACAATGGAGTTTTTACAGAGTTTCTCTCTCTAAAGAAGACGGGAGTTTGAAGAAGACAAAGAAAAGAGACGTGTTTTGAAAAATAGACGTTTGAAATATTTCAACCTGTCTTTTGAGTTTCCCACCACCACACATGCAAAGCCGACTATAATCATTCTAAACAGACATGTGGAACTTCAGGAAGTGACCTAACAGTTGAAATGACAACGCCACATCATTTATGAAGTGACGCATAGGGAATAGAAAAGGTTTCCTTCCTAGGCAAGTTTGAGTTTTAGCGCCAGAATTTTTGTCAGACATATCTAATAAACTCCCAATGAAGAACTTGTCTGAACAGTTCAAAAAAGCTATGATATCCCCTCGCCATAAGTCCAAACATTATTTAATTTTTACTCAACTACATCAGGGAGAAATTTTCTTCTTTTTCAAACATGGCAAAACGACGACTCAGCACAGACAAAACGGGTATTTGAGAAAGTCAACAAGTGTTTAGGGAGAATCCCAAAATTAATCATTGAAGCAAAGAAAAAATGGTTGAAACTCAGTAACAGGAAAAAGTGGCGATGGCCCTTCGCAAACCGCCAAAAATCCACAGCGCTTCGACTCAGGTAATGAAGGAAAAGATGCCATAATTTTTTCACAGAGAATGTTCATCGGATTGAGAAGTTTTCGTGCGGACATTTCTTGTTTCTATAACAAATCTCTTCACAAAGCAGCAAATATAGAGGGGGCTTGAAGGTAATCCTGATATTAGAGATAACCCCCTAATTAATAAATGTGTTTGGGATTAAGGCAGCTCAGTGTGGTAACTCAGTAAGGCAGCTCAGCATGGTGGCCTAAAGGGACCTCCCAGTGAAGAAATTGACTGAGAGAGCTTGTCCTTTAGTCCTGTTGATTAATTTAGTCTTGTTGTATCTTTTATTTATATTGAATGTGGACTATAACGATTATAATGATGTAGCGAGTATAATGATTTTGTGTGAGGTCGAACGGTACTCGCGAGAGACCAGGCTTGGCAGGGCCTGGGAGAGCTTTCTTGCTCTATCGAACGACCTTACCGTGGGAAATTTAGAGGGACATGGTTTGGAGGATTGAGAAGTGAGGCACCTTTGGGGCTTGTCCTAACCATCTTGGATACACCTGTTAAAATATCGAAGGTCCCTGGATGTGGAACCTCGGGCGGATCAACCTTGAGTTCCATCAGGCGTTGAGTTGTGAACCAAACAACCCTCTACTTAATGTCACATCTACCATATGTGATGTCACTAGCCAACAAGGCAATCTCAAATCTGCACTTGAGTAAACCACCATGGTATTTGGGGCTGCCAGGCAGTTGGTGATCCACCTTTGTGACGATAGTCCCCTGACACACAGTGGTTAGGTAAAAGGTATGTCTTGGAATTTCATGCTTATGATGTGGAGCTAATTAGGGAATCAGGCATTTAATGTTTGTAACATAAAGTATGAGGCATTTAATGTTGATAACTTTTCTTTTTGTGTATCGTTGTTTGAAAGACAAGTTAGTCAAAACCTTAATTAACTACAAATATAACAATCTCAAGTGTAGAGGTAAGTAAGGATATCAATCCACATCAAGGGGGTAAACCTAGAGACAAACTCAAATGTAGTTGAATTTTTATTTTATTTTTGTGCTTTTTCACTTTTCTACTTTTTTTAGCTTTTTCAAATATTAAAACAATTGGGTGAGGTGATGATTTAAACCTAACTAAACTAAATGTGATATGATAACAACTAACTAGAAAGTTACTAGAATGAAAACTAAAGTCTAAACTAAACTAAGATATAGAGTGAGGTAAATAATTGTGAGAACAATCAAGGAGTGGGATTACACCACAAATTTTAGCTATTCCAACTAATTAATTTAATTAATTGAATTCTCCCAAATTAATATCAACATTACAAATCAACTCTAGTTTGAAATGTAATCTTCATAGTAATCTTTTAGAAAATTAAGTTTAACACCCCACAACTCTAGAAAAATAGATCTACACTCCTTTTAATTAATCACCCGCTATGATCGATCAATTAAAATTTATATAAATCTTAGAAAATAAATTTAGAGCTGAAATTCAAGTTATAATACCCCACTTAAGAAACCCCTATCTCTAGTTCGGATCTAAATTGGGTATTATAACTATAATTTTGATTTTCTCTTGAAAATCATTTACCCTCTCTCGAGGCGTAAATTTAAGGTGAGGGATCAAAATTAATATTCAAAGGGAATTTTCAAGTAATCAAACTAATTAAACTAAAATAACATCAAATAAGGGTTTTCCCCCCACCCCTTGAAAGGGGATTTAGCCTAACATGGTATTAAACATGATGAAAAATTAATCAAGGCTACTAAAATAAAATAGAAGGGAATAGAACAAGCAAACCAAATTTCTTTGAGAAAGTTGAACTCTAATCTTCCAATTTGAAGCATACCATCCCTCTAATTGAGCATCCAAGTGATTTGCAATTAAATAATCACTCAATTAAATCTCATACAAAATTTAACCTCACAAATATCTAATAAAAATAAAAATAATAAAAGTATTTACAAAATTTCAACCTAATTTATTCTAACCTAACTCTCTACTTTTTTCTAGAATTTTCTCTCCCCATTTGATGATATCTCTCTTTAAAATGGGGTCTTGAGTCTTCTTTTATAGTAGATGCATGGCACACATGGGGCTAAGGGGTATTTTTGGGAAGGTTTAATGTGCAAGGAAATAGGGTGTGTACACATGAGGTAAGAGAAGTGTGAGGTCATGTGGGTAGTGAGGTGATGGAATAACATCTGATTTTTGGATGAGAGGTTTGGGGGCATTTATGGAAATGGGATAAAAAGGTATTAAACATGCGTACAAGTGGGGATTTGTTGTTTGCATTTGGGAGGTGACACGATTTAGGATAAAATGGGTAAAAAGGGAATAAGTTGGTTAATAAGACACATGGGGGAATTGGTTTGTGTTTGTGGCTTGGCTGATGAAAATTATTTTTAGCTTTGTTTGGGAAATGGGTCGTGAAAAATTGAATGGGTTTAAATGGTAAATGGAAAAATGGGTAAGGGATTGGGGGCTAGCAGGTGGATGGCACCGGAGGGGTTCGTGGGTCGGTAGCCGGCGCCTGGGTGGAGCACAGGGAAGTCTGGGTCAAAGACGGGTTTTGGCGATCGGGTAAGGGTGTGCCGGGGCAGTCGCGTCCGGCAAGGTTTGGGGTGGCTGATCGAATTTCGTCACCAGTTTTGGCACGTGTGGCCGGACGGAGGTGCTCGGGATCGTGGCCTGAGGAGTCATCGCCGGCGGAGGGGGTGTCAGGGCTACATGTTTGTCATCGGGGCTGAGGCCACGCCGCCTGGAGTTGGGAGAGGGGGAGATCGGGTTTTGAGGATGGCGGCTCTGGCTCACCGGAGCGAGGTGCGCCGGAGGTAGGTCGGCTGGACTTGGCTGGGAGTAAGAGAGAGAGAGAGATGGGTGTGTGTGTTTGCTTATGGTGGGTTTGGAAGTGTGAATGTGAGGTGGGTTATGGAGTTTGGTGTTTCAATGGAGGAGAGAGGAGAGGGAGTGGGGTTGGGTGTTGAAGATGGAGTGGGGTGTTAGTGTGTGTGTGAGGTGTATGGGAGTAGAATGAGGGTGTGGGTGAGACTGGGTGTAGATGAGTGATTTTTTTGGGTGGGTGAGTGTGTATGGTTATTAAGGTGTGAGTGAGTTTATGTGTGTGTTTAATTTATGACCCCTAATAAAAAATAACACTAAAAGAAACTAAAACTAATAAAACTAAAAATCTAAAAAATAAAAATCCTACTTCTAATAATAAAATAAAGACACAAATAAGAAATAAAACTAAAAATAAATAAAGAATAAAAATAAAAATCTATTAAACTAAAAACAAAATCCTAAAAAATATAATCTAATAAAACTAAAAATAAAATGAAATCCTAAAAAAAACAGTTCTAATAAAATAAAACCAATAACTAAAAATAAATATAAAATAAAATAAAATACACTAATAACTATAAAAATTCTAAATAAATCCTAAAATTCTAAATAAATCTAAAATAAAACCTAAAACTAAAAACTATTCAAACGAAAAATCCAAAAAAATATAAAAAGACACATAATAAACACACACAAGGTTTGGGGTAGGTTTTAGGCTAGGTTAGGGTAGGATAGGGTTACGGGATTGGTATTTAGCACTATTTTTGCACAATTGCCTTAATTTACGCATTTGAACTCTGCAATGCACAATTTGACCTACAAAGTAAACATTTAAGCTCATAAGACCCAATTTGTTGAGAATTAACAACTAAAGTACATCTATTCGGGGTATAAAATGTACAATTTTGGGTGATTATCACACCACCCCCAAACAGAGCATTGCTAGTCCTCGAGCAATAAGATAGAGAGAGAGAGAGAAATATAAGTAACCAAAAGTGTACCACTTTTGCTGGCACTTGAGATTACACTTAGCATGTGCAACAAGCCTTTAAACCTATAGGTTGCCCTACATGACGAGTTGTGTCTCGTGAGGGTTTGCAGGGAATATACCCATAAAATTCTTATTTGCAAAGATTTATTGAAAGGCAGTCAATCTCTTCTTAGACGTAGAATGACTGCACAATCCATCATATGAGAAATATTTTGAGAAATACAAGCTAGAATTTGTAAAAAGTTTAGCTAAGTAAATACTTAAGGCACATCCTTCCGATAACTCAGCGTGTGTAGTTTGAATCAGTCAAAACAGGTCGAGTATCACAAGAGTAATGATACGGCGTAAATATTGCGTATTTCACCCGTTAACCTACGCGTTATTAGCCCCCTCGGGTATCTTAATCCCTATATTTATGCTTGTTAACCAGACAACCTCGGATTTATATTTTAACATGTTTTTCAGGGGTTAATTGAGCTTTTGTAGGTATTTGGATGCTTAGTATGAAGTTTGGATGCATTCCGGCGAAGTTCCATACACAACCGCACGTTCAAGGGCATTTTAGTCATTTTACAGATTGGGCACCTGGCCCAACATCTTCATGAAAGTTGTAGCCCTCCTCGCTAGCTTTGCGTGGCCATGAACAGTGCGCGATTTTGATTCATAACGAAGAAGTTACGGTGATTTCAGCAGAGGAAAAACAAAGAAAGCAAAAGAGGAGAAGAAAGGAGGAAGAAAGGAATGCAGTGCTACTGCTGCAATCAGACCTGCTTGATCGATCGATCGACCCCTTTGGTCGATCAATCGACCATTCTAAATTGTCGAATTTTGGCTTTAATCGATCGATCGACCAAAGGGGTCGATCGATCGATCCCCTGTTTTGCAGCAGATATTTTCATTTCTTTTCTTTCTTCTTTTCTTTTATTCCAACTTACTATATAAAGGTTTTTTGTTGTAATAAGAATATATAGCAGTAGATACACATTTTTAGGTTAGTTTAGCTTAGGGTTTGGGGATTTGAGAGCTCTTCTTCTTTCTCTCCTGGTTTGACACCCTTTAGGGTTTGTAATTGGTACTTTCACCTTCCCTCTCCATTAATATAATTGTTGTTCTAGTTTATTTCCATTGTTGTAGTTTAATTTCATGCTTAGATAATTAGTTTTAGTTATTTATTTCTTTCTTAATTAGTTTATTGTTTTGTTAATTAGTTTCATTTATGTATTGCCCTTAGATAAATAGGGTCGGGATTTTGTTCCGCCATTTACGGGTTTGGACCTCGAAAGTTAGGTTTTGTGTAAAATTGAATTTAATTGAAACCGCGTGTATTAAAGTTGGATTCTTATGCGTTTAACTTTCTTTGTCACGCAACGTTAGTGTTTATAGCGATAATCCGAATTTAATCCTCGTGTGACCATTTTTCGTTAAATGTTTAATCTCGCAACTTTGGGTTAAATTGCTTATTGTGTGATGTTTATGCTTAATTGAAAATGCTCGATTAAATTGCTTTTGAGCCTTAACTCTAATTAGTAGTTGTTTCGCTCCATGTGGTAGAATGCGATCCCGATCCTCGCTTACTTTTGTGTAGCGTAACTTCTCTTTTGTTTTTCCACCATAACCACCCATCACCTTTTCTTATTTCTTTTACACCATTTTTATTCTTGAAGTTTTAAAATAATTAACATCTAAAATTCAATCACTCCCTGTGGCTTTCTTACGATACCCGACTTACCGCTGTGCTTGCTTATCAAGTGTAGTAGTAGCTTAGGTTTTTTTTGTATCGCGGCGGCGAAACACACAACGATTGTGTCCTCACACGAACACACTTTTTCTGCCCGGTCACAAAAATGGCTCCGTTGTCGGGGAGTGTGTTTTAGATAGTAATTGTTTTATTATTTCATAGTATTTTTCCTTTTGTATTTGTATTCTTTATTTTACCTTTTTTGCAGGATAGCATATTTGAGCGCTAAGAAACTTTGATTCGCGGTTGCTCACTTTCTTGCTTGGATTCTCCATCTACAATCAACGAGGTAATCATGTCCTACTATTATAGTTATTACGGTTATTCTAATGATTCATACTTTGGGGATAGTTTTCAAGTTTTTCATTTTCAAGATTTTCTTGAAAATGAAAGACTTGAAAACATTTATCGCAATGAAAATCGTTATTGGGAGCTTGAGTTGGATTCATTATTCGAATCCAATAACGATTCTTATTTCGATACTTTCGAAGACGAGTTTCAACCAAATGAGGAGTCCGAGGCTCTTGAGCCGAGGAAGCCTACTTTGGAAGAAACTTTGCTTCTTTACTCCCAAGGTTTGGAAAGCCTAAATGATGCTGGAATGAGACTTGGAGCACTTTGCGATGAGATTAATTCTTATGCACAAAACAACGAGGCGGTGGAAACTTGTGTTTCACCTAAATTTTTCGAAGAATTTCTCATCGAATGTGAATCTCTCTCCCCCGAAATTCAATCTCCTTCCGACGATATGTTGACGGAGATTGAATTTATTTCATTACCATATACGTTTTCCATCATTGAACCATTAGAATTACCGGTTGATTCCTATGAGTCGATAGAAACTTTTAAAACTTCTACACTTTTTGCCGATGAGGACTCCTTGTCGGACTTGTTTTCGATGGATGTTATCCCCACGTGTGCACCACCTCCCATTCCATTTGAAAAAAACTTTTGGAGGAGAGTCTATTTTTCTTGGACCTCAAGTGTACCTTTCCCCCTTATTATCCAAATCCCCCATCGTCTGCCCCAAATTTCAAATTGGCGATGGTTCACTTTTTTCACCACCCACATGCCTTCCGTTTTTCAAACAGAATTATTATTTTTCGGGAGGCATGTTCGCTTTGGAGGGTCCACCGTTGATCTTTCAAAGTCAAATACCTTTTTGGGTGGACCCTCAACTATTTAGACTTCTAGTGTATAGTTAGTGTGAAGCCTAAATAGTAGGTTGTAAATAGTTAGCTTTTTAATTTTCTTTCTTTCCTTTTTTTTCTTCCCTTTTTATTTAGTCTAGTGTAATTAGTTCACTTTTTGTTTTTGTTTTTGCTATGCTCGGTACTAACTTGTTTTGTAGATTCCTTTGGACTCGCGCTTATGGAGATCGCTCCAATTTTGGGTAATATCATTCCTTTCCTCTCTTTGTGTTGTGTTCTTAATGCGCATTGAGGACAATGCAACATTTAAGTTAGGGAGTGTAGGATATTTTATCCATTTCTTTGTTTTATCCATGGATTTGCTCACATTTAGTTACTAAGTATGCCTTTTTCTGAAAAATTTGAAAATTTTCAAAAATATTTTCTTTCTTTTTTCTCCTTTGTTGGGCATTTTGCCTTGTTTTCGATGACAAATTTTAATAATTGCCCGATCCAATAGACAACTCAATGATGCATGTTCTCGATTTTAGAAGTTATTAGACTTTAGTCCTCAAATCATTGATATTGTGAATAACTTCATGAATTAAACTTTATCCCATGAGCATATGCACTTTCCTTGTTCTATTGATTTGGTTTAAGATTTTTATAAATCGGGAATCTTTTCTTGCATTGTATATGCTTACATCGAGTAAGCTTTGTACCTTTCTTCGTTTGTGAGTGTTATACACTATTCTTTCCTCTTTGAAAACGTTGAATTCATTGGTAATCTCTCTATTCTTTCATTGATCGTTCATTAATTGAGTTCATTCTTGAAATGTGTTACTTGATCATGATTTTCATATATTGTTTTGACTCGAGAATTGCGTAAACTTTGTGAAATGATCATAGGCCATCTTTGTTATATCACCCATATTAGCCTTGACCTCACCCTTATATGTTTACCCTCGTTAACCCCTTTGAGCCTAAATATAGCCCTTCGTTTCATAACCCAAATCCCATAACCAACTCCAAATTGGAGTTTTAAGCCATACATACACCTTACGTACCTTTTTTCGGAATGTTACTTGGGATTGAATGTTGTTGTTGTATTGTGGTTGCAATTTTAGGCATATGAGAGTTTGATAAGCAAAGAAAAGAAAGTAGTGAAAAAAGTGAAGAAAAAGAGAAAGCAAAAAGCAATAGAAAACAAAAGAGAAAAATGAGAAAAATAAGAAAAGAAAAGAAAGAGAAAGTTGTAAATGTTGTGTATAGTGTTCAATAAGCTTTGATTACTCTCCCCGATGATATATCTAATGCTTGTTTTGGAACTTGTTTTCCAATTTTTGATATTGCCCGCATTTTTCCATTATCCCGAGTTTTCATCCCGAACACTTTGAATCCGTACATACATTCATTCATTTCGTACCCTAGCCTATCCTACATTACAACCCTATTACAAGTCCTATGTGATCTTAGGTTCATGTAATTCAAAGGTTTAAATAGTTTTAATAATCTGTGAAAATGCATTTCACCTCTTTTAGTGTGCGGTATCCTTCCATTGAGATTACAGTTTTTCATTTCTTATATAGCGTTCTTCATCTGTGACATGTGTACGGCCTAGTTTTCATTTACATTTACTCTTTATGCCCGCATGTTCCGTGTGTTACCTCCCGTTCATAGTGAATTCATTTGATGAGCGTAATCCCGTGAGGATTGAATATATGCTTGCTTTATGTTTATCTGATTTATTTAAGTTTTTACCAAATCATATTTTGCATTTTCTCTCCCCCCTCCCACTTTTAAAGTTTCAATTCTATGAGGTGCATTCAACTTGTTAATAACAACAGACTTTAGCTTGAATTCATTCAATATGCTAATAACGCGTTTGAAATCTTTTTCGTTGCTTGTTGAGTTTCTCGCATGTTGGGTTGGGCATATTTTAAGGAAACCATGTGATTTTTGTGGGTATCATCCCTGAAAACCCTCACGAGACGACACTCGTCCACTAGGGTAACCTAGGGGTATAACGGCTTATTGCATACGCTAAATGCAATCGAATCGCCAGCGAAAGTGGCCTTATCTTTTTATTTCTTTTATACCATACTTTTGTACTTGTATCCTGCTTTTGGTTTTCTTGTAGTTCTTGTTGTTTCCTATTTCATTTCTAGGGACTAGCAATGTGTATGTTAGGGGGTGTGATACGACGTAAATATTGCGTATTTCACCCGTTAACCTACGCGTTATTAGCCCCCTCGGGTATCTTAATCCCTATATTTATGCTTGTTAACCAGACAACCTCGGATTTATATTTTAACATGTTTTTCAGGGGTTAATTGAGCTTTTGTAGGTATTTGGATGCTTAGTATGAAGTTTGGATGCATTCCGGCGAAGTTCCATACACAACCGCACGTTCAAGGGCATTTTAGTCATTTTACAGATTGGGCACCTGGCCTAACATCTTCATGAAAATTGTATCCCTCCTCTCTAGCTTTGCGTGGCCGTGAACGGTGCGCGATTTCGATTCATAACGAAGAAGTTATGGCGATTTCAGCGGAGGAAAAATAAGGAAAGCAAAAGAGGAGAAGAAAGGAGGAAGAAAGGAATGCAGTGCTGCTGCTGCAATCAGACCTGCTTGATCGATCGATCGACCCCTTTGGTCGATCGATCGACCATTCTAAATTGTCGAATTTTGGCCTTGATCGATCGATCGACCAAAGGGGTCGATCGATCGATCCCCTGTTTTGCAGCAGATATTTACATTTCTTTTCTTTCTTCTTTTCTTTTATTCCAACTTACTATATAAAGGTTTTTTGTTGTAATAAGAATATATAGCAGTAGATACACATTTTTAGGTTAGTTTAGCTTAGGGTTTGGAGATTTAAGAGCTCTTCTTCTTCTTCCTCTCTTGGTTTGACACCCTTTAGGGTTTGTAATTGGTACTTTCATCTTCCCTCTCCATTAATATAATTGTTGTTCTAGTTTAATTCCATTGTTGTAGTTTAATTTCATGCTTAGATAATTAGTTTTAGTTATTTATTTCTTGCTTAATTAGTTTATTATTTTGTTAATTAGTTTCATTTATGTATTGCCCTTAGATAAATAGGGTCGGGATTTCGTTCCGCCATTTATGGGTTTGGACCTCGAAAGTTAGGTTTTGTGTAAAATTGCATTTAATTGAAACCGCGTGTATTAAAGTTGGATTCTTATGCGTTTAACTTTCTTTGTCACGCAACGTTAGTGTTTATAGCGATAATCCGAATTTAATCCGCGTGTGACCATTTTCCGTTAAATGTTTAATCTCGCAACTTTGGGTTAAATTCCTTATTGTGTGATGTTTATGCTTAATTGAAAATGCTCGATTAAATTGCTTTTGAGCCTTAACTCTAATTAGTAGTTGTTTCGATCCGTGTGGTAGAATGCGATCCCGATCCTCGCTTACTTTTGTGTAGCGTAACTTCTCTTTTGTTTTTCCACCATAACCACCCATCACCTTTTCTTATTTCTTTTACACCATTTGTATTCTTGAAGTTTTAAAACAATTAACATCTAAAATTCAATCACTCCCTGTGGATTTCTTACGATACCCGACTTACCGTTGTGCTTGCTTGTCAAGTGTAGTAGTAGCTTAGGGTTTTTTTGTATCGCGGCGGTGAAACACACAACGATTGTGTCCTCACACGAACACACTTTTTCGGCCCGGTCAAGTAATTCCTAGATTGCCTTGTCGGAATCAATAATTCAACTTCAAATCTCACGGATATCTCTCTCTCAAACGAACTCTCGAGATTAGGGTAAGTGTATCGCTCTTGTGTGTGAGGAGGTGAGTAAATGTAAGCAAGTTCAAACGTCTCACACACATATAAGAAAGAATGAACAAATAAAAAGAAAAGTGATCTCATGAAAGGAATGTTAATCACTAAAGTGATAACGTCGAGTTATTCACCACGTTGACTTTCATTTGCCCGAACACCTAGGGGAAACATGGATGATTGTGGGTGAGGGGAAAATGAGATGGTAAGGATATGATGATATGAGGTAGTATGGTGATATGATGGATGGATGGTGTATGATGGATGTGTGATGGATAAAACATGGATGAAATAAGATTGAGAAGAGTGTACTATACATGAAGAACCAATGTCTTTATTACACAAGAACTAACTACAAACTGTCTGTTTTTTTCTTTTCTTTTTTTCTATTTTTTCTTCTTCTTCTTCTTCTTCTTCTTCTTCTTCTTCTTCTTCTTCTTCTTCTTCTTCTTCTTCTTCTTCTTCTTCTTCTTCATTTATATTTTTGCTATTTTTCTATTTTTTTTCTTTTTTTTCTCTCTCTTTTCAAACCAATAATGAAGACATTTAACATTTGAAATAAACACTCTTTTATTTGAAAATGAAAGATGATATGGTAATGATAGGTAATGGTGTGGGGAAATATGTGAGAATATGGTAAGGTAATGGGAGAAATAAATGAGAAATGGTATGAAAAAGGGGTGAGTGTGTGGATGAAAGTGTGGTGATCGGGACAAATTTCAAGACACGTTTTTCTTACTACTCGAAAGATATGTCATTCTTAGTGTTCAAGACAAAAATTTAGAATAATGAGATCATACAACAATTAATGTGCCGACCCAAACGAAGTTGAAATCAACTTGTGACTCGGAGATTGCGTAAAATTATCTGAAAGGGTGAAAGAGACAAATATCACAAGTTAAAGTCTCTACTAGTGATTCTCTTTAGAATTGTAGTACTCGTCAACTCTAAACCGTAGTAATGTGATAAGTGCGCAAATTTTGTTGAGTCTAGGAATTCATGGTGCAATATGCCTTGTTATGTATTACATAAGCTATTTAGAAAAAAATATTCTCTAGCTTGATTCCTAGACTTAAAAAGATGGATGATTAAAAATTCACATCAATAAATGAGATGAAAGAAACTGCACGAAATTTTAAAACTCAGGTTTAAAACTCAATTTTTTTCAAAAGAGGTACGATTTTGATAAAATTACCTATCCTCAAACAAAAAGGAATATCGTCCTCGATGTTAGGTAAAATGATTTTTAAAATTGAGAGCATAAGGTAGGAAGGAGATTACAAGAATGAACCGCTAATGAAGTGGACAGAGGGAGACAAGAATAAACCTGAATAAATGATAAGAAAAAAAAATGTACAAGTCTATAAACATGACAAAACATAGGGTGATGTGAAACACCACCCCCAAACAGGATGAGACTAGTATAAGAAACACGGGCTGCCTCCCGGTAGCACTAAGTTTAACGTCTTTAGCCAGATCGAAGGGAATCTCACCCTAAGTATATGATCTATGAAAGTGTGGGGCGACAGAAAACTTGGGTGATGATAATCACCCCTAAATAAGACTGAAGTGTCAATCTTGCTGAATATAGGCTAAAACGGGTCAATTCACTTGTATGTCAAAATGCATGACATGATGCAAAACATCTGTGGACCATGGGCCGGTGGGTATTAGGGTAAAGGTGAGGGTGAATAGGCATCGATCACGGGCCTTGTTGAGATTAAAGGCGAGAGAAAATAGGGCCCTATAAGCATGATGCTCAAGTTGGATGGAAAGGAAAAAGGGTTTGGCAATAGTGATGGGGTTGGAATCATATAAATCACACGACCATTCTATAAATGGGCGATGATATTGGTAGTGCCGTAACACGCCAGGGAGCTGTCTCGAGAAGAAATCAACACCACAAGAGAGTGGTGGGCATGGGGTAACAAGCTCAGTGTCACGAAAGTGGAGAGTATCACCATAACTCTCTTAGAAGGTGAAGGATGGTTTTAGGTAAGGATTTAAAAATGTATATGGAAACTTGAAATGTGTAAAATCAAGGTCCAAACCAGGTGGTGGGGTGGAAGGGACAATGTGTGGGTCGGGTGGTGGCGGTGGTTGAGGTGGACACAACTCGCTATGGTCAAGACTATAGGGAGAATACACAAATGAAGTGTGTGGGGGTGGGGCCAAGTTCATCATACACGAAAGGATCGCTTTCGTGATGGACAAATATTTGATATTCAGTGGGTGCAGAGTGAGGGAACTGATCGTGAACGGGTGCACAAGGTTTCCATGACGACTGTTGGAATGTGTGAGGATCCACAATATCGGGTTGGGATTCATATTGCGTGAAAGGGTGATCAGGCCTCCACGAATAACTGGGGTACTCACACAACTCGGGATTGGGTGTACCGGGATAGTAGGCCGAGGCGGGTTCCGGAACAGTGTCATATGGAAACACATGCTCCATGGTGGGTTCATAAGGATATGAAAAGTACGTACACTCATGGGATAAGTGATCGGCATAGGAACAATAGGTGCACAACAAAGTATGAGGGACGTCGACACTTGACACCAAGGGTGATGGAAAATGAGGTGCGTGCATGGACGGGTCAAGAGTATCTACGGTACTCATGAGAGAGGTGAGACCACTAAGGATATCATAAAGAGACGGCTCGGGATCACTCTCACATGTGTCACGTGTCAATGGAAAATGACCAAAGTAGTCCCGTAAAGGACCTTCTTTGGCCATGTGGAGAGATTTATGTTTTGAAGTTTTTTTTTTTAAATTTTTCCAAAGGAAAGAAAATATTTTTGGATTTTTCTAAAAATGAGAGAAAGAAAATAAAAATGAAAGAAAATATTTTTGGATACTTTTGGAAGAAAAAGGGTGGGGAAAAAATATGGACTCTTGATTGGACAAACTAACTAAAATTGACCACCAAAAAATGGAATTGGACACACACACAAGTTAAGGAGAATTCCTAACTAGCACATAGCCAATTTTTATCTTCGAAATTAGGTGAGAGGGTAGTCAAATTTTAATTAAGTCCGTGGGTGATAAAAATTCACGGAATTTTCTGAGTGATCGCCTTTGCAAAATTTTCTCCTATTGGGCTAACTAGTTAATGGATTTTAAATTTAATGATGGCTAAGGTAGCACACAATGGTAAGCGAGTGAGTCGGGTGATGAAATCCCTTCTCGTGAGTGATCGGGTGTAGGTCTTAGTAATTTAATTCATCACACCATTCAAAAAATAAATGCGAGAATAAAATCACACAACATCACATAAGAGCACACAAAATAATTGACTCACTAACAGGAGAGATGCGAGGGTTTGAAAAATATACCTCCCACGTTTTTTATGCCGTGGGGTGCTAAAGAATTTGATTCGACCGGGGGTACATCAAACCTATCTCAGTCGGCCCCGGGAGTCCTATCGACCCAAGATAGAGAGGCTTCATTTCCTCGCCAATGGACGCCCTCTCTCTACCTTGTCCGGTTTTCTTATCACGCTTGTCTTCGATTTATTACAAATTTAAATGAAAAATAAATGGTGTCTCTAAGCACCGCAATACAAAGCAAGAATAGAATAATCCTAAATACAAGCCTTCTAAAAAAATGATACAAAAAAAATAATTAAGTGCAAAAAAATAAATGAACTACAAGTTGAAATCTTCTCCGAGCTTCACGATCCCAAGAATGGCAATGGCGTCATTTGATAACTTTGCTTTTTATGTGTCTTTGTTTGAAAGCCAAGTTAGTCAAAACTAGTGGTGGGCGCGGTCCGGTCCGGGTTTTGGTCGTTTTTAGTGTCGGACCGCATTATTCGGTCCTTTAATTGGGAAGACCGAATACGGACCGATTGAATCGGTTTAGCCTATATATTCGGTCTAGGCTTTTTTTGGTTCGGTTCGGGTAATAATCGGTCCAAATTTAAATTTATTTAGTGATTTTTTCCAATAAAAATTGTAATTTCTTTTTAAAAAATAAGGGCTGTTTTGAAAAAATTCGTAATTCAGCAACCACAACAAGCAACATTTTTTTAGCAACAATAACCGAAATCAAGCAATATCACAGCAAGCAATTATAAAATAAAAAAATATCACAACAACAAGGGCAAGCAATAATTTTTCAGCAACAACAACCGAAATCAATGAGAGATTCAGCAACCACAAACTGATCTCAACCGAAATAGTTGAGATCCAAAATATTGTTCCTTAATTAAAGATGATCTCAACCGAAATAGTTCTTACCGGCAGTAGTGGTGGTAGTGGATGAAGTGTTCGTTCATGGCTAATCCCAATTCTTACCGGTGGTAGTGGATGATCTGTCATTGCCGCCCAATGGGAAGGTTCTGTCATCGCTGGCATATGTCGTCACCAACGGGAGAGTTCTTACCGGCGGTAGTTTTTTACAGGACTTTGATGAGAAGAGGGTTCAAGTAAGCGTGAGATAGAGAGGAAACTGAGTGAGTTGAGTTTTTTTTGGGTTGGGTGGGTGGTCGAAGTTTTAAAATAAAAGGGAATGAGAATTGTAAGGGTTTCTCTCTTACTAATATATATTTTTATATAAAATTAATATATATTATATAATATTAATATAAACGATCCGGTCCGATCCTAAGACCGAATTTAAATTGTTAATTTTAGACCGAACCGAATATATTCGGGTCTCCTAATTTAGGACCGAATTAGGACCGATTTATAAAAAAACCCATAAATGTGGGTCCGGTCCAATCGGTCCAATCGGGTCGGTCTTTTTTTTGTCCACCCCTAGTCAAAACCTTAATTACCTACAAATATAACAATCTCAAGTGTAGAGGTAAGTAGTGGTATCAATCCACATCAAGGGGTAAAGCTAGAGACAAACTCAAATGTAGTTCAATTTTTATTTTATTTTTGTGCTTTTTTACTTTTCTACTTTTTTTAGCGTTTTCAAATATTTAAACAATTGGGCGAGGTGATGATTTAAACTAAAGTAAACTAAATGTGATATGATAATAACTAACTAGAAAGTTACTAAAAGTCTAAACTAAAATAAGAGATAGAGTGAGGTAAATAATTGTGAGAACAATCAAGGAGTGGAATCACACCACAAATTTTAGCTATTCTAAGTAATTAATTTAATTAATTGAATTCTTCCAAATTAATATCAACATTATAAATCAACTCTCGTTGCAAATGTAATCTTCATAGTAACCTTTTAGAAAATTAAGTTTAACATCCCACAACTCTAGAAAAATAGATGTACACTCCTTTTAATTAATCACCCGCTATGATCGATCAATTAAAATTTATATAAATCTTAGAAAATAAATTTAGAGTTGAAATTCAAGTTATAATACCCCACTTAAGAAACCCCTATCTCTAGTTCGGATCTAAATTGGGTATTATAACTATAATTTTGATTTTCTCTTGAAAATCATTTACCCTCTCTCGAGGCGTAAATTTAAGGTGAGGGATCAAAATTAATATTCAAAGGGAATTTTCAAGTAATCAAACTAATTAAACTAAAATAACATCAAATAAGGGTTTCCCCCCACCCCTTGAAAGGGGATTTAGCCTAACAGTGTATTAAACATGATGAACAAATAATCAACGCTACTAAAATAAAATAGAACGGAATAGAACAAGTAAACCAAATTTCTTTGAGAAAGTTAAACTATAATCTTTCAATTTGAAGCATACCATCCCTGTAATTGAGCATCCAAGTGATTTGCAATTAAATAATCACTCAATTAAATCTCATACAAAATTTAACCTCACAAATATGTAACAAAAATAAAATTAATAATACTATTTACAAAATTTCAACCTAATTTATTCTAACATAACTCTCTACTTTTCTCTAGAATTTTCTCTCTCCATTTGATGATATCTCTGTTTAAAATGGGGTCTTGAGTCTTCTTTTATAGTAGATGCATGGCACACATGGGGCTAAGGGGTATTTTTGGGAAGGTTTAATGTGTATGGAAATGGAGTGTGTACACATGACGTAAGAGAGGTGTGAGGTCATGTGGGTAGTGAGGTGATGAAATAAAATCTGACTTTTGGATGAGAGGTTTGGGGGAATTTATGGAAATGGGATAAAAAGGTATTAAACATGTGCACAAGTGGGGATTTGTTGTTTGCATTTGGCAGGTGACACGATTTAGGATAAATGGTTAAAAAGGGAATAAGTTGGTTAATAAGATACAGGGGGGAATTGGTTTGTATTTGTGGCTTGGCTGATGAAAGTCATTTTTAGCTTTGTTTGGAAATGGGTCATGAAAAAATGGAATGGGTTTAAATGGTAAATGGCAAAATGGGTAAGGGATTGGATGGGATTGGGGGCTAGTAGCTGGACGGTGCCAGAAGGGTTCTTGAGTCGGTAGCCGGCGCCTGGGTGGAGCAGAGGGGAGTCTGGGTCAAAGACGGGTTTTGGCGATCGGTTAAGGGTTTGCCGGGGCAGTCGCGTTCGGTGAGGTTTGGGGTGGATGATCGGATTTCGTACCAGTTTTGGCAGGTGTGGCCGGCCGGAGGTGCTCGGGATCGTGGCCTGGGGAGTCGTCGCCGGCGGAGGGGGCGTCAGGGCTACATGTTTGTCGCTGGGGCTGAGGCAGCTCCGCCTGGATCTGGGCAAGGGGGAGATCGGGTTTCGAGGATGGCGGATCTGGCTCGTCGGAGTGAAGTCCGCCGGAGGTAGGTCTGCTGGACTAGGCTGAGGGTAAGAGAGAGAGAGAGATGGGTGTGTGTGTTTGGTTACGGTGGGTTTGGAAGTGTGAATGGGAGGTGGGTTATGGAGGTTGGTGTTTCAATGGAGGAGAGAGAGTGAGGTTGGGGGTTGAAGATGGAGTGGGGTGTTAGTGTGTGCGTGAGGTGTATGGGAGTAGAATGAGGGTGTGGGTGAGATTGGGTGTAGATGAGTGATTTGTTTGGGTGGGTGAGTGTGTATGGTTATTAAGGTGTGGGTGAGTGTGTATGGTTATTAAGGTGTGACTGAATTTATGTGTGTGTTTAATTTATGACCCTAATAAAAAATAACACTAAAAAAAACTAAAACCACTAAAACTAAAAGTCTAAAAAATAAAAATCTTACTTCTAATAATAAAATAAAGACTCAAATAAAAAATAAAACTAAAAAGAAATAAAAATAAAAATAAAAATTTATTAAACTAAAAACTAAAATCCTAAAAAATATAATCTAATAAAACTAAAAAAAATGAAATCGTAAAAAGAAAAATTCTAATAAAATAAAACTAATAACTAAAAATAAAGATAAAATAAAATAAAAATACACTAATAAAATATAAAAATAGCAAATAAATCCTAAAATTTGTAAATAAATCTAAAATAAAACCTAAAAATAAAAATGATTCAAACTAGAAATCTAAAAAAAATATAAAAAGACACAAAATAAACACACAGGGTTTGGGGTAGGTTTGGGCTAGGTTAGGGTGGGTTAGGGTTACGGGATTGGTATTTAGCACCATTTTTGCACAATGCCTTGATTTAAGCGTTTGAACTCTGCAATGCACAATTTGAGCTACAAAATAAATATTTAAGCGCAGAAGACCCAAATTGTCAAGAATTAGCAACTAAAGTACGTCTATTCGGGGTACAAAATGTACAGTTTTGGGTGCTTATCACACATAGTGGTTAGGTAAAAGGTATGTCTTGGCATTTAATGTTTATGACGTGGAGCTAACTAGGGCATCAGGTATTTAATATTTGTGACATAAAGTATGAGGGATGTCTTTCATTGTTATTAATGATTGAGTTACCTCGGGAGTGGTGTGGGGGATATTTAAGGAACCCAACCATCCCTGAGGAGAGGATGTTCTTTTTTAGAGTTCAGGTGTTATTACTAGAGGGAATATACATCGGAGAGAGATTTATTACAAATCAGAGAGTTTACTGACCCACCATTGTCATTTATTACGAAGCTCTAATACTTGACAGATATTCTTGAGAGTGGTTGGGGGTGTTTGGTTTCCTTCCAAGGTGTATCTAGTGTGATTACTTCTCTCTCCCTCCAAATGAGTTACTTCTGAGTTCGTTATTATCCTTTGAGTTATACACGAGAGATTTGGCAGTTCAAACTGAGTTTATCTTCACTAAGACGTTGTGTTTACGTGTCTTGTATCAATAGTGTTGCTGGTTAACTTATCATTATTGTACTCAAAAGGAGGTAGGCATCCATCTAATCTAAGCTACCCTCTTACAGGATTTATGTTGCAAAATCTTTCCACTGAATTTGAGACACTCACTATGTCAGAGACTGAAAATTTTGACGAGTTGTATGCACATTTGTTGAACATAGTCAACACTAACTTTAATTTGGGTGAGGCAATTGATAACACGTGGGTTATGAAAAATATTTTGATATCTCTTCCAAAACATATTTTTTTCAACAGTCACTATTTTAAACTCGATGGGGAATTTGAGTACACTTAAGTTAGAAGAGTTGGTAGGTGATCTTCAAACCTATGAGTTAGATATGTTTCCCCAAACTGTTAAGCCTAAGGTGGTTGCACTTAGGACACAGTCGAGATCCAGTGAGGATAAAAGAAGAGAGAGAAAAATGAATGAGAGTGTACGTGAATCTGAGTTTGATGACGACTCTAACATAGCTCTGCTTTCCCAAATTTTCAAAAAAATTCACCAGTATTCAAAAGAAAGAAATTCCAATAAAAAGTTTTTGGAGAAACACAAAAAGAAAGACAAAGCCAAAGAAAGTGGTGAGAATGAAAAAGAGAGTGAGGAGAACCTTGAGAAGATAAGATGTTTTGAGTGTGAAGGGAAAGGGTACAAGTCATTTTAGTGTCCCACTAGACTTAAGAGAGAGGGAAAGAAAGTTGCCATGCCCGCTACCCTAAGCGATAGTGAGGGATAAAAGAAAGAGGAGGACGATGAGTCCAAAAAAGATTTAGGATAAGGGATGATTATTGCCTTTACTAGTCCTGTGAATACCTCCACTTTGTCCCACGATGATAGCATCCACTAGAGCGTCGACGATGAGTTAAGTGAAGATGAGAGTGAGGATGAGAAACGAGATGAAAGTATGATTCGACAAGCTTTTAGAAAGTTATTTATCGAGACCATGAAAATAAAAAGGTCAAATAAGAATCTAGGTCTTCGGATTTATGAGTTAAAGGAAGAGAATGATGAACTAAAAAGGGAAAAATATGACTTGACCAACACGGTGTCTAGTCCGACGACACGTGTATCCCATCTCAAGGATGATCTCGAACGGGCACAGGAGGTCCAAGTCTCTTTATAGAACGCATCTAAGAAGGTTGATAATATGGTTCCTTATCCCATTTTGAATGATATAGAGTATGTTGGAAAAGGTTATGACGGTTCATCTACTACTTTTAATGCACCCAAGTCTATCTCCACTTTGGTGAATGATTCTCATGGGTGTCCGTCTAGGAAATCTCATCCCAAATTTTTTGATAAATTAATTCCTTGACCGGTTTATGTTTGCTCCCACAGGAAGAAGAGAGGACACCTTAGGGAGTTTTGTTCTAAGTTGGGTTTTGTGTCACACCATGCCTCTTCACATGTTTACGCACATGCACCCACTCATGATACTTTACTTGCACATAATGATAGAGAGTTTGCTCATATTCGCGAGCAAGTAAAGTTTTTGGCGAAGACTACACATGATCTAATGGAGTTGGTTTAAAAGATGTCACTATCTTTGGAAAACTCCACCACACTTCCCGATTGAGGACTAGACATGTTTTCTAGCATAGGGTGATTCACATGATGACATATTTGCATATTGCTAGTGTGTACCACTTGTTTTATTTTAGTCAAGGTTCTAAAAAACGCGGGGCGTGATCGAGGCGTGGAGGCCAAGCCTTAAGCCTTAGAAGCCTAGGCGGGCCTTGGCGTAAAAAGGCGTGAAAAGGCGTTTAGGTCTTTTTAATATATTTTAATATTTTTTAACGATAACAAGGCTATTAAAATACTAAAATTGTCCATATCATAAAAATATATCTGGATATTTGCAAATAAAAATACTATTTGATTATTTTGGATGAGATAATGGTCCGTTTTGTAAAAAAATCTTTAAAAGGCGATATCGTTTCACTAAAGCATTGTTGTTTTTAGAGAAAAAGTACGCCTTAAGGGTTTTACCAAGCATAAGGCATCAAAATATTAAGGCAGGGCGTTTCTCCCAAGCCTCAAGCCTAGGCGTGCCTAGGCGAAGCCTAGGCGGGTTTTTTAGAACAGTGATTTTAGTTAGCATCTTTATTTTATTTTCTTATTTTTGGTACTATTTTAGCACTATTTTGGTTTTGTTTGCCTATTCCAGGAACTATTTTTTACAAAATTCTCTAACTGGACAAAACTACATGTCATTCTGGATAATCTGGGAAATTTGTATTTTTCTCGTTCTAATGAGATTGCATCTCGCTCGAACGAGATCGCTTGTTGTTCAAACGACATGGCTTCTCATTCGAACGACCCCTGGAATTTTGTTTGTAGTCCCTGTTTGTTTTGATTATATGTTATTGGTACTGATCGGTTGTTTCTGAACAGTGTTTGAAAAAATATAAAAAAAAAATTCTTTTTTAGAAAAAAATTGAAAAATTCAAAAATGAGTTTTGTATTTTGTTTGCACACTTATGACGACCAAGTCCCAACTTCATGCCATATCCATGTGACTGCTTGTTAATGTTTTGAGACAGTATATTGTGTCATTTATGTGCTTTACAAAGTTTGGAGTCTTTGAGATGATATACTGTTGGTACCTGCATGTTTGACTCACTTTGCTCTTTATTGCACACATGCACAATTTTTTTTGATGTTTGTTCTTACCAAATCACATGTTGGCTACATGTTTTCATCTCAATTCTGTTTGTTAAAATTTACCAAATGCGATAAAACAACATAATAAAAGGTGTGCATGTTTTAAACCGTTTGCCGTGAGTTTGTGTGAATTTTATAAAAGGTGAAGGGCTACGAAAGGTACACATCTATCCTTTACGATTAAGCCACCGTTTAAATTGGACCTAAAAAATTGAGGAATTTTAATTATCCGGGGTCCAAAGAGATTTGAAAGATCCCAAAAAAATTGCATGGCAATAAAAAGAAATATATGCCAATTATGGGCCCTTTGGTTTATTCACCAATTCTCCAATGTTTGAGAATTTAGATCACGTCAAAAAGAAAATATATATGAGGGAGTTGGGTTAGAGAATTAAAACGTCTTTGCACATCCTTAAAAATCTTGAAAAAGCATGTAATCATTTTGGATGTTATTGGTGTGAAAATCATGTTGACTTTGATTTGTTGATTTTTTATTTAAGACCATGTCATCTAAATTCAACATTTTTACACCAAAGGACTATTTTTTATGTTCATTCGTTAGGAGTACACTTATGCATCTTGCACATATGATATCATTGAGTTGATTTTCCTATCAAATTTGTTCACACCCATCCATTCGTTTTCATGATTTGGGCGTCTTAGTAAAAATTCATGGCGTGCGATATTTTTTGTTTGTTTTATAAAAAAATGAAAAATTCAAAAGTAGTATGTTTGGTTTGTTTCCCGTGACACCCTTCTGTGCTTTATTGTGTTTATTCTTTCCTTATCTATTTCAGACAAATAAAAAAGGGGAGAATGAATTATGGGGAATATTTTGTATGGGGGAGATTTGATGATTGCCTTAATTTAATATATGTTTATTAATCATTTCAAACTTGATACGTCACGTGGTTTTTTCTTTGTCTCATGTGTGTAGGTACAATTGAAGATTCTTTGAATTCCACACCCTTATGAGAAAATATTTGAGATTTGAAAAGTTGTTTGTTGAAGCCAAGTTTGATTGAAGACTTGTTGAGTTTATCTTTCCACATTCGAGTTATGGGAGGGTAGATTTGTATAGGCTATTTTTTAGTTTCATAATTCAGATAGTTTTTATTGTGTACTGCCATAGACATAGGGGGAGATTTGTAAGGACATTGTCCATCACATTTAGTATGTCATATACTGCTACAAGTTTGTCAAAGCATTGGAAAGCGCACATCTACAATCAATGATCCGAATTTCAAGTCATCTTCAATAATCATGCCCAACAAGGACGAACTTGATAAATTGGTTAAGTTGCATTCACCTTTTAAATAAAAATGTTGAAATTTTTTTATAAAAGCTTAAAATATTTTTCTTTTATGAAAAATGATTTTTGAATTATTTTAAATGGATTTTTATCTTTTCAAAAAACATTTTTATCATAAAAGCTTTTTAATAACTATTCTGAGATTCATAAGAGTGTTGTTTTCTAAGTCCCCAAATATTTTAAAACTCTGTAAATCGAATCTAGAGATTTGTGCCTGGTCGTTCAAACGTGACCCTATCTTCTTCGAACGAGACCATATGTCGTTCGAATGACATGTCAGTTCATTCGAATGAGAAGTCCTTTTACTTGACACATCATCGCCTTGAAAGTTATTATAAATAAGGTGTCAGGATTCAGTATTTCATGTGGAGAAAATTTTGATTTGATCAGAATACATTTTTGAGAGTTTACCTTTTCTCCAACACAATTTTATGGGTTCATATTTGTTTTCACAATTCACAAATCCCGGAGAGTTTATTTTGTGTGAGTTGTTATGTGGAACCCAAACCATAATTTGCCTAAAGTTCAAACCTTGTGAGAAGAACTTTACAACTGAAGACCCGAGAGCTATTGTGGAGTGAGATCCTATAAGGAATCAAGACTACGTGTATGTGTTGTGTGTCCAAATTAGTACGGCTGCGAGTGAGCCACTACTGAGTTCTAGCTAAAGCTTTGAAGGTTTGACATAAACATCGTGCATTACACTTGAAGGAGGTTGTATATAAGTCAATGGTCATGTAACCTTGTCAAAGTTCTAGAATATAAAAGGCTTTTCCCTGAGGGGATTTTTTCCTAAATTACTGTGTCACTTGCTTGCCTATTTTCATTTACACTTGCACGCACATGGGTTGATTTTAATTTGAATTTGGTTTTGTTAAATCTGAGTTACCTAATTAAATAAGTGAAATTGCGAATTAAATCAATTGGTATCACACTGCGTTTACAAATAGGATGGAGAGGCAGCCTCAACCCCACCTAGAGAGCCAAGAATGGCAGGCAAACCTCATCAGCATCCTTCACAGGATAACATATTTCCTCAAGGTAAGAAAGCGTTGTCCTATTGGCTATGGGAAGACTAAAATTTTCCCTCAACAGATCGAGCTCAATATTAGTAATAGTGTAGGAGTACCACCGAACATCAGTCTTAGCAAGATCATAGTAGTTAGATGACCCAGAAGAGGCATCTCCCTCCTCTTCTACGATATCAACAAGGGATTCATTGGTGGGGGAAGTAGAAGGATTAGAACCAACACTCTTAGGCCTTATGTCAACGTCACTATCAGTACCAATCTTATCAGAAAGAATTAGGGTTTATAGAAAAACTGACACAGTATTTACAAAATTACCCCAGGAGGAAAGAGGGGCAACAGGGCTCATCTAAGAATTATCTAAAATAAGGAAATTGATGAAAGGTTCACCATGCTCGAGGACAAAACCACTACTAGATTGAGTTTTGTCATATAATGAGGGTGATCTGGTTTGTCCTAAGGCCTAACCACTTGCAAAAGACATGGGAACCTTTGCTCAGTGATTCCTAGGTGCTCTGATTCAAGATCGCGAATAATATTGTAAATTCTATAGGCATGGTGGGAAAACTCTCAACTTCAAAACAGCGAACATAAAACATCAAAATTAGGGTTTTTACGCAAAAACCTAATCCGAAATAGCTAAATGGCACTAAGGCTCCTAACACTTCTTACAAAACCTAGGTCAACCAACTCAATGGCCATGTAATTTAAACACTACACCAAATAACATCAACAACAAATCACTCTCCAACAATTGATGGAAGACTAAAAACTCTAGAATAATCAAACCCAAACAAGGACTGTGAGGGGCGTACCTGATAAAACCAATAAAACGCGAAGGATTAGGTAAAGCATCAGATATCAAATAAGAAAGAAGCTAAAGAAATACTTTTTCTGCCAGAAATGATTTCTCAAGAACTCTTTGAAGAATGCCCATCTCTCTCTCTCTCTCTCTCTCTCTCTCTCTCTTTGCAACAAAGAACATTTTGAACTATGATGATGGATGAAACTTGTTATGGGTATTTACAGTTTTAAGAAAACGATTGTAGGGACACAATTAAAAGAACATGAAAAGCCTGCAGAAACTGGAATGACAATACAGAACACCTGCACACACGCCCTGCCACAATCATTACAAATAAGATGCTTTAGTTTCCTGACACGTGTCCTTAAAGTTTTTTGCAGAAATAAAGGCAATCTTCTCCACCGAGGATGACCACCTCACTTTAATACGAGCATAATAAAACACTCCATCCATTCACTATGTATCAGATCACAGAGCTCTTGCTTGAACTCTTGTGGTCTTTCTGTTATACCCTTATGGTTACAATTTACATAGGGTCCAAAATAATACCAAAAGAGGACCCGATCTGTGTTTGGACCCAATTCTAACAGGAGGTCGGCTTAGGTATTAATCTTCTTAGCCAACTACATTGACAACTGTCCCACTTAACACGAATATCTTCTTATACCATACGTGTGTAATTTCATATACACCCAAGAGATTTATCACATGGGAATAAGGGAACACGGTTGTTAAGGGTTGTTATCTACACACCTTTTAGTGACATCAACATGCGATCCAAGGGTATTTGTTTGTTATCTACTTTTTTACACGTGTATGTAGTTGTAACTGCCAGACTTATAAAGGCACTCCACCTGTCCTATGTTATCTATCAACTACCTATAAATAGGGAACAAATCCACCTAAAAAGGGGATCCTCTTTCATCCTCAATCATTGAATTACTAAATTAACCCTAATTGTAAACTTGATGACAGTGCAAGAAGAGCTAGTAACCCCGTGGATGTAGGTTTTCATCTAGGGCCGAACCACGTAAAATCTGTCTCATTCTCATTTTCTCTTACCCCAATTCTATATTATTATTCATATTTTGATTGATTATTCAATTATTTTCTATCTCCATTTTTGGACGATAACAACAAATCTTTGTAGGAGTGACAGATTAGAGGTACAAAAATAAATTCTATGTTCATAATTATGGATTGAGGTATGTGATTAGATTATTATTTTATATTCCGCATAATGATTATATATAAAAAAGAAGAAATTTCAAGATGGGATTATCATGATGATTGAAGATTCTATATTTAAAGAACCATAACATGTTTAATTAATTAATCGATTAATGTTTAGATTAATTAAATTATGTTTTATGGTTAGTTGTTGTGTTCTTAATTAAGAGCTTTATAACATGTGGTATTAAAGCGTTGTTTAGGGATCATATGATTATCCATTAAGTTTTGAGTATAATATTTTTTTTTTTGGGGGGGGGGGGGGGGGGGGCATTGATTTTTACATACATCATGTAATATGTGTGCATGTATGTTCCATGAAAGTAAAAATTTTTTGGCACCCTTTATAGATTAAATATTTAAAGCACAATTGAGAATCAACCATCTTATGATGTCTATGTATGAAACCAAATGAATTAACTGGTATATATGTGTAATCACAAAAAAAACATATATCATAAGATGGGAATATTAGAGTCCAATTTTTATGACGAAACTAAAATTGGAATTGGTCTTCTTATTGTGATTTTCTTTTGTAACAATTTAACTATATCTTTAAATCTCCTAATTTAAAAAATATACATTTTATAAAACTATAAGTCTCAAATTTTGAAACATTTTCAGTAATAGTTTTCTTATTCCTTTAATGAGCAATACTATAAATTCAAATTGTCCTCTCACTCGAAAATTTCATGATTTTTTCTGCAAAAAAGGGACTAATGATCAAAACTCACCATTTTTTGGCGATGGACATTATTTTGACTATTTGATCACATTTAAGCCCTTAAAACCTTGAATTTTGCATATCAGGTAATAAAGTTGATGTATATTTACCTCTCCAAAATTGTTTTCAAATTCCACTTATTGGATAGTTTTTGAAAAGTTTTTCTTAACACTTTTATAGTGATTACTTAAACTTTTTCCATTATTTGAAATTTGAAATTTCTCCTTTTTATGTGTTTTAATGACTACATAAGTTGTCCTACCTTATTTGACTATTATAATATTCATATTATGTTATATTTTTTGTCCAAATACTATTATGAGTATTATATTTATGGTTAAGGTTTTGACATTACTAGTTATATTATGTGTCTATCAAAGTGCCCTAGTCTATAATTATAAATTTGATTGTTCAAAGGTTCAGATATAATTATGAATGTTAGGTTGTTGATACGATGACTATATGACTTATTCATTATAAGATTACCCAAATGTACAATTACGATTATCAAATGAACATTAATGAGTATTTTTCACATCAATTTAATGTAATAACCCTCGCTTATGAGACCGTATTTTATAGTAATTACTTAGTATAGTAATTAGAGACCAGTGTTGGGTTATGATTTGAATGATTAATTCAATGTAGAAAATTGATATTTATTATGAGGTTGCATGCATATCATAATTGGGGGAAATATTGCTATGTCATGCTTATTAATATCATCTGAATATAAAATGATATTTGACTTAATTATGAGACCGGAACCTAAATTGAATTTTAAAATGTCCAAATGATAATTTGGAGGTTGCAGTTGATTCCGGAATGTGCGAAATAGTCCAATAATGTACCATATTGTATTTTGTAGTTTTGGGCATTTTTGACTGGTTATGCCTTAATTATGCTATTGCGTATTACTTTATCGCACTTTTGGTTAATTAAGTGGGGCATTTACCTTAAGTCACGACTTAAGCCTTTTTAGTCTTCTAATTTCCCCAAAATCCCTTCCTAAACCTAAGAGAGTAAGAGAAGAGAAGAGAGAAAGCTTTGGAGATTGAGAGAGAGATTTCTACTACACCAAGGAATCTGCATATTTGCTGAATCAAGGCAAGTTTTTACTTGCTATTTGTGTCTTGAGATAGATGATGTGTTATGATAATGATGTATTGATTTTAGTTTAGAAAACTTAGGGTTTTCTTATGTATATTTTGGGTTTTGATTCACTCTAAGTTGATTCATGAAGTTTTAAGATGATCAATGGCATCTTTGATGTTCTTATAGTGTTGGTATATAAGTTTGGTTGGAAGAAATTGGAGTTTGGGTAGAAAATGGAGTCAAAGACTCCATAGCCAATTCTTGGCAAAATCGCAGGCCCGAATCGATTCGGCCCCCTGGGCGAATCGATTCGGTTAAGTCCAGGGCCCAGGTCTTGTGAACTGAATCGATTCGAAATCCATCCGAATCGATTCGGCAGTTATGCAGAAACCCAGATTTTTAGTCCGAATCGATTCGGTCCTCTGAGCGAATCGATTCGGCTATTATGCAGAATCTCAAACTTTCTGGCCGAATCGATTCGGCCAAGGGGGCGAATCGATTCGGTAGCCCTGCACTTTTCAAAATTTTTCTTTTTCATTTTTAGCCCTTTTCTTTAGGATTATTGATTAGGGACCTTCTTAAATGAAGTAAACATAGGGTTTAGAGTTCTAGTTGAGTTGGGACGACATCCTAGACTCGAAAGGGTTCACCTAGGATTCATTCAAGGGGGGGATTTAAGGTGATGTTTAGGCATCACTTTTGTCTTGTAGTTTTATATCGGTCTAGAATCTATTGAGGTCAATTTGGAGACTTTAGAATTCAACTCGAGTTAGATGTGACTTGATGGTTCCTAGTAAAGCCTAAAAGAGGCCTTGGGGATAACTTTGGAGTCTAAATTCCTTTTTGAGGATGATATGTCGGTACCACTTATACTTAGTCCCGAATTAGCTTATACATTCAATTAAAATGAGAAATTGTTAAGGTAAATGATAATTTACTAATCATGTAATGGGAATGGATAAAATGGATGTTACACACCTCTCTAAATACCATCTTAAGGGAAGTCCGCACGATAGGTGAAGCCCCCTGGCTAATGAATGCAGGGTGGATATAGTCCTAGGCCATGGGAGCGCTTATGGTTGTATATTTTCTGCGGGGGTAGGGAGATTCCGGGTGTGGTCTTGGCTACCACGCAGGCTCATGGCCGCTTCCCGACGCTTTCGATAGGATCCCAGGTTGTCTTATGTTAGGCCCTGGAAGATGATGGTTATTTAGGGACGCGCACAGTGGGGAAACCCGGACGGGCGGTCTTAGAAGCGTTATATTTATATTTATGACTATTCTAATTATCGAGTTGGACTCGATGGAACATTAATGCCCTAAAGAGCAAAATTATGCCGCAAAGAGCATGTTATTGAAATTAGTGCCATATAGAGCACATGATGACAATTATATTCCTGATAAGGAATGGAAAATGACATTTAAATTGAAATATGATTAAAGATGATAAAGGCTCATAAGCACTTTTAATTCTGTTTTATTATAAATCTCACTCTATGTAGTCCTTCACCAGTTTCAGTTCCTTATATGCTGTTAACATGCTAGACTATCATCCATGCTTAATTGCGCATCATTATCATACTTGTCATTTATCTATTGGTCACATATATCCGGCCCTGACCGGTTTTCTTTTCTTGTGGTATCTCTATATGTATATGATTCGTTCAGGTGTTCCGCCGCACGGTCGCCAGTAATGACTTTTCCTTTCTGCATGTTTTGAGGAGCCGTGACACTGTGCGAGTTTCACAGGATTTTGCGTAGACGCCTCTGTTTATGTTTCTAGTTATGTTCGGTTCATTCGGGCTTGTTGCCCAAACAGTTGTAATTGTATAATGAATTTATTATGTAACACTTGGTACTATATGCATGTTGTATGGATGGTTTTGACCGACGTTTTATTCGGTCCTTTGTATCTTTCGGGATTTCTTATATGCGCTTGTGGGGGTTTCCACCCTCTATTTCTATTATGGGTTGTTCAAAATGTTTTCTTTTTATTTCAAATCAAAGTTTTTGATAACCCGTTTTCTGGAATATAAAGTGGTTATTCCTTATACTTTGTATATAGTCGTGATGCTGAGGATGATATTATCCATGATTTCCTATTTTATCGGGGTATAGGGCTGGCCACCCTTTATTTCGGATAGCGGGTTGTCACAGATGGTATCAGAGCATCAGGTTCTAGAGTCTTTAGGATCTATGCGGACTTGTCATGTTCTACCGTAGCGTTCTTTGATATAAGACTTAATGTTAGGATTGTTTTGCTGCCTATGTATGCGATCTTCTGCTAAATAGATTGTCTTATACTATGTTTTAACTCTATCTCGTCTTTATCTCAGATGCCGCCGAAGAGAGGACGTCCCGCTAGACGAAATAGGGTTGTTGAGGATGAGTTTGGTCCTCCACCGCAGCAGGGGAGTATCAGTGCCGCTGAAGTGGAAAATATTGTGGCCCAAGCTGTCAACGCCGCGATGACTGCAGTGGCCCAACAAATGCCACAAGCCCAAGTTAGGGGACAAGAAGCACAAGTTCCCACGGGACCTTCTCAGTGGGAACGGGTGAGGGAATCTTTCCTTAAGGGGCATCCCCCGGAATTTGAGGGAGGTTCAGATGTTATCAAGGCGAACCAGTGGAAGAGAGATATGCAGCGCCATCTTAGGATGGTGGAATGTAGTGAGGAGAAGAAGCAGATTCTCGTTACTTTCAAGCTGGTAGGACCGGCCTTACATTGGTGGGAGTCAATGACGACACCCGAGCAAAGGGATACTATGTCCATTACAAATTTTTGGGTTTTGTTTGATGGGAAGTATTTCCCTCCCGTAGTTCAGAGGGAAATGCAGAGGAAGCTGCAGGATTTGGTTCAAGGGGAGAGGTCAGTTGCTGAGTATGAAGAAGAGTTTACCCGGTTAGCCAGTTTTATACCGGATGAGGTAACTCCAGAATCGAAGAGGATCTCCAAGTTTGTGGGAGGTTTACATTGGCGAATAAAACAACATTTGCTGGGAAATCCATCTCTGGTGACTTTTGGTGATGTGATGAATGCCGCTTTGCTTCACTGTCAGGAGCACAGATTGTTTTTGCTAAACAAGAAGAAGGTTGTTACTGTGGGACAAGCGGGGAGACAGGGAGGTGTTGGGAGCGGAGGGGGAACATCTTCTTCGTCCCAATCCTCGGGGAACAAGCAGGTTGAGAGGGATCCTCAGCAGGGGGATTCGTCCAAGCATCAACGTTTCGGTGGGAATGCCGGTGGTAATAATAACAGGCAAGGTCAAGGTGGTCAGCAACCACAGGGAGGTAGAGGTGGAAATGGTGGTAGGGGCCAACAGGGCCGAGGTGCGGGACAATTCCGAAATAACCAAGGTAGAAATCAGGATATTACGGCAATCAAATGTTTTCAGTGTGGGGAGCTGGGCCACTATAAAAGGGCGTGTCCTCAGTTGGTTGGAGGGCATCTTCCTCGGGCCCCGCAGCAGCCGTATGTACAGTTTCCGCCTCAAGCACCTAATCCGGTTGCTCCTCCTCAACAGGGGCAATTGCAGTACGGAAGAGTTTACCATATTCAGGAGGCTTTGCTTCCTCCAGCTCCTCCGGCACCACCAGCGATCGAGGGTAAGTTTCTCATCCATGGGTATATGGGTCGAATTCTATTTGATACGGGTGCGACACACTCCTTTATTTCTAGGAGTTTTGCTCAGACTACGGGTTTGATAAAATCTGCTGAAAGTACCTTCACTAGTGTTGAATCCTCTATGGGCGTTGGTTCATTGATTTTCTTCGTATGTAAAAACGTAGGAATTGATCTTGGTGACTTGTGTTTTGATGCCGATTTTCTCGTCCTTGATATGGTCGGGTACGATGTAATTTTGGGTGTGGATTTGCTAGTGAAGTACCGTGCTATAGTGAATTGCTTCGGGAAGAGTATAGTTTTTGCGGTTCCGGGACAAGAGATGTTCCTGGTAGTTATGCCTTGTGTGGAAGGGAGCACGAGTGCTTATTTATATTGTATTGCGGAAGATGCATCTAGAGATGTCATGGTTCCCCTAGATTCTCTTCCCATCGTTTAGGACTTTGAAGATATTTTTCGGGAGATACCCGGATTACCTCCAAGTCGGGAAATAGATTTTGTGATTGACTTGATGCCGGGAACTCGACCGATCGCAAAAGCTCCTTATCGAATGGCTCCTGTGGAGATGAGGGAGCTGAGATATCAGATTCAGAAGCTACTGGAGCAGGGCTTTATTAGGCGTAGTACCTCACCGTGGGGCGCTCTGATGTTATTTGTGAAGAAGAGAGACGGCTCTCTCCGGTTATGCGTGGACTATAGAGAGTTGAATAAAATCACCATCCGGAATAAATACCCTTTACCTCGCATCGACGACTTGTTTGATCAACTTAGGGGAGCTTCCTACTTCTCCAAGATCGACTTGCGGATAGGGTATCACCAATTGAGGATACGAGAGCAAGATGTATCCAAGACGGCCTTTCTGACCCGTTATGGATCTTATGAGTTCTTGGTTATGCCCTTCGGGCTAACCAATGCCCCTGCAGTGTTTATGGACCTTATGAATAGGGTGTTTCGGGATTTCCTTGACCAGTTTGTCATTGTATTTATTGATGACATCCTAGTCTATTCTCAGACAGAGTCGGATCACGCTGCTCACTTGCGGTTGGTCCTGCAGAGATTGAGGGATCATCAATTGTATGCAAAGTTTGAGAAGTGTGGCTTCTGGTTGAAGGAAGTTCAATTTTTTGGGCATGTGGTGTCATCCCAAGGCGTGTCTGTGGATCCGAGTAAGGTGATCGCGGTGAAGGAGTGGGGTCAGCCCACGACGCCCACTGAAGTTCGTAGTTTTCTGGGCTTGGCGGGTTATTACCGTCGATTTATTAAGGGCTTTTCTAAGGTTGCTAGCCCATTGACGAATTTGACCCGGAAAGGAGTAAGATTCGTTTGGGACAGTTCATGTCAAACGGCTTTCGATGAGCTCAAGGATAGACTGACTTCAGCTCCAGTCCTGGCATTGCCAAGACTGGGATTGGAATATCTCGTCTTTACCGATGCATCTCTTCTAGGGTTAGGAGGTGTTTTTCAACAAGAGAGGCAACCCATTGCATACGCTTCTCGTAAGTTGAAGCCTCACGAGAGGAACTATCCGGTACATGACTTGGAATTCGCCGCCGTTGTATTTGCTTTGAAAATATGGAGGCATTACCTCTTGGGGGAAAAGTTTAGTCTTTTCACCGACCACAAATCGCTGCAGTACTTATTCTCCCAAAAGGATTTGAACATGCGCCAGCGCCGTTGGTTGGAGTTTGTGAAAGACTACCAATTTGATATTCATTACCACCCCGGGAAGGCGAATGTGGTAGCAGATGCCTTGAGTAGAAAGCCTGATGGAGACTTAGCTGAGGTGTGGAAAGCTAAGTGGAAAGAACTCAGCCTGGAGGATGTCGGAGAGAGAGCATTCCTTTCAGTGATGACGGTTACTCCCACGATTATAGCAAAGATTGTGGAAGCTCATAAGAGAGATAAGGTTTGTCAAGACCATACACGCCAGTTGTTGTCTGAGGGAGCGGAGTCGTACTCAATAGGCTCTGAGGGTGGACTACGCTTCCATGGAAGACTTGTGGTTCCCGATGATGGGGATTTGAGACGTGCAGTGATGGCAGAATCCCACGGGTCGAAGTTCACGGTGCATCCAGGCGGGGACAAGATGTACCAAGATATGCGTCGTTCGTATTGGTGGGCGGGTATGAAGAGGGATATCTCAGAGTTTGTGTCTCAATGCACTACTTGTCAGTTGGTTAAGATTGACCACCAGCGACCGACAGGTTTGTTACAACCGCTCGAGATTCCCGTGTGGAAATGGGAGAGCATTTCGATGGACTTTGTTACGGGCTTGCCTAGATCGCAAAAGGTTCATGACTCAATTTGGGTGATTGTCGACCGTTTGACTAAGTCGGCACACTTCTTACCTGTGCGCACCGATTATGATACCGCTCGTTATGCCCAGTTGTTCATTGAGGAGATCGTCAGACTCCACGGGGTACCTTTGAATATTGTCTCCGACCGAGATAAAGTATTCGTGTCCCACTTTTGGCAGAGTTTCCAGGGAGCTATGGGGACTGAATTGAAGTTAAGCTCTTCCTATCATCCTCAAACAGACGGTCAGACCGAAAGGGTAAACCAGATGTTGGAGGATATGCTTCGTATGTGCATACTCGACTTTAAAGGCAGTTGGGAACAATATCTTCCGTTGGTTGAGTTTGCTTACAACAACTCATACCAATTTACCATTGGAATGGCACCTTATGAAGCTCTGTATGGCAAGCCTTGTAGATCGCCCGCTTGTTGGTTCGAAGTGGGTGATAATAAGTTCCTTGGACCTGAAATGATCCAAGATACTTCTTCGAAGATTGAGCTTATTCGAGAACGCATACGGATATCCCAAGATCGTCAAAAGAGTTATGCCGATGCGGGTAGGAGACATATGGAATTGGAGGTTGGAGACCAAGTGTTAGTGCGAGTGTCCCCAATGAAGGGTATTAAACGTTTTGGGAAGAAAGCAAAGCTTGCACCCCACTTTGTTGGACCTTTCCCGGTGATTGCAAAGGTTGGTCCCGTAGCATACCAAATTGCCTTGCCGGAACCTTTGCAACAAATCCATGATGTTTTTCACGTCTCTTCTTTGAAGAAGTACAGAAGGTGTGAAGGTGCCCTTTGGCACATTCCTTTCGAAGATATCGATTTGCAGCCCGATGTTTCTTACGAAGAAGAACCGGTTGCTATCCTTGAGTTTGGGGAGCGAAAGTTGAGATCTCGTGTGGTGCCCCTAGTGAGAGTTCATTGGAGTCATCATCATGCAAGCGAATCAACTTGGGAATGCGAGGATGAGATGCGGGAGAAATATCCATATCTTTTCTCATGAGGTACGCCTAAATTTTGGGGGCAAAATTCCCTCATAAGGGGGGGAGTATGTAATAACCCTTGCTTATGAGACCGTATTTTATAGTAATTACTTAGTATAGTAATTAGAGACCAGTGTTGGGTTATGATTTGAATGATTAATTCAATGTAGAAAATTTATATTTATTATGAGGTTGCATGCATATCATAATTGGGGGAAATATTGCTATGTCATGCTTATTAATATCATCTGAATATAAAATGATATTTGACTTAATTATGAGACCGGAACCTAAATTGAATTTTAAAATGTCCAAATGATAATTTGGAGGTTGCAGTTGATTCCGGAATGTGCGAAATAGTCCAATAATGTACCATATTGTATTTTGTAGTTTTGGGCATTTTTGACTGGTTATGCCTTAATTATGCTATTGCGTATTACTTTATCGCACTTTTGGTTAATTAAGTGGGGCATTTACCTTAAGTCACGACTTAAGCCTTTTTAGTCTTCTAATTTCCCCAAAATCCCTTCCTAAACCTAAGAGAGTAAGAGAAGAGAAGAGAGAAAGCTTTGGAGATTGAGAGAGAGATTTCTACTACACCAAGGAATCTGCATATTTGCTGAATCAAGGCAAGTTTTTACTTGCTATTTGTGTCTTGAGATAGATGATGTGTTATGATAATGATGTATTGATTTTAGTTTAGAAAATTTAGGGTTTTCTTATGTATATTTTGGGTTTTGATTCACTCTAAGTTGATTCATGAAGTTTTAAGATGATCAATAGCATCTTTGATGTTCTTATAGTGTTGGTATATAAGTTTGGTTGGAAGAAATTGGAGTTTGGGTAGAAAATGGAGTCCAAGACTCCATAGCCAATTCTTGGCAAAATCGCAGGCCCGAATCGATTCGGCCCCCTGGGCGAATCGATTCGGTTAAGTCCAGTGCCCAGGTCTTGTGAACTGAATCGATTCGAAATCCATCCGAATCGATTCGGCAGTTATGCAGAAACCCAGATTTTCAGTCCGAATCGATTCGGCCCTCTGAGCGAATCGATTCGGCTATTATGCAGAATCTCAAACTTTCTGGCCGAATCGATTCGGCCAAGGGGGCGAATCGATTCGGTAGCCCTGCACTTTTCAAAATTTTTCTTTTTCATTTTTAGCCCTTTTCTTTAGGATTATTGATTAGGGACCTTCTTAAATGAAGTAAACATAGGGTTTAGAGTTCTAGTTGAGTTGGGACGACATCCTAGACTCGAAAGGGTTCACCTAGGATTCATTCAAGGGGGGGATTTAAGGTGATGTTTAGGCATCACTTTTGTCTTGTTGTTTTATATCGGTCTAGAATCTATTGAGGTCAATTTGGAGACTTTAGAATTCAACTCGAGTTAGATGTGACTTGATGGTTCCTAGTAAAGCCTAAAAGAGGCCTTGGGGATAACTTTGGAGTCTAAATTCTTTTTTGAGGATGATATGTCGGTACCACTTATACTTAGTCCCGAATTAGCTTATACATTCAATTAAAATGAGAAATTGTTAAGGTAAATGATAATTTACTAATCATGTAATGGGAATGGATAAAATGGATGTTACACACCTCTCTAAATACCATCTTAAGGGAAGTCCGCACGATAGGTGAAGCCCCCTGGCTAATGAATGCAGGGTGGATATAGTCCTAGGCCATGGGAGCACTTATGGTTGTATATTTTCTGCGGGGGTAGGGAGATTCCGGGTGTGGTCTTGGCTACCACGCAGGCTCATGGCCGCTTCCCGACGCTTTCGATAGGATCCCAGGTTGTCTTATGTTAGGCCCTGGAAGATGATGGTTATTTAGGGACGCGCATAGTGGGGAAACCCGGACGGGCGGTCTTAGAAGCGTTATATTTATATTTATGACTATTCTAATTATCGAGTTGGACTCGATGGAACATTAATGCCCTAAAGAGCAAAATTATGCCGCAAAGAGCATGCTATTGAAATTAGTGCCATATAGAGCACATGATGACAATTATATTCCTGATAAGGAATGGAAAATGACATTTAAATTGAAATATGATTAAAGATGATAAAGTCTCATAAGCACTTTTAATTCTGTTTTATTATAAATCTCACTCTATGTAGTCCTTCACCAGTTTCAGTTCCTTATATGCTGTTAACATGCTAGACTATCATCCATGCTTAATTGCGCATCATTATCATACTTGTCATTTATCTATTGGTCACATATATCCGGCCCTGACCGGTTTTCTTTTCTTGTGGTATCTCTATATGTATATGATCCGTTCAGGTGTTCCGCCGCACGGTCGCCAGTAATGACTTTTCCTTTCCGCATGTTTTGAGGAGCCGTGACACTGTGCGGGTTTCACGGGATTTTGCGTAGACGCCTCTGTTTATGTTTCTAGTTATGTTCGGTTCATTCGGGCTTGTTGCCCAAACAGTTTTAATTGTATAATGAATTTATTATGTAACACTTGGTACTATATGCATGTTGTATGGATGGTTTTGACCGACGTTTTATTCGGTCCTTTGTATCTTTCGGGATTTCTTATATGCGCTTGTGGGGGTTTCCACCCTCTATTTCTATTATGGGTTGTTCAAAATGTTTTCTTTTTATTTCAAATCAAAGTTTTTGATAACCCGTTTTCTGGAATATAGAGTGGTTATTCCTTATACTTTGTATATTTTCGTGATGCTGAGGATGATATTATCCATGATTTCCTATTTTATCGGGGTATAGGGCTGGCCACCCTTTATTTCGGATAGCGGGTTGTCACATTTAACATCGAAGGATTTATATTTTTCCTTACAACTAATATTTAGCTGAGGATTGATTGTGTGCTCAAAATTGCTCCACAATTATACATATTAGATTGATGAATATGCTTATTATGTTCATTATGAGTTATGGAATATTGGGAAGAAATTATTAGTTTAGATCTTATGGAATTAAATTTGAATAATAATATTTCTTATAATAGATTAGAATGAAAAATGAGAATCTATGTGACAGATCCCATTTGATGGGATTAAGGCAAGGATGACGACGATGATTATTTATGGAATATTTAAATCACACCTTAAGGTTTTCATCTCAGTATTTATACCATGATTAAGTTACGATTCCACCAAAGTGATCTAATCTAATAAACTCTAAATGCTGAATTTTGTGATAGCATTCAAATAATGTATTTTTATTGCTCCAAAAAGTCTGAATATTGTGTTGACTGTTCGAATTAATAATGATTTCATTATGTTATTTAAGCCACTTTGATTTGGTTGATCCAAAGAGCCTAGTTTCAATGGTTGAATCAAGTTAAGAGGCAATATGATTGTTAACATAGGTAAATATTGGTTGCTCCAAAGAGTCTGTATATTTCCTTAATTTTTAAGCACATTGCCTATTCACGATTTTTTTAAAACATTATTTTTTGTTGAAATCATTATAGAATACATAAAATAATGTAATATTCATATAATAAATAATTTGGTACTCATCAAAGTGACGCAATTAAAATGATTATGAATATTAAATTTAAAAATAAAAGTGGCAATAATAACATATCATACTTATATATGTAAAGACATTAATGGAGTATATTTTATTTATTTCGTCAAGCAAAATAATTTTTTAATGAAAAATGATTTTGAGTAAATGAAATAAATATTAAGGAATCATGCAATTAGGCAGTAAAAGGTTGTCCTATATAACATATCCATATATATTACATAACATAGTATCCGATAAAGTCATATATAAATATTCAAATTTATTACAAAAAAATCACATATTTATAAAATATTATTCATGTGTGTGTTGTCAACTCATACCATCAACGTAGTGAGCTAGTTATCTCATTACTGTATATCATATTATTTTTCTAAAACTGCATGTTTTATCCATTTTAATGCTCTCGAGATTGACTTCTTAGAACGAAGTGAAGAAGTTAAGTTTTCTTTAAAAGTTGTAAATTGTTATAATTGAGTTTTTTTTTATAATGAAAGTCCTTAATTTTTTTTAAAATTTTTTTTTAAACAGATTAAGCATAAAGTTCATGCAAAATCTCATACTGTTAGAGATTAAAATATGAGTAACCATTATTTTTAACATATTTTGTGTGAATTATAACGTGTCATTTGATAGGAATGACAATATTTTATTTTTATTTTTCAAAACTAGAGTGCTACGAAAAATAGTTCTAATTCGATATGAGGATGTTTACAAGACAAACTATAAATTATTGGATTCCTTTTCTCATGTTATTTTGGAATCATTTCAAAAAACTCTCGATGACCTTTCAAAATATTTAATTAGATTGATAATGAAGGATTTATCTTGAGTATAAAAAAGATTTTTCAGTATATACGAGAATGTATTTTCCTTAATTATGGTATTCTCATTGGTCATTTGTACGCTTATGTTTTTTATAAAACTTTTACAAGCAGAAATGATTTTGATCCTATATCATAATGTAGAACTTAAGAGTAGCTTTATCATTAAAACTATTAAATCTTGTGGCACAATTGAATAAGAGACTCTTTTGAATCTCGAATTGCTTTTATGATTTAATATAATAGACTCTTTTAGGGTTGTTACTTATGAATTTTGACACTCACGTTTAGACTCTTAAGGTTTTACAATTTTATGTTTAGTCTCTTAACGTTTTACAATTTTAAAACGATCTATGTGGCCCAAGTGGGAGATTATAGTCCTTGGATAGTGGACCTAAATAGATTATATCATTATAAAATAACAAGCCACCAATGTCGATATCGCCACAAGAGTTATTCACACGAAATATATTATTAAAAGTGTATTATATAAATTCTACTTTATCCAATTTAATAAGCCCACATGATTGAGAATGTCTAGTATGTGTAAGGATTTAGAATCATCTAAAATAATTGGGTTTAGAATTATGTCTCTACACTTTCAAGAAGGTACACTGTTTACTGTTGAAATCGAAAATTTCAAACTCTTTAAAGAGTGGTGAAATCAGTGGGAGTATCAAATCACCTAATATGGTAATAAAAAAATTAAGATACTCGTGTCATTCTCTTAACATCCAAAGTAATTATTCTCTTGGTTGATGAATAGGAATAGTTGTTGAAAAACTCTTAAATGAATTTGCTAATTTAAATGATTATGAGATTTATCACAAGAATGTGATTTTGACATAGGAGTAAGAAAATATTCAATTTATTTTTCCCAAGTTTTAAAAATTAGAATTCTATTAAATGATGAAAATAAAGTTTAGGATAACATTGAATTACCTAATTGACACACTAGAGTCGAGTGTAAATGCATCTTTAAGGCTAAATAAGATTTTGGTGGTAATCAACGATATACAACTAGACTTATGGTTAAAGTTTTCATTACAAATGGAGAAAATGGTGTAAATAAATATTTCACCTATATATTAAAATGTGAAATTATTATGTCTTTAGTATATCCTTTTGATTAAGAGCTATATTGAGTGTGAAAACTTATGAGAGTTTAAGAAAAAAACTGTACAGGTTTAGAAATCACTATATAAACTTATGTCAGTTTTCCACCAATGATATTTTAAGAATAATAATCAATATATTTATATTAGTATATATATATATATATCTCTTGAGATCAGTGGGGGTAAGTTTATATTCTTTATACATCTCTATACATTATAGAAATAAAATATTTTAAGAGTATGGAGCAGTGAGATTCCTAAAATATTATCTGCTCACAATTATAATAATTGTTCGTATAAATATGATGAATATTTACAGTTGGTTATTGGTTAAGTAGATTTGTTTTGGCCTAATGGATAATATTATGAAAGAATGAAAAACAATTAAATATTGTTTATAGTATTGTTTTGGACTACAATTTATGGAATATGGCTGAGGAAATTTATTTAAAAACTCAAAATTATCGACACGTTTACCAATTCAAAGAAGTATGATATAATACCGCTGCAATCTTAATTATGAAGGTTTGATGGGTTTTTAAAAAGTATAGGTAATTAGGATATAATACCTATCTGTGAACGAAGAAGTTCAGAAATAACAAGTGTCAATTGAATACATTTGTACAAGTGCTAACATAACATATCCACTAATAAATGAGCTATCACAAAAGGACATTCATGAAGCATACTTAATATACAAGTCTTGAGTGAAGCCAATTAATTATAAGTATTGTGGTTTTGTTGGTTCTAGCTACGCAAATACATTATGTTATGATATCAATAAAATTATTTTTTGAATATACATATTTCTGTCTTTCAATATTGGTTACATGTCTGTTATTATTGGTAAATGTGACAGAAATAGTCTCTTATGAGGCATTTAAGAACCATTAAGGATAACCTACCTTATAGGCCTTATTAAATAAGTCATTAATATTTTGGTACATGAATGAGAACATGCTTTTGAATTAGTATGCAATCACCATGACTCGTATTAGTGGTTTGTTCAAAAAAGGTGTTGAAAAGCATAATCTATAATTATTTCAATTTATATAAAGGTCTAATATTATTCCATGAATTATTATATTGTTATTTGGACTAAAGGGAAAATGTTAAACTTTAATTCTAATTTTTGGAATTAAAATTAAACCTATAATTATGTCCTAATACAATATGAAATTTGATGAGTTTATTAGAATAATGAAAGGTTTTATTGGGATATATCAAGAATTTCCTTTGATAGCTAAGCAAAATAAAAGATTAATGAGGAAATTCTTGGGTAGTGTCCCTGTTTATAAATAATTGGATGATTTTCCATCATTCACACACACACTAAAAAACAACAGATTGGAATTATGGATAGGGGATATAAATTCAAAGACTCAATGCGAGTTAATTTTTAGAATAGTATTTTGGCCATATAAAACAATCTAACCGTTGTAATGCACTGAACCTAGAATATGTTCTTGTCGTAGATAAGATAAAGACACGGTCGGAAAGTTAGCCCAATTGGACATTGTTAAGGTCGACTGCGCCTCTAATCATTCCAGTAGTGACATAATGGTGGTGCTGGAATAAATTCTAAATTCATAGTTTTGGATTAAGGTATGTGATTAGATTATAATTTTTTGTTTTGCATAACGATTATATGTGAAAATCATGAATTTCAAGATTTGATTATCATGACGATTCAAGATCCTAGTGGGTTCTTCAAATACTATTAGTGTTAAGTGAGGCGTAACCCCTTATCAATATCGGGACTAACACCGTTAGATATAGAACATAGGTCAGAGCCACGGGTGAATCAGAGACAGAGAGATTTAATATTCAAAGTTGCACTAAAGAACATATTGACATGAACAGCATATGATGATGACAATAAATGAATGGGACCAGTAGGTAGCGTGGTCGGAGGGAGAAAGAACAAGAACTCTAAGCACAATAAAGACAAGGCAGGAACTTCAAGCCCAACTAATGCCCAATGATGGGCACGTTGAATGTGTATGGGAATTAATGCTCTTCTCGAAGGACTTTTGGTATGAGGGAATTTGGGCAGCAATTCCAGTTTTTATATGCCTCTCCTTTGATATGTTTGTTTTGGTCTTATTTAAATGGAGGGAGAGGTTGCTCGAGTCATCATTCCCTTAATCCCTTTGCCCTGGTGCATTAAATGCATGAGATACTACATTTAATGCATGGGATCTGTTAGTTTTGATGGGAAAGAATTATATTGGTTGGAAGTATTGTAGTCATTAATGAAGGATATGACTTGTCAGCTTGCAGCTTACTCTAGGATAGCTATACAGTCATATTCGATGAACTAGACCTGCCATCCTAAGAATAAAGGAACTTGAGTTATGTGTTCTTGAGTTTCTAAACGTCAGGCGTTATGATGCCTGTAAGTGATTCAAACAGTGGCTATTGTTTGGTATCTAGTTACGTCAGTCAGACAGGCTGGCACTCGAGGTACCTCGAGGAGGTGACCTCGAGGGGGAAAGTATTGAGGGAGATCAAATGACTTGAGGAGAATCACTCGAATAGGTAAGAAATGAGTGGGCTCGAGTGACATTTGTCTTGGTTGAAGTTTTGTCCAAGTGTGCCAAGAGGTTTGGTAATAACTCCCATCGTTGCCTTGTTCTCAATCCTTCAAACCATGTCCGTGCGAAGTTACCAAAAGGGGTTAGTTTGATAGATCACGAAAGCTCTCCCATGCCCTGCCAGACATGGTCCCTCGTGGGTACTAAGCGTCCCCCACTCAACATATACATTCATCAGATAAAGTACATAATACAAAATTCTATTTCTTATTACAAACTATTGTCATATGTGTGACCTTTGTTCTTCGAGCTGGGGTGTGACACCCCACCTAATTAAACCCCGGGTGATCAGTCCTAAATTAAATTAGAACAGGTTTCTCAGTTGGTTCATTCTTAATATCACTGTCGAAATTTTTTAATTACTAACCACCTAAGTGAAATTAGACTGGTGCCAAGTTTTATCTTTCATTAATTCAATGAAATACTCATGCGGAAATAAATCATTAACAATCACAAGCTAACTGAATCCAACCATCACATATAAATAGAAACTGGCCGAATAAACCATCGGCTAGAATCAAACACAATTGTAAATACAAATAATAACGGATCTCAAGTAACTGAAATAAATACTAAATAAAATCGTGAGCAACATGCTCAAATATCTGATAGAAAATCCCTACACTAGGAATAAAAGGGATAGAGGCATCTATCCAAATTCTGCAACATCCACATATGCTGCAGCAATGAATCCCTAGAATGAATCAAGCCTGGCATCCCTATTTTTGGACACCTAAAAGGTTTTGAAAAGATTTTATAGCAAGGGTTAGAACCCAAAATATTTTGAAAACATTTAGCAAATGACTAACTTGCAGTAATAAAATATGCATGAATGCTCTTCATATTTTAGTTAGTGTCGCACTCCCTTGAGGACAGACTCACCCCTCACTAATGTGAACACCTAATGCCTTCTTTATATCCCACCTAGTCCTCTACCCGGAAACTAAATACATGATATAACTCTTATCAATCGCCCTACTCAATCCCGAGTATTTTAATGCATGATTTATAAGTTATTTACCACCTTAACTTAGTAATTCATATTTTCTTAAAAGTCATATAACATTCACTAGTTATATATATAATACAATTTTCTCCATGTATTCAAATTACCCATATATAATTATTTACCCCATTATATACGTAAAGTTATCTTACAACAATCACATGCATGTTGAATATGAATATACCCCATATATAATTACTTACAATTCACTATAAGTATTTGATGACCCGTATATAACAATCTATCCCATTATATATGTAGGACCATATTACAACATTCACACATATGTTGAATATAAATATAATCCATCCTCCCGAGAAATAACTCACCGAATGTATTCTCTAAAGTGCTATCACACTAGGTGTACTCGCATAACCTAGTTACCCCAATTCAGAACCTCTCATTAACTTGATCAAAAATATAAACATACTTGAGGCGGTCATATTCCTTCCCTCAAAGTGAGATAAGCCCCTCACCCATATAATGGACGCTATGACACGGGTATATACTCGCCCTACTCCTCAAGCTAGGGTATACACCCACATCGTGCAACCTCCTCCGATAGCACTAGAGTATATATATTAATAATATCTAATCACTGATATTTATATGCACACACCATATATATACTATTGCACACCGTATATATATAAATATAAATTATCCCATCTTTACCGCATACTGAGTTCGTACACTAGCCTATACTTAGTATCTCGAGTTTATGGTCCAACTCTGATTATTAATTAATTTTCACATTAATTAATTAAATTATAATTGGTGTCACCCAACCAATATATTCGGACTTGCTCTCGTGGAACGAGAAGAAAATGATACCCAAGTCTAATCCGCGACTTTGAATTAATTAATTTTCATCCATAATTAATTTAAGTGAGTAGTGTTTCCCTACTACTATACCCGAACGTATTTACCCAATCTGTAATTTTGTTTCTTAGAATTTATGTTCAAAATTCATACGTAAATGTCGTACTTAATTTTCCCCCACCCCTCCCAATTATTATTCCCTTATAATTGTGAGGATGTTAACTTCCCTAATTAATTTCTCCTTTAATTGGGTTGGGTAGCATTTAAACTAAAAATCCTCACCTAAAACCCAAGGACAAACTGTTAGAAAAACTAAAGGGTCGATCGATAGACCTTCAACCATCAATCGATCGATTGAATAGGTACCTGTCTTCTCCTGCTCGTTGTTTCCTCCATTAACGAGTTTCTCTACTCTCCAACTTCTCCCCTGGTCTAATCTAGACATGATTACTATCATGACTACATAAGAACATGATCTATGGTCTCCTACAAAGCTTCAAACTCAATTTAAATCATACGAATGTCTACTTTTCCGATTTGGGGGATTTTTCGGGTTTTCACTCATTAAGACCCAACATCATCTAATCACCACAAATTCGTTCATAATTACTAATGTTTTCACATCTAAACCAATTATCATCTCAACAGCATATATCACAATTTCTTTTCATATTAAATTCCATTCAATTAGTTGATTTACAAAAAAACCAATATTTGTACCCATTATACCCAAAATGAATTTCTGATTCCACATCACAAATATATGAATTAAATAACATCAATTATTATCACAACAAGATAATCACTTGCCTTATGGATTCATAGGGTCTGATCCGAGTGTGTGATTCATAAGGTTGATGATGAAGTTCCAATAGATTCCTTGCCTTGTCTCCAAAAAACTCCAATTTTTGCAACGAAACCACTCCCTATGGCTTCTTCTCCAAACCCTAGGTTCTCCCTTGTGTTTTCTATTGTTTTCCTTTTCTCCCAATTAGGTATTAAATATAAATCCCATTTTTAGCCTAATGGGCCAAGCCCGAGTGACTCAAATAGTCTCGTGTGGGCCCAGTTATGCCTAAAAACACCCCGTGACCCGTTTACTACCACCGAGTACACTTTTTCGACTATCTCGGCCCATCCGGACTCAACCAACCGTGCACTCAAAATCGACATCTGAAATAATTTATAAAAATCCTTATCTCACATCCAAATTAGTCTATACCGACTCCCGATTGAGATAAATAAATGCCACGTCACTAATACACCTTATGACGTAAATAAATTATTACTATTCACTTAGTAATTAAATTTTCCTAAATATTAACCACTCACTCTCCGATTAATGTTTTAATTAATTATTACCATAATTAATTCAATTAAATTACAACACACAAGTAATTTAAAATTCCCAAATTAATTAAATATTACATGCACAGAAATAAGGGGTGTTACATACTCCCCCCTTATAAAGGAATTTCGTTCCCGAAATTTGATCATTATTTCGGCGAATAACTCTGGATACTGCTCTCACTTATCCTGGTCCCACGTATACTCATCAATACTGAGATGACCCCACTCCACTACACTCTAAATGGTGGTACTATCTTAGACTGCAACTTGCACTCACATAGCTACCCGTCTCCCCTCACATGAGGTGTCTTATTGAAAGTCATTATCCTCGAGTGGAACATGCCCAAAAAGCTCAATTGCTCCTCCTTTATCCCTCCATCTATGCCATGTGGAACACATCCCGTATTCGCTGAAGATGTTCTGGCAAGACCAGTCGATAAGCTACTAGTCCCACGCTCTCAAAGATAGGGAAATGACCCACATACCTCGACGGTAGCTCCCCTTTCTTTCCGAAATTCATCAATCCTTTCACAGGAGACACCCGAACAAATACCTGGTCAAAATTAACTCGATGGCCCCTGAAAACATAGTGCCCCAGAATATGAGCCTATACTCCACCGGCTCCACTATCTCTTAGTTAGGAAATTCCCCTCCTATATGGGTATTAATTTCCTTATTGCCAAAATGCGTGACTATCTTCCTGGTAATTACCCGCATCACCCATGACTAAGCATAACAAATTTGAACCTTTAACTCACGGTGATGTACCCCTCCTTACGTACCTGAACTATATGAAATGATATAGCTTACTTAATTCCCGTTGATGAACCATAACCCATCTCGGGGCCTAGCAGCTAGTTATTTACCCACCTCTTATCTACCAGATGTGGATAATGAAACTTTTCCCATAAATCCTCCTAAGGTGTCATGTAGACCAAACCATTACGAGGCATCACACGTAACTCTACCTGCGGTAAATACTACTCCCGAATTACCCAAAAATCTAAAATGCACCATCCTCGCTTCCCATATACCCATCGACTTATAGGCGACAGATTCAACCCAAAATATAACTCTGTCCCGAACACCTCCTGATAGTTTACCAATCTTGAACATTAATCCCTTCACTGGAACCATAGAATTTCAAAGGTTTCCTGTTTGATACCCTCAACTCAACCCTTTTTCCATTCTTAAACGGTCTACCTGGAGAAAAATTCGCTACGTCTCATTCAACACCAATACTCATGCTCAAGAACTTCATTCCTTGTGCAGTTTTCGTCAGGTAGGCATCTACACATTGTCTATACGTAAAACCACTCTAGGCATAGAACTAAGTGATAATCTTTTATAGTTTACCAAAAATGTGGGTTTCTCCCTTGCCTATGAATATCTTATTTCATAGGACTCCCTCGCCTTTCCACTCCTTACGGTGGAGGTAGTTCTCCCAGATATACATATAGTGAGACCGTTTTCTTTTTCAAATGGATTTCAGCTCGCTACACTTTTTCACTTATTTTCTGACGGCCCCGCAAGCATATATTCAATATGTTTATTTATACATCCATTTTATTTAAGACGACTTTGAACTCACACTAACCAGGGCGCCCATACACCCTATGTCCCATGCTTAACCGCACAAAATCTACCTTAATTAACTAGGGTGCCCATACACCTTGTCCCCGTGCTCATCCGCACGAAAGTTACCCGACTATGCTAGCCGTAAGCCGTAGTATAACTTCCAACCCGTAGTCATATCACATACATGAATAATAACCGGGGCACCCAACCTATGTACTAACGACCAACCATCTGTCCACTTCCAACGTTGCACTAAGTTTCATGCGTGGGCCATCTCGCAAAGTGAAATCCAAATAAGGACCCCCCCGATACACTACTATCTAACATTGTCGGTCGTTGGGATCTGTTAGACCCTCATTCCATAGTACGTACCCCCAAATACTTGTCTCTTAACAAAAAAGCATATACGCATACTATTATGCTGCAAAAGACAACATAAAATATTGCGCCCTTACTATCACTAGTTCTTGCGCAAAATAGATCCTGAGCTATCTCTCCTCGCTCGAAAAATAATTCTAACCTCTCTAAATCGCTTAAGTATACATCCCTTCTTATCGAGAAAAATATAATAATACAAGACATTCTTATTGTAAGGACATAAATTTTCAATCGAGTCCCTGTATTGTTTTGACTTAATTCCGTGAACAAAACTGTGTTCGTAATATGTCATAGGGAGAATTTTATTTTGTCACAATCCCACTTGGTCTACGACGTATTGAAGAAATTGAAGAAGTTGCGGCAAATCTTCAAAGAAATAATCATGCCGATGTTTATTTGGTGCAAGTTTACTCGTCTTCCAAGTTATTTTCATTCCGAGATCACTCAGGTATGAATGAGTATAATTAATGGGGCTCAGAATTATTTTATAAAAGATAAGGATGTAATTTTTATATAGAAAAATGATTTTAAATGTTCTGAAAGTGCTTTAATGGTTTAAACTTCATTTTATGATGATAAGCTCGAAATAGAGTTTGACTAATTTGAATCTCTTTATTAAGAGACGTTTTTATCCGAAAGTCAAACTTTCGCAATGTTGCTCGAATGAGATACGATGTCACGCGAACGACATGCTTAAGTCGTTCGAATGACACATTTTTTGAGGCGGCATTTAAATCCTATTTAAACAGTGTTTGCATCATAATTTTGTGGGTGTGCCTTTTTGAAAAAGCTTTACAAACCAGAACGTTGTTTGCACATGTTTTCTAAGGTTTACAAAGCATAAACACATCCTTAGAGTTTGCAAAGATCCGAGTTATCATTCTTATATGTTTACGTGATCTTGCTGTACCAAAGTTGTTTGTTCTACACATCGAACACAAAGGGTTTTGCGGTGAAGAAGTGACGGACATTGTGTTCGACATCGTAGACGTATCAAAGCCATATCGGTGGACACCGAGACATACGTGGACACGTGTGTTGTGGACAGAGATCGTGGAAGATGAAATTTCTGCGTGGGCACTATTGAAGAATGGTTGAAGATCAGAGGGAGCATCAAGACCCGTGGGGATCGAGTCTTAGTGTAAGGCTAATCTGTCTTTGTAAAACCATTATTCATAGTGATTGTCTGCCTTGAGCCGTCCGAGGTTGTTTTCCCGTTTTGAGTTTTTTTCCTCGTACATCCGGCGTTGTGAGTATTCTTTACTTTACTTTACTTTCTTTAATCACTAGATGCATTTTTAGTATTACTCAAGATAAAATTGGTTTAAAGTGAGAATTGGGATTTCACAACTTGGTTTGGTGCATAATTAAAAGTTGGATCTTTTTCGAAGAAAAATTGGTTTTGTTGAAAACACACATATAGGGCCACTCACACAATTCACAAATTAGTATCAGAGCTAGAAAACATTTTTATTTGTTTTGTGATCCCGTGTGCTTTCAAAGATGGATTCTGGATATAATGAATTTTCTCAAACTCCTATTTTTGATGGCCCTAATTACACTTATTGGAAGATGAGAATGAGATGTACTTTAAAATCTATTGATGAGCGTGTTTGGCTTGCAGTTGAGAAAGGTTGGACACCCCCTGTCACTATTATAGGTGAGGTCACTAGTTTAAAGCCTGTTGAGTCTTGGACCGAAACTGAACAAAGACTTGCACAATATAATTATAAGGGTCTGCAGGTTATGGCTTCACATGTCACACTCGAAGAATATAACATAATTATGACTTGTGAAACATCAAAAGAGGCTTGGGATATTTTGGCACTCACTCACGAGGGCACTAGCACGGTTAGGGCGTCAAAACTTCAAAATCTCACTACACAGTATTAGACCATTAGAATGTTAGAGAGTGTGACCTTTGATGAGTTTTATGCTAGGTTGTCCAATATTGTCAACTCATTGTTTAACCTAGGTGAGAAAATTCCCGACAACCTGTCATTAAAAAAATCCTTAGGTCGTTGCCTAGTAGGTTTGATGCGGAAGTGACCATTTTAAACTCCTTGGGTAGGTTAGAGTCAACGAAACTAGAAGAGATTGTAGGTGACTTACAAACCTATGAAATCGACATGATTACCTCCAAGAAAGTGCCTAAGAAAGAAAAGGGTATTGCTTTGAAAACCCGGAAGGAGGAAATTACAGTTTCGGATTCCAATTCCAATTCCGATTTTAAGGATGTTGCTTTGTTGGAAAAGAAATTTAAAAAATTTATTAAGTTTCAAAAGAAATCGAAAGATGCCAAGAAATTTGAAAAATTCAATAACAACAAAGTAGATCCCACCTCTAAGGATAAGTTTGAAAAGCCTAAGAGAGATGAGTCGGATAAGTGTTTTGGGTGTGAAGGGTACGGTCACAAAGTTAAGGAGTGTCCCACTAGACTTAAAAAAGAGGGCAAGCAATCCTTTGTCTATAATGCCACCTTAAGTGATAGTGAACCGGAAGAGGGAGAGAGTTCCCCCATTGAGCGTAACTTTGTTGTGTTTATGGCATGTCATGTGAGCGACGAAGATACAACTCATGTGAATGACACTTCCGAGGAGGTTTTGAGTGAATCCCATGTTAGTGAGGGTGAAGAGAGTGATGAGGAGGAGATTGATGTGAAAGAATTGCAAAATGCGTTTACTGAGTTGTATGCCGAAACGGTGAAGGTGAAAAAGGCTAACTCAAAATTGCAATCTAAGTTGAATGAACGTTCCATAGAAAATAATGATAGTTTGATTGAGGATCTTAGGGCACGATAGAAGAATTTTAGGGAGAAACTAGAGTTTGTGGAGAAAGAGAGAGATAATCTCCGTGGTTTGATGGAGTCCTTGAAAAAAGAGATTTTAGAATTTGAGGAGACTAGGCTTTTACTCGAGTCTAGAATTATTGAGTTGGAGGAAAGATTGAAAGACTCGTCTAGAGTGAAATTTGATTTGGAGGCTAGGTCGGAGAAGTTAGATAAGATCCTAGGCACCGTCCAAATTAAGGGAGATAGGGCAGGTATAGGTTTTGGTGAGAGAGTTGGTCCCATTCCCCCCGCACGTGTGAGAAACATTAGGATGGTTAGAAAAGGTCCACATAAAGGTAATCATTCCCACCACCGCTATAATTGCACATTTTGTGGTAGGAAAGGTCACCTTAGGAGTTATTGTTACGACCTTAGATAAGCTCCTAGAAAGTTTAGGAATAAAGTTTCCCCGGTTCCCCACCCCCTCATGCATCGTTTTACACCTACTTGGGTTAGGAAATCGGATTTAGTGGCTTTAGGAATTAAACTTCATGATTCTCGTTTGGGTTCACTTGATTCTTCCCATGCTAAATCTAAAGGATGATAGTGTTGCCATGTTTGTCATATGCTAGTTTGCTTCATGATATATTCATTGCTAGTATTATGACATATGTATCATTTTGTATTATAATTTTCATTTGTTTGAGTCTTATTTAAAAAATACAAAAAGATTTTGTTTTTGAGAAAACTTTTGAAAATCCAAAAAGATTTTGCTTTTCTTTGAGTCAAAATATGTTTGAAAAGCCAAAAATATTTTTGTTTTTGAGTTTACATGTTTGATGTGGCATATTGGTGTGCTTGGACCCCCCATCGTTTCATTATCCATATGGCTAGGACATTTGGTCATTATTATCGATGCTTAGAATGATCTTAACCATTGTTTATATGGGGTTATTTTGAAGTATTCGACTTTGTATATATGCCAACATTGCACACATGCACGAGTTTATATGGATGTTTAACTTATCTTGCATATTTGAATTTGGTGAGGCATTCTTATCTCAATCTTGTCATCTATGCGTAAGTAATCTTAAGGAGAAGTGTGCATGTAATAACCGTTTACCGTGAGGATTTTATATTTAAAAAAATTGATGAGTGATTCACGGGAAAGGGCTGCGAGAGTTCAAAATTAACTCGTCGTGAAAGCCACCGTTTAAAAAGAGCCCAAAAAGAAAAAGCAAGATGCTAAGAAAAGGGCCAATAAGATTTTCTCTAAGTTGAGAATGCTAGTAACCTCAAAAGAACTTGAAAAAGTATGTATATATGAGGATGTTTGGTTGGAGAAAATTTGAAACGGGTTTGCACATCTAATCCTAATGTTGAAACATTGCAATTTGACGCTATTGTTTGTAGAATCGTCAAAATTCTGGATTTGTGTGCATGTAGTATGTTTCGTTCATTAAGCTCACACTTTTATTGTCATATGGCTATGATAAAGTTTGATGATTTATCGCTATCAATTAGAGCTTCTTGATCATTTCGATGTGTTGGAATTATGACTCACTTGTTGTAGTTTCATGCCCATTCATTCCATGTTCATGTTTGAGCACATCGGTACTATGTTTGCATGTAACTAGCATTTTTAGTTTTAATTAGTTTTTGCGTTTTGTGCGAAAAGCTTACTGTTTTAGCACTGTTTGCTTCTGTCAGTCCTTTCCTGGATTTTTTTTTGTGGAAATTTTTTCACTGGGCAATACTTTATAATATTTCTAGGAAACTGGGAAATTTTGGCAGGTTGCGCGAATTCTTTCAAATGACATATCATCTCGCGCGAACAACTTCTGTACTTCATTCGAGCGACTTCCTCATCTCATTTGAGCGAAGTCCCTGGCTCGTTCGAACGACAGGGTGAAAAATGTCTTCTAATTGGTTTGCAGTCTTCTGGCTTAATTTGATATATTTTTGGTGCTGCAGGAAGCATTTTTTGGATTAATTGGTTTATATGCAGGTTCTTTTATGTTCCAAATTGGTATCTTGCATATATGTTTGTTTATCACACTTGATTTGACTGGTATACTCTTTGTGTGATTCATTGGTTTACTAGCTACTATTTTGGCATTACATGATCTTGTTTAGCTGGTTTTCTCATGTTTATCTATTGATTTTCATTTTTCAAGATTGGTATCAACTTGATTCTATTTGGTATCATATTCTCATGCTAGATATTTCATATTGGTTTATCTTTTCACCGGATTGTCTATTCGAGACAAAAAGGGGGAGAGATGTATGTGATGTAGGGGGAGATTTGTTGAGTGCTACTTTATGTTTCAAATTGGTATCAAATAATTACTCGCATGTTTTCAAATGATATGCTCTTATTGAATATATAAATTGGTTTCATTTGTTCCTCCATACTTCACTTGGTATTTGTTTGTCTGTTTCATGTGTGTAGGTATGCTTTAGCGATTTGAGATTTCAAGTCTACATCACATTCAGACAGTTCATGGTTGCCGGTGCTACATATATTAGTTCATGTCCTGTATTTTTTATTTTGGGTTTATGGGATGGGATTTAGGCGTCATACAGCTTGACGGCCCGGTTAGGCATTTCACTGTTTTAGTTTTGTCTCGAAATAGTCAAAGGGGGAGATTTGTAAGGACATAAATTTCCAATTGAGACCCTGTATTGTTTTGACTTAATTCCTTGAACAAAATTGTGTTTGTAATATGTCATAGGGAGAATTTTATTTTGTCACGATCCCACTTGGTCTATGATGTATTGAAGAAATTGAAGACGTTGCGGAAAAGCTTCAAAGAAATAATCATTGAGATATTTATTTGGTGCAAGTTTACTCATCTTCAAAGTTATTTTCATTCCGAGATCACTCAGGTATGAATGCGTATAATTAATGGTGCTCGAAATTATTTTATAAAAGATAAGTATGTAATTTTTATATAGAAAAATGATCTTAAATGTTTTAAAAGTGTTTTAATGGTTTAAACTTCGTTTTATGATGATAAGCTCGAAATAGAGTTTGACTAATTTGAATCTCTTTGTTAAGAGACGTTTTTATCCGAAAGTTAAAGAAAGTCAAACTTTCGCAATGTCACTCGAACGACATTGGATCTCGTTCGAACGAGATACGATATCGTGCGAATGACATGCTTAAGTCGTTCGAACGACACATTTTTCGAGGCAGCGTTTAAATCCTATTTAAACAGTGTTTGCATCATAATTTCGTGGGTGTGCTTTCTGAAAAAGTTTTGCAAACCAGAACCTTATTTACACATGTTTTCTAAGGTTTACAAAGCATAAACACATCCTTAAAGTTTGCAAAGATCCGAGTTATCATTCTTATATATTTCCGTGATCTTGCTACACCAAAGTTTTTGGTTCTACACATTGAACACAAAGGGTTTTGTGGTGAAGAAGCGACGAACATCGTGCTCGGCATCGTAGACGTATCAAAGCCATATCGGTGGACACCGAGACATACGTGGACGCGTGTGTTGTTGACAGAGAATGTGGAAGACGGAATTTCTGCATGGGCGCTATTGAAGAATGGTTGAAGATCAGAAGGAGCGTCAAGACCCGTGGGGATCGAGTCTTAGTGTAAGGCTAATCTGTCTTTGTAAAACCATTATTCATTGTGATTGACTGGCTTGGGCCGTCCGAGGTTTTTTTCTCGTTTTGAGTTTTTTCCTCGTACATCCGGCATTGTGAGTATTCTTTACTTTACTTTACTTGCTTTAATCATTAGATGCATGTTTAGGATTAATCAAGATAAAATTAGTTTAAAGTGAGAATTGGGATTTCACAACTTGGTTTGGTGCATAATTAAAAGTTGGATCTTTTTCGAAGAAAAATTGGTTTTGCTGAAAACACACATATCGGGCCACTCACACACTTCACACTTATATGTCTATCGTACCACACAATACAAGCTACACACACACACACACACACACACACACACACATATATATAGGCTAGTCTCCCTCGCAGGTGACACCTACCAGGAGTCATTCATAACCTGGTGTAACGAACCCCAAAACTTACAATCACTGTTCGTAATAGTTCACACCCATTGCTAGCCAATCCATACCCAGGAAATATCACGCTTCCATAACACTCCTCAAAATGAGTAAATCTCATAAAATATACCCTCTCAGTTTTCACACCTGCTCCCCTGCATATAAGACCAAAGAGAGACCCGTTACCCCGTGGTAACCATATATTTAATAGTAACACTACTATACACCCACCAAACTCGTACCCCACGCGAATATAGTGCTAACAAGAATATTGTGTTCACTCGTGTCACGAAATTCACCCCATCTATGCAAGAATAAAACTCATAATTCCACTCGCCTATCCACCGGCGACCCAAATGGTTCCTGGACATAATATTCCCATCCGACCGAATCAAAATTTTGTAATTGTTGTCCCTAATAGGCATTCCACTTCTATCCCCTATCTCACTGTGGACATAATCAATTGTTGTGGTTCTACTTCCACACATAAGACACCTCTTTGTGTAAATCCCCTACCTCAAGACCAAATGGTAATGTTGGGATTGTCCTTCTTGCGTACTTGGTAGTCTTCACCCTAAGTGCTACCCCCATTGTCCTTTAGACTTCCCTATCCATATGGGACTTGTTATTAGCCCTGATGACCCGGATCAAATCCACCGTCAATAGGTAGAAATGTGCTTAATTTAAAACGTCAAGATGGGTCCCTTACTAGGTTTACCCTTCCGTCGTGCTTCACTGGCACCATTAAATCTCATTTCGTTCTTAGGTTAAACTCTCTAACCTTATTGGCTCTTGCATCTTAAATGCATTAATGTAAGCTGGCAAACAAAAGATATTGACGACCTCAACACTAGTCATCCTAGTCAGATTTCTCATCCATTATTGTGTATTCTCACACGTTTCATTTTCCATCTGCGAGTTTCTTTATCGTTCTTCTTATCCCCTTCGTCGGTTATAGAGTTCTCTTATACAATTAATAGTCTCTCTCACGACCAGTTACAATCTTACCCATTTCATAAACACTGAAATTTCACTCGCATCCTTATTTGAATAGCGGATGGACGATTTTATTGTCACACCGTACCCAAAATTTCTCATTTGAGTCCATATATTCTCCTTCATACGTGGTGATTAACTCTCCTACCACTGCAACACCACCCCACTGGGTCAAAAATTTCATTCAAAATTTAGTCTTGGGTGCCACCGCACACCATCCTACACAATTGTCTTTGGGTTATTTCCTCCCATTGACTTATTGCGATACTCTTATTCTGAATCCTTATAGATAGCCCTTCCAAAAAGGGGTCCTTCCATACTTTGCCCACCTTTTGTTGACTACGCTGGGTGAGACTGAAATTGTACCACCATTATCTACAACAGTGGTTTGGGAGACTATGGCTCCTGGGTGATTATTCTATCCCCACTGGCTGAGCCTCTCCTCCTTCAATTCTCCTATGGTCCTCGTTAGTTGCCCCAAAGAATGTTCGGTACACAAAGCCCAACTGAACTCGGGTATGAATCACCTCACTATAGTTGATAGCAGGAGAACGTAACTCGCATACATAGAGGAATACAACAATCCTATCATAAGGATCTACATCAAAGAATGCTAAGCTGAAAAGTGAAAAGCCTCATAGATCCTAAGGACACTAGAACCTGATGCTCTGATACCATCTGTGACACCCTGCCTAATTAAACCCGAGTGACTAGTCCTAAATTAAATTAGAACAGGTTTCTCAGTTGGTTCATTCTTAGCATCACTCCCGAAAATTTTTAATTACTAACCACCTAAGTGAAATTAGACTGGTGCCAAGTTTTATCTTTCATTAATTCAATGAAATACTCATGCGGAAATAAATCATTAACAATCACAAGCTAACTGAATCCAACCATCACATATAAATAGAAACCGTCCGAATAAACCATCGGCTAAAATCAAACACATTTGTAAATACAAATAATAATGGATCTCAAGTAATTGAAATAAATACTAAATAAAATCGTGAGCAACATGCTCAAATATCTGATAGAAAATCCCTACACTAGGAATAAAAGGGATATAGGCGTCTATCCAAATTTTGCAACATCCACATATGCTGCAGCAATGAATCCCTAGAATGAATCAAGCCTGGCATCCCTATTGTTGGACACCTAAAAGGTTTTGAAAAGATTTTATAGCAAGGGTTAGAACCCAAAACATTTTGAAAACATTTAGCAAATGACTAACTTGCAGTAATAAAATATGCATGAATGCTCTTCATATTTTAGTTAGTGTCGCACTCCCTTGAGGACAGACTCACCCCTTACTAATGTGAACACCTAATGCCTTATTTATATCCCACCTAGTCCTCTACCCCGAAACTAAATACATGATATAACTCTTATCAATCGCCCTACTCAATCCCGAGTATTTTAACGCATGATTTATAAGTTATTTGCCACCTTAACTTAGTAATTCATATTTTCTTAAAAGTCATATAACATTCACTAGTTATATATATAATACAATTTTCTCCATGTATTTAAATTACCCATATATAATTATTACCCCATTATATACGTAAAGTTATCTTACAACAATCACACGCATGTTGAATATGAATATACCCCATATATAATTACTTACAATTCACTATAAGTATTTGATGACCCGTATATAACAATCTATCCCATTATATATGTAGGGCCATATTACAACATTCACACATATGTTGAATATAAATATAACCCATCCTCCCGAGAAATAACTCACCGAATGTATTCTCTATAGTGCTATCACACTAGGTGTACTCGCATAACCTAGTTACCCCAATTCAAAACCTCTCATTAACTTGACCAAAAATATAAAAATACTTGAGGCGGTCATATTCCTTCCCTGAAAGTGAGATAAGCCCCTCACCCATATAATGGACACTATGACACGGGTATATACTCGCCCTACTCATCAAGCTAGGGGATTCACCCACATCGCGCAACCTCCTCCGATAGCACTAGAGTATATATATTAATAATATCTAATCACTGATATTTATATGCACACACCATATATATACTATTGCACACCGTATATATATAAATATAAAATATCCCGGCTTTACTGTGTATTGAGTCCGTACACTATTCTATACTTAGTATCCCAAGTTTATGGTCCAACTCTGATTATTAATTAATTTTCACATTAATTAATTAAATTATAATATATGTCACCCAACCAATATATTCGGACTCGCTCTCGTGGCTCGAGAAGAAAATGATACCCTAGTCTCATTCCCGACTCCGAATTAATTAGTTCTCATCCATAATTAATTTAAGTGAGTAGTGTTTCCCTACTACTATACCCGAACTTGTTTACCCAATCTGTAATTTTGTTTCTCAGAATTTATGTTCAAAATTCATACTTAAATGTCGCACTTAATTTTCCACCACCCCTCCCAATTATTATTCCCTTATAATTGTGAGGATGTTAACTTCCCTAATTAATTTATCCTTTTATTCGGTAGGGTAGCATTTAAACTAAAAATCCTCACCTAAAATCCAAAGGCTGAACTGTCAGAAAAACTAAAGGGTCGATCGATCAACTTTCAACTATCGATCGAACATGTATATGTCTTCTCCTGCTTGTTGTTTCTGCCATTAACGGGTTTCTCTACTCTCCAACTTCTCCCCTGGTATAATCTAAACATGATTACCATCAGGACTACATAAGAACATGATCTATGGTCTCCTACAAATCTTCAAACTCAATTTAAATCATATGAATGTCTACTTTTCCGATTTGGGGGATTTTTTGGGTTTTCACTCATTAAGACCCAACATCATCTAATCACCACAAATTCCTTCATAATTAAATGGTTTTCACATCTAAACCAATTATCATCTCAACAGCATATATCACAATTGCTTTTCATATTAAATTCCATTCAATTGGTTGATTTATAAAACCCCCATTTTTTGTAACCATTATACCCAAAAAGAATTTATGATTCTACATCACAAATATATGAATTGAATAACATCAATTATTATCACAGCAAGATAATCACTTGCGTTATGGATTCATAAGGTCTGATCCATGTGTGTGATTCACAAGGTTGATGATGAAGCCAATAGGTTCTTTACCTTGTCACCAAAAGACTCCAATTTTTGTAGCGAAACCACTCCCTATATCTTCTTCTCTAAACCCTAGGTTCTCCCTTGTGTTTTCTGTCGTTTTACTTTTCTCCCAAATGGGTATTAATTCTAAATACCGTTTTTATCCTAATGGGCCAAGCCCGAGTGACCCAAATAGCCCCATGTGGGCCCAATTATGCCTAAAAATTCCCCGTGACCCATTTACTATCCCCGGGTACACTTTCCCGACTATCTCGTCCAATTCGGACTCAACCGTGCACTCAAAATCGACATCCAAAATAATTTATAAAAATCCTTATCTCACACCCAAATTAGTCTATACCGACTTCCGGCTGAGATAAATAAATTTCACGTCACTAATACACGTTATGACGTAAATAAATTATTACTATTCATTTAGTATTTAAATTTCCCTAAATATTAACCATTCACTCTCCGATTAATTTTTTAATTTATTATTACCATAATTAGTTCAATTAAATTATGACACACAAGTAGTTTAAAATTCCCTAATTAATTAAATATTACATTAACATAAATATGGGGTGTTACATAAGGCTTTAGAGCCAGGTCAGTTGGAGGCTCTTCGAGGTTGAGTGCTGCGAGCTACTTGTTTGTGAAGAGCCTTCGAGGTGGGTCTTGCGAGCTACTTGCATGGAGAATCTTTGAAGTGCATTTGTGGGGCATGTTTCTCTGTAATTAATCAATTCACCTGGTTAAGTTAATCATCCATGTGGGGGAACACCCCTCCACATTTTCCCCCTCATAGAGATATTTATTTGTTGCCTAAAGAAATATCTGTACGAACCTTTCGCTTATCTATGATTTTCCCACTTAGGTATAATGAAGAGATTTGTACAAATTTCCCCCAAATCTATCCGTTCCCTAAGGTAGACAAGACCCCTAGGCATGCCTCATTAAATGCAGTTGTTGTTTGTGTTTCAGTGCGTCATACATGGCAGTGCCAGAGCGGGCGCGTGGAGAAGACGTGACCATTCGATGCATCGTTCCTCGAATCATCATCATAGCGACCTTTAATCTTATATGACCACGTATGTTTGGCCAATACACCAGCCACATAATCCTGAAATGCCATCATTACACTTTTCCAAACGTCACTTTTGTTGCCATCTTTTGGAATTTGTGTTGACCCTATAAAAGGGGACACACTTCTATTTAGGACTCACCTTTTTGTTTAAATTTTTGAGTTCAAACTTTTATGTGAGAGTTTGGCGAAGACAACCTCCCCTTCTTTAATCTTTTTCAATTATCTGTCATTATCTTTTCTTTCGTCTGCTATGGCACTGGTAGAGAAAAATCTTTCTGTCAGGGGCACCTCTCCTACCACCCAGGCACGCCAGGATCAGTGGGCACTATACCGTCGTGCCCTTACTTTAGAGAGGTCGATCATTTATGGGTGATGATCGAACGGTTTCCTAGTGCTTTAGTGTCAACTGAGGAGCCAAACTTTTTAATGGACAAAGGTGAAGATGATGAAGACTTTGCTTATATCCCCATCGCTACTGTCACCCATTTCCGTATAGAGCACATCAATGTCCCCTACTCCAAGATGGAATTTGAGGCATCCTCTGGCTCTAGTGAAGGGTTGGTCCCTTGGACGGAGTATATCCATGCGAAATACTCGGTTCAACTGGCCCTCGTAGGTTTGTCTTGCTTCATGTGGTTGGGTGACCTTACCTTGTCCCAAAATAACACTTCTTTATAACTGTTGGTGTTTTGGTGGAGCCATAGGTCACACACCCTCATGGATACTTGGGGAGAGTTTACTTTTACCCTCCAGGATGTGTGTAAACTATTAGGACATGAAGTTGCTGGATTCGACACCTTCTTCGAGGAGGCTATTTATGGTGAAGAGAAAACTATGGGGAAAGAGTTAGAGGATGTTATGAAGGATTATATGGTCACTTACAACAAGTGAACCTACTCTGAGGTCCTCCACTACTTTTACTTCATTGAAGAGAAGGCTGTCATTAGAGCCCATGAGGCTGCTAAGGAGAACCCTTGAGGAAAAGAAGTCTTTGAGCAGACTCCAACTGGGAAAGGCTACGAGTCCAAAATTGAGCCAACGGGGTACATATGGGTGATGTTATTGAAGGTATAACTTCCAGGTATGCCCCACGATTTCCCTTGCAAGGACTTAATCAATCTGGTCGTTCGAATGGCCTGCGGTGTAAAGATCCCTCTCGCAACCATTGTTCATGGGTCTCTATACACTTGATTAGATCATGTGTCTACAGACTCTACTCCAAGAGTTGGTAGGTTCGATGTGTCTAACTATGCCAGTAATATTCTTTTGACTACATTCCTTTCTGCCCATTTCAAGGATTATGCCCCCGCTGACCACTTTCCCAATTCACAGGATGTGAGAGTTCCCCGTATTTGCTGTTATAAAAATAAGAGTGTGAAGAAACCTCTTTTAACTCTGATTGACTGAGTTGAGCGATTCAATCCTCACCCTTATATTGGGGTAAGCCAGTTTTTTACCAATAATTTCTTTAGTGAAGAGGAGTGCCCCATTGCTCCTATCGAAAAAGCCCTTTCCAGAAATTTCCCCGAGCATAGTGTCCCCCTGTTGTTGATCCCTTCTTTTTTGCCTCATATATCGAGTGGTCATCATTTTACTCTATTTATAGCCCCTACAGGGTAGCCATGCAGTTTGTCTATGATCAAGGCCCCCCCCCCCCCCTGTTAAGTCATTTTACCCGAGAGAAGCCTACTAACCTCTCGTTTACTTGTTCGAATTTCCTTATGTATTCTGTTGCCTGTTTATGTTCCCATTATCCTGCTAACCCCGTAATCCCGAGCAAGAGAGCTCCAGGAGGGAGATTAGAGCTGTATATCAATGTATTCTGGCAGAACCAATTGGTTCGTTTCCAAACTAACCTTCTTGAGGAATCCCGCTATCCCGAAGTTGAGAGGTTTCCACCCACTGAGTTGGGTTTGAGAAAATGCACCACCCAATCATCTATTTTTCCCCTCTGTATAGCCAATACCACTGCTCCCCCTGAGTTACCTCCTCTAGCGCCTGTGGATCAGGCAGTTGTAAAGAGAAAGAGGGCCACTCAATCCTCCATTATTTCGACTGATGTTTCCCCTGATCCTTCGAGGCCGGTTGGAAGGACCCAGTCTCCTCGTGCTACTTCAACTGGTGCAGCAATTAGGGCCACTCGGAAGGCACCCTTGAAGAAGCTTAAACCCACTCCACAGCCTCCGTTAGTCTCTTCTCCTGACCCAAAGATTTCCAAGGCGGTGAGCCAGATAGTGGATCGTCTTCGCCAGACTTGGGAACATTTTAGCGAAGAAAATTGGGCTTTCATGTCAACCGAGATGTCTACTCGTGGGTTTTCTTATGACCCCCAATCTTCTTTGGGTAGTAAAAAGAGGAAAGCAATTAGCCCCCTCAAGCTTGTAATGGAGGAGCCAAGCGGGGTCCAGTGAGGAGGAGATTGCTGAGGAGCATTTATCTGGTGGGGATATTGGTGAAGGTGATGATGATGATGAGTAAGAAGACGGCCTTGGTACGTAGGCATAGGTTGAGGTTAATGGTTTCTTCCTCAAAACCTGCCTTGCCTCCCCCCCCCCCCCAAGATTATAAAATCGTTGAGGATGTGATGGAGGAAGAGGTAAGTCTCTTACATCTCTTACCCTAAGTGACCTCCTTTTATTCATTCTTTCTCATGTTGATGTCCTAAGTTTATTATAATTTGCTCTTTTTCTTCTTTCAGGTTAGTGTGCAGGTAGATGCACTTGGTGGTGTTGAGGAAAATCTACCTCTCGAAGCAGCTGCCCCTACTGTTTCTCAGGTAGTCACCTATTTCCCCTAGGGGCAGACCCTTCTTTTTTGCGCGAACCGGCTGGCCTTGAGAGGGGTGTGCCTTCGACGAAAGTTGTTGAAGCCGTGCATGTACCTATTGTTTTTATGACTTCGATGCCTTTGGTAAGCCTTTATTTTCTGCACTTATCTCCCCATTTTACTACTCCCTCGGTTGTTCTGATTCAATTTCTACTTTTCTTTCCTTCTTTAGGCTCCCACACCTATTTTGACTGTCCCCGTAGCGCCTCCACCTTCGAATGATTAACTGGTTGTTACTTTATTCGGGCCTTTGATTTCAAACCCAGAAGGAGTTAATCCAACTGCAGTTGCCCAAGGAGAGTGTGAACAAGAACATATTGTTAAGACGGTGGAGGATAGGCAGGAGCAGGTAGCTGAGGTTGGGGAAAATGTGATTGCCCCTCAAAGTCATCCCCCATTAGTGCACCCTGAGGTGATTGAGGAGGAGGACGTGGTTCAGATGTCCACTCACGAGTTTGTAGAGGAGAGACAAGCTGAGGTATTTACACTCTTCTATCTATCATCTATATGTAGATCTATGATCTTTAAGATTAAAAATTCCCATAATCGCAGGTCAAGCGGGCCTAGGAATGTAGGACTTTATATTTCATAAATCTCCCATAACCGAGGGTCAGGCGGGCCCAGGAATTTAGGACTTTATATTTCAGAAATCTCCCATAATCAAGGTTCAGGTGAGCCTAGTCTTATAGGCATAAATATCCCATAATCGAGGGTCAAGAGGGTCTAGTCTTATCGGCATAAATCTCCCATAATTGAGGGTGAGGCGAGCCTAGTCTTATAGGCATAAATCTCAAAGGTAGAATTATATATGTTTCCATGCTTTCCTTTGTCTTGATTGCTGACTTTAACTATTTGATGTATTTCAGGCGGAGGTCGATCAGCTAGCAACTCATAGGCTCAAAGTGGAGCCTGTTATTAAGGAGTCAGTTCAAGCACCAATAACAACTTTATGTACAGCTACTTCTTTGGGCGGGTCCCGTGTACTTGGTGATATTTCTGCACCCCGTGTTCCTCATATGCAAGCAAACGATAATGCTTCGCATACCCGACAACCATCTACCAGTGATAGCATTTTCAGTATTCATCCACCTGAGGCATCCCCTGATGTGGTTGTGGGGTAAACTTCGGCCATCTTCCCTTCTGTTGTGACTGAGGGTCCCCGTTTATTGATCGAGCAATTTCTAACTCGCTTTCCCTCGACCTTTATTATTTGTTGTCTACATCCACTTCTTGGGATGATGGCTGGCCGATTATTTGGGCTCGCGATGGTATTATAGAACATCCTCATCACCCTTCTTATGTGTCTTAGCCCTGACACCGTTAAAAATTTATTGGGTAGGGTTAATGCATTAACCAATGATGGTCTTTCCCTGACCTGTCTAGTGTATTTGCTGAGGAGTTTCAAAAAGAGCTTCCCAGCGTATATATTTGCCTCCATAATTCCCATCGCGATTAGGTGGTTGTCTCCGAAGAACTTGTGGGTCTGGAATCCTAGTTGTTGAGACTGATCAAGCAGTGCAAGAGGCTCGTGAGTCTATTTCTCGTGCAAAGTTAGAGTTGGTTGAAAAATTACAGGAGTTAGAAACCATCTACCAGGATCAAGAAAGTCGTCAGAATAATCTAGGTGACCTTGCTGCAGAGCAGAGCCAACTTGATCAAAATTTTCCCCCGCATCACCACCGGATGTTTAATTCAGAGAATCTTCTCTTTATTATGGACGACCCCTAGCTTCATTATCCGATGTTTCTTTTTTTCGTCTTGCCCTTTTCTATGAACTTTTGATATTTTTTCTAACTTGGTTGTAACCACAAATGCTATCATTTATTTGAAATGATGAAACATTGGCAACATTGGTGCTTCCTTTCCTTTCTATTGTTTAATTGATTATTAGCCATGCTTACACATAAATGATAATTAGCTCAAGTATAATAAAGGGATCAATCAATGAATGTGTGAAAATAAAATATTGATCTAGAATATGCCTTCTGAATTTTACTTCTGACTAAAATAAATGGGCGAGCCCAATTGCTTTAAAACATACATCTATGGTTTAACATATAAAAGTAAGTCATTGAACATGACTGATAGGACATATATTAAGACGTAATAAATATTCAACCACTTATTGTTCAATTTGAAAGTCACATCATCTTCTAGCTTAAATATCTCGCAGTAGCCCGAATCATGGGTTGCTCGAACGATATAAGGACCTTCCCAGTTTGCTTTGAACATTGGTAGCGACAAACCTTTTATGTGTCTCATGCATTCTTTTAGAACCAAGTCTCCTTTTTTTTAACTTCCTTGGACTTACCAATTGGTCATAAAATCTGGCTAACTACTTCCTATATATCTCGAAATGTCTTGCGACGTTATCCCTGTGTTCTTCCAAGGCTTCGAGTTGTACATGGCGACTGTGAGGGAGCATAGCACTTTGTAGGTTATAACGAGCTGAAGGTACCTTGAGTTTAACTAGCAGCACAGCTTCTGCCCCAAATACCAGGGAGAATGGTGTGTGCCCTATTGAATTTCTCTTCGTCATTCGATAGGCCCATAGAACTTCAGGGATCTTGTCACACCATGTGCCAGGGATGTCCTCTAGAATCTTTGCCAAAATATTTACCAGCATCTTATTAGTAGCTTCTTCTTGTCCGTTGCATTTTGGGTAGGCCACTGTTGACTTGTAATGAATGATGGAGTACTTTTCCATTAGCAAACACACTTCACTGTTCACAAAGGGAGTCCTATTTTTTGACATAAACACTTTCGGGATGCCAAAGCGACAAATAATGTATTCTTTCATAAATCAAGCTACTATCCCCACGGTGGCCTTCTTCAGCAGTATAGCCTCCGCCCATTTCGTGAAATATTATGTCGCTACTAAAATCCATATATTTCCCCGTGAATAAAGGTTGATGGCACCTATCAGATCGAATGCCCAAGTGTGGAATGGGAATGGTGTAGATAAAGAGTGTAGGTCCACTGAAGGAGCGTGGATCATATTCCTTTGTAACTGGCAGGCTTTGTACTTTTTAACAAAATCGGCTGAGTCTTTCTCCATCGAGGGCCAGTAATATCTCAAGGTCATTAGATGGTCATAAAGTTTGCCTCCCTTGATGTGACCTGGCTTATGAAATTACTTACATACCTCTTCAGTCTCTTCACCTCTTACGCACCTCAGGGGCCTGTCGTGATAGCCTCATCGATACAATCGCCCATCTTGCACGAAGTACCTCAGTGTTTGCCTCCTTATCTTCGTAACATCTTCTTTATTTGTTGGAACTACTCCATCTATCAAGAATTCCATGTAAGGCTGTCTCCAATCTTACATTTGGTCAATGAAGTTGCACGCTATCGCTTAATAGAAAAGACAGCACTCCAAGCACTCTCTTCGTATTACGGTGGCTTCTTGTCTCATCGAGGGCCAGTAGTACCCCACTCGTTGTATCCTTCTGTATAGTGGGATCTCGGTAGTCTCATAACTATTTTTATGTACTTCGATCAACCTTCTATTAGCCTCATTAGGGTCCACATACCTGGAAAGCCAACCCCCTTAGTTATTAAAATATAAGTTACTGCTGGAAATAAAGTATTATGATAATTTAGCCAAGCTAAGTGGTCCTTCCCCTCTCTCTAGTTGCTTTCTAATTTCACCTCTCCAGTCATCTTTATCTTCTGATGGCAGCATCTTTGATACCGTCAAGGGGTTAGTTCTCTTTGTGACTCAGATCACAGTTGATTCCCCATCAAAGATAATCTTTTGCGCGATAGTGATATAGTCATTCGCATGCCTTTTCATTATTCGGGGGTGCCTTTTTATCTTTACCGCCTCAAACTGGCCCAGCAATCATTGGATGATCGTGCGATAAGGCGCCAAACTCACGTGCTTCAATGCAAACTCCCTTGTCACTTGCTGAACCACCAAGATTGAATCCCTTTTGATTGTTATAACTTGGATCCCCCTCCTCAGTGCTTCGAGTAACCCAAGGACCAGTGCCTCGTACTCAGTTTCATTATTTGAGCACTCAAACTCCAATTTGAATGACATGCGAATCTCTACACTACCTCTTTGCAAAATGACTCTCGCTCCTCATTTCTTCTCAGTTGAGGATCCGTTGAACTCCATACTCCACTTGTCTAGGCTAGAGGCTACAAAATTGGCCTGGAGGTCATCACCCGGGAGCTCTTCGATAGGTGGCTCGAATATTCCCGAAGGAAAAATGGCCAACAGATCTGCATATTCTAGACTTTTGATGGCCCGAGGAACCACGCACTTCAGATTATGCCCTGAGAGGATTAGGAACCATCTAGCTACCTTACCCATTAATGTAGTTCTAGAAAGAAAAAACTTTATGGGGTAACATCTAGTTACAATATGAACTGTGAATGATAGCAAGTAGTGCCTATGTTTTTGCGCCATAAGTACAAGGGCTAAACAATGCCTCTCAATGCTAGTGTATCTGTCCTTGAGCCCATGTATAATTCTACTTAAATAATATACAGGTTTTTCAATCCCTTTTCTCTCTTGGGCTAACAAAGCCCCAATAGACCGTTCTATTGATGTGAGATATAAACGTAAAGGGGCACCTACCTTCGGGGGGGATCATCATTTGAGGGAAGGTAAGTAGTGCCTTCAACATGTCCATGGCCTCCTGTTGCACTATTTCCCATGTAAACTTCACGTCCTTCCTCAGCATCACCATCAAGGGATGCGTCACCTCAGCCCGCCTCGGGACGAACCGCCTCAAGTAGGATACCTTGCCAAGGAAACTCTTTAGCCCTTTCCCAGATATTAGTCTTGGCATATCAAGGATGGCTCGTCATTTATCCAAGTCCATTTATACCCCTTGGCAATTTACCATGAACCCTAAGAATTTCCCTCTCATTACCCTAAAGGCGCATTTGAGGGGGTTCATCTTTAGCTTATACTTCCTGCAGTGAGTGAATACCCTCCTTAAGTCGTCTAGGTGGGATTCTTCCTTCTTGAACTTAATCACCAAGTCATCGATATAATACTTCACAGTCTTATGGAAAAGTTTGTGGAATATAGCCATCGTTCTCTGATAGGTGGCTCATGCGTTCTTCAACCCGAAAGGCATGACCGTGTACATGAAATTGACCGAGGGTGTTTGAAAGGCAGTCTTCTCCGCATCAGCTGGATCCATTTTTATCTGATTATAGCCCACATACCCGTCCATGAAGCTGTACATCTCATGGCCCACTGTTGCATCGATCAAGATGTTAATGGGGGGCAGTGGGAATTTATCCTTTAGGCACGCACTGTTCAGATCTCTGAAATCTACACATGTCCTGATTTAGCTTTTGACTTTATTTCCCATAGGTATAATACTGGACAACCATATCGGATGTTGTATCGACACTTTAAACCCCTCCGTGAGTAACTTATGTACTTATTCCTTGATCTTCAAATCCAACTCTTCATTATTTGCTCGAGTGTCCTATTTCACTAGGATTGTTGAGGGCAAGACATTCAGTCTGTGGCAGCTTACCTCCGTGTCAACCCCCGACATCTCGGTGTACTTCCATGAAAATACATATTTGAACTCAATCAGGAGTTTGATTAACTCCTCTCGAAGGTCTCCCTCCAAGTCCTTCAAAATAAAAATGGGGTTCGGATTCCAATTCCTGGATCTGTGGCCTAGGGCTATCTTTCATACATTCCGTCTCTTCCTCCATTTCTTCTACAAACTCTTGGATCCCAAAGTTGTCAATTACTCGACATTACCCCTGGTTATCTACCAGGAATCATTCATACACCGGGTCAGCTTCATTATCCAGTCTCTCTACTGCCCGCTCACACCTTCATAATCTATAAATAATTCTGCCATTAGATAGAACAACCCGCTTTCACTATCGATTTGCATCTCTTTGTAAAGGTCTCTTTTTGCGATTCTCACCCATCTCTTTCACCATTCGTCTACTAAAAACTCTGTGTCTTCACTTGGTGCTCAATGGGATCAATTCACTGGGTCATCCGGTCACGAATTTTTCTTGATAAGCTGGGGAGCCTTACTGCCCCAAGATCACGTTCTTCTTCATAAGTCACAATCGTTCGAGCAGGTGCTCGCACCCTCTCTCGATTTTATGGGATCCTTATCCCCCCGGTACATCTTATCATCATCGTAGCTTCTTTCTCCCGATCGATATAGAAAGTTGCATCCACCATAAGGACTTCTTCAATCGCAAAATGTTTCTTGGTAGCTCGTATCACCACCTCCTTACCCTTTATGTTTGCCTTAGCGAATTGGTGATTCGTGGAGGGTACTAACCCATGGTTGTGCATCCATACCCTACCTACCAACAGCTGATAGGATGGCTCGCAATTCATGATGTGGAATTTAATACGAGAAGTTATATTCCACATCATAATGCCCACATTGATGTAGCCCACTGACTTAGAGGACTGATTGTCATAAATCGATATTGCTAACGAATGGGGCACTATTATCATCTCCGACAGCACGATGGCATAGAAGGATCCCCCCGAAATTATGTTTATGGAAGCCCCTCTATCCAATAATACTCGTGAGAAAACACAGTCATTCACCGATGCAGTAACATACAAAGGTCTATTGTGTGGATACCTGATCATCATGTCCACCTACGAAAATATGACCTTTGAGAGATATATACTCACCAATTGAGCCATAGGCCCCTTCCATTTCAAGTGTGGGGCCATATTTTTCTTCGCAATCTCCAGAATGGCCCTCGTAACTTCCAGTCGGGAATCTTCAGGAAGGCCAACCTGGTCAAAGAACCACTAAAACTTTGGCGAGCGAGCCAAAACTGCACACTCAATCTACAGATCTATCCGATCATCCTCAATCTCATAAACTTCTTCCACGTCTCTATATTCAGCCTCATCATATGTTATCACTTCGTTGACCTCCCCCAAAGAGCAGGCCCCCATCTGCCCGCTGAGCATCTCAATAGCATTGATTGCTTCTCCTTCTTGGTCTTCTCCGTCTTCAGCCCCATTATCTAAATGCATGTAAGCCAACTCGAAAGTGCATTCTTCAAAAGAATCCTTGAAGACACTACCCTGAATTCCCTCGGAGTAATTCCCTCCAAGCCATTGCTCCTTTATTGATCACTTGTCCTCCTCAGCGAAGGCGCTAGCCATGTGGGCCCCGTGAGGTGGTAAAGGGTTATTGTTTACATTAGTTTGCGGTAACTCAATAACTCCATTTTTAATGTGGTAGTCACTACACCAACACTGGCGATTGGTAACGGCCAAAATCCCTGACCAAAGTTGTGGGTCGCGGACTTGGGGCGTGACCATTTTTATGGGTCGCGGCCCAAGTCCGTGATAAAAAAATGGTCATGGATGAGATGGGTTACGGAAAATGGTTGCAGACTTGGGCTGTGACCCACGCCGGGACGGGTCACGACCCTCAATCGTGACCCACAACCATGAAAAATTGGTCGCGACCAAAGTCCGTGACAAAAAAAATTTTAAAAATTGGTTGCGGCCCTCAACCGTGACAAATTGGTCGCGGCCAAAGTCTGCAACCCACGACCGTGACAAACAAATTTAAAAAAAAAATGGTCGCGGCCCAAGTCCATGACCCACAACCGTGACAAAAAAATGGTTACGGACTTTGTCCGTGACCCATAACCGTGACCAAAAAAATAAAAACAAAATCGTCGCGGACTTTGTCCGTGACCATAACCGCGACCATTTTTATGCGTGACGAAAAAAATAAAAATGGTCATGGATAAAGTCCACGACCATATTTAACTATAATTTAAAAAAATGTATTTTTTTGGTCCAATCCTAAAATTGGGGGTCCTGTGAGTGCACCGTCGGTTGCTACGTGTAACGTTTGACGCGTACGAGGTGTTACAAATATTTATTATTGGCAAAACAATAAAAAAAATCACAAATTGCGAATTGAGAACGTTGTTAATAAACAAATATATATACAAACTTATAAATATTACACGTCTTAATAAATCACAGACCAAAAAAAAAATTGGGCAGAGTTTCCTCTACTTTCTTGACATTCCAAAACCTGTAAATGTAAAACCTACTTATTATAAAGCCTGCACGGCCATAAAATTCAACAATCAAATTATAAAATCCCGCACGGTCATACAACTAAACAATAAAAGCCTGCACGGCTGTAACAAAAAAAACAAAATCCTGAATGTCCACAACATAAAAACAATATTCATGTTGTAGACCATTGCCTCCTTCATTTGTTCCGCATGCAAAAATCCTACAAATAATAGGATACATAAAAAAAATATCAGTAACCAAGTAGTTTTACAAAAAAATCAATCACGCTGAAAAATTGCATATATGAGTTAAAATTATCAGTAACCAAGTAGAAATATAAAAATTACCGTCGTATTCTCAAACCGACAGTCCTTTGGCTGCGTGGTCAGTTCCTACGAGTTACATTGGTCTCGTGGGAGGTGTTGGTTCCACCCACATGGTCGTTCGGAGGCTATTTCGAGTTTTCACCCTCTAACGCCATGTTTTTAAGCCTAAGTATAGAAATACGCAAATTACCGTCGTATTTCAAACCGGGAGACCTGCGGCTGCAGGGTCAGTTCCTATGAGTTACATTGGTCCCGTGGGAGGTGTCGGTGCCACCCATGGGGCCGTTCGGGGGTTATTTCGAGTTTTCACCCTCTAACGCCATGTTTTGCTTAAGTCTAGAAATATGCAAATTACAGTCTTACTTTGAAACCAGGAGTCCCGCGGCTACGGGGTCAATTCCTACGAGTTACATTGGTCCCGTGGGAGGTGTTGGTGCCACCCACGGGGCCGTTCGAGGGCTGTTTTGAGTTTTTACCCTCTAACGCCATGTTTTTTTGCCTAAGTTTAGAAATATGCAAATTACCGTCGTATTCTCAAACCGAGAGACCCGCGGCTGCGGGGTCCGTCCCTACGAGTTACATTGGTCCCGTGGGAGGTGTTGGTGCCACCCACGGGGCCGTTAGGGGGTTGTTTTTAGTTTTTACCCTCTAACGCCATGTTTTGCTTAAGTCTAGAAATATGAAAATTAGCATCGTATTCTCAAACTGGGACTCTCGTGGCTGCGCGGTCAGTTCCTGCGAGTTATATTGGTCTCGTGGGAGTTGTTGGTGCCACCCACGGGGACGTTCAGGGCATGTTTCGAGTTTTCACCCTCTAACACCATATTTTTAAGCCTAAGTCTAGAAATATACAAATTACCGTCGTATTCTCAAACTGGGAGACCCGCAGCTGGGGGTTAGTTCCTACGAGTTACATTGGTCCCGTGGGAGTGTTGGTACCACCCACGGAGCCATTCGGGGGGTTGTTTTGAGTTTTCACCCTCTAACGCCATGTTTTGCTTAAGTTTAAAAATATACAAATTACAGTCGTATTCTCAGACCAGGAGTCTCACGACTGTGGGGTCAGTTTCTACGAGTTACATTGGTCCCGTGGGAGGTGTTGGTGCCACCCACGGGGCCGTTCGGGGGTTGTTTAGAGCTTTCACCCTCTAACGCCATGTTTTGCTTAAGTCTAGAAATATGTAAATTACCGTTGTATTCTCAAATCGGGAGTCTCGTGGCTACGCGGTCAGTTCCTACGAGTTACATTCATCCCGTGGGAGGTGTTTGTGCCACCCACGGGGAAGGTCGAGGGTTGTTTCGAGGTTTCTCCCTCTAACGCCATGTTTTTAAGACTAAGTCTAGAAATATGCAAATTACCATCGTATTCTCAAACCGGGAGTCCCGCGGATGCGTGGTCAGTTCCTACGAGTCATATTGGTCCCGTGGGAGGTGTTGGTGCCACCCATGGGGCCGTTCGGGGGCTGTTTTGAGTTTTCACCCTCTAACGCCATGTTTTTAAGCCTAAGTCTAGAAATATGCAAATTATCGCCGTATTCTCAAACCGGGAGTTCCGCGGCTATGGGGTCAGTTCCTACGAGTTACATTGGTCCCGTGGGAGGTGTTGGTGCCACCCACGGGGATGGTCGGGGGTTATTTCGAGGTTTCACCCTTTAACGCCATATTTTTAAGCCTAAGTCTAGAAATATGCAAATTACCATCGTATTCTCAAATCGGGATTCCCGCGGATGCGTGGTCAATTCCTACGAGTTATATTGGTCCCGTGGGAGGTGTTGGTGCCACCCACGGGGCCGTTCGGGGGCTGTTTTGAGTTTTCACCCTCTAACGCCATGTTTTTAAGCCTAAGTCTAAAAATATGCGAATAACTGTCGTATTCTCAAACCGGGAGACCCGCGGCTGCGGGGTCTGTTCCTACGAGTTACATTTGTCCCGTGGGAGGTGTTGATGCCACCCACAGGGCCGTTTGAGGGCTGTTTCGAGTTTTCACACTCTAACGCCATGTTTTGCTTCAGTCTAGAAATATTTAAATTACCGTCGTACTCTCAAACCGAGAGACCCACGGCTGCGGAGCCAATTCCTACGAGTTACATTGGTCCCGTGGGAGGTGTTGGTGCTACCCACGGGGCCGTTCGGGGGCTGTTTCGAGTTTTCACCCTCTAACGCCATGTTTTTATGCCTAAGTTTAGAAATATCCTAATTACCGTCGTATTATCAAACTAGGAGTTCCGCAGTAGCATGGTTAGTTCCTACGAATTACTTTGGGCCCGTGGGAGGTGTTGGTGCCACCCACGGGGCCGTTAGGGGGTTGTTTCGAGTTTTCACCCTCTAACGCCATGTTTTGCTTTAGTCTAGAAATATGTAAATTACCGTCGTATTCTCAAACCGGGAGTCTCGCGGCTGCGCGGTCAGTTAGTATGAGTTATATTGGTCTCGTGGGAGGTTTGGTGCCACCTACGGGGACGTTCGCGGGCTATTTCGAGTTTTCACCCTCTAACGCCATGTTTTTAAGCCTAAGTCTAGAAATTTAGAAATTATCGTCGTACTCTTAAATAGGGAGTCCCGCGGCTGCGGGGTTAGTTCCTACGAGTTACATTGGTCGCGTGTGAGGTGTTGGTGCCACCCACGGGGACGCTCGGGGGGGTGTTTCGAATTCTCACGCTCGAACGCCATATTTTTAAGCCTATGTCTAGAAATATGCAAATTATTATCTTATTCTCAAACCGGGAGTCCCGCGGTTGTGGGGTCAGTTTCAACGAGTTACATTGGTCCCGTGGGAGGTGTTGGTGCCACCCACGGGGCCGTTCGGGGGCTGTTTAGAGTATTCACCCTCTAACGCCATGTTTTGCTTAAGTATAAAAATATGTAAATTACCGTTGTATTCTTAAATCAAGAGTCTCGCGGCTACGCGGTCAGTTCCTACGAGTTACATTCGTCCCGTGGGAGGTGTTGGTGCCACCCTCGGGGAAGGTCGGGGGTTGTTTCGAGGTTTCACCCTCTAACGCCATGTTTTTAAGACTAAATCTAGAAATATGCAAATTACCATCGTATTCTCAAACTGGGAGTCCCGCAGATGCGTGGTCAGTTCCTACGAGTCATATTGGTCCCGTGGGAGGTGTTGGTGCCACCCATGGGGCCGTTCGGGGGATGTTTTTAGTTTTCACCCTCTAACGCCATGTTTTTAAGCCTAAGTCTAGAAATATGCAAATTATCGTCGTATTCTGAAACCGGGAGTCCCGCGGCTATGGGGTCAGTTCCTACGAGTTACATTGGTCCCGTGGGAGGTGTTGGTGCCACCCACGGGGCCGTTCGGGGGCTGTTTCGAGTTTTCACCCACTAACGCCATGTTTTTAAGCCTAAGTCTAAAAATATACAAATTACCATCGTATTCTAAAATCGTGAGAGACGTGGCTGCAGGGTTAGTTCCTATGAGTTACATTGGTCCCGTGGGAGGTGTTGGTGCCACCCACGGGGCCGTTCGGGGGCTGTTTTGAGTTTTCACCCTCTAACGCCATGTTTTTAAGCCTAAGTTTAGAAATATACAAATTACCGTTGTATTCTCAAACTGAGAGACCCGCGACTGCGGGGTCCGTCCCTACGAGTTACGTTGGTCCCGTGAGAGGTGTAGGTGCCACCCACGGGGCCGTTAGGGGGGTTGTTTTGAGTTTTCACCCTATAACGCCATATTTTGCTTAAGTCTAGAAATATGAAAATTAGCATCGTATTCTCAAACCGGGAGTCTCGCGGCTGCGCGGTCAGTTCTTGCGAGTTATATTGGTCTCGTGGGGGGTGTTGGTGCCACCCACGGGGACGTTCAGGGGCTGCTTCGAGTTTTCACCCTCTAACACCATGTTTTTAAGACTAAGTCTAGAAATACGCAAATTATCATCGTATTCTCAAACCGGGAGTCTCGCTGCTGCGGGGTCAGTTCCTACGAGTTACATTGGTCCCTTGGGAAGTGTTGGTGCCACCCACGGGGCCGTTCGGGGGCTATTTCGAGTTTTCACCCTATAACGCCATGTTTTGCTTAAGTTTAGAAATATACAAATTACCGTCGTATTCTTAAATCGGGAGTCTCGTGACTGCGTTGTCAGTTCTTACGAGTTACATTGGTCCCGTGGGAGGTGTTGGTGCCACCCACGGGGACAGTCGAGGCCTGATTCGAGTTTTCACCCTCTAACGCCATGTTTTTAAGCCTACGTCTAGAAATTTGCAAATTATCCTCGTACTCTTAAACCGGGAGTCCCGCGGCTGTGGGGTCATTTCCTACGAGTTACATTGGTCCCGTGGGAGGTGTTGTTGCCACCCACAGGGACGTTCGGGGGGTGTTTTGAGTTTTCACCCTCTAACGCCATATTTTTGATCCTATGTCGAGAAATATACAAATTATCGTCTTATTCTCAAACCGGGAGTCTCGCTGCTGTGGGGTCAGTTCCTATGATTTACATTGGTCCCGTCGGAGGTGTTGGTGTCACCCATGGGGCTGTTTGGGGGCTGTTTCGAGCTTTCACCCTCTAACGCCATGTTTTACTTAAGTCCAGAATTATGCAAATTACCGTCGTATTCTCACACCGGGAGTCTCACGGCTACGCGGTCAGTTCCTATGAGTTACAATGGTCCCGTGGGAGGTGTTGGTGCCACCCACGGGGATGGTCGGGGGTTATTTCGAGGTTTCATCCTTTAACGCCATATTTTTAAGCCTAAGTCTAGAAATATGCAAATTACCATCGTATTCTCAAATCGGGAGTCCCGCGGATGCGTGGTCAGTTCCTACGAGTTATATTGGTCCCGTGGGAGGTGTTAGTGCCACCCACGAGGCCGTTCGGGGGCTGTTTTGAGTTTTCACCCTCTAACGCCATATTTTTAAGCCTAAGTCTAAAATATGCAAATAACTGTCGTATTCTCAAACCAGGGGACCCGCGGCTGCGGGGTCTGTTCCTACGAGTTACATTTGTCCCGTGCGAGATGTTGATGCCACCCACAGGGCCGTTCGAGGGTTGTTTCGAGTTTTCACCCTCTAACGCCATGTTTTGATTAAGTCTAGAAATATTCAAATTACCTCCGTATTCTCAAATCGAGAGACCCACGGCTGCGGAGCCAGTTCCTACGAGTTACATTGGTCCCGTGGGAGGTGTTGGTGCTACCCACGGGGGCCGTTCGGGGGCTGTTTCGAGTTTTCACCCTCTAACGCCATGCTTTTATGCCTAAGTTTATAAATATCCTAATTACCGTCGTATTCTCAAACTAGGAGTTCTGCAGCAGCATGGTTAGTTCCTACAAATTACTTTGGTCCCGTGGGAGGTGTTGGTGCCACCCACGGGGCCGTTAGGGGGTTGTTTCGAGTTTTCACCCTCTAACGCCATGTTTTGCTTAAGTCTAGAAATATGTAAATTACCGTCGTATTCTCAAACCGGGAGTCTCGCGGCTGCGCGGTCAGTTCCTATGAGTTATATTGGTCTCGTGGGAGGTGTTGGTGCCACCTACGTGGACGTTCGGGGGCTGTTTCGAGTTTTCACCCTCTAACGCCATGTTTTTAAGCCTAAGTTTATAAATTTAGAAATTATCGTCGTACTCTTAAATAGGAAGTCCCGCGGCTGCGGGGTCAGTTCTTATGAGTTACATTGGTCGCGTGGGAGGTGTTGGTGCCACCCACGGGGACGCTCGGGGGGTATTTCGAGTTTTCACGTTCGAACGCCATGTTTTTAAGCCAATGTCTAGAAATATGCAAATTATTATCTTATTCTCAAACCGGGACTCCCACGACTGTGGGGTCAGTTTCTACGAGTTACATTGGTCCCGTGGGAGGTGTTGGTGCCACCCACGGGGCCGTTCGGGGGTTGTTTAGAGCTTTCACCCTCTAACGCCATGTTTTGCTTAAGTCTAGAAATATGTAAATTACCGTTGTATTCTCAAATCGGGAGTCTCGTGGCTACGCAGTCAGTTCCCACGAGTTACATTCATCCCGTGGGAGGTGTTTGTGCCACCCACGGGGAAGGTCGAGGGTTGTTTCGAGGTTTCTCCCTCTAACGCCATGTTTTTAAGACTAAGTCTAGAAATATGCAAATTACCATCGTATTCTCAAACCGGGAGTCCCGCGGATGCGTGGTCAGTTCCTACGAGTCATATTGGTCCCGTGGGAGGTGTTGGTGCCACCCATGGGGCCGTTCGGGGGCTGTTTTGAGTTTTCACCCTCTAACGCCATGTTTTTAAGCCTAAGTCTAGAAATATGCAAATTATCGCCGTATTCTCAAACCGGGAGTTCCGCGGCTATGGGGTCAGTTCCTACGAGTTACATTGGTCCCGTGGGAGGTGTTGGTGCCACCCACGGGGTCGTTCGGGGGCTGTTTCGAGTTTTCACCCACTAACGCCATATTTTTAAGCCTAAGTCTAAAAATATGAAAATTACCATCGTATTCTAAAATCGGGAGACACGTGGCTGCAAGGTCAGTTCCTATGAGTTACATTGGTCCCGTGGGAGGTGTTGGTACCACCCACGGGGCCATTCGGGGGCTGTTTTGAGTTTTCACCCTCTAACGCCATGTTTTTAAGCCTAAGTTTAGAAATATACACATTACCATCGTATTCTCAAACCGAGAGACCCGCGGCTGCGGGGTCCGTCCCTACGAGTTACATAGGTCCCGTGGGAGGTGTTGGTTCCACCCACGGGGCTGTTAGGGGGTTGTTTCGAGTTTTCACCCTATAACGCCATGTTTTGCTTAAGTCTAGAAATATGAAAATTAGCATCGTATTATCAAACCGGGAGTCAGTTCCTGTGAGTTATATTGGTCTCGTGGGGGGTGTTGGTGCCATCCATGGGGACGTTCAGGGGTTGTTTCGAGTTTTCACCCTCTAACACCATGTTTTTAAGACTAAGTCTAGAAATACGCAAATTATCTTCGTATTCTCAAACCGGGAGTCTCGCGGCTGCGGGGTCAGTTCCTACGAGTTACATTGGTCCCTTGGGAAGTGTTGGTGCCAACCACGGGGCCGTTCGGGGGCTATTTCGAGTTTTCACCCTCTAACGCCATGTTTTGCTTAAGTTTAGAAATATACAAATTACCGTCGTATTCTTAAACCGGGAGTCTCGCGGCTGGGCGGTCAGTTCTTACGAGTTACATTGTTCCCGTGGGAGGTGTTGGTGCCACCCACGGCGACAGTCGAGGCCTGTTTCGAGTTTTCACGCTCTAACGCCATGTTTTTAAGCCTAACTCTAGAAATTTGCAAATTATCGTCGTACTCTTAAACCGGGAGTCCCGCGGCTGCGGGGTCATTTCCTACGAGTTACATTGGTCCTGTGGGAGGTGTTGGTGCCACCCATAGGGACGTTCGGAGGGGTGTTTTGAGTTTTCACCCTCTAACGCCATGTTTTTAAGCCTAAGTCTAAAAATACGCAAATTACCGTCATATTCTCAAATTGGGAGATCCGCGGCTGCGGGGTCCGTTCATACGAGTTACATTGGTCCCGTGGGAGGTGTTGGTGCCACCCACTGGGCCGTTAGGGGGTTGTTTCGAGTTTTAATCGTCTAACGCCATGTTTCGCTTAAGTCTAGAAATATGAAAATTACCATCGTATTCTCAAACCGGGAGTCTCGAGGCTGCGCTGTCAGTTCCTGTGAGTTATATTGGTCTCGTGGGAGGTGTTGGTGCCACCTACGGTGATGTTCGGGGGCTGTTTCGAGTTTTCACCCTCTAACGCCATGTGTTTAAGCCTAAGTCTAGAAATTTACAAATTATCATCCTACTCTTAAACAGGGAGTCCCACGACTACGGGGTCAGTTCCTACGAGTTACATTGGTCGCGTGGGAGGTGTTGGTGCCACCCATGGGGACACTCGGGGGGGTGTTTCGATTTTTCGCCCTCGAACGTCATGTTTTTAAGCCTATGTCTAGAAATATGCAAATTATTGTCTTATTCTCAAACCGGGAGTCCCGCGGCTATGGGGTCAGTTCCTACGAGTTACATTGGTCCCATGGGACGTGTTGGTGCCACCCACAGGGCCGTTCGAGGGCTATTTAGAGATTTCACCCTCTAACGCCATGTTTTGCTTAAGTCTAGAAATATGAAAATTACCGTCGTATTCTCAAATCGGGAGTCTCGCGGCTACGCGATCAGTTCCTACGAGTTACATTGGTCCTGTGGGAGGTGTTGGTGCCACCCACGGGGATGGTTGCGGGTTGTTTCGAGGTTTCACCCTCTAACGTCATGTTTTTAACCCTAAGTCTAGAAATATGCAAATTACCATCGTATTCTCAAACCGGGAGTCCCGCGAATGCATGGTCAGTTCCTACGAGTTATATTGGTCCCGTGGGAGGGTTGGTGCCACCCATGGGGCCGTTTGGGGGCTGTTTTGAGTTTTCACCCTCTAACGCCACGTTTTTAAGACTAAGTCTAAAAATATGCAAATTACTATCGTATTATCAAACCGGGAGACCCGTGGCTACGGGGTCAGTTCCCACCAGTTACATTGGTCCCGTGGGAGGTGTTGATGCCACCCACAGGGTCGTTCGGGGGTTGTTTCGAGTTTTCACCCTCTAACCCCATGTTTTGCTTAAGTCTAGAAATATCAAAATTACCATCGTATTCTTAAACTGGTAGTCTAGCGACTGCGCGATCAATTCCTACGAGTTACATAGGTCCCGTGTTAGGTGTTGGTGCCACCCACGGGGATGTTCAGTGGTTGTTTCGAGTTTTCACCCTCTAACGCCATTTTTTTAAGACTAAGTTTAGAAATATGCAAATTATCATCGTACTCTTAAACTGGGACTTCCTCGGCTGCGTGGTTAGTTCCTACGAATTACTTTGGTCCCGTGGGAGGTGTTGGTGCCTCCCACGGGGCCGTTCGGGGGATGTTTTGAGTTTTCACCCTCTAACACCATGTTTTTAAGCCTATGTCTAGAAATATGCAAATTACCGTCGTATTATCAAACTGGGAGACCCGCGGTTGTGGGGTCAGTTCCTACGAGTAACATTGGTCCCGTGGGAGGTGTTGGTGCCACCCACGGAGCCATTCGGGGGTTGTTTCGAGTTTTCACCCTCTAACGCCATGTTTTGCTTAAGTCTAAAAATATACAAATTACCGTTGTATTCTCAAACCGGGAGTATCATGGCTGCGCGATCAGTTCCTACGAGTTACATTGGTCCCGTGGAAGGTGTTGGTGCCACCCACGGGGACGTTCAGGGACTGTTTCGAGTTTTCACCCTCTAACGCTATGTTTTTAAGCCTAAGTCTAGAAATATGCAAATTATCATCGTACTCTCAAACTGGGAGTCCCACGATTGCGGGGTCAGTTCCTACGAGTTACATTGGTCCCGTAGGAGATGTTGGTGCCACCCACGTGGACGTTCGGGGGCTGTTTCGAGTTTTCACCCTCAAACGCCATGTTTTTAAGCCTAAGTCTAGAAATATGGAAATTATCATCGTATTGTCAAACTGGGAGTCCCGTGGTTATTGGGTCAGTTTTCTATGAGTTACATTGGTCCCGTGGGAGGTGTTGGTGCCACCCATGGGTCCGTTCGGGGGGTGTTTCTAGTTTTCACCCTCTAACGCCATGTTTTGCTTAAGTCTACAAATATGCAAATTACCATCGTATTCTCAAACCGGTAGTCTCGCGGCTGCGCGATCAGTTCCTACGAGTTACATGTGTCCCGTGGGAGGTGTTTGTGCCACCCACGAGGACGGTTGGGGTTGTTTCGAGTTTTCACCCTATAACGCCATGTTTTTAAGCTAAAGTCTAGAAATATGCAAATTACCGTCGTATTCTCAAACTGGGAGTGCCGCGACTGCGTGGTCAGTTTCTATGAGTAACATTGGTCCCGTTGGAGGTGTGGGTGCCACCCACGGGGCCGCTCGGGGGCTGTTTGGTGTCTTCACCCTCTAATGCCTTGTTTTTAATCCTAAGTCTTGAAATATGTAAATTATCGTCGTATTCTCAAACCGAGAGACATGCAGTTGCGGGGTCAGTTCCTACGACCAACATTGGTCCCGTGGGAGGTGTTGGTGCCACCCACGAGGCCATTTGGGGGTTGTTCCGAGTTTTCACCCTCTAATGCCATGTTTTGCTTACGTCTAAAAGTATGCAAATTACCGTCGTACTCTCAACCGGGAGTCCCGTGGATACGGGGTCAGTTCCTACGAGTTACAATGGTCACGTGGGAGGTGTTGGTTCCACCCACGGGGACATTCGGGGGCTGTTTCGAGTTCTCACCCTCTAATGCCATATTTTTAAGCATAAGTCTAGAAATATGCAAATTATCCTTGTATTCTCAAATCGGGAGTCCCGCAGTTGCGGGATCAGTTCCTATGAGTTACATTGGTCCCGTGGAAGGTGTTGGTGCCACCCACGGGGCCGTTCGGGGGCTGTTTTGTGTTTTCACCCTTTAACGCCATGTTTTGCTTAAGTCTAGAAATTTGCAAATTACGATTGTATTCTCAAACTGGGAGTCTCGCAGCTGCGCGGTCAGTTTCTACGAGTTATATTGGTCCCGTGGGAGGTGTTGGTGTCGCCCACGGGGACGGTCGGGGGCTGTTTCGAGTTTTCACCCTCTAACGCCATGTTTTTAAGCCTATGTCTAGAAATATGTAAATTACCGTCGTACTCTCAAATCGGGAGTCCCGCAGCTACGTGATCAGTTACTACGAGTTACATTGGTCTCGTGGGAGGTGTTGGTGCCACCCACGCGGCCGTTCGGGGGATGTTTTGAGTTTTCACCCTCTAACACCATGTTTTTAAGCCTAAGTCTATAAATATGCAAATTACGGTCATATTCGCAAACTGGGAGACCCGCGGCTGTGGGGCCAGTTCCTACGAGTTACATTGGTCCCGTGGGAGGTGTTGGTGCCACCCACGAGGCCGTTCGGGGGTTGTTTTGAGTTTTCACCCTCTAACGCCATGTTTTGCTTAAGTCTAGAAATATGAAAATTACCATCGTACTCTCAAACCGAGAGTCCCGCGGCTGCAAGGTTAGTTCTTACGAGTTACATTGGTCCCGTGGGAGGTGTTGGTGCCACCTACGGGGACGTTCGGGGGGTGTTTTGAGTTTTCACCCTCTAACACCATGTTTTTAAGCCTAAGTCTAAAAATACGCAAATTATCGTCGTATTCTCAAATCGGGAGTCTTGCGGCTGCGGGGTCAGTTCCTACGAGTTACATTGGTCCCTTGGGAAGTGTTGGTGCCACCCACGGGGCCGTTCGGGGGCTATATCGAGTTTTCACCCTCTAACGCCATGTTTTGCTTAAGTTTAGAAATATGCAAATTGCCGTCGTATTCTTAAACCGGGAGTCTCGCGGCTGCGCGGTCAGTTCTGATGAGTTACATTGGTCCCGTTGGAGGTGTTGGTGCCACGCACGGGGACAGTCGAGGCCTGTTTCGAGTTTTCACCCTCTAACGCCATGTTTTTAAGCCTAAGTCTAGAAATATGCAAATTACCATCATATTCTCAAACTGCGAGTCCCGCGGCTGCGCGATCAGTTCCTACGAGTTACATTGGTCCCGTGGGAGTTGTTGGTTCCACCCACGGGGTCGTTCGGGGGCTATTTTGGGTTTTCACCCTCTAATGCCCTGTTTTTAAGCCTAAGTCTAGAAATATGCAAATTACCGTTGTATTCTCAAATTGGGAGTCCCGCGGCTGCGCCACTAAACTCGTTGGAAATACTGGTCTTGTTTGTAATAGATTATCTTAAGTGGATTATGAATTCTACATTATATTTTTTCACTAAAAGCATGATAGCGTATAATCAATCCCACCTATATAATAAGAGTGTTACCTCGTTAGGATATTTCACTATTTGAATAAAATATATCATAGGAGGATACAATCTCAATCTAACAAAATATATCATTTAACTTGTACCCAAAATATATCATTTAACATAATATATCATTTAAATTTTTGGCCATGGCCAATAAGGAAGTTAGTGGTCAGGAATTTCTATGAGTATCAAAGCAACTTATTTATTGTCTAAGAAAGTATATTTACAATGTGAAATGACGTTCACCTGTAATCAATGCATGCCACTATAATGTCTCTTTCTGCCGACTGTTATCCTAAAAGAGAACCCCAAGCTTTATACCTACATTACCAAAGAATACAGAGACCTCAATGGGAATTACCTCAATAGGAATTACCTGAATAGTGTGAAATGAGTCAGCAATAACAATTTGATAACATCATTCCACGAATACAAAATGTAAAATTGAAAAATAAATGAAAACCAATCCAAGTAGGCAATACGTAAACCGCCATCCGCTTGCTTTCAATATGTAAACCAATCTATAGAGAATGCATATATGTTGATGCATATATGCAAGCATATATGCATATATGTTGGATATATGTAGATGCATATATACTGCATATATGTAGATGCATATATACTGCATATATGCAGATGCATATATGCAGATGCATATATATATATATATGCGCATATATGCTGCATATATGCATATGCTTATATGCTTGCATATATGCTACATATATGCATATGCATATATGCTGTAGGGTTTTTAAAACCATACATATAACGTGTTTTTATAAAACATGAACAAATGAATATCGATCCTCGTTGTCTAATTTAAAAAAATAAAAGGAAAATTTATATCTATAGGGGGAGTTGTCTGACCCGAGATGCTGGCAGAAGATGTCGTTCCTGGATAGGTGTAAAACATCATAAATATACCTATTAGTTAGTGGACGCTTTCACACCGTTGGTTGCTACTATTCATTTCATACTCGAAGAGACGATCTTATTGTCCGTGTAGTAAACGAAGACGATCCTAATGGACATTGTGTCGGGTTTTTGCCTTCTAATGCCATGTTTTAAAGCTTAAGTTTAGTAATACAAAAATTATCGTCATATTCTCAAACCGGCAGTCCCATGATCGTGCGGTCAGTTCCTACGAGTTACATTGGTCCCGTGGGAGGTGTTGGTGCCACCCACGGGGCCGTTCAGGGGCTATTTTGGGTTTTCCTCCTATAACTCCATTTTCTTAAGCTTAAGTCTAGATATTTTCAAATTATCAATGTATTCTCAAATCGGGAGTCCCGCGATCACGCGGTCAGTTCCTACGAGTTACATTGGTCCCGTGCGAGCTATTGGTCCCACTCACGGAGCCGTTCAGGGTCTGTTTCGTATTTTCACCCACTAACACCATGTTTTTAATCCTAAGACTATAAATATACAAATTATCATCATATTCTCAAACCGGGGGTCCTATGATCACGCGGTCAGTTCCTACGGGTTATATTGGTCCCATGCGAGGTGTTGATGCCACTCACGGGGTCGTTCGGGGGCTATTTTGGCTTTTCACCCACTAAAGCCATGTTTTTAAGCCTAAGTCTAGATATATGCAAATTACCATCGTATTCTCAAACCGGGAGTCCCGTGATCGCGCGGTCAGTTCCTACGAGTTACATTGGTCCTGTGAGAGGTGTTGGTGACACTCATGGGGTCGTTTGGGGGCTGTTTCGGATTTTCGCCCTCTAAAGCCAAACGATGGAGATAAATAAATAAAAACATAACTATTCTAAACAAAAGAACCGACAAATCACCTACCATTTTCACAAATAGCAGGACATTACACTTAAAAGTAGATGAAATTCATAAATTAATGTAAAGTGCTAATACAATGTCAATATCATAATAGGATACAAATAATATTGATGACGATAAAATAATATTTTGATACTTAATCTTCCTTTAAATCAACTAAAAGATCCTTCAAATTAGGGTTGTCATCAAGAGCTGACTGGAACTCTTTTGGAGCCTTTAATGCGTCTACTTCAGTAGTCATACCCTTTGGTGCATGCACAACAATAGATCAATTGCCATCGTTTATGTACTTCTAGTAGAATACCTTCTTTACGTTTTGAAAGGCACAAATAAAAGGCTCGTCGACTATGCGGTCTTTAGTCTTCAGCTTTGATAAATCTACCATAATAAGTTTGGAGTTGGGATCAACTTTGCAAGTATTCGTTGTATCCTCTAACTTTACCCAATCACAATAGAATACGATTTTTGTGAAATATAAGTAATCAAGTTCTAGGATTTATTGAATTATCCCATAATAGGTTAGCACCATATTCTTTGGATTTTTATCGCTTTTGCTAGCGGTACAGGTGGTCAAGAAAAAAATTGATATTCCACTGTTTTGCATCAAAAGCTTTTCCTCATATGGATATGAAATGAAATCAAAACCGTTGGTGCGGAATTTCTTAAACTCTTTCGCACGAAAACTAGAACCTTTTGCTAGGCGTGCAAGTCTGGAAGAGACATCACCTCTTTTTAGAAGCTGCATTTATTAATGAATTTGTATTAGGGCATGTTTTTGCCACACATGAATAAATAACCGCACACATAAGATGTGAAAAGTACCTCTTTTGACACCCATGCCCTAAAGTCAATTATCGTTCAATTTCTCCTTTGATTTTGGATAATTTCGTTCTCGTACTTCCTATAAAAAAATTATAGAGTTTAGATCATAACATAAAAAATACATATAATCAATGAAGAAGAATTCAGTAGATACTCACTCTCTCCAGTCTTGGACTTCATCTTACGATTCGAAGACATGACGAGTTGCTTTATCGTATTGTAGGTTTGTGAGTTTCACCTCTTTAGGGTTCCCAAACGATAATTCATCCTCAAACTCGTCAGGTTCCTCTATCACTCGTTCTCCACGAGGATTAAACCTCCTCACCTCTTGTTCTGTAATATGTTCCCTAGCGTATAACGATGATTCCACCATTATGTATTCTTGCAATCGACCCTCCAATATACCTTGTATTCTTTACATAATCTTTGAAGGTTTTCATCAATCGCTCAAAAGGATACATCCAACGATACCTCACGGGACCACATAATAAATCTTCATCGCATAAATTCACAACCAGGTGGATACTAATATCGAAGAATGACGGAGGAAAATATTTCTCTAATACACAAATTTCCTCGGCTAAAGTTGATTTCGAAGCTTTAATGTGCCTTTTGTTTATCACTTTTGCACAAAGTAGGGTAAAACAGAAACTGATTTTCATAATTGCCCGACGGAGATCTTTGTGTTTAGAGAAGCAATGCTGAAATAACAGCGGGATTAATTGGATGATTACGTGCCAGTCGTGAGACTTGCACTATTTCAAGTAATTTTCTTGGTAGCTTACTACCCTACGTAAATTACCAGAATAATCGGTTGGAGTCTTCAAGTTGAACAACGTGTCTAAGAGGATCTTCTTCTCACTAGTAGTCAAAGTGAAAGAAGTCGGGGGGATAGAAATTCTTCCCGTCGTTGGATCATTTTTTAACCACAGTCTCTTCTTTATTTTTATATCCTATAGATCTCGACGGGCTCGCTTTCCATCTTTGGAATGAGATCCACCCAGACATGTTCCTATCAAATGTTCTGCAACATTTGCAACATTTTTCTTTGTGTGCATCACATCAATTATATGCCTTACACGATGATCTTTCCAATACGACAAATAAAAAAATATTGATCGCCTGGACCATGGCTTCGCTTTACTAGGGTCGTTCGGATCCTCCCTAGCTTTACACTTCAGGTTTACAAACTGGGGGTGTTTGCCTATGTACCTATTCCCCACAGTCGCAGCCGCCGCCTTATCCTCAATTTGCTGACCAGAAAGTCGAACAGGTTCCGTTATGTGCTCGTGACCGACAGGCAAAAAGTTAGACTTATCGTTTCTAAAAGGGTGACTGGTCGGTAGAAATCTACGATGACCCGTGTAACTCATCTTACCACTATTTTTTTAACCAACAGGCTTCAGTTTCCTCCCCACATATGGGACATCCATAATAACCATGAATATTACAACCGAACAAGGTCCCATAAGCAGGAAGATCATGGATCGCCCAAATCACCATTGCTTTAAGTGTGAACTCTTCACCCTTATGAGAATCGAATGTCGTCACGCCTTTATCCCACAACTCTTTGAGTACTTCGATTAATGGTGCTAAGAATATATCAATATCATCACTGGGAGCCTTTGGCTCGGGTATCAACAAAGATAATAATGTGAACTCCTTTCTCATGCATAATGTCGGAGGAAAACTTAAAGGAGCCACAAGAACTTTCCAATAACTCTGACTAGTACTTAAATTACCGAAAGGGTTAAACCCATCGGTTGAGATTGCAAGACGAATGTTGCGAGGTTCCTTTGCAAATTCATGGTGTTGTGCATTTGAAATTTGCGAGATGAGTGAATCAACCGGATGACGTATCAAATTCCCACCCACCTCGATCAATCATGCCATGTCATGGCCTCCGCTATACACGGTACAGTAAAAAAACATTTTGACCGTGGAACAAGTGGAAAATACTTCAAAACCTTTTGTGGGACTTACGAGAACTTGAAATTTTTTACATGTTTGTCATTTCCATTCTCACAAACCATATATCTAGGCTCACTGCATACAGGACATTCATCCTTCTCTTCGTTCTCGTTCCGGTACAATATACAATCATACTTGCAAGCATGAATAGATTTGTATTTCAAACCTAAACCCTTCAAACTCTTCTTAATGGTAGGATAATTGTCTGGTAACATGTTCTCTTTTGGGAGAATTTCTTTAACCTACTTAAGAATTACGGTTACGGTGTTTCCAGACAAACCAAATTGACTCTTCAAATTATGCAAACCAATAATTGCATATAATACCGAGTGATCTTCATCGCAATCTTTATACAACGGTCTAGCCGCATCGTCTTTCAACCGTATGTATTCCCGATCTCCTAGTAGTTCAGTATCAATTTGTTCATTTACTTGGTCATAATGCGCATTATTTTTATCCATAGGTTGGTGGTTTTGTTGGTTGTGGAGTCCGTAAGCATCATCTGGAACATAAGGTATAACTTTTTCACCATGGTATGTCCATATTATATAGTCTCGACAGATTCCCCACTTTAGTAAATGCAACTCAACAACTTCCAATGACTTATATTTTCCGTTAATATAATGAGTGCACGGACACGAAATCTTCTCAATTTAAAGATTTTTGGAAGTGTATTTAACAAATTCATAAACTCCCTTTACATGATTATTTTATATCCGATTAGTCTCTCCCATCCACTCTTTGTATTGTGGGAAATCCATGTAATAATCTTCAAATTTCAGTGCTATGGTAACAGGTTAAAAAATATTATTACAACTGAAACAAAAAGAATATTCTTACGGTTGAAACAAAAAAAATATCATTCCAAATGAAACAAAACCAATATTCTTACAACTGAAATAAAAAATATCATTCCAGCTGAAGCAAAACCAATATTCTTACAACTAAAACAAAAAAAATTATTACAACTGAAACGAAAGAAAATATTATTAAATCTTGTCCAACAGATAAAGTGGCCAAGTAGTAAAAGATTTTGCATAATTCCTCAATTCCATCACATCCCCGCTGTTAACCTACACAAGTACATCTCCACAGCCGTTGTATATTTCATTGACCATTATTTTAGCCTTAACCTTCTCCAAAGGTCGGTCATGTACTAGAGTTCCAGGAACCGTGGAGATGAGTATGAACGCACCAACAAACCTCGAGTTGCTCATGTGCTTGATATAGTAATCTTCGCCATAGTCACTGTGAGTTGTTGACGATGAATCGAGCCCCGTGATTGGCGGAGGTGCAGGGGAGGGGAATGTTGGAGGATGAGGCATTTGAGAGGGGAATGTTGGAGGGGAAGGATGCGTGAAACCTTGAGTAGTAGTAGGGTAAGGGTAACCTTGAGGAGGCATTAGGGGCCTATAACTTTCAAAAAAGTTCACAAGTTTCCCAATTTGATTTGTCAATAATCCCAGGGTATTTTTAATCTCATGGACATCCCCATCGGTCTTCAACTGATTCTCCTTTTTGGATGAGATACAATTCTTGACCGAAGAAATCTCGTCCACAAGAGGTGCAATGTGTTGAAGTTTTATTTTTGGCATATTTGAGCCAACACCTCTCGTCCTCCCCCTTTTGTCCTTTCCAAAGGGCTGTGTCAGGGCATCATTTTCAAGGTCAAAGTCATCAGTAGGGCTCTAATCGGATTGACTGCTGATGGCCTCTATTGATTCCAGTGTCTTAGCCAAGTGCGGCGGGAATTTATTATCTTTGTCCCGTCGAGCATGAAGGAATAAGCTGTAACGATTTGGGTTTTTACCGACATCTGGACCATCTTTTGTCCTACTCTCCCATTCATTCTTCAAATCCCCATATGATTTGGATCCCAGTCTATGGATATCAATTTTTTGTGCCCTATTTTTTTTTTATTTTGATCCCTCTGGACCAACTTTTTTTCCTTTACCTCATTCTCAAAAAACTTATTCCACTGATCCAACGACATTTCAACATTGGGAGGCACTCTCTCTTTCAAATCCAAAATATCTGAGCTCACTGCCTCTTTTGGGAAATGTTTCTTTCGAAGGTTTCTCCTGTATGTCCTCAATCCTTGAGCAACCCGAGATAGAACCTTATTCTTGGAACGTTCAGGAAATGAAAAATGCTTGAAAAGTTGGTCATGTATGTCATCTTTGATAGCTTCATTAACAAGGTTCCAATTGTCTGGTCCACCGACTCCCACGTTCATTTTTTCCAGCGACAAGCACCGGGCTTTAATGTTCAGCACATCATTCCTATCACCGTCGGGTTATTCTCTAGAAGGGAGAAGCCAATAGGCTTCTTTTCATTTGAGCAGGAGGCATTAGGAGTGTTAGATGGGGGCGTTAAAGCAACGGGAGTGCTAGATTGGGGCGTAGGAGCACTTGGAGTTGGACTTGGTGACGAGTGAACCATTGGTGGAGTTGTGAATTGCTCAGCCATTGGGGTTGAGAATCCGGGTTCTGCACGAGATGGTGAACCTCGTTGTGGTGTCACCTCGGCACTTGGTACCCTTGGGTTGTTTCCTCTCGACATTATCTACAAAAATTAAAAAATATAAGTGACTAAATAATTATAGTAATATGAAATTATAACTAATTAATCAAGCTTGATTAGTTATATATATAGATAGACACATTTTCAAAGTGAGACTTTAGAATAAGTTCAATGTGTCTGATCTCCATCCATTCGGTATTAGTTTTTAAGAACATATATATTTTTTCATGTGGCCAACTAGAAGGAAGGGTATCTATGATTGATGTGTAGATGTCAGTGACATGAACTCGAAATCCCCTATTTCTCAACTTTTTGGCAATATTCAATTTTACGTGCATGTGGGGCAAGACATCATAGTTTATGTCAATGCTCTATGTACACAGTTGTATCCATAACGGGTGGATTTTTTTCTCTTTTTCTAACAACGTAACCAAGGTCAGGGCTATGTCGGGATTATGTGTGTGAAATATATTTTATATAACGTCATCCCAGTTTTCTGTTAGAGAAAATAGAATACGATCGAACAAGTAATCTTGTTGGATATCAAATCGACGATTTACAAGGTAGTTAAATTGTTCGATCTTTTTATTTCCGTACCTATAAATAGGATTACCCTCTATATGACGCACGCTAATAAAAGAGTTATGTGTGCGGTCTAATTGCAACCTCTCCCACTCTTGTTGACAGTAATTATCACCGTGCCTCATTTTTCCTGAGAAAAGTATACGAGGGCATGAATACGAGTCCTGCTATTAAGGTTTAGGTTTGAAACTTATGAGAGTTTAAAAGTATATGTGAAATCCCAACAACAACCTGCCATAATTGTTTATAACACATATTGTAGTACTTACACACATATTGTAGTGTAAAAAATCACGACATGCATATAACCCCCAATAAAATCACGACAGGGTGGATGCAAATTTTTTTACTCATTAAAAATCTATTTAATTATATTTTGTTAAAAAAATACACACACATACAATCTAGGTTTATTGGCATAATTTATACAAACACACACATGCAATCTAGGGTTTATTGACATAATATATACATACACACACATACTATTTATGGTTTACTAAACCCTAATATTATTTAGGTTTTGCACACATACAATCTATACATACACACACATACTATTTATGGTTTACACACATACAATCTATACATACACACACATATAATATAAGGTTTATTGAAATAAACATACATATACATATAAATTTATACACACACACACATATAAACATAAATCTATACATACACACACATACACAAATACAAATGTAAATCTACACATACATACACAAAAAGTAAGGCTTTAAATAGAGATCATGAAATCCAAATGAAATCAATACACACCTCAACCTCCAAATGAAATCGCCAAAATCGTCAAAATCGCCAAATGAAATAAAGGAAAACAGCGACAACTCAACCTCCAAATGAACGGCATGAAAGCAGCGGGGGGCTTTTTTTTTTAGACCTGGAACTGGTCACGGCCAAACGTCGTGACTCGCGTAACCCTTAAAATTATAATTTCGTTCTCCAGACTAGGCAGACCTGGTCACGGCCTAGAGCCGTGACCCAACATATGAGACTCTTTTCCAAGCTTGATTGAGGTATGGTCATTACCCATAGCCGTGACCCATACCAAGAAATCATCACGACCCATAGCCGTGACCCTCAATCTGTGATGCGCGATGCTTGAATGATAGATGGTCACGGCCCATAGCCGTGACTCATACCCAGAAATGGTCATGGCCCCAGGTCGTGACCCTCAATGTGTGTACTCTCTTCTTCATCATGCCATGGGTCACGGACTTGGGCCGTGACCAATTTGCGACCAAGCTTAGAGGGAATTTTAGCTCGAGTTTGACGCTAATATGGTCACGGCCTGGTCACGGTCCGAGTTCGCGACCACTGGGGTCACGAACTTAGCCCATGACAACTTCTAGAGCATCGATAATTTAGTGTGATAATAAATATGGTCACGCCAAATATTGAGTGGGTCACGACCCAAGTTCGCGACCAGCTGGTCGCGGACTTGGGCCGTTACCCACTGGGCATGACCATTCGCAGGATTTGGTATAGTGGGTCAATCAACCTTCTTAATGAAAAACACACCTTAGTAGGAAGATTAACCCTATTATGGAGCACACAATAGTGGGGTTTCTCTCTGTCTTCTAGGGTGAGAGGCGCAGTGTAGACATTAATCGACCTGCAAACTTTATTGCGAAACATGAGATCGTATTGTTTCAAAGCTTGCTCCACCGTACAAGGTAGCTCGGGAGGATTCTCTTTGTCTTTAAATCTTCTCTTGTTGTTTATACCCTTTCTACCTCCTCGACCGCCATTACCTCCTTCTCTACCCCCATCATCCGTGTAGTTGATCCTCGAGGGTATTCCCCTCCCCGAGTTAACTATTGGCCTCATCAGAAAATTGGACAAAATGGGAGGTGGTACTATGGGTTTCAACACTAATGTGATATTCCTTGCTGCCTTCAAAAAGGCTGCAAATGTACCTTATCTTGTCTCATTAATCAGGTGAAATATGTATTCGGGAAACAATCCTTTTGTACAAACTATTGTAAAAGCTTGTACTCTCGCATCTCCTCCCTAACATCTAGGTAGCGCTCGCAGAATCGTTGAATATAGTCCACAACGTCCTCTCCTAGCTTCTGCTTTTCAAGCATGAGTTGGGTGAGTGTGAACTCGTCCTCAGCTAAGAAAAACTTTTACACAAACAAAACATGTAATTCCTCCCAAGAACTTACACTACCTGGGGCTAGGTGGGAATACCATGTATAGGCTTTCTCTATCAGGGATTTTGTGAACTCCCTTAGCCTTAACTTTTTGTCATTACAATGGGCCCCCATATTCTTTATGAACCTCTTCACATGTTCCTTGGGATTCACACCTTTCCCTATGTACTTTTCAAAGATTGGGGGAATATAACCCACTAGGTAGGGTTATTTATTATACTCCTATGGGTAGGGAGTAAGAAAGTCATCGTATATGGAGGAGTTCTCCCCCTTCGACACAGCTATGAGCTTTAACAACTATTTCTTCATGTCTTCTAAGCTGGCTGGTGAGGGGCTAGCTGGCAATGGTGTTGATGTCGCCAGGGTTGTTGAGGCTGGCATGCCTACTCTTATCTTATGAATGTATATGTTGAGTGGGGGCACTTGGTACCCATGAGGGACCATGTCTGGTATGGCATGAGAGAGCTTTCATGCTCTACAAGCTATCCCCTTTTAGAAAATTTACAGGGACATGGTTTGGAGGATTGAGAACAAGGCAACATTGGGAGTTATTACCAACCCTCTTGGCACGCTTGGACAAAACTTCACCCAGGAAAAATATCACTCAAGCCCACTCATTTCTTACCTATTCAAGTGAATCCCCTCGAGTCATTCGATCACCCTTAGTATTTACCCCCTCGAGGTCACCTACTCGAGGTACCTCAGGTGCGAGCCTGTCTGACTGACGTGACTAGATACCAAATAATATCCACTGTTTGAACTTCCTGGCATCATAACACCCGACGTTTAGGAATTCAAGAATACAGCACTCAAGTGCCTTTATCCTTAGGATAACAGGTCTAGTTCACCGAATCTGACTGTATTGCCATCCTAGAGTAAGCCGCAAGCTGACAAATCCTATCCTTCATTAATGATTGCAATACTTCCATCCAATAGAACATTTTCTTGCCAAAACTAATAGATCCCATGCATTAAATTTAGTATCTCATGCATTTAATGCACCAGGCTAAAGGGATCGAGGGCATGCTGAGTCGAGAAACCTCTCCCTCTATATAGATAAGACTAAAACAAACAAATTAAAGGAGAGGCAACCTGGAATTGCTGCACAAATTCCCTCATACCAAAAGTCCTTCGAGAAGAGCATTAATTCCCATACACATTCAACGTTGCCATCATTGGGCATTAACTGAGCTTGAAGTTCCTACCTTGTCTTTATTGTGCCTAGAGTGCTTGTTCTATCTCTCTCCGACCACGCTACATGCTGGTCCCATTCATTTATTATGATCGTCATATGTTGCTCATGTCAATATGTTCTTTATTGCAACTTTGAATATTAAATCTCTCTATCTCAGATTCACCTGTGCCCTAACATATGCTCTATATCTAACTGTGTTAGTCCTGATCTTGATAAGGGGTTATGCCTCACTTAATACTAATAGTATTTGAAGAACCCACATCTTACAGAACTATAGCATGTTTAATTAATTAAATTGGTTAATGTTTAGATTTAAATTATGTTTTACAATTTGGTGTTATATTTATTAAATTATGTTTTACAATTTGTGTTTGTGTTCTTTAATTAAATTATTTCTAACAGTCAAACCATTGCCCGATGTGGGAGGCACTTTTATTATATTAAACCTTGTTAGATCACCTAAGAAGTGGACAACCTAAGGTCTTACAAAGATAAACTCAACTCGTTTAACTCTCGTAACTTGTCCATTAAAATTCAGTCCACATACAATTCATCAAGTAAATAAGTCTTATTAGATAGGTCATGTGGGAGAGTAGTGATACTAGAGTCTACGAATATCTATGAACATGTGAGGTGTCACCCATTCCAATGAAAACTATCTGTAAAACAATAATATTTCACTAATAAAACGGAGACTAAAAATTAACTTTTCAATACAATAATGAGACTTTTGGTTACAATAATGAGAAGACAATGACTGAATACAACATTGCAATAATAAATAAAATAACAAACCACTTGAGAGTGGTGATTCTCTGAGAGTTAAACAATAGGTACTTCAATATCTAGGTTAAGCAGGGAGATAATATCTGGGGGAATTTGTTAAGAGTAACAGTGCTAGTGAGAACATGATAATGACTGTGCCCCAAGTGCTCTATTTATAGCGAAACTTTAGGATTGATGTCGTATGTGTGCACCAAAGGGGATATTCCCATGTGATAAAAATATGAAAATACTTTTGTCATTGATACTAATTGTCACTGCCTACCACGGTTTATCTATTGTGGGGTGACACCTGGTTTAATCGTGGGCAAAAATTAGCATTGTCGACCATGACGCCCAAAAGTACTATTTTATCTATTTGAAAATGGTTATTTGGTGAAATTTTTTAAATGCTTATAAGTGGCCTTGAGGGTCACTCGCCTTTGGCAATTGTGAGAAACTCACGGACTGCTCGCTAATTAGTAACTGTGGACTGTGTGATGTAAGTGATTGGCGTTGTCGGCCATAAGGTTAAAAAGAATTATTTTGTCTATTTAAAAGCGGTTACTTGGTGAATAATTTTAAAAACTTACAAGTGGCCTTAAGGGATACTCACCTTTGGCTAAAATAAAATGTCTTGCAAGCAAGTCACTAACTGCTCGCTAATTAGTAACTGTGGACTATGTGATGTGAGTGAGTGTGAGTGACCTCTTGGGTTCTTCTCTTCATCATTCTCTCTTTCCTAATATATTTAAGTGTTTGAGACTTATCTTGCTAAAAAAAACTTACCTCTCAACCTCCAAACAAAAACTCTCAAGAGGTCCCAGTTGGCCATCTGGTCAAACCTTACTTGCTAGTCTAAGGCTTCTTTCTATGTAAACATGTATTCAAATAAAAACACCAACTGTTAGTAAATGAGTTTATCAAATACTTGTGGCTTGAGAAACTTCTCGTAACTTTACTTTACTAGGCTGGCAATGTTGCCTATGTACTTGCTCCTCTTTAAGATCTTTGTGACTTAGGGTTGATCGTAAAGTTTTTTTATTACTTGCATAAATATCTGATAGCTTGGAGTTTCTCGTGCAACCCAATTGTTGGTTACTGCTCAAGTGACTTATTGATGAATTAGACTTGATCATCCTATAAGCTTTATAAGTTGGACTTGCTCATCTAATAACCTTTATTAGTCATGGATCGTGTAACTTACTAATGGTTTGGACTTGATCGCTCAACATTACTTATATATAATTGCTCGTATAATGCTCTAGGTTTATGAGGTTACTTATGTACCCTCTTTGCCTATGTACTTCTTGTGAAAAATCTTATAATAGGAGGGTTATTTGTATACCCCTCTACATTAACCCCCTCATGCAAGAGTCATCGTTAAAATTAAAGAGGAGCAGTTGTGTAAGAAAATATCTTTCGGGAATTCGAGGGAGGAGACACATGTGTGCTTGATAAGAACTTAGGTTTATTTGGGTAATCATCACCCACCTTTTGAACCATCAAATTTTTCTTTCCTTCTTAGTGCATAAATACTCCTTTCTCTTATTTTCAAACTTGCCAACTTCATTTTCAATTTCTAGAGAGAGAGAGAGTAGCAGAGGATTTCCGTCGTCCATTTCCTCAAATCTTAACTTCCATTTTTTCACCATTTTCTTTCTTTAATGATGTCTTCATTCAAGCCTTCATCAACCTCTGCCTCCATGGTTGTTACTGAGGTGGTGGTGGGTCTTTGACTATTCAAATCACCATTTCCACAGTATATGGAATCTCAGCAATTTTTACGGTGGTGATCAATGTTTCCTCAGACGTCTCCACTATTATTGGTGGCGTTTACCAAAGGAAAGCCAACGAGTCTTCCTCTATCAACCCAACTCACCAAAAGGATCTAGAAGTGCGTGCTAAAAGAGATTTTATAGTGTACAGGTGTGCTCCCTTTTTGGTAGTGATGATCATTTTTTGAGTGCTTTAGAGGGGTAGGTTTTGTGGGGCAATGATATCCGAGCAACCATTTTTAGGTTTTTCAGACACCTCAGTCATTTTTCCTGATAGTATTTTGCGGATTCGATTGAATAAGGGTACTTTTCTTTCTCAGGCATTAATTTTTATGTCTATGAGGGTCCTTCGAGGAGTGGGAATCTTGGGTTGAGTATATCTTGCTTGTTGATAGTTAATGCAAAATCGTTAATAGGCTTGTCTTGGAGATAACTCTTAGTAGTTTAAAGGGTTTAACCATTAGGAAGAACTCGATCACCCTAAACATATTAGCCTCTCGCTGGAGTATAGGTACATACAGTTTTATGACTGGCTGGGTTAAGTTAACTCTCACTTTAGAGGAGATCTATGAGCTGACAGGAAGTCCTGTTTAGGGTGACCATACTTTAGTAGATGGTTATGGGGATGCGTAGGAGAAAGGTATGTGCAAGGTGTTGCATAGGTCTTTAGGAGAATGACCTTATTATGTATAACTTACTCACATAGGTGCGAGAAAACACTCATTCGCTAAGTGGAAAAGAGATTGGTTTAGGGACTTTAAATCTATGTCCAACGATAAGGCTAGAACGAAAGCCTAAAAAAGTCAAGATGGTCCCAAATTGAAGTCAATGAGTCATTTGGTTTCCTTCTTTATAACTTTTTTATCAATATTCCTATTCTACGTAAGACCCAATGACTCTACTTGAGAGTTATTATTTCATGTGGCAATGAGGCTTGCTCATGGTAGGTTTATACCACTCGCTACCTTGACACCTGGATCAATTTATACTTGGCTGGATCAAACCCATACTGATACGGAGAGGTCTCATGGATGTTATGATGTCTTCAATTTTGCCAACTCTTTTGTTCTAATGGGTTTTTTATTTGAGTAGTTCCCAAACTGGGCTCTAAAACCTCCTCGCTCATTACAAAGTAGAACTGGTCACATTACGAGATGGCATATGAAGGTTCCTAAGCACTCGCTAATTCCCTTTTTGCACAACATCAATTAGTTCTCCTTTTAGACTTACTCGAAGAGACTAGGAGGTATATTTTATTTGTGTTTATTTCCATCCACTTCATAAGTTGTTAATATACTGGCTGAGTTGAACCTGTGAGGGGTTGCCCCTACATATCCATTACGACTTTTATTTTACCCTATAATCTTCCTTTTTTAAATAAATCGGGACAAGGCGTGGATTTCTATCGTTCTGACAGAGTGAGAAAATAATTTTAGAATTATCAATGTACTTTTAACCTTCCATTCTTTCCCTCGAGGAGTTATACTTGGAATCTTATTACAATTTTACCCTTATAGGTATTGTATCACGTATTACTCAATTTCCTAATTTCCTCATATATTCTCATGATTACTTGACCTTTATTAGTCATGCGTGGTTTATACTTTGCCAGAACCAAGTTCAACTTATCAAGTCATACGTCCAAGACGTGGCTCACAAATCATTCATTGTGGGGATCCCCTCATCTAATAAATTTCTGACAAAGCAAACACGAAAGGAGATATGGCATTATAGTTAAACCTTAAAATCTCCTTGGGATCAACTCACTCCTATGTTGGTGAATACCATACACGGGGAGACTATATACTCGAAGCATCTTAAATCAAATACCTCAAAAGACAAAGGCAAGGAAGGACAAAATATCCAAAAGGAAACATCTAAATGGGGATATTTCTAACTTTGTCCCTCTTGAACTTAGTGGGGCTTCCTCGCCCTCTTCTCCATTCAAGACTTGAGCAGCTAGAAAAAAGAAACGAGTGACCAAATCCATCGACTCTAATATCTTGGTCAACCAGAGTTCTAATACATACATTTATAGCATTGAGGAAACTTTCCAAACCGTCCTTGAGAGTGGATATGAAGCTTTCGAAGATACTCTTCCACAATTGTCTTCTCCACTTCCTACTTAATCAGTGGAAGGTACTCTAGATATTACTCTCTTAATTAATAAAAATAAAAATAATGGAACTAGAAGTGCTCACTCCACACCTTGCTCATCTGAAGTAGAACTTATTGATTATGGAATTACTCATTCCTATGATTAGCATAGTAAATCTCTAAATGATATTAAGTCACTTGGCATCATTGAAGGTCATTTGTCTGATGGTTTTTCATTTTTTATCAGACATGAAGGATTTTGTACTAAACTTGGAATAACCGACTTATTATCATGACATGTCAATAATATACTCACCATCCTCAACTAGTCCCACAACTAGACCATTATCGTATGATAAAACTCCTCGCTTGAGATCCGTAAGTAATTGTCACAGTATGTGTTTTCTAGGCTTTCATTATGAACCTTCACTCTATAACTAATTGGTTACCCTTCTTTTAAACAGGCCTTATTAGTGGAACAAGTGTGGAACTAGCGGTGAGATTCGTCCTTCCACATGATATTTCTCCTATTAATCCCCCTCGTGCTCCATTTCTACGTTCGAGGAACTCCATGTTGGTATCCTCTCCAAGCTTGGCATGAGAGGTATGTATATATATTTTTTTTAATTTCATCCTTAGTTGCGAGTATTTGAATGTAAGTGCTCGTGGACTCACTTTTTTTTTCTTAGTTGAATCTTTTGACCATTTCCCATAAGTGTTGGAAGCTCTTCAATAACTACGACACTTTCTATGGTATTCGTAAGCCTTTGTAAAAGCTTCTACGAGATTTTCATATTTTATGCTTACTTTTGCTCTTTCTATTAGATATCTTATGCATTTTCCATGCCTAATCGTGGCCCAATTATTTCTTCTGGGGTAAGAAGTTCATTTAGCCAACCCCTAACTAGTGCTACAACTAGCGTAGGAGGGGTATTCTTCGAGAACTTCCCTTTTTAAGAATTTAAATACTTTTATCTACTGGGGTAATTATCCTAGGGATACCTCCCTTTGGTACGATTTCTATTCTTCGGGTATGTCTCCCCATTGATAACAGGTCTCAGGTGTAGGCCCTTTACACTCGGTCAGTCTTCAATGTTGGTTCGAGTGGGCCGTCTTCACATACCAATCATTTGGAACAGGTAACCAATTGTATAGTTTTATCATGATTGGTAACCTTTTGTTGACATCTATGTATTTATTGACATGTTAGTACGAATGATCTTTCACTACCTTTCATTCAATCCACAGGGTTTCAAATGAGCTTTATTATAGATTTGTGCAGTTTTTCCCATCAAGGGTTCGGTTAATTAAACTGACGTACCCTTACATTTCCTCATTGTTTTTTGTGAAAGTTCAAGTTACCACGCGCCTTGTTTCCTTGTTTTAAGGAGAGTGTTGTAAGTGCTCCTTTATTTGGAGAGCATCGAGTATTAATCTATCATACCTTAATATTTTAATTGATTTTATTGTGCAAGTTCCCAAGTAACCACTCCCCTTGTTTCCTTGTTTTCAGGTGAGTATTACGAACACTCCTCTCCCCGCGGAGCCTCAGGTATTAATCTGGCATACCTTAATATTTTACTTGCTTTTACTGTGTAAGTTCTCAAGTAACCACTTCTCATGTTTCTTTGTATTCAAACGAGTGTTACGAGGGCTCTTATGCATGTGGAGCTTCAGGTATTTATTTGACATACCTTAATATTTTACTTTCCTATATTGTGAAAGTTCTCAAGTAACCAATCCTCCCGTTTCTTTATTTTTAGGAGAGTTTTACGAACGCTCCTCTGCATATGGAGCCTCAGGTATTAATCTAGCTGGCATACCTTAGTATATTTCTTGCCTTTACTGTGAAAATGCTCAAGTAACCACTCCTCTTATTTTTTTTGGTTTTTATACGAGTGTTACGAGCGCTCCACTGCATATGGATCCTTAGGCATTAATCTAGCATACCTTTGTATTTTAATTTCTTTTACTGTGCAAGTGATTAAGTACCCACTCTACTTATGGATCCTCAGGTATTAATCTGGCATACCTTTATATTCTACTTATTTTTACTATGCAATTTCTCAAGTAAGCACTTCTCATATTTCTTTATTTTCAGGTGAGTGTTACGAGTGCTCCTTTTCCCGTGGAGCCTCAAGTATTAATCTAAAATAGTTTAATGTTTTACTTGCTTTTAATTTGCAAGTGCTCAATTAACCACTCCTCTCGTTTCTTTATTTTAGGTGAGTGCCATGAGAACTCCTCTACCCGTGGAGCCTCCGTTATTAATCTGGCATACTTTAATATTTTACTTTCTTTTACTATGAAAGCAGTCAAGTAATCACTCTTCTTATTTCTTTATTTTCAGGAGAGAATTATCATCGCTCCTCTATTTGTGGATCCTCAAGTCAAGCAGAGAGATCAACGCAGGAATCATATTAGTATATAAGTGAGATACTTGTAACACCCCGCCCGCCCAGGGGGAGCGAACGGAGTGCTACTCATCAATAAAACTAATAAATTCCACATATCACAAGGTATAGAGCATCTAAATCCCACAACAACAATAGAGAACTACAAATCTCAATCTCTTTAAATAAATACCAAGTCTCTCGAATTACATATAACTAACTCAAAAATAAAATACAAATCTCCAATGCTCTATACATCAAAATAATACAATCTTCTCTCTTGTATTAAAAATCTTCCCAAAATAATCCTCGCTAAAATCAATCTCCATAGTGCCCCAAAATCCGCGCTAACCTGCCACTAAAAGAAAATTTGGGCAAGTACACAATAAGACCGGAAAGATGCTCAACAAATATTAGCGGTGAATAAATAGTCACAATACGAATACAAATATCAAATCAAAAGTGAATCTCATAAGCAATTATATAAATCTAATTTCTCAATAACACATTAACCGGGTCACCAGGCCTCACCACCGTACCGCGCCTATGCATTTTTTTAGTATATCCGGAAAAAGGAATATTGGCTGGTGCCCTACCTCCATGTCATATTCAAATCTCATTACAACATGCTCAACACAAAATATAATACCACATGAATCGAAATTAAATTCAACAAATATTTTCAGATTTCCAAATGAATTTATCAATTCAAATATGAGTCAATAATCACAAGAAAAAAACGAGAATAATACCCGCGAGATTAAAGAGCATATTGTGTAAAACCCCATACCTTAAACCAACAATAAGAACCAATAACAATCTGCCCAGAACTCACAGAATAAGTCATCAAAAATATTCTCCAAGAATCATCAAAAACTTCTCCAAGAACAACCTCAAAATAGCCCCAAGAACACCTCAAAAAACCTATGGTTGAATGCATAAATTAAAGGACATGTTTTTGTATAAAAAGAGAGGAAATAAAAATATGTTTTCTGAGTATTTTTGTGCCCCAAGGGTGTTCCAAAACAATAGCCAACGATCCCTTTTTATAAGGTAAAAATATAAGTGTTTGAATCAAACCACAACTCCTCAAAAATACTTGATGTTTACGTTTTCTGGGACCATCGATCGATCTATGAAAATCACCGATCCATCGATCATGTCTAAAATCTGACAGTTTTCCTTAAAAATGCCATAAGGTAAAATATTAAAAAAAATCATATAAAATTCGTTTTAATTCCAATTTCAATTCCTCTTGAAGTTTTATTCTTCTAAAATCATAACCAACATATTTGAGCAATAAAAATAATTTTATCTCAAAATTTATTTTTTCTCCTCATTTTGAAAATACTCCAAAAATTACGCGGGTTGTTAAACTTTCCCACTAACAATGGAATTTCTCCCTCGAAATTCGCCGAATGCCTAACTCTAAAAAATCTGGCCAACAATCTCTAAAAATAAACTCGTCACCAAAAATAAATTCCTCACATCTAATCTAGATGTCTAACACAAAACGATTATCTAAAGATTCTATCTCCAAAAATACGCACCACAAAAATGCAACAGAACCAAAACCTAAAACCCGAGGGTGGTCATATACCTAAGCTCTAATACCATTCTGTAACACCCCGCACGCCTGGGATTAGCGAACGGAGTGATACTGCGATAAAAATTATACTACAATATAACAAGGTATATAGCATCTAAATCACACAACAACAAAAGAGAATGACAAATCTCAATCTCTTCAAATAAATACCAAGTCACTCGAATTACATACAACTAAATCGAAAATAAAATACAAATCTCCAATGCTCTATACATCAAAATAATACAATCTTCTCTCTTGTATTAAAAATAATCCCAAAATAATCCTTGCTAAAATCAATCTCCATAGCGCCCCAAAATCCGTGTTAACCTGCTACTAAAAGAAAATATGGGGAAGTACACAATACGACATGAAAGATGCTCAACAAATATTAGTGGTCAATAAAATGTCACAATACGAATACGAATATTCAAATCAAAAGGGAATCTCATAAGCAATTATATCAATATAATTTATCAACAACGCATTAAGCGGGTCACCAGGCCTCACCACCGTACCATGCATATGCATTTTTTTAGCATATCCGAAAAAAGAAATATTGGTGGGTGCCCAACCTCCGTGCCATATTAAAATATCATGACAACATGCTGAACACCAAATATAATACCACATGAATCAAAATTAAATTCCAATAAATATTTTTAGATTTCCAAATGAATTTATCAATTCAAATATGTGTCAATAATCATGAGAAAACAACGAGAATAATACTTGCAAGATTAAGGAGAATATTGTGTAAAACCCCATACCTTAAACCACCAATAAGAACCAACAACAATCTGCCTAGAACTCATAGAATAAGCCATCAAAAATCTTCTCCAAGAATCATCAAAAACTCCTCCAAGAACAACATCAAAACAGCCCCAAGAACACCTCCAAAAACCTAAGGTTGTATGCATAAATTAAAGGGCATGTTTGTGTATAAAAAGAGAGGAAATAAAAATATATTTTCTGAGTATTTTTGTGCCCCAAGGCTGTTCCAAAACAATAGCCAACGATCCCTTTTTATAAGGTAAAAATATAAGAGTTTGAATCAAACCACAAATTCTCAAAAATACTTATTGTTCACGTTTTCTGGGACCATCGATCGATCTATGAAAATCATCGATCGATCGATCATGTCTAAAATCTTTTTGTTTCCCTTAAAAATGCCATAAGGAGAAAATATTAAAAAATTCATATAAAATCCGTTTTAACTCCGATTTCAATTCCGCTTGAAGTTCTATTCTTCTAAAATCATAACCAACATATTTGAGCAATAAAAATAATTTTATCTCAAAATTTAGTTTACCTCTTTATTTTGAAAATACCCTAAAAATTACGCGGGTTGTTACAATACTTATCTTCAACCCTATTACTATCTATTTTTATTTCCTTGGTACACTTATTTTCTTCTCTTTATCCTTTAGTATGAAGCAAGTGAGCAAGGCGAGGCTAGTAATGAGAATGAGCAGGACTCTGAGACCACTAACCCTGGCTGAGGGTGAACAGTTTGGTGAGGAATCTTCTACTTATTCTGATGCCAGTTCCATGGATACTAGTTTTGACGCACTAACATGGATGTTCTTGATATCTATATTAAAATGTGTGGTGCGAACGACATGTGAGAAGAATTTTAAGGAAGACAAAACCATCAAGGACATGATTTTTTAGCATCTTCCTGAGACCTTTACAAGTGCATACATTTGTAATATTGATAACATATCTATTACAAGCTTAAATATTATCGCGAGTCATGTTCATTGATTCACTGGAGCTTTTCCTAATGAAATCAGTCCTATCGGTGCTTATAACTTCTTGACCGCTATCAAGGACTTGGAGAACTGGTATCATTTAAAGGTAAATTAGTTGTATGTATCCCTTCGTAGACTTATTCATTCTGCCATGAGGAGGTTAAATAAGGCTAGGTCCTTCGAGAATTCTAAACCAAGCGGTGACATTTGAGAGTGGAAGCTTTGAGAGAGCAACTTAAGTCTTTTGAGGCTGAGTTAAACAAACTCTTAGCTAGAGAGGAAGAAAGTGGTGCTTGCATCGCCAAAATTGAATACGGTGTTACTCAAGAAATTAGTACCTCGTTTGAGGGCTTTTACGCGAGAGAGAATCTCCTTTTCCTTTTAACAAACCCTTAGACATATAATCTTTTGCTTTATTTCTAATATCATGTCCTTATTTTCAAGGAGGCCTTTTTATGGAATGAAATGAATATTTATCTTATGCATTTACATTGCACCTATATGACTTCATTTTTTCTTATGTTGTGAGACTATCTTCTTAGAGAGATTTTATATGGAAAACATTTACAAGTAATGACTCTAATATCTTCTTTCTCGTATTTTGTGAGAATGTTTGGACGAAAATTTGCAAGTAATAAATACAAGTCTTTCCCTCTATCTATGGGGATCACTACTCACAAATTATCTATGTTAACAAATATTTACTAGTAAATGATAATTTGTTGAATAAAACAACACCCTTATGCTTTGAGAGTTTATTGCTCTGCTCGCCATATTTTGCTATGTGATCTTTTTCAATAATGGTTATGCCATCATGTCCCCTTAAAATATAGCGAGTAGATATGTATGCCATCATTTTGTACTATTATGCTTGTTTTATTATGCTAAGAAAAAATTGAAACTTGGGAGTATTTTCCTCCCTATTGCTACAAGTAATATATGGACTCTTTAATGCTTTTATTTCCTCAATACTTTTATAAACTTTATACTTCCTTCCTCACTGTATTTTGTTGAGGAATCCATCTTGAAAGTATATCTCCTTGAGATATTGTGAGAGAAGGTGAACCTGATAAATGACAACATATTTCCTTTTGTCTTGGAAATTCTTAGGTGCTTTTCTCGTCATATTTTGTCATTAAGATTTATATCCGATAAAAATATAGCAAGCAATGCACCTTTCTTCACGAAGATACGTTTTCCCTTATATTGTGGGAATCCTGGAATCATTTTGGTCATCATATAAATTTAACTGCATAGAATCATAACTTTTTTTTGGAAATGCATCCACTTGCACAATCTTTAAAGTAGATACATCAAAACCTGTTGTTTATATAAAGAAATTAGTATTATAATTACCATTACAAAACTATAAAAGGAAACTGGGCATAACCAAACACGAACAATTGTATTCACTATGTCAAAATTAATTTTATTGGTAGCGCTAATACAATATGTGACATAAAGAAAAAGATTTATTATCACCTAAGGAATTATGTTTTCATTAATTATAGCAGGGATAAAAACCAGTTTACTTAAAGCATAATATTTCTTGAGCCACTTGTAATTGATTGACTGAATACAATTACTCTAGGGTTCTAAGATTTGGCCGTATCCTAACTTGAATACTCCCTAGCCACAAATGGTCCTTCCTAGTTGGGCTTGAACTTGAAGGAAAACATGCTCTTCAAATTATGAATAGATGCTCATAGGACTAAGTATCCCACCTACAATTCTCTTAGCTTGACTAAATTCTCATAAGCCTTCGATAATTACTGAGTGTAGACTTTGAATTTTGTTTCGCTTTATCACGATGCTCATCTAAAGCTTCCATCTGCACAGGTCTTAAATTGGGCATCGAGTAATGACTCACATCCACTCGTGTTGATGGTAAACTAATTCCACTGGAAAAATAACTTTTTCTCCATAGACTAAATAGAAGGGAGTAAATCATTTTGGTTTCCTCTTAGAGGCTCTATAGGCCGACAAAGCCATTGGAAACTTGTCACCCATGTTCTCGAGAGAACTTTTAGAAGATTATTTAGAATATTGATAACGATTTTGTTGGTTGCTTCTTCCTGACCATTTCCTTTGGGATAGGAAATGGTCAAACTATTGTGAATGATCTTGTGCTTATCCATGAGCAAACCCATCTCCTTCCATACAAATTTCTTGTTATTGTCAATGAGTATAACCTTTGGAATTCCAAATCTACAAATTATACACTCTCAAATAAACTGAGTTACACTTTGAACGGTAATCCTTATCAGGGGGATTATCTCTTCCCACTTAATATACAATTCTATAGTAACAAAAATAAAAGCTTTCCCACAAGAGGTTGGAATTATCTTACCCACCATGTCAAATTCCTAACTATGGTATGGGTAGGGAGAAACTAAACTTTACAAACTAATCGAGGGGGCAAGGACCATGTTGTCGTAAACCTAACATGCTCGGGATATCATCATAAAATCTATAGAATCATCTTCTATCATCGGCTAATAGTACCCCAAGGTCATTACTTGGTCATATAGCTTTGCTCCACCTATGTGTGAGGGATCATGAGCTTATTTTAACACTTTCACCACTTCTTCCCTCGTAACACATTCAGGGATCTCTTATTATATCCGTTTCTGTCAAGCTCTCCTTTTACTAAGTAGAACCGAGAAACCCTCTTATTTAAGTTAATATAATTCGCACGCTCAACAAATAAATTTTCATATTTTAGGTAAGATAATATAAGGCATTCTCCAACCCTCCCATACTTCGACAAAATTAGCTTTAATGGGCTGGTCAAATTGGGTCTGACATTTCAAATAGCTTTATTGAAGATGAGAAAATTCCAGTAGTATCCCCTCGCTGCAAACGCCTATGAAGTGGAATATATGTATCTCTATAGTGCCTTATGTGTATTGTGACTAGCTTCTCGTGAGCGTTTTCCTCCCCCACGCATCATGCCAGGTAACCACCCGAACCTTTGAAATAAAGAGTACCTTACAGCATATGGAAATTTGCTAATTCTGATAGATTTGTCTCTCCTTCATGCATTTATAATTGCTTCACTATTGAAAATATCTATATTTAGGATCCTTACTTGGAAACATATATCTTACTATTGTAGGCATTGTTCTCCATCAGACGGTGATCGTGGTCTCTGGCTCATCCATCTCTAACTTTTGAACAATTATTGCGAGAGCATCGGGGTGTCTGTTCATTATCTTGAGGTGTCTTTCTTCCTATGGCTGAATAATCTTTGGATAATTTCTCTATATAGAGAAATATTGGCATGTTTGAGAGTTAATTCTCTGTCAACTTACCTTACTATAAGGTTGGAATCTCCTTGTAAAAAAATCACTCTGATCCTTCTTCTCAAAAGTTTTAACACACCAAGTATGAGAACTTCATATTATGTTTCATTATTTAAGCACTGGAAGTCTAATTTGTAAGAGAGGGTGAGTTTCTCTTTTCTACTAATGATTATAACTCATGCTCCACCAGTACCTTGCGAACATAAGCTGTCAAAATCCATATTCCATTCTTCAATCTCCTCGACCAAACAAGCTTGGAAGTTATCCCCTAATAGTTCCTCATTAGGAGGTTCAAAATTCTTGCTTGGGAAATTGGATAGGAGGTCCTCTACTGGCTGACTTTTTATGACCTTTGGAGCAAGGAACTTCAAATCATATTCTGAAAGTATCAGGAACCGTATGGCCACTCGTTCTACCAAAATTCTCCTTGAAAGTATCTACTTGATAGGATCACACTTAATTATAATATGCACAGTAAATGTGAGAAAGTAGTGCCTCAACTTCTTGACCACAAAGACCAAGGATAAACAATGCATTTTCACACTTGTATATCTGGATTATATTCATGATATTACCCAAGAAAAATAATGCACAAGGCAATCTATCCCCTCTTTCTCCTAGGAGAGAAAAGCCCCAATATGCCGCTTAGTATATGTGAGGTATAAAATCAAAGGCATGCCTTCCTACAGAGTAGTTTAAGGATAAGTCAACATCTCCTTAACTCTTTCGAATGCTTTCTTATACGGATCCCCCCATACCCATTTCGCCTGACCCTTCATGGATGGTGAGAAAGGATGAGTGACTTCTGCCAATGCTGATATGAACCTTCTCAAATAGAAAACTTTTTCCAACAAGCTTCTTAGTTTTCTCTGACTTTTTAGTAATGGCATCATTAAAATGGACTTTTGTTTTTCCACATCAACTTGCACTCCTTGCCTATTGACAAAAAATTCAAGGAGTCTACTTACGGTAACCCCAAAGGCACATTTAGAGGGGTTCATCCTTATCTTGTATTTTTGGCGCTCAAAGACTCTTCTAAGATCTTTTACCTGTCTACTCTCCTTATTGGATTTTACCACCAAGTCATCCCAATATAATTCCAATATATCATGAAACAAGTCATGAAATATTGCCATTATAGTTCACTGGTGCGTCATTCCTACATTCTTTAAACCAAAATGCATGGTCATGTAAGGAAAGTTGCCTAGAGGGGTCCGCAAGGATGTCTTCTCTGTATCCATGGAACCCATCTAAATTTAATTTTAAAGGACATATCCATCAATGAAACTATACATTCATGGACGACTACTAAACTGTTAATGCTTGGCAAAGGAAATTCATCCTTTGAACATGCGCAATTTAAATCTCTAAAATTCACACAAAATTCGATTTGCTTCGTATATTTTTTTAAAAATGCACAATACTCAATAACCATACATGATGTTAAATGGGTCTGACAAACCCGATGGTGAACAACTTCCCCATTTCTTCCTTAATTTTTAATTCCACTCACTACATGAATATTTATTCCTTTCGGCACAACTTAAATGCCGAGAAAAGCACTTAAACTACCAGGAACACTTTTGGAAAAACTTCCACAAGTGCTGTAATAGCCAATGTGGTAAAAGAACAACGATCTTTTAAAAAAAGTTACGGAATTTAGCGGCATTTTTAGTAGCATTACATAAATTGATGCAAAAAACCTTTTTTGGGCATTTATATTAATGCTGGTAATAACCTTTTCGCGGCATGAAAAAATGTTGAGAATAACCTTTTGCAACACCTATTAAATGTTCAAAACAATTTTGGCGGCGATAAAAAAATGCCGAGAATGGTAGTAGTCACATTAAACAAAATGTTGTTCTTATTTTGCAATATATGGGTGGGAATAAGTGTTAAAAAATCATTTATAACAAGTATCGTATTTATGTGCAAATACACTACCATAACATTAAATTAAGAGAGCGGTAATCAAATTAAAATGTCATTAAATTAAAACCAATATCATTCATCGTAAATAAACATAATTGCGCATGGAATAATGATCCATTCACAAAATAAAATGTATTACACTGTCACACCCCGCCTAATTCTGGCGACAGCCGCCACCAAAACTAAACCAGGCGTGAGTAAATAAAATACCATTCTAAATATGAGACAGATATTACAAATAAATAAATCAGTCCATAAGATAAACAATTGAGTCAATCTTAAATGATCACAAATAACTAATCGATAAAAGATCCATCACATGCTAACTCCAAAAATCCAATCTCCAATAATGATTAAATAAAATTTGAATAATCCCAACAGAAATCCTCTAAACAACTTTGGAACCGAATGGCCCAATAAAACTCCAATGAAGTCTCATAATACGACTGGAAAAGAAAGTCTAACTAAAATATGTCATAAAGTAAATAACTCCAGCTGCACCTCCAATAATAACTCCGATAAATTTATGCAGCTTCTCCAAATTAAAGCCTGAAAAAGATTAGTCAACGCACGGGTCAGAGCCAAAGCCCTGAGCAAGAATACACACTACTCCCCTCAAATAGGATTCTTGAATCCAGACAGTAGCATTATACGCAATAAATATCACAATAGAATATTTTAAATTAAACAGGAAAATTTAAACGTGATAAATATAAACCATTAACTACCCGCAAAAATTCCCATTTATAAAGGCACACCAATATGATTTTAAATTCCTAAGTCCCACGATGTTAATTTAATTAAATTAACCAACTTTTATTACTGTTCTTACTTTTTATTAAAGTGTCACACTTCCCCTTGTCAATCGTCCTCTGACCCGTTTAAACTGTCGGCCCCGACACATGACAAGGTTCCACACACGATAGGACATAAATCATTCTCTGATTCGTTTAAATTGTCGGCCTGGACACATTATGTCGCCATAAATTTTAATACCCATTTTTATCTTAGGCATTACTTCTCAATTTCTCAATTTATAATCACCCCACTCTTTTAATCGATGTGAGATCCTCAAAATATCCCTTAGTCCCATACCTAAGGGTCCCCAAGTTATCAATACGCCCTAACCTATGTATAGGAGGATTTTTTAAAATAAATCTTAACTTAGTCTCGTACTTATACTACCGTAACGACGATAAAGTAATAAAAATCAGCCCACCCTCAAGATGATAAAAACACAATAATCTACCCTCACTAGTCCCAAACCTAGAAGGCATCCTAAATTATAGGGAGAGCAAAATTACTCAACAACCCGTCGTCACAAAGGCAATATAAAAATACCAACAAGTCATACCAACAAGAATAATTAGTCAACATATAAAACTGCGCATGATAGTCAAATTTAATTAAATCTTTAATTTAATTATCACAACGTCAACAATACCCAAATAATCTCATTTAATTATTTTAAATTAAATATACCAAGTTTTCATCATATATACATCAAAACCCAAATTTCGTTATCTCCACATGTATTACATGAGTTATACGCACCAAAAAGTTATTTATTTTAAAACTGGCTTTTTTTTCTACATGCAATCTACACCAATAAAACCCAAAATCACTCATGAATCCTACGTACCTAAAGGGTTATGAATATTATTCAGATTAAGAGATTTTTATAAAAACAACCCCATAATTAGTGTCCACTTGTTCTAATTAAGTTACGAATTATTTTTAAGAAAACATGTAATTAAATGTTTAGGCGACACTTAAAACGCATAATACTAAAGGAAAAGAATAGAGTATTCATGCATGTGAAGATTGTGTTGAAAATATGATTAGAAATCTGGATTCCTCTCGAAAAAAAATTAACAAAGAAGTGTTCTTGGACCAATCTTGATTAAACCCCAAATAAGCCTTCAAATCTGGTGACAAAACCTTGATTATGTTGGAGGTTGATGATTATGGTTGAGAGGAAATATTTTTAGAAGTGTTCTCTGGTGAAAAACTTGAGAAAAAGTGATTATGAGAAGTCCCCCCACGAATTAGAGTCATTATATAGTCATTAGGAAACCTAATCCTAATAGAACTCTAATAAGATACAAACACTAAAAAATTTATTCCGAACGATCGGACCGTTGGAATTAGATGAAATTTTACAGAGAATTAGCTGAAGATGAGAGGAAGCTATAAAAAAAATTCATCTCAATCGGACCGTTCAATATTGTTAAATATTTTTTTCTATAGAGTTTTATGCTCCGAGGACTCTTAGAGAGTTTTATGTTTTGACGACTCTTCTATATAATAAAAATTCAATTAAAACTCCATTTTAAATCCGATTTCAATTTCGCTTGAAGTTCTATTCTTCTAAAATCATAACCAACATATTTAGCCAATAAAAATTATTAAATTCAAAATTTTATTTTTCCCAAAAATTTCAATTAATTAATTAAAATAAGTAATAAAAACACGGGGTGTTACATACTTCCCCATTGGTAAAGAATTTCATCCTTGAAATTAGACGAAGCATACACATTAACACTTAAATCTCGCAAAAAGAAAATATGGCTCATATATGCCTACCCGTAGAATGCCATAATTGGGCGCCCATACACCCAATCCTACGCGTACCTACCCCACGAACAACAAAATAATATATATATTTTCTATATTCATATGCATAACTATGAAAATAACGGCGTACTACATGCTCTCACAAATCCACACTCAATCCTATATCCGAAAGTCATCAAAATTCTAACTTCCTCAAATTAAACCTCAACATCAAAAATCGATACATACGGTACCTAACATCTGTACTAAAATCTCCAAAATAATTATCGTCTCCAAAATCCATTCTAAGGATTCCCACATCAAGCTTACTAATTCTAAACTCAATGTCTACAACACCCTTAACTCAAAACTTCACATCTCCAAGAAACACATCTAACATGTACGCTAGACTCTATACCTTAAGAAGTACGAATCAAGAAAGGGAATCAAAGATCGGCAACGCGGAAGCTAAATGGACTCATAACCTACGAGAACTAAGACCATGCTCTGATACCATCTGTCACACCCCGCCTAATTCTGGCGTCGACCGCCACCAAAACTAAGCCGAGCGTGAGTAAATAAAATACCATTCTTAGCATGAGACAAATATGAGACATAAATAAATCAATCCATAAGATAAACAATTGAGTCAATCTCAAATGTTCACAAATAACTAAGCGATAAAAGATCCATGTAAGGACCTATTTTCATAGGTTCGTTATCAATTTATTATGTCATATACCGCTACACCGTCGAAGAGCATTCAAGAGTTATCTACATCTAAGACGGATTCGAATTATTCAAGTTCTTCATCATTCAAGACTCCACGAAGTTTCTTTTGGTAAGGTTATGTTTTAAATACCTTTACTTTTCACTTAGAGCTTTTGAGATATTTTTACAAAATATTTTCTAAGTGTTGGAGCGTACTTTTTCGTCAAGATTTGAAAATGAGTATTTTTTCTAAGTGTTGAAGCGGACATTAAAATAATGATTTTTCGCCGCAGTCGTTCGAGCGACATAACATGTCGTTCGCACGAGATATCATGTCACGCGATCTCGTTCGAACGACATCTGCCCTTCATTCGAGCGACTTGCTTATCTCATTCGAACGAGATCTATTTTCGAGGCGACATATTTTCCTATAAATACTCATTATTTAGTAACGTTTTCATAAAGAAGTCACAGCGTTTTAACGAACAGAAATACTGCAAAAGCAGAATTCTTTTAGGCTTCTTCCTTTAGGGTTTTAATCCCTTTTTGTTTTCAATTCACAAAACTCCCATCTTGCTTTAGTGAATTATTTTGGTGTTGAAGAACACACTTTGCTCTTGTTTATACTTTGTGGGGAGATCTCTACAACCGACAGTTTCATGCTATTGTGGAGGGAGTCCTTATAAAGTTCTCTGGTGGAGAAGCCGTTTTCTTCTTCATTGCTGCCCTCCTGGAAAGGGAAAATTCCATCCGTAACTTGTGGAGGAGCAGTCTTCTTCTTCACTGCTGCCCTCCTGGAAAGGGAAAGTTCCAGTCGAGACATCGAAACCGACACCTGCGGGTATTTCGTATGTTACCCTATTTCATTGTAATCCGTGTAAGCCGTTTTCTTACAAATTATAGTGAAATAAAAGGTTTTGCCCCTTTGGGGGATTTTTCCTGAAATTGTTTGTTTTATCTTGTATGTTTTATGTTTTTGGATAAATCATCTAGATGCATGTTTTAGGATTTAACTAAAATTTGGGATTAATTAAAATTGGATTTTATTTGAGAAGTCGCAATATTTCCGCTGTAGCGATTCTACAAATTGGTATCAGAGCTTATTTAAGCGATCACCATTTTACAAATTGGTATCAGAGCGGGTTACGCTAATTTATCGCGTGATCCTGATTTTTAAAGAATTTACTTTCTGATATAATTTGTCTACTTACCTTTACAAACTGGTATCAGAGCCTGTTGCACTAAGTTATTATGTTTTGATCCTGTTTTTGCACAAAAATGGCTTTTGATGGTTTTGATGATCTTCGATGTCAAATTTTTGAAAAAGTTAATTGGAAAATTCACACGAACTCTTGTTTTAAATCTTCTGTTGAAAACGAATCTGAGAGGTGTCCTTGTTGTGAGGGTATTGGTCATACGTTAGATGAATGTACCACAAATTTAAAGAAGAAATTGAATAAACCGATTTCTCATGTTTCTACCCTTAGTGATAGTGATTCGGAAGAAGAAGTCTTTTATGCTTCTAGGCGAGAGCTTCCCATCCATGTGTTTAGTGATGAGAGTGAGGGTGAAAAGAGTGAGGAGGAAGAAGAAGAATTGAGTGAGTTGAAAGTTGCCTACAATAGTTTGTATTTTGAATGTTTAAAGATAAAAAAGGCAAAATTGAAACTTGAAGCTCAGTTGAAAGAGTGTGCCTTAAAAAATAATGATGTTTTAGTTGAAGAACTTAGGGCACGAGAGAAAATTTTGAGAGAGAAGCTGGGATATGTCGAGGGTGAGAGAGATGATCTTCGAGGCGTGATGGAATCTATGAAAAAGGAGCTTCTTGAGTTTGAGGAGTCTAGGCGCTTGCTTGAATCTAGGATAGGTGAACTTGAGAAAAGTTTGAGAGAGTCGAGTAAGGTGAAATTTGATTTGGAGTCTAGGTCTGAAAAACTTGATAAGATTTTAGGCACTATCGAGATAAAAACGGATAGGGGTGGGATTGGTTTTGAAAAACATGTTGCACCCATTCCCACACGTGTGAGAGAGCCTCCTAGGATTGTTAAGAAAGAGACACCTAAGGTTGCTAGGAAAGAGCCCCCTAAGAATATCGTGAGATAACCTTCTAGGATCATTAGGAGAGACCCACCTAGGAAAATTCGGAGAGAGCAACCGAGAAATTTGAGGAGAGGGCCACCTTTAGGTAACACACACTGCCCGATTTACACTTGCACACATTGCGTTAGGCAAGGTCATCTTAGGCGATTTTGTTACAAACTTTTAAATGAACCTAGGAAGGTTAATAGAAGAATAAATTCGATTCCCCACACCCCCACACCTCGTTACACATCGATTTGGGTTAGGAAATCGGATTTAGAGGGTTATGGTCTTTTTGTTCATGATTCTCGTTTACTTGCACGTGATTCACCCCATGTGAGATCTTTTGGTTGATTGTGTGAAATGTTTGTCATACACTAGTGTCACATCATGGTAATATTCTTTCTAGTGTTATGACTCACTTTGACGTAGCGCACATTGATTTATTTGTTGCATTTGTGTGTTTCTCTACTGTTTTGGATCTGTTTTCCCCCTACAGGTACTATTTTCACGTAATTTTTGCACTAGGCATAACTGTATGACTTTCTGGTCAAACTATGAAAATTTGGTTTTCTCGTTCGAGCGAGAACTCTACGTCGTTTGAGCGATATCTATTCTCGCGCGAAGTCTCTTCTCGCGACATGCCTTGTCGTTCGAGTGACAGGCTAAGTCCTTTGAGCGATCTGTCTCATCTTCCTCTGTTTCAGTATCCTGTATTCATATGCTTAGATTTTTGGTGCTGCTGGTTGCTTTTGGAACAATTTATATGCAGTTATTCGTAGTTCCCATGCTTATTTGATAAACACTGCATTGCTCGTTTAATCACACCTGCTTAGATTGATATATTCTTTGTGTGATTAACTATTTGCTAGCATAGGTTGATGCTCATGTCGATATTATGCCTATTTCTGGTTGTGCTATATTTGTGATATATTTCTTTCAAAATTTCAAAAATATTTTTTTTAGAAAATTTTGAAAATATACAAAAAGATTTTTGTATTTTGTTTACACTGTTTATGGATGAACACTTAGGATGACCGAGACACAATTTCATTCCATTTATCCATGTGACTATTTGATAGTGTTTTGAGACAATAGGTCAATTCATCCATATCCTTTTTAATGTTTGGAGTCATTAAGATGTAATTAAGTGTTGTTTCCTACATGTTTGACTCATAGTTTCCTTTATTGCACACATGCACGGATTTGTTTGATTATTATTCTTGACTTATCACATGTTGGTTGGGTGTTTTCATCTCAATCCTATACTTAAAATGAACCAAGTGCAATAATAAGAGAGTAATAAAAGTAGTGCATGTAAAAACCATTGCCTGTGAGGAATAAATTGTTTAGTTTGAAAAAATGATGAGTGAACACGGAAAAGGGCTGCGAGTGAATTATAATCATGTCGTGAAATCCACCGTTTGAAAAGAGCCCACACAAAAAAAATTAAGGCTATAAAAAGATGAAATATGCCAAAAATTTGGGCCAACAGGTTTTCTCTAAGTTGAGAATTTAGTACCTCTTCAGATATAAAGAATTGCATTATTATATATGAGGGAGTTTTGGATGTATCAATGGGTTTGCACGTCCTTTGAAAAGTTCTCGAAACGGCACTAAATAGTTTTGGACGTTATTGGTGTGGAAATCATTTAGACTTTGATTTGTTGATTTGATTAAGACAATTTCATTTAAATTCAACAATTTTTACACCTAAGGATTATTTTGATGTTCATTCGTCAGGGGTACACGTATGCATCGTGCACATATGATTGATTGAGTTTATTTACCCATCGAATGTGTTCACACCCATTCATTACGTTTCCATGACTTGGTTGTTTGAGTTTAAATCCATGGTGTGATTTTTTTTGTATCCTATTTTTGTATAAAAAAATTGAAAATTCAAAAATAGTTTGTGAAATTTGTGAGATACTCCTTTGCATGCGCATCGATTGATTCATATTTGCTATACATTTTTATCGTGGCACTCCATGTTTTGATTATTTCTTCTTATCTGTCTACTTGGGGACATCATAAAAAGGGGGAGAAAGAATTATCAGTTATGGGGAAGTTTTTGCATTATGTGGGAGATTTGATTATTAATGCTTTATTCTTATATCATTTCAAACTCGATATTTCACGAAGGTTTTTTCTTTATCTCATGTGTGTAGGTACAAAATTGAAGATTCATATATTGCACACCCTGATGAGAAAAGCTTTGAGATTTGACGAAGATGATTGAAGAACAGTTTTGAAGTTTTGCAAATTTATTCATGGGAGGTTAGATTTGTATAGGCAATTTGATTTTTGATAATTTGGATTTTTTATGTATGTATCGGCATAGACATAAGGGGAGATTTGTAAGGACATATTTTCATAGGTCCGTTTTCAATTTATTATGTCATATACCGCTACACCGTCGAAGAGCATTCAAGAGTCATCTACATCTAAGACGGATCCGAATTATTCAAGTTCTTCATCATTCAAGACTCCGCGAAGTTTAATTTCGTGAGGTTATGTTTTAAATACCTTTACTTCTCACTTAGAGCTTTTGAGTTTTTTTTACAAAATATTTTCTAAGTGTTGGAGACGACTTTTTCGTCAAGATTTGAAAATGAGTATTTTTTTCTAAGTGTTGAAGCGAACATTAAAATAGTGATTTTTTGCCGCAGTCGTTCGAGCGACATAACATGTCGTTCGTGCGAGATATCATGTCGCGCGATCTCGTTCGAACGACATCTGTCCTTCGTTCGAGCGACTTGCTTATCTCGTTCGAACGAGATCTGTTTTCGAGGCGGCAAGTTTTCCTATAAATACTCATTATTTAGTAACGTTTTCATAAAGAAGTCACAGCGTTTTGACGAACAGAAATACTGCAAAAGCAGAATTCTTTTAGGCTTCTTCCTTTAGGGTTTTAATCCCTTTTTTTTTTCAATTCACAAAACTCCCATCTTGCTTTAGTGAATTGTTTTGGTGTTGAAGAACACATCTTGCTCTTGTTTATACTTTGTGGGGAGATCTCTACAACCGATAGTTTCATGCTATTGTGGAGGGAGTCCTTATAAAGTTCTCTTGTGGAGAAGACGTTTTCTTCTTCATTGCTGCCCTCCTGGAAAGGGAAAATTCCATCCGTAACTTGTGGAGGAGCCGTCTTCTTCTTCACTGCTGCCCTCCTGAAAAGAGAAAGGTCCAGTCGAGACTTCAAAACCGACACTTGCGGGTATTTCGTATGTCACCCTATTTCATTGTAATCCGTGTAAGCCGTTTTCTTACAAATTATAGTGAAATAAAAGGTTTTGCCCCTTTGGGGGATTTTTCCTGAAATTGTTTGTTTTATCCTGCATGTTTTATGTTTTTGGATAAATCATCTAGATACATGTTTTAGGATTTAACTAAAATTTGGGATTAATTAAAATTGGATTTTATTTGAGAAGTCTCAATATTTTCGCTGTAGCGATTCTACAATCCATCACATGCTAACTCCAAAAATCCAATTGTGACAACCCGCTATCCGAAATAAAGGGTGGCCAGCCCTATACCCCGATAAAATAGGAAATCATGGATAATATCATCCTCAGCATCACTACAATATACAAAGTATAAGGAATAACCACTCTATATTCCGGAAAACGGGTTATCAAAAACTTTGATTTGAAATAAAAAGAATAACATTTTCAACAACCCATAATAGAAATAGAGGGTGGAAACCCCCACAAGCGCATATAAGAAATCCCGAAAGATACAAAGGACCGAATAAAACTTCGGTCAATACCATCAATACAACATACACATAGTACCAAGTGTTACATAATAAATTCATTACACATTTACAACTGTCTGGGCATCAAGCCCGAATGAACCGAACATAACTAGAAACATAAACAGAGGCGTCTACTCAAAATCCCGTGAAACCCGCACAATGTCACGGCTCCTCAAAAACATGTGGAAGGAAAGGTCATTACGGGCGACCGTGCGGCGGAACACCTGAACGGATAATATAGATATACATACACAACAAGAAAAGGAAAACCGGTCAGGGCCGGGTATATGTGATCAATAGATAAATGACAAGTATGATAATGATGCACAATGAAGCATGGATGATAGTCTAGCATGTTAACGGCATATAAGGAACTGAAATTGGTGAAGGACTACATAGAGTGAGATTCATAATAAAACAGAATTAAAAGTGCTTATGAGCCTTTATCATCTTTAATCGTATTTCAATTCAAATACTCATTTTCCATTCCTTATCAGGAATATAATTGTCATCATGTGCTCTATAGGGCACTAATTTCAATAACATGCTCTTTGCGGCATAATTTTGCTCTTTATGGCATTAATGTTCCATCGAGTCCAACTCGATAATTAGAATAGTCATAGTTATAAATATAACGCTTCTAAGACCGCCCGTCCGGGTTTCCCCACTGAGCGCGTCCCTAAATAACCATCATCTTCCAGGGCCTAACATAAGACAACCTGGGATCCTATCGAAAGCGTCGAGAAGCGGCCATGAGCCTGCGTGGTAGCCAAGACCACACCCGGAATCTCCCTACCCCCGCAGAACATAAATAACCATAAGCGCTCCCATGGCCTAGGACTATATCCACCCTGCATTCATTAGCCAGGGGGCTTCACCTATCGAGCGGACTTCCCCTAAGATGGTATTTAGAGAGGTGTGTATCATCCATTTTATTAATTCCCATTACATGATTAGTAAATTATCATTTACCTTAATAATTTCCCATTTTAAATAAATGTATAAGTTAAATCGGGACTACACATGATACGTACCGACATAACATCCTCGATAAGGAATTCGGACTCCAAAGTTATCCCCAAGGCCTCTTTTAGGCATTAATATAAACCATCAAGTCAAAATGTAACTCAAGTTGAATTTTAAAGTCTCCAAAATTGACCTTAATATGTTCTAGACCCTTATAGAACTACTAGACAAAAGTAAGGCCTAAACATCACTTTAAATTCTCCCTTGAATGAATCCTAGATGAACCCTTTCGAGTCTAGGATGTCGACCCAACTCAACTAAAACTCTAAACCCTATGTTTACTTCATTTAAGAAGGTCCCTAATCAAAAATCCTAAAGAAAAGGGGTTAAAAATGAAAAAAGAAAAAGTTGGAAAATGCAGGGCTACCGAATCGATTCGCCCCCTTGGCCGAATCGATTCGGCCAGAAAATTTGAGGTTCTGCATAATAGCCGAATCGATTCGCTCAGAGGGCCGAATCGATTCGGTCTGAAAATCTGGGTTTCTGCATAACTGCCGAATCGATTCGGATAAATTCCGAATCGGTTCGGTCAACAAGACCTGGGCACTGGAACTAACCGAATCGATTCGCCCAGGGGGCCGAATCGATTCGGGCCTGCGATTTTGCCAAGAAATGGCTATGGAGTCTTGGACTCCATTTTCTACCCAAACCCAAATTTCTCCAAACCAAACTCATATACCAACATTATAAGAACATCAAAGATGCTATTGATCATCTTAAAACCTCAAGAATCATTTTGGGAGTAAATCAAAACCCAAAACACATAATAAAACCCTAAGTTTGCTAAACTACAATCAACCCACCATTAACACAACAAATCATTTATCTCAAGACACAAATACAAGTAGAAACTTGCCTTGATTCAGCAAATATGCAAATTTCTTCGGTGTAGAAGCAATCTCCCTCAATCTCCAAAGCTTTCTCTCCACTTCTCTCTTACTCTCTTAGGTTTAGGAATGAAATTAGGGGAAATTAGGAGACTTGGAAGACTTAAGTCGTGGCTTAAGGTAAATGGCCCACTTAATTTAACCAAAAGTGCGATAAAATAATACGCAATAGCATAATTAAGGCACAACCAGTCAAAAATGCCCAAAACTACAAAATACAATATGGTACATAATTTGACTATTTCACACATTCCGGAATCAACTGCAAACTCCAAATTATCATCTGGACATTATAAAATTCAAATTAGATTCCGGTCTCATTATTAAGCCAAATATCATTTTAAATTCGGATGATATTAATAAGCATGACATAGCAATATTTTCCCATAATTATGATATGTATGCTAACTCAAAATAAATATCAACTTTCTACATTGAATCAATATTCAAATCATAACCCAATACTGGTCTCTAATTACTATACTAAGTAATTAATGTAAAATACGGTCCCATAAGCGAGGGTTATTACATACTCCCCCCCTTATGAGGGAATTTTGCCCCCAAAATTCAGGCGTACCTCATGAGAAAAGATGTGGATATTTCTCCCGCATCTCATCCTCGCGTTCCCAAGTTGATTCGCTAGCATGATGATGACTCCAATGGACCCTCACTAGAGGCACCACCCGAGATCTTAACTTTCGCTCCCCAAACTCAAGGATAGCAACCGGTTGTTCTTCATAAGAAACATCGGGCTGCAAGTCGATGTCTTCGAAAGGAATGTGCCAAAGGGCACCTTCACACCTTCTGTACTTTTTCAAAGAGGAGACATGAAATACGTCATGGATTTATTGTAAGGGTTCCGGCAAGGAAAGTTGGTATGCCACGGGACCAACCTCTGCAATTACCGGGAAAGGTCCAACAAAGCGGGGTGCAAGCTTTCCTTTCTTCCCAAAACGCTTAATGCCCTTCATCGGGGACACTCGCACCAACACTTGGTCTCCAACCTCCAACTCCATATGTCTCCTACCCGCATCGGCATAACTCTTTTGACGATCTTGGGCTATCCGTATGCGATTTCGAATAAGCTCAATCTTCGAAGAAGTATCTTGGATCATCTCAGGTCCAAGAAACTTATTATCACCCACTTCCAACCAACATGCGGGCGATCTACAAGGCCTGCCGTACAGAGCTTCATAAGGTGCCATTCCAATGGTAAATTGGTATGAGTTATTGTAAGCAAACTCAACCAACGGAAGATATTGTTCCCAACTGCCTTTAAAGTCGAGTATGCACATACGAAGCATATCCTCCAACATCTGGTTTACCCTTTCGGTCTGACCGTCTATTTGAGGATGATAGGAAGAGCTTAACTTCAATTCAGCCCCCATAGCTCCCTGGAAACTTTGCCAAAAGTGGGACACAAATATTTTATCGCGATCGGAGATAATATTCAAAGGTACCCCGTGGAGTCTGACGATCTCCTCAATGAACAACTGGGCATAACGAGCGGTATCATAATTGGTGCACACAGGAAAGAAGTGTGCCGACTTAGTCAAATGATCGACAATCACCCAAATTGAGTCATGACCCTTTTGCGATCTAGGCAAGCCCGTAACAAAGTCCATCGAAATGCTCTCCCATTTCCATACGGGAATCTTGAGCGGTTGTCACAAACCTGTCGGTCGCTGGTGATCAATCTTAACCAACTGACAAGTAGTGCATTGAGACACAAACTCTGAGATATCCCTCTTCATACCTGCCCACCAATACAAACGACGCATATCTTGGTACATCTTGTCCCCGCCTGGATGTACCGTGAACATCGACCCGTGGGATTCTGCCATCACTGCACGTCTCAAATCCCCATCATCGGGAACCACAAGTCTTCCATGGAAGCGTAGTCCACCCTCAGAGCCTATTGAGTATGACTCCGCTCCCTCAGACAACAACTGGCGTATGTACGGTCTTAACAAACCTTATCTCTTTTCTGAGCTTCCACAATCTTTGCTATAATCGTGGGAGTAACCGTCATCACTGAAAGGAAAGCTCTCACTCCGGCATCCTCCAGGCTGAGTTCTCTCCACTTAGCCTTCCACACCTTAGCTAAGTCTCCATCAGGCTTTCTACTCAAGGCATCTGCTACCACATTCGCCTTCCCGGGGTGGTAATGAATGTCAAATTGGTAGTCTTTCACAAACTCCAACCAACGGCGCTGGCGCATGTTCAAATCCTTTTGGGAGAATAAGTACTGCAGCGATTTGTGGTCGGTGAAAAGACTAAACTTTTCCCCCAAGAGGTAATACCTCCATATCTTCAAGGCAAATACAACGGCGGCGAATTCCAAGTCATGCACTGGATAGTTCCTCTCGTGAGACTTCAACTTACGAGAAGCGTACGCAATAGGTTGTCTCTCTTGTTGAAGAACACCTCCTAACCCCAGAAGAGATGCATCGGTAAAGACGAGATATTCCAACCCCGGCCTTGGCAATGCTAGGACTGGAGCTGAAGTCAGTCTATCCTTGAGTTCATCGAAAGTCGCTTGATATGAACTGTCCCAAACAAATCTTACTCCTTTCCGGGTCAAATTCGTCAATGGGCTAGCAACCTTAGAAAATCCCTTAATGAATCGACGGTAATAACCCGCCAAGCCCAGAAAACTACGAACTTCAGTGGGCGTCGTGGGCTGACCCCACTCCTTCACCGCGATCACCTTGCTCGGATCCACAGACACACCTTGGGATGACACCACATGCCCCAAAAATTGAACTTCCTTCAACCAGAAGCCACACTTCTCAAACTTTGCATACAATTGATGATCTCTCAATCTCTGCAGGACCAACCGTAAGTGAGCAGCGTGATCCGACTCCGTCTGAGAATAGACTAGGATGTCATCAATAAATATAATGACAAACTGGTCAAGGAAATCCCAAAACACCCTATTCATAAGGTCCATAAACACGGCAGGGGCATTGGTTAGCCCGAAGGGCATAACCAAGAACTCATAAGATCCGTAACGGGTTAGAAAAGCCGTCTTGGACACATCTTGCTCTCCTATCCTCAATTGGTGATACCCCGTCCGCAAGTCGATCTTGGAGAAGTAGGAAGCTCCCCTAAGTTGATCAAACAAGTCGTCGATGCGAGGTAAAGGGTATTTATTCCGGATGGTGACTTTATTCAACTCTCTATAGTCCACGCATAACCGGAGAGAACCGTCTCTCTTCTTCACAAACAATAGCGGAGCGCCCCACGGCGAGGTACTACGCCTAATAAAACCCTGCTCTAGTAGCTTCTGAATCTGATCTCTCAGCTCCCTCATCTCCACAGGAGCCATTCGATAAGGAGCCTTGGCGATCGGTCTAGTTCCCGGCATTAAATCAATCACAAACTCTATTTCCCGACTTGGAGGTAATCCCGGTATCTCTCGAAAAATATCTTCAAAGTCCCGGACGATTGGAAGAGAATCCAGGGGAACCACGACATCTCCAGATGCGTCTTCTGCAGTACAATATAAATAAGCACTCGTGCTCCCTTCCACACAAGGCATGACTACTAGGAACATCTCTTGTCCCGGAACTGCAAAAACTATACTCTTCCCGTAACAATTCACTATAGCACGGTACTTCACTAGCCAATCCATACCCAAAATTACATCGTACCCGACCATATCAAGGACGAGCAAATCGGCATCAAAACACAAGTCACCAAGGTTAATTCCTACGTTTTTACATACGAAGAAAATCAATGAGCCATCGCCCATAGAGGATTCGACGCTAGTGAAAGTACTTTCAGCAGATTTTATTAAACCTGTAGTCTGAGCAAAACTTCTAGAAATAAAGGAGTGTGTAGCACCCGTATCAAATATAATTCGACCCATGTGCCCCTGAATGAGAAACTTACCCTCGATCGCTGGTGGTGCCGGAGGAGCTGGAGGAAGCAAAGCCTCCTGAAGATGGTAAACCCTTCCGTACTGCAATTGCCCCTGTTGAGGAGGAGCAACCGGATTAGGCGCTTGGGGCGGAAACTGTACATACGGCTGCTGTGGGGCCCGAGGAAGATGCCCTCCAACCAACTGAGGACACGCCCTTTTATAGTGGCCCAGCTCCCCACACTGAAAACATTTGATTGCCGTAATATCCTGATTCCTACCTTGGTTATTTTGGAGTTGACCCGCACCTCGGCCCTGTTGGCCCCTACCACCATTTCCACCTCGACCTCCCTGTGGTTGCTGACCACCTTGACCTTGCCTGTTATTATTACCGCCAGCATTAAACCCACCGAAACGTTGACGCTTGGACGAATCCCCCTGCTGAGGATCCCTCTCAACCTGCTTGTTCCCCGAGGATTGGGAAGAAGAAGATGTTCCCCCTCCACTCCCAACTCCTCCTTGCCTCACTGTTTGCCCCACAGTAACTACCTTCTTCTTGTTTAGCAGAAACAATCGGTGCTCCTGACAGTGAAGCAAAGCGGCATTCATCACATCACCAAAAGTCACCAAATATGGATTTCCCAGCAAATGTTGTTTTATTCGCCAGTTCAAACCTCCCACAAACTTGGAGATCCTCTTCGATTCTGGAGTTACCTCATCCGGTATAAAACTAGCTAACCGGGTAAACTCTTCCTCATACTCAGCAACTGACCTCTCCCCTTGAACCAAATCCTGCAGCTTCCTCTGCATTTCCCTCTGAACTGCGGGAGGGAAATACATACCATCAAACAAAGCCCAAAAATTTGTAATGGACATAGTATCCTTTGCTCGGGTGTCGTCATTGACTCCCACCAATGTAAGGCCGGTCCTACCAGCTTGAAAGTAACGAGAATCTGCTTCTTCTCCTCACTACATTCCACCATCCTAAGATGGCGCTGCATATCTCTCTTCCACTGGTTCGCCTTGATAACATCTGAACCTCCCTCAAACTCCGGGGGATGCCCCTTCAGGAAAGATTCTCTCACCCGTTCCCACTGAGAAGGTCCCGTGGGAACTTGTGCTTCTTGTCCCCTTACTGGAGCTTGTGGCATTTGTTGGGCCACTGCAGTCATCGCGGCGTTGACAGCTTGGGCCACAATATTTGCCACTTCAGCGGCACTGATATTCCCCTGCTGCGGTGGAGGACCAAACTCGTCCTCAACAACCCTATTACGTCTAGCGGGACGTCCTCTCTTCAGCGGCATCTGAGATAAAGACGAGATAGAGTTAAAACATAATATAAGACAATCTATTTAGCAGAAGATCGCATACATAGGCAGCAAAACAATCCTAACATTAAGTTCTATATCAAAGAACGCGACGGTAGAACGTGACAAGTCCGCATAGATCCTAAAGACTCTAGAACCTGATGCTCTGATACCATCTGTGACAACCCGCTATCCGAAATAAAGGGTGGCCAGCCCTATACCCCGATAAAATAGGAAATCATGGATAATATCATCCTCAGCATCACTACAATATACAAAGTATAAGGAATAACCACTCTATATTCCGGAAAACGGGTTATCAAAAACTTTGATTTCAAATAAAAAGAATAACATTTTCAACAACCCATAATAGAAATAGAGGGTGGAAACCCCCACAGGCGCATATAAGAAATCCCGAAAGATACAAAGGACCGAATAAAACTTCGGTCAATACCATCAATATAACATACACATAGTACCAAGTGTTACATAATAAATTCATTACACATTTACAACTGTCTGGGCATCAATCCCGAATGAACCGAACATAACTAGAAACATAAACAGAGGCGTCTACTCAAAATCCCGTGAAACCCGCACAATGTCACGGCTCCTCAAAAACATGTGGAAGGAAAGGTCATTACGGGCGACCGTGCGGCGGAACACCTGAACGGATAATATAGATATACATACACAACAAGAAAAGGAAAACCGGTCAGGGCCGGGTATATGTGATCAATAGATAAATGACAAGTATGATAATGATGCACAATGAAGCATGGATGATAGTCTAGCATGTTAACGGCATATAAGGAACTGAAATTGGTGAAGGACTACATAGAGTGAGATTCATAATAAAACAGAATTAAAAGTGCTTATGAGCCTTTATCATCTTTAATCGTATTTCAATTCAAATACTCATTTTCCATTCCTTATCAGGAATATAATTGTCATCATGTGCTCTATAGGGCACTAATTTCAATAACATGCTCTTTGCGGCATAATTTTGCTCTTTATGGCATTAATGTTCCATCGAGTCCAACTCGATAATTAGAATAGTCATAGTTATAAATATAACGCTTCTAAGACCGCCCGTCCGGGTTTCCCCACTGAGCGCGTCCCTAAATAACCACCATCTTCCAGGGCCTAACATAAGACAACCTGGGATCCTATCGAAAGCGTCGGGAAGCGGCCATGAGCCTGCGTGGTAGCCAAGACCACACCCGGAATCTCCCTACCCCCGCAGAACATAAATAACCATAAGCGCTCCCATGGACTAGGACTATATCCACCCTGCATTCATTAGCCAGGGGGCTTCACCTATCGAGCGGACTTCCCTTAAGATGGTATTTAGAGAGGTGTGTATTATCCATTTTATTAATTCCCATTACATGATTAGTAAATTATCATTTACCTTAATAATTTCCCATTTTAAATAAATGTATAAGTTAAATCGGGACTACACATGATACGTACCGACATAACATCCTCGATAAGGAATTCGGACTCCAAAGTTATCCCCAAGGCCTCTTTTAGGCATTAATATAAACCATCAAGTCAAAATGTAACTCAAGTTGAATTCTAAAGTCTCCAAAATTGACCTTAATATGTTCTAGACCCTTATAGAACTACTAGACAAAAGTAATGCCTAAACATCACTTTAAATTCTCCCTTGAATGAATCCTAGATGAACCCTTTCGAGTCTAGGATGTCGACCCAACTCAACTAAAACTCTAAACCCTATGTTTACTTCATTTAAGAAGGTCCCTAATCAAAAATCCTAAAGAAAAGGGGTTAAAAATGAAAAAAGAAAAAGTTGGAAAGTGCAGGGCTACCGAATCGATTCGCCCCCTTGGCCGAATCGATTCGGCCAGAAAATTTGAGGTTCTGCATAATAGCCGAATCGATTCGCTCAGAGGGCCGAATCGATTCGGTCTGAAAATATGGGTTTCTGCATAACTGCCGAATCGATTCGGATAAATTCCGAATCGGTTCGATCAACAAGACCTGGGCACTGGAACTAACCGAATCGATTCGCCCAGGGGGCCGAATCGATTCGGGCCTGCGATTTTGCCAAGAAATGGCTATGGAGTCTTGGACTCCATTTTCTACCCAAACCCAAATTTCTCCAAACCAAACTCATATACCAACATTATAAGAACATCAAAGATGCTATTGATCATCTTAAAACCTCAAGAATCATTTTGGGAGTAAATCAAAACCCAAAACACATAATAAAACCCTAAGTTTGCTAAACTACAATCAACCCACCATTAACACAACAAATCATTTATCTCAAGACACAAATAGCAAGTAGAAACTTGCCTTGATTCAGCAAATATGCAGATTTCTTCGGTGTAGAAGCAATCTCCCTTAATCTCCAAAGCTTTCTCTCCACTTCTCTCTTACTCTCTTAGGTTTAGGAATGAAATTAGGGAAAATTAGGAGACTTGGAAGACTTAAGTCGTGGCTTAAGGTAAATGGCCCACTTAATTTAACCAAAAGTGCGATAAAATAATACGCAATAGCATAATTAAAGCACAACCAGTCAAAAATGCCCAAAACTACAAAATACAATATGGTACATAATTTGACTATTTCACACATTCCGGAATCAACTGCAAACTCCAAATTATCATCTGGACATTATAAAATTCAAATTAGATTCCGGTCTCATTATTAAGCCAAATATCATTTTAAATTCGGATGATATTAATAAGCATGACATACCAATATTTTCCCATAATTATGATATGTATGCTAACTCAAAATAAATATCAACTTTCTACATTGAATCAATATTCAAATCATAACCCAATACTGGTCTCTAATTACTATACTAAGTAATTAATGTAAAATACGGTCCCATAAGCGAGGGTTATTACACCAATCTCCAATATTGATTAAATAAAATCTGAATAATACCAACATAAATCCTCTAAACAACTTTGGAACCGAATGGCCCAATAAAACTCCAGTGAAGTCTCATAATACGACTGGAAAAGAAAGTCTAACTAAACTATGCCATAAAGTAAATAACTCTAGCTGCACCTTCAATAATAACTACGATAAACTAATGCAGCTTCTCCAAATTAAATCCTAAAAAAGATTAGTCAACGCATGGGTCAGAGCCAAAGCCCTGAGCAAGAATACACACTACTCCCCTCAAATAGGATCCTTGAATCCAGACAGTAGCATTATACGCAATAAATATCACAATAGAATATTTTAAATTAAACGGGATAATTTAAATGCGATAAATATAAACCACTAACTACCCGCAAAAATTCCCATTTATAAAGGAACACCAATATGATTTTAAATTCCCAAGTCCCACGATGTTAATTTAATTAAATTAACCAACTTTTATTATTGTTCTCATTTTTTATTAAAGTGTCACACTTTCCCTTATTAATCGTCCTCTGACCCGTTTAAACTGTCGACCCCGACACATGATAAGGTTCCACACACGACACGACATAAATCATACTCTGATCCGTTTAAAATGTCGGGCCCGATACATTATGTCGCCACAAATTTTAATACCCATTTTTATCTTAGGCATTAATTCTCAATTTCTCAATTTATAATTACCCCACCCTTTTAATCGATGTGAGATCCTCAAAATACCCCTTAGTCCCATACCTAAGGGTCCCCAAGTTATCAATACGTACTAACCTATGTATAGGAGGATTTTCTAACATAAATCTTAACTTAGTCTCGTACATATACTACTGTAACGACGATAAAGTAATAAAAATCAGCGCACCCTCAAGATGATAAAAACGCAATAATCTACCCTCACTTGTCCCAAAATCTAGAAGGCATCCTAAATTATAGGGAGAGCAAAATTACACAACAACCCGTCGTCACAAAGGCAATATAATAATACCAACAAGAATAATTAGTCAACATATAAAACTGCGCATGATAGTCCAATTTAATTAAATATTTAATTTAATTATCACAACATCAACAATACCCAAATAATCTCATTTAATTATTTTAAATTAAATAGACCAAGTTTTCATCACATATACATCAAAACCCAAATTTCGTTATCTCTACATGTATTACATGAGTTATACGCACCAAAAAGTTATTTATTTTAAAACTAGGTTTTTTTCTACATGCAACCTACACCAATAAAACCCAAAGTCACTCATGAATCCTACATACCCAAAGGGTTATGAATATTATTCAGATTAAAAGATTTTTATAAAAACAGCCCCATAATTAGTGTCCATTTCTTCTAATTAAGTTACTAATTATTTTTAAGAAAACATGTAATTAAGTGTTTAGGCGACACTTAAAACGCATAATACTAAAGGAAAAGAATAGATTATTCACGCCTATGAAGATTGTGTTGAAAATCTGATAAGTAATCTGGATTCCTCTCGAAAAAAAATTAGCAAAGAAGTGTTCTTGGACCAATCTTGATTAAACCCCAAATAAGCCTTCAAATCTGGTGACAAAACCTCGATTATGTTGGAGGTTGATGAATATGGTTGAGGGAAAATATTTTTGGAAGTGTTCTCTGGTGAAAAACTTGAGAAAAAGTGATTATGAGAAGTCCCCCCATGAATTAGAGTCATTATATAGTCATTAGGAAACCTAATCCTAATAGAACTCTAATAAGATACAAACACTAAAAATTTTATTTCGAACGATCGGACCGTTGGAATTAGATGAAATTTTACAAAGAACTAGCTGAAGACGATAGGAAGCTACAAAAAAAAATTCAGCTCGATCGGACCGTTCAATATTTTGAAAAAAAATTTCTAGCGAGTTTTATGCTCAGATGACTCTTAGAGAGTTTTATGTTTTGAGGACTCTTCTATATAATAAAAATTCAATTAAAACTCCATTTTAAATCCGATTTCAATTTCGCTTGAAGTTCTATTCTTCTAAAATTATAACCAACATATTTAGCCAATAAAAATTATTAAATTCAAAATTTTATTTTTCCCAAAAATTCTAATTAATTAATTAAAATAAGTAATAAAAACACGGGGTGTTACATACACGTCCAATAAGAAATGGTAGGGAAACATGAAGTGAAACAAAATTTTATATAACGTATGATCCTTGTCCATCAAAGTCGAACATCTTCTTTGATGTACAAATAAAAATTCAAACGTTAGTCAATGATACTTTATCTTTAGTATTTTAATTAAAAAGTTAAAATTAAAATTAAAAATTAGTACATTAGCAATATGCAACACTACAGTTGAATGATATGAATCTCCAATTGTGAACTTGTTTCCATAAGGTCTAGGCAATGGTTCGTTTGTTACAAATGTTTTCTCAATATATACTTCCCAAAATGTTTTCTCAATGTTTTCTCACAATGAATCCACACACCATAACCACTTTTGGATGTCCGGAAGTAATAAGGTCTACAACTTTAGTAAGTGCATTATTTGAGACCCTTTGGTGCTTCTTCTTCTTGTTTGATGGTTCTTTCTATAAACAAGATAGTATGTCATCAATCGTATATTTTTAGAAAAAAATCGGCAAAGTTTTATTTGTTTTTAAGACATCCCAAAAATTTTAAGACTATATACAACAAAATAGACCAACAACCCAACGTTAAGTATACATAAACTCCCCAAGGAAGCGGATATATATTGTACCCTTTAAAATTCTTGAATTAGTAACATACCTAAATTGAAGTAGAATTCGTTTATTCACTAACACGAGCAGCAGTCTCGGTGGCAACCAATTGTTGAGAATTCGCAATCTACAAAAAATGAATTATTTTAGTCATGAAAATGTAAAGTCTTAAATTTTGATTTTAAAAATTAGTTATCTACTTACCTTTTGAGATGGAGATAAATAGTTATTTGATTGTGGTACCATTACAGGCCGAAATTGGTTAGTTTTCTTCTAATTGTTGCTCGGGTTGCAAAATAGACATATATAATGAGATGTTTTGCTCATTTGAAAACTAAGAAACCTGTTAATAGCATGATTTAATATTAGAACATAAATTTATATAAATACACAATAATTAAGCACAAAAGATAAAAGTGTGTACTTATTACTCTGGTTGGATACAACAGAAGGGAAAGTCATCTTGCGTGTTCATATCAATTCAAACGGAGCCTTTAAATGATCAAACTTATCCTGAAATTCAGATTGGATCTCAACTCTTAGCCGCTCATATTCTTTTTCATTAACCTTCAACCACTTATTGCCATGCACATCAGTTGGAAATGGTCCATGCCCATAAGCTTGACAATGACCATGGTTATCAGGTCCCAGGATTTCATAGAATATCTCATCTTTACGACTGACGAATTCAGTACAATCTAGCATAAGTTGATCTACTTTTTGCCTCATTTTTTTCATAAATGAAATTATTCTTATTATATAAAACAAACATTATAATCATTCAATCACAAAATCATAACATAATAAAGATCCCAATATCTCCCCACCACGAATTTGAAATGCTTCATATAGTAATTTTATGCATAATTTTTACTTTCATAAATAATAAACTTATTTAATTATTAATTTAATAATCATCTGAGTATGATATATACTATGATTCTAACGATTTGACATAATCTCGAGCATATTGCCTTTTATAATATTAGATAAACATAATAAGAATTTTGATTAATATATAAAATGACGTCGTTGAGATTTTCTGAGAAAGAAGGGAAGGAACATGGATGATATTTTTGTACCATTACTTCAGTGGAATCATTATCGATGGTTGAGCCATCGCTCCTCTTGTGTGTTTTGATGTAACCATCAACCGACGAAACCTTTTTACCGTAATTAGCCTCCATCTGTATAAACCTAATGACTAGTAATTCATTACATAAATAAGTTTGATAAAATAAAATAATATTCACAATCAAAATATTTTATAAAACACCTTATGGGAAAACATTCGCATAACTGTTTCTTCCGGAAGTATGTGGTGTTCGTTTCTTCTTACAAGTTCAACTATTTCTTTGATTCATTTTCAGTCATGAAAATATACTTAATATATATGTTTAACTTAAGTTTATAAAAATTTATTGCTAGTAATATATTCATACCCTTGCCTCACGAGTTCCTCAATACTTAACAAGTTGCAACCACTACTCTAGCTTTACTATGGGTGGACAATATTTCAATCTCTCTTCATCGGTATCATAGGCACGATAATGTTTCTTCACTTCTGATTTCTAATTATTCCATATCTTTCCAACCTCCTTCATGCACATTTTTTTGAATTCTTTAGGGGCATGAGTGTTTTCCTATATAAATACAATGTATAGAAAAATAAGACATCTACTACACAGAGACTTGTACTTAAAGAATTCAAAATTTTCAATTCATTTGCCACAAATCATAGTATCATTTGATTTAACCTTCACCTCTTGCCAAGTATTTTTCTTGTAGTGGTGTAACTCATTGCATCGCCAATCTATGAAAGTCAACGGTAACCAGTTCAACATCAGTATAATATTAAATTAATAACCTACTACATTGACTAAATAATCAACTTTCAATTGTCAAGAGATAACGTAGAGTATTGCAAAGAGTATTCTAATAAAAGTTGTGTTATACTAAAATTTACAAAATAATCTCTACATGTTCCCATCACGAACTAAAATACCTAAATGGGTAGATTGTCTATTTGTGGCATCTCTTACTAGCTGATCGAAATCATTGAACTGAAGCTCCAAGCACTTTCTCATACCCTATAATTCGCCTAACTTCGTAATGCCTCTAAGTTTAGTGGAATATTGTGCTAAAATTGAACCGTAAAAACTAAAAAAATAGGTTATCTTCAATCTACACAATTAATTAAGAACGTATAAATCAAATGACTTTGAGTACCTTCATCATGTGAATGGGCGTCTTGGTTATGTAAAGGATCACTCTCCATCGAGCTACTATCACTTTCACTGTCACTTGAGTTTGATCTTTCTATCGAGAGATAATCCGAAAGGGAATGAGAAATAGGATGAGATTGTAGCTAAAATGGTGGTTAGATATTGGATTGTGAGTGCAAGAAAAACTAGCAGTAGGAATGTGTCTGTGAGAGGGATTTACTCTTCTGATGCGATGTCATAGTAACATGCAATAATAAAAATTAACCACTGAGTTTACAAGAGTAATTGACCGTAACACAATTCATTAAGGTGTAAGCATTAAAATAGAAAAATCATAGGTAAATTCCTAACCAAATGGATATTAAGGTGTGCGCATTAAAATAGAACAATCATATAACAGTGATGAAGAAAATGAACTAATGAACATACAATTGATCCACTGGACCTAATGGATTTCATAGATGCTTCAACGTAAAAAAATTGGACCATAAGCATCGTTATTCTCATAAACACCTTCTAATCATGAAAAACATTTCAACCTGGCGAACTAAAAATCTTTGAACAGCACTGGGAGCTCTGAAAGGGGAGTTTGAGCAGCCAAATGAAATATTTTAGATATATTGTATAGCTTAGATACAAAAAGTTGTTCTCTTACTTGATAAAATATTAATTTTAAGATATTGTTATTTCTACTTTTGTTATTCCATATTATATTTTTATATATGCTGAATTATTGTATATTACATTGATTAAATAGTAAATATTGAAAGAAAAAAGTACGTAAATAATTTGTAGTTGTTCTTTCATTTCAACTTCAATATAGAAAAGGAAAAATTTACAGTGAGGGACATTTGGCAGAATGTTGTAGTTGAAAGATGAGGATTTGTTCCTTGTACTGCTACTGTATGCAAAATGTACCTAACCTTCATAATGACTGAAATCATTTTCAACACTTAATGTCACGATTCCATAAAATATCACTATAGAACATATTTGGTCATATATTTGTGATCACTATAGATACTCCCATTAAGTTCGTCCATCGATAGTCGAAGTCATCTCAACATTTTTAGTGCATTAAATCTTCTTAATATGCGGTCACTAGCGTGTTGCGAAATGCATTTAGGAAAAAGTAATTAAGATTCGATGATTGAGATATGTCATTTATTTTGTCTAATTGTCTCGTTTTATTTCAAATTGTAAGCACTTTAACGGGTCATCAAACAATGCTACAGGAAAAAAATGAGAATGAACGCATTGAGTTGAGTAAGTAACTTTTCTGGAAGGGTTCCTGGAAGTGGTTCTCTGTTTTGCCTAAAACCATAACTTTCACATAACTGTTTCCTACACTTTGAAGGGAAAAAATCAAAAATCATGAAAAGGAACTCTATTGAAAGGCTTCATTAATGAAGAGGAACTTCTAGAAAAAAAAGGCTTCAGTAATAACCTTAGTCACATCCAAAACAAGATTATATTCCATGAGGTATGCTAAGACCACCCTCCATTGGAGTTCAATTTCAAACCATACATATTGTGGCAGTGTCGATGGGATGCCATATGAAATAAACGACCATCGTTCCACAACTCTGCATCTCAACACAATGCATGGAAAATCCATAAATGCCACAAAGATATACAAACCCTCTGAGTCATATACAACAAAACCCTTAACATAGTTTTATCGAATCATGCATAGACCAGACTAAAATGGACACCTAACATTGCCCTCAACATATATAAAGCCATCAAATTACCCAAGTAAAAGAACTAAACAGTACACTCACCACGCGAAATCATTTGACGTTGTAATAAACTAGAATAAACCTCATAAACATATTTTATTTTTCCTACGTGGGGCTTTAAACAATAACGATAAGTGGACTCGAATTTTCAAAAAATTGGTGATGCAACAATAAGTTGGTACAAAAGAGAGGGTAAAAGTCAAAAGGTCGTTAAATAGTTTATCCAAAGCAATATAAATTTGAAGTTATACGTGCAGGAAGAGACAATAATATTCTGGGACACGGAATTGGTCGTTCTGAGGTATACTTTGCAAATTTATCCCACTTAAAATGTGTGCGTGTGGAAAAAATCATAACATTCTTTGTGGTTTCGTTGTCAAAATAATAATATTGTAAGCAAACATGAATCCACATAGCAATATCATAGATTTAACAGGTATAGGAGAAACATCCCCAGATTAACTACACATAACTATGAATATGTGACACATAGACGCATTAATTATGGGAGGAAGTTCGAGAACAACTTTATGAATCTATACTAATGGAATATAATAAAATAAATTCACATATCAACGAAAACATAGAATGAAAGGGTACAAATTTGGTCTAACCGAACAGATCCAGAACATACCTCATCGATTTGTTAAACTATGTGGCAAATCTAACCAAACTCCATCGATCTAAAGCTACGAACAAGCTGATTCAGAAAAATAATCTCCATATCAACAAAACTATTAGCAAGGGAGTATTGGTTAATATTGTGACTGGGAATTTTCCTATTCGTATCAGATTTTGAGAACTTGTAAAACTACAAAAATTGTCAACTAATCAACAAAACAATCTCGTTTTATTCAAAATTACTCTTTTATTGTTCAATTAACACATTTCACCATATTAACTTATAACCAACCTTATATATTGGAAGAATCTGTCAAGTTGTAAGGTGCATCAACAGAGCCCCGAGTTTGTGGTCCTCCTTTGACTTTGGGTTCAATTGGAAGAATCTGTCAAGTCAAGATCAACGTCTATAGTAGTAAGGATGTGGACCTAAAGTACCATTTATGTGGTCTAAAGTACATAATTCGTAAACATTTATGTGGTCTAAAGTACCATTTCTAATGTGAACTTACTATTGACTACTGCATTTATTTCTTGGATATGTATAGTTAAAATGTATTGTTATGTTGAGAAGGATAAATATTTTTTTAATCATCCAAACGCATTCGGAAGTTTTCTATTTTAATTTTTTTTTCAGGTAAGTTTATTCAGACTCATTTTTCAGCTTTCAAAAATCATGAAAGCAGCGTTATAGTTTCACCCCCAAAACAGTGTTAAATTTTCTGAAAACATAGGACCTTATGGATTTTAGTGCTGTAGAGGAGTGGGAATAAACTCATCATAATCCCATTCTCAGCCAAAGATAGTCTCGGGCCTATACACAGGGATTTTGCGACCTATTTTTCTAAAAGGGATATTCATCCTAGGTCCGTAGTCGTCGTGGCTTCACACACTCGACGCGGTCTACAGGGTCTAACACTTGAAATGTTTTTGAAGTGTTTTGTTCTAGGCATTATTTTACTTTTTTTTTGGATGAAAATCTCAATTATATAGTATTTTCATGTAACTGAAACGTAATGCAATTATTACTTATTATACTATCGTATTGTCAAAATGATTTGACTTAATCCCATGGCATGAGCATTAATCCTACTTGTACCTTGGACATGCTAGCGTGGGAGGTCAAGCTTAAATTTTAATCCTCTAACATAAATTATGCTATTATAATAGAGGATAAGGTCGCCCCAACCCCCCAAAAAAATATTCGATCAAAAGATGAACATATTCACAAAGACACACATCGCCAATGAGGCATTTTGGGCAAGTAAGAGAGACATGGCCAATGCTACAAGAGGTGTGGAGAGGGAAATTACAGCATTGCAATCTGAAGAAAAGAAGCTTGTTATCGAGATAAAGAGAACTTCTAAGACATGACATTAGGGGGAAACTAAAATTCTAGTACGTCAGCTAATTATGACTTCTCATTTTTAATACCCCAATAGAACTGAGATTTAAATACTTGAGGTTATACAATATAAAGAGGATTTTATTCTCTTCCTCAAAAATACATTACAAATGTATGATTTGGAAAATATGAATGTCATTTTGATTTCACTTATGTTTTTCATACAAATATGGTTGAATGAGTTAAGAATCTAATACATTAAAGTAAGCTTTCTAAAAATTTGTGAATTATGTTGTACAAGGTATTGAACAAAAGTTATTAGTAATAAATTTTATTAATCCTCCTATATTGATACAAGGTCGAGCTCTTCAGGATGTTAAAAAGTCCAGATAATTGGCTATAAATAATTAAATAGAAGGTTTAAGATGTATGTATTTTCTGTTGAACATCATGTGGAGATAAATAGTTTATTTAAAAGTTACAAATTTCTTCCTTACTATTACATAATGTGACTTTAACTCAGGTTTTGTAAGGATCCACATTTTACATTATATTACTACTATACATGAATTTACAACCATTGGTTTGCGGTAGGCTTTAAGTTGGAGTTGACTTGTGTATTTTTTTTCTATTCCATTTTACAAAAGTTAAAGAAAAACTATAGCGAGATCTATCATTTATCAAACCAATTGAATTTATATTATTATAATTGTTTGAAAAGGGATTTAATATTGGATAAATTTCAATTATACGTGTTTTTAAGAATTCTCAAGTAAAGATCGTTCTATATTGGTTGTGCTATTTGAAGGGCAGTCACCAAGACCTGTGGATTTTTCCCTACTAGAACCGCATGTAAGAAACTAGGCAACCAATTAATAATTTAGAACATGTATTTCCAAAGATGAATGGAGCTAGAATATCAAGTAAACAAAAATTATATAACAGATGTATAATTTGATATGTTTGTCAAACACAATAAAGACTTAATCGTATCTTCAAGGTTTAAGTACATCAACTTTCCAATCACTAAGAGGCATTTATGAGGAACAGGTCCATTCACACTAAATCCATATAACTGCGAGGAAGAATATAGCACTACTATTTACATAAATTTAAGAGGAGATCAAACTAGTCTCATTACAAATTAATATCTAATTATTATCGGTTTGGGGTCGCTAAAAGGGCCCCAAACTCATAAACCACAATATTGTACAGGCAATAAAAGGGATCCTAAGAAAAAATAACTTACAAATCGCAATACACCAAAACGATAAGCAACCAAAAAAACAAAACTATGGAGTCCCTATCAAGTAGAAAAGAACACAATAATGAAATAACCTTGAGAACATTTTGTATTTCAGTGCATACATTTTCAAACCCTCATAATGCCTCCTATTTCATTCCTTCCGAAAGATCAACCATAAAGGAAGACAATCCAATAACTACTCCTGATTACACAAGGGTATCCACTAATGTAAGTGTCAGGACCAGACCCATTTGACTACAGGTCCAATTGTGACTGAGGAACTCCTAATAATCGGTATCAACGTGGCTAATCAATGATCAAACTAAACTAAATACTCTAAACCACCTAAACACGTGGTGATAATTGATATTTAGCCTGAATTAATGTACAACACATCCTAAAATTGCAAATCCATCCACAAGCGCACCAGCAAGGATAAAATAAATATAATTTTGCCTCAAAAACTCTAATTATCTATATGCCCAATGCAATATAAATATTTTTACTAATGCTAATCAATAGACGAAATGGTTACATAGGGCACAAATCAAAATAAGTCTTCCACTATGAGGTTAAGGAGATGGGGGATAATCAGACATAAAAAGAAACTATTTTCCAATCCATAAATCACTCTCTTCCTTGAATTTAGAATTTTTTTTTCTAATTTATCAAATGATCCCTTCTCCCATCCTTCCCACAAAAATATCTCTTTTAGATTAACTTGTGTCTTTTTTTGGAATTTTGAAAAAACAGAATGTATATAGAATGCTACTTAAGAATATTTTATCCAAGAAGTACTTTCTTGGATTCCATTACTCACAAAAAAAATTGGTTCCCTCTTAGACAGAGACATTAAAGTCTAAGGCCATTTTTCTATCCAACAATCCTCTCAACGCAAGCCCCTCAATATACTCCTCTAATCCACTTACATATTAACCCCCCCCCCCCCCCCCAAATTCTCCTTTTGGTATATATGTGTTCAGATCCAACAAGACTAACAAAATCCACAAGTGTTTTCATTTTTATTCTTCCTTTAATAGATCAAACAAGTCTCATTACAAATTGAATATGAGAGGATGTAGGCAAATCCATTATTTTTCAATGGTCATGAATATGAGTTTATATTAGGTTGTGTAAGATTGAGATAATAATTGCAAGTTGCAAGTCTATTATCCATATAAATTATGTGCCAAAATGTTAACTGTAAGGATAAATTATAAGCCAAAATGTTAAATTATGCACTAACAAACTGACATTCATGTAGTCAAGCTGCAACAGTAGATAATTGCAACATTAGATAATTTTAACAAAACATATAGGGCTTTGATATTGAAAATTTCAATTATAGTATGGATAACAGGGGATCCTCGTTACCCCAATCTGCCAACATGGATTGATGGATTAACATGTATTTCTTTTCTCTATGGTGTGATAGAGATGATGTAGACATTATTGTTATTCATTTATTGTAATTTTTATAATAAATTGTGCAAACATAATGGATAAGACTTAAGAGATTGAGATCAATTCTTCTAAATATAATATCTCTTGACAAAGTATATTTATAAAAGGAAGATAAACTCATGAAAAAATCATTGAACAAATACCAGATCTCATTAGACTAGGAACTTTTAATTACGTGTACTCTCGAGGTATTATTCAACACATTAGACTAGAAATAGATATTAAATCTTAAAGTATTATTCAAGTAATATCAGATTTCATTTGTGCTAGTCTCAAAGTGGATAAATATTTCCTATGGCAGAAGGATAATAAAAAATGGGAGAAGGAAGGAGATAAACTAACACTGCTAATCCAAAGAAACAAATGGTTCTTCAACTAAATTTATCCCATAGAAAATTCCCTGATGGAGCTGAACAGTTCTTAATTGGCCTAAGTAAGTAAAATAACAAATGAAGTAACCGCATTCAGAATGAAGGTGATGAAGTTTCTTTGTTAATCACTATTTTATAAGTATATGTATCATCAATAAAAGGCAAGAAATATAAAATGCAGTCATTCATTAATCATCAATAAATACATAAATAAAACTAAACATAAAAAGAACTTGACTCTCTATCATTATTAATCCATTTATACATATGATATGAAACAAATAAAATTTCATTTAGTCATTATTCATCTTTAAAATATTAAACTAAGAAAAGAGTGTCATATTTCGTGAACATCTAAACATCATAAAAAAGAAAACAATTCATAACTGAAAAATTCATGTCAATTATCATCTTTATCCATGTCAGTATCATAATCATTACTTTCAATATCATAATCATCACTGGTCTCCTCATTTTCGTCACTTTCATCTATATCACTCTCATTAGCTTCCTCCTCCTCCTTTGAATCATCTTCATAAGTCTCAAAAAACATCCTCATCACTATAATCCTCATCAATATCAACACGAATATCATCACCGACATCTATATCAACTATGTTATCAACAGTTGTTCCCTCCACACCAATCTTAACCCCTGTAATATCCCCATCATGATTGATTAAAGTGTCATACAATTTTTGGATGTTGTACAACTCAACTTCTGCATCTATTGTGTCATATCCATAAATATCTTTACCATATATGTCATAAAAAACTCTCGGTGCCTAATGATCCTAGAAACAGCACCATATGTATGAGGTGTTAATAAGCTGAAGATAGTGATAACAATGGCAGCATAAGAGTGAATATATAATATAATGAGGTGAGGAGAAGAGAAGAGGATAGACCACTAGAATATAAGTGGTTCAGCTAATCTGGCCCACGTCCACTGTGAGTGTGTGAGTAATATCACCAGATGAAGGCACCAATGGCCATGGATACAATCTCTCAAGCTTTCTCTTTCTACTGTGTAAACCAACAGAGTTTTATCTAGGGTTTCAATTATCGATCCTTTTACAAGGTAGAGGAATACAACTATATATAGTGCTTGGGGAGTGTAATATACCCCCCAAGCATGCAATGAGAATGTGTTATGAGGATCAAATCAGTATGATGATGACATCTGGCTGATCTTATATAGATAATGATGATCATAGTATTCCCTCATGTGAAGAGAATGATTCGGTTATAACTGATTTGTTCACGTGCCCTAAACCTTACATGTGCTTGTATAGGCTCGACCTTGTGTCCTTGACAGTTGTAACCTCGGCCTGGACATGTACGAAGTTGGTGAAGTCTCATGTATTTTATTTATCTTGTGAATAACCATGATGGCCTCAGTTATAACTGATTTCCTCACGTGTCCCAAACCTTAGTTGTAACGCCGGCTGAGGCAGATGATGATGTTGGAAATTTCTTGAACCCATGAGACTCTACTGACCTCGGTTGATGGCTAATCGAGGTTGGTGTATGAGCGGTCGACCTTATTAAAGACTACCTTACTGATGGTTGTCATAAGATTCTTGTTAACTCGACTGTGAGACCGATCGAGGTTTGTAATTCTGAGTAAGAGAGTGAAATTTGGGAATATCAATCACCCCTATCCCTTAATCCCCTATGTGAGTAGGTGATTGAGGGGTATGTGTGTTTGGCCGAGGCTGAGTCTCTTTGGGTGCCAGTGTTTTCTTGACACATATCACTTATTGAAGTGACAAGCATATTCCCCAAGGTGAGATAATTCTGACTGTTGTCTTTTGGTCTCCCTAGGGCAAGAATGGGGGAATTGAAAATCGTGCCCCATCATTGAGTAGGTTTAAAACCACCTTCTCTTTCGTCATTCTCTTTTTTTTCTCCCGCCTAAGCTTTTCTACCATTGCAAATTTCTTCAAACCTTCCATTGTTGTGCTGTGATCAAAGGCCTCCTTTGCTTCCTAACCTCTTCCTCCCTCACTTGCGACTTAGCTAGGTACTTTTTTTTAAAATTTCTTTTCCATTTCTAGATTTTGCTTTGTATTTCTCATTTTTTGACAAGGTTTTCCTTTTTCGGTGAAGGTTTCCACCACTACCAAGTGGTTATTAGGTTAGGCTTGTAGCGATTAGGTGGTTTTAGGATTGTTATAGGCTTCTTCGAGGTTGTTTTTGTCATAAACACCCATTTTTTTAGGTTTATCGGTGACCCTTCGATCGTCATCTCTGGCGACCTAGTTCTTGACATTTTTGGTGAAAACCTTTCAGATTCCTAGTTTGATCTTTAGTTTAGATCAAACAAGTTGTTTGGCTATTTGTAATTTGAGTAAAGTGTAGTGTCATCTTCCTTATGCTCAGACCCTTATACAAACTAATAGAAGAGTTCCCATCTCTTCGTGAGAAGACCTTTGAGAAAATTAGGCAAATAGAGCTAGCCCAAGAGGAATCTTGTAGGACTGAGGCCTTTCCCCTCAGACCAATCTTTCCTCCACCCTTGAAGGTTATATAGCCTGAGTTGTTTGATCCTGTTGAGCCTTCAGAGGTTCCTGAGGATCCTGTACCAATGTCCGAGTCATCTTCCTCAGACCCCATGTCAACCTATGAAGCAGTAGAACCTATAGACTCTTTTCAAGAGGCTATGGATTATTCTTCAAGATAAGATGAGGTTTATGAGGGTGCCGAGGTTTCAAATCAAGTCTTGTCTCGCCAAGGTGCAAGCACTTAACGTAGGTTTTCAGACATTGAAATCCCAGGTCTATGTGTGGAAGTTCCCCCTTCGATTGATTTCATTCCCCTGTCGGCTACCACCGTGGTCGAATTTTCTTAGAGGTTTCCTGGTAGTGTTCCAACACCTGCCCATGCTGATGTTGCTGGGGATGGTGATAATGGTGAGGAGAGTGATCTCGATACATTTGAGGCTGCCGAGTATGAGAGTACCGTCAGCGAGTATGACCTTCTTACTTTTAGGCACCTATATTCCATAAATTCTTCTAACATCCTTAGAAAACCTCTCAGAGATGAAAGGGCCTTTGATGGTCAAGATGTAGAGATCTGTGTTTATGAGAAGATGTTTAAATTAGGATTTCGGCTTCCTATCCACTCATCCATCAGAGCTATACTCTCCTATATAAATCTTGCCCCTTCCCTTCTATCCCCTAATGCCTGAAGAGTTATGATTGGGGTCATCGTCCTTTGGAGGGATGTCCATCACTCAGACCTTCCAGTTATAGTTTTCACTCGTTATTATGTTCCCTCATATGCTAAAAACCACCCTAGCTATTACCACTTCTTATCCAGGAAATCAGAGAAGAAACTGCTCTTGGTTACCCAAACTTCAAATCATAATTGGAAACCTCAGTATTTCTTTATTTCCGGGGCATGGAAATTTGGTTTCGATGACGATTCTGGAACGTCGGTTCCAAGGACCCCTCTGAGATTGGGGAAGGTCACCCTTGCTGCTAAAGCTGAATATGAACTTAGCCAGGATAATTACAAAAATGTTAAAGACCTTCGTAGTCAGGGCGAGAAGGGTCGACTCGTTATATATGAACATCTGATGACCCCTTACTACCTATCTAAGGAAAGTTTAGGGGGTGGTCCCTTGGAAGAGCTTTCTTAAGTCTTACTTTTTATTACCCAAGTTATATCTCTTATGCTTTATATCTGTGACTGACTAACTCAGAGACTTAGTTTTTACAGAGCCCCCCGCAGGCATATCAGATGAGCTTTGGGAAATGTCTGCTCCTGGTCTTGTGAAACTCATGGAAAAAGGGGGTGGTAAAAATGTACCTCCACATGCCACCAAGAAGAATGTTGGCACCTCCAAGGCCGATGCTAACAAAAATAGGAAGTCCACAGATGACCCAGAGCATGCGAGGCCAAGCAAGGCTCAGGTTAGGGATCGTGCCATCCCCATCTCTACAGACGATGCACTAGCTACTCATCTTTCTCAGCTTAAAATCATTGATAGCTGGATCGGCCACAGCCTGAAGGATACCGATGCTATTGGTAAAATAATGACTAAGGAAGATAAGCATTTTCTACGCGCATTGGATGTCCCTTTATTGGCCGAGTTTTCTCTCCACAAGTCAATTTAGGTACCAATTTTTTGCTCATTTGCTATGTAACATCGACTTTATAGAAATTATTATCTCATATGTCCATACGTCTCATCTTCTCCTGCAGGGTATTTTATCCTTCCATCGTCTAGTTAATTAGACTTTGCAGAAGCTTCCCCTTATAGAGAAGGGAAGGGAGGCTAAGAAGGTTGAAGCCTCTTTGAATGCAGAGGTTTAAAGGTTGAAGGGATTAATCAAGGAGAAGGATAACAACATGACTCAGCTCAAGAAAGATCACGATAAAGATCTGAAGGCCAAGGATGAGGTTCTTTACTCTAAGGTTGATATTACAGTTAAGGCTGCGTTAAAAGATACTGCTGAGAAGGCCATCAAATACTACAAGGTCTCAGATGAATTTATCAGCGTCTACTTTGAATACCTAGAGAAGGTATCAAAGCAACTGGAAAGTGGGCAGCTATAAAAAAGGGTGAGTCTGGGACTTTGACTGCCTCAGACTTGGTTGGTCTTAGCTTTGGAGACCCTCGGTTCACTCAGGCCTTGAAAGAAGTTGAAGAAGCTAATGTTTCTCCAGCCGATACTTCTCCTCTCGAGGTCAAAGAGGCTGAAGAAGCTATTCATCATGATGATGGATCTGAAGTGATAAACGTCATCCATGACCAGACGACTGCAGCTGCAGAGACATAGGCTCGTTTCTTTAGAAGATTTTTAATAGTTATAATTTGGATTTCCCTTATCTGTATCTCTTATTTTTGTGAACTTCGATGGCCTCTTGATACTCTTAACCTATAACTCTGAATCCTTTTAATGATAATCATAAGTAGTTCAACCTCTTCATATTATATTGCTTCATATGATGTTTTTCTTGAAATTTATATACTGTTGCACTATAATTGCGATTGTTATACCCTCATATTTTCACCAATTAATGATGCTTGAGGTCTAAGGTCACCAAATTATGATGTTTCACCTCTTAAATTTTCACCAAATTATGATGTTTAAGGTCCGAGGTCACCATAATATGATGTTTCACCTCTCAATTCACCAAATTATGATGTTTAAGGTCTGAGGTCACCATATTATGATGTTTCACCTCTTATATTTTCACCAAATTATGATGTTAAAGGTTTGAGGTCACCAAACTATGATGTTTCACCTCTCAATTCACCAAATTATGATGTTTAAGGTCTGAGGTCACCATATTATGATATTTCACCTCTCAATTCACCAAATTGTGATGTTTAACATCTGAGGTCACCATATTATGATGTTTCACCTCTCAATTCACCAAATTATCATGTTTAAGGTCTGAGGTCACCATATTATGATGTTTCACCTCTTAAATTTTCAAAAATTATGATGTTTAAGGTCTGAGGTCACCATATTATGATGTTTCACCTCTTAATTCACCAAATTATGATGTTTAAGGTCTGAGGTCACCAAATAATCAATTGTTGTGATCAAGAATCGATAATTGTTTATAGCTCTTGGCAAGGGTACTACCAAGTTAATGCCCCATATTCCAAATGGCCAAGGGGAGCTAATATAAGTAAGAGGTTGGTATGGTTGATCAGGGATGATGGAGAATCTCTGACACTTATCACACTTCTTCACATACGCAGCTGCATCTTTAGCCAAGGTCGGCCACCAGTACCCCTGAGTGATTATCCTCTTAGCTAATGGCCTTCCCCCTATGTGACTAGAATAAGATCCCTCATGCACATCTTCAAAGATTTGTGGAACCTCTGAAGGGTGGACACATCTTAGAAGAGGGAGTAGGAACCCCTTTTTATACAAGACATCTCCTACAATTGAGAATTTGGCACCTTTGAACCTCAGCTTTCTCCTTTCTGACTTCGACTCTGGTAGGTCTCCCTCTCTGATGTATCTGATAAGAGGGTCCATCCACGAGGCTCCTATATTCAAATTGAGGCAAGGTCTCTCAACCTCTTCTTCGATGGTCGGTTTGAGCTAGATCTCCACAGGTACTGTTCTTCTTATGTTTATCCTTATTGCTGAGGCCAACCTTACGAGTGCATCAACTCGGTTGTTATCTAGCAGCGTATCCTATTCATCTTTACTTCCTAAAAGATTTTTAGCATTATTCTCGCCCTCTTCAGTTATTTGTCCATCCTTTCGTCTTTGCCCTCATACACCCCTAGTATCTGGTTGATAACTAACCTTAAGTCACGGTGGACTAGGAGTTGGCCGACACTAAGGGATTTTGCCAAAAAGAGACCTATTATTAATGCCTCATACTCTGACTCATTGTTTGAGGCTTTAAAGTTTAACCTTAGTGCATATTCAATATCGGTACCATCTGGTGCTGACACTATCATTGTCGCTCCACTTCTATTTTCACAAGATGACCCATCCATGAAGAGGTTCCAAACAGATTCCTTTGAAGAGAAGTTTCCCTCTAATAGGGTTCCCTACTTGAAGAGGTACCTGTCTTCCTCATTCTCAACTATTCCTTTTTCTGGATTTGCTTGACTCAACCTCATTCAGATCTTGGAAGACGTTTCGGTTTGGTTTATTTGTAGCCTTTTGACTAATCTCAACCTCGGCTTCTTCCCAAGTAAACTCGATTATAAAGACTACGAGTGCCTACCCCATGATGGAAACCCTGGGTTGATAAATAATGTCATGTTCCCCCAACTCGATGACACATGTCATTATCCTGCCTGACTTTTCAGGCTTATGGAGGGCATGTCTGAGTGGTGAATCAGTGAGTACCACCATGGAGTGGGCTTGGAAGTATGGCTTTATTTTTCTATAAGCACGTATCAAAGCATAGGATAACTTTTCAATCTGAGGGTATTTTTTCTCTGACCCTTGGAGTGCTTTGCTATTGAAGTAAATAGGTATCTACACTCCATCCTCTTCTCTTATTATTGCAGCACTAATGGCTGACCCTGAGACAACTATATATACATATAGCTTCTCACCCGTAATTGGCAGAGAAAGGAGTGGAGGGATCTGAGGTAGGACTTGAGCTCCTTAAAATATTTGTCGCATTCCTCATCCCATTCGAAGCCCTTTCTAAGTACTTTGAAAAAAGGAAGACACTTCTCTGTCGCTCTTGAGATGAACCTGTTAAGTGCAGCAACTCGTCTGGTTAACCTCTGAATGTCTTTGATAGTTCTGAGTGTCTTCATTTCTAGCAAATCCTTGATCTTCTCATTGTTAGCCACTATTCCCCTTTGATTAACAATGAAGCCCGAAAATTTTCCTCCTCCTACCCCAAAGACACATTTGGTCGGGTTGAGCTTCATTTTGTATTTGTCCATGGTGTCAAAAGTTCTTTTAAGGTCGGCTACATGAGTTTTGGCCTTCAGACTCTTCGTCAGCATGTCATCCATATAAACTTCCATGGACATGCCTATCTGATCCACGAATATCTTATTTACAAGACGTTGGTAAGTATCACATGTATTCTTCAGCCCAAAGGGCATGACCTTATAGAAATAGGTCCCCTTGTCTGTGATGAATGTTATCTTCTCTAAGTCTTCCGAATTCATGATGATCTGATTATTCCCAGAATATGCATCCATGAAGCTCATATCTTGCTGTGGCATCCACCATCTAATCAATACGAGGTAAGGGAAACTGTCTTTTGGGAAAGACTTGTTTAAATCAGTGAAATATACACACATCCTCCATTTCCCATTAGCTTTTGGCACAATGACAATGTTAGATAACCACTCAGGATATATGACCTCTCTAACAAACTTAGCCTCTTCAAGATTTCTAACCTCTTCTCTGATGACATCATACTTCTCTCTTGAGTATACTCTTCTTCTCTGCTTGATGGTCCTGGTGTCTTCTATAACATTGAGTTTGTGGTACATAATCTCAGGGTCAATACCTGGCATGTCTGCATAGCTCCTAATAAAAAATACTATGTCTCTTCCTTAACAGTTTTACTAGTTCCTCCTTGATCTCAAGTCTTAGGGATTTGCCAATTTGGATGGTTTTTTTCGGCTCGTTCTCATTAATGATGATGGAATCTACCTCCTCTGCGGCCTCTCCCTTTTTTAGCTTTGTTTCATCTCTAGGATCAAGTGTGTCGATGTTGCACATGGTTGTTGCCCTCTTATGAGCCTCTCTCTCTTCCGTTGAGTTAAAGTAGCATTCATGTGCCGATATTTGGTCAACGTGCACTTCCCCTACTCCATATGGAGCCGGTATTTTTAGCATTTGGTGGATCGTTGAAGGTACAGCCTCAAACCCCTTGAGGGCTACTCGTCCTATGATGAGGTTGTAAGCTGAGAAGATGTTTTCATACATCACAAAGAAATTTATTTTTCTGGTCAACCTCTTAGGCTACTCGTCTCCCATTCTTACATCCATTTCATACATACCTAATGGATGAACCTTTTCACCACTTAAGCCAATCAAGGGATGATGATGAGGGACAAGCCTAGATCTACTGAGGCCTAGACTCTTAAAATAGGGCCAAAACATAACATCTGCAGAACTACCCCCATCAACGAGGATTCTATGAACTTCACACCCATGCAACCTTGTGGTGATTACTAGAGGGTCATCGTAAGGATCTAAGATACCTTTGAAATCAAGTCGTGAGAATCCAATTACGAGGGTGTTCATATCAACCTTCTTTTTCTTCTCGTGTTCAACCTCTATAGAGGCCAAGTGTATAACCTCGGCCTTAGTCACTACTTTGGCTTCTGCCACATGAGCCTTGTGATCTGCTACCTCTGAGCCACCCCCTCCTAGTCCACCACATATGGCGTTCACACCGAAAGAGATCATACTGACCCTCTTTATTGGGATATTGTCATCTTTTAGTGGGAGTTCAGGTTCATCATCATCATCATCTGAGTCTTCATCTCTTCTGGTAGGGGCATCTTCCCGGCATCTGTCATTTCTCTTCATTTTAGGGTCTTCTCTTCCACCTTAGGATCTCTACCATCCACATACTTTCTAAGCTTTCCAGACTTCAACATTTTCCCAATCTCATCCTTCAGGGCAAAGCACTTGTCAGTTAGATGGACATGATCTTGATGGAACTCGTACCATAGACTCTTGTTCCTCTTATGCGGAGGAGCCTTCAGCTTTTTCGACCATCTCAGGGATCTATCATTTTTTATTTCATTAAGGATGTGCTCGCAACTCACAGTTAGAGGAGTGTAGTGTGCAAACTTTTCATCTGTAGCCCTCTTCTTTCCATCCGTCTTCCTTTGAAATTTCCCACTGCTACTTCCATTTTCATCCTCATACTTTGCAGCCATTGCTTCTTCTGCATTCATGACCTTTCTAGTTGTTGCTAATATCCCAGTCATAAATTTAGGAGGGTCTTCAGCAAGATTCCAGAGTAGCTTTCCCTTATGAACTCCTCCAATGAGGGGTATCATAGCCATGCTCTCTTCATAATCTTCTACCTCAAGATTTTCCGAGTTAAACCGAGCGATGTAGTCCCTGAGGCTTTCATTATTCCCTTGCCTTACGTACAGCAGGTGAGTGGTCTTCTTTTAAGGTCTTACCTGAAAATAGAAGTTGTGTATAAACCGCTCAGCCAAACCCTTAAAACTCTTAATATAATTTTAAGAAGATAAGTGAACCAAATATGTGCAGCTCATGTTAAAGTGCTTGAGAAGGCTCGGCACCTCATCTCATCAGGGATCGAATAAATGTCTGTTACAGACTGATACATCTCAATATGATGCACTGGGTTGGTACTTCTATCATACTTGGGAGACACCACCGGGGGTTTAAATTTGGCAAGGGTTGGGAAGTTGACAATTCTTGTCATAGATGGTGAGCCCTCCGAAAACCCCCTTTGCAATTGGTCTCGGCTTTTGATGAGGTTACCTATCTTCTTTTATAGTCTTTGGATGGAACAATTCCATGGTCTAACAATGTCGGCCTGGCCGAGGTTGTCCCCATCCACCTCCAAAGGGTGGACCGAGGGTTCCCTAGCAGCAACGCAATGTCGATTATTGACCTCCCCCCGATTGTAATCTCGACTATGTGGGGGTCGTCCGTGATGAGGCTGATGATCATCACCTCCCCTTCATGAGCTAGTTATGCTCCTTGACCTGGATAGCCTCTGCCTCAGATCATTAACAGGGCCGAGCTTTTCAAAGGCCGACCCTCTACTTAAGCGATCAAAGCTGACCCTCTTTATTGTGCATTACCATCTTGTCTTTCATATTAACCTTGGCTCTGCTGTATAGGACGTAAAGTGTTGTTTGAGACCTCATATGGCTCCCAACAGTCGGTCGGTTCATCCTCTGCCTCAATGTCATCGTACCTATCCTCAGGGAGAGGGTTTTCATGCCTCCCCAGGCATAAATGCCTAGGGTCAGCAACATCTCTCCTCGGTTGAGAAGTAGGTTGGTTTTTTCATGGTGCCTGGGGTGGTCCCCTAGCCTGAGGATGTGGTTGAGCAGCTGTTGGAGTAATCATCTCCGGTGATACCCCAGGTGGTCTTATTATTTTCTATATTATCTTGGAAATTTCTCCTGCATCGCTTGCTGAGTTGCAACCAAAGGCTTGAAGGTTGCTGCCATGTCAGCCTTCTCAGAGTAGGGTGGTACTTGGCAAGAACTAGGTCCCCTAACACCAGATTGTGTAGGAGGTGGTGGTAACTCTGGTGACATATGATAAAACCAGAGATCTTTCAATGAAAGTATTAGAGATCTTGATACCTTAAAGAACCTCTTTCAATGGTGGCATGGCTTCACACGAAGGGTGAGTCTTGGTTCACCACCAGAGTCTCCGGTGAGGTTAAGCAGCAAAAGAGGAAGAGATGAATCCTCTCATTCCCACAGACGGCTCCAAAATTATGATGCTTAAAATATCACCACCTATATGAGGTGTTGATAAGCTCAAGCTAGTGATAACAATGGCAACACAAGAGTGAATATATAATATAAGGAGGTGAGGAGAAGAGGATAGAACACTAATATATAAGTGGTTCAGCCAAACTGGCCTACGTCCACTGTGACTGTGTGAGTAATATCACTAGATGAAGGCACTAATGACCATAGATACAATCTCTCAATCCTTCTCTCTCTACTGTGTAAACAAACAGAGTTTTATCTAGGGTTGCAATTATCGATCCTTTTATAAGGTAGAGTAAGACATCTATATATAGTGCTTGGGGGGTGTAATATCCCCCCCAAGCATGCAATGAGCATATGTTATGAGGATCGAACCAGTATGATGATGACACCTGGATGATCTTATATAGATAATGATGACCACAATATTCCCTCATGTGAAGATAATGATTTGGTTATACCTGATTTGCTCACATGTCCCAAACCTTACATGTGCTTGCATAGGCTCGACCTTGTGTCCTTGACGGTTGTAACCTCGACCTGGCCGAGTACGAGGTTAGTGAAGTCTGATGTAGTTTTTATGTTTCGTCAAGAACCATAATGACCTCGGTTATAATTAATTTGTTGACGTGTCCCAAACCTTACCTATAACGTCGGTTGAGGCAGATGATGATGGTGGCAATTTCTTGAACCCACGAGACGATGCTAACCTCGGCTAATGGCCAGCCGAGGTTGGTGTATGAGCGGCCGACCTTATAAAAGATGACCTTATTGATGGTTGTCAAAAGATTCTTGTCAACTCGGCTGTGAGACCGACCGAGGTTAGTGATTCTGAGTAAGAGGGTGAACTTTGGGCATATCAACGTCATAAGACTGTTTGCCAATCTTCTTCAATTAGGTCTCGCATATACCAAATTTGTTTGGCCTGAGATACTGATATAAACGGTTCATATTTATATTTTATTATGCTTCTATAGTGAATGTTTTAAGTTCACTAATGTGAACTCAAAATCATCCTTTTCCATCCCCGAATGGGTATTTACCCAATCATACTGAAATAGTACAAACTTGAAATCATTTTTTAAGGACATAATCTTGTGATTATCCGCTAGAATCTAGGAATTATCGGAGTTGTCCTAGATATCATATGATATATCGTATACCGCTACATTGGCTTATCTACACATGATTATCCATGACGTCCACTATCCGAATCATTGGCAATGTGCTATTCATCACGCACCCATCATCTTCAAACGTGCGACATTCTACTTTAACCGGTCTCCACTACTCCACTACGTAAATGGTATAATTTTTACTCAGAGTTCTTAATATTTGCAATTATATTTGGGAGATTTTTAACTCAATTTTATAACTGATTGCATTTTATCAAAAACAAGGATACCATTTAAAAATAATGAGTTTCACCTAAGGTCATTCACAAGACCTGGATATGTCATTTTAACGACATGGACATGTTGTTTGATCCCCTGATCTAATGTGGATCAAACGACATCACATTATTTTGGTCTTTTACCCTTAGTTTCTTAGGTCGTTCGAAGGAGAATATAATGACATCTCTTTATCGTTCTAACAACATGCCGTCGCCTTGATTTTTTAGTTCGTCAATAAATTCCTGCTTGCATTAGGTATTTCGTAAGACTTTTTAACTCCGCCTTCTACCGACATGCTGCAATTTAAGTCTTCATATTTTAAGGTTAAAACCCATTTTCCTTCACTCAAACCTCCCTATATATTTTTATGAATCTTTGAGAAACCCTTATATTGATATTACCAAATCTTGGAGTGGTACATGTGGAGAAGAGTAACTATCTCCATTGCTGATTCTTGGAGTTCTTACGAGAGCTCTTTCTGAAGACAATCAACTGAGGCCTGCGGGTATTCGTCTGTCAAAAATGTTATTTATCTCTATGTACATGTAAGTCGTGGTTTACATTAAATAGTGAAATAAAAGGTTTTGCCCCTTTTGGGGATTTTTTCTCAAATTTGCTTGTGATTGTTAGATTGTATGCTAGATAAATTTATTTATCTCAATCACTTAGATGCATGTTTTGGGTTAATTAAAAACTAGATATAGAGTTTAATTAAATAAGTTGGGACATTGAACGAAAGCGCACTCACAAATTGGTATCTGAGCCATTTACACAATTCTACCGTTTAATTTTTTTGCAAAATTTTTTTAGTTATCAATTTTTTTAAAATTATTTTTGAAAAAGCTAAGTTCCATGGATAAATTATATAATCGACTGCGAGTTTTTGATGGTATAAACTATGATTATTGGAAAGGCCGCATGAAATCAACTTTATAGGTTATTGATGAATGTGTCTAGTTAATTTGTGAAAGAGGGTGAACTCCTCCCACTGTCACCGTTGATAATATGACAAACCTTAAACCTTTATTTAACTGGACTGAGGATGAATTTAAACGGATCACTTATAATTCACACGGTCTTACTGCAATTTTTGGAGTCATCTCACCCGACGAGTTTCAACGTATCATGACGTGTACCACATCAAAAGAGGTATAGGATATTTTTCATCTTACACATGAGGGCATAAATGCCTTTAAGGCGTCTAAACTTTAAATTTTAATTACTCACTTCGAAACTATAACCATACTTGAACCTGAAAGTTTTGATGAGTTTTATGCACATCTCTCACATATTGTCAATACTAGTTTTAATCTTGGTGAAAACATTCCTGACACAAGAGTAGTTAAAAAGATATTAAGATTATTTCATGCCCATTTCATCTCGAAAGTCACTGTGCTAAATTCTTTAGTGATATTAGATTCTTTTGGGTTAGAATAGCTTGTAAGAGACCTTCAGACTTAGAAATCAACATGTTTCTCAAAATGGCTAAACCCCAAGAAAAAGGGATATCACTTAAGGACCAGTCCAGAAAGAGTGAGAAGTCTTATAGAAAGAGAGAGGATTCATCGAAAAAGAGAGAAGAAGTGTTGTCCAATTCTGAGTACAACTTTGATTTAGATGATTTAGAACTTTTTGCTAAAAAATTCAAAAAATTTCTCAAACTAAAAAGTAATGGAAATTTTAAAGATAAAAATATTTTTAAGAAAAATAAAAATGGGGAGAAATTTGAAAACGATACAATGGACGCCACAAAAAGAGAGGAAGAGAGGTGTTACGAGTGTGATGGGAGAGGTCACTGATAAGCACCCAAAACTGTACAATTTATACCCCAAATAGATGTACTTTAGTTGTTAATTCTCGATAATATGGGTCTTATGTGCTTAATTGTTCAATATGCAGGCTTAATTATAGTTGCAGTGTCAAAAGCTATAATTCGAGCCAACCTGCAGTAAAATGGAGCTAATTCCCTCTCCCGTACCCTAAGCTGAGCCTAAACCTAGCCCAAACTTACCCCAAGCCTGTGTGTGTTTTGTTTGTGTCATTTTTATATTTTTTTAGATTTTTAGTTTGAGTCATTTTTTATTTTTTAGGATTTATTTTAGATTTATTTAGTATTTTCTAGGTTTTATTTTCAATTTTTATATTTCTTTTTATTTAGTATAATTTTATTTTGAGCTTTAGTTTATTAGTTTTAGTTTTAGTTTTTATTCTATTTTATCTTATTTTATTAGGATTAGATTTTTTAGGATTTATTTATTTTTAGTTTATTTTGATTTTACATTTTCTTTTTAGGATCTTAGTTTTAGTTTAATGGATTTCTATTTTTTATTTTCATTTCTTTTTAGTTTCAATTTTAATTGAGTCTTTATTTTATTTTTAGAATAGGAATTTAACTTTTAGATTTTTAGTTTTAATAGTTTTATTTTTAGTTAGTTAGTGTCATTTTTAGGTGTCCATATTAAACACACACACACACACACACACACACACACAAATACTATACACTAACCTATACCAAACACACCCTAACACCTACCCTCACCCACAACATATTACTCTACACTCTCACATACCAAATTATCCCCCACCTACTATTCATCATAACCCCCAAGTCATCTTTTCCCAACAAACCCTTCCCTCTCCTCTCTCCTCCATTGATATACCTCACCCTCTCTCGCTCCGCCGGCGATCCTCCTGGCCAGAACCCGACAACCCCTGCTATTCGAAACTCAACCTGCTATAACCTCACCCCAGCCCGAAACCGGTGACGAACCTCGCCGACGACGCCAACGCACTTGCCTCTTCCGGCCAGAAAACCCCATACCCGAACCATCCTCTTCCAACCCTCTCCCTCCTTGCGGAGACCCGACTACGTCTGCGGCGACTCTCCCCAACTCCCTTCGGTGCCCCTTCTGCCCCAGTGGCCACAACCAACCCCTCCCCGCTGACCCTTACCCGTTGAAAAACCCATCGTCGATGACTCTACTTTCAAAAACCCATGAAACACCCAAAGACCCATTAACCCATGTCCCATTTTCTCCTTAAGCAAAAATTGTGAGCTGCCAAAGACCACACCAAACAAAGCCAAACCAAAACAATGACCAAGTCAACTAATAAAACCCCATAACCCACTTAACCCTCTTTTTACCCAAATACCCTCCAATTCCCTTTTTACCCACTTTCCTAAAATACCCCATAAAACATATCAGATTTTTATCCCATTACCTCATTCCCTCACTTTCCACATTACCTCACACCCCATTTCCATGACACACCCAAACCACATGCACACTTATACCAATTACCCAAATTAACCCCCCATGCTCCATGCCTTGTATAAAAAGAAGGTGAAGACCCCATTTTATAAAAAGAGCATTAGATAAGAAAATTCCAGAGAGAGAATTGTAGAGAAAAATACAATTTGTAAATAGTTTTTGTTTTATTCTTTTTTTTTTGTTAGATATTTGTGAGGTTAAATATTGCTTGAGATTTAATTGAGTGTTGATTTTAATTTCATATTACTTGGATTCTCAATTAGAGGGTTGTATGCTTCTCATTCAAGGATTGAAGTTTATTGAATTCAAGAGATTGGTTTGATTATTCTTCTCTCTACTCTTTTATATTAAATGCCTATTGAATATTTGTTTATTATGTTTGATACCATGTTAGGCTAAAACCCCTTTCAAGGAGTGGGGTAAAACCCTTATTTGATGTTATTTTATTTTAATTAGTTTAATTACTTGAAATGTCCCTTTGAATGTTAATTTTAATCCCTCACCCTTAAATTTACGCCTCGAGAGAGGATAAATGATTTTCGAGAGAAAATCGAAATTCTAGTTATAATACCCATTTTAGATTCCAAGTAGAGATAGGGGTTTCTTAAGTGGGGTATTATAACTTGAGCTTCAACTCTAAATTTATTTTCTAAGATTTACATGAATTTTAATCGATCGATCCTAGCGGTTGATTAATTAAAAGGAGCGTAGATCTATTTTTCTAGAGTTGTGTGGTGTTAAACTTAACATTCTAAAAGATTACTATTATAATTACACTTGCAACGAGAGTTGGTTTGTAATTTTGATATTAATTTGGGAGAATTCAAATTAAATTAATTAATTAGAATAACTAAAATTTGTGGTGTAATCCCATTCCTTGATTTTTCTCACAATTATTTACTTCACTTTATCTCTTATTTTAGTGTTAGACTTTGTTTTCATTTTAATCACTTTCTAGTTAGTTATTTTCATTTTAGTTTAGTTTAGTTTAAATCATCACCTCACCTTATTGTTTTAATATTAAAAAAGCTAAAAAAATTAGAAAAAGTGAAAAGGCACAAAAGGAAAATAAAAAGTGAATTACAATTGAATTGGTCTCTAGCTTACTCCATTGAAAGTGGATTGATACCCTTACTTACCTCTACACTTGAGTTGATATTATTTTGTAGGTAATTGAGGTTTTGATTAGAAGGACTTTTCAAGCAACGACAAATGAAAAATACAATCAAAAGTCATTTCTATCAAATGGCGCCGTTACCGGGGAGATGAAAAGTTCTTTCTATCAAATGGTATCGTTGCCATTCTTGGGTTCGTGAAGCTCGGAGCGGATTTCAACTTGTAGTTCATTTGTTTTTTGCACTTTATTATATTTTGTACCATTTTTGCATTTTATTAGAAGGATTGTATTAGGAGTTTATTATTTGGCTTCTATTGTGGTGCTTAGAGACACCATTTATTTTTCATTTAAAATTGTAATAATTGAAAAGATTGATAGGGAGACCGGACAAGGTAGAGAGATGGCGTCCAAAGGCGAGGATTTAGAAGCCTCTCTACCTTGGGTAGGTAGGACTCCCGAGGACGGCTGAGATAGGAGTGATCTCCCCCCGGTCGACTCAAATTTTTCGGCACCCCACGGCCTCAAAACCGTGAGAGGTACATTTCTACACACTTGCTCCTCTCCTGTTAGGGAGTCAATTCTTTTGTGTTCTCTTGTGTGATTTTATTCTTGCATTTATTTTTTGAATGGTGTGATGAATTAAATTACTAAGACCTACACCCGGTCACTCACAAGAAGGGATTTCATCACCCGACTCACTCGCTTACCTTTGTGTGTCACCCTAGCCATCACTAAATTTAAAATCAATCAACTAGGTATCCCATTAGGAGAAAAATTTGCAAAGGCAATCACAAAGAATTCCGTGATTTTTTATCGCCCGCGGACTTAATTAAAATTTAACTACCCTTTCACTAAATTTAAAGATAAAAATTGGCTATGTGCTAGTTAGAAAATTTTCTTGACTTGTGTGTGTGTCCAATTCATTTTTAGGTAGTCGGTTTTAGTTGGTTCATCCAAATTCAAGAGTCCATATCTTCCCCCCACCTTTTCTTCAAAAAAAAAAATCCAAAAATATTTTCTTTCATCTTTATTATAAAAAAAAAATCCAAAAATATTTTTCCTCCTTTATTTTTCACAAAAATTCAAAAATATTCTCTTCTATTATTTTTATAAAAAATCCAAAAATATTTTCTCTTATTCCTTTTTACAAAAATCCAAAAACATTTTCTTTCCTTTTGAAAAAATTAAAACTTCAAAAAAAAATATTTCTCTCCTCATGGCCGAAGAACGTCCTTTACGGGACTACTTTGGTCATTTTCCATTGACACGCGACACGTGTGAGAGTGATCCCGAGCCGTCTCTTTATGAGATTTTTCATGGTTTTGGCTCTCTCATGAGTACCCTTGATACTCTTGACCAGTCCTTGCACGCACCTCCTAGTCCATCACCCTCGATGTCATGTGTCGGCGTGTCGCATCCTTCTGCACCCATTTTCGATTAGTCCCCTCACTACGTACCCCATGAGTATCAACCATTTGTTCATCAGGAAAGTGATCCTTTCGTGTATGATGCACTTGGCCCCACCCCACCCACTTCATTTGAGTATTCTCCGTATAGTCATGATCATAGCGAGTTGTGTCCACCTGAACCACTGCCACCACTTGTCACTCCACCACCACCATCATTCACCTCCACTCTCGAAAGCCTCTTGCAAAAGTTCATACTAGAGCAAGAGCGAGCCACTCAAATTCAAACTCAAGCTCTCCAAAGGCTTGAACAAAGGTTAAATGAATTGGAGTGTGCGAGAGAGTCGGACATTCTCATGCCTCCACCCATCATTGCAACCGAGTGTGCCAATGATGTGCCATCTCGTGACACGAATTTGAGTGTGACCAATTCTACCACCTCGATAATCTCGATGTTGAGACCATTCCATGGTCCGGGTCCCAAGTCAACAATTGTGTTGACTTACCTTTCGATAGTGAGCCTGATCAAATCCCACCATGTCCATATGAACCCAACCTTGAGGTCCCATTCACCTTCCCACTCCGGTAATATCCAAAACAATGCCCGAGTCTATACCTATTGAGCACACTGTGTGTGTTCCCGAGGAACCACTTCATCTTAGGTTAGCTCCGGCTACGAGTCCTCACTAATTTTCCGAGATAGAATTCGTGATAGTTCCTATCTATCCGGATATGGATGATATCCCACCATGCTGGCTCCCTTTGAGCCTGATATTTCTAGCGATTCCTCTATCTCCGATCTTGGTGGCTCGTTTGATCCACCCACCCCATGTACTGATGATACTATTATGGATAAGTTGACCACTCCATCTTTAGAAACCACACTCCCTTGTGAGTATTCCTTTACTCCTCCCAATGAGTGTGTGTCTCCCACGCTTGAGTTGGATCATCTTCCTCCACCGTTTATCCCACCTGACCCACCCATTATCCCTTCCACCCCACCACCTGGTTTGGATCTTGATTTTACGCATTTCAAGTTTCCATCAACATTTTTAGATCCTAACCTGAAACAATCCTCCATCCACGAGAGTATATGTGGTGCTACTGTCCACTTCCGTGACACTGACCTTGTTCATTGCTCACCACCCTCTTGTGGTGTTGATTTTTCTCATCAACAGCTCTTTGGCGTGTCACGGCGCGACCATTATCATCACCCATTCATAGAACGGTCGTGTGATTTCTATGAGGCCCACCCTATTCCACTTGTCAAACCATATCGCCTCCCTCACCAATTAGAGCACCATGCTTATAGGGCCTTTTTTGCCCTCACTTTCAAGCTCAATAAGGCCCATGGCCGATGCTTATTCACCCTCACCTTTACCCTAATACCCTCCCACCCTTGGTCCACCGATGCTTTGCATCGTGTGATGCACTTTGCCATACAAGTGCATTGACCACTTTATCATGTGTCCAACAAGACTGACGCTTCATTCTTGTTTGGGAGTGATTCTCATCACCCAATTTTCTGCCATCATAATTCTTATCTTTAGGGTGAGAATCGTTCGGTCTGGCTGAAGACATTAAACTTAGCGCTACCGGGAGGCAGCCCGCGTTTCTTGTACTAGTCTCATCCTGTTTGGGGGTGGTGTTTCACATCACCCTATACTTTATCATGTTTATAGACTTGTACACCTTTTTCTCTTATCACTTATTCAGGTTTATTATTGGCTACATCTTTCCACTTCATTAGCGGTTCATTCTGATAATCTCTTTCCTACCTTATGCTCTTAATTTTAAAAATCATTTTACCTAACATCGAGGACGATGTTCCTTTTTGTTTGGGGGTGGGTCATTTTATCAAAATCGTACCTCTTTTGAAAAAAAAATTGATTCTTAAACCTGATTTTTAAAATTTCGTGCAGTTTCTTTCATCTCAATCATTGATGTGAATTTTCAATCATCCATCTTTCAAAAGTCTAGGAATCAAGCTAGAGAATATTTTTTCTAAATAGCTTATGTAATACATAACAAGGCATTTTGCACCATGAATTCCTAGACTCAACAAAATTTGCGCACTTATCACATCACTACGGTTTAGAGTTGAGGAGTACTACGATTCTCAAGACAACCTTAAGGATCACTAGTAGAGACTTTAACTTGTGAGATTTGTGCCTTTCACCCTTTCAGAGTGTTTTACGCAATCTCCGAGTCACAAGTTGATTCAACTTCTTTTGGGTCCGCACCTAAATTATTGCATGATCACATTATCTTTCATAAAATTTTGGCTTGATCACTGAGAACAACCTCACTTTCGAGTTATAAGAAACACATGTCTTGAAATTTATCCCGAATACTAGATTTTTATCCATACACTTACCACTTTTTCGTACACCATTTACCATTCACTTCACCCATTATATTCCCATGCTCTTCCATATTCCCACATATTACCCCACACCATCACCTATCATCTCCATATCATCTTCCATCATTTCAAATAAAAGAGTGTTGTTCAAAATGTTAAATGTCTTCAGTGTTGGTTTGAAAAGTGAGAGAAGAATAAAATAAAATAAAATAAAATAAAATAAAGAGAAAAAAAAAAAAGCAAATTATAGAAAAAAATAATTTTAAAAAAAGAGAGAAAAAAAGAGAGAAAAGAAAAAAAAGAGAGAGAAAAAAAAGAAAAAATAAAAAATAAAAAATAAAGAGAGTTGTAGTTAATTTTTGTGTAATAAAGACATTTTTGAGCCTAAAGTGTATACACTCTTCTATCGCATACTCATCCATTTCCCATCGCATTACACATCCATCATATTATCTCATCCATCACTCATCCCATCCATCCCACCGATCATATCCTTATCATCCCATTTCATTTCCCCTCACCCATAATCATCCATATTCCCTCCTAGGTGTTCGGGCAAATGAAAGTCAACGTGGTGAATAACTCGACGTTCTCACTATAGTGATTAGCATTCTTTCATGAGATCATTTTCTTTCTAATTTTTCATTCTTTCTTATGTGTGTGTGAGACGTTTGAACTTGCTTACATTTACTCACCTCCTCACACACAAGAGCGATACACTGACCCTAATCTCGAGAGTTCGTTTGAGAGAGTTATATCCAGTGAGATTTTGAAGTTGAAGCCTTGATTCCAACAAGGCAATCTAGAAATTACTCCTGTGATACTCTACCCGTTTTGACTGATTCACACCACACACGTTGAGTTCTAGGAAGGATGTGCCTTGAGTATTTACTTAGCTTAAACATTTTATGCACTTCTAGCTCGTATTTCTGAAAATATTTTCTCATGCGATGGATTGTGCGATTATTCTACGTCTAATAAGAGATTGACTTCCTTTCAATAAATCATTTTGCATATAAGAATTTTGTGGGTATATTCCCTACAAACCCTCACGAGACATAACTCGTCCTATAGGGCACCCTATATGTTTAAAGGCTTGTTGCACATGCTAAGTGCAATCGCAAGTGCTCGTGAAAGTGGTACACTTTTGATTACTTATCTTTCTCTTTCTCTCTATCTTATTGCTTGAGGACTAGCAACGCTCTGTTTGGGGGTGGTGTGATAAGCACCCAAAACTGTACAATTTATACCCCAAATAGATGTACTTTAGTTGCTAATTCTCGATAATATGGGTCTTATGCGCTTAATTGTTCAATATGCAGGCTTAATTATAGTTGCAGTGTCAAAAGCTATAATTCGAGGCAACCTGCAGTAAAATGGAGCTAATTCCCTCTCCCGTACCCTAACCTGAGCCTAAACCTAGCCCAAACTGACTCCAAGCATGTGTGTGTTTTGTTTGTGTCATTTTTATATTTTTTTAGATTTTTAGTTTGAGTCATTTTTTATTTTTTAGGATTTATTTTAGATTTATTTAGTATTTTCTAGGTTTTATTTTCTATTTTTATATTTCTTTTTATTTAGTATAATTTTATTTTGAGTTTTAGTTTATTAGTTTTAGTTTTAGTTTTTATTCTATTTTATCTTATTTTATTAGGATTAGATTTTTTAGGATTTATTTATTTTTAGTTTATTTTGATTTTACATTTTCTTTTTAGGATCTTAGTTTTAGTTTAATAGATTTCTATTTTTTATTTTCATTTCTTTTTAGTTTAAATTTTAATTGAGTCTTTATTTTATTTTTAGAATAGGAATTTAATATTTAGATTTTTAGTTTTAATAGTTTTAGTTTTAGTTAGTTAGTGTCATTTTTAGGTGTCCATAGTAAACACACACACACACACACAAATCCTATACCCTAACCTATACCTAACACACCCTAACACCGACCCTCACCCACAACATATTACTCTACACTCTCGCATACCAAATTACCCCCCACCTACTATTCATCATCACCCCCAAGTCATCTTCTCCCAACAAACCCTTCTCTCTCCTCTCTCCTCCATTGAAATACCTCACCCTCTCTCTCTTCGCCGGCGATCCTCCTCGCCAGAACCCGACAGCCCCTGCTACTCAAAACTCAACCCGCTATAACCCGACAGCCCCAGCCCGAAATCGGAGACAAACCCCGTCGGCGACGTCAACGCACCTGCCTCTTCCGGCCAGACAACCCCATACCCAAACCAGCCTCTTCCGACCCTCTCCCTCCTGCCAGAGACCCGACTCCATCGGCGGCGACTCTCCCCAACTCCCGTCGGTGCCCCTTCTGCCCCAGTGGCCACAACCAACCCCTCCCCGCTGACCCTTACTCGCTGAGAAACCCATCGCCGGTGACTCTACTTTCAAAAACCCATGAAATACCCAAAGACCCATTAACCCATGCCCCATTTTCTCCTTAACCAAAAATCGTGAGCTGCCAAAGACCACACCAAACAAAGCCAAACCAGAACAATGACCAAGTCAATTAATAAAACCCCATAACCCACTTAACCCTCTTTTTACCCAAATACCCTCAAATTCCCTTTTTACACTTTCCTAAAATATCCCATAAAACATATCAGATTTTTATCCCGTTACCTCATTCCCTCACTTTCCACATGACCTCACACCCCATTTCCATGACACACCCAAACCACATGCACACTTATACGAATTACCCAAATTAACCCCACATTCTCCATGTCTTGTATAAAAAGAAGATGAAGACCCCATTTTATAAAAAGATCTTTTAGATAGGAAAATTCTAGAGAGAGAATTGTAGAGAAAAATACCATTTGTAAAAAGTTTTGGTTTTATTCTTTTTTTATTTATTTATTTTTTTGTTAGATATTTGTGACGTTAAATATTGATTGAGATTTAATTGAGTGTTGATTTTAATTTCATATTACTTGGATTCTCAATTGGAGGGCTGTATGCTTCTCATTCAAGGATTGAAGTTTATTGAATTCAATAGATTGGTTTGATTATTCTTCTCTATACTCTTTTATATTAAATGCCTATTGAATATTTGTTTATTATGTTTGATACCATATTAGGCTAAATTCCCTTTCAAGGTGTGGGGTAAAACCCTTATTTGATGTTATTTTATTTTAATTAGTTTAATTACTTGAAAGGTCCCTTTGAATCTTAATTTTAATCCCTCACCCTTAAATTTACGCCTCGAGAGAGGGTAAATGATTTTCGAGAGAAAATCGAAATTCTAGTTATAATACCCATTTTAGATTCGAACTAGAGATAGGGGTCTCTTAAGTGGGGTATTATAACTTGAATTTCAACTCTAAATTTATTTTCTTAGATTTACATGAATTTTAATCGATCGATCCTAGCGGGTGATTAATTAAAAGGAGTGTGGATCTATTTTTCTAGAGTTGTGGAGTGTTAAACTTAACATTATAAAAGATTAATTTTATAATTACACTTGCAACGAGAGTTGATTTGTAATTTTGATATTAATTTGGGGGAATTCAAATTAAATTAATTAATTTGAATAACTAAAATTTGTGGTGTAATCCCATTCCTTGATTTTTCTCACAATTATTTACTTCACTTTATCTCTTATTTTAGTGTTAGACTTTGTTTTAATTTTAGTCACTTTCTAGTTAGTTATTTTCATTTTAGTTTAGTTTAGTTTAAATCATCACCTCACCTTATTGTTTTAATATTGAAAAAGCTAAAAAAAAATTAGAAAAAGTGAAAAAGCACAAAAAGAAAATAAAAAGTGAATTACAATTGAATTTGTCTCTAGCTTACTCCCTTGATAGTGGATTGATACCCTTACTTACCTCTACACTTGAGTTGATATTATTTTGTAGGTAATTGAGGTTTTGATTAGAAGGACTTTTCAAGCAACGACAAAAGAAAAATACAAGCAAAAGTCATTTCTATCAGCCACAAACATATGAGTGCCCAACTGGGTTAAAGCATCAAGGAAAGGGCAAAGTCGCCTTATATTCCACCCTTAGTGATGGGAGCGAGGTCGAGTCGGTGGATTTAGGAGAAGAATCACCGCATTAATGTAAATTCACTACATTTATGGCTAATTACATGAGTACTTATAGTGCACCTCACGACGATGAGGAAGCTACTTCACAAGAACACCTCAACAGTGAAAACGATGTGAGTGAGGGTGAGGATGCTGCAAGTGAGAGCGAGTGTGACCTACATCACGCCTATGCCAAGTTATACGTTAAGTCCTTTAAAACAAAAAAGAAAAACAATGGTTTAACTACTAGGATCATTGTGCTAGAGAAGGATTCAAGAGAGATGAGAGAGAGAGAGAGAGAGAGAGAGAGAGATTTTGGGGAGAGGGAGAGTGGTTTTGATAAAGATAAAGGGAATATGACCAAGAAAGTGTCTAGTCTTATAAGTGAGTTCTTTGCATTCATGGATACTCGAAAGAAACTTGAATCCCTTGTCACCCAACTCACTCATGATCTTGAGAGAGTCTAGGAGGTCACGGTGAAGATTGAGGGCATATCTCGAAAGATAGGAAAGGTTCTCCTCAGCCCTACTTTAGGGTTTGGTGAGAGGTAGGGAATACGTTTTGATGATGCTTCCACGTCACATGTTGCATCGGAACCGGTTCTTGAATTCATTGTGAATCATTATGGCTTTCAACCAAAACTCCAAAGGAAAATTCGGCCAAGAAAAGAAAACCAAGGTTGAACTAAGACTATTTATTTTTCCCTTAGTGCAAGAGATAAGGCTAGCTTTGGGAGTTTTGCTATAGTTTGGGTCGGACTCAACGTACACATACTCCATCGCACCACTTTAGCGACTTTGATAGACTTAAAGAGCACGTTGAGTGTCTTATCTCCACTTCTCAAAGTTTGATGGAAGTGTTCCAACATATATCTTTGACGTCCCTGGATACATCTAATATCCCTACTAGACATAACAATAACAATGGTAAAGAAAAAATCACCACTAGTTGGGTGCCTAAGAATGAATAGAAAGTTATTATTGTTCATGTATCTCTCAAGGCTCACACTACTTCCTAATGGTATTTTGACAGTGGTTGCTCTAGGCATATGACTGGTGAAGTCTCATTTTTTACCAGCCTTAAGGATACCAAGGATGATAAAGTCACCTTTGGAGCTGGGAGTAAATCTAGCATTATAAGACAAGGTACAGTAGAGATACCCTTTTTTTCAAAGATATATAATGTTTTGTACGTCAGAGGTTTGCAATCAAACCTTCTCAGCATTAGCCAGCTCGGCGGTGCAGACTTTGCTGTAAAGTTTGATCAGAATGAGTGGTCAAGACAGTAAACTTCTACTGTAAGGGGTGAGTACAAATATAACTATTATGGGATTGTGCCCAAGTCCTCATTTTTGTGCAATAAGGCCATGATCTCTTCTAGAGATCTATGGCATTAAAGTCTAGGTCACATTAATTTTAGAGATTTGGAGCATTTAGCGAAGAAAGACCTAGTACACGGCTTGACGTCATTTGAAAAACCGACTTCCACGGTTTGTGGTCCTTGCCAAAAGGGAAAACACATTCGTAGTCCCCATCGAAAGTTCAATTCCACTACCACTTCACGCGTGTTTGAGTTGATTCACATGGTTCTTATGGGTCCTACTCACACTGAGAGTTTGGGTAGTAAAAGGTTTATCCTTGTGATGGTATATAATTTCTCTCATTATTTTATAGTTGGATTCCTGAGAGAGAAATCTGATGTTGTATATTTTCTTACGACAAAGTGTTGTGTCCTGAAAAATGAACATGGTATCACTATTAATAGAATGTGTAGTGACAATGACATATAATTTAAATAAGCAAAGGTGTATCACTACTGTGATAGCCTTAAAATTAAACACAAATTTTGGCTGTGAAAACTCCTCACCAAAATGGGATTGTTAAGAGGAAGAGACAGAGGATTTAGGAGATGGCTAATCCATGTATCTAGGTCGTAGAGTTTGTATGAGGTTTTGGGGAAATGTGGTGTCTACCACATGACACACGATGAATAGTGTAAATCTTCGTCCACATACACTTCAGACTCCATATGAATTGTGGATAGAGAAGAAGACCAATCTTTCGTATTTTCACGTCTTTGGGAGTAAATGCTACACCCTTAGGGATAAAGAGAAATTAAGAAAGTTTGACTCTGAGAGTGACGAGGGAATTCTGTTAGGATATTCATCAAGGATTAGAGCATACCGGGTTTTTAATCTAATCAGCTTTAAGATCATGGAATCAATAAACATCACTGTTAAATATAATGAGCCACTGAGATTTGTTGATTATGACCATTTGTGTGAGGATTATGCACCCTTTAATGATGATCCTGTTATTCCTCACACACCGAAGGTGGACCCTACTCCTGACTTAGGGGACACACCTACTTAGGTTCTCTACTGTCATGACCCTTCCGCCATTCTAGGAGATCCCACCTTAGGGGTCTAGACTCTCGCTCATCTAGAGAACGTTGTTAGCTTTCTGTGCTACACGTATAAATTCGAGCCCAATAATATCAAAGAATCAATCAAAGATGAACACAAAAGATTCGCTATGCAGGAAAGTTGCTTCAGTTTTGAAATAATGATGTTTGGGAACTTGTCCCCCCACTTAGTGAGAAGAATGTGATTGGTACTAAGTGAATCTTCAAGAATAAGATGGATGAGAATGGTACCCTTATACGTAATAGGGCTAAGTTGGTTGCTCAGGGATACACACAGATTGAGGGTGTAGACTTTGAGGAGAAATTTGCTCCTGGTGCAAGGCTTGAGTCCGTCCGCCTACTACTTGACATCGCATGTCATTTGTGCTTCAAGTTATATCAGATGGATGTCAAGAGTGACTTTCTAAATGGAATTCTATAGGAGGAGGTTTACATGGAATAATCAAAATGATTTAAAGACCCTAAGAACCCCGGACACATCTATTATCTGAGGAAATCCCTATATGGTTTGAAGCAATCACCCCATGCTTGATACGAGAGGCTTACATCCTATCTCTTAGCTCGTGGCTTCAAGAAAGGGGGAGTAGGTAATACGTTATTTTTTAGGAGATGAGAAGGTACTATTTTGGTTGCCCATGACTATGTGGATGACATAGTCTTTGGATCCACGTGATCTCACCATGCTCTTAGCTTTAGGGAGGAGATGAAGAATGATATAACGATGAGCATAGTTGGTGAGCTTACATTTCCCTTGGTCTCCAGGTTCATCATCTAGAGGATGGAATGTTAATCTCCTAATCCAAGTATGCAAGATATCTTGTGAAGAAGTTTTGGTTAGACTTCGCTAAGAATTCTCTCTCCCCCATGAATACCTCGACAAAGCTTAGCAAGGACACTTCAGGCAAGGACATAGAGAAAATCTTATATCGATTTATGATATGTAGTCTTCTCTTCTTGACTTCCAGTCGTCCTGATATAGCCTTTAGTGTTGGAGTCTGTGTGCGATATCAGGCATCCCTGAAAGAGTCACACTTACACCTCTTAAACGTATTATCAAATACGTTAGTAGGACTCTCTCATATGACATTTTGTATTTCTTTGATACCGACTTCCGTTTATCCACCTATTCGAATGCCGATTGTGCTAGGTATGCATCTTGATGTAGGAGCACATCAGGTGGGTGTTTCTATTTTGGTTCCGCTCTTTTCTTGTGGGTGAGGAAGAAGCAGTACTCCATCTTTTGTCCATTGCAGAGGCTGAGTACATCGCCATCAGATGTTATTGCACACAACCCTTGTGAATCAAGCAAATGCTGGAGGATTATGGGATATCACAGGACACATGACTATTTCTTGTGATAACACGAGCGTGATACATATATCCAGAATCTAGTCCATCATTCACGCACTAAACATATTAGGACACGGGAGCTATTTATCTGAGACCTAGTAGAGGTAGGGTCATATCCTTGAGCTTTGTGACATTCGATCCAATTAAACGATATTTTCATAAAACCTTTAGACGCCCCTAGATTCAAGAGTACTCGGAAGTCTTTAGGTATTTGCACAGTTGACTGAGGGTTGGTTTGTGTGTCTAGTATAGGATGGTTTTCATGTGCATATTCTTGGTTCCTATTACAAGACTGTATCATTTGTATTTTCTTGTATTATTTTTTTTCTTTTTCATAATTTAGAAAAATCCAAAAAGATTTTCGTTTTTTTTAAATAAGAAAAATACAATAAGATTTTTGCTTTTTAATAAAAAAGAAAATTACAAAAATAGTTTTGGATTTTAAGAAAGATGAAAAAGATAAAAAATATTTTGTTTTTATAAAAAAAAATTGAAAAACACAAAAAAGGTTTTGTAGTTTGTTTACACCTTTTATGGAGGGACATTTAGGATGGCTAAGTCACCACATCATTCCATTATCCACGTGACTATTTGGTAGTGTTTGAAGACACAAATTCATTTCATCCATGTGCTTTGTAATTTGTGGAGTCATTGAGATGTAATTAGTGATTAATTTCTAGTTGTTTGACTCATTGTCCCCTTTAATGCACACATGCACGGATTTATTTGATTTTTGTACTTGTCTATCACAAGTTGGTCGAAATGTTTCATCTCAATCCTATCTTAAAATGAATTAAATGCGATAAAATGAGTCTATTAAAGTAGTGCATGTAAGAACCATTTTTCGTGAGAATTTAATTAATATTGAAAAGATAATGAGTGAACGCGGGAAAGGACTGGAAGAGGATGTGAACTCGTCGTGAAAGCCAATGTTTAAAAAGAGCCCAAGAAAAAATTAAGGTAATAAAAAGAAATATATGTCAAAATGGGGCCAATTGGAAATCTTTTAAAAAGAGAATTTAGAACTTCAATAAAATATGCATTATTATTTATGAGGGAGTTTTGTTGGAAATCGACGGGGTTGCACGTCCTGACAAAGTCTCGAAAAAGAATTAAATAATTTTATACGTTATTGGTTTGAAAATCATTTTAGAATTTGATTTGTCAATTAGATTGAGTCAATTTCATACAAATTAAACTTTTTACACATAAGGACGATTTTGATTTCATTCGTTAGGAGTATCCAAAATTTATTGTGCACATATGATTATGAATGTTCGAGTTAATTTCCTATCGAATTTTTTCACAACCCTACACTTATACTCTCATCGACTAGGTGATCTTTGTGTAAATTCATGGTGTGATTTTTTGGTTGTATATTTTTTTTGTGAGAGAGGGCAATTTATTTGTGACACACTCCGGATTTATTGCTTACGTTTTCTTTCCTTGTATATTTGGGACATCATAAGAATGGGGAGAATGCATTATGGTGAGTGGGAAAGTTTCTTTATGTAATTATTTGCTTGTTCTTAATTAACTTATCATTTATGCTTATTATTTTATTTCAAACTTTTTTGCATCACGGGTAATTATTTCATATCTCATATATGTAGGTACAATTTGATGATCATATATTTGGCACACCCTAATGATGACAAAGAAACCTAGGAGACTTGAAGTTTTGAAGATTTTGAATATTTCAAGACACGTATTTTGATATTTCCATTTGCGGATTTTTAGGGATATTATATTGTATGTCTTAGGTATTTTTTTTTGGTTGCATGATTGGGACATTTTTATGTAAGTACCGGCATAGACATAGGGGGAGATTTGTAAGGACATAATCATGTGATTGTCCGCTATAATCTAGGAATTTTTGGAGTTGTGCTAGATAACATATGATATGTCGTATACCGCTACATTGGCTCATCTACACACGATCATCCATGACATCCACAATGTGAGTCTTTGGCAACATGCTCTACATCACGCACCCATCATCTTAAAACGTGTGACGTTCTACTTCAATCGGTCTCCACTACTCCTCTACGTTAATGGTATAATTATTATTTCGGCTTCTTAATACTCTCAATTATATTTGGGAGATTTTTAAATCGATTTTATAACTTATTGTATTTTATCAAAAATAGGGCTGGAATTTAAAAATAATAATTTTCACTTAAGGTCATTCAAACAACCTAGACATGTCATTTTAATGACATGGACATGTCGTTTCATAAGTTCGCTCGATCCCCTGATCTAATATGAATCAAATGACCTCACACTGTTTTGTTTTTTTACCCGTCGTTCGAAGGAGGATCTAACGTCATCTCTATGTCATTCTAATGACATGCACATGTCGTTCGAACGATATCCTGCTGCCTTGATTTTTTATTTCGCCTATATATACCGGCTCTCATTAGGTATTTCTTAAGCCTTTTTAACTCCACCTTCCGCAGACATTCTCCAATTTAAGTCTTCATATTTTAAGTTTAAAACCCCTTTTGATTCACTCAAACCTCCCTATATATGTTTTTTAATCTTTGATAAACACTTATATTGATATTACCCAATCTTGGAGTCGTATTTGTGGAGAAGAGAAGATATCTTCATTGTTATTTGTTGGAGTTCTTACGAGAGCTATTACTAAAGACAACGAACCGAGGCATGTGGGTATTTATTTGTCAAAAATGTTGTATTTCTACTTGTACATGTAAGTCGTGGTTTACATTAAATAGTTAAATAAAAGGTTTTCCCCTTTTGTGGATTTTTCCTCAAATTTTGGTTTGTGATTGTTGGATTGCATGTTAGATAAATTTATAACTTTCAATCAATTAGATGCATATTTAGGGTTAATTAAAGCTGGATATAAAAATTGGAGTTTAATTAAATAAGTTAGGACATTGAACGGACTTTCACTCACACATTTGAAAATCACAATTCAAATATATCTGTTAATACTCCATAATATGTTATGTCCCCTGAAACATGTCGTTTGTCCTTTGCACTTGCAAGACTTTTGGTGGTGGCATCCAGTATAACTCCACTATTATGAGTATTCAATCTTCTTTCATGCTACTTTATGCGAAATCTAAACCCATTTGCAATATATCTTGTGTATCTGCCAGCCCATTAGGACGGCCCTGAAGCCAAAATTGCAACTTCCTTTGACACCTCACCCTCATTTAAATTTTGTAACTAAATTTTTTCATATGATTAAGTAATATAAATTAGATATGTTAAAACTAAACATGTTATTAACATATTCATTTGTGATTACATAAAAATGCAAAGATGACATAAATGATCCCTAAACCACTTATGAAACGTTTCGTTGTGAATATGGTTAATCCTGTAGTGTCCTACACGAGGTCTCTCTCATTCTAGCATTGTTATATGTTTCCTTTAAAACATCTATCTATAAATTGAAAATTAACTCAATTGGAAATTTTCTCCTTACAAATCTCCCCCTTTGACTGTTCCGTGACAAAACCCAAATGGTGAAATGACTAAGCCAGGACGTCAAGCCGTATGACACATAAATCCCATACCATAAAAAACTAAAATAAAAAATTACAGGGCAAAGACTAGTATAAGTAGGCCGGGCAAGCATGAGTTGTCTGAAGGTGATGTACTCTTGAAATCTCGAATCTCTAAAGCATACGTACACACATGAAACAGACAAATACCTAGTGAAGTATGGATGAACAAATGATATAAAAATACCAATATGTTAAACAAATTATTTGCTAAAAATGTGAGAAAATCATGATACCAAAATATATGCATACATATGATAAAAAAAACATGATACCAATTTGCAATGCAAAAAGAACTTATGTGATCATCTCAAACAAAAACTCCCACTACATCACATACCATCTCTCCCCCCTTTTGCCTCGAATAAATAATAAGTGAAAAAAGTAAACAATCAATCAAATATATAGAATGAAATAATAAATGAATCATATCTATATAAACATGGAAAGTCAGCTAATAATAATCACAAAGTACCAAATCGTATCTAGAAAATAGTCACTACACCAAAAAGGCCAGATCATCACCTTTCATTTGGCCATCCTTGTCACGGTCATTTTCATGGTCAATGACCGTGACAAAAAACTTGTGAATTTTGTCACGGTCAATGACAGTGACAAGTCCATAACAAAGGCTTGTCACGGTCATCGACTGTAATAAGTCTGTGACAAGTGTAGTTGTCACAAATTTGTCACGGTTAATGACCGGGATAACATTATGAAGTTGTCACGGTTAAAGATCGTGACAGATTATGATAACTTTGTCAGTAAAAAAAATTCTTCCCTCTTGTTTTTTCTCATCATTTTCACTTCCCTCCAACTTCTCTCTCTAAGCGAGCGACTTCCCTCTCTCTTTCTGTCTACGTTTTCAGGTGAGTTTTTTATCTCTTTCTCTTTTCCTTGTATATATGTGTATATGTGTGTGTTTTCATGTGGGTGTGGGGGGGAGAGGGGGGAATTGGGGTCTAGGGGGGTACGTGTGTGCGCGTGTGTGTGTGGTGGTGAGGGGGGAGGTGGCAGTGGGGGGATAGGGGGTCTGGGGGTGGTGTGTATGTATGTGTGTGTGCAAGTGGGTGAGTGTGTTTCTGTGTGCAGGTGTGTGGTGGGGGTGGGTGAGTGGGGAAGGGGGGGGGGTGTGGTTTTCACTTTGGTTTTAGGAATTATAAATATTGATTGGGTATTTTTTTTTTAATTTAGGACTTGAAATTAATTGTTAATGTTGATTGGGTGATGTTAGTTGGTATTGAAATTAATAGGTGTTGTTAATATTGATTTAATCTTATTGTATATTCTTATTTAGATTTAAAATTGGTTAGAAATTATTAATGTTCAATTAATTGAGTAGATAAATTAGAAGGAATATGGGATACACATTTGTTGGTTTGTTGTTGCTATTGGATTATATTGGACGGATGTGGTTGGATATGGAAGTTAGTTGTTTAATTTTTTTTTAAATCCTTAATTTAATTCACACTAATAAATCCTTAAATAATTTTATTGTCTTAATCTATTGGGTTGGTTAATTTTGGAAGTGGCACGGGATTATTATCAAAATGGGGGGAGGGGGAGTTTTCAACTTTTTTCTAAAATTACATTGTGTCATGACCCATTCGAGAGTGGCACGATCCCGAACTTATGATAATTAAATGAAACATACTTGAAATTACACATAGTGAGCATGAATACTAGCCTTCTAGTTCTTATGCGTACCCATTCAATGTCCCTTAGACCCGTTCGAGAGTTATTACCCCTATAATGAGAGCTCTCGAATTGTCCCATTTGGGACAACATCGTTTATGTTTAATAATATTCTTAGTGTCTTAAACTTGTTACTTTTGGAGGAAGTTATGCAATCGTATCTTAATGTTCTCTGGGTACATACTAGATGATGCGATGTTAAGTGTTATTTCAAGTATCAATTCAAATAACACTCACACTTGCGAATCTACGTCGTGTACTCGATGAACTATGGGGATATGCTGTCATAATTTCCTCAAATTGGAACAATTTGCATGAACTGCTAAGTATATTACAGAAATATGCAGTCTGGAATAGGATAGTACCACTCACCCTTTAGAGGAGATGGAGGAAATAGGAATTAATATTATAAATTGAATTTAAATTTGAATTTAAAATTTAAAAATCGAATATAAATAAGAAATAGTTAAATGAAACATATAAAGCACCTTATAATCTTGACTCTCTTGAATCTATATTGTATAAGTGCTCATCTAATTTTGAAATATTGACAAAATTGTGTCATTTCCTAGAATCCAAAAAACCTCAGAGATTGTCTACATTTTATTCTTCTTGTTTGTTTGATCCAAGGTAAACATACCAACACTCACACACATTAGTATTGCATTCATACATTGCATATTGCATATAATTGAGTGTGTGTATGTTGAGTATGTTAATTTCCCTCAAATTGATTTTTTAATATTTTTTAGGAATTTTAAATGATTTTAAAACAATTTTTATCTTAATTAAAATTGATTTTATAAAGTATTGGGATCATTTTATAATTATGGATTGTTGGTGTGATTGGCTGAAAGTTTACTTAGGTAGAATCTAAATGCGCTAGAGACATCAGGGTGCATTTGTAATTTCTTTTGGACACGCGTGTGATATCTAGTCATATCCCTACACCTGTCAGGTTGTCATTAAACCATTTTGTGTTGTCTCTGTGAGACATTAGCCGTGCTCAGTTCAAGCCCTTGGATTGTCTTTAATCGACAGCCTACATGCGTCCTTATACAATCCATGTGAAACTCTCGCAAGCCAATCACAAGCATTTTAATCACCGCGTATCTAGAGCCATTATATCTAAGTCAACTTGATGAGACCAAATCGTATCCATTGATTTAAGTCAGCCTTCTCGATCCTTCTCAGCCCCTTATATAAGGAGACCTTCCCTCAGCCAAATGGAACTTTTGCCACTTCTTCTATTTGAATGAGAAGAGAGAGAAGATAGAAAAGAGAGAGAGAAACCTGAGTTAGGAAACCCTAACCATAAATCGTCCAAAACATTTCTCAAACCCAAACCTATTTCAAAACCAAGTATATTCCAAACACAACCTTGAGTGTTTGAGAGTTTTGAGTGTTGGTTTGGTAATTGTTTGATGTTGTAACCTCTTCGTTCTCAGATCTTGTTTTCAATTTAAACATTTGGTTAGATCTTTGTTTATACTTTTATAGAAATATTAGATCTAGTTGTTGCATGTTATATTACACATTAATCTAGATCTATAGTTTCTCATCTTGAGAAAACTTTTTTTGATTTGTTTCTGTAATGTTTTCAACTTCAAAATCAACAAAAACATTTTCTATTTCTAGTTCTTTTGAAACAAGACCTTCGACCTAGTTGGAATCGCACTTGGTGATTTTAAATCTCAAAAATATTTTCAAAACCTGAGATTGATTAAGATCTTGATATGTCTTCCGAGCAAGATAGCCGTGGATTCTGCGATTATAATAAAGGTCAAATAAGGTTTAAGTGTTCTAAGAAGAGAGAAATATAAAATCACAGCATATAGATCTTATATGTAATTTGATAGGACTGTTTATATAAATCAGCGTGAGTGTGTGCATGCATGTATTAGAAAGCACCTTCACAAACACTATCACCCTACCACACTAAAAGTGTTGGTAATAAGATCTCAAGAACAAGAGTCGACAAAAGGAACTGGAACAAATTGGATGTTAGCAAACTGGAGAACAACATCAACAAACATAATTGTAGAAAATTTAGAAGGACACCAGTGGGTGCATTCCTAAACTTGTATAGGTCTGGTTTGTGTGCATGTGTGTTAAAGAGTTTGTAACTGTTATAATTTGTTTTAGTGGATTTTTTTTGTTTACTCCGTAGAGGGAGTCGTGGATGTTTCCTCAGTTGGTTGAGGTTTTACCACGTTAAAAATAGCTTGTCATTAATATTTCTACATCTCCTCATCTAATTCTTATGGTTGTACTGAGTTTAAGTTTTTAAACTGATTTGCTAAACTTGTTATCCAATCTTGAACAGATCTCGTACATATTTTGTTAAACACATCTTGTGATTCATTTGATTTGATTTTAAGAAAAGAGTTTCTGCAAAAAACAGTTCGGAGTTGCTTAAATAGTTTAATTTTATATTAAACGGCTTTAGTAACAGAATTTTAATTGGTATCAGAGCTTTGTAAACTTCTTTTGAAAATATCCTGTGTTTATGAAATTATTTACTGAAAATCAAACGTGGACGAGAAACATGAAAGATTTGGTAACTTGACAAGACCTCCTCTCTTTGATGGAACCAATTTTTCTTACTAGAAAGTAAGGAAGATTGCTTTCATTCAAGAAACCTTGGGAGATGATGTATGGGACATTGTTGAAAATGGATACATTTATCCTACTAAACTAGCCACTGAAGGAAGTAATGAGAGGGTTAAGAAAGTGTTAAGTGAGTTCACACAAGAAGAGAAGAAAGTTTCTAGCAACAATAACAAAGGAAAGAATGACATATTTATGTCCATAAATGAACATGAGTTCAAAAGGATCTCATCTTGTTCCACTTCTAAGGAAGCTTGGGACACTTTGGTTACTGCTCATGAAGGTGACACTAGAGTTAAGGCTGTTAAAACACAAATGCTTATCGAACAGTATAACTCTTTAATTATGTCTGACTCTGAGTCATTTGATGACTTTTATATGAATTTGACTGATATTGTGACCAAACTGCATGCTAATGGGATAATATACAACAAACATGAAATTGTATCTAAAATTCTAAGATCATTACCACAAAAATTTGACAACAAAAGATATGCTATTGAGGAAATGTGTGACCAAAATCTCACTCCTGAATTAATCAGTAGTAAATTAAGAACTGTGGAAATAGAATTAGAATTTAAGAAACAATTGGCCCAGTCCCATAGGAAACAAACTAGTTCCAATCTGAGTTTTTCTTCTAAACTAATTACGCCTGAGCTTAACATTCAAAATTATGACTCTGGTGAGGAATGTGACATAGAGAGTTTGGACAATCAGATTGCCTTGATGTGAAAACAGTTTAAGAAAATTGAAAAGTTTAGAAATAACATGGCAAAAAAATATGGCAAGTCCAATTATCCAACTCACTCTAATCACAAACCTCTTGAGAAAGGTTAAGATAAACATCACAAGGACATTCATACTAGACCTAACAAAGACCTTAAGAAGATTGAATGCTTTAGATGTGGAAAACTAGGACACATAGCACAAGACTATAGAGTGAAATTGATCACTCACAATAAGCATACTAGGGCCAACATTTGCAAGACATGGGATGATTCAAGCGACTCTGAAAATGAGGAACCTGAATCATTTGATGTTTTTTATTCTTGCATGTCTTTTTTTGCTAAGATAATATACAATGATGATATGCCTATGTATCAGAATGATGATAGTATCTTTAATCCTACTGAGGTGAATCATGCTGCTACTAGTTTAGATGCTTTACTTTTTGAGAATATTGATAGTTCAACCACAGGGTGTGTGAGTTAAAGGGAATGAGATAATGATGATGTCCATGGGTGCGTGAGTTCAAGAAATGAATCCTTAGGGGTAAATTCACACACCACACTTATTGACTCGGATACTGAAGACCTCCCTGATATTCACACACTTTATGCGAAAACTCTCAGGAAAAGCACTAGACTAGATAAGATAGTGAAAGATCTCATTAAGAAACTAGCAGATCTAAGCCTGATGGTCAAACTTAATGCTGAAGAGTATACTACCCAATGTATTACTCATGAAAATGAAATCAAAATGTTTGATCAAAAACTGAAAGATTTGACTGAAACAAATGAAACTCAGGAGAAAAAATTCAAAGGGACATTGTTAGAATTGGAAAAAACAAAAGAGAAGACAATAACAGTTTTCAAAAAATTTACAAAAACTATTTTGATGGTTTTGTTGCTGATTCAAAAACCAATTATGATGATCGAATTGGAATAAGATTTTGCCCCAATTTAAAGACACAAACAAAACCTTTTGAATCTATTAAGTTTGTGTCAGGAGGCAAAAGACCTATAGAAACTTGCCCAGACTTTCATTCTCTAAAAACTGAGTTTGATACAAAACATCAAAATTTTAATATTGGGCAACCAAGTTACTCTAAGCAAGAAAGTTCACCTAAGGATAAATATGTATGCCCCTTAATTAGGACGAGTGACTCTACCTTCAAAACTGTTCTACCTAGGAATACAGTTCAACCCCAAAATTCCTTAAAGCCTATGTTTAGAGACTTTCCTAAGGATATACCTTCTTCAAGCAATCTTTATTGATCCTACTGCAATATGTACGGTCATTCTTTTGATGGATGTTATGCTAGAAGACTAGTTAAACCTCTCTGTAACCCTCCTGTTTATCAAAACTTTAACTATTCTAGGAGAAGTCGTAACAATTATGTTCTGCCTAGACCACCAGACAAAAACTCTAACTGTAGGAAAAGAAAGACCAAACCTAAAAGAACATTTACTCGAATGATTCCTAAACACTTTCCTAAACCAAATGCTCATGTGTTTTATAAAATTCAAAATCATGCGCAAAACATTTTTCAACAAAAATCGAACGCTCGCAAATTTTATCAAATAAGAGCAAATAAGCGCAAAATGAAAACAAGAGCAATTTGGGTTAGAAAAGATGATCTATTACCCCAGATAATGTGTAACATTGTTATTACTTCTTTAAAAGCCAAACACACATCTTCTAGTTAGTAGTTAGATTTTGGATGTTCAAAACACATGACTGGTGATGATACAAAACTTTTAAACAAAACTAACTTTGCTAGAGGAAAAGTAATTTTTGGTGATGGAGTATCATCCCAAATCATAGGTAAAGGAACTCTCCAAGAAGAAGGACTACATGTTCTTGAAAATGTTCTTCTAGTTAAAGGTCTTAAGGCTAATATACTTAGTATCTCGTAATTTTGTGACTCAGATCATACTGTTACCTTTTCAAAGAAGAATTGCAAAATTTTAAATGAAAAGGGTGAATTCATAATTAGAGGATTCAGGACTCCTGACAATTGCTATACTGTCATGAATAGATTTGAAATCTGTGATGTTGCCAGAATGGATGACAATGAGATATGCCATCACAGGATGGGTCACATAAATTACGATAATCTTAGTAGATTGTCTTCTCAATAAATAGTTAGAGGCATTCCAAAAATCAAACCTATTCCTAATATTTTATGTGGATCTTGTCAAGAAGGAAAAATTATTAAGGCATCTCATAAGAAAGTCAAAAATATCCTCACCTCTAACCCCTTGGAGCTCATCCATATGGACCTAATGGGTCCCTCTCAAAGTGTTAGTCTTTGTGGTTACAGTTACATTCTTGCTATGATTGATGACTTCACTAGATTTACTTGGGTAGCATTTTTTTAAAAAAAGTCTGACACTTTCCAAACTTTTTTAAAAATGCTTCTTCCAATTGAAAATGAGAAGGACACTCAAGTAAATAGAATTCGTAGTGATAGAGGTGGAGAATTCAAAGACACCGAATTAATAGAGTATTGTGACTATAATGGTTACAAACATGAGTTTAGTGCCCCTAAGACTCCTCAACAAAATGGTATCGTTGAGAGAAATAATCGTACTCTTCAAGAGATGGCACGTGTTATGTTACTTGCCAAATGTTTACCTAAATATTTTTGGGTAGAATCTATTCATACTGCGTGTCACATTATCAATAGGGTCTATCTTAGAAATAATTCAAAACAAACTCCTTAAGAACTTTGGTATAGGAAAAAATCCAATCTTAAGTACCTCAGAACTTTTGGTAGTATCTGTTATGTCTGCAAAGACAGAGAATACTTATCCAAATTTGAGAGCGTGGAGATAAAGCTATTTTTCTAGGATACTCGCCTAACAGTAAAGCCTACCGTGTTTATAATCTTCGCACTAAGTCCATAATGGAATACATAAATGTAATTGTAAGTGACACTACTGTAGAGAGTAAGATTGGGGAATCAACTATTGTGGATGAGCCTGCAAATGTTTTAGAAAATGACTCTCCAGAAGTAGATGATTCCTTACCAATATAGACTCCTGAGGTACCTAACTGGGTTTTTAAAGACCATCCCATAGACAACGTTGTTGGTAATCCTAGTGAATCTGTGCGTACAAGATCTCAATTAAGAAATTATGATCATTATGCATGTTTTGTCTCCCTTGTGGAACCAAAGAATGTAAATGAGGCATTAAATGACTCTCACTAGATTTCTTCAATGCAGGAAGAACTTCTTTAATTTGTCATTCATGATGTTTGGTATCTTGTACCTAGGCCTAATCACAAAAAGGTTATTGGCACACGTTGGATATTTAAAAATAAATCCGATGAAAGTGGGATAATCATTAGAAACAAAGCTATATTAGTTGCTCAAGGATATTCCCAAATTGAAGGAATAGATTTTAACGAGACTTTTTCTCCTGTTACTCATTTAGAATCTGTTCGTCTACTCTTTCCCATAGCCTGCTACTTGCACTTTACACTTTACCAAATGGATGTCAAATTTGCATTCCTTAATGGAATATTGACTGAGGAGACCAACGTAGAACAACCAAAAGGGTTCATTGACCCTCAATATCCAAATCATGTGTTTCGTCTTAAAAAGGCTTTGTATGGCCTAAAATAAGCGCCTAGAGACTGGTATGAGCGCCTTTCCAATTTTCTCTTAGATAAAGGTTTTAAGAGAGGTGGAAATGATCAAACTTTATTTGTTAAACATTTTGACAAACACATCATTATAGCTTAAGTTTATATTGACGATATCATCTTTGGATCAACTTCTCCCTTAGAAGTTAAATATTTTTTTGAAATTATGCATAAAGAATTTCAAAAGTCTCTCATAGGGGAGTTATAATTTTTCCTAGGTCTTCAAGTCAAACAAATTTCAGAAGGATTATTTGTTTCGCAATCTAAATACACATTAGAGATTGTCAAAAAATTCGGCCTCGAGAGTGCTAAAGATGCTAAAACTCCAATGAGTACTACGGTCAAACTATCTAAAGATGAAACGAAAAATCTATAGATCCAACCCTATACCGTAGTATGATAGGAACCTTTCTATACCTTACTGCCTCATGTCCTGATATAATGTATGTTATTTGTGTATGTGCTCATTATCAAAATAATTCTAAAGAGAGCCATCTAACTTCTATTAAAAGAATTATTAAATACGTAAAAGGCATTCTGAATCAAGGACTTTATTACACTAGTGATACACCTAGCACTATAATTGGATACACTGATGCTGATTGGGCCGGGTGTACTGAGGATAGTAAAAGCACAGCAGGAGCATGCTACTATATAGGTAATAATTTGGTAGGATGGAGTAGTAAGAAACAAAACTTCACTTCTCTATCAACAGCTGAATCTGAATACATAGCCGCTGGAAGTTGTTGTGCCCAATTACTTTGGCTTAAACAAATGCTAAGTGATTATGGTATTCAAGAAAAACAATTGCATATCTATTGTGATAATCAAAGTGCGATCAATATCTCTAAAAATCATGTTCAACACTCACGAACAAAACACATAAAAATAAGACATCACTTTATACGCAAGTTGATTGAAACTAAGGAATTAGAAATTAGTTATCTTCCTACGGATTTGCATCTCGCTGATATGTTTACCAAACGTTTGGATTATAATAGATTTATTTAATTGCGTAAATCAATAGGTATGGTTTGTGCTGATTAATCTCTTTGGCCTATATACTTTTCCCTTTGTCTATTTGAGACAAAATGGGGGAGAAATTTGAGTCTTTATTATAAGTTCATTTTTACTACATATTTCTAAAGAGCTTGATCTCAGTGATTATTTGCAGGATTCTGTACAGTTATTCTTAACAGATGTAATAGGGTATTTAATTGTAATTAGTGGAGTTATGTACTTTTCTTTTCTAGGAAATGGGTAGATAGAATTTTTATAGGAACAAGTTTTTCTTATTTTTTGTTGCCCTACGAGTCCTAGATGACTCAAAGGAGATTTTGTCTCATATTTCCAAAGGGGGAGATTGAAGCACCTTATACTCTTGACTCACTTGAGTCTATATTGTATAAGTGCTCATCTAGTTTAGAAATAGTGAAAAAATAGTGTCATTTCCTAGAATCCAAAAAGCCTGAGAGATGGTCTACATTTTATTCTTCTTGTTTGTTTGATCCAAGGTAAACTTACCAACACTCTCAAATATTAGTATTGCATTCATACATTGCATATTGCATATAATTGAGTGTGTGTATGTTGAGTGTGTTAATTTCCCTCAAATTGATTTTTTAATATTTTTAGGAATTTTAAATGATTTTAAAACAATTTTTATCTTAATTAAAATTGGTTTTATAAAGTATTGGGGTCATTTTGTAATTATGGATTGTTGGTGTTACTAGCTGAAAGTTCACTTGGGCAGAATATAAATACTCTAGAGACATCAGGGTGCATTTGTAATTACTTTTGGACGCGCGTGTGATATCCAGTCATATCCCTACACCTGTCAGGATGTCATTGAACCATTTTGTGTTTTCTCTGTGAGACATTAGCCGTGCTCAGTTCAAGCCCTTCGATTGTCTTTAATCAACGATCTTCATGCGTCCTTATACAATCCATGTGAAACTTTTTCAAGCCAATCACAAGCGTTTTAATCACCGCGTATCTATTGCCCTTAGATCTAAGTCAACTTGCTGAGACCAAATCGTAGCCATTGATTTGAGTCAGTCTTCTCAATCCTTCTCAGCCCCTTATGTAAGGAGACCTTCCCTCAGCCAAATGGGACTTTTGCCACTTCGTTTATTTGAGAGAGAAGATAGAGAGAGAAACCCGAGTTAGGAAACCATAACCCTAAATCATCCAAAACATTCCTCAAACCCTAACCTATTTCAAAACCAAGTATATTCCAAACACAACCTTGGGTGTTTGAGAGTTTTGAGTGTTGGTTTGATAATTGTTTGATGTTGTAACCTCTTCGTTCTCAAATCTTATTTTCAATTTAAACAATTGATTAGATCTGTGTTTCTACTTTTATAGAAATCTTAGATCTAGTTGTTGCATGTTATATTACACATAGATCTGGATCTATAGTTTCTCGTCTTGAGAAAACTTTTGTTGATTTGTTTCTGTAAATATTTTCAACTTCAAAATTAACAAAAACATTTTTTGTTTCTAGTTCTTTTGAAACAAGACTTTCGTCCTAGTTGGAATCGCACTTGGTGATTTTCAATCTAAAAAATATTTTCAAAACCTGAGATTGATTAAGATCTTGATAAGTCTTCCGAGCAAGATAGTTGTGGATTCTGGGATTATAATAACGGTCAAATAAGGTTTAAGTGTTCTAAAAAGATATAAATAGAAAATCACAGCATATAGATCTTATATGTAATTTGATAGGACTGTTTGTATAAATCAGCGTGAGTGTATGCATGCATGTGTTAGAAAGAACCTTCACAAACACTATCACCCTACCACACTAAAAGTGTTGGTAATAAGATCTCAAGAACAAGAGTCGACATAAAGAACAGGAACAAATTGGATGTTAGCAAACTGGAGAACAACATCAACAAACATAACTGCAGAAAAGTTAGAAGGACGCCAGTGGGTACATTCCTAAACTTGTATATGTTTGGTTTGTGTGCATGTGTGTTATATAGTTTGTAACTGTTATAATTTGTTTTAGTGGATTTTTTTTTTGTTTACTCTGTAGAGGGAGTCGTGGATGTCTCTTCAGTTGGTTGAGGTTCTACCACGTTAAAAATAGCTTGTCATTAATCTTTCTACATCTCCTCATCTAATTCTTATGGTTGTGCTGAGTTTAAGTTTTTAAACTGATTTGCTAAACCTATTATCCAATCTTGAAAAGATCTCGTACATATTTTGTTAAACACATCTTGTGATTAATTTGATTTGATTTTAAGAAAAGAGTTTCTTCAAAAAATAGTTCGGAGTTACTTAAATAGTTTAATTTTATATTAAACGGCTTTAGTAATAGAATTTAAATTAGTATCAGAGCTTTGTAAACTTCTTTTGAAAAGATCTTATGTTTCTGAAATTATTTTCTGAAAATCAAACATGGGCGAGAAAAATGAAAGATTTGGTAACTTGACCAGACCTCCTCTCTTTGATGGAACCTATTTTGCTTACTGGAAAGTAATGATGATTGCTTTCATTCAAGGAACCTTGGGAGATGCTTTCATTCAAGGAACCAATTTTGCTTATACTAAACGGATTTAGTAACAGAATTTCAACGTACTATAAATTTTATACAACAAGTAATAGGTGATTGTTTATACCAAGGTTCTAAAAAATGCGAGGCGTGATTGAAGCGTGGAGGCCAAGCCTTAAGCCTTAGAAGCCTAGGCGGGCCTTAGGCGTAAAAAGGCGTGAAACGTCATTTTGGCCTTCTTAATATATTTTAATACTTTTTAACAAGGCTATTAAAATACTAAAATTGTAGATATCATAAAAATATGTCTGAATATTTGCAAATTAAAATACTATTTGATTATTTTGGATGAAATAATGGTCCGGTTAAAAAAATTCTTTAAAAGGTGATATTGTTTCATTAATGCATTTTTGTTTTTAGAAAAAAGTGTGCCTTAAGGGTTTTACCAAGAATAAGGTGTAAAAATCTTAAGGCGGTGCGTTTCTCCCAAGCCTCAAGCCTAGGCGGATTTTTAAGAATAGTGGTTTATACTAGTGGGAACTAATTGTTCACACTTTTATTTATAATAATCCACGAATATACGCTTCTTGCCTATAATATGTGATTGTTTGGAGTAGATGTAATGGGATATCCAAAATACAAAGAGTGGATGGGTGAGACAAATAGACTAGGGGATGTGTTTCGCAGAGGTTCTAATGAATTTATGAAATACGCCAAGAGATGTCATAATGATGAAGAGTTTCCTTGTCCGTGTTCTAGGTATGAGAATGGTAAGTTGTTTGAGTGAAAAACAGTTGAAGTAAACTTGTTAAAATGGGACATGCAAGATAGTTATTGATTTTAGAGTTTTTATGGGGAATCAAAAGTTCCTTTTATCCCCGAGCAACCTTTACAACAACCTTCCGCATGTAGAATAGATGTACAAAGGGATGACATAGATCATAATATATTAGAGGATTTAGTTACTGAAGCGTACGGAGTTCATGAAGTGGAAGAGAATGAGGTCACCGACGATGTACAAGTTTCAGTTGCTCATGAAGATATCAGGATAACCCTTGACGATGACTACCAAAGTTTAAAATTTAAGGCGATCCAACCGTTATAGTTTGGCTGTGAGAAAGATCAAACAACTTTTCATGCCATGGTTGGTTTGCATAGTTTGAAGACCCAATACAGTTTGTCTGGCAATAGCGTGATATGAATTCTTAATTGGATGAAGGGATTACTATGCAAGGAGAATACATTTCCAAATAACTGTCCTGTTATGAAGAACAATTTGCAAGTTTTGGGAATGAAGTGTAAATCGATTCATGCTTGTGTGTATGATTGCATACTATATCGAAAGGAGTATGAAAATTTCGATCGGTATTCGGCATGCGATGAACCTAGATATTTCCAATCTACTGGAAAGGAAGGCACAAGCTCAAAAGTGCCCCAAAAAGTGTTAAAATATTTTCTCGTTAGACCTAGATTAAAGCGGTTTTACATAGTACCATGGATAGCATAGGCAATGACCTAGCATGCTAGGGCAAAAGTATGGGATAATATCATGCGTCATCCTATTGATTCTACAACTTGAAGGAGGATGAGTTATGAGTATCCTAATTTTACTCGAGAACAGCGTAACATTCGTTTGACAATATCAATAAATGGTTTCAATCCATTTGGAAATTTAAGAACCAATCAGAGTGTATGTCTAGTGATCCTAGCCCCACTCAACATCCATCCTTCACAGTGTATGGGACTTGAATTTTTGATGTTGTCTTTATTGATACCTGGGCTAAAGGCACCAAGTGATGACATCGATGTCTACATGGCTCCTTTGGTAGAATAATTAAATGCGTTGTGGGAAGAAGGTGTGCAAGTAATTGACACTTTTAGAAAAGAAGAGTTTACGCTGAAATCTATGTTGATGTGGGCAATTCATGATTTTCCAGCTTATGGGACATTATCCAATTATGTAGTACATGGTTATTTGGAATGTCCTATTTGTGGAGAGGAGATCTAATCTCTTCGTCTCCCCGCTAGCTCAAAAATTGTATACCATTGCCATAAGATGTTTTTACCCCCGGCTCGTAGTTTCAGATTTGAGAAAGATTCCAATTTTCTATTGGGTGGGGTTGAACATAGGCTACCACCGAGAAAACTTCCAGGTTCAGAAAATATGAAGCATGTTAAAACAATAAAAGATGAAAAACTATGGCACAATCAGGCAATGAATTTAGGCAGTGGTTATCACACGAGGTAATTATAATGAAAATAGATGTTATATAATGTTACATTACAATAAAACTTTACAACTAACCTTATTAATTTATCTATATTCTCAGCTCTTAAAGATGGGTTATGCGACATCAAGGCTTGCTCGTCTAGCAACTGGACCCCTGTTCATGACACAAGAGTACAAAAAGTATCGATTGAACGAATATGTATTCGGTGCAAGGGTGGATGAGGAAAGTACAAATGTACAGAACTCGGGCATTTCATACAAGGCTCTTACTTTCTTTCGAGTGAGCGCGAAAGATAAAAAACTCGCTAAAGATTAAATTACTTATTATGGTGTAATTCAAAATATATTTGAATTGGACTATGTAAGCTTCAAAGAGGTTGTGTTTTACTGTGATTGGGTAAGATTTGAGGATAAAAAAGCTTGTAAAGTTGATCCTGGCATCAATTTGATCATGGTTGACTTGTCCAAGTTGAAGATCAATGAACACGTGAGTGATGAGACGTTTGTTTGTGCATTTCAAAAGGTCAAGCAAGTATTTTACTCGAAGTATATCAACAACGAGCCATGGTCAATCGTCCTACATGCGCCAAAGCATCTAAACCGTGGTGTGGATGGCTTGGCTACTCCTACCGAATATCAATCCATTTTTTATGATAACCCGAATTTGAAACAATTTTTCTATTTATAATAAGTATTCCAATTATCGGACATTAGTTTAATGCTTTTAATTCATTTGTACTTGATCAGTTTACTACATGTAATATTTTGATTTAAGTCTTAAGCATTAATTTAAAGTCCATGTCTAGTGGGTGTATTATTCTAGTGTTTTATTATTATCGAATATCAGTTTAATGATTTTAATTCATTTGTACTTGATCAGTTTAGTGCATTAATTCAAAGTTTCCAGTGTTTTGTTATAATATGACTAATTCTTTGTATTCTTCAAATTCATTTGGATTTGTACTAATAACAACAATTTTGATAGAAAATTCTTCTTCAGGGCTTGGTGGCAGTGGAGGCGACGAGGGCTCGTTGGCCCTAGGCTCCCAAAATGGGGTAAATTAGGATCGGCCGTTAAGAACAAGACGGGAATATTAGCTAGATCCCTCGAGTTGGTGTAGACAATTATCGGCCCGGGGTACACTAGTTGGAGGGAGGTGCCAAATGAGCTCAAGTTGGCTATTTGGGCAGCACTACTGATATTATATTTATATTTCAATATAAATTTATATTTATTAGCAACTAACACTTACTTTCTTTTTGTTTTGTATTTGTTTGACATGAACAATTTGGCTTCCCCCCCCCCCCCCAACTCTGCGATTCCATGTTGGAGAAGTTGAGGGAACAACATAAGACATGGAAGAAACATTTGCGGGCCTGGTACTTTGGGCAAACCCGAGACTCCATTCTAAGACTGCGTGAGACCGTCCAACCGAAGGAGTCGATCGCATTGGTAAAGTGGCAAAAGTTCATCGAAAATGAGATCAAGGAGCGACAATTGGCATATCGCCAATCGGGGAGGGAAATCGGGCAAAAACGACGAATGTGCACTACTCGAGGCAGACGTCTTACGCCAACGTGGAGCGCAGGATGGTAAGTTTTTATTTTTCTATAATTATAGTTTTAGGTTATTCTGCATTGTTTTATTTTGCGTTACTTACTAATTTTACATTATTTTATTTCAGGAGACGGGGAGTGGTCCTGGGGTAGGCCACATAGGCTCGATGCCTATGTGGATATTCGGACAAAGAAGTTCAAGGACAAGGAGGTGTCCCCGAGTGTCGCGTCCATGATTATATGTTATAAGCATTTAATTTTTGTCAATTACATTATAATTTTTTTATTTACTTAATTAACTAATTGTGTGCTTTTTGTCATTTCAAGCAAAGATTAAGGAAGTGCATAAGTCATAGTCTGATACCGATAAGGCATCTTTAGCTACGGACACAATCGACCAAGTGCTTGGCGCTGATCTAAAGGGGAGGACTAGGGGGTGAGCTCACGGGTAGGCAAATCTAGGATCATCGGAATGGAGAAGAGCATTACTGGGTTGGCTCGTCAGGTGGATACGCATGACGAGAAGCTATCAAGGTTCGAGGCCATGGTACTAGATATATACGCCTTCATGAAGCATGATTTAGGTAAGGGCAAGTGCAAAGGTAAGGGGAAGGAGAATACAGTGGAGGAGGAGGGGACAAGGATGAGGATGTGGACATCACTGATTCATCGTCGATACGCATAGACTCGTCGCTTGATGATCCGATTACCATATTGGCTCCCGTCCAGCAGCCTATGTTAACAATTGATTAGCCGAGCGTGTTTTTACTCGACATATATGATGGTCAGCGGATAGTGAGAAGTTGAGGGGCTCGAGAACCCTCCCGAGTATGCCAGTTCATGGACGTATCCTTCAAGACATCGAGACCAAGGTGCTCGTCACGGATGTGATACCCAAAAAGGAGAACTCCGCATTGTGGTTGCGCAAACAATGCGGCGTGGCGCATATTGAGGGGTGCATCAATACGTATATCATGTGGCCTTCCTTCCTCCTCCAACTTACTGATGACTCTATGCATTGATTATTTGTATCTATTTTATTTAGACACTTGGATTATATTTGTATTGTTTTGATTTGATAAATTTTGGTTTGAATATGGATTGTATTTCTATTTTATTTGGATATAGAACTATATATGCAATGATTTGGTGCATTCTTTCTATTTTATTTGGATATATGCTATTTGAACAGGTACAATTTTGCAAAAAAAGGTACAAATATACTGCTGGGCAGTGGCACTGGCCATACTACCCAGCATATTTTTGTAAATTATGTCCAGAATTATCATGGTCAAAGACCGTGACAAGTTCGCGATAAAGAAACTTGTCATGGACTTGTCATGATCTTTTACCGTGATAATCATTTTAGGGTTTGCCACTAGTTTGTCACGGTATTTAATCGTGACAAAACTTGTCAAGGTCAAAGACCGTGACAGGATCGTGACAAGTCCATGACAAAAATAGTTGTCATCCTAGGACTTGTTACGGCCATTGATCGTTACAATTTGACAGTTTTGGTATAGTGAATCACAAAAAAAGAATCATCAATCTATGCAAAGATGTGACTAAACAAGACCTATGCAGTGTAAGAATCAAAGAATGAATAATCAATGACTAACTGCATATAAATTGTCCAAATGAACCCAGAAGTATCAAAACAGAATCAAATAATCTCAAATATGAGTTATGTACTGAAATAGAACAAGGCTTAGAAATCCAGACCGAGTTGTTCAAACGACTATGCCATGTCATTTGAATGGCATAGGCATGTCGTTTAAATGAGGTAAAAATGACCTAAAACATAAGGTGTCCATAAAAAAAACTATTTAACGACCCTAAAAATGACCCTTCTAATGACCATACCTGACACAATTAACGCCTCGAAACTCGGTTCATTTGAACCAAACTTTGAACGACTTGGACATGTCATTCGAATGACATCCAAAAGTCGTTTGAACAACTTTAAAAAAGTGTAAAATAAATAAAAGAAATGGTGATGTGTGATGGGTGATGGGCGATGGGTGATTGTGGTGACAAAAGAAAAGAATAAGTTACGTTACACAAAAGTAAAGCGAGGATCGGTATCGCATTCCACCACACGGATCGAAACAACTACTAATTAGAGTTAAGGCTCGAAAGAAATTTAATCCAGCATTTTCAATTAATCACAAACATCACACAATAAGGAATTCAACCAAAGTTGCGAGATTAAACATTTAACTGAAAACGGTCACATGCGAATTAAATTCGAAATGTCACTATAAACACTAAAGTTGCGTGACAATTAAAGTTAAACGCATAACAATCCAACTTTAATACATGCGGTTTCAATTAAACACAATTTTACACGAAATCTAGTTTTTGGAGTTCAAACCCATTAATGGCGGAACACAACCCCAACCCTATTTGTCTAAGGGAAAGACATGGAAATAAAATAAATTACACCAATTAAAGTAATAAATAAATAACTACAACTAATTAACAAAACATGAAATTAAACTACAAAGTAAGAAATAGAGGAAAAATAACTATATTAATGGAGAGGATGATGAATAGTACAACTTACAAACCCAAATGGATGTCACACCAAATGAGAAGAAGAAGAAGAAGAGCTCTCAAAACCCTAACCCTAACCTAAACTAAAATGAAAAGATCCCCCTCAAATGAGAGAAAAAGAGTTTATATACAAAATATCTCAATGGTAAACTTGTGAATAAAAGAACAAGAAAATCTACAGGACCGAATCGATTTGGGTGAAATCCTAATCGATTCGGTTGGAAATATCTCGAGGTTGCTGGTAGGACGAATCGATTCAGAATGGAAGAATATGCACAGTGTCTCAACCCAAATCGATTCGGATTTTTACCGAATGGATGGACCTATAGGTCTTGAATCCTTCCCCTGTTTTTGGTATGTTGTAATTCCCTTCCGCTCAAAAGGACATAACTTCTTCGTTCAGACTCGAGATCGCACAGCGTTTGTGGCCACGCGAAGCTTGTTCAAAGATGTTCAAATTCTGTGAAGACATTAGGCCAGTTACCTAAATTATGAAATGAAAAAATGCCCTTGCACATGCGGTTATGTATAGAGCTTCTTCGAAATGCGTCTCAGCTTCATACTAAGAATCTAAATACCTAAAAAGCTCAATTAACCCCTATAACATATGTTAACATAGAAATCCGAGGTTGTCTAGTTAACGGTCATAAATATAGGGATTAAGATACTCGAGGGGGCTAATAACGCGTAGGTTAACAGGTGAAATACACAATATTTGCGTCGTATCAACAAGCACGATCATGCAAGCATTCATCCATAAGAAATATCATAAGAAGAATCGTGTGATAATCAACCAACGAAGCATTTAGCATCTCCAAAACAGATTTCCTAACCCAAATAGGTGTATACCTAAAAAAACGGGTTTTGGAAATCGACGGGACACTACATTTAAACATCCTAGGGTCTTGTCTAAGATCATAGAAAAAATGCCTAAAGTGAACTTACTTACCATAATGAAAACATGTGTAAACATGAAAATGAATGATACCTTTAGGTTAACCATTTCTAACACCCATGTATGTAATTGATGCTCTAAAAAACTATGGTTTTAGCTTTATCATTTGAAGCACTAAAACAAGAGAAGCCACTACCATCACTACTTGAATAACTTAAATCTTTTTTCGACTTCAAAATTTTGGACTCAAGAAAAAAATTAGACTCCTCAAATTTTAGGGACTCCTTCTTTAAATTTTTAACGACCCCTAGAAGCTTATCTCGTTCCCCCTCAATGTGAGAAAACGTTTTCCTAAGAGTCTTCTAATGTGCCTTAATTCATTCATCAAAACATTTTCTTCAATGTCACAAACCCTAGATTTCTTAAATTCCTCTAACTCTTTTTCTAAAATAAGGACTTTATTATCACTCTCTTCCTTGGACAATTGTAAAGAATTATAGTCATCACACAAAGCCACAAACTTCTCACGAATGATCTCTCTTTGAGTTTGTAATGTTTGTAAATATTCAATCATATGTTTAAAATGAGAATTTTCTTCTTCCAGAATGTCAATACGTTTTGAAAACTTTAAATTCAAAGGATTTAATTAATCAAAACTTTGAGAATCCATCGAGAGAAAAACACACCAAGAGTGATAAACAAGCATGACAACCAAACTGCACAAAACAAGGATCATTACACAATAAATGTTCCTAGCTCTGATACCAATTTGTAGGCCCCTTGTTCAAACTGTGCTTTAAGGTGAAAAAATAATTTGTATTTCAAAAGCCTTTTTCCAATTTTAACACACACCAAGTTTGTGAACCAATTTTACTTAAGTCAAATATTATCATCTTTAATCCTAAACATTCATCTAGGTTATTAAAGTAAGTAAAATAAAGTAAAGTTCACAATTTCGGATGTATGAGGAAACCATTAAGGGAAAAAAATCTCTGACGACCCAAACCAAACAATCACTATGATATGATTTTACAAAGGAAGATAGATAGACTTACGTAACGATTTGATCCCCACAAGCCTTAATGCTATTCTTCACTTTCACCTCTCCTCCACAGTGCCAACACAAAAATCCTTCTATAATACTCATCCACAACACACACATCCACGAGGGCCTCGGTGTCCATCGATGCAGCTTTGGCGACCGTCTACGATTCGAAACACGGCCTTCACCATTTCTTCATCACAAAACTCCAACAAGATAAATTGTTTAAAATGATTAACAAACTCCAAATGGTGAAAACAAGATGTTTATAACATATGATTATGAAAGATCGGATCTTGAAACTATAAGGATGGTTTTAGTCTTTAAAAACCTTAGAAAACATGTGGAAAAGAACGAAACTGTTCTAAAATGTATATTGGTTTTGCACTCACGAAATTCTGAGAGAAACACGCCTTAAATAAAAAACTTAAGTTGGAAGATCGTTAGAACGAGATCATTATGTCGTTTGAACGATTATTTAAGTCGTTTGAAGTCTCTAAACTCAAAGAGAGAATTTACACGACTCTAAACAATACTTATCTCAGAATAAACGAAGATAAAACATTTTAAAATCATTTTAGAATCATTTATAAAAAAAATATCATCCTTAAAACATTTTTCGAGTCCTATAAACATTATGCATACATACTTGAGAGTATCTTGGAATGCAATGTGAAATGAAGATGTGAAACGTACACCAATAAAATGACATGATATATCTTGAAGCTTGACTGCTACGTCTTCAACATTAAGACGTCATAGACTATGTGGGAATTGTGACAATATAAAAATCCATATATGACTCAAACAAGTTTTGTTCTGGAAATAAGTCAATTACATACACATTAACTCAATTGGAAATTTTGTCCTTACATTTAGGTGACATAAACATAATGCATACACGAAACGTACCTCTCGATGGGATACATCCATCAAAATTATACTCGTCTTGCAATCATTGCCTCCTCAGCTAAATGGATTGTCATATGTTCCATAACATCGAAAAATGTTAGGGGAAGACTTTCTAAAGATGACAGAGTGTAAGAGAGCCACACGATCTTGCAAATATTCATAGTCTTGAAGGTCATTTCCTTTGAACATAGATGCCGATAGAAATTACATAATTCAATCAAAGACCTTACTAAATTCGTAGGCAATGATTTTCATACTACTAGAGGGAGTAGTTGTTGTATTATGATATGATTATCATGTCTCTTAAGTCCATAAACATTCCACTCTTTAATGTTGTATTATGATATGATTATCGATGATCTTTTATATTATCTATTGATTTCCATCAACCTTTAACAATTTCCAAAGTATGTTATTACACACATTTTTCTCTACATGAATAATATCAAGATTATGACGAATCAAGTGATCCTTCCAGTATGGAAATTGAAAGAATGTGATTTTTTTCATCCAATTTAGAGAACTATCACCATTCCCTTCATCATAGATACTCATTTTTCTCTTCTTCATCACCGATGAGCGACCCTTTTCATTATTTTTTTCCACTGCCTCTAATTTCTCCAAGATATCATCACTGGATAGTTGAGTGGGCTTGATTTATCTTTCGACTTTCCCATAAAAATAAACGATATCATTTCTAAACTTATGGTTGTTATCCAACCACCGATGATGGCCTATATAGAAAATTTTCTTCCATTCTTTAATGATTGTGAACGAGTGTTCGTGTTGCAACAAAGACAAGCCAATCTCCCATTTTTACTCTAACCTGACAAGTTTACATACGTAGGAATGTCACTAAATGTCCACATTAAAACTGCATGAATACAAAACATTTTTTAGTTGATGCATCGTAAGTAAGTATGCCATCATTCCAAAATTCCTTCAACTCGTCGATAAAAGGCTGTAAGTAAACATCAATATTATTTGATGGTCCACGTGGACCATAAATCAATGTGTACAGTATAAGATAAGGTTATTACATACACATCCAAGGCATAAAGTTGTATATCATCAAAACAACATGCCACGTGCTATGAGAAATGATAATTGTTTAAAAAGGATTAAATCCATAAGTTACTAGTCCAAGCCTAACATTGCGCGAGTCATTACAAAAATTTGGATTTTGTTGATCAAAGGTTTTCCATGATTTAGAATCAGCAGGGGTGTCTTAATATTCCATCGCCATCGCATTCCTCTGCATGCCATCTCATAAGGAAGGATATTTTCAATGACATAAATAATCTTTGAAGCCTTGGTTTTAGTAGAAAGTACTTCACAATCTTTGTGATAATTCTTGTATCCCTAGCTTCTTCATCATTAAACTCATGCGAAATTTTCTTCCATCTTGATGTATGACATATTATGCAATCCTCAAGATCTTTGTTCTCTTTCCAATGCAATATACAATCATTTTTACATGCATGAATTTTTTGATAATCAAACCCCAGATCATTAACCATCTTTCTTACTTCAGAGTATGAACAAGGCAGTTTCTCACCCTCCGAAAGTGCCCTTTTAAGAATTGAAGAAATGCCGTAAACGACGAGTGGCCGCACTTATAAAGTGTTTTCATATGAAAGAGCCTAACAATAAATAAAAGTGATCAGAAAGATTTGCAACCAGGGTACATCTCACGTTCCCAATCTTTAATAAACTTGAAAAATGCTGATGCATTTGCATCCATCCCATCCTGGTCTTCATATGGGTCGTGACATCGCATGCCCTCTTCACATTGATTTTTGAATATGTCATGTAGTATTCCACACATATCATCTCTTGTATTCGAGTCATGAACTTCATCCTCTCTACTAATTCCTATTGTGTATGGAGAACTTTTTACGAGATAAATCCACCTAGTGTAATTCTTAACAAACCCATGTATGATGAGATTATCATAAACAACTTCTCTTTTATGGATAATGATATTTTGACATTTCTTACATGGGCACTTGATCACCAGCTCAGGGTATTTATTGGCAATTGTATAATCAAGAAACCCTTAACTCCTTTAATATATGGTTGAGAAACTCTTGACAATTTTATCCAACTCTTATCGTTATCCATTAGAAAATATTGTTGATTACCTTACACTATCACAAAATTGTTGTTAGATTCATTAGGAAAAATTCGTAGAAGAATGTAATAAATAAAAGAAATGTTAAACCATAAATCATTAATATGCTCCTTCAAAACTATGTAAATTTACAAATAGTAAAAATTTAATTATAACACCATTTGGATATGACCTTATATGAAAATTACTAATATTTGTTGATATAAAATGGGGAAACTTAACTATCAATATATTTTAACCTTAATTAGTTAACAATAATTAAAAAAAACTCACTTATAACAAAATAAATTACCAAAAGATATTAATGTAGCATCGAATCATGATAGATTAAGAAGAAGGCACCGTCTAATTCCTAAACATTTTCGCTTAAACAAAAACAATGTACAACAAATTAATACCCAGCACAATAACTCGCACAAAGACTTAATTTTCTAAAATCTAAAAAGATAAAACACAAGATAATGCATAAGGCCCTTGCTTAAAAACAACTTTAGTTAAAAATAAACATTACAAAAACAATTTCTTTGTCAATAATGAGAGAGCATAATTAAATCATAGAATCTAGATGAAAACGCTACTAAATCAATTTGTCCAGATTAGGAACTAATATTAAAAATCGTTTGTTATCTTAACATTTGCATGAATAAAGGGTCTTACTAAATTCAACTACAATGTAAAAAACTAATTTTGTGAAGATACCATCACAACAACATTAATTACAAAACAGAACATATAAAAACTAAGTTGAGTGACTGAAAACATTGTAAACAAATTTTTACATCTGTTTGGGACAAGTATATTGTCGAACTTTAGCGATTAGATCTAAGTTACATCTTGGAAATTATCATATAAAAGTAAGATAAATTAGTAATTCTAAAATATTTTAAATCAAAATGAATAAAGACATGTAGACACATCTAATTTTGATTTAGAGCAAGTAAGTTTTGTAATATCAAACTAAAAGGCCGATGTGATACATATATATCTGCACATGAATATACACATACATAAACATGAGAAATATTATATACATATCAAACTATAAGGCTAATGTGACACATACATTCCCGCACATAAATGCACACATACGTAAAAATGGAAAAAATGTATATACCCCCTATTGTAAAACACCGCATCGATTTAGATGATTAAAATAATACTAATTAACTAAAACAAGTGTATAAGAGTTACAAAAGGATGATATCATAGGAATTGATTTAAATTTACATTTAACTGGACTTTTTTAATCAATTGAAATAAATTAAAGAGTGAAAAAAATTGGTAGTTACCAAAAATAGATGTGAAAATCAAACTAAATATGCTAGGTCGTGGATAATCTCATCTTGTCTATACTTCATCTAGTTATATAAATAAAAGCAAAAAAAACAACAACGACCAAGAAACAAGACCAATGTATATAATAATATTAATATAACAATGAATTCAATCTTTATACAAATTTTGTACTTTGACATTCTTAAGATTCAAATCAATAATTCTAGATATTTTATGAAAACAACAAAAACTCCATAAAAGTGGTCATTAAAAATGAGTGAAAATTTCACCAACTTGAACCAAAATAGTAGTGAATTGGCTAATTTTGATTGATAGCAAAAAAAGAAAAAAAATGCATTGAATAATATTCAAACCATTTACTGAAAAATAAATCTAAAATAAGCCACTAAAGGTTCAAACACAAATACACTAAAATAATAAAAAATATTTATCAAGAGATTATATCCAAGAATATGAGATATATACATTGATTTGAAACTACCCAGATGCAATTCTTTAAAACCTAAACAAAAAAATTCAGTAGAAAACTCACAAAAAATCTCTCGCTCACACACATATCAGTTAAAGAATGGTGTATATATATATACAGAAAGTCTCTTGTAAGGACTCTTTATAGTGCATACCCCGATACATACTATTTTTTTAAAATAGAAAAAATGAATTTTTTGATGAAACTTCATGGATATGATCTCCATGGTGAGAAGATCATCTCCAATTTTTTTCGTCAAAAAATTCAATAAAAAACCGTTCAGATGAGGTGATACGTAAAAAAATGGTATAAATATGCATTTTCAACCGTTGAACTGTTGGGTCGGTGACAGCCACTTTATTGATTGAATTTTTTTATGAAACTTCATGGATATGAAGTTCTAACTATTAAGATCATATCCATTAAGTTTCATCAAAAAGTGGATGAGGTGATCCCCAACATTTTAACAGTTGAAAATGCATATTTATACCATTTTCTTACATATCACTTTATCTTAACGTTTTTTTATTGAATTTTTTGATGAAAAACATTGGAGTTGATCTTCCCACCATGGAGATCGTATCCATAAAGTTTTATCAAAAAATTCACTTTTTTACTATTTTAAAAAAATGGTATGTACTGAAGTCTTCACCATAAGGAGTCCTTACAGGAGAGTGTATATATATATATATATATATATATATATATATATATATGTGTGTGTGTGTGTGTGTGTGTGTGTGTGTGTGTGTGTGTGTGTGCATGTGTGTGAACTAGGGACAACAATCAATTAAAAGAGACGTGCATAACAAAATTGCGAGTATATATCAATAAAAAATTAGACAAACACACAGTTGAGTATCCTATCTGGAATCAACATAGTTGAGTATTCAAATTACCATGATATATATATAGAGAGAGTGTGTGTGTGAGAAGCAGTTTATTTTTTATATCTGGCATCAACACAATTTAATTTTTTCAGACCTTAATTTGTGTTTTTGATTCATGATATATATATATATATATATATATATATATAGAGAGAGAGAGAGAGAGAGAGAGAGAGAGAGAAACAAATCAAAACCCATCATATGCACCGAAATAAATAAATAAAAACAACAACAATGGTCCCAAGAAAGTGACGCAGTGTGAGAAAAATTCACTAAAATTAAAAAAAAAAAAAAAAAGCAACTTACCTAAGACAAATTGGTCCAAGAAATTCTTCAACGATTAAAACCCATAAGAAATGGTCCCAACCAAGAAAGTGACGCACTTGTGGAGCAGATTGAGGATTGAGGATTATTAGGTCAAAGTAATTGAGGGGGATAGAGGCTTGGGAATGATCGGATTGAGGAGATTCTTTAGTAGAAGAAGAGACGTGATGGGAGATAGAAGGTTGAGGTGGTAGCTTAGAATAAGAAAATGCAAATTTTTTTATAGAAGAAGCAAACAACCGCCAAAAATTGGAGGAAGGGGCGCTTTTTTCCTAACTTTAGTGGCATTAGTTATGAAATGACTCAAAAATACCATATTTATTTCAGCATTAACTAAAAAATGCTCTATTTATGCGGCACATTAATATAAATGCTGTGAATTTTTAATACTTAGAAATAAATGCAGATAAAAAGAAAATTCTCATCATTTTTAAATAATACCGAGAAAAAAGTGCCTGAAAAATTTAGTTTTCTTGTAGTGACTTCAGCCTTGTAAGTGTGCATGGCCTATCTCACTAGTAAGGCATTATGCAAATATTAAACTTATGAGACCTTACCTCATGATCTATGCCTGGCATCTCAATTTACTTCCATGCAAATATGTCCATGGATTCTTTGAGTAGGCTAATAATTTCCTCCCCCTTGCTTTGAACTTCAACCCCTAGAGATGGAGATGGGCCTCTCATCACCACCTTCTTCCCCTAAGTTTAACTCTTCAAGATCTTGAAGCTTCTCTCAAGGACCATCTTGTATACACTAGGGTGCCTCCACTGGTTCTTTGACAAGTTCTACAAAGTGAGAATCGTCAATCATAACGCAATCAGGCACCTGGTCGAGGCTTTCATCCCAAAATGCTACCCGTGCAAGCCGTTATAAATGGTAAATGACTTTACCATTGGGCAAAAATAAATCTCTCATAAGTCCGAGCAGGTCTTGCATCCTTCTTTAACTTTCTCTTCTTTACCCCTATTCTTAGGAGGTACCAATCGTGGGCCTAGCCTTTAATGCACATAATTCTTGTCTTTACATCCTTCTTGAACTACTCAGGGCTTACTTGTTCATTTGATTAGAAACTTTTTCCTCTCTTTATCCAGTTTCATATAGAATGTCGTATTAACTAAGTGGGTCTCTTCCATTGAAAAAGTCTTTTTGTTGCTTTAATCACTACTCTGTCCCATGAACGTTGGCCTTTGCACATTGGTGGAATATAGAGGGGAATGATTCCATGAGTATGCATCCACACTCGGCCTATCAAAAGTTGATAAATTGTATTGTCATTAATGACATGGAATTTGATGTGGCAGATGAAATTTCCTAACTTGATCCCCATGTTTAGATATCCGAGTGATTGCATCCCTGTGTTGTCAAAGCCTGAAATCATGAGAGGAACCAAAACAATATTATCATATGAGATTCATGTTTCGTTGAGAGTACTTATGGTCACGATGTTGATTGTTACTCCACCATCCAACAGTGCCCTTGGGAAACTAATCCCATTTACTAGATCAGTAACATACAAATGTTTATTGTGGAAGAAGGATACCTGTCTATCCACTTCTAAAAATACCACCTTTGAAGTGTATCTTTTAATGAGTCTTCCAATAAGACCATGAAAATTAATGCATGGATCCCCTTAGTATTTCATCGCCTCAAGAATCTTCTTAGTGACTGCTAATCGGGTTTCATATTTGACTCCAATCTAATAAAAGAACCACTTGAATTTTAGGATATTTGTAATCGTTGCGCATTCTAAATCGATATCTACCTCATAAATCTAAGAATTACAAGGTATTCAACCTCAGACGTTCCTCCTTCATCAAGAGCATGGACCACACTAACATTGCCTTTTTCAATTTCCAATTCTTCATCCCAAAGGCTCTTTAAATATGTGTTAGCCAAATCAAGCACCCACTCATCACATGCTTTATCATTTTCCATCCATTACCCAAACTCAATTATCTCGTCTTAGTCATGTGGTATCACCTTATTCGTCGAACCATATCAATGAGCTAGCAACGGGTTCTCATGTACATCCATGGGAGGTATCTACAAAGTTCCATTTGTTACATGCTCACTTATTATCCTATATAGATAATAATAATCTTTTGTAACATGCTAAACTCTCTGGTGCAGGTTTCAAAATTTCACATCTATCTTCTTAGCTGTTGTTGGCACTTTACCATTCGAGTAAGGACGACCCGCTATCCCCCCCACATACTAACATCTGGTAATAATCCATAGCCTCAACAACACAGCATGGCAACGATAGTGGAACATTAGTTTTGAACTTTCTTTTCCCTGTAACATTATTCTTGGGTCTTTAACCACCTTTCTTTCCTCTGGGGTTGCCTTCCACATAATTTACTCCTGTCTCTCTGAGACTTGAAATCTTCATATTGGAAGTGTCATTTGTGTTCTCCAAACCTGTGGTTTTGGCTTGATAATCATGGCAACATTCCTCGCTACTCGAGTGAACTCTCTAAAGGTTCCATATCGGGTTTCATTAATCAAGTGGACCTTGTACTCCCCGGTGAAATCCTCGTGGTTATCCAACGATTTTTCCCTAAAGCAATTAATGTATTTCATTAGTTCCTCACTAGGGTTTTGCACTTCCTAGGCTAAATGCCTTAGAGTAAACTCATCTTTATCCAAAAATAATCTTTACAAAAACTGTCTGTGAATCTCTTCCCAAGTGGGAATGTTATTTGGTGCAAGGTGGGGGTACCACGATTAAGCTTTGCTAGTGAGATGTGACACTCCGCCTAATAAAATACCGGGTGATCACTCCTATATAACATTAAAACAGGAGTCTCATCTGGTTCATTCTTAGCATCACTGTCGAAAACCAATTTAATTACTAATATCCTATTAGGCCGGCGTAAAAATTTTAAATTAACAAATCTTTTTAACCAAACAATTCAAATAAAACAATTACAACAGTTTACACGCACCAACTAAAATGAAATAAAATAAAATAACCGAGCACTCGGTACAATAATACAACCAAATCGAATGCCGCACTAAAAGGCGATAAAAGAATAAATGAGTACAGTTGTGCCATAAGCCCGAATGTTTCTACAATACCTACTATCTAGATCTCAATGATGGAAGCGTCTAATATAAACTTGCTTGCATCCACAACTTCTGCAGAAAACGTCTGACTCGAAAGAATCATCATCCATGCGTCCCTATGTCTGGACACCTATATATATATATAGATATAGCAAGAGGGAAAATAGATAAACGGGTCAGAGCCCGATTTTTGAAAATATTTTAGCAAGTGGTTAAAATCCATATTTTAAAATATGTTATTTCTCATATTTAAACTGGTATCGCTCTCACATGAGATACACCTCACCCCTCTTCTAACAGTTCACAACTAGCGCTTACCATTTTAAACAACCTAGTTAAGCTACCCTGCCTAACTAACGTAATTACCCATCTTCTAATAAACCTCATCAATTCGGGTACTAAGGACTAAATTTCTCTCCATTCCCAACATTACGTTATGTTCGTGCGTGGGGTGTCTCGTGAAGCGAAATCCAAACAAGGAATCCCCCCGATACACTACTACGTGATAATATTGATCATCATGATCCATTAGGCCTTCAGTACATAACATATTTATACCATCCCGTATTTATTGATAGTTCTCATTTGAACCTATGATCCATATTCATATAAATCCGAATATAAATCTACCGGAAGGAGTATATCATTTTATTCATTCTTCTACTTTTTATACAGGGTTAGGTTATATGATATCTCATCTCATATATATACAATATACTTTTCACAACAAGTATATTAGTTATCCATATAGGACACCAAACAAGATTTCGGTATACGCACATTATTCTCTTTATGCATACACATCAATTTATTTAACAAAATATCGCATTATTGCACCCTGGTTAAGAAACCCCTTGTATCGTTATAAAGTTGAAGCATTTATTCCTTACTTATCTACTTATACGCACAGTAGAAAGTTCCCATATTAATATACGTATATATATTAGTCACACATATAATATATATACTAATGGCACCCTACATAAGATCTATGGTTTTGGCATACTCTGCAATCAAGTCCCCGTATCCCACAAACTAAGGGAAATACTAGTTCGGAATCACTCTCGAACTGTATTAACACAAAACACATATAAATGGAGGCGAAGCATAGTTCCAAGTCACTAAGAGGTCAGCACATACCCTCACGTCTCTTAGGACCATCTGACTATTAATCAGATAGCCTGTACAAAGGAGTCATATGTTCTAGGGTACAAGTCAATATCCCCCATAAAGGTCCCATCGAGATTAGACTGTCCCGGCGCGATAACCTCCGTGATACCAAGTAGCGCGGGCATGATTTTTACACATATATAATATAAGGGCATACTCATAGCCTATACAATACATCCCATACGTAGTATATTTATATCTTGAATATCCCACGCATTTATCAATTTTACCAGTTTTCAATATATTATTTTTTGAGCTTTTCTCACCGCACAATGATTATATTAACAACATCGATATATATGATTTATCTCTTCTCAATCTTTTGTGGCTATAATCTTCAAACTCTTATAGCGATTGTCAATAGCCTCGAATATTCTCATTCGTAATAATATAAGCCGACACACAATTAAAGTACCCCAATACGTATTCCCTTATTTAATATTCAAATCACACCTAAATATCTCTTTAAGTATTATTCCTCACGAACACCCCTATTTGGGTAAATCTTGGATTTTACTTTCAACTAATCCGAAATACACGCCTTACTAAAAAAAAATATTTAGAAGTCCCCACACTATTTTTAGGAACCCCAAATATTTATCTCCAAAGAATTCTAGCTTTTATTTTTCCAAAATCCGAGTGCATTTCCGAGTTGGTAATTTCACCCCGAAACTATCATCTTATAAAAATCATAACAATTCGAAGAAAAATCAAAAAAATACATAGTTTACATCCACGCGACCGTATCGAAAAGATCGACAACTTTTGTGTTTTGACCGAGAGCTTAATCAACTGTCTTCCTATCCGAAATAGTCCGAAAGTGACGATCGTCACTATTCACTTTCTTCTCCAAAAATTTAAACCTCCATTACTGCTTCCCAGAGGAACTCAGACGCTCCGAGGAACAAGAACTCTCCGAGGAAGTCTTGAGTACCGAGAAGCTTAGGCGGTCCGAGCAACTCAGACGGTTTGAGCTGCACCTCGAACAAAGCATTAATAGCAGGATAACCAACAGTTTGACTGTTCACTAAATGCTTATCATTCAGACGCACACGCTTAAGGGGCATTGAATGTATTACCCTTTCATATGGACATCATTTAATGTATTACCCTTTCACATTATAGCCTCAGGGCTATAAATACATTGTACAATCCTCATTGTAAGGGGACCGGAATTTCTTGATAGAACTTGTAATCGAGGATTCCCAAACAGTCAGCAATAACATAACAGTGGACGTAGGCCATTCTTATAAGGCTGAACCACTTTAAAAATTTCTTTGTCTCATTTATTTATCTGTGATTGAATAATTATATATGATCTAATTTTTTACATCAACAGATTGGCGCCGTCTGTGGGAAACGACTGGTAATATCGTTTTTCATCAAAAATAATTCATCACAAATGACTGATATTCCAGAATCTAGCAATCGAAACACTGGAAACCCTCCAAATCCATCTGCTCCACCAAATATTCCAGATCTGGATGGAATAATGATAAATCTGGCTCAGGGCCAGACCGTCATGCAATAAACTATGCGACAACTCATACAAACCCTCCATGGCGATGCACCAACCCATTCAGGACCACGAAGTATTCAAAGAAATAACCATGCACCTTCTTCACGTACTAGGCGTACTAATTCATATCGCAATGAAGAGTCTGAAGACTTTTCTTACCAACCTAGACGAACTTCGTCAGTGCGAGCCACAGATACTGAACAACGTATCACTCTCTCTCCAGAAAGGACTAGTGCGCTAGAGAGGTTAAGAAGGGCATCACCTTTCAATCGATTAGGACCTAGAAGGAGTAGAAGTCCTCCTAAAGTCGCATCGAGAAGTTTTTGACGACCATCAGATTTAAGGGAAGGATCTGCCCAGTCGCGACCAGCTGCTCGTCAAGATAGATCCCAAGAAGCCACATCAACGCGATCAGTTGCTCGAACCAACAGGCCCGAGGAAGGAAATGATGCGTGGAAAGGCTCAATTCAGAGGCTGGAGGATAGATTAGGGGAAATGTCTAAAGCCAAGAACACTCTACAACGAACTTTTATTCGATGAACACCTTTTGTCCAGGATATTGTAGATTTTCCAACACCATCAAAGTTCAAAGCACCTGTTGTGACCCCCAAATATGATGGAAAGACTGACCCTGTCCTTCATATAGAACAATACCAAGCTGCAGCTCACATCTATGCTGTTCCAGATGAGATGGGATGCAGAGCATTCTCGTAACTCTTACCTGATCCGCTCAAATATGGTATAATAATCTTCCTCGGGGTAAGATCTCAACTTTTCTTCAACTAACTGAGTTATTCATTGGGAATTTCTATTTTGGGACAAATCCAGTTAAACGAGTAGCACATTTGTTAAGTGTTAGACAAAAAGCTGGTGAGAGCATTAGAGATTATATAACTCGTTTTAATAACGGGAAACTCGAGGTCATTGATTATGAGGAGAAGACAGCGATTACCGCCTTGATGAGTGGACTACTGCCCAATAAGTTGTATTACACTTTAGCTAAAGACCCACCTAGAACTATGTGAGACCTAATGGGAAAAGTGTCCAAGATTATGAATGCCGAGGAGGCTATGGCTGCGAAGAAGAACATAGATGCCAAAGAAACCAAGGTGGAAGGTGATAAAGCTAAGAAGAAAGAGCATAAGAACAATGGTGATGACAAACATTCAAAAACTAGGTCGGTATGGGATGTAATGAAGAAATTTGATAATTATACCCCTTTGAAGAAGGATATCAACCATGTTCTAGAAGAAATCAAGAACAACGAGGAATTAAACTGGCCAGAGAAAATGAAGGCAGACCCTGACAAGAGGAATAAGGCAAAGTATTACGAGTTTCATAAAGATCATGGCCATATGACCAAAAATTGTATAGCTCTTCAGAATGAGATTGAAACGCTCATCAGACGAGGAAAGCTGGCAAAGTATGTTGATCATGGAAGCAAAAGAAGAAACAACGACCGAACAAGAGAGAAATCTAGATCTCCTCATCGAGCAGAGGAGAACAAGAAAAGAAACCATGAAGTTGATCCCGAAGATGACCCCGATCTTTCCAAGAGACCAAGGCAGCCAGAACGAGAGGTATTTTCAATAATCTTTGGGTTATTTGACTGTAATCTTATAACAGGTGGAGATACGGGAGGAGGAGACCTTACTGTAGAGAGAAAAGCTTACCTTTGTGAGGTTCAAGCTTGCTCATACATTCAACGAATAAATCTAGCTGAGGAGGATCGCCCGAGAAAGGTATATAAAGAGAAATTGGTCATTGGTTTCTCAAAGAATGACCTCGTAGGTGTTCTATATCCTCATGATGACCTATTAGTGATCAAAATGAGGATGAAGGAAGTAATAATTTCAAGAGTACTGGTCGACAATGGTATCTCAGCAGACATCATGTTCTACTCATGCTTCGACAGTTTAAATCTAAAGCTATCTCAACTGGAGCCTTATCATAGACCCCTCCTCGGTTTTGCTGGCGAGAAAGTATTTCCACTTGGGACGATCAAGTTAGATATATTCATCGGTACATGGCCTGCTTGTCGAACAGAAAGAATACACTTCTTCGTGATGGATAAGAATGTTCAATCATCATACAATATCATCATGGGAAGAGTAGGATTGAAAAAGTTCGAGGCTGTACCATCTACAATGCATCAGTGCCTAAAATTTCTAACAAATTTTGGAGTAGGAGTTGTGAAAGGTGATCAGAAAGTAGCTCGGGAATGCTATTATTTATCCGCCGAGCAAGACGAAGTGGAGGAATCAAGGAAAAAGACTATTACCTATCAAGTGGATGAAGGTGCAGAAATTGAAACATTGGATCCTAGAGATGAGTCTCAACTCGTGAAGGGTCAAGTGGTGGAAGCTACTGAAAATATCATTCTGGACGACGAGCACCCTGAGCGAACTACTCAAGTAGGTTCATCGTTAGAAGCCTCATTAAAACAGGAATTAATAACTTTCCTTAGAAGTAGAAAATAAACTTTTGCGTGGAGTCATGAAGATATGCCTAGGATAGACCCAAGTTTGTTATGTCACGAACTCAATGTGAATAAGGAGATTAAGCCTGTAAAGCAGAGAAGAAGAGTATTCAGTCTCGAGAAGAATCAAGCTATACAGGAGGAAGTCGAGAAGCTCCAAAAAGCTTGCTTCATTGAAGATGTTAAATATCCAGACTGGTTAGCCAATGTGGTGATGGTAAAGAAGAAAAACAACAAGTGGAGTATGTGTGTAGACTTCACCGACCTCAACAAAGCATGCCCAAAGGATCACTTTCCACTGCCCCGAATTGATCAACAGGTGGATGCTACCTCAGGACACGAGCTGCTGAGCTTCATGGATGCTTATTATGGTTACAATTAGATTAAAATGAAACCTGAAGACAGGGAGAGTACTTCTTTCGTTACCCCTAGGGGAACTTATTGTTATAATGTTATGCCTTTTTATTTGAAAAACGCAGGTGCAACATATCAGCGGCTGATGAACAAGGTCTTTGCTGAACAAATCAGTGGCAATATGGAAGTCTATGTTGACGATATGCTGACAAAGAGCAAGAAAGTTGCCGATCATCTAGTTGACTTAAGTCAGACTTTTGATCAACTGGATAAATATCAAATGAAGCTGAACCCGATGAAGTACATATTTGGAGTACAAGAAGGCATGTTTCTCGGGTACATTGTCAATCAACGAGGCATTGAGGCAAACCCTGAAAAGATCAAAGCTCTCTTAGGGATACGATCTCCAACGATGAAGAAAGAAGTACAGAGTCTTACAGGACGAGTTGCAGCACTCAACAGATTTGTATCACGAGCAACTGATCGATGTCTCCCATTCTTCAAGACACTCCGAAAGACTTTTGAGTGGAATGATGAATGTGAGAAGGCTTTTCAAAACTTGAAGAAATACTTGGGAGCACCTCTACTGTTGTCCAGGTCGGTGATGGGAGAAAAATTGTACTTGTATCTAGCAGTATCGGAGAATGTAGTTAGCTCGGCGTTGATAAGAATGGAGAATGGAGTACAAAAACTAATCTACTACACAAGTAAGGCCTTTCGAGGAGCAGAGATCAGATATCCAAGGCTGGAAAAGTTAGCACTGGCGTTGATTGAGGCGAGTAGGAGAATGAGGCCATACTTCCAGGCTCATACCATAGTAGTATATACTGATATGCCATTGAGGCAAGCCCTTCATAAACCAGAAAAATCAGGGAGATTGATGTACTGGGCAATAGAGCTTGGTGAATATGATGTAGTCTGCGAACCAAGATCATCGCTAAAAGGGCAAGCTGTAGCAGATTTTATAGCAGAGTTCACTTATCCTGATACCCCTGGGGAGCAAAAGTTGCTCGCTGATCAACCTTTGGATCTTACAGGATCATCAAACATAAGCTCAGACCAGCTCAGGTTGGTAAAAGGGCAAGTGGATGTTACAAGATCATCAAATTCTAGCTCAGACCAACTCTGGTTGGTAAAAGGGCAAGAAAAGATGATCGACGAAGAGCAAGAAATATCGGGGGAGGATGAAAAGAAGCAACAAATATTTCACCGAGGAACTCTGTCAGATCAGGAGTTTGAAGACGAGTTACCTATATGGAGGCTATATGTAGATGGCTCATCTTGCACTACAAGATGTGGCGCGGGGATAGTTTTGAGCACTTCGGACGAGGTCGACATGGAACACACTATACGCTTCCAATTTAAAGCTTCCAATAATGAGGCTGAGTATGAGGCCATGATTGCAGGTCTTAATTTGGCAAAAATTATGGAGGCGCAACAGGTTATTGTTTTTAGTGATTCTCAATTGATCGTAAACCAAATGATGGGAGTATATGCAGTCAAAGGAGAATTAATGATCAGATATCACGCAAAGGCAAAGAAGCTGGTGTCGGAATTTACTGCTATTCAGCTAGTCAGAATACTAAGAATGGAGAATGCGAGAGCAGACGCTTTAGCTCGATTAGCATCAGCTACTCGTACCGAGCTACGACGAAAAATCCCAATTGAAGTTTTAGCTGGTTGGAGTATAGATGAAGATCTGACGACGAACTTTATTACCCTTGATTTAGGACTATCTTGGATGGATCCCATCAGGGCATATATTGAGGAGGGAGAATTACCAATTGACAAGCTCGCAGCCAAGAAATTGAAGTTTAAAGTTGCTCGGTATGTATTAACTAACGGTATTCTATATAGACGAGGAATTATGGCAGGTTTGCAGAGATGTGTTCATCCCACCGAGGTGAAAGATTTAATTTAAGAGATCCATGAAGGGTCCTGTGGAGCCCATGTAGTAGGTCGGACGCTTTTGCAAAGGGTGATGACGCAGGGATACAACTGGCCAACGATGAGTGCTGATTGTATAGCCTATGCCAAGAAATGTGATAAGTGTCAGCGTTTTTCCTCCATCCGAAGAACTCCACAAGCATTGTTGACACCCATAACTTTCCCTTGGCCATTTTCCATGTGGGGAATAGATTTGGTCGGGCCACTGCCAACGACCAGAGGAAGGTTCAAATACCTCGTCGTCGCAGTGGATTATTTTACTAAGTGGGTAGAAGCTGAGCCTCTCATTGATATGACGTACGACAAGGTGTACCAATTTGTTTGGAAGAACATCATTTGTCGATATGGTCTTCCTCATGCTTTCAACACAGACTATGGAACACAATTTGATAACGAGGAGTTCGCTGCCTATTGTCATCAGTCAAATATTTTGAAGGTCCACTCAGCACCAGGCCATCCTCAAAGCAATGGACAAACTGAGGTGACAAATAGAACGCTGCTAAATGGCTTGAAAAAAAGACTAAGTGACGCAAAAGCAAACTGGATCAACGAGTTACAGTCAGTACTGTGGGCTTATCGTACTACTCCCCGAGCAGCAACCGGAGAATCTCCATATATGCTAGCGTTTGGAAGTGAAGCTGTTATACCTGTCGAGTTAGGTCTACCAACACACAGGGTACTGAATTTCAATTCCCCTGTCAGCGACTTAATGAGAAGATTGGATTTAGACATGCTCGAGGAAGTTAGAGAAGAAGCAGCCATCAGGAATGCTGCATACCAACAATGCACAGCTTTGTTCTACAATAAGAGGGTGAAGAAGTGAGACCTGAGAGAAGGAAACTATGTGCTGAAGAAAGTAATTCAAAAGCATAATAAACTGGAGGTAAACTGGCATGGACCATACCGAGTTACAGAAGTTGTTCGACCAGGAACTTACCGAATAGCAACTTTAGAAGGGGAAGAGTTTAAGAATGCATGGAACGCAGAGCACCTACGCAAGTATTATCAGCGATGAATAAAATGAAGATATTCTGTCGAATTCCTTCTTCTTATTGAAAGTTTTTCAGGGAATTCTACTGCTACACACTACTCGGCAAAACTCGGCAAAGCTCAGACTACTCAAATTTATTCTCGAAAATGCCAACTAAGGTTGGTCGAGAAACCTATATTCCTCCGGGAAGTAAAGCTACCTGTATTCCTCCAGGAAGTAAATCTACCTATATTTCTCCGGGAAGTAAAGCTACTTGTATTCCTCCGGGAAGTAAAACTTGTATTCCTACGGGAAGTAAAACTATATGTTCCTCGGGAAATAAAAGTATTCCTAAAAATGCCAACTTATGTCGGTTAGGAAGTAAATATATTCTCGAAAATGCCAACTTGAGTTGGTCGGGAGGTAAAATTATTCCAAAACGTGATTCCTCCGGGAAGTAAAGCTACCTATATTCCTCCGGGAAGTAAAGCTACTTGTATTCCTCTGGGAAGTAAAACTTGTATTCCTACGGGAAGTAAAACTATATGTTCCTCGAGAAATAAAAGTATTCCTAAAAATGCCAACTTATGTCGGTTAGGAAGTAAATATATTCTCGAAAATGCCAACTTGAGTTGGTCGGGAGGTAAAATTATTCCAAAAAGTGCCAAAGTTGCTCGTTAAGAAAAAAATCTACTAACTATGGCTGGTCGGGGATAAAAACCCACTAACTGTAGTTGGTCGACAAGGAAAATTTACCGACCTTGGTTGGTCGAAAATATTTTATGAAGACGAGAAAGTGATCGAGCAACATTTTTTATACTCGTAACTTTTTACTAAGTTGGTCGAGAAATAAAACATTATTTTTGCCAAATGATTACCACAAATTCAAGCTAGTCGACAATAAGTTGATCGACAAACAGCACAATATTGTTATCTTTTTAACAGATACACATGCACAGATATAAAGTGTTTTATAATTACAAGACAATGGCAATTAAGATTGCGAACAAAAATGAAAGTTTTTCATTAAAATCAAAAACAAATTACATTGAGAATGGAATGTATACTAACTATTACATCAAAATTCCTACTCTATTGGTTTCTTCCCATCTGCTTTTGTAACAGGTTCCTCGCCAGCAGGCGGATCATTTAAATCAACAGGAGAATTTATAAAGTTCAAATCTTTTAACATCCATATATTCATCACGGATGGGCGATCTAGGAGGTGCTCGGGACGAGATATCTCGACATTTGAATGGAGATTGTAGTCGCCGAGATATTTGGAAATCAAGCATCGAGGAATGGCCCGAGCAGGGATCCAACTCATATCCAGTTTGAATGGTGGCACGGGTAGGTCGAGCAGCCCAGGATCGTGGTAGTGCCACAGGTAATGACCCTGTTCGAGTTGCAGCACACCTAAGGCATTCAACCAGCCTTGCTTGTAGCCCTCATTATTGGCATTCTGGATACGATTATCCAAGTGGTAGAGAGCCTCGTTGTACCCAGCCATCCAGAACTCCCTGGGCTGTTTGTGGAATTGATATGTCAATCTTTCCAGCTGCTCATGGAGATTTTTGATGAAGATCTCTTTATTCTCCAAGGTAGACTTCTGCGTAGAAAGCTGCTCTTCCAGATCCCTGATCTTCTTTGACATTTCAGCCAATGCCTGGTTCTTCTCCATCAGCTAGAAGGTCTGGTTTTCTAAGGCAGACTGAGTCCTCTGTTCCTTAATAGGAATCCGAGCAGCTCTTGCTCGTCCCCGAGGATCTCTTGCTCGACCACGAGAAGATGTAGAAGTTACAGACCTCTTCAAGGTTTCCAACTCATCCCTCAAGTTGGCGTTCTCGACCTCTAAGAATGAGAATCCCTCATCAGTCACTGGGATCAAGGATTTTGAAGTGGAAGCTGCAGACTTCAACTGTGACAACTCTCTTTGTAGGTTGTTATTCACTTGCTCTAATAATTCAGCTATTTGTTTGCACTCCTCGACCTCACCCCTCAGAGTTCTCTCCCTCACATCGTAGCCAGCAAAACGCTTCTCGTATCCCTTGTCGACAATGATTTGTTGATATTTCTTCTCATACCCCTCGTGCAAGAGGGTAGTGGATTCTTTGTATTATTGCTGAAGGTCTTCAAGAGTGCCTTGGAGATCCTCGATCATATCATAATAAGCCACATTATTGGCCACTGCACGATCAAGCATACACTTCAAATATTGGTAATCTTCAACTGCCTGTTCAGAAGCATCTTGGCCGAGGATGTCGACGATTTGTGCTGCACTCAGGTCTGTGTGACTAGCCTTAAAATATTCATTGAATTGCCGCAACATCTTTGTATAATGAGCAGATAGTAATTCCATCCTGGCCAGAAACTAGCAGAGGAAGAAAAGACAGTAATAAATAAAAGTACAAAGAGAACATGAAGAAGATACAACAGTATGCAAAAACAAAAGTCCAAGTTTTATTTCACAAGGTTTAGAGTTACATGGTTCAGGATTACATTTTATCAAAGAAAAATAAAATCGATAGAAGTTCGAACAACTCTACACCTTTTCCTTATCTCCCAAAACTTTCTCGGGAGGTTGGGACGAGGAGGTAGGTTATTCGGATGGAGTAGATAGAAGCTGGGGAAGTGCTGGAGGTTTCTTGGAGGAAGTAACGAGCTGATGAAGTTCCTCGGTAGCAGGCTGGATGGCTGGGGGATGATCTCCCATCACCATAGAAGACTCTTCGGAGGCAGCTTCGTCCTCTTCTTCATCTTCAGGAGTTGGAGGGGGACCGGGGATGTGTCGCTGGAAGAGCTCAGAAGTTTCATCAACCTTCATCTCCTGAAGAGCTGCAACCCACCCATCTCTAAAATATTTTAGGTTGCCATATTCAACTTGCGACATCATGGCAGCCAAGCCTTTGTTCCATCCCTTATCCCAGCCAGCACTGAAGGACTTCTTCACAGCCATTTTCCTCTTTAACTTCTCCGAGGAAAGCTTCTCGGACAGAAGATTTTTAGCAATCTTCAGTTTACTCTCAACCTCCTCTTTCTGACGACTTACTTCCCGAAGTCGACTTAAATCCTCCTCAGCAACCTTGAGTTTATCTTCAAACTCCTCAGCATTATTGAGCTTCCCTTCAAGATCTTTATTCTTCTTCTCCAAAGCATTCATTTTCTTCTCCAACCCCTTGGAGATTTCAATAACTTGAGCCTTTTCCTGCTCGGTTGAGGTAAATTTCTTCTCCCAAGCAGCCTTATCAGGATCATGCTTCTGACGAGAATCTTCCAAAGACTTCGTCAGGCCCACCAGAGCTTCCTCTACCCCAGATGAGGAGCTTGAAGCTTTAATAGCTTCATCTTTCTTCATAATTATATTAAAGCAGCTCAGCAACTGTAAAAAGAAAATGAAAGAAAGTCAGAAACCGAGATGACAAGAGAAAGATGAAAAGTTCAAAATAATTAGACTTACAGAAGCAAGGTGGCGAGCATCCAATGAGGTAACCATGTCCCGAGAAAGGTTTTCTTCAGTACCTTGGACCTCGGGAATGATCCAATACTTTACCGAGCTCATGGCAGAGCTCGGAGGAACAAAAGTAGGAACCCCAGTTCCAATAGTTGGGGGATGAGCAATGGTTTCATCCAAATTGATCGAGGAGCTCTTCTTCATCTTCCTCGGGGGAACAGAAATAGATTCGACCAAGGAGGAACTCTTGGTCGGTGATATTACAATCACTTATCCTAGAGCAGCAGACTTGCTCGGAGCCACTTGGGGCTTCTCGACAACCTTCGCAGCAGCAGCCGAGGAAGGTGCATCATCATTTTTCTTTGTCCCTTCTGGGACATCATGTCTACTTCTTTTTGCCTCTCCAGCATTAGAGGCAGGTTTCTCAAAAAGGGTGGGAGGTTTTATCTTCTTCATCCTTTCATTTAAAGGGACGTGTGACTCAGGCAAGGAACTGGTAGAAGATGGTACTGGTTCTGCTTCACTTATTACCGGACGAGCAGTAAAAGAAGTAGTGTAACTCTTGTACTGCAGCAGATATGAGGCTGACCTAATGTGCTCGTCGGTAACACTCTGATGCAAACTCCAGATAATTTTTAAGTGCCTTGTATTAACGTCTGCTTCTTTCGAACACTTTCTTTTGCTATCAACTGCAAATAAATCAAAATTACAATATCAGTGGCACATTTTGTGAAACATAAAGGAAGCATAATTTCAAAATAAATAAAATGAAATAAAAATAACCTATCCCATTTCCATAGGGAGGGCATCTGGGACCCTGATACACTTCATCTCCAGATAAAGGAGCATGTTGCCAATTTTTTATGACAACCCCGTGCTCAAAATAGTCCTTATTGGCATCTGGGAGATTGACCACTAAGGCCCTATTTAAAAATCTAGTTTTTTAATAAAAGGTGTTATCACCAACTGCCCATCTATAACAAAACATGATTTCTGGAATTCCTATGTGAGTTCCATGGATTTGATTTAATCTATGAACCTCATTAACTATTCTCCATGTATTGGGGGCTATTCTTGCAGGAACAACATCAAAGTATTGACAGAATTCCAGACATAAGGGATTTGGTGGAAAAGAAAATCCACACTAAGCAACAAAGAGACTAGGGAACCAATGTCCCTCAGCCAAACGAAAATAGTTAGAAGGCTCAGAAAGCTCTCCCAAAACAACCCAAGAGGGAATAGAAAAATCAGAGCGAAACTTATTAAGAGATTCAATAGGGTAAACCATGATGAATAAAGGAAATGAAGAAGAAGGAAGAAGAAGATCTTACAGAAAAAGAGTGGATCTGTTGACAACGAACGATGGAAAGGATGAATGCACAAGAGAGTAAGACAATAGAAAACTCGAAGATACAAATTTGAAAAAGTAGAATACGATGGGATTGTCTGTGACGCTTAAATACCTTGCCTTGGGAAAAGGAAAAAGTAATGATTACAAAAAGAAACGATTATGCTACCGGCGGCTAGAAGGATAAAAAGGATGCGGAGATTGAGGCGGTTATAAAAAATTCAAAAAAGTATGATTCTACGAATTTGGAAGGAGAAATAAATACAAAAGACTCCTAAATATTAGGAGGACCAATTAAAACTACCATATTCTGAGAAAGAATGTTCCATGCTACTCAAATTTCGAACTATGAAACATTGGGGGCTTCTGTTGATACCAAATTTAGTCCGCTGACATGGCCCAATTGAATGAAGACATGTGGCAATCTACGTGGAAACAACAAACACTTCTGAGGAACTCACATGCTCCGAGGAACCATACTACAACGAGGAACACTGCTTCCACGAGGAACTCATACGCTCCGAGGAACAAGAACTCTCCGAGGAACTCTTGAGTAGCAAGAAGCTTAGGCGGTCCGAGCAGCTCAGGTGGTCCGAGCTTCACCTCGAACAAATCATTACACTACACCAAAATGGGCAAATTGTCACCTTTCAGCCGGCCAGACTTGTCAAGGTCATTGACCGTGACAAAAAAACACGCGTTTTGTGTCACGGTCATTGACCTTGACACGACCGTGACAAGGCCGTGACAAGTAAATTTGTCACGGTCGTGTCACGGTCAATGACCGTGACAAGTCGTGTCACGGTCAATGACCTTGACACGACCGTGACAATGTTCGCAGCAAAAACCCTACCCCCCTTCTTTTTTCCCTCCCGCGCCGTTCCCTCCATCTCTCTCTCTCTCTCTCGACGCTGCTCTCTCTCTCTCTACTTTCAGGTCCATTTTCTCTCTCTCTCTCTCTTCCATTTATATATATGTTTGTGTGTATATTTATGTGTGTATGTGTATATATATATGTGTGTATGTGTGTGCGTGGAGGGGGGCAGGGGGTGGGGGGTGGGGCGGGGTGGGGCAGGGTGGGGGAGGGGGTGGTGGAGGGTGGGGTGGGGTGTGTGTGTGTGGTGGTGTGTGGTGGGGGAGGGGGTGGATGAGGGGTGGGGCAGGGGGTGGGGTGGGGCAGGGTGTGTGTGTGTGTGGTGGTGGTGTGGGGTGGGGCAGGGGGTGGGGTGGGGCAGGGTGTGTGTGTGTGTGGTGGTGGTGTGGGGTGGGGCAGGGGGTGGGGTGGTGTGGTGTGTGTGTGTGTGTGGTGGTGTGTGGTGGGGGAGGGGGTGGGGTGGGGTGTGTGTGTGTGTGGTGGTGGTGTGTGGTGGGGGAGGGGGTGGGGTGGGGGAGGGGGTGGTGTGGTGTGGTGTGTGTGTGTGTGTGTGTGGTGGGGGAGGGGGTGGTGGAGGGGCGGGGTGTGTGTGTGTGTGTGTGGTGGTGTGTGGTGGGGGAGGGGGTGGTGGAGGGGGGCAGGGGGTGGGGAGGGGGTGGTGGAGGACGAAAATTATTGTTGTAGCACTAAGAGAATAAATGAAAATGAATTGAAACTATGAAATTGTTATGGAATATAATAAATTTGGAACTATTGTCTTTTCAACCATCCAATAAAAGTTTTCCTTCATGGAATGTTAGAATTGTTTCTAGGATAATAATCCTACTATAAGATAATTGCTCAAAATAAATATTAAATAATAATTACTAAGATATCAATTCAAATAAAGTCTTAATAACCTAACCAAAAGAAATAAAATAAAATATCAAATAAATTATCATCCACCTCATAGACATTCCCTACCAATCATTTTAAGATAATTTTTTCCTTATAAAGATAAATACCTTTGATTGCAAAGCATGCACTTGTATTATTATTATTATACAACATGTATTATTTCGACGTGTAATTCTAAAATCTCACCTAGTTTTGTATACTATTTTTATAATCATACTATCAATTCACGAGACACTAAACAAGAAAGAGGGCATATTAATTTGGAAATGCTTGTTTTTCTTTCTAGAGATCCGTGTCGTCAAAACTTGGTATTAGATACTTGCGTGGTTTTACCTAACTTGAATGAATTAATAAATGTTTCAGTAAAGGTTGAAGTGGACAAAAAACGTGTGAATTGATTAATATCCATAATGTAAATAAAAGGTAAAGTAAGTGTGTAAATGGGTGGTTGAGCAAGCTAAGAGGTCTAACCCATATTTAATACATAGGTGTGTTATGAAAGGTTTTCAAAGGGTAATTAAGTATTTTCAAATAATGACCCCGAAACATAGAAATTCAATCTCAAGCAATTTAATTTCAATCTCTACAAATTTATGCATGTATTCAAGGGATTTATGAAGGATTAATATTAAAATTCAATTCCTATACATAATCTAAAAATTATATGTGTGTGTGCGTGTGCGTGTGCGTAGGTGTACGTGTGTGTGTGGCGGGGGGAGGGGGCAGGGGTGGGGCACCCATTTAATAACTCTTTAAATATTTGGAAAAAACATAATATTACAAAATTGAAACGAAATGGTATTGATGGAACTTACACATACGTTATAATATAGACGTAACATTTTTTTATCTGTACTAATAACATTTTTTTTTATCTGTACTAATAACATTTTTTTTACAGCAAAAATGTCTCCTTCAGATGTTAGGGCGAAGATGATGATGCTGTTTATGATGATGTCGTCGTCTGGGTTCGGTGGTAGCGGAGGCGACGAGGGCTCCTTCGCCCCTAGGCTCCCCAAATATGGAAAATTTGGGATTACCGTCGAAAACAAGTCGGAGCTTTTAGCGAGATCCCTCGAGCTGCTAAAGACGGTCATCGGCCCGGGGTTTATGAGTTGGAAGGAGGTGCCGTATGAGCTCAAGTTAGCTGTTTGGGCGGCACTACAGGTAATATTTATATGAATATTTCAATTTCAATTTATAATTATATTTATATTTATATTTATATTTATATTTATATTTATATTTATATTTATATTTATATTTATTCGTAACTAACATTGTATTTGTTGGACAGGAACAATTCAACTTGGATCCAAAGCTACGCGATTCCGTCTTTGAGCAGTTGAGGGAGCAACACAAGACGTGGAAAAAAAATATGCGGACACGGTACTTTGGAAAAACAAGAGAGACCATTTTACAATGGCGCGGATCCGTCCCGCCCAAGGAGCCGATCTCATTGGCACAATGGCAAAAGTTCATTGACAATGAGCTCGAGGATCGACAATTGGCATCTCGCCAATCGGGGAGGGAAAATCGGGCTAAAAAGACGGACGTGCACTACTCCGGCCGGACCTCTTACGCTGAGGTGGAGCATAGGATGAAGGTAATATTTAATTTATCTATAACTACAAAAATATATTATTGGATATTATTTTACTTTGCGGGGCCAATACTAATTTTACTTTAATTTATTTTATTTCAGGGGGTAGGGAGTGGGCCAGGGGGTAAGCCACATAGGCTCGATACTTATGTGGCTCTTCGGACGAAGAAGGGGAAGGACAAGGAGGTGTCCCCGAGCGTCGCGGCCACGATTGTAAGTAATCCGACAGTTTAATTATTTTTAATTACGTTATAATTTTTTAGTTTACTTATTTTACTAATCATGTGCTTTTTGTCGTTTCAGGCAAAGCTTAAGGAAGTGCATGAGTCGCAGTCTGATGCCGACAAGGCATCTTTGTCCACAGACGCACTCAGCCAAGTGCTTGGCTCTGATCGCAAGGGGAGGACAAGGGGAGTGAGCTCGCGGGTGGCCAAATCTAGGATCATCGGATTGGAGACGAGCGACACCGGGTTGGCTCGAACGGTGGATTCACACGACGCGAAGCTGTCCCGTTTGGAGGCGACGGTCCAAGATATGTACGCATTCATGAAGCGTACGTTGGGTGGAGACCGTAAAGAGAAAGGTAAAGGGAAAGGGAAGGAGAAGGCGGTGGAGGAGGAGGTGCGGGAGGACGAGGCGCAGAATGACGAGGATGTGGACCTCGCTGCTTCATCACCGACACGTTCATACTTCGACGATCCACTTCCCTATTTGACGCCCTCCAACAGACCATTATCGACAATTGGTTGGCCGAGCGTGTTCATATTGGACATATTTGATGGCCAGCGGATAGGGCGGGGGTTGAGGTACCCGAACATCGTCGAGGGTGGAATAGTCCATGGACGTGTGCTTCAAGAGATGGAGTCCAAGGTGCTTGTCACGCATGTCATACCCGGGAAGGAGAACTCCCTATTGTGGTTGCGCGAACAATGCGGCACGACGTATATTAGTGGGTGCGTCAATTCGTATGTCGTGTGGCCTACTCACCTCCTCAGTTTTATCTAAGACATGTAGTAACATTATTTTTAAGTTTGTCCATTTTAATTATATTTGGATTATATCGTCATGTATATTATTTTTACTTTGAAGATTTGGATTATACTGTCATGAATATATATTTGCATTATCTTTAGTTTGTGTTGGATATATGATGTTTGGATCAGGTACAACGTTGCTATAACAGGTACAAATATACTGCTGGGCAGTGGCGGTGGCCATACTGCCCAGCAGATTTTTTTTAAATTCTGTCCAGAATTGTCACGGTCATTGACCGTGACAAGTCCGTGACAATATTTGTCACGGGCTTGTCACGGTCAATGACCGTGACAAATTTTTTAAAAAAGGGTCACGGCTTTGTCACGGTTTTAAACCGTGACAAACGTGTCAAGGTCAATGACCGTGACAAGACCGTGACACAAAACGCGAGTTTTGTGTCAAGGTCAATGACCGTGACAAAAAAAGTTGTCTCGCCTCGAAATGTCACGGTCATTGACCTTGACAAGGTGAATTTGTCAAGGTCAATGACCTTGACAAGAGTGCCTTGGAGATCCTCGATCATATCATAATAAGCCACATTATTGGCCACTGCACGATCAAGCATACACTTCAAATATTGGTAATCTTCAACTGCCTGTTCAGAAGCATCTTGGCCGAGGATGTCGACGATTTGTGCTGCACTCAGGTCTGTGTGACTAGCCTTAAAATATTCATTGAATTGCCGCAACAGCTTTGTATAATGAGCATATAGTAATTCCATCCTGGCCAGAAACTAGCAGAGGAAGAAAAGACAGTAATAAATAAAAGTACAAAGAGAACATGAAGAAGATACAACAGTATGCAAAAACAAAAGTCCAAGTTTTATTTCACAAGGTTTAGAGTTACATGGTTCAGGATTACATTTTATCAAAGAAAAATAAAATCGATAGAAGTCCGAACAACTCTACACCTTTTCCTTATCTGCCAAAACTTTCTCGGGAGGTTGGGACGAGGAGGTAGGTTATTCGGATGGAGTAGATAGAAGCTGGGGAAGTGCTGGAGGTTTCTTGGAGGAAGTAGCGAGCTGATGAAGTTCCTCGGTAGCAGGCTGGATGGCTGGGGGATGATCTCCCATCACCATAGAAGACTCTTCGGAGGCAGCTTCGTCCTCTTCTTCATCTTCAGGAGTTGGAGGGGGACCGGGGATGTGTCGCTGGAAGAGCTCAGAAGTTTCATCAACCTTCATCTCCTGAAGAGCTGCAACCCACCCATCTCTAAAATATTTTAGGTTGCCATATTCAACTTGCGACATCATGGCAGCCAAGCCTTTGTTCCATCCCTTATCCCAGCCAGCACTGAAGGACTTCTTCACAGCCATTTTCCTCTTTAACTTCTCCGAGGAAAGCTTCTCGGACAGAAGATTTTCAGCAATCTTCAGTTTACTCTCAACCTCCTCTTTCTGACGACTTACTTCCCGAAGTCGACTTAAATCCTCCTCAGCAACCTTGAGTTTATCTTCAAACTCCTCAGCATTATTGAGCTTCCCTTCAAGCTCTTTATTCTTCTTCTCCAAAGCATTCATTTTCTTCTCCAACCCCTTGGAGATTTCAATAACTTGAGCCTTTTCCTGCTCGGTTGAGGTAAATTTCTTCTCCCAAGCAGCCTTATCAGGATCATGCTTCTGACGAGAATCTTCCAAAGACTTCGTCAGGCCCACCAGAGCTTCCTCTACCCCAGATGAGGAGCTTGAAGCTTTAATAGCTTCATCTTTCTTCATAATTATATTAAAGCAGCTCAGCAACTGTAAAAAGAAAATGAAAGAAAGTCAGAAACCGAGATGACAAGAGAAAGATGAAAAGTTCAAAATAATTAGACTTACAGAAGCAAGGTGGCGAGCATCCAATGAGGTAACCATGTCCCGAGAAAGGTTTTCTTCAGTACCTTGGACCTTGGGAATGATCCAATACTTTACCGAGCTCATGGCAGAGCTCGGAGGAACAAAAGTAGGAACCCCAGTTCCAATAGTTGGGGGATGAGCAATGGTTTCATCCAAATTGATCGAGGAGCTCTTCTTCATCTTCCTCGGGGGAACAGAAATAGATTCGACCAAGGAGGAACTCTTGGTCGGTGATATTACAATCACTTATCCTAGAGCAGCAGACTTGCTCGGAGCCACTTGGGGCTTCTCGACAACCTTCGCAGCAGCAGCCGAGGAAGGTGCATCATCATTTTTCTTTGTCCCTTCTGGGACATCATGTCTACTTCTTTTTGCCTCTCCAGCATTAGAGGCAGGTTTCTCAAAAAGGGTGGGAGGTCTTATCTTCTTCATCCTTTCATTTAAAGGGACGTGTGACTCACAAAGGAACTGGTAGAAGATGGTACTGGTTCTGCTTCACTTATTACCGGACGAGTAGTAAAAGAAGTAGTGTAACTCTTGTACTGCAGCAGATATGAGGCTGACCTAATGTGCTCGTCGGTAACACTCTGATGCAAACTCCAGATAATTTTTAAGTGCCTTGTATTAACGTCTGCTTCTTTCGAACACTTTCTTTTGCTATCAACTGCAAATAAATCAAAATTACAATATCAGTGGCACATTTTGTGAAACATAAAGGAAGCATAATTTCAAAATAAATAAAATGAAATAAAAATAACCTATCCCATTTCCATAGGGAGGGCATCTGGGACCCTGATACACTTCATCTCCAGATAAAGGAGCATGTTGCCAATTTTTTATGACAACCCCGTGCTCAAAATAGTCCTTATTGGCATCTGGGAGATTGACCACTAAGGCCCTATTTAAAAATCTAGTTTTTTAATAAAAGGTGTTATCACCAACTGCCCATCTATAACAAAACATGATTTCTGGAATTCCTATGTGAGTTCCATGGATTTGATTTAATCTATGAACCTCATTAACTATTCTCCATGTATTGGGGGCTATTCTTGCAGGAACAACATCAAAGTATTGACAGAATTTCAGACATAAGGGATTTGGTGGAAAAGAAAATCCACACTAAGCAACAAAGAGACTAGGGAACCAATGTCCCTCAGCTAAACGAAAATTGTTAGAAGGCTCAGAAAGCTCTTCCAAAACAACCCAAGAGGGAATAGAAAAATCAGAGCGAAACTTATTAAGAGATTCAACAGGGTAAACCATGATGAATAAAGGAAATGAAGAAGAAGGAAGAAGATCTTACAGAAAAAGAGTGGATCTGTTGACAACGAACGATGGAAAGGATGAATGCACAAGAGAGTAAGACAATAGAAAACTCGAAGATACAAATTTGAAAAAGTAGAATACGATGGGATTGTCTGTGACGCTTAAATACCTTGCCTTGGGAAAAGGAAAAAGTAATGATTACAAAAAGAAACGATTATGCTACCGGCGGCTAGAAGGATAAAAAGGATGCGGAGATCGAGGCGGTTATAAAAAATTCAAAAAAGTATGATTCTACGAATTTGGAAGGAGAAATAAATACAAAAGACTCCTAAATATTAGGAGGACCAATTAAAACTACCATATTCTGAGAAAGAATGTTCCATGCTACTCAAATTTCGAACTATGAAACATTGGGGGCTTCTGTTGATACCAAATTTAGTCCGCTGACATGGCCCAATTGAATGAAGACATGTGGCAATCTACATGGAAACAACAAACACTTCTGAGGAACTCACATGCTCCGAGGAACCATATTACAACGAGGAACACTGCTTCCACGAGGAACTCATACGCTCCGAGGAACAAGAACTCTCCGAGGAACTCTTGAGTAGCGAGAAGCTTAGGCGGTCCGAGCAGCTCAGGTGGTCCGAGCTTCACCTCGAACAAATCATTAATAGCTGGATAACCAACAGTTTGACTGTTCATTAAATGCTTATCATTCAGACGCACACGCTTAAGGGGCATTGAATGTATTACCCTTTCATATGTACATCATTTAATGTATTACCCTTTCACATTACAGCCTCAGGGCTATAAATACATTGTACAATCCTCATTGTAAGGGGACCGGAATTTCTTGATAGAACTTGTAATCGAGGATTCCCAAACAGTCAGCAATAACATAACAGTGGACGTAGGCCATTCTTATAAGGCTGAACCACTTTAAAATTTTATTTGTCTCATTTATTTATCTGTGATTGAATAATTAAATATGATCTAATTTTTTACATCAACACCCGTATTCAACAATTAATTTCAATAAATTTCAAGTTTCTCAAATTGGGTATTAATCGAGTTATATCCCTTTTAATCTTTCGAAACCCGTTTGATCCATGAAATTTCAACCCAAAAATATTTAGTTTTATACCAACTACAATATGAGAAATTAAACACACTAAATCATAAAGCAAGTTAAACACTTTCCTCGTGGATTAAATCCGACGACCACGAGTCGAATCCAGTGAATTTTGGCGGGAAATCTCTTCTTTTCTTCTCTTTTCTTTCTTCTTCTTTCTTATCTTCTTTCTCTCTTCTCTCTCTCTCTTAGGGATGATATTTGGGGGAAATGAGGGCTGCCACCTCTTGAAATCCGAAATTAGGTATATACCCAATTATTAAATGACTCGTGTACTCATTTACGATTCTCTACTAGTCCAAAAATGTTCGGAACCCAAATACTACCCCCGGGTACTCTATTTTGACTATCTCGGCCATTCCGAAACCAATGGCGCAGTCGAAATCTCCGCCCGAGTGACTGAACTAAAATTCACTATTTTGACCCAACACGTTTAATACGCTAATTTTTGAATTTAAAATATTTCATTTGTCGCTTTACCCAACTTGCGACATGTAATTAAAAATAATCCACTTATATACTTAGTCTCGTAAGAAAATATAATCCATGTAAATATTAATCTGATACTCGAAAACTAATATTTACTATTCACTTTATAACATTAAAATTATTTAATTTCACTCATTAATACCAAAATTACTATTCCCAATAATTCCTCAAATTGCCAAATTACATCCACCGTGAAATTTAAATACCTTTAAAATTACGAGGTATTACATGAGAGTCTTTGATAACTCCCTCAGTTCTGAATCCTTATCGTTGCAATACACACCTAAGTATTCCACAAACCTCTTAACGTGCTCTCTAGGTTCTTCTACATTTCCATTAAACTTCATGAATTTTTGCATAACATATCCATCGGAGTACGACTTCTCATTAACGCTATTTGGATAAGGATTTTTTAACTCCTTCTACATAAGAGTTGTTTCTCGTTTGAGTGAGAGGATCATATTCACCTCCTCCATTATAACTGCCATGAAAGGTGAATCCCCGACTTCTATTTTCCTTACTACTGGTGATATTGCATGGGTTAGGGTCTGCTCAGCCACCACCTTCCTTATCGGCCCCACCTATGCTACTCACACTCCTCCATTATGAGCCACTGTTAGTGTACCACAAACTTTACCCAGACTGGAAATATCTATGTTGAGTTGCCTCAGAAAATAAAAAAAAATCATGATATTTATTCCATTCAACCGTGGATCCGTAGAATTACTCGCCTAACTGACAAAGGGGGCATGACTAGTTACTCTGGTAACCATGACGTCTTTGTTGGTGGTCTAGTAACTTTGAACTCTATTTACTGTTGGAGTTTCTTTAAAGATCAACTGTTTTGAAACTTTTTAACCTTCGTTTTCCATGGTAATGAGAATACCTCCCTAAAGGATTCGCCAAATGTAGGAGGGTAGTGATACTCGGGTCTATGAATAACTACAAATGGGTGAGGTGTGACCGACTCATATGGAAACTATATTCAAGGAAATAATATTTCAATAACAAAACATAGACCAAAAACTAGCTTCTCAATATAATAATGAGACTTTTGATTATAATAATAAGAAGACAATGACTGAATACAACTTTGTAGGGCCCCTTTTCAAAGTGTACTTTAGGGGACAAAGCAATTTTTCTTTCAAAAACCTTTTCCCAAATTTTAACACGCACCAAGTTTGTGAACCAATTTTACTTAAGCCAAATTTTATCTTGTTTAATCCTAAACATGCATCTAGTTAATTAAAGAAAGTATAATAAAGTAAGCTTCACAAAAGCAACGCCGAATGTACGAGAAAACCACTAAGGAAAAAAACGTCGGACGGCCTAAGCCAGACAATCACTATGATACGGTTTTATAAATGAGGGCAGATATATTTACATAACAACTTGATCCCCATAAACCTTGATGCTCTTATTCTTTGGAGCCGCTCCTCCACAGTCCCCACACAGAAATCATTCCACGATACTTGTCTACAGCACACGCGTCCTCAGTGTCCATCGATGCATCTTTGGCAACCGCCTACAATTCGTAACACGAACTCCTCCGTTTCTTCACCGTAAAACTCTAGAGAAATAAATTATTCAAAGTGATGAACAAACTTCTTATAGTGAAAACAAGATCTCTATAGAAAATATGTATAAAATCTCGGATATTTAAACACTAAGGATGGTTTTAAACTTTGAAAACCTTAGAAAACTAGTGTAAAAAAAAGCACTGCTCTAAACTGTATTTTGGTTCTGCACACCTCAAAATTTTGAGAGAAACATTCCTTAAATAAAAAAGTTAAGTTGGAAAGTCATTCCAACTAGATCCCCATGTCGTTCGAACAACATCACATGTCGTTTGAACCACTTGAACCAAAGATAGTGTTTCATATGACTCTAAGAAAAAGATAATCTTAGAATAAACAATTTAAAACATTTTAAAATCATTTGTAATAAAGTTTCCATCCTTTGAAACTCTTTTCGAACTCCATAAACATAATGCATTCATACATCAGATATATTAGGATTTCAGGATGCAAATATGTTTATTTTTCCATCCAAACTCCCTCATATATTCATATTTAATTTTCAAGCTCTTTTTGAGGTTTCTACTTTTCTAAACTTAGAGAAATCCTATTGGCCGCCCTATTTTTGACATATGTTTCCTTTTACTACCTTAATTTTTTCTCGGGCACTTTTAAGCGGCGGCTTTCACGACGAGTTAATTGTACTCTCCCAGCCCTTTCTCGTGAACACTCATCATTTTTTCGATATAAGCAATATAAATCATCACGATAAACGGTTCTTACAGGCACACATCCTCCTAAGTCTTATTATTCATAGATGATAAAATTCAGATAAGAATGTCTCACCCAACTCAAATATGCATGAGATGTCAAACATTCATATAAACTCGTGCATGTGTGCAATGATGGCATATATACAAAGTCAAATTCAAATGCAAATCAACATCAAAACAACCCCATTAATCAATAGTTAAGATCATTCAACGCATCAACAATTATGACCAAATGTCCAAGCCACGTGGATAATGAAATGATGGGGGTCTAAGCACACCAATATTTCACATCAAACATGAAAAATCAAGACACAAAATGAAAATCGTTTTGTGTTTTTCTAAAAATATTTTTTACCCAAAAATAAAATCTTTTTGAAATTTTCAAAAATATATGAAACCAAAAATCTTTTTGTATTTTCAAAACAAAATCATTTTGTATTTTCCAAATAAGACTCAAATAAATGTAAAAAATATAATACAAAGAGATAAACATATCATAGAACGAGCAAGATATATATCATGAAGAAAATACTAGCGTATGACAAACATGAAAACATAATCATCCTTTAGATTTAACATGGAAAGAATCAAGTGCAACCAAATAAGAACCATGAAGTTTAACTCCTAAAAAATCTAAGTCCAAATTCCTAATCCAAGTAGGTGTGTAATGACGCACGGGGTTTTAAGAACTGAAACGACTTTATTCGTAAACTTCTTAGGAGCATTTTTAAGGTCATAACAATAACGCCTAAGGTTACCCTTCCTACCGCTATAAATGCAAGTGAAAACACAGTGATGAATGTGATCTAAATGTGGACCTCTCATAATGTTACTAGTTGTCTCTCTCGCACGATTGGTATTGGCTTTCGAAATGGGAGCAACACGATCATCGTAGCCTATACCACACCTATCATCCTTGATTTGGACGGTACCTAAAATCCTATCCAACTTTTTCGACCTGGATTCCAAATCAAACTTCACCTTACTCGAGTCTCTCAATCTCTCCTCAAGCTCATTAATCATATACTCAAGAAAATACCGAGACTCCTCAAACTCTAGAATCTCCTTTTTCATAGCCTCCATCAAACCACAAAAACTATCTCGCTCACTCTCAACGTATTCTAGTTTCTCCCTAAGAGTCTTCTCCCATGCCCTAAGATCCTTAATCAAAGCATCATTATTTTCTATGGCACGCACATTCCACCTAGCTTGCAACTTTAAGTTTTTATTTTTCACCTTTACCGCTTCCTTATACAAATCATTAAAGGAAACTTGCAACTCTCCCACACCTATCTCCTTCTCCTTACTAGATTTACCCTCACTCACTTTGGACTCACACTTAACGGCCTCGGAAGTGTCATTCACATAATAATCTTTATGGGAAGATTTATCATCATCGCTCACATGGCATGCCATGAACGCTACAAAGTTGCGCTCAATGGGGGAACTCTCTCCCTCTTATGGTTCACTATCACTTAAGGTGGCATTATATGCTATTAATTTCTTACCCTCCTTCTTAAGTCTAGTAGGACACTTTGCTACCTTATGACCATACCACTCACAATCAAAATACCTATATGACTCATCCCTCTTAACATTCTCACTCTTATTCTTAGGGACTTGATCCGCCTTGTTGTTCTTGGATTTCTCAAGTCTTTTGGAATCTTTCAATTTCTTTTGGAACTTAAAAAACTTTTTGAACTTCTTTGCCAACAAAGCTACATCCTGAAAATCGAATTTGAAATCATCATTAAAAACATTAGTCTCCTTCTTTCTTTGGCAAGTGATTGGAGGTAAACATTTCAACCTCATAAGTTTTTAAGTCACCAACAAGCTCTTCTAGTTTCGTTGATTCAAGCATACCCAAGGATTTTAAAACGGTCACTTTGGGATAAAATATACTAGGCAACGACCTTAAGATTTTCTTGATGACTCGGTTATTAGGTATTTTCTCTCCCCAAGTTAAATGATGAGTTGACAATATTGGACAATCTAGCGTAAAACTCATCAATCGACTCACTGTCTAACATCTTGATCATCTCAAATTGTGTAGTGAGATTTTGAAGTTTAGATGCCCTAATAGTTCTAGTGCCCTCGTGAGTAAGTGCGAGAATTCCCCAATCTTCTTTTGAAGTTTCACACGACATGATTCCATTATACTTTTCCGTTGTAACATGTGAGGAAATAACATGAACATCTGTAGAATTATAAAGTGCAAGTCTATGTTTGACTTCGGTCCATGACTCAATAGATTTTAAATTAGTGGCCCCTCCCTCTCGTGTGACTGATGGTGACCAACCTTTTTCAACCGCTAACCAAACACGCTCATCAATTGATTTTAAAGCACTTCTCATTTACATTTTCCAAAAAGCATAATTTTTGCCATAAAAAATTGGAGTTCTAAAACTATTAAAACTTGTGAAATTCATCCTTAAAAGCACAAGGGATCAACACACAAAAAAAAAGTTCTAGCTCTCATACCAATTTGTAGGCCCCCTTTTGAAAGTGTGCTTTAAGGTTACAAACCAATGTTTTTTTTTCAAATACCTTTTTCCAAATTTTAACACGCACCAAATTTGTGAACCAATTTTACTTAAGACAAATTTAACCTTTTTTATTCCTAAGCATGCATCTAGGTGATTAAAGTAAGTACAATAAAGTAAAGTTCACAAAAGCAACGTCAGATATACGAGAAAACCACTAAGGGAAAAAACCTCGGACAACTCAATTCAGCCAATCACTATGATACGACTTTACAAAGGAAGACGGACCGACAGACTTACACAACGACTTGATCTACACAAGCCTTGACTCTCTTCTTCTCTTTAATCGCTCCTCCACACTACCTACGTAGAAATCCTTCCACAATACTCATCCACAACACACGCGTCCACGAGTGCCTCGGTGTCCACCGATGCAGTTTTGGCAACCGTTTATGATTCATAACATGAACTCCTCCTTCACCGTAAAGCTCTAAAAAAAATAAATTATTCAAAGTAATGAACTAACTTCAGATGGTTCAAACAAGATCTCTATAGCAAATATGTATCAAAGCTCGGATCTTTAAACACCAAGGATGGTTTTAATCTTCGAAAACCTTAGAAAACTAGTGCAAAAAAATGTCACTGCTCTAAATTATATTTTGGATCTGCACAACTTGAAATTCTGAGAGAAACATTCCTTAAATAAAAAAGTTAAGTCGGCAAGTCATTCTAACGAGATACCCATATCATTCTAACAACAATGAGATGTCATTAGAACGACATCACATGTCGTTTGAACCACTTAAACCAAAGTCGGTGTTTCATACGACTCTAACCAGTAGATAACATTAGAATAAATGATTTAAAACATTTTAAAATCATTTTTAATAAAGTTCCATACTTTAAAACTCTTTTCGAACTCCATAAACATAATGTGTTCATACATGAGAGATATTCGAAATGAAATCTGAATGAAGACATGAAACATGCACCAATAAACACTCGGCATGATATATCTTTAAAGCTTTCCTGCTATGTCTTCAGGACAAACATGTCATAGACTATGTGGAGATTGTGACAACATAAAAATCTATATATGACTCAAACAATTTTTGTTTTGGGAATAAGTCAATTACATACAAACAGAGTCAATTGAAATTTTTTCCTTACAAACTTTTCAATAATAAAGAAAGGAATGAACCACCTAAGATCATTGATTCTCTAAGAGTGAAGAGATAAGCAGTTCAATATCTAGAAGAGAGAAGGGAGATAATATATGTGAAATTTGTGCACAGTAACAGCGCTAGTAGGAATATGATAACGAATGTGCCTCAAGTGCTCTATATGTAGTGAAACATTAGGGCTGACATCACACGTGCGCGCCAAAGGGATATTCACATGTGACATATATCTGTAAATACTTTTGTCCTTATTATTATTTGTTACTTTCTATCAAGACCCGTCTATTGTCGAGTGACACCTCATGTAATAGTGGATAAAAAGTCGTGTTGTAGTCCATATGTAAAAAAGTAGTATGTTATATATTTACAAACGGTCACTTGGTGACCAATTATGAAAACTTGCGGGTGGCCTTGAGAGACATTCACATTTAGCTGAAATAAAATATCTTGTGAGTAAGTCACTAACTGGTCACTAATTAGTAACTGTGGACTGTGTGATGTGAGTGAGTGTGAGTGACCTTTTGGCTCCCTCGCTTCAGTATTCTCTCTTTCCTTAGATATTAAAGTGGTTAAGACTTAGCTGGATCATTAAAACTTACCTCTCGACCTCCAAACCAGGAGGTCCTAACTGGTCATTTGCTCGAGTTCTGCCTGCTCGGACCAGGCTTCTTGCTAAATAAATTTGTGTTCAAATAACGAGACCACATGTAGTAAATGAGTTTCTCAAATACATGCTTTTGTGTGGCTTAAGAAACTACTCGTAACTTTACTTTACTGGGAAGATAATATTGCTCATGTACTTGATCCTCTTTAACAGATTTGTGACTTATGGGTGATCGCAAAGTCTTTTTATTTCTTTCATGAATGTCTGGTAGTTTGGAGTTGCTCATGTATCCCCCTTATTGAGAATTGCTCATGTATCCCCCTTATTGAGAATTGCTCATGTGATTTATCAATTACTTGGACTTTCTTGTCCAATAAGATTTGTTAGTCACTGTTCGTGCGACTCACTGGTGACTTGAACCTGCTTATTAATAAGCTATGTTAGTCATTGCTCATGTGACTTACTAATGGTTTGGACTTGCTCGCCCAATATTCCTTATTGACAACTGTTCGCATAATATTTTAGGGTTATGAAGTTACTCGTGCACCCTCTTTGCTTATGTATTACTCATGAAAACTTTTTAATAGGAGGGTTAGTTGCATACCCCTCTAAAGGTTACATTTTTATCGGGTTATCCATTATATAATGTGAATTAACTCTGTATAATTATAATTTCCTTCAATCTCTAAATGATTCTCTTTAAGATGGTAATACCTTTTTTCTTTACAATTATAACTTGTTTCTCAATTTAAACTAATTTCTCATACTTAAATATTAAAGCTTTTCTTGTTTCAAAATTGTAATATATCTCTCTTTCCAAAATGATAACTGTTGATACCAAAATTAATATGCTGATATAGACGAATAATAAGAAGACCCGTGTCGACCTACGTGGCACAATAACAATGAGGAAGTTTATTTCCCCGACTAAGTCATACTCACTCCGAGCAGCAAGTGCACTCCGAGGAACTCCAACACTCCGAGGAACTCTCCTGAACGACAAGCAACTAAGGCGGTCTGAGCTGCATCTCGGCCACAGCATTGATTGCCAGATAATAAACAGTTCAACTATTCATTGAATGTTTATCACACAGACGTATATTCTTAAAGGGCATTAATTGTTTACCCTTTCACATGTACAGCCCAAGGGCTATAAATACATTGTATCACCCTCATTCAAAGGGATCGGATTTTCTTGATAGAATTACATATCGAGAACTCCAAAACACTTGGCAATAACAGAAACAGTGGACGTAGACCATTCTTATAAGGCTGAACCACTTTAAAATTCTTTGTCTCATTTATATTTATCTGTGATTAAATAATTAAAAGCAATCTAATTTTTTACATCAACAGATTGGCGCCGTCTGTGGGAAACGACTGTTGTTATCGTTTTTCACCAAAAATCATTCATCATCAATGGCAGATAATCCGGAATCCAGCAATCGAAATGCTAGAAATCCTCCAAATCCCTCTACACCTCCAGATCTGGCTGGAATTATGACGAATCTGGCTCAAGGACAAACCGCCATGTAAGAGACAATGCGACACTTATATAACCCTTCATGGCGGTGCACCTGCGCATTCGGGACAGCGAAGTGGTCAGAGGCAAACCTATTTACTGTCTTCACGATCCAGGCGTACAGAGGCGTATCGTAATGAGGAATCTGATGATTTCTCTTATCAGCCTGGGCGAACTTCATCAATACGGGCTACAGATACTGAGCAACGTATCACACTCTCACCAGAGAGACCCAGTGCTTTGGAACGACTGAGTAGGGTGTCTCCTTTCAGTCGACTAGGCCCTAGGAGGAATAGGAGTCCACCTAAAACCATGTCGAGGAGTTTTCGACAACCATCAGATCTAAGAGAAGGATCAGCACAATCACGACCGGTTGCTCGTCAAGATAGATCTCAGGAGGCCACGTCAGAACAATCAATTGCTCGAACTAATAAGCCCGATGAAGGAAATGATGCGTGGAAAGGTTCCATTCATTGGTTGGAGGATAGATTGGGAGAAATGGCTAAGGTGAAGAATCCCCTACAACGAACTTTTGTTCAAGGGACACCTTTTGTCCAGGCCATTGTCGATTTTCCTACCCCGTCAAAGTTTAAAGCACCTATGGTGACCCCAAAATATGATGGAAAGACAGATCATGTTCTGCACATAGAGCAATATCAAGCTGCTGCCGACATCTATGCTGTCCCCGACGAGATGAGATTCAGAGCATTCTTAGGAACTCTTACTGGATCTTCCCAGATATGGTACAACAATCTTCCTCGGGGTAAGATTTCAACTTTCTTTCAATTGGCCGAGTTGTTCATCGGCAATTTCTATTTTGGAGCAAAGCCAGTAAAACGAGTAGCACACTTGTTAAGTGTTAGACAAAAATCTGGTGAGAGTACTAGAGATTACATAACTCGTTTCAATAACGAGAAGCTGGAAGTCATAGATTATGAAGAAAAGACAGCAATCACCGCCTTGATGAGTGGGTTGTTGCCTAACAAGTTGTATTACACTTTGGCCAAAGATCCACCTACAACCATGTCAGAGTTGATGGCAAAAGTGGCCAAAATCATGAATGCCGAGGAGGCTATGGCTACGAAGAAGAATATGGATAAAGAAACCAAGGTGGAAGTCGACAAATCTAAGAAGAATGAGCATAAGGGTAATGGCGGTGACAAGCATTCCAAGAATAATAAGTCGTTATGGGAAGTCCTGAAGAAATTCGATAATTATACTCCTTTGAAAATGGGTATTTATCATATCTTGGAAGAAATCAAGAATAACGAAGAAGTAAGGTGGCCAAAGAAACTGAGGTCGGACCCTGACAAAAGAAATAAAGATAAATATTACGAGTTTCATAAGGATCATGGTCATATGACTAAAAATTGCATAGCCCTCCAGAAGGAGATTGAAACACTTATTAGACGAGGAAAGTTGTCAAAGTATGTTGATCGTAGAAATGAAAGAGGAAATAAAAACCGAGCAAGAGAGAGGTCTAGATCTCCTCGTCGAGCAGAAGAAAATAGGAAAAGGGATCATGAAGATGATACAGAGGATGACCCCGATCTTCCCAAAAGGCCAAGGCAACCAGAACGCGAGGTATTTTCAATATGTTTTGGAACATTTGATTATAATGTTATTACAGGCGGAGATGCAGGAGGAGGAGATCTTACTGCAGAAAGAAAAGCTTACCTCGGTGAGGCTCAGGCTTGCTCATACATTCAACGGATAAATTTGGCTGAGGAAGATCGCCCGAGGAAGATAAACAAAGAGAAGCTGGTCATTGGTTTTTCAAAAAACGACCTTGCAGGTGTTCTTTACCCTCACGACGACCCTTTGGTGATCAAAATGAGGATGAAAGAAGTAAGGATTTCAAGGGTTCTGGTAGATAATGGTAGTTCGACAGACATCATGTTCTACTCATGCTTTGACAGTTTAAATTTAAAATTATCTCAATTGGAGCCTTATCATAGACATCTCCTGGGTTTTGCTGGCGAGAATGTTTTTCCACTTGGGACGATCAAGTTGGATATATTCATTGGAACTTGGCCCGCTTGTCGAACAGAAAGAATACGCTTCTTTGTGATGGATAAGAATGTGCAATCAGCTTACAACATCATCATGGGAAGAGTTGGTTTGAAGAAGTTAGAAGCAGTTCCATCTACAGTACATCAGTGTTTAAAATTCCCAACAAATTTCAATGTGGGAGTTGTGAAAGGTGATCAAAAAGTAGCTCGGGAATGCTATTATTCATCTGCCGAGCAAGAGGAGCTAGAAGAGTCAAGGAAAAAGACTACTACCTACCAGGTGGATGAAGGTACAGAAATTGAAATGCTGGATCCCAGAGATGAATCCCAACTTGTAAAAGGATAGGTGGTGGAATCTACAAAAAATATTATTCTGGACGACAAGCACCCTGAACGAATAACCCAAATAGGTTCGACGTTGGATGCTTCAATAAAATAGGAGTTGATAACTTTCTTGAGAAACAGAAAGAAAACTTTTGCATGGAGTCATGAAGACATGCCAGGAATAGATCCAAACTTCTTATGTCATGAGCTCAATGCGAATAAGGAGATCGAGCCTGTAAAGCAGAGAAGAAGAGTATTTAATCCCGAGAAGAATCAAGCTATACATGAGGAGGTCGAGAAGCTCCAGAAAGCCCAATTCATTGAAGATGTGAAATATCCAGACTGGTTAGCAAATGTGGTGATGGTAAAGAAGAAAAATAATAAATGGAGAATGTGTGTTAATTTCACTGATCTCAACAAGGCATGCCCAAAGGATCACTTTCCATTGCCCAGAATTAATCAACTAGTGGATGCTACCTCGGGACATGAGCTGCTCAGCCTCATGGATGCTTACTCTGGCTACAACCAGATCAAAATGAAACCTGAAGACAGAGAAAGAAATTCTTTTATTACCCCTAGGGGAACTTATTGTTATAATGTTATGCCTTTTGGTTTGAAAAATGCAGGAGCGACATACCAGCGGCTGATGAACAAGGTTTTTGCCGAACAAATCAGTTGCAATATGGAGGTCTATGTCGACGATATGCTGACAAAGAGTAAGAAAGTTGCTGATCATCTAGTTGACTTAGGTCAGACCTTTGATCAACTGGATAAATACCAAATGAAGCTCAACCCGACAAAGTGCACCTATGGAGTACGAGAAGGAATGTTCCTCGGGTACATCATCAACCAGCGAGGCATTGGGGCAAATCCAGAAAAGATCAAAGCTCTTTTAGGGTTGCGATCTCCAACGACGAAGAAAGAGGTGCAGAGTCTTATAGGACGAGTTACAGCGATCAACAGATTTGTATCCTGAGCAACTGATAGATGCCTCTCATTCTTCAAAACACTTCAAAAAACTTTCGAGTGGAATGATGAATGTGAAAAAGCCTTTCAAGATTTGAAGAAATATTTGGGAGCACCTCCACTGTTGTCCAGGCCAATAATGGGAGAAAAGTTATACTTGTACCTGGCAGTATCAGATAATGAAGTCAGCTCGGTATTGATCAGAATAGAGAATGGAGTCCAGAAGCCAATTTATTACACAAGTAAGGCTTTCCGAGGTGTAGATATCAGGTACCCAAAGCTGGAAAAATTAGCATTGGCATTAATTGAGGCAAGTAGAAGAATGAGGCCATATTTCCAGGCCCATGCCATCGTCGTGTATACCGACATGCGATTGAGACAAGCCCTTCATAAGCCAAAAAAATTAGGGAGACTGATGTACTGGGCAATAGAGCTCGGTGAATATGATATAGTTTATGAACCCAGATCATCGCTAAAAGGACAGGCTGTAGCAGATTTTATAGCAGAGTTCACCTATCCTGATACCCTCGAGGAGTAAAATTTGCTCGATGATCAACCTGTGGATGTTACAGGATCAACAAACACAAGCTCAGACCAACTTCGGTTGGTAAAAGGGCTTGTGGATATTGAAGGATCATCAAATTCGAGCTCAGACCAACTCCGGTTGGTAAAAGGGCGAGAAGAGATGATCGACGAGGAGCGAAAAATATCAGGGGAGGATGAAAGGAAACAACAAATATTTCACCGAGGAACTTTGTCAGATAATAAATTTGAAGACGAGTTACCTATATGGAGGCTATATGTAGATGGCTCATCTTGCACTGCAGGATGTCGCGCGGGAATAGTTTTGAGCACTCCAGACGAGGTCGATATGGAATACGCCATGCGATTCCAATTCAAAGCTTCCAATAATGAGGTTGAGTATGAGGCCATGATAGCAGGTCTTAATTTAGCAAAGACTATGGAAGCTCAATAAGTGATGGTATTCAGTGATTCTCAATTAATTGTGAATCAGATGATGGGAACATATGAAGTTAAAGGAGAATTAATGGTCAAGTATCATGCAAAGGTGATGGAGTTGTTGGCAGAATTCGAGGCCATTGAGTTGATCAGAATACTAAGAATAGAGAATGCACAAGCAGACGCACTGGCCCGACTAGCATCAGCTACTCGTACCGAGCTGCGAAGAACGATACCAATTGAAGTATTAAAAAGTCGGAACATAGATGAAGACCTGACGATGAACATTATTACCCTTGATTTAGGACCATCTTGGATGGATCCTATCAGGGCATATATTGAAGAGGAAGAATTACTAGAGGATAAGCTCGCTGCCAAGAAATTGAAGTTTAAAGCTGCTCGGTATGTACTAATTAATGGTGTTTTGTATAAACGAGGAATTATGGTAGGTTTGAAAAGATGTGTACATCCCTCCGAGGTGAAAGAATTGGTTGAAGAGATCCATGAAGGGTCCTGTGGAGCCCATGTAGCAGGTCGGACACTTTTGTAAAGGGTGATGACGCAGGGATACTACTGGCCAACGATGAGGGATGATTGTATAGCCTGTGCTAAGAGATGTGATAAATGTCAACGTTTTTCCTCCATCCGACGAACTCCACAAGCATTGTTGACACCCATAACTTCACCTTGGCCATTTGCCATGTGGGGAATTGATTTAGTTGGACCACTGCCAATGACCCGAGGAAGATTCAAATACCTCGTCGTCGCAGTAGATTATTTTACTAAGTGGGTAGAAGTTGAGCCACTTATTGATATGACATACAAGAAGGTGTACCAATTCGTTTGGAAGAACATCATCTGCCGATATGGTCTCCCTCATGCCTTCATCACAGACCATGGAACACAATTTGATAACGAGGAGTTTGCCGCCTACTGTCATCAGTCAAATATTTTGAAGGTTCATTCACCACCAGGCCATCCTCAAAGCAATGGACAGACTGAAGTAACGAACAGAACATTACTAAATGGTTTGAAGAAGAGGCTATGTGAGGCTAAAGCTAATTGGATTAATGAGCTACAGTCAGTATTGTGGGCTTACCGAACAACTCCCCGAGCAGCAATTGGAGAATCACCATATATGCTGGCATTTGGAAGTGAGGCCGTAATACCTGCCGAGTTGGGTCTTCCAACACACAGAGTGCTGAATTTCAATTCCCCAATCAGCGACTTGATGAGGAGATTAGATTTGGACATATTCGAGGAAGTTAGAGAAGAGGCAGCCATTAGGAATGCTGCTTATCAACAACGAGCAGCCCTGTTCTACAACAAGAGGGTGAAAAAAATGCGACTTGAAAGAGGGAGATTACGTGCTAAAGAAGGTCATTCAGAAGCACAATAAGTTGGAAGCAAACTGGCATGGACCTTACCGAGTTACAGAAGTTGTTCGACCAGGAACTTACCGAATAGCGACTCTAGAAGGAGAGGAATTTAAGAATGCATGGAATGCTGAACACCTACGCAAGTATTATCAGTGATGTAAAATGTAAAGCAGTTCCATTAATATGAATAAAACAATGATATTTCGCCATCTTCTCTCTTTTTATTGAAAGTTTTTCGGGGAATACTAGTGTGTAACACTACGCTGGTCGACAGTAAAAACAACATGATAGTTCAAGCTCAGACGAACTCCGGTTGGTAAAAGGGCGAGAACACGATAGTTTAAGCTCAGACTAACTACGGTTGGTAAAAGGGCGAGGACAAACCATACTCCTTTGGTTAGGAGGCGTACACTAGTTCAAACCAACTCCGATTGGTAAAAGGGCGAGTGGACATCATAGTTCGAACTCAGACCAATTCCGATTGGTAAAAGAGGGAGAACACGACATTCCTAAAAATATCAGCTCCGGTTGGTTAGGAAACCATACTCCTTTGGTTAGGAGGCTGACACTGGCTCAGACCAATTTTGGTAAAAGGGCAAGTGGACATGATAGTTTGAACCCAGACCAACTCCGGTTGGTAAAAGGGCGAGAACAACATTCCTAAAAATGCCAACGTGTTTGGTTAGGAAACAAGATATGCTCTCAAAAGCCAACTTATGTTGGTCGGGAGGTAAGATTCCAGAAAATACAAAATATTCCAAACTATACCAAGTATAGTTAGTCGGGGATTAAAACCCACTAACTGTAGTTGGTCAACGAGGAGAAAATATTTCAAATAGTACCAAGTATAGCTGGTCGGGGATAAAAACCCACTAACTATAATTGGTCGACGAGCACAATTTAACAACCTTGGTTGGTTGGAAAAATTCTAAACATTTTTAAACTCATTCTTTTATTATTAAAGTGATCGAGCAATATCACTAATACTTGTAATTTTTTATTACTAAGTTAGTCGATGAACCACATAATATTATTACGCAAGCACAGATATAAAGTGTTTGGCAAATACAAGACAATAGCAATACAAATTTGCGAACAAAAATGAAACTCTTTACACAAATTTATTACATTGATATTAAATTGTGTACTAATTATTACATCAGAATTTCCTATTCTACTGGTCTTTTCCCTTCTGCTTTTGAAATAGGCTCCTCGCCAGTAGGAGGATCTTCCAGGCAAAGGGGAGAATTAATGAAGTTAATATCTCGAAGCATTCTGACGTTCATTATTGATGGTGTGTCCAGTAGATGCTCGGGACGAGATACTTCGATCTGAGAATGAAGATTGTAGTCACCGAGGTATTTTGCAATTAAGCTCCGAGGAATGGCACGAGCTGGGATCCATTCCATGTCCAAATTATACGGTGGCACAGGTAAGTCAAGTACCCCAGGATCATAATAGTCCCACAGGTAGTGTCCTTGTTCGACCTTCAGCACGCCCAAGGCATTCAGCCAACCTTGCTTGTAGCCCTCATTATTGGCATTCTGGATACGATCATCTAAATGGAATAGTGCTTCGTTGTATCCAGCCATCCAGAACTCCCTGGGTTGTTTGTGAAATTGAAATGTTAACCTTTTAAGCTTCTCGTGAAGACTCTGTATGAAAAGTTCATTAGTCTCCAACACAGATTTCTTTGAAGAGAGTTGTTGTTCCAGTTCTCTAATTTTCTTTGACATATCAGACAAAGCTTGATTTTTTGCCATCAATTGGAATGCTTGATTTTCCAACGCTGATTGAGTACGAGCTTCTTCAACAGTACGACGAAGAACTCTTGATCCTCCCCGAGCAGGTCGAGAACTTGGTTCCTCGACAACATTTTGAGCAACTCTTCCTCGACCACGAGAACCTCTTCCTCGTCCCCGAGTAGGAGTAGAAGGCCCAGCTCTTCTCAAAGCCTTTAACTCTTCTCGCAACTTGGAATTTTCCACTTTTAAAAATTAGAATCCATCATCAGTGACCGGTACCAAGGCAGTGGAAGATGAAGCAGCAGACCTCAGCTGAGCTAATTCTTTTTGCAGATTGTTATTTTCCTGTTCCAATAGCTCAGCGATTTGCCTGTGCCCTTCGGCATCTGCTTTCAATGTTCTCTCTCTCACTTCATAGCCAGCAAGCATCTTGTCGTAGCCTTTTTCACCAAGTTGTTTGAGTTTCTTCTCATACCCTTCATGCAAAAGAGCTGAAGACTCTTTATACTGCTGCTGAAGTTCATCGAGAGTACCTTGCAAGTCTTCAATCATTTCATAATAAGCCACATTATTGGCCACAGCTCGGTCAAGTAAGCATTTCAGATACTGATAAGCTTCGATTGCCTGCTCTGAAGCATCCTGACTAAGGATGTCGGCAACTTCTGATGCATTCAGGTTTGTGTGACCAGCATTATAATATTCATGACATTGCTTCATCAGCTTTGTATCATTAGCAGATAGAAGATCCATCCTGGCTAGAAAATAGCAGAGAAAGAAAAAGTAATCATCAAAAAGAAGATCAAGACAGAGTACAAATAGAAAAGATACAATCATATAGAAGGGAAAACTCAAATTTTATTAGATCATAGTGCAGAGTTACAAAGATCTTGGTTACACTTGACAAAAAAGAAAATAAAATAAATACCGAACAACTTCACACCTTTTCCTTATCTCCCAAGACTTTCTTGGGAGGCTGGAATGAGGAGCTCGGTTGCTTGGTGGGAACAATGAGTTGGTCGGCTGAAGCTGGAACTTGTTCAGGAGGAGCAGGCAGAGATGAAAGCTCCTCGTCATCAGGCTAGGTAAGGATGGGATCACCCACTACCATTGAAGATTCTTCGGAGGCAGCTTCGTCCTCTTCTTCATCTTCGATGTTTGGGGGAGGACAAGGGAGATGTTGTTGAAACAGTTCTGAGTCCTCATTAACTTTCAATTCTTGCAAGGCAGCAACCCAACCATCTCGGAAGTATTTCAAACTCCCATACTGCACCTGAGTCATCATTGCTGCTACCCCCTGTCCCATCCTTTGTCCCAACCGGTGCGGAAAGATTTTTTCACCACCATTTTTCTTTTCATTTTCTCCGAGGAGAGCTTCTCGGATAGAAGATCCTCGGTGGCCTTCAACTTAGCTTCCACCTCTTCCTTCTGGTGGTTCACTTCTCGCAGAAGGGACAATTCCTCTTCTGCCATTCTCATCTTGTCTTCAAGCTCCCCAAAGTTCTTGAGCTTCTCATCATATTTCTTTTTCTCTCCCTCCAAATCCTTCACTTTATTTTCCAACTGCATTTTCTCTTCTTCAACTGCAGCCAATTTCTTCTCCCAATCAGCCTTATCCTCGTCATACTTTTGACGAGACTCCTTCAAAGACTGGTCCAAACCTAGCAAAGCATCCTCCACTCCAGACGAGGAACTGGAAGCCTTGATTGCTTCATCCTTCTTCACAATGGTGTTAAACAACTCACCAGCTGAAAAAAGAAGATAATGATAAGTCATCACAGAGATACATGTATTGATGGAAAGAAAGAAAATTCAGAATAAGAGAAACTTACTGAAGCAATGTGACGAGTAGCCAGGGATGTAAGCACATCCCTAGACATACTCTCCTCAATTCCTTGGACTTCAGGAATAGTCCAAGTTTTCACCGAGCTCATAGCAGAGCTTGGAGGAATAATAGTTAGCACACCAGCTCCACTAACTTGGAGCTGGGGAATGGTGTCAGCCAAATTGACCGAGGAGGATTTCCTCAGTCTCCTCGGTGGCATTTCAACAGTCTCAACCAAAGAAGAGCTTTTGGTTGGGGAGACGGTGACCACTTCCACAGGTGCATTTTTCTTGCTCGGAGCCACTGGGGGCTTCTCGACAGCCTTCTGAGGAGCAACAGAAGGGGCAGCATCTATTTTCTTTGTCCTCTTTTGGACATCAGTTTTGTTTCTTTTCCCATCTCCAGCAGAGGTAGTCTCCTCAAAGAGAGCAGGAACTCTTCTTTTGCCCATTTTCTGACTCAGAGGAATATGAGATTCTGGAGAAGAGTCCTCAAGAATTGACACTGGATCACTAGTGCTGACCAAAGGACGAGCAGTGAAAGAGGTTGTATAACTCCTATACTGCAACAAATATGAAGCAGACCTGATGTGCTCCTCTGTAACTTTTTGATGCAAACTCCAGATAAGTTTCAAATGCTTAATATTTACTTCTGATTCTTTTGAAGTTTTTCTTTTGTTGTCAACTGCAAACAAATACATAGTGAAATATCAGTCACACATTTATTCAAACATAATGAAATCATAATTTCAGAAATAAAATAAGATGAAAATAACCTATCCCATTGCCATATGGAGGACATCTGGGTCCTTGGTATACTTCATCTCCAATCAAAGGGGCATGTTGCCAGTTTTTTATAACTACCCCGTGTTCAAAATAATCCCTATTGGCATCAGGGAGGTTGAGTACTAAGGCCCTATTCAAAAATTTAGTTTTTAAATAAAAAACATTGTCTAAAACAGCCCATCTGTAACAATGCATAATCTCAGGAATTCCTATACGGGTTCCGTGAGTTTGATTTAACCTATACACCCCATTAACTATTCTCCATGTGTTGGGGACTATTTTTACAGGGACAACATCGAAATAATGACAGAACTCTAAGCACAGAGGGTTTGGTGGAAAAGAAAATCCACATTCAGCAATAAAGAGGCTGGGGAACCAGTGTCCCTCAGCCAAACGAAAATAATCTAAAGGCTCAGAAAGATCCTCCAGAGTTACCCAAGATGGAATAAAAAAGTCAGAACGGAATTTCTCAAGAGATTCAATAACATAAACCATGGTGAATAAAAGAAATGAAGAAGAAGGAAGAAGATCTTACAGGAAAAAGGAGATCTGTTGACAACAAACGAAGAAAGGGATGAACGCACAAGAGAGAGAAAGACTATGGAAAAATCGAAAGCAGAAATTGGAAAAGGTAGAGGATGATGGGATTGCCAATGAAGCTTAAATACTTTGCCTGGGGAAACGGCGAAAGAAATGATTACAAAAAGAAACTATTACGCTAACGGCGGCTAAAAGGACAAAAAGTGCGCGAAGATCGAAGCGCTTATAAAAATTCAAAAAAGCGGATTCTACGAATTTGGAAGACATTCGAACACGGAGAAAATGCTTCTAAAACCCAGGAAGGTCATTTAATATTGCCATATACCGAGAAAGAATGTTCCATATTTCTCAAAGTTCGAAATATGAAACATTGGGGGCTTCTGTTGATACCAAAATTTATATGCTGATATAGACGAATAATAAGAAGACACGTGTCGACCTACGTGGCACAATAACAATGAGGAAGTTTATTTCCCCGACTAAGTCATACTCACTCCGAGTAGCAAGTGCACTCCGAGGAACTCCAACACTCCGAGGAACTCCTGAACGACGAGCAACTAAGGCGGTCCGAGCTGCATCTCGGCCACAGCATTGATTGCCAGATAATCAACAGTTCAACTATTCATTGAATGTTTATCATACAGACGTATATTCTTAAAGGGCATTAACTATTTACCCTTTCACATGTACAGCCCAAGGGCTATAAATACATTGTATCACCCTCATTCAAAGGGACCGAATTTTCTTAATAGAATTACATATCGAGAACTCCAAAACACTTGGCAATAACAGAAACAGTGGACGTAGGCCATTCTTATAAGGCTGAACCACTTTAAAATTCTTTGTCTCATTTATATTTATCTGTGATTAAATAATTAGAAGCAATCTAATTTTTTACATCAACAATAACCATATTAACCCTCTTACAAAGTATCAATATCTAGAAATGTAATCTCTTTTTCTTCGTGAACTATAATATAATAAAAAAGTTATTGTAATTTTGAAGAGAGAGTATTTTGAAGAGATAAATATACAAAGTACTTACAGTTTTAGAGAAAGAAGAAGGTTTAAAGAGTTGTAGATATACAAAGTAATGTGTTTCAAGAGATAAACATGCTAGAACATTTTAGAGATGTATTTTTTTTAAAAGCAAAATTGTAAGGTTTTAGAGAAAAAGAGGATGGAAAAAAAGTAAATATATTAAGAGGTATGAATTTTATATTTTTTAAAAATAGAGTAATAATGTGATTTTTTATTACAAAAAACAGGTTAAATGGGTTGACTCGATCCCAGCCCAACCCAAAATTGACCCGATCTTATCCTAACATGAGTATTATAGTGGGTAGGTTTGGACCAAACCCGTTAAGACTTTACCTGTTAGTGACTCTCCCAGAATAGTCAAACCCGCCCATTATCACCTCATTCTTAGACCTATTTTACATCAAATCAACTCAGAATAATGAGATTATGTAAAAAAAATACTCACCAACATGTGTTTAACAGTAGCGAACTCGACCCAAAGTAACTTAGGCAGTCACCTTGGGCCCCCAAATGGGGAGTGCATTGAATGCAAAAAAATGTTTTTCTAAGCCTAATGTTTTTTAGTTATAGGCCCAAAATTTTAAATTAAAATTGTCACGTGTTTAAAAAATGAAGAAGTTATTAGTTAAACTTTAAAAAATATAAAATTTTAAAGGGTGCACGTTATTCCTTAAAGGAGGTTTGACTAATTTTTGGCATTCTAGTTTTTTAACTCCTCTTTACTTCGATGGACTAATTTAGTGATTTTTAGACTTTCATTATACAATCGGGGGCTTAAAAAAAATACTAAATTTTGTACTAAAGGAACTTGACTCTTTGGATTAAAAGAACTAGTTTTTGTTACAATAATTTTCAATTAATTGAGTCATAAGAGTGAGATGTCTCGACTGTAACTAACAAAATAAAATTTGTTACCAACTTTTGAAAGATAATTTCTTTTATTATTACATTGGCAACAAAATAAATCCCAAATGTCTACACAACTGCCACATGTTTTGGTATGCAACAAATATCTTCAATATTCCCCTAAACCATATCTTCTTTATAACTAAGGATAACTTTGTTCTAAATCAATGGAACTACAAATGACCACAAAAACCACACGTTATATTTATGAGGTTATCATAAAGGTTGAAAAGGTGCAGGTTAAATATATGATACTCTAAATCTTAAACAATGTTTTTAAAACCCAAAATAATATCTTACTTAAGAACAAATAGATTTGAAAATAATTTGTTCAAATCTCTAGAATAGAAGGAACAAATCTTCGTAGATGCTTTCTAAAAATGGAAACAAAATTTTTAAAGAACACTAAGAAGAAGGGATACGTTTTTTCTCTTAAAAAATTTGATTCCAATCTAGGCAAACATAATTTTCTCTTCTTTTTTTGTTAAACTAGTGTTTAGCACACAATTTAAAGCCAATATAGGGAAAAATATAGTGAACTAAACTTTTATATTAAATATTCTAGGGGTATAAGGAAAGTCTAGGGATGAGAAAACTCGAGATTATTCTATGGCACATTGTATAATAAAATCTATTTGAAAATATCTTAAAAACATTTTCTACACTTATCGTAGAACCGCTCGCTGGATAGTCCATAAAGTAAAGCGATGTTTTCCTATAGTGTGCCCTCAATGATGAGGGTCGTGAGAAATATAACCGGAAGACATTCACTGAAGCGATGGGTGTCTATTCTGCAACGACCTTCAATGAGTGAGGTTGCACATAAATTTAATGATTTTGATAAATTTTGCATGAAGGGGCATCTATTACGTAAAGAAATACATAAAGGAATAATGAAATTAATTGTCTATTGTTTAATGAATGAAGCTTTATATACAGGTCCTTAAGTTACAACTAACCTAGATGTACATAACAGAATTAACAGCCTTTATAACAGATTGTAACAAACAAACTAATATCTAAAACTCCCCCACAAGATGGACTAAAAATGTCTTTTATAGCCACCTTGGAAAGTAAAGAAAATAAAGAAATGACAGGCAAAGCCTTAGTAAACAAATCAGTTAATTGATGCTGAGATCGAATAGGCATAAGCTTGACAAACGCAACTGTAACTTTATCCCCAACAAAATGACAATCTATCTCGATGTGCTTCGTCCATTCATGAAAGATGGGATTCGAAGAATTATGTATTGCGTCTTGATTATCACAGAATAATAGTGTTGGAGAGGAAAGAGGAACACCAAAGTCTCTCAATAATTATTGTATCCAGATTAATTCGCTAGTAGTTGTAGCCAAAGCTCGGTATTCTGCTTCAGCAGAAGAACGAGAAATAGTGGATTGCTTTTTAGCTTTCCAAGATATTAATGACTCACTAAGGAATATACAAAAACCAGTAATGGACTTTTGTGAATCTGAACATGCGACCCAGTCAGCATCAGAGAAGGCCCGCAGCTGCAAAGAAAAAGAGGAAGTAAAAAATAAACCTTGACCAGGTCTGGATTTAATATATCTGAGAAGATGATGAGTGACCTGCAAATGGGTAGGCGAGGAGCAGCCAATAATTGGCTGAGTTTATGAACTGCGAAGGTAATGTCTGGTCTGGATAAAGTGAGATAAAGAAAATGACCTATAAGATGTCTATACTGAGACGCATTTGGGAGAAGGTCACCATCAGTAGCATTAAGTTGAAGTTTAGGATCCATAGGAACTGATGCAGGTTTAGAAGATATATAAACGGTGTCTTCAAGAAGTTGCAATGTATAATGCCTTTGGGAGAGAATTATGCCATGAGAGGAACGAGAAATCTCTAGACCAAGAAAGTACTTCAAGCCCCCTAAGGTCTTTTAACTTGAATTGAGTGTGTAAAAAAGACTTCAACTTCTTAATGTCATCGAGTGAAGGGCCGGTGATGACTATATCGTCCACATACACCAGTAGTGCAACAAAGGACTTTCCTGAGCCTTTTGTGAAGAGAGAATAGTCCGACTTGGATTGAATAAACCCAAAGTTAATCAAGGCATGAGAGAACTTGGAATACCATTGACGTGAAGCCTGTTTAAGACCATATATCGATTTGTGCAGTTTACACACCAACTTTTCACCAGAACTCGAGTGCTCCCTCTTTCGAACATAACCAAGAGGAAGATCCATATAGACTTCTTCAAATAAATCGCCATTTAAAAATGCGTTGTTGACATCCAACTGAGCTAAATGCCAATTTTGGCTCAAATCCAAAGTTAAAAGAACTTTTACAGTGACAAGTTTAGCGACTAGCGAAAAAGTGTCCATGAAATCAACTCCTTCCTACTGGTTATAACCTTTAGCAACCAGGCAAGCTTTATAATGCTCTATAGAACCATCAGACCTGTATTTGATCTTATACACACATCTACAACCAATGGAATGTTTACCAGGTGGTAAGGTGACAACTGACCAGGTGCAGTTAGATTCCATGGCATCAAGTTCAAGTTGTATAGCCTCGCGCCAGTGCTGGAATGGAACGACCTGATGATAAAACTAAGGTTCCACTTAGGGAAAAATAGATAAGACAAAGGCTTTATGAGAGGAAGACAGAGATTCGTAGGAAATATGATTTGATAAGGGATATAATATGTTTGGATCCAAGACTTGTGTTTGAGAGTGGAGAAGGTTGCAATGATAATCTTGTAGATAGGAAGGGACTTTAGTGTCCCGAGAAGACCTTATAACAAGTGGTGTTGAAGAAAGATGTGATGACGTAGGAATTGAGGATGGTGAGAGGTTAGGAAATAATGAAGTAGATGGGAAATCAGGGACTGGAGAAGGTAGAACCAAATCAGGGAATGGGTCAACCACCTGGTCAACATTTTTCACGGAATGAAAGGGAAATATTAATTCATGAAAAATAACATCCCTTGAGATAAAAAAAACTGTTTGGTTTGGATATCATAGAGTTTGTATCCTTTTACGCCAGGTGGATATCCAAGAAACACACAAATACGAGCTCGAGGATCAAACTTGGTACGATGAGAAAATAAGGTGGATACAAACACAAGACAACCAAAAACTCTGAGAGAAGAATAGTCAACAGCAAACTTATATAAGAGCTCATAGGGGGTTTATTTCCAAAAACGGGTGAGGGTGTTCTGTTAATCAAGTAGACCGCAGTAAGAACGCACTAACTCTAAAAATGGATTGGAACTCGAGATTGGAAAAATAAAGCACGGGCAGCATTCAATAGGTACTGATGTTTTCTTCAACCACTCAGTTCTGTTGTGGTGTATTGACACAAGAGTATGGATGCAAAACCCCTTTACTACTGAGAAATGTATTGAAATCCAATTCCTTTGCATTATCATACGTGAAACTCTTGATTTTACTGTGAAACTGAGTATCAATCATATCGAAAAACTTGGGAATCGCTATTGCAACATCTGACTTTTGTCTCAGCATATAAACCCAGGTAAATCTAGTACAATCGTCCACAATGGTTAAAAAGTATCTATAACCAGAACAAGCAGTCATGTGATAAGGACCCCATATATCACAATGAATCAAATCAAAAGGAGATAAAGACATATGATTATTAGACATAAAAGGCAATCGTCTTTGTTTAGCTAATGGACAAATGTAACAAATGTCACTATTATTACACTTAGAGAAATCACATTTCAACTGAGGTTTCAAAAAGTGCAATTGCTAGAAGAAATGTGTCCAAGTCTATTATGCCAAACAGTAGCTGAGACTTTATTAACAAGAGCTAAAACATTACAATCTGGAGTTGAAACATCTTTTATGTCCAAAGAATCAGCCAAATAGTCTGCAGTCAAATTGCGGGCATCTAAAACATATAAATCCGCGAGCTGATCACCCTTGCCAATCATCTTCTGGCTGTTAGGATCCCGAATTACAAAATGACCAGGAAAGAAGCTAACAGTAAGAGATGAGTCAGCTGTAAGAGCACTGACAGAAATCAAATTAAAGTGGAATTGAGGGACAAATAAAACATCTCTGAGAACCCAAGAGTGATTCAACTTAATATCACCAGATAATCGAACAGGAATAATGGTCTTATTTGGCAAGGTAATCGAAGAATTTTGTATAGGCTTCATGGAGATGAACAAATTTTCATTTCAGCAGATGTGTTTGGAAGCACCAGAATCCACTATTAAAAAATGCATAGAAGACAAGACATGATGCATAGAGATAGAAGAACATATACCTGCAGTAAATAAAATTGAAGAAGTGGCCTGTGCATTAGTAGTTTTGACAGAAGACATAAGATGAGTGGAGAGCATTGTCATGAAGTGCTGATATTGGTTGTCATTTAAGGTCTTGAGGAAACCAACAATGTTCACACTACTTTGGTTTGTGTTAGCACAGGAATCATGATAAGCAGAAACTTGATGCACATTCACAGTTGTGGACTTCTACTTTGGTTTATATCCTGGTGGATAGCCATGAAGTTTATAACACTTCTCGATTGTGTGACCATGGAAAATGAAGTGAGTGCAAAACGGTCTTTCTTTCTTTTGACCTTTGCCATTACCATTATTCTGAACATCAGGAGGATAGCGCTTAAGAGCTGCAGTTCGAAGTGTAAAGGCCATATTCTGATTGACATAATCAACTCCCCTTGAATTAATGTTTTTTTGACGCTCTTCTTGAGACACAAGAGAGAAAACTTTATTGATAGGTGGAAGGGGATCTACCAGAAGAATTTGGCCTTTGATTTGGACAAAATAATCATTCAAACCCATAAGAAATGACATTATATACTCCATTTGAAAATAATTGACCAAATCTTTATGTCCTCCGCAAGTACACTTGCCGCAAGTACAAGCAGGTCTGAAATTAGACAATTCCTCCCATAATGCTTTCAATTTCATGAAATAGACATTGACAGACTGTTGATTCTGGACATGATTAATCAATTCACGATGCAGTTAAAAAATTTGAGGACCATTGCTTTGCTGGAAACGATCTTGAAGATCGTTCCAAATATCAAAAGCAGAATCGGAGAACAAAATGCTTGCAGAAATTTCTTTCGAAACAGAATTCAAGAGCCAGGATATGACAATATTATTTTTGCGGATCCAAGCGAGAAGAAGATTCGAGTGCATACCGTTAGGTCGTGGGATGGATCCATCAATGAATCCGATTTTGTTCTTAACGGACAGTGTAATCGTCATCACACGGCTCCAAGAGGCGTAATTATCACCAGTGAGTTGTTGCAAGACAAGAAGAAGACCTAGACTGTCGGAATGATAAGGAAAGAAGGGACTAAGAGGATCATCAATAGCGGACTTGCCAGATGATGCTGATTGACCACCAGAAGCTTGAGAATCCATGGCAGCTTAAAGTGAATCAAAGAACTTGAGTTCGACGGATTTTTTCTGAATCAGACCTCTGATACCATATTACGTAGAGAAATACAGAAAGGAAGAATGAAATTCATTGTCTATTATTTAATGAATAAAGCTTTATATATAGACCCTTAAGTTACAACTAACCTAGATGTGCATAACAGACTTAACATCCTTTATAACAGATTGTAACAAACTAACTAATATCTAAAAGCAGCAACCAACGAAGCATAGCCTTGCTTCAATGGGTACGCAAATCCCATAATTCCTTAGTTTTAACCTATGAACCAAGATAATTCTAAATACACTTAAAAGTGCATTTTCAACATAATTTTATTTAAAAAGAGTATATTGCATCCTGCATTTGGAAACCACCGAAACCACAAAGTAAATTTTAAAATATTTAACCATGGGGGTCTATGTGTGGAAGTACAATATACATTTATACTAATTGAGGTACTTGGAGAAATAATATGAAAGATCCGACATGAATGATAAATCTTTTCGAAGACCTCTTGGACAAAACGTAAAGGGTTTTTTGGTCAAGGCATTACAGACAACTTAGTAAACCGATGTACATGAGTATACATATATACTTATAAACCGTTTATATTTTTATCATATTTTATAGAGTTCGATTCACAAGATAGATTTATCCAAGTCTATTTGCTAAATCTGATAAATTTTTATTAGGGGCTTTATAAATTAGGCTCTTTTGTAATATGTATTCTGAAAATAGGACAATAAATATTTTATTTATAATTTTAGTCCCTATTTTTTAATAAAGCTGCTGGCGCAGACACATATTCATAAAATGTCAATCAATCACAGTATGTCACGTCAGTCGATAATTTGAAAATAGGGACTAAAAATGAAAACGAAATGTTTGTTGTCCTATATCCATAATGAATATTATTGTAAATCCTAAAAGTGCATAATCTATTTTTATTAATACACTCAATTGTTTTGATTTTATACATAATTTTCTTTAAAATGGGATTATATTAAGATTTTTAGTTATGTTGATTATATATTTCTTATTTATGTGGTTTTTTTATTATTATTTAGAGTGTGAGGCTCCCAAGAAGTCACCGGCCCAACTCGAGAAAAAAGATATATATTATCAAGCTAATTTAAGCAGAAATATCCAAAGCCATTCAAAGCACCACTCCTACTAACATATTATTATTACATGTCAATAAAATTATATCAATACCAGTACAAAACCCACATTACCACCTTTTCATGGAGATAGTCGGTGAAGGAACACAGACATAAAATATAAAAGAAAAATAAGACCAGAATCAATACTTGTGGTAGAAAAACACACACCGCAAAAATTACTGAATGTTTTTAACATGATCAAGTACACGACCACACCTATAGACAGAACAAAATGCTTGCAAAGTCATCAACGACAACATCAAAATAGCAGCCATAAATGTGAGAAACTGCCATGATCCAAAAACATATACCTTGACGAATTTGCCAACTTTAACCCTCCATCTTCCACTATGAAACTTGTTTACATCATCAATCGCCTTATCCAAGAAGTGCACTTTTGTCAATTTCAAAGACTTACTCATACCATTCCACAGGTCAGCCACCTCTTCATCTCTCTTCAACCGGTTCACGATAATCCCTTTCTCTCTGAGCAACTTGGCATCTTCTACAGTATCGATGATCCCGTTCATTAATTCTGTATAACGTGTAAAAACCAATGGCCCAGATGCACTGCATGCTTCGTACGCTACTAAGTTTCTCAAGATCACCTCTGTGTTTACGTCTAAACTAACTACGGGGAGGTAAAAGTTAAACGTTTTAGCGTCAAAACTAATGTCATTTATGCCACCCTTTGCTGGTATGAAACAAACACCAGATTTCAAAAGTTCGGTGACAGAAGGGATTGAAATTTCCTCCACTAACGGAGGTTTGCTACCACTATTATTAAAATCCTCATTTTCTCGTTTATCGTCTTCTTTATCTTCGTCGAAAAATAAAAAATTAATAGGTTGTTTGAGGATGCTAACCCCAGGGAGTTTAGAAATTACTTTCCATGGCAATTTTATTAAAACTTTTGTGGGTTTTGATAACAATTTTTTTAAAAGACGCACCGGACCTTTGTTTAATTTCGAAAGGATCTTCAATATCATGTTCCCGAGTTGTCTGACGTGGCTTGGCTTTCCAAAAGATTCCCCTTCGCCTTTTTTCGTTTCATTCGCTTCCGTAGTTTGATCCCCACCTTCAACATTTTCAGGGCCTTGTTCACATTTGGGCACGATCATGTGGTACAAAAGGTCCAACACGTGAGAACGATTTGAGACCTGAAGATTGGGAAGCTCACCCATATTCTTAAATGGAGAAAGCTCTTTACACAGTACCATTAACATGGTAACAAACATTTCTTCTTTTGATTCTAACGAGGGGAATTGAAATTCTAACGTTTCTTGCAAAACAAACAACGGAATTTGATTCTCGAGCATTGCTATGTCTCTAAGAATGACGTTATGCGCGGATTTTCTCCGTACGAAATCAACCATCTGCTGCGACGTTACTCTTGTTAGCATTTTACCATCTTTGACCAAGTAAACTTGTAAGACCACAAGCAAGAACGAGGCGTCAACCGCCATCATCAACGCTAGGGTTTCGCTCTTGAAATCCAGGTACCTGTCGTAGCAAGCTCGGATTTTGGAGTCGAGCTCTTTCAAGTGGTCAACTAAATGTTGGAATTTAAGGCTTTTGTCAAGATGTTTATGGACTATTTTGGCTGCTCCAATCTTGTACCTTTCCATCTCATACAGCTCGGGTCGCCAATAATGGTAGGGGCCTAAAGCAATTTGTTGTGGTACATAAGAATTGGGATCGCTAGCCATAAGTATTTTTGGCACACTAAATATGACGGGCATCTCAGCATCTTCGTGAACATCATCAAATGATTTGTAAATTTGAACGACCCATTGATTTTCATCGAAGTTTGGGGGCACCGTGGATTGAAAAGAATACATATCTATAATTTCAGGGAAATTGTTTTGGTTTATTGATTGAACGGGAAAGTTAAGACGTTAGAGAGGATGAAGACCTTTTTGTTCGTTTTCGAGTTCTAAATGAACAATATGAGTGATATATAAATCGATGTTATCGTAACTAAATTATAAATGCTATTATATTCTCACGCTCGTATATCGCATATCTTTTAATAAGAATATTGAGTGTCACCCACTACCCCGTGTCTTAATTTTCTAAAGTTGCCTTAACGTATTCTCCCAAACATGAGAAAATATTTTAATTATCTTTAAATGCCACGAGAGTCGGACCTACTCCCATATTACAAAACACAATCGAATATATTCATACGATTTATGATTGCCACTTTTGAGATTATTGCAGTTCTCAGATCGCCTAAACAAATTTATTTCTCGTGATATCTATAATACATATTATATATAAAAAGTATTGTAGAAGGTATGTTGAATGATTTGTGTTAATTAGTTTTTTTCACGTGGTATTCTACGCTAATATATACAAATGTCTTTTAGATGTCAACTTGACCCAATGCATCTTTTCTACTTTGATCTATAAACAGAGAAAACTAATAGGTTGTTCATATTCTCAACGATTGTTGTGGATGAAAAATGTCTGAATTTAGCAAATCAAATTTTATTAGGAGAGAAAAGAAAAGAAAAGAAAATTAATAGGAGAGAAAAGAAAAGAAGAGAAAAGAAAGGAGTTTGGGAGAGAAAAGAAAATAATTTTTTTTCTTGCGTTTGGGAGTTTGGAAGGAAAATAATTTTTTTAAGAGGAAGAAGGAACAATTCATTAAAAAACTTTCCTTTCTCTCCATTTATTTCCGATTTGGAAAGAAAGTTTTGGAGAGAAAGGAAGAGAAAGTTTTTTAAAAATTTTCCTTTCTTTTCTCTCCTTTTAAACTCCCAAACGAGAGAAAGTCACTTTCTTTCCTACTTAAACTCCCAAACGAAGGAAAGGAAACACACTTTATCTTCCTTTCCTTTCTTTTCTCTCCAAAAATAGAACTCACAAACGAGGCCTTACCCTATGTGGGAGGCGCGCTTTTATTACATTGAACCTTTGTCAGATCACCTGAGAAGTGGCCAACCGAAGGTTGTGCAAATACAAAATCAACTCGTTTTACTGACGCGGCTTGTCCATTAAATATCGTCCGCACACAACTCGTCAAGTAAATGAGTCTTATTAAATAGGTTACATTTTTATAGCGCTACCCATTATATTATATGAACTAGTTTTAAATCTCGCCGACGTGCTATAATTTTGTTTGTAAAGTATATCTAATAAATATTATTATTCTTAAATTTAAATTAATATTAATATAAAAGAAGAAAATGAGTAAAATGTTTGGGACATACCAATATGCCTCTATTTTAAAATATAAAGGATATAATTTATATGAAAGGGAGCGTCTAAATGAGTCAAAATAAATATATCAAAGCACAAAAATGATTTTGCAATCCAAGAAGGAATACTGTATTTTTTATTTAGAAGGCAATTGTTGATATAAAAAATTACCCACTTACTTGGACCAATCAGAAATAGACTTATGTCATCCATTGTTGCAATAATCCTAGTCAGCAAAGAATAACCACCGACCAAGGCTTGGAAAGCTAACCATCATATTGGGATGCCGACCAATGCCAGGAAGCCCGACCAACATTAGGGAGGCCGACCAACACTATCAGCAAAACGCCAACAGCCAGAAACATTATGAACCTGATGTACTGATGTAAATGTCTAATTTATAAAGGCATTCCATCCTTTAACCTTCTATCTCTTGGCCTTCCTACTGGGCTATAAATATGTTGTAATCTCTTCGTCAAGCGCAAGTGATTGAAAGGCAAACACAAGGCAATAACAAGTACAATGGACGTAGGCTTTTCTCTATAAGCCGAACCACATTAAAAACCTTTTTGTTTCTTTCTTTTACTTACAAATATTATCTGTGATTGATTAATTAAACCTAGTCTAGTTTTTTACATCAACAGGTCGGTGTCGTCTGTGGGAATGTATTTCCAAATGATTTCACTTATTAAACATGACTCGTATTCTTGAATCAAGTACCAGGGATGATGGCATCCTGCTTGTTCCGTTTGCACCACCAACAAATAACGATCCGACTGGAATCTTGGGTAGCCTCGCTAGAGGTCAGAAGGCTATGCAAGACACCATAAGGAAGTTAGCTCAAACGTTGCAGGCGGGGTCCACTGCCTTGTCTACTCGTGGAAATATGCCACCACCGCCTCAAGAAATAGCAGATAGCCAATCCAGGACTACTAGGGATACTTCTTACCATACAGGAACAAGTTCTTCACTGAGAACTTTGAAACCATATAATGAACAATCTTTAACTCCTGAAATATTGTTGGAAAGGTTGAGTAGAGCATCTCCCTTTGATCGGTTGGGACCCATGGGGAACATAAATGTTCCCACAGTATTGTAGAGAAATACTCGATGACCAGTCGATTAACATGCCCGACGAACTTCCCGTACCGAGCAGACTTCACAAGAGCAGACTTCAACACAAACAATTGGTCGGAACAACCAAGCTGTAACGCATAGATTTAATGCGGGTAATAATGCATGCAAGGCCTATTTTCAACGTTAGAATAGGTTTGGAGAAATGACGAAGGCAAAGAACCCTTTGTAGAGAAGTTTTGTGAAAGGATCTCCTTGTGTGCAAACTATTATGGATTTTCCCACTCCTTCAAAGTTTAAGGCTCTTGTGGTTACGCTCAAGTATGATGGGAAAATTGATCATGTTCTTCACATAGAATAATACCAAGCAACAACTGTCATTTATGCCATCCCCGAATAAATGAGATGCAGGGCATTCTCAAGAGCAATTACAGGTTCGGCACAAATTTGGTATAATAGCCTTCATTAGGGATAAATTTCTAGTTTCAACCAGCTTGTCGAATTATTCATTGGTAACTTCTGCTTTGGAGCCAAACCTTTGAAAAGAGTAGTTCACTTGTTGAGTGTAAGACAAAAGGTGGGATAAAGTACTAGAGATTATATTACTCACTTCAATAAAGAAAATTTAGAAGTCATTGATTACGAGGAAAAAATAGCTATTGCAGCCCTCATTAGTGGATTACTCCCCGAGAAGCTCTACTACACACTCTCCAAAGACCCTTAGAAGACGATGACAGAGTTGATGGCCAAGGCAGCCAAGATAATGAATGTCGAGGAAGCCATAGCAGCCAAACAAAACTCGAGAGTAAAATTTGAAGCTAAAATTGAGAAAAAGGAGAAGAAAAAGCATAAGGAGCGTAGGGAATCAAAGAAAAAAGGGAATACTAATAGACTCAAGAAATACAATAACTACACTCCATTAACAATGGGCATCCAGCATGTCTTGGAGGAAATAAAGCATAACAAGGAGGTACGTTGGCCTGAAAAGCTGAGAGTACCTGCTGGAAAGAGGGATAGGTCCAAATACTGCAAATTTCACAGAGATCATGGGCATACAACAGATCGCTGGATTGATCTTTAGAATGAAATTGAAGCACTTATTTGAAGAGGAAAGCAAGACAGATTTGTTAATCGACAAGACAATAGCGTAGCTTGGCCAAGGTCAAACTGTCCATGCAAGACTAGAGATGAGAAAAATAGAACTCATGAAGACGATCAAGAAGATGACCCCGACCTACCTAAGAGGCCCAGGTAATCGGAACGTGAGGTATTCATGCTTAGTTTTGAATCGTTTGATTGTCAAATGATTATAGGTGGAGATGATGGAGGAAGAGACCATACTGCTGAGAGGAAAGCTTACCTCAATGAGGCTCAAGCTTGCTCCTATATCTAGAGAATTAATCTGGCTAAGGAAGAGCGACCGAGGAAGGTTAACAAAGATAAGATGGTGATTGGATTTTCTAAAAATAACCTTTCAAGGGTACTATATCCCCATGTTACCCCTTAGTAATCAAAGTCAGAAGGCAGGATATAATTGTTTCCAGGGTATTGGCCAATAACGGTTGCTCGACGGACATCATGTTCTACCCTTGCTTTGACAGTATGGACTTGAAACTCAACCAATTGGAACCTTATCACAAGCGTTTAATAGGTTTTTTTAGAGAAAAATTATTTCCATTGAGAAAAATCAAGTTGGAAGTGTTGATCGACACCTGGCCAACAAGTCGAACAGAGAAGATAAGTTTCTTTGTAATGGACGAGAACGTTCATTTCGCTTACAATATGATTATAGGAAGGGTAGGGTTGAAGAAATTTGAAGTTGTGTCATTTACAGTCCATCAATGTTTGAAGTTCTTGACCAATTTTGGTGTAGGCGTGGTAAAAGGCGACCAGAAAGTATCTCAAGAATGCTATTACTCATCTGCCGAGAAAGAAGATCTGGGAGAAATAAAGAAAAAGACCATCACTTACCAAGTGGACATCACTAAGCCCAATAGTGAACCTGAGGTTGAAACCCTAGATCTGTGGAAAGAAACAGAATTGGTGAAAGGTCAGATAGTAAAAGCAATATAAAGTATTATTCTAGATGATGATAAGCCGAAACTAACTACTCAAATAGGAACAACACTGGATCCTGTTTTAAAACAGGAGTTAGTGATGTTCCTGAGATCGAGAAAGCACGTGTTTTCTTGTAGTCATGAAGATATGCCTATGATTGACCTTAATTTCCTCTGTCATGAGCTCAACGTCAATATGGATGCCAAGTCAGTAAAGAAAATGCATAGATTATCTAGCCCCGAAAAGAACCAGGCTATCCAAGAGGAGGTAGAGAAACCTCAAAAAACCTCATTTATGAGATGTGAAATATCCAGATTGGTTGGCCAACGTGGTTATGGTAAAAAAGAAAAACAACAAGTGGAGAATATGTGGGGATTTCACAGATTCGAACAAGGCATTCCTAAAGGATTATTTCCCATTATCAAGGATTGATCAAATTGGTGATGCTACATCAGGGCATGAGCTATTAAGTTTCATGGATACATATTCTGGTTATAACCAGATTAAGATGAAGCCTCAAGACAGGAAAATAACTTCTTTTATTACTCCCAAGGAACTTACTACTATAATGTTATGCCATTTGGTTTGAAAAATGCAAGTGCTACTTACCAAAGATTGGTGAATAAAGTCTTTGAGGAGAAAATATGCAAGAATATGGAAGTATACATAGATGACATGCTGACAAAGAGAAAAAAAGCATTTGACCACATTGTCGACCTCAACCAAATCTTTTATCAGTTGGAGAAGCATCAAATGAAGTTGAATCCGACCAAGTGCGTATTTGGTGTTTAGGAAGGAATGTTTCTCGGGTACATAATAAACCAAAGGGGAATTGAAGCAAACCTAGACAAGATAAAAGCATTGATTGAAATGCAGTTCCCTACTTGCAAGAAGAAGGTGCAAAGGCTAACTGGGCGAGTAGCAACCTTGAACAAATTTGTGTCCTGAGCTACTGACAAGTTTCTACCGTTCTTTAAAGTACTGAGGAAGCATTTTAAATGGAACGAAGAACGCGAGAAAGCTTTTTTGGAGTTGAAAAGGTATTTGGGATCACCCTCATTGCTCTCCCAACCAATTTTGGGAGAGAAGTTGTGCTTATACTTGGCCATCTCTAAGTCAGCTATGAGTTCTGCCTTGATACGGGAAGATAATGGAGTTCAAAAGCATGTCTACTATAGAAGAAAAGACTTTAGAGGGGCATAAATTAAATATACAAGCCTGGAGAAGTTATCTTTGGCATTGATTGAGGCATCCAGATGGATAAAACCTTATTTTCAAGCCCATACTACTATGGTGTACACTAACATGCCTCTTAGGCAAGCCTTGTATAAACCAGAGAAGTTTGGGATATTAATGTATTGGGAGGTAGAATTGGGGGAATATGATATAGAGTATGAGCCAAACCCACATTAAAAAGCCAAGCTATGGGAGATTTCATTGTTGAATTCACTTATTTAGAGGTACCTGAGCAACGAAGAACTCAGGCAGAGCAAATCCATATGGGGGACAACCCAACTGGTGTCGTTAACGACCAACACCCTGAGCAGACCCATTAGGGGAAATCTCAGAAGAAATTTCTATCGACCTACCAAAGATGTCCACCAGAGCACAGGATATGTCCAAAAGATATGAGGAAGCAGGGAGTAAAATATTCCATCATGGGCTATTATCATACCAAGCATTTGATGATGACATCCTCATATGGAACTTATATGTAGATGGATCATCATGTGCAACAGGAAGTGGAGCATGTATAATACTCAACACTCCTGATGGGATAGATATTAAATATGCTCTGCAATTCCAGTTCCAGACCTCATATAATCAAGCAGAGTATGAAATTCTCATTGTAGGCTTAGGTCTAGCTCAATCACTGAACGTCGAGCAAGTTGTTGCACACAATGATTCTCAATTGGTGGTGAATCAAATTCTGAGTTTGTATGGAGCCAAAGGAGATCTAATGACAAGATACTTAGCCAAGGTGGTGGAAGTCATAGACAAATTGCCAACTGTTCGCGTAACCAGAATTCCAAGATTAGAGAACGCACGAGCTGATGCATTTGTTCGGCTAGCATCATCCACCAGAATTGAGCTTTGAAGAAATATTCCCATTGAAAATTTGGCCAACAGGAGTATTGATGAAGACTTGATGATTAATCTCATCACAGTATATATGGGTCCATCTTGGATCGATCCCATCAAAGCTTATATTGAAGAAGGAATCTTGCCAGCATATCCAATCGAGGCCAAAAAACTTAAGTATAAATCAGAAAGATATGTTCTAGAAAAAGGAGTAATGTACAGGAGAGGATTACCATCTATTCTGCAGCGCTGTGTCCATATAATAGAGGTTAAAGACATAATAGAAGAAGTTCATGAAGGGTCGTATGGGGCTCATGTGGCAGGCAGATCATTGTTGCAATGAATTAATACCCAGGGATATTATTGGCCAACTATGAGAGCAGACTATACAGCTTTTGCTAGGAGATGTGACAAGTGCCCAAGGTACTCCAACATTCGTAAAACTCCACAGGTTTCTCTTACTCCAATCACCTCACCTTAGCCATTCACTATGTGGGGAATCGACTTAGTCGGGCCACTACCAACCACCCGAGGAAGATTCAAGTGCTTAGTCGTGGTTGTGGAATATTTCACAAAATGGGTTGAGGCAGAACCATTGATAGACATGACCTATGGGAAGGTCTACCAGTTTATCTGGAAAAACATTATTTGTAGATATGGTTTGCCTTACGCCTTCATCACAGACCATGGCACACAGTTTGATAATGAATAATTTCCCACCTACTATGCCCAATCAAACATTCAAAAGATGCACTCTGCTCCAGTTCATCCATAAAGCAACGGGAAAACTGAAGTGACGAACATGACTCTACTCAATGGGTTAAAAAAAATACTTGATGAGGCTAAAGGAAATTGGATTAATGAACTACACTTCATTTTATGGGCATACCGAGAAACTTCAAGGATTGCTACTGGAGAAACACAATACATATTGGCGTTTGGAACTGAAGCGATGATACCAGCTGAATTAGGTTTGCCAACCCTCATAGTGTTGTATTTTAATTCTCCTTTTTATGATTTGATGCGAAGATTAGACTTGGATATGCTGGAGGAAGTATGCGAGGATGCATACTTGAGAAATGCTGCTTACCAACAAAGAACAACACGATTTTATAATAAAAGGATAAAGTCGACCAACTTGAACGAATGGGATTATGTGCTCAAAAAAGTGATTCAGAATACCAATAAACTTGAAGCCTATTGGCATGGGCCATATCGTATCTCAGCAGTTGTCCGACCAGGTACGTACAAAATTGAGACTCTGGAAGGAGAAGAGTTCAAAAATCCTTAGCATGTCGAGCATCTTAGGAAATATTACCAGTAATGTAATGAGATAAATCTTTGTAATCATGTTACTTCAGTATCAATAAAATGATGATTTCCTCCATTTATTTTTTATTTCTTTGGGAGTATTGATGATATACATCATCACATACTTTGTTGGTACTCATGCAAAAGTTTCTCGAAATAACCACCACATAGTTGGTCGGATCTCAGAACAACAAGCACATAGTTGATTGGTGATCACTCAATTGTTGGTCGGCACAAGCAAAAGCTGATCGAGAACATATAAAAACCCAAGTTAAGATACGACTTTAAGTCCTTAATACCTGGTCAACACAATCAGGGATAAAGCTCTATATAAAAATCAACAACTTTGATCCAAATTGGGAAAAATGGCAGAAGAACGTTGTGAAGATTCCTAAATAGGAATGTAGAAACATATTCCACATACGCCTGGTCACTACTGGTAACTAATGCTAAACTTAAAATTTTAAGTGCATTAGTAGAACCTATGGAAATACCATGGGTAACTAGTACTAAACTTGGATTTAAATTTAAGTGTGCTAGTAGAACCTATGATCACATCAAAGGTAACTAATACCAAACTTAGAAATCTAAGTATATCAGTAGAACCTATGATAATCTCATTGGTAATTGGAACTAAACTTGGGCAAATGCCCAAGTGTATCAATAGAACTGATGAAACAAAGAAGTCATTCACATCCAGAAATTGACAAGATAAGTTAATCAAATATCTTTTCATTCATATGAATGATCATTACATGAAAATATTATTCATAGTTTAATTACAGGAGCAAACTACTCTACTGGATGCTTCCTTCATCCTTAGAGGAGCTCGGTGCTTGTTCCATATCTGCTAGAGGATCATCTAATGTGTATAGGGAGTTAATGAAGTTAAAATCTTGAAGCATTCTCCTATTTTTGCTGCTCGGAGTATATAACAGATGAGGAGGCCGAACTATTTCAAGCTCATCATGCAGACCATAATCCCTTAAGTATTTGGAGATCAAGCATTGAGGAATGGTTTTTACAGGGATCCAGTTGATATACAGTTTAAGAGGAGGATCTTGACACTCCAAAAACCCTGGATCAGCCCAATACCATAGTCTATTTCCCTACTCAACCTTCATAACTGTTAAGAAATTAGTCCAGACCCATATATAACCTTTGCGTTGAGCCTGACTTTAACGTCCATCGAAATGACCAAGAGCCTCATTGTACCCCTCCATCCAAACTTCTCTAGGTTGCTTATCAAACTGGAAAGTTAACCTCTCAACCTGGTGTTGCAGTTTCTTCAGCACTCCATCCTTGATTTCCAGTTGAGAAGACTGGTTGGCAAGTTGCTCCCCCTGGATTTGGATCTTTTAGGACATCTCTATAATGGCTAGATTTTCTGCCTTTATTTGTGCAGCCTGATTTTCAAGTGTCTTCTGAGTTCTGATTTCATCAGTTGTAGATCGACCAGGTCTTTATTTTGATCGGGAGGAGGTAAAAGGTTTGGATTTTTTCAAAGCCTCCAGTTCTTCCCTTGGATTAACATTTTTTAGTCTCTAAAAATGAGACTCCCTCATCAGCAGTAACAGTAGTTGAAGGAATCTTCAAAGAGTTAAGCTCCTCTCTCAAAATTTTATTTTCTTCCTCCAATAGCTTGGCAATGGCCTTAGCCTCATCCACTTCACACTTGAGCAAAAACTCTTTCTTCCTAAAATAAGAGGCATATTTTTTTATTTTTTCCTCAAAATCCAAAGATTCACTTTGAGCTTTGTACTTCTTCTCATAATCATCACGTAGGAGATCCTTGGCTTCTTTGTGATCTTCTTGAAGTTCTTTTATCATTTCAAAGTAAGCCACATTATTAGTTATAGCTCGATCAAGAAGACACTCCAGGTACAAATAAGCTTCCTTGGCTTGATCTGAAACGTCAGCCCCGAGAAACTTTGACAAATCTTCCTCAAACAAAGTCATGTGACCAGCCTTGAAAAGATCATTACATCTTTTAATTAGCTTGGAGTCAGTATATGAAAGTTGATCCATTTTGTCTATGAACAATAAAGAGTTTGAAGCAGTAACCAAAAGAAGACAAGCACAGAGATAAGAAATAGTCAATTTCATTGATAAAAGTTAGATTACAAATACATTGAAAGGAAATAAAAATGAAAAAGTCTGATTATCGAGCAAGTCTACACCTTCTCCCTATCAGTAGAAGTTTCAACTTCATTGGCAACATGAATGGGTGGAGTGATTTGCTCAGAAGTTTTGGGGAGAGAAGACTCAGTAATTGTATGCAGTTGGATCGGTTGTAGGTTCTAGAACAAGGGTGGAATCCCCTGAACCCACATAATCTTCCACTTCCTCATCCAAGTTTAGTGGGGAACTAATGTCATGTCTAAAGAAGAGCTTAGACTCTTGAGGAGTACCAACTTCAGAAAGTGCTACTAACCAATCGTCCTTGTAGTATTTCTTCTTCACGTATTCAATCTGGATAGAAGCAGTTGCGATAGCTTTCTCCCGTCCCTTATTAAAAGAGGTTTCCTTGGCCTTCACCCTCTTGGCCTTCTCAGCAACCAAGTCTTCTCCAACTCAGAGATTTTTCTCCGGGCTACATCAACCTCATTTTGAGCTTTCTTCTGAGCTTCCTCAACAACTTTTATTTTGTTCTTTAAGACTATTTTTTATTTCCAATGCTTGTTGGGAGTCAAGCAAGGACTTTTTCAGGCCCTCGAAGGCTTCTTATATGTCATTTAAAGAGGAACGAAGTGCATCATTCTTATCCAACATCTAGTTAAAATCAACCAGGAACTGCAAGAAGAGAGTCCAAATTAGTACAAGAAAACAGTAAAAAAGAACGAGTATGAAGAAGCAAGAATTCTTACCAAGGTAAGGCTTTGAGCAGCCCTTTCAGTAGCACCCCTATGATCTCGAAAAGTACCAGACTTTATTAATTGTCTATCTAACCCAGGACCTATGTCCACAGGAGAACTAGTGTCAATAAAAGATAAATCGACCAAGTTCTATTGGTCAGTAGTAGCAGCAATTCCTTTAGTAAGTCTGGAAGAAAGACCTTTTCTTATATGTTTAAGAAGGGACTCTTTACCCTTATTAGCTGGGGCTTTCTTCCCAGCATCTTCTCTATTAGTGGCCCTACCAGTAGAAGATTTAGTGGAGCCAGGGGCAGCAATATCTCACATGGTATTAGGGAATTTCCTCTTTCCGATAACAATAACAAGAGGAATGTCAGAGTCCAAGAATGAAGAGGGACCAGCAGCAAGTTCACCATTGTCTGATGAAGTGGACAATGGGTCCTGGTCCAAGTTAAGCATAATGGTATGAGTAACAACATAAGGATGGGAAACAAAGGAGGTGACAAAACCCTTGTATTTCAGCAAGTATGATGCCGACCTAGTATGTTTCTTGTCAATTTTCTGATGAAGCCCCCAGAGAAACTTGAGCTCGTAAAACTTATTGTCACTTTCTTTGAGACACTTCATCTTCCTATCAACTACATGTAAACAAACAACTAGTGATTAATTAACATTTCAACAGAGAATTTATTAATAAAGTCACATAAGAAATTAAAATAACCTATCTTATGGCCTTCCTGAGGGCATTTTGGCCCATTGTACACTTCACCCTATGTTAAAGGTACACATTGACAATCTTTTGCAATCACTCCATAATCAATGTAATCCCTATTGGAATCAGGAAGGTTAACAACTAAAGCTCTATTTATAGCCCTAGTTTTTAAATAGTAAGTACTATCACTAGTAACCCATTTATAATAAAACATGATTTTGAGAATCCCTATGTGGGTACCATGAAGTTGATTGAGCATATGAACACTATTGATAACCATCAAAGTATTGGGGGATACTCTAGTACGTACAATATCGAAATATTGACAAAATTCTAAACAAAAATGATTTGGAAAAAAAGTAAAATCGCATTCAGCAATGAATAAGGAGGGGATCCAATGACCCTTGGGAAAAGAAAAAATATCTATAGGGTGATTGGGAAACTCTAAATCTATCTAATTTGTAATGTTCCATTCTTTTATAAACTCATCTAGAGAAACAACAGCGTAAACCATGATTCAATGCGAAGAAAATAAGAAAGAGAAAGAATTCTTACAAAGACTTAAGGATTCAGCAAGAACTAGAAGACAAGAAGAACGATCGCACGAAAGCTCAAGAAATTGTAGCAAAGACTTAGAAGGTTTGAGGTGAGAGATGATCGGGATTTATCGCCTTTTATAGATTGCCTCGAAAATTGAAGAACATAATGATTAAAGAAAAATGACAATTGAAATTTTTGCGGCCAAGTAAAAAAAGACGTATTTGCCCCAAAATGATTCATTATAAGTTTGGATATTTACAAAAATTCCATCAGTGGTACAAGCCATCAACAAAGCTAATAATTTTATAAGTGTGCAAAGTCAACAACCGACCAAGCATCAGAAATGTAGCCTGAGCTACAAGCATCAAGCATGTAACATTGGGGGTTTCTCTTGATACCAAAAATTACCCACTTACGTGGATCAATCAGAAATAGACATATGTCATCCATTGTGGCAATAATCATAGTCAGCAAGGAATAACCCCCGACCAAAGCCTGTAATACCAACCATCATACTGGGATGCCGACCAATGCTAGGAAGCCCGACCAACAGTAGGGAAGCCGATCAACGCTATCAGAAAAATGCCAACGGCCAAAAATATTATGAACCTTCTATACTGATGTAAATGCCTAATTTATAAAGGCATTTCATCCTTTAATATTCTATCTGTTGGTCTTCCTACTGGGTTATAAATACATTGTAATCCCTTCATCAAGGGCAAGTGATTTAAAGGCAAACACAAGGCAATAACAAGTATAGTGGACGTAGGCTTTTCTCTATAAGTCGAACCACTTTAAAAACCTTTTTGTTTTTTTCTTTTACTTACAAATATTATTTGTGATTAATTAATTAGCCTTGTCTAGTTTTTTACATCAACAATAACCATATGAAACATGCAAGCATACCTCACTTCTTTTCAAACGGGACATCGTATACTATACTTCTTACTAAATAAACCCACATGTCAGTATGAATTATGTATAAAAAGTTTCAATCGAAGTTGTTCCCAAGACATAACACTGTTGTAGTCCTCACGAAAAACACTCTAAATAAAATCAAAATTTATTCTATAACTCCGTGTCAATTTTTTAAATTTAACATATTTTATTATGCCTTTTCAACACCCACCATTTCAAGTGACTAACCCAAAATGAGGAAAACAAAAGAGTTATGTCATTAAGAATGAGAGAGCTAGAAAAGAACTCTCAATGACTTTTGAGTTTTACCATTAGTTGTTCAAGAATTATGTATTTTCGATTTGGGAGGCAAAGACTTGTATTTTGAGAGACTTTAATACATTAATTCTGAGACACATGGAAAAATTACATTTAGAGACACCATTTATGGGGAATTTGTAAATTTAGGACCTATTGTAATATGTATTTTGAAAATAGGACAACCAATATTTTATTTTTAATTTTGGTCCCTATTTTTTTAATAAAGCCACCGGCGCGGAGCCACATCCATAAAACGTCAACCAATCACATCATGCCACATCAATCGATAATTTGAAAATATGGACTAAAAATCGAAACCAAATGTTTGTTGTCCTATATCCATAATTGATATTATTTTAGGCCCTGAAAATATATAAACTATTTTATATTATTAGATTAGATTAACTAAGTCTCTAAGTGTTTCTTTTTAAGACAGTAATCCCTTTTTTCTTTACAATTTAAACTAATTTCTAACTCTAAACTATTAAAGCCTTTTTTTTTTGTTTTGGAATTATAATATTTTCCTAACCATATTCTCCATATCTAAAAATGTAATCTCTTTTTTTCCCTGAACTAAAATTTAGAAATAGAAAGTAATTTTAAATTTGGAGAGGTTACAACTTTTTAGAGATGAATTTTGTAGACATATAAAGTATTTACAGTTTTAGAGAGAGAAAGAGGTTTAGATAGAGTAATAGTTTTTAAGAGATAAATGTGTTAAAATTTTGGAGACATGAATTTTCTTAAAAATAAAATTGTAAGGTTTTAGAGACAAAAATGATGATAAAAAAGTAAATAGAGTGAGAGAAAAGGATCTTATAAAAGATTTTTATGAGAGATTAAGAGTATGACTTTTTTTACTAACAAAAATGGGTTGAATGGGTTGACTCGGTTTTGACCCAATCCAAAATTGACCCGACGTATCCTAACACGAGTATTTGAGTGGGCAGGTGTGGACGAGACCTAGTTAAGATTTTATCCGTTAGTGACACACCCATAATAGCCCAATTCGCTCATTGGCGCCTCAACCTTACACCTCTTGCTTACATAAAAGCAACTCATTATAGATTATGTAGAAAACTCACCTCATTTGTTAATAGCAACGACAATTGGGGAGTGCCTTGAATGCGAAAAACTATTTTTCTAGGCCTAATTGTTTTTAGTTGTAGGCTCAAAATCGTTATCATCTATATTATACCTCTAATACGATAGTATTAAAGGTATTAATAGCATTTATGAAAAATTTGCATGGTCAAACTCTATAACTCTTCAACCTTCTCTCAAGCTCTTCCCGCATTAAAGCCAAAGACTTACCAAATACGCAATAATATATCTCTCCCTTTCATTCATGCATCTTGGGATGCGACCATGTATCTTCACTCTCTTTATCTCTATGGCTCTATTTTGTACTCTTTACACGATGATAAATTCTAATAACTTATATTTTGAGATTGGGTTTATTATGCGCCCGTTTTTCATCTATTTTTTCTCTCTCTGTGTCTTACATACTATTTCTCTATACTTTAAACACCAGCGCCAACTATAGGTCCGGTTCAAGCTATCATCTAGACTCCTCAACAACCACCCCATCGATAATCTCAAGCCGAACCTCACTTTTCAGCCTCGGAATTTCCTTAACAGAAAATCCATACATTTATGATTTCTCTAAAATTAGTTCCACCACAAATAATTTCCTAGACAAAAGATTCTCATCATCACCATCCTCATCCTCATCCTCATCCTCATCATGGCATTGTACTCTCCGAGGCAAAGAAGTCGTTGTTTTTCAACAAAAATTTCGTCTGTCAATAGAAAACTTCAATTTAAAAGAAAAACTATCCGTTGTTTGTAAAAGCCATCACACGAGTATAGTAAAATTACTCGAGGCATCAATATCAGGTGAACACATATACTTGGTATATGAGTTTATTCAAGGTAGAAACTGAATCGTCTTTTAATGCTAAAATTTGTCACTTTAGGACAGTTGAGCTTTGTGGGGCGATAGAAATAGAAGATCCTCGGGAGGGTTCTTCAAAGTTAAAAAGATCAAACAGTCGCCTGATGCAATTTGAAGGTGTGATGGGTTATATAACTCTGGAGTTTTAGGTGAGTGGTGTGTCTACACAACATTCAGATGTGTAATGTTTTGGGGTGATGATGTTGGAGCTTTTGTCGGGCGATGATCCTTTGAAATTTAAGTTTGATAAGAAAAGTGCGGAGTATAAGAAATTATCGGTGATAGAGGCGATGAGGACTGCGTTATTAAATCTATGGTTTTTAGAATATGAGATTGAAACTTAAATTTGTTGGAATCTAGATTTCAAATATGGTTTAAGAGGTTATACTTTAGATAAATTAGTTTTTTATTTTATTTTTGTAAATGTATTTTTTATGATGCCATAATTTTAGCTTTCTTACTTTAAAGAGATGACTGATTAATTTTTTTTGTTCAAGTTTATTAAACTTTTTTTATTTTTCTCTTAAGAAGATATACAATAGAAATTTATACTTAGATTTTTTTTTCATTTCTTACAAATTATCTTAAGAAGAGTTTCTTAGTTGTGTTATTATGAGTTTTATTGAGGGGCGATGATTGGGGGGTATATCATCAAAATGTTTATTTTATTCTTCATTACAGTGACTTTTTTTCAATATAGGTAAATGAGTTTATTTGGTACGATTTTTTTTCAAAATACTTGCATAAGAAAGAATACAAATGATTAATGGAACGAAAAAGTTTTGATTAAGTTTGAGAAGGACTTTAATAGTTGTTACAATTTTCATTGGGTAAAATTTCTTCATTTTTGTTGTTATAGGGAGAAACTGATATTCGTGATCAATGCTATATTTTTTCCCCCCAGTTTATGATATTCACTCTACTTTTTATATAGAGTAAATAATTTACTTTAAAAAAACCCTAATCTTTTACAATATGTTATAAGGAGTAAAAATAAGTTTTTATGCAAGACTTTCATTAGTACCACAAGATGAACCATGGTCATGAATGTAATGCTTAATATTCCAAATCGCCCCATACATATTCCAAATTGCCCCCAACAAGATTTAGAGGCAATGGCACAATTGATTTGACTAATTATATACATTTAGGAAGAGGAGGAATGGAGTCACTCGACAAAAGGAAAGGGAGAGGTACCTAATGAAGGGGGAAATGGAAAATTCGATATAAAAGCGCCATGGGCACACTATTGAGAAATGTTGGACATGTCATGAGTCCAATGTCTCTTTAATGGATCTCATAGAGTTGTAGGGTGAGCTTTTCTATTTTGTTGTTCTTTTCGAGTCACATCACTGAAGATAAAATAACTTCTGTAGCTTTTTGTTATACATTTACTACGTGACTTTTTATGTGGGTTTAATAAAATCTATTACTTACTTTAAGAAAATAATACTAAACATTGACGCCCGCACATCGTGTGGGGACATACAAGTACCTCTATAATGGTAATATTATAGGAGTTAATGAGTTTTTAATGTTATTCTTTTCTCTCTCATTTTAGATATAGTGTTTTTTGAAATAAAAAAAATGGATAAATCAAAAAGTCGTCTCTAACATTGTGTTATTTGAAATAAAAAAATAGATAAACCAAAAACCTTTTTGTTGAAATCAAAAAAATAAAACCAAAAGCCCTCTTGAATATTGTGTTCTTTGAAACAAAAAAAAAATAGATAAACCAAAAATCTTTTAGAAACTAAAAATTTCTCTCTCTCTCTCTCTCTCTCTCCAAATAGAGTATATTTTTACTAATATAAACTTTTCACATAGAAACTTGCACTAACCATGGTAAGTATTGGAAAAGATGACATTGTTGAAATTCCAGATATTTCAGGAAATACCTCGATAACTAAGTGTCAGATGAGAACGTTCAAATAATACATGAAATTGAGTGGGCATAAAATTTACAAATAATAAAAAATGGGGCATTTATAAAGATAATCTGATAGAGTTCTTGGGAAGGGTGGTAAAAATTTACAAAGATAAATAGTAGGATAAATTTTTACATATATGAAATATTTGTCTAAAAATTGAAATATTGTTCTTACATATAGTTTTTTTCCCCCCATTTTTTAGTTGAAAGTAGACATATTTCAAAACTAGATTCACTATAGGATGAATTTTTTCTTATATATTAAAGTATATATTTTTTTAGAGAAAAAAAATAAATTTTATGTTTTGTTAACAATTTATTTTGGATATATTTGTTATTTTTCTAACTTTATCTTTGAATGTTATCTTTACAGAAGATATTATATTTGTAATGAATTTTCTACATTTGGTACAATAATGTTTGATTACTTAACTTTAAAACATTGAACATATACGTATCATATTATTTTAGTTGTATAAAAGTTGCTGAAAATATGACATTTTTTAATTTTATTTTAAGTATGCAACAGATGAAAAAATAGAGTATCAGTATAATGGCTTTAAGATAAGATATTGAATTTATGATATACGATAATTTTTTAAATTATATTTTTTTTTTTTATTGTACATCGCCCGTGCATCGCATAGGTTGTAAGCTAGTTATACCTTTAATACGATAATATTAGAGGTGTTAATGTTGAACCCTTGCAATTAATTCTATCATTCTATCTACTCTAATTATAGTTCAAACAATCTTAGAGTCCATTCATTTTCAAAAAAAGTAATATATATGACCTTGATCTCTACAAATCTAAATTGGGTACTCGGGTTCCCATATAATCTAAACCGTCAAGCCCCTAAAAACTCACATATATAAAAACACCCATCATGTTTATGGTTGTAAACTTAAAAAAAATCAAGAATTGAACTCGGGATGATACCAAGTTATTGAAAAAATGGAAATTTGAATATTCAAGATACTAACCCTAAGGTTAGGATAGTAGATCATCCAACCATTCTTAGTACGTGACTTTCTGAATTAAGATCACGGTTTGGAACGATGGTCGTATGACTCAAACTTTACAATAATTTTATGGGTCCTTCAATATTGCAGCTTTGCATAGGAACTTATTGTGGAAAGTCCAGTTATTTAACATGAACTCAAATCTTCGAAGTCATCTAAAAAAATTTCTAGGAGACGAGGAATCAATTTCGTTGTTATTAATTCGAGTTATAAAATAGGCGTTCTACAGGTATGATGTTTGTTCTCTTTATTTTTCGGTTTTTATTTTGATATTTTTTTGTTCTATTCTGTTTACGGTGTTATGTTTATTCTAATTAGTCTACTTTTGAGTTGATATATGAGTTTTGTATGAATTATTTTTGTCATATTGTGTTCTCATTATGCTTATTTTTCCAGGTATTATCTTCGTTCTCCCTCTATATCCACCCCCACCCTATTATACACATTGATGGTAGTTTGGGTTTTGATTTTTTTTAATATCATTTTTTAGTTTTATTTGTCAACTATTTATGAATTTTTTTCATAATGTATATGTTGGGAGCTTGATAGATTTGAACAAGATATGTTTACTATTATTTTGTTTAACTGTATTAAAATTGGAAATATGGTGATTTTTCATCACCCGTCTTCGCTTAGATTTTTTTATTAATATATTATGTATTAACACATATTTGTTCCTAACCTCTATTATTGGCATAAATCTTAGCATTGGAGTAAAAAAGCCTTTTCAGTTCTTTTTCATCAAATAGTACTCTTAGACATTTGGAGTTGTGCAATTTATTAATGTGTATTCGAGGTAAATGTCTGGTTTTTTCTTTATTATTCATCTTCGACATCATTAAATTAATATGTCATCTGTGTATATATTTTTTTCTTGTTACTTTTATTGGTTTGGATTATATTTTTATTGAAATTACCTTGCTATATTTGTCATTTTGTTACTCACTAAAAACTATATGGAAATAATATAGCATTCGCACCTATTTCCCTCTCTAACTGAATATAAGAATGTCTTCTATTTTTTTCGTTTAGTAAAGTACTAAATCAAATATGGTATCAACATGAATATGTAAAGGTGATTTTGGTCTCATTCTAAGCTTTTAATTTTTTTTTCTTTTTTATGGTCAATTTTGTGTTATACAATAGTTGACAAATTTTGTGGTAGTTACCTAAGTTTATCCAAAGATAACAACATTTTTAAAGTTAACTATTTATTTTTAATTATTTATATATTTTTACAAAATTTTATAATACGTCTGCGTATCGTGCGGGTTGCATGCTAGTTTTAAAATAAAATTGCCACATGTTTAAATAATGAAGAAATTATTAGTTATAACTTAAAGAAGGTTTGACTACTATTTTGACTTTTTAGTTTTTTAACTAATATATATATATATATATATATATATATATATATCACTATTCTAAAAAATCCGTCTAGGCTTGAGGCTTGGGAGAAACGACTCGCCTTAAGATTTTTACGCCTTATTCTTAGTAGAACCCTTAAGGCGCACTTTTTTTTTCTTCTAAAAACAACAATGCTTAAGTGAAATGATATCGCGTTTTAAAGATTTTTTTTACAAACAGGACCATTATCTCATCCAAAATAATCAAATAGTATTTTAATTTGCAAATATTCAGACATATTTTTATGATATGTACAATTTTAGTATTTTAATAGCCTTGGTATGGTTAAAAAATATTAAAATATATTAAGAAGGCCTAAACGCCTTTTCACGCCTAAGGTCCGCCTAGGCTTCTAAGGCTTAAGGCTTGGCCTCCACGCCTCGATCACACCCCGCATTTTTTAGAAGCTTTATATATATATATATATATATATATATATATATATATATATATATATATATAGGTTTTTGTGTGTGTGTGTGTGTATACTAGTTGACACCATCGTTGGATCGATACACTTAGAATTAATGATTTCATTAATGTAAGAGTTAATTCATATCAAGAATGTGTGTAATAAAATGGAGTTATCATTCAATTGATATAATTTGTTTACGTATTCAATTAAATTGGTGTCGTCATAAAACGGAACTCCAAAAATAAGTGGAAGAATAGTAATGAAAGTATATAGTACTGTCATATAAGACTACTAAATATTCATTGAATATTACTAAGGCCAAATTTTTTTCCATTGATTTTTCAATTAAATTGGTATCTTCAATATGAGAGTGAAAAAGATGTTATATATAAATTTTGAGAGTGTTACAAGTTGAAGAGTAATATATTTGCACAACGAGTCTTAGTTATTTCATGTTTGACGCTAATGATTTGATAATCATAAATATTTCTTGGCTAAAGTGAATTGTGTTTATTTATCCATTTTGAATTCATTTTATCTATCACTATGAGGCTAAATCTTTATCTGATAAAGTTAATGCAGTCATATAAAGCTCTTTGTAAATTTTTGAGTGATTGGGTCATTTTTTATTTGTTTCTAGTTCATGCCCCTTAATTTTATCCCACATGTTTCGACATATCGATACTATGCTAGTATGTAACGATTATGTGTTTTATGTCTTTTTGTAGTCGTTCATAGCTATATATGTGCGTCTAAATACCAATGATATATTTTTCATATTTATATATGGGACATTGTTTTGTTTTTTAGTTTTTGCATTAGCAATTAATTCATTTTTGCCATTTGCTTTATCTTTGAATCAAATTGGCATGTTATATGATCATATTGGTATATCTTGTTTCTTCTTTACAATGGTATCTCATACTTTATTGTGTATTCAATTTGATATCATTTATTTCATTAATATTATTATTAATTGATCATTGTTTGGATTAGTTGTGCTTGTGTTGCCATAAAATATTTGTTGCACTCTACACCATTGCATGCTATTATTCTTTCTTTCTTAATTTTAATTTGAATCATATGCTCTCATTTTTTACGGTTGATATGTTGTATGGGGGAGAAATAGTTTATTATGCATTCTCTCTTTGTCCATTTCTGAACAAAAAGGGGGAGAAATAGTATCTTTCACTTTAGTGTTAGGATGAGATCTTTATCTTTAGGGGAAGACGTCTTACCTAATAGGAGATTGTTAGACATAGGGGGAGTTTATTCATATGCAGATATTGTTCATATATTCTCTTTGCATTTGATCTTGTGTTTAAGTGTGCAAGTACACAACACGCGACAAAGTTCAATCGAGGAAAGCTACTCAAGTCTTATTAATTGATCGAGTTGCACTTTTTTTCTTTGGGGGTTAGATATTAAGTCTTAGAAGAGTTTGACGACCCAAAGGAATTTTTATTTTTTTATTTTGTCCCGAAATAGACAAAGAGAGAGATTTGTGCGGAAAAATTTCCGATGGAGTCAATTTGTTTGTATTGGCTTAATTCGAAGCAAAATATTTTCTATCATAGGTTAGGGTTGGAGTTTTCCTCGAAGCTCGTGATGTGGTTTCTTGAAGATGTAGCGACCAAGCTAGGAGATTTACATCATCATTCCGTGTTTCGTGCTCATTTCCGTCTTTATGTTTTGAGCATGTCCCATGTATGAATGCATATTTATATTGATCCTGGGTTATTTAATAATTGGGTGATAGGTTTTTATAAATTTGTTTTTGAATGTTCTAAAATGATTTTATCCTTTTTTTAATATTTTTTTTGAAGGAAAAATATATTTTTTTTAGTTAGAATGAACTTAGTAAGTCATTTGAATGAGTATAAGTATCTCGTAAGATCCTTATTCAAATAAAACTTTAAACGTGACATTTTCACCCTTCGTTGGAATCTCGTTGGAAATGTTATTTAAATGGTATTCGGACGAGATGATATACTTCGTTCGAACAAGTACGTGAATTTTTTTAAAAATTTGAGATTTTCAAATGCTTTTTCATCCTTATCTCATTTTTAACAAACCTCCTATAAATAGGAATGGCGCATAATTTTTCCAAGAGACTTTTTAATATTTTAGAATTCTCAAGCTCTCTCAAAAAGCTCTCCAAAACCCTAGTTTCACCCAAGTTGTTTAGAATCCAAGATTAAATCCATATATTCTTTGAAGATCTTGTTTTGGACACTAAGATTTATTCTCCACAATCTTTGTGAGAATCGTTTAATATAGTGAACTACGAACTCGATGTTTACACACGGTAGACTATGTGGTGTGGTGTGGTGTGGTGTTGCGTTGAAGAAGTAGTGAATTCTTTTTTCCAATCCATTGATAGTTATTGAGCCTGGATCGGGGATACTGAAGCGTGTGTGGGCTCACAGGTTGTGTCACTTGCGTGGGTGGATTCCTATGTTATTATTATGAAGGAGAGGCTGAAGATCGAAGACCCACCAAGGCTCACGAAGCGTCGAGTCATTGTGTAATTCATCTGTAAACTTTTGTAAAACCTTATTATAGTGAGTTTGCACGGCTGGCCCGTCCAAGATTTTTTTTTGCTATTCATTTTCCTTGTACATCACCGTGTTGTGGTTTGCTACTTATTTTATTCTTACTTACACTCACATTGATGCATATTTAGGTCAATACTAAAATTGGCAAACTTAGGTTTTAATTCGGTAAAAAGTTTGTTTAATTTTGAAAATTAAAAATTGGTGGTGTTTTCTAAACAAATCCTAGGGCGCACGCTTTCTCACTTTATCATAGTGAATTTGCGTTCCTGGGTCAACCGAGATTTTTTCATTTGAATTTTTCTCTTACATCTGGCATTGTGGTCTGATGTATGTTTAGGTTAAGATAAAATTGGTTAATCGATTTAATCTCAACATAATTAAAATTTGTGATAAGTTTGATTTGGGTAACTAGTTTAATTGAACTATAAAATTTTAAAAATAGTTAGTTTGTGTATTTTCCACCCTTTGCCATATTAAAACCCTTCAGGCGTATAGCACTAACAGCAAACTCTCAAAATATAGCTTAATTAGATTTCAAATCAAAGTTTTTTATAATATATATATATATATATATATATATATATATATATATATATATATATATATATAATGCTCTTGTGAGGACTAGTCCGCATTTTAAGATTGCGGACTGGACATGTGTCACCTAATGGTGCGCCTAAAAATTATCGCCTAAATTATAGGCACACTCTCTCTCTTTTCTGGGCTCATCGCCAGGTGACACATGTCCGGTCCGCACTCTTAAAATGCGGATTAGTCCGCACAAGAGCAGGACTATATATATATATATATATATATATATATATATATATATATATATATATATATATATATATATATATATATATATATATATATATATATATATAAAGTGGCATGTGTGTGTTAATTCGTGCACGTGGTTATAATGAGGAGAGAGAAATTTGAGATAAAAGAGAAGAAAAGATAGTAAAAAGGAAAAAGAATAAAAGAAAGAAAAAGGAGAGAAGATATCACAAGTCAAAAAGTAAGAAGAAAAAGAATAAAAGAAAGAGAAAGAGATTGTGGGAGTTGGGAATCATGAGATGCAGAGAAAAAAGGGAAGGAATGTATTCCAAAAAGAAAGAGGAAAGAAAGAGAAAAAAGAAGCATGAAAAGAATGTAAAAAAATGAATTACAAAAAAGTGAAAAAACTGAAAAAATAAAAAATAAGAAATAAAAATGTGTAATAATAATAATAATAATAATAAAGATGATGATGATGATGATGATAATAATAATAATAAAGTAAGAAAAAATTATTATTTGACTAACAAAAAAATATGTGCAAAATGAATGTTTATACAAGTATATCCAAAATACTAAACAACAAATGTTACGAATGCTTTTAAAAAGTTATAAAATTATTTTTTTCATATATATTTCAGTGTTAAAAAATATCTTTATAGAATAAATAATATAATCAGGAATAAAAATAATATTTATAACTTAAATAACTATACAAATTATATAATAATTTTATACAAATAGATTTAACACGATAATATACATAAAGTATCGTGGAGCATAAAATGATATGGATAACAATATTTAACTTAAATAATGACATAATTATATAAAATATTATTAAATAAGATTTATTATCATCAAAATAAATTATAACAAAAGTTAAGGCCGAAAATTCTCTCCTTTTTTAATGGTGACAAATAATGATTTACCGAAATGCCTAAACATAATATTTTAGCATGTAAGAACATTATAAGACCATAAAATAGGTGTGAATCATCCAAAATTTCTCCCCCTTTTAACCTTATAAAAAAAAATTCATAAAATTCAATGTGGAGGGTAAATAAACATTAATGCCTCTACCAAAGACAATAAGTGTAATTAAGAAATTTATGAATCACATAAATGTCTAATTTCTAATTCTCATCTAATATAGCAAAAGTGATCCTCTTAAAGGGGTTTTGTAAAAATATTCACTAATTGGTGCTCGGTGCTTACAAACTCAAGTTTAACGTCACCTTTTTGTACATGATCTCTAGAAAAATGATATCTTATTTCAATAGGCTTGGTTCTAGAATTTTAAATAGAATTTTTAGTCAAGCATATAGCACTAGTATTATCACACATAATAGAAATATGATCAAATTTAATTAAATCCCCTAATTGTTATTTCATATAAAGCGTTTGAGCACGATAATTACCGATCACTATATATCCGTCTTCGGCTGTAGACAAAGCTACCTAATTTTACTTTCTGCTAAACCATGAGACTAATAAATGTCCAAGAAAATGACAAGTACTATTAATACTTTTTCTATTAATTTTGCATCCGAAAAAACTCGGCATCCAAATAACTAACTAATCCAAATGAATGCAAAGTCAATTATTTTGATAGATATCGAAAAAATTCTTTATTACACACAGAAATGACATTCTTTAGGATTAGCTTGAAAATGTGCATGTTTTCAAGTTAATATCGAAAAATATTAGGAGATTAAAGATTTTCAAACACCACCACCTCCCCCTCCCCTCCCCCCCCCCCCCCCCCCCCCCCCCCCCGGGTGGGGGGGTTGTTTAACAAAAACTCCTTCAAAACTATAACCATTAAGAAAATCATTTTTAACATCCATTTGAAATAAATAAGTAATTTTACAACATGCAAACATAAGCAACACATAAATAGCAACCGGAGCATATTTTCCTTCATAATCAATTCCTTCTAAGTAATTGTATCCTTGTGCCACTAATCCATCTTTATTTCTGATAATAATTTTGAATTCATCCTTCTTATTTCAAAAAATTTATTTAGTTCCAATAATTATATGATCATCCGACTTAAGTACTGAAGTCCAAACTTTATTTTCTTTCAAATTGAGCTAATTCTTCTTGCATACACATTAACCAAGATTCATCATTTTCAGCTTCATGAATATTTTTAGGTTCAATTTGAGAAACAAACACCAAATTATTACAGAGACTTTTAAGAGATGGTCTTACTGATATACCACTAGTAGGTTTACCTAAAAGTTGATCAATAGGGTGATAATGCACAAATTACCACTTTTTAGGCAAAACATGATTATCATTTTCATCTTTGATAATTTCATCTTTATTATGAACTTGCATGCTACTAGAATGTTCATTATTATCATTATCATTATTATCATTTTTATTAAATTCAATTTTATATACAGTTTGTTCTAAACTTTATACATCACCATCATCATCATTTTTACATGCAAATGGGTTAGATTCATGAAAAGTAACACGAATAGATTCTTGAACAACTAGAGTTATTTTATTAAAAATTCTATAAACCTTACTATTCAAAGCATAACCAAGAAAATTTTCTCAATCGAATTTAGCATCAAATTTATCCAATTTATCTCTATCATTTAATATAAAGCATTTACAACCATAAACTTTAAAGTAATAATAATGGCCTTTTCAACGTTCACAAGGGGTTTTATATAAGACTTTTCGAATAATAACAGGATTAATAACATGAAGTATTAATGGCTTCGGTCCAAAAATATTTTGACAACTTATTTTCATCAAGCATTGTCCTTATCATTTATTGAATGAATCTATTTTTTCTTTCAACCACACCATTTTATTGGAGAGTTATAGGTGTCGAAAAATTATGTTCAAACTATTTTCATCATAAAAACTTTCAACATCTTTATCATCAAATTATGTACCTTTATCAAAACTAACAAATGTAATAGTATAATTTTTTTCATTTTGATCTTATCTACAAAATTTAGCAAAAATATGATGAGTTTCCATTTTATGTGTAATAAAGAATACCCAAGTAAATTTAGAAAATAATCAACAATCAGAAAGGCATAAAATTTACCAATCAAACTAGAAACGATATTAAGGCCAAATAAGTCCATATGCAATAACTTGAAATGTATATATATAGTAATATATTTTTTTTCCTTTTAAATGATATTTTAGTTTGTTTACCAAGATGACATGCATAAAAAACTGTATCCTTTACAAATTTTGTCTTAGGCAAGCCTCTTACTAATTCATTTTTAGAAAAAGTATGAATTAATTTCATATTAGCATGTCATAATCTTCGATGCCATAATAAACTGGATTCATTTAAAGCGGCTAAACATGTAACATTTTGTTGAGTTAAATCATCAAAAATCACGAGTATACACGTTATCATGTCTAGATGCAATAAATAACACGTTATTATCTTTAGTATTCTTAACTAGGAAATGATTTGATTTAAACATAACTTCATAACCTTTATCACATAATTGACTAATGCTAACTAAATTATGTTTTAAGCCATCAACTAATAAAAAATTATCAGTGCAAGAAGAGTGTTCCTTACAAATCTTACCCACTCCAATGATATTTTAAGAGAGAGCGCAATGATCTAATGGCATGAACTTATTAAATTCATATGACAACCCACACCAATTTTTAATTCTTTATATGCTAGAACATGCAACTAGGTGATTATTGCATAAAACAGTGAAAAATGCATTCAAGCCACAGAAGATTATTATCTGAAAAAATCGCTTTCGGGAAACCTTTTATTCACTTTATAAAATTTACAAATCGCAACTTACAAATTTCATAAATGAATCTACACCATTTTAAACGAATCTCTCGTAGGTGGCCATCGTCTTCAGTAACTTTGATCCTCGTAAAAATCGCACAACTTCAGTCTTCTTTCAGTAATGATTCTTGTAAGAATCACAAGATCAGTAATGGAGACGCCTTCTCCACAAGATGTAATTCCGGGATGAAATTACATGAGGGTTTTAAAGTGGATTCATAAATATATATATGGGAGGTGATGTGTGTGAATCAAAAGATGTTTTCCCTCTTAAAATACGAGACTTTTTGCAACAGGCCTGCAGATATTGAAATTGTAAAAGTCTTAAAAAAAACCTACACGAAGCAGGTATTTTTAGAAAAACACAAAAATTGAGGCACCACGAGTCGTTCGAACGAGTTTGATGCTCATTCAAACGAGATCAACTCTTCGTTAGAACAAAATAAGTTTCGTTCAAATGACAAGCCTTTCTCGTTTGAACGTTCTTCAAACGGCCTTCTAATGACTTGAAACGGTACGCCCTCGATTGATTCTCGTTTGATGTAGACTTCTAATGAGACTTCAAACGAGGAATAAGATTTTCATCTCGTTTGAATGACTGTGGCAAAAAACTAAAATATTTTTAAGTCCAAAACTGCCTTGTTTTTAAATCAAATCAAATAAAAATAAATCCCAATATAATTAGAAATAAAGTTAGAACTCCAAACATAAATTATATCATCATTAGGTGGAGTAGTGGAGCATGCTGAAGATGAACGTGATGCACGATAAAGATGTAGTGGTGCATGTTGTAGATACACGTTGGAGTTGTTGGATATTCGAATCTTTGATACTTCACGATGATCGTGATGCAGAGTAACGTGATATGCCATAAAGTATGTAACCTGGATACTAGGGGAAATGACTGAAATGTTGCCCTTACATCTTTTCTTTAGACTTGTCTACGACTATGAAATTTCCACCATCTTTAGAAATAAGACTTGAGAACTTTCTTTTGTCTCCGATCATATGTCTTGAACATCCACTATCAATGAACCACTTTGACTTGTGTGAGGAATCTCTCATGCATACCTACACCACACATTTGAATAACTTCTTTTTAGTACCCAAAAGGTTTTAGGTCCATGGGGGTTAGCGAGAATAATAGTTCCTCACTACAAGAAAAAAAACATTTTTATGTCGTTTCTTTTTATGTCGTTTCTTAAGTGTCATAAAATGCATTTTATGACGTTTTATTTTTCAATAAAAAACGTCATAAGTTTGGATGTCATAATTGATACCCATAAAAAGTGTCATATTAGGCAAATGTTATATGACTTTTTTTTCAAAATTGTCATATCTGCTATAAAAAAAAATGTCATAATATACTCTATAAGATGACATATTTGATTTAAAAAGTGTCATGATAAAGATTTTTCAAAATTTTAAAAAGGTCATATTAAAATTTTCATCACATGAGGGTTTAATATAAATGGTCATAAATTAAACATATAATAAAAAAATTTAATAACTAATATTAATGTCATAATCGACAAAAATATCTAAACACAAACTAAAATTCATAGAATCATGTATTCCACATTCAATAGGAATTTCTACATGTATTCAATAGAAAAAATACATATAGTAAAGTCTTTTATTTTTTTGTCCACGTGGACACCCTAAACAAATAGGAATTTTAATTGTTTATAAATCATTTTAAAGTAGTATTAAGATATTGGGGTTAAGTTTAAATGACCTTAAAATAAACAAGAAAAAAAAATAATTTCATTATTTTTTTTTCAGAGATCAAGCCTGGGACGAAAACAACAATTTTGGTTTTTCATAAAATCAAATTAGAACGGAAAAGGGAACATAATAATAAGTTTTTGAAAAGAAATAAAATCGAGACAAAAATTAGTTTCTTATTTAAACAAAAACAAAAAATATTTTTTTAATTATTAAAAAAATGATTTTTTTAATAGTATTTTAGTAAAGTGTCTAATTTAATTAATATATTCAGTTGATAAAGTATTTTAAGTAAATAAAGAAAATAATAAATGGGTTGAGTCTTTAATAATGTAGAATAAGGATAGTTTGGATATTTGTAGAAATATAACAGTTTGACTAGTTAATTAATGATTTCCAATTTTAGTGGCAAAGTTTAAAAGAAAATAAAATTGTAAGCAAAGTCTAATAAAAAAACTAAATGGGTAATAAGTTAAAATAACTCAAAAATAAAACCAAAATGTCACAAAAGATATTCATAAAGTGTCATAAGAAATTCAATTGTCACAAAAGATACTCAAAAATAAACCGTGAACATGGACGTACAACAAATTGTTTCAAAATTCAGGTCACGAGAAAGTAACAAAAAAAGCAAAATCTAAGAGAATTTCTTGCATTAAAAATGGTTATCAGTTTGTTGTTGCTATTTTGACAAAAAATGGAAAATTCATAATTTTCACTTTCCCAAATATGAAATAGAGATTTATGCTTCAGTCCCATTTTAAAAGATTCAGTGGGTTCCCATTCCGTGTAATTTACATGGGATCGTATGTATTTAGCATCATTTTTAAAAATTCATTTATAGTCACTTTCATTTATTTGTAGTTATGTTGTAACGATTGTTGGACAAGTTTCACTTCTAAATAAAGGAAGAGAGATTATTACATAGAAGTTGTTGACCGTTTTGAATGGTTATCCGACTTGCTACAGTTTAAAAAGCACATAGGATGATAACTCAACAAAACTTAAAAAATAAAAGTAAAAGTAAAATAAAAACATTTATATTATATTAAATATCATAACCACCAAAAATCACCTCATAAGTACCTAAAACCTCTTCCTAATCGTCCCCACCCTTCCATTTTCACTTATGTGAAAAAATGAGGCGTTATAAATAATAAATTATGTAATTTTAGGACTTAAAATAATATTGATTATGGATATAAGATAATAAATATTTTGTTTTCATTTTTAGTTCCTATTTTCAAATTAAAGGGATACGTGATATGCTGTGATTGATTGACGTATTATGAATATGTGCCCACACCAACGAGTTTATTAAAAAATGAGGATTAAAACCATAAATAAAATGTTTGTAATCCTATTTTAAAAATAGATATTATAATAGATCCTAAATTTACGATGCCTCCATAAATAATGACATTATAAATATATTTTAAAAATTACGACTGAATACTTGTAATGTGTACATAACGGAAACCTCATTCCCACATATAACAAAGGAAAAGATAGAGACCATCCAATCAAGTTGGCTTCAAATTCTGAAACATTGCGTCCCACTTGATCTCTTCAACACCGGCCGGGCTGTAGCACTCATCCTCATCTCCATCTATGTTCTCACAGTTACCATGATCATGATCATTAACCATTGGGCTTGAATATACCTGAGGACCAGCCATAACCATGGGGCTTGAAAATCCACCATTTGTGAGCATTAATCTCCCTTGTTTGGCCATCATCAACGTTTCATTCCTTTTCACTATAGCACTCTTCCATCTTGAACCATAACTGCCTCTCGGCACAAGAACAAGAGTCGAGTCCTCATGACGAACCCATGTTCGAATATACTCGGCCAAACTCCTCTTTGTTCTTTTGATGGCCACAAAAAGCCTCGACACGGAACGTGGGATGCCTGATATTTTCTCCTCCCTGGCAATCTTGAGAATCTCTAGCCTGTGTTTGGCTATAGAGATGCCAATGCTTCGGAGAAATTCATGGTTAAAATAAGCTATATCCTCTTCTTCGAGCTCGTTATGAGAAAAAGCTAGGCCGTACTCATAAACAAGGGAAGGCTCAAGGCGAGTTTTAGATATCCATGAGAACCAGTCCATGACTTTTTGTAATATAGGTGGAGATACAACAAAAATGTGTTGGCATATATATAAAGTAGAAGGTGATTGGGGGGCAGGGTGGTAAGTGTGTAGCTTGACTTTGTTTGAATGGTTTTGTTTTAGTGGTTGGGATGGTAGTTCAATATTGAGAGCGACTAATGGGAAAGAGTGGGGTTTGAAGTCCATGTTCCCTCCAAACAGAGGAAAACTGTGGTGCTTTTTTACAAAGAACATGACCCGTTTGATACGATCACATACAAAAGTTGTGAGACAACGTGAACAAATGATGTGCTAAAATATTATAATATATAACCCTAATGAAAAATGTATAACACTAATGCAATGTTTAATGCACAAAGCATTTCCCGTACAACATGATGTTCTTTCTCCCAGTTCAATCAAAGTCAAACTCTGATAAGATGAGTGGGGACTAAGAGAGACTTCGTTAATATTTTGCCATCAATCACGGCGTGGAAAGACGTGTTAGTGCACAAGTCACCTCCTCTGATTATCAGTCATACACAAAATTCAAACTTCGATATTATCATTATAAGGATGAAATTTTGGTGTTTTTGAGACATCAAATTATTTGATGTTTTGAATTTTGATTGATCAATGTCGCTGGCGTGGATCCATTTTCATAAATGATGTGAGTTCCCACCAATACTATTGATCAACCAGAATACAAGATTTCAAATAGTTTAATGTCTCAAAAACATCAAACTTTTTTCCATCATTATAACTAATGGCTAAGGTCTACGAGTTAGATAATCCAAAGTCCAAAGCCAAACCTCTTTTCCCCTAGTTACCAAACAGATTTGAGCTATTAGATTTACTAGTTAATCCAAGGCTTCTTAATTTCTAGGGTCTTATGGAACTCCAATCTCTATCTATTTTTATTTATTGTTCATTGAAATTTAATTTTGTACTCAATTACACATGGTTTTACTAGTTTTGATTGAATTTTCTCCAAATCTGGCCCACAATTCTTGGGAGATACAAGATGGCTGAGGGTAGAAAATTTTTAAATATGGTCAATTTACTTTGACTTGCTTGTGATTTGATTGTTTTCATGTTGAATAGTTCATAAACAAGCATATGGAACAAAATTTGATGCAAGATGTCTTAGAGGCGATTGGTTAGTTCTCTAGCGTGGATTCAAATCCATTAAATGACATGGGTCCGCACCAACTATACTAACCAATCATGAATTTAAGACATCAAAATTTTAATGTCTTAAAGACATCAAAAATTATTCCTAAACATACATGGACAAAAGTTACTTTTTTTTACTTTTGTCATTCTCCCTTACTTCCCACGTCCGTGAATTAGTGAAAATGTTGGTTAATTTAACCAAAATGTGCATTTGGGTTTCCCAAGGGAGGATCTCTATGGTTGGTCTTTGATCCAAAGACCCGCGGACATGCTTCATCGATCTTCGGTCTTGATTTGTGGATTATAATGAATAAATAACTTTTAGGGAAATTTTTAGTTAATTATTTTTCAATAAATAATACGATTTATCAATTATTAATATGTGTTAATTAAAAATAAATAAATTGGATTTTTCTGAGCAATTTTAATTCTGCCCCCCCCAACTTTCCCACAATGTTCATATCGGGGATTGTGGGGTTTTTAATGGAGTGAAATATAAATAATTGTTGTGTAGTTTGATTCATCTCAAAGAGTGATTAACACAAAAACTAGACATAAAAAGTTGTCTAAGATTGTTATTTTTTGGGAGTTAATGTCCATCACTACATCGAATTGTTTAGAAGCATGAAATAACCTTAAAGAAAGCAACCTAGTGCGTTCCTCAATCATTTTTCATATCATATTTTCAACATTTCCAATCTATAATATCTCAACATTATATGTAAAATTATTTCACATTTTATTACGGAAAATTTAATCATTTCAGCATATAAACTTACATAAAAGGCATGGAATACGTATGGTTTTTTAAATGGTATTAATTCAACATCATTTTTCTTGTTCAACACAATCAACTATTTTGGGGACCAAACCATAATTGGACATGACTCAGGCCTGTCTGACCATGCCCAACAGTGCTTGAGGCATGCCTGGCCCAGTCTACTGATAAGAAGGATTAACACGAATATTTATCACATGGATAATCACAAAGCAATTAACTTTTGTATAAGCTCACATCGGTTATCCAAAATCTCAGATGAAATATTCAGGCAATCACCACACGAGCCAATAAAAACCTAAGGGGGTTCCTTGAACAATTAAACCATGGTAGTTTTAACAACTATAAATATAACTCACACCCTAAGGCCAAGGGAGATGTAATTTTTGTACTTTGAGGGAAAATAATAAAAATCCTGTGACCTCTCTATGGACGTAGGCAATTTGTCGAACCACGTATATTTGTGTATCGTGTGTGTGACATTTGCATGCCATTTCTTTAATTATTTTCTAGAATATATTAATTGTGATTATTTGCACTCACAATTGGTGTCGTATGTAGAAAACGACTTCCTTTATACGAAAGCAATCCTTACAAAAGAATACTATGATATCTCACCACCTAAACAGTGCACCCAACCTGGAGATATGCGAGATGATTTAGCTCCACTAAGGGTCAGGTGTGAGGTCTGTCAAGGTTGGAACCCAAGGTTTCGACTAGAGCAACAACCTTCTTAAGAAAGTCACGACCAACCTAGATCAACCAAGATCTCATGGCTGATCGACGCGTATGAAGCATCAGTTTATAACAGAAGGAAGCAACTCTATTTCAGGTTGAGAAAAATTCTCTGCTCCAGCGACAATTAGAGAAAATGGAAAGAGAACTCTGTGAGGATCAGAAATATCGGGATCGGACTCCTAGTCCTCAGGCGAACAAGACTCTCAGCCGAGGAATGAGCACCAAGCGAAACTAAGAGCATTCAAAACATGAGAGTCATCGATGGAAGAGCCATGGAAACAACGGGCACCACAAGGATGACATAAGGAGTTTGGTTAGAAGGAAATTGGACTAACACCCAGCTCATCGTGGAGCTAGGTCTACAAAGGAGCTGACAAGGAGAGCTCTTATTACCTAGATGAAGTCCCATTTCTCCAAGGCCATTGAGGAGGAGGAACCCCCGAAGAAGTTTGCAACACCCCAGTTCAAAATCTATAAAGGCAAGATAGACCCCATAGATCATATTTGGCATTATAGGCAGGATATGACCTTATGGAGTCATAACAACGCCATGATGTGTCGTATGTTCCTTCTAGCTTGGGTGATGTTGCCCAAAAGTGGTTTGAAAGGCTGCCTCACCGATCCATTAAAAGATTTAAATTCCTATCTTAGGCCTTCACTGCTCGCTTCATAACTAACATCTCACACTCGAAGAGGATGGACTCGTTGCTCACAATAAGTAAGAAGCCACAGAATACTCCGCATGAGTACGTCAAGCATTATTGGGATGTGTTCAATGAAGTGGAAGACTTCTCGAAGCATGTTGCTATGTTGCACCAGTCTCTCACCAAAAAGGAAGTTGACACCATTAACGATCTCATGTCGCATAATGAAAAGTATACCAAGGTGGAGGATGTGGTCCAGACCAGCCTGATAGAAACTGGTTATACTAAAGCAAATAAAAGGGGTGATAAGGAAAACAATCCCAAGAAGGGAAACAAGAAGCAAAATGGTGCCAAGAACAGGACAAACTGGATTCATCTAAATCTTTTCATGCCATCAACATAAATTTCAAATAATCGACCTACAAAATTTTGAGAAAGATCAAGGATCAACAGTTTCTCAAGTGGCCAAAAAAGATAAGAGGAGATCTGACCAAGAGAAACAACACACTCCGATGTGCATTCCATAAGGAAAACGGGCATAAGACAGAGAACTGTAAGGCACTGAAATGTCATCTAGAGGAGTTGGCCCTGGCGGGGCACTTGAAAGAGTATATAGAGAAGAAGTCCGACCAGGTTGTCACTAATGGTGACCAGAAACCAGACAATGTCATGGACAACGAGACAAGGCATGAGTTTGCAGTGATACATAGAGCTTCTGACCTCGAACAGATCCAGGGAAATACTATTTAGATGGAGCTTAAGAAGGTCACAGCCGTGATGTAGGCTTTCCATATAGATCTCACCAAAATCCAGGCTAGAAAGCGTTGACGACCAGAGGACATCAATTATAACAAGCATATTATTTTCAGGGAGGAAGATTTGGTTGGGGTAAGAACCCCACACCACGATGCACTAATGATCACTCTCAGGATTGCAAACTGGTATGTGGACAAGTTATTGGTGGACTAGGAAGTTCCTCGGAGGTGATGTACATGGAAATCTTCCATACGCTCAAGATCAAGACGTTTGATTTGAAGGAAGTGACTGTCCCTTTGGCTAGCTTCGCAGGAAAAATGAATATGTCGTTAGGAAATATGGTCCTTCCAATATGGGCACGAAATATTTAAAAACTTATTGAGTTCCTGTTGGTGGATATCGATCCGCCTTATCATGCCATTCTCAGCAGAGGGTGGCTTCATGCTATGAGGATTCTCCCTTCAACCTACCACTAAAAACTCAAGTGCGTCACAACTCGGGGCATAATAGAGACAAGATGCAACCAAGCCATTTCTCGGAAAGGATACATTACCGCCATTAGGCCCAAGTAGGAGATGAAAAAGAGAAAGAGGCTTTTTGGAAGGTGGCCCGGAACGGGACCACTCCGTCAAAATAGTAATTACAATATACCCAACTAGGGGTGAAGGAGACCATGATCCACCTCGACGATAGGGTCGTTGAGAACCTAATTATTTTTATGAAATCTGATCAGAAAGGAAATATTTTATTGGAACAACACTCACCGACTATGAGAAAAGGGAGATGGTTGCCTTTTTCAAAGGCAACTTAGACGTATTTTCTTAGGATCCATATGACATGCCAATTTTTTATCCTACGATCTCATATCATCATATCCACATGGATCTAGCATTTAAACTGATCATAGAAAAGGCTCGCCAAACATACCTAGAAAAGGCAAAGGCAGTAGAAAATGAGGTTCAGAAACTTCTGAAGGTAAGGTCCATTAGATAAGTTCAATTCCTTAAGTGGATCTCCAACCCATTCGTAGTCCATAAAAGCTATGGTAACTGGAGAGTCTGTATAGACTTCACTGACCTCAATAAGGCTTGTCCCAAAGATAGTTTCTCGTACTAAAGATAGATCAACTGGTCGATGCCACTACGACCTATGAACATATGAGTTTCCTGGACGTTTACTCGGGGTACCATCAGATTCCTTGGTTTGCCCTCGACTAAGACAAAACCTCGTTCATAAAATTATTGGGCATGTACTGTTATAAGGTCATGTCGTTTGGCCTTAAGAACATTAGAGCCACATACCAGAGACTGGTCATCAAGATGACTAAACACCAAATGGGGGAAATTATGGAAGTTCACATTAACGATATGCTCATGAAGAGAAGGGATAAGAACAACCATCTAGAAGACATGACCAACACTTTTGAAATCCTCAGTCACTATCGGATGAAGCTCAATGTGAGAAAATTCTCATTTAGGGTCTAGTCAAGGAATTTTTTGGGTTATCTGCTTAGATAAATAAGAATTGAGGCCAATCCAGATGGGATATAGCCTATCAATAATGTCCAACTGCTAAAGACATTGTGTGAGATCCAAAAGCTCACTGGGATCGTCCAAGTATTGTCGACTATTATTTCACCTGCTCAAGAAGGAGATCGACCTCACTTAGAACGGTGAATGCTCAAGGGCATTCAAAGAAATTAAGTCCTAGATAAGCAAACCCCCATTGCTGGTAATTCCTAATCGAGGGGACCCACTCTACTGTGACACCCCGCCTAATTAATTACCGGGCGATAACTCCTTTATTAAATTAAAATCAAGGTGAACAGTTGGTTCATTCTTAGCATCACTGTCGTAAAAATACTTTTCTAATTTTAACACCCTAAATAATTAAGCTAAGTGTCAAAACCATTTAAATCCTTATTCTCATTTTATTAAATACGGTTATGAAACCTTAAACCATTAACATCTAAGGAGTCACACATTAAGAATAAAAATAGAATTTAACATACACGAATTTAATCATCAATAATAAATCCCAACATTTACAACACCAAAGGAAAACATCCTGACAGTAATAAATCCCGAAATAAAGGCACTGAAAGTAAAAATTTCAATCTCTGACAATACCAACTAAATAATAGAAAGAGGGCGACACATGCCCCTGCTGGATAAAACTGAACTAGGAGTAGAACCAAATGGATGAAGTCGTCTAAACAACAGGCCTGCAACTCCCACCTAAGCTGCAGCACGTTCCTTCCAAAAGATCCTAAGTAAGACGCCCCTGTGGCTGGGCACCTGTAATACATACATATATATACAAGAGAGAAAAGGAAATAGAAACGGGTCAGAGCCCGATAGTGTATATGATTTAAAAATTCGTTTAGCAAGTATTTAAATTGATTACAGGCTAATGCAACAACATATTAGTGCGACACTCTCTTGAGAAATTCTCACCTCTCTTCTAATGTGCACACCTATCGCACTAACCTTTCCAATGGTCTATCTCGTAATATACCACATTATCTTTCCCCAATGATTTAACTTATCTTAGGTTATTTGCAGGATTTACAACTGAACAACACAAGTATTTAAAACGTAAGATTTCAATTGTAACCAAGGTTCTCCTTTTAACTTTATTAATCAATAAAGTTTTCCAGTGTCATACTATACTTTCTCAAAACAATTATTTAGAATTTTAGTCATCAACCATGTCCTACATATCAAATCACAGTAGGGAGTTCCAGATTTCAGAATTTAATATATATATTAACTACTCGCATAATATATATATCATAACAGCACCCCACATAAAAACTATGGCGCGGGCACCCTGCTATCCAATCCCCGTATCAATCGTACTAAAGGGAATACAAGTTCGGAATCACTCTCGAACTGTATAAATACATACACAAACAACATTGAGGCGAAACATAGTTTCCAAGTCCAAGAGGTCAGTACATACCCTCACGTCTCTTAGGACCGTGACTATCGATTCGATAGCCTGTACCTAGGATTTCTATCTTGTAGGGTACGAGTCAATATCCCCCATAAGGCACACGAGATAAGATCGTCTCAGCGCGGAAACCTCAGGGATAGCAAGTAGCGCGGGCATGATTTTCACAAGTATATGATATATGTATACACAATCATATAAATATACCACTCTTATTATATCAATTTAGGTTTATCCAATAACCCACTTTCACAACATTTACCCTTATTTTCCCATTATTATTTATCAAGTATAATGGTTCGTTTCTAACTTTAATTCGAAGGGTTTTTCCAACTTACTACGTAACCCTCATGGACTCTATTCTTCCAAATGTACAATTCAGTAGATATCCATTTATGTTCCGACGTAACTCTCTCTTACGTGTCTCCCCTTTAATATATACTAGATTGAATTTTTTTTTATCTCTAAGAGTCCTCAAAACATAAAACTGTCTAGCAAAAAAAATATTAAAAAATATTGAACGATCTGATCGAGCTGAATTTTTTTCTGTAGCTTCCTCTCATCTTCAGCTAATTCTCTGTAAAATTTTATCCAATTCCAATGGTCCAATCGTCCGGAATAAATTTTCTTTTGTTAGTGTTTGTATCTGATTAGAACTCTTTTCTTAATCAAACTCTTAATCCTTTACATGACAAAGGGTTTCCAGAATATCATATAAATCATGACTACATGAAAATTTCCTATCTCAAATTGGGTTTTTCTTCCATAAATCTCATCCTAATCATTCCTAAACCAATATGAAAGATGCATCAACGAAATAAGCAAGATAAACACTTGCATGGGATTTTCAGAAATCTGGTTTGGTGTTAAATTTGGTGTGATTATGTTCCCCGTCTCGCGATCTACGCGTTGGCGGTGGCGGCGGTGCAAACGGTTGAGTTTTGAGCCTTGGAATGCCTTGAGAGCTCTCTTCTCTCCTCTCCAATGGCCGTTTTAGTGTTTTGAGTTATCTAACCCTAGGAGATAACCTAAACATCTGATATAACCCCCTTAATTTTCGAGGGTTTAATTACCCAAAAATACAAAATGACTAAAATGCCCTCCCGGGGTACTAATTAGGCCTAAAAACTCCCCGAGACGCAAATCAAACCCCCGGGTATACTTTTTAGACTATCTCGACCCTTCCGGACGCGTTGGCGCACTCAAAATGACCATACAAACAACCTATAAAATATTCACTTTTATTAATCGACATTTAGTCTCGACACGACACAGGCGCGTCCCGACTTAAATTTCCACAATTGTCATTTTATTCACACGTGAAAATATTATAAAAATAAATCTCATATATTACTATACTCATCGAGTAATATGCAACAAATAATATATTCCCAATAATTACTAACTCTTGTCACGCTAGTAAATATTTAAAACAACATTTCGGATTAAAATTAAATTAATTTATCTCAATTAAATTTAATAAATCCTTAAATTTAAAAGCCATGAAAATACGGGGTATTACATACTCCCCCCCTAATAACGGAATTTCGTCCCGAAATTCGGAAAATAAGGCCTACCAGGTAGCACAATTCTGGATATCCTTGTCAGTACGCAAACTATCTACATAGTACGGCGCTCAATCATGATAGCTTTTTCCTCACAGTAACATTGTTTTACATTCTCATTGGAGACACTTCACATTGCACTCCCAACTGACAACATTTGAATAGGTTATGTCTATACGTTATAAATTCCATTATCTCACTATCATTAGGAGGCCGCACCTCACTACATGACAACTACTCGGATTTATTCATACACAAAATTCCCATTCTGAGAAGATCATACGAACATTTGACCACTCTTGACTGCCTAAAACAGTCGTGGAATTCCACCATAGTTATCGGATATTTTCTCGACCGATCCAAAAATTCTGATTATCTACTCTCCTCTAAACATACGGAAGGATAATAGTCAAGGTTCTTCCATAACAAAACCTTAATAAGTACCTCGTATGCGACAAACAGGTACGAGTGCTTCTACAGAGAATTCTTGAAATCATCGTACCAAGATTCCAAAATCTACTTCACGTGGCTCCACTAATCTTTAATCACCATGCGCTTATTCCCTGGCTAAGGGTGATATATCCTACTCGAAACGAAATCTTATCTCCGCTGGTTCCTGAAATCCCATATCAAAGGTGGGATTCACCAATCTCATCCTGATTCAGAAATTTATACTGTGCCGGACCATGCACTGGCGCGATCCTTCCTTTCAAAGGAAGTCTGGGGCATACTAGTTAATATTGTAAGCCAGCCCAAAGGAATATCAATCACTTCCTTCTCGGTGACTTAATTCACATGTTCGGGATAAGCCCTTGATCTTGTTTTGAGGATGGCAACCCATCCAAGAACTTTACCGACTTTACCAACCTCTTCCAATTTCAGGAATTTTCGATAAACACAAAATTCTTTGGTTGATTCTCCTCTTTCAACCAAACCTTACCTATGGGCAGTGCATGTAGAGACTACTCACTACGTCTCGCTAAACATCGATTCTTCCCTTGCAATGTCTCACATTAAGTGACACGTAATACTCCCCTTCCTTCCTTGGAGTATGCCGAAAGTTCCGACCCGTGCTCTTCTCTCCACGAAGCGCACTTCTGGATCTCTTATACTATACTAACATCATTACTCTTTGTATGCGCAAGTCGCTCTCACACTTGACTAATAACAACTCCGCTCCGGGTGTGCTTTATAACAATTAAATTATACTCTATTCAAGGAATACCAATTCTTGAATGGCTTCCCACAGCCTTCCAATCAAGTTAGGGTGTGCTATTCTAATTGCACACTTATGTATGGATTATCACCCCTCATGTGACGTTTAATCCACTCTATCACTTCCACTTCGTTATACTAGTCCCACAAACATATATTTCACACGTCTATTACCACGTCCCTTCGACTCGGACTATTTTAACTGTAGTTAACCAAGATGCCCACATTTTTGCAACACTCCAATCGCCCTGGGAGAGCGAACGGCGTGCTAATCATCTGTAGGACTAACTAAATTCAACGGAATAGAAGGAATAAGGCACTCAAATTCCATGACAATAAAAGAAGAATAATAATTCTCAACCTTCCTCAGATAAGTACAACAATTTTCCCAAATAGGTACAACAACCAAAATAAATCACTAACGCTCTATTCATCAAAATAATTACAGGTCATCACTTTTGTATAATATAAAGTTCTTTCCAGATAATCCATGCTAAAAATCATTCCAACTCTTTATTCACCTTTTGTTCTGTACGCGGTTATGACATTTGGGTACTCTCAATCACCCTAGAAATCAAAATTCTTAAATTCTCCTTATCATCGTTCCACCCCTCAACTCGTGGGGATAACTTTCAATGCTTTCCTACCACAAAAATCCGGCTCCAATGACCTTAAAACAAAATTCAACTTCCAACTTACATACATAATTACTTGATCCCATTTCGACCAGGGTACCGAACTCATGGAATAGTGACCAAACGTCTCCCTATTTCCAACCTTACGCTAAGTTTCATGCGTGGGATGTCTCACAAAGCGAAATCCAAACAAGGAACCCCCCCGATACACTACTACCTAGCATTATCGGTTATCGAAATCCGTTAGGTCCTCCGTCCATAGTATATACCCCTTTATTCCGTCCCTTGATAGAAAAGTTACAATATCTCTCGTAATTATGCTTAACAAAGAACGTTTCACCAATTTCACTATCGTCCCGTATTGGTTGATGGTAATTACATTCTATAAACCTCGGATACATACGATCGAAATTCTCTAAATTTCATTTTTCTAACATTAGGGGTATAACTCTTAACTCCCACATCTCTTAAGGATAAATATAACACTGCACTCTTCCTATCACTAGGTCCGGAGTGCTAAACATAATACCGAGTCAAGTCTTTTCGCTCAACGGTAAATCCCGATACATGCTGAATCATACTGACAAAGTCTATACATACATTGGTATCGAATATCTCGAGCCCACTATCTCCTCCGAAGTCTCTAGGATAGATAATATAAGTGCGAGTCCAACCTTCTTACAGGTAAAGCCTCACCAAAATAAAACGTGTTGCACTAATGTCACTACTCCGATAACCTTGGAATAAATGCCCACTATCATACTACCCATTTCTATAACATTTTAACAAAGATAATATCATACTCGTGTATCGCATCACTATAACGAGTAACCTCAATAAAGTATAAAACACTGTTAATATACTCATTCAACCCCCGCGGATAGCACCAAAGAAAAATCCGGCTATACTAAGGAGAAATATTCACATAATGGTAACATTTATAATGATATGCATTAAACTCGTCTCACATGCTAATCTAGCAATGAACAAAATATGGTAACTCGCTCGTGTCACATAAACACGCCGCATCCTCTAAGGATACAACTTATACTTCCATCCTGGCAATCGTCTTGACTGCACAAATGGTTTTTGGACGTAACACGTCTGCCCAAACCAAAACAAAGTTATTTTTAATCGTCATCCTTTACTAGGCACCGTATTCTTATCCCTTTTTCTCACTTTGGAACATATTATCGCGAGCAATTTCACTCCGCACCAAAATACCTCAATACATATTCCACTTATCACATGTCCTACTAACCAGGTTAGGATTGTCCTTCTCTCGGACTTTAGTAGACTCGATTCCTATTAGCCATCCCGGTTGTTCCCTTAGCTTTTTAGGCCATAAAGATCATGTTACTATCTATAATAGTACTTACTGAATTTACCATCACTTGGTAAGAATTTAACTATCTGAAGCATTTAAATGGTTTTCCTGATGTGTATCCACATCCTTTTGTGGTGCTATACCACCACCGTCGTATTCAGTCTTATTCTCGACTAAATTCTTCAATTCCTTTAACTTCCCCCACAAAGAAGCGTTATCATCTATATTGACAAAATATGACATTGTCAACCTCTGAATCGGTCGTCCATCAGAATCTCCTCCTCGAGTATTATCAACTATTATTACAAGTTGCTCTCCCACTTGGAGTCGTTTCCTCCACTAGTATCTACCTTTATTGATACAAAATTTGCTAACGATTAGGATTCATATCCACAATTGAACTTCTGTCATGCCCTCCTGCGATGAGTTCAAAACCACGTTTGCTTCTCATCCTGAACAGTTGAGGAAGGAACATACGGTCAACACTGTACCTAAGGTTCTCCTATAGGCATAGCATTCCACTTATAAAATTGGTGGTTGACTCCAACCATTATAATTTCATCCCGAAAGCCAAGAAAATTTTCTCTAAATTTTCACTTTCAGTTTGCCACACTCCGTCCTATATTTAAGCCTTTGGATACTTTACCTCTTTTGGTAAACACATACAATTTTCGCATTTATAAAATTTCCCACTGACAGTCTCTACACGTTTTTGTAATACGTTGGGTAAGTTTACCCTCGCACCTGATTTGAATATAACAGCATTTGAAAATCATTGCTGCACCTTAGTCGCCTTTCTAGTCGTGGCTTCTCGTGCCATAATGGAGGTGACCTCGACTACGGTCATCATCCTCGGATATATTTCATAATCTCAACTGAGCCCTGCCTCCTGATGTATGCTTAACGGTCCTCTTCTGACATCCATCATCGCTCGGCACACGCACACATCCGAACGAAATTAGAATTCGCTAGTGTATACACAATATAGCAAGAGAACGAAATCTCGTCAAAGGAATCGGCAATCCTAAACATAAGGTTCTATAACAAACAAAGCAACGCTGAAAGCATAATAAGCCGTACAGATCCTAAGGACACTAGAACCTGATGCTCTGATACCACCTGTGACACCCCGCTTAATTAAATACCGGGCGATCACTCCTTTATTAAATTAAAATCAAGGTGAACAGTTGGTTCATTCTTAGCATCACTGTCGTAAAAATACTTTTTCAATTTAAACACCCTAAATAATTAAGCTAAGTGTCAAAACCATTTAAATCCTTATTCTCATTTTATTAAATCCGATTATAAAACCTTAAACCATTAACATCTAAAGAGTCACACATTAAGAATAAAAATAGAATTTAACATACACGAATTTAATCATCAATAATAAATCCCAACATTTACAACACTAAAGGAAAACATCCTGACAGTAATAAATCCCAAAATAAAGGCACTGAAAGTAAAAATTTCAATCTCTGACAATACCAACTAAATAATAGAAAGAGGGCGACACATGCCCCTGCTAGATAAAACTGAACAAAGACTAGAATTAAATGGATGAAGTTGTCTAAACAACAGGCCTGCAACTCTCATCTAAGCTGCAGCACGTTCCTTACAAAAGATCCTAAGTAAGACGCCCCTGTGGCTGGGCGCCTGTAATACATACATATATATACAAGAGAGAAAAGGAAATAGAAACCGGTCAGAGCCCGATAGTGTATATGATTTAAAAATCTTTTAGCAAGTATTAAAATTGATTACAGGCTAATGCAACAACATATTAGTGCGACACTCTCTTGAGAAATTCTCACCTCTCTTCTAATGTGCACACCTATCGCACTAGCCTTCCCAATGGTCGATCTCGTCATATACCACACTATCTTTCCCTAATGATTTAACTTATCTTAGGTTATTTGCAGGATTTACAACTGAACAACTCAAGTATTTAAAACGTAAGATTTCAATTTTTAACCAAGGCTCTCCTTTTAACTTTATTAATCAATAAAGTTTTCCAGTGTCATTTTATACTTTCTCAAAACAATTATTTATAATTTGAGTCATCAACCATATCCTACATATCAAATCACAGTAGGGAGTTCCAGATTTCAGAATTTCATATATATATTAACTACTCGTATAATATATATATCATAACAACACCCCACATAAAAACTATGGTGAGGGCACTCTGTTATCCAATCCCCGTATCAATCGTACTAAAGGGAATACAAGTTCGGAATCACTCTCGAACTGTATAAATACATACACAAATAATATTGAGGCGAAGCATAGTTTCCAAGTCCAAGAGGTCAGTACATACCCTCACGTCTCTTAGGACCGTGACTACCGATTCGATAGCCTGTACCTAGGATTTCTATCTTCTAGGGTACGAGTCAATATCCCCCATAAGGCACACGAGATAAGATCGTCCCAGCGCGGAAACCTCAGGGATAGCAAGTAGCGCGGGCATGATTTTCACAAGTATATAATATATGCATACACAATCATATAAATATACCACTCTTATTATATCAATTTAGGTTTATCCAATAACCCACTTTCACAACATTTATCCTTATTTTCCCATTATTATTTATCAAGTATAATGGTTCGTTTCTAAATTTAATTCGAAGGGTTTTTCCAACTTACTACGTAACCCTCATGGACTCTATTCTTCCAAATGTACAATTCAGTAGATATCCATTTATGTTCCAACGTAACTCTCTCTTACGTGTCTCCCCTTTAATATATACTTAATTGATTTTTTTTTATTATTTTTTTTTAATTTTTATCTCTAAGAGTCCTCAAAACATAAAACTGTCTAGCAAAAAAAAAAATTAAAAAATATTGAACGGTCCGATCGAGCTGAATTTTTTTCTGTAGCTTCCTCTCTTCTTCAGCTAATTCTTTGTAAAATTTCATCCAATTCCAACGGTCCGATCGTCCGGAATAAATTTTATTTTTTTAGTGTTTGTATCTGATTAGAACTCTTTTCTTAATCAAACTCTTAATCCTTTACATGACAAAGGGTTTCGAGAATATCATATAAATCATCACTACATGAAAATTTCCTATCTCAAATTGGGTTTTTCTTCCATAAATCTCATCCTAATCATTCCTAAACCAATATGAAAGATGCATCAACGAAATAAGCAAGATAAACACTTGCCTGGGATTTTCAGAAATTTGGTTTGGTGTTGAATTTGGTGTGGTTACGTTCCCCGTCTCGCGATCTACGCGTTGGCGGTGGCGGCGGTGCAAACGGTTGAGTTTTGAGCCTTGGAATGCCTTGAGAGCTCTCTCCTCTCCTCTCCAATGGCCGTTCTAGTGTTTTGAGTTGTCTAACCCTAGGAGATAACCTAAACATCTGATATAACCCCTTTAATTTTCGTGGGTTTAATTACCCAAAAATACAAAATGACTAAAATGCCCTCCCGGGGTACTAATTAGGCCTAAAAACGCCCCGAGACCCAAATCAAACCCCCGGGTATAGTTTTCTGACTATCTCGACCCTTCCGGACGCGTTGGTGCACTCAAAATGACCATACGAACAACCTATAAAATATTCACTTTTATTAATCCACATTTAGTCCCGACACGACACAGGCGCGTCCCGACTTAAATTTCCACAATTGTCATTTTATTCACACGTGACAATATTATAAAAATAAATCTCATATATTACTATACTCATCCAGTAATATGCAACAAATAATATATTCCCAATAATTACTAACTCTTGTCACGCTAGTAAATATTTAAAACAACATTTCGGATTAAAATTAAATTAATTTATCTCAATTAAATTCAATAAATCCTTAAATTTAAAAGCAATGAAAATACGGGGTATTACATCTACCTCTACTTTGCAGTTTCAAAACACGCCGTTAGCTCGACCTTAGCTTACGAGAAAGAGGCAAAACATTTTCATATTTACTATGCCAGAAAAATGCTCCTGGACACCGGGAAATGTACTTACTGTTGAAAAAATTAACTTATGTATTGGTGATTGCTTTCCGGAAGCTTAACCATTACTTTGAGGCCCGCTCTATCATTGTCATTACTTTTTCCCCCCTCAATGTTGTCCTTTGAAAATCCGATCTCTAGGTGAATGTCAAAATAGTCAGTAGAACTTCGAAGGTTTGACATTCACTTTTAGCCAAGGACGGTCGTAAAGGGTAAAACATTGGCCAACTTTAATACAGAATTCACAGGAAATGGTTCGATCGCCAATTAGGTGGTCGAGAAATCAAAAGTTCATGAGCAGAGTCAGGTCGAAAGCTAGATATCATATATTGATGGTGACTTAGATTCCAACAAAGCAGGTGTATGAATTATCCTTGTATCTCTAGAAGACGCAATGAGTATGCAGGGGATCAAATTGGGATTTGAAGCCTCCAACAATTAGGCCAAGTACAAAGAACTTATAGTTGGTCAATGCAAAGCCCATTGGCTAGGGGCAAATCAGCTCAAAGTTTATTATGACTCTAAATTGGCGTCTAATTAAGTCAGTGGGGACTTCAATGCCAAGGATGATAGGATGGCAGCCTACCTCGCGATGGTGCCCGAGCGGATGATGAAATTCAAGGAAGTCCATGTTCAACTTTTTATCAGGGGCACAATAGTCATGATGACTCTTTAGTAGCCCTAATATCACTAGTAGACTCCGATCTCGAGAGAACAAGCGAAGTGAAATTCCTCACCAAGCCTAGTATTGACAAAATAATGAGCCCCGAACATGTTCTCTCCATTGAGAAGGGTCCAGTTAAATGGAACCAATCGTTTCATACTTGCATAATGAAACACTATCGATCGATAAAAGACTGGCCCATTAAGTCAGGGTGAAAGTTGATCACTTCTACGTAAACCCCGAAGGGAAACTTTATAGGATAACTTTCATAGGCCCTACCTCTAATGGGTACATCCTAAGGACATCGACCAGATTCTTTATGAACTTCACGATGGGATTTGTGAAATTCATGCAAGAGGATGGTCCCTAGCATTCTGAGCAATCAAAGAAGGCTACTGGTGGCTGTATATGCAGAAGGACGTGTATGTTTATGCTGAAAATGCAAGAAATGCCAAAAATTCTCTCACATGCTCCATAAACTGGTCAGGACTTATGCCATTGACGAGTCCATGTCCATTTACAAAATAGGGGCTGGATATCATAGGACCATTACCTATTGTACTATGGAATCGTAAATACTTCCTAGTCGACGCATATTATTTCATTAAGTGGATTGAGGCAGAACCACAGGGGAACATCAGAGATTAGGAGATTATAAGGTTCATTTGGAGGAATATTATAACTCACTTTGGAGTATCAAGGGCCATCATAACGAATAATGGAATATGATTTAAGAGTGGGAATTTTTAAGGTTTCTATGATGAGCACGAAGTCAAGCACCCTTTCAGTTCTATGGCATATGGTAAAAGAAACGGCCAGAAAGGGGCCTCCAACGAAATAATGCTTGATGGCCTAAAAAATATTCTAGAAAAGGACAAAAGGCGCTTGGGTGGACGAAACTCCTCATGGCCTTTGGACATATCACACCACGTCAAGGCGACCTATCAGTAAAACACCCTTTGCACTCACAAATGGAATGGAAGTTATTATTTCCCTTGAACCTGGCCTCCCGACCATGAAAATAAAGGTTACCGATCAAGGACTGAATAACGATGCCCTTCGCTGAACTTAACCTAACCGATAAACGAAAAGAGCAAGCTATGATTAAGCTGGCCTCCTACCAGCAATAGTTGGCAAAGCAATTCAACAAAGGGGTCAATCTAAGGAAGTTCCAGGTTGGGGATTACATCCTCGAAAAGGTTATCGATAGCGCCAAAAGTTTATCAAACAGCAAGCTAGGACCTAACTAGAAGGAACCATTAAAAGTAATCAGAGATGATTTACAAGGACCCTATCACTTAGATACAATGAAGGTCAGAGATATACCAAAGCATGTAATGCGACTAATATAAAAAAGTTTTACTTTTAGTTTTATTTTTCAGCATTTAGTTTTTGCAACCTTTTTTTCAAAACTCTTGTCACTCACAGTTTATTATTTCAATTATAAATAAAGGCCCTTCTCATTCACTCAAATTCTTAGTGTTCACTTAATGTACATTGTTTCCAAATAATAGGCTCAAAATTGGCATTGATCTTTAAAAATGTCGGGCAGGCTCCAACTTAATTAAAAGGGAAACTTTGCTTATTACAATTAAAATTAAAGTCCTCGGGTCCTTGTTACAATCAAAACAGGCAACCTCACGACTTTTCCAGGCAAGCTAAATCCCTACGAGGGATCCCTAGGCTGTAAACCAACTCTGTTTGATAAAAAAATTCCTGAACGAGTGGATTGCCCATAGATTAGGTGCATTTTTGTCATTGTTTGTTCAAGGCCTAAGGGAGTGTGATGACACGACCTAAAAGGTATAATAGACAAATGCAATATAGGTTTAACATAAAGGAATGGAAAAATTTGCAAAAGTTAATATGAACTTAACTTTTCGACAAATAACCAATTACAAAAGATACCAATTACAAAATTATTACAAATAGTACAAAAATTATCAAAATGGTTTATGGTTAGCTAGTTAAAAACTTCTTGATCATCTTTCTCCGATAGTCATTGGGATCAAGCCGATATTCATTATCGATATCATGACCTTCCATATAGCTCTCAATAAGTGGAAGGGGAATGACATCCAAGGGGACCCACATTTCATCTCTCCCAAAAGGAGGTCATCAGTATGCTGGACGATCAACATGATATGTATACCAGAGATGAGAATCCTTACGTTCTTTAAGAACCTTGAGGGCATTGAGCTAGCCAAGCTATATCTTGAGCTTCCTGTAGCCTCATAGGGCCATCTTGCCATCCCTCATCGTAGCCTATTGACCAGGTAGCTCGGGGCCCCCATCCTGAATAGCTATCAAAGATTTTTCACATCACGGCTAAGCTCAATGACCATAAGATTTCCCCTATGAACCTTCTCTTCAGAGTCTGTGAGCTTTCTTTTCAGATCTTTATTTTTGAACTAAAATAGGGTTCCAACTTCCCCTGCATCCTTTATCTCAGCAAGTTAATCATACAACTTGTTTATTTCCTACTACATAGAGGAACCCACATCTTCCAAGTCTTTAAGGTCATCCTTGAGCTTGGAGACCAAGGTGGATTGGTCCTTGTAAGCCTTGGTCCTCCTTTTTAAGGCCTTATAAAAAGACATAAATTCTCGCTGAACTTGATCACTTACATCATGCCCGAGCAGGTTATCAAGATTTTTAGAAAATGAGGGAATCTCCTCGGTAATAGGCTACAACAGCAAAATAAATGTCAAGATCAAGCAAAGATTCAAAAAGAAGCATTCAAATCAAGTGCAAACAGATTCAGAAAAAATTATCTATTCATTAATATATAAATAAAATGGGATGAGCCCTTACAATTAAACAATATAAGAGGAGTGCAAAGTACAAGCGAAAATCCTAAAAACTGAAGGCCTTATTCCTTCACCTGGCCTTCAGCCTCAGCTTCCTTCCCCTTCGTCGCCACTTCCTTGGCCTAATCGGAAGGGTTACTGGTGGAGGACCCTTCATCAATCTGTGGGGGGTGGCTAGGATGATGCTCGATAAAGAGCTATGACTCAACAGGAACCTCAGCCTTCACCAGGGCTTGATTCATTCCCTTCTTAAAGTTGGACTTTCGAATGTAGGCCAATTAGAGCCTGGTGTCATCATAGGCCTCCTCCTAGCCCTTCATAAAAATGGCCTCTTTGGCTATAGGGAACTCGACAGCCTCCTTCGTCAACTAATTATTTTCAATCTCTAGTAAGTTATTATCGGTTTTTAGGGAAGCCATGACATCAATGGTGATATTTTTATCCCAATTATATACATCCCAGGCTTTAGCCATGGCCTTTTTGATTTTCTTGAGGGCCAGGATAAGTTCATTGTTAATCATGGATTGGTCTTGGTGACAATCCAAGAGACTAATAAACTCTGCCATAAACTGTCAAATAAAAACACATAGCAAGTGTCAAGCAAACTAACAATAACAAGTAGACAGATCAAACAAAGATAAAGGGAAGTAAAAGTTCACCATGGATAGAGTTTAGTAAGTGTAAACAATAATATGGTTAGGTCACAACATCTTCAGCTACTCGCGATTTGAAGCAAGCATGGCCCTCAATTGACCATGGGTCATAGATGGATTTTGGGCCACAGACATAGCCTGAGAGGCTATGGGGAGAGGGAGGAACACCACTTATCTTATAAGAAAGAGGTCTATAGGGGCCTTTTACTTTTCCTTCTCCTTCTTCTTTTCTTTGATGACCAGACTTCGATCATCAACCTTAGGGGATTAAGGTTCAGTTCTCTTTTGGGACATAGTTTTGGGGGTGAGGGGGACATCATCATCATCATCATCATATTTTATAAAAATAACCCTCTTCCTTAAGGGATCCATGGAATCATCATCTGGGAGTATGGAACTGATGTCGAGGGACTTAAATGAACATAAAACTGCCTCATCGTGAATGACAAGATCAGGGATGTCATCTATCGGGCGAGCAGTGAAGCTTTCGATAATGTTGGTGTATTCCCAGAGGAATGAGATCGATTGTGGATGTTCACCATCAGGAAGGTATTATTTCACTCTTCAAGCCTTTAATTAATCAACAACATTGATGTCATTGACAAAAGGCTCCTTGTTCTTCCTACGAGCTGCTCAAAGACACGATAAAAAGAATTATCAGCAACAATAGAGAAAAATTGTAAACAAAAAATAAGTAACTAAGGAGCAAGAATTAACCTATTTCACCCACCTAGTCTGGGGATAGCTGTGACACCCCGACTAATTAAATACTGGGTAACTACTCCTTTATTAAATTAATACAAAATGTCAATTTGGTTCAGTTCATAGCATCACTGTCGAAAAACGTTTTAATAATTAATAGCCACCTAATATTTAAAAAGTGAGTTGTCAATTTTAATTAAATCCGATTAACGTACAATAAGTATTAAATTATGAAATGATGATATCACAATCACATTACAGTCACATTATATTGATAAAGGAATAAATGAATCTGGAGGAACACTCCTCGAAAATAATCCAAAATACTGAATAAAACTATACCAAGTCTGAATCATAAATTAATTACAACCCAAAATCTGAAATAAAACTGAGTAAAAAGGATGTCTCTAAAAGAAAAAGGGCTACATGCCCTATAGATGAGTAAATAAAGTCAAGGTAGAAAGTGGAGGCGTCTACTATCGAGGTCCTGTAACTTCCACAGCAGCTACAGCACGTCACTGGAATGGAACTCCTACACTTGGTATCCTTGTGGCTGGGCACCTAAAAATGTTTTTACAAGAAAATAGATTTGAAAGCAAACGGGTCAGAGCCCAATTGTGAAAACAGTTTAAAATACAGCAAGTGTTTAATAACATTATACAGTAAATATAAAATACATGATAGTGCATGCACTCACATGAGTTCCTCACCTCTCAACTAATTGTGCACACCTATCGTACCCGTACCCGTTCAAGTTATACTATTATCAAACTAGTCCAATCCATGACCTGACATTACTTTACAATTCAAAGTTCATTTCCCAATTTCTTAATATAAACTGGAGGTCTTACTATTTTTACTCAGAATTAGTTATAATAATTACTAAAGAGTTTTTCCATTTTTAACTCTACAAAGATATTACATTAATTCACACTTGTACTTATATAAACAGTTCATTTCAATAATTCAGTATATCAATCTCATCATAATATACAATAATGGCACCCCTAGATTAAGCTGCGGTGCACACATACTCTGCTATCAAATCCCGATACATCACGTACATAAGGATCACGTATTCCGAATCTCTTAGGAATCGTTTCGACAAGTAACAAACACACATAATGGAGGAGAACATAGTTCACATCAAATGGGTCACGCACATACCTATGCTCCCATGATCAACAGACTTATTACCTCCTCAATAAGTCATTCTCTGACCTATGTCCTCAAGGTACCAATCTAAATCCCCCCGTAGGAACACAAAGATTAGATGGCCCTGATCGAACGCCGACCTCCCGTAATAGCAAGTATGGTATGTATGTTATACACAGATAAGCACATATACTAAGCATTCACACATCTTATATATCTTATAATATCAATAGAGGTATATTTTACATTCATATACCGTCATTAAATGTTGTACGTTTACAAATCCCCAAATAAAATACATTAAAAGTTGTCAACCCTTCTCACATCGTAATTTTAGGTACTTATTTCCTAACCCATAAATGTCTTCCAGTTTACTACAAAATTCTAAGTTTTAATCCTCAACGTACTCCAATCTCACAACTATACCCACTAGTCAACAAGGGAGGTTAACACTTATTTAAATAAGTCTACTGGAAGTTCGAAATAAAATCAGGCCTAAAAAGGCCATTCAATCAACTCGTTAGAAATCTCGTTCGAACGAGGTTGTTCAAACGAGTGTCGTTCGAACGAAGTCTTCGAATGAACTCGTTAGAAGGGATACTGTCATCTCATTAGAAGCTCGTTCGAACGAGGTCATTCAAACGACCTGGGCAGGTCTTCTAATGAGATGGCAGAATACGCCCAGAAATTTTCCAACTCATTTTTCTTCATTTTTCTCTTCTCTAATTCCATTCTAAAATCATCCCAATAACGTTTTAATGTTTTTAAACTACTCTGAGTACTCCTGGGTCGCTTCTTAACATATTTTTGGGGTCAAATCCTCCTAATCAACATGCAATTATCATAAATCCCCAAAATTTACCCCAAACCCTATGAACATGAACACATAATTTTATTGTACCTAAATACTCATCATAAATCCATTTTTTGAATCATCCAAGTCAAGTTTTAGGGTACTAATTTCGTCCAAAATCATTCTACATGCAATTCCTAACCAAAATTAAGAGTTTTTACAACAATCCCATTGGGTTTTTACCAAAACTTTCAAAGTATAAGGTTTCTACACTAAACATGGAGGAAATATTCATTGCAATTAATGACATCAAATCACTTGCCTTAAATCCTATGTTCTGATTCATTGTTGATGATTAAGGTTGGCTCTCTCTCTTTTTTCCGGTCAGAATTTCCTTTCAAAATGTGGGTGATGGAAGATGGTTTGGTGGAACTTCTTTTAACTTCTCTCTAACTCCTCTCAAAACTCCCGTAGCCCACTCACTTTCCTTTTTATGGTAATGGCCTTAGTGGACTCTTTAAAAATATAAAAATAAACTCTAAAATTCGTGGGTTTTAATTCCTCAATTTTTAAAATTACCAAAATACCCTTCTAGGTTGTCGGTTTGGCATAAAAATGTCCCGGGACCCAAACTAAACCCACGTCTAGTGTTTTCTGACTATTTCGACCCTTCCGGATTCGTTGGCGCACTCAAAATGATCATTCGATTGATAAAAATATAATCTACTTTTTAATTTAAATAAATTCATTATTGACGCGGCTGACACACGCGTTCCAACTAAATTTCCCAAATTATCGTATTTCTGTCTCTTGACAATTTAAATATTTTCAATAATCATATATTACCATATATACTCAAAAATATTCAATTTTAACATCATAATAAAATACCAACTCACATCTCGCTAGTATTTATATCCGGATTAATTCCCAATGAATTCTTATTTAATTCAATTAATCCCTTAAATAAAAATCAATAAAATTACGGGGTATTACAACAACCCAGTGAATTCTTCATCCTCTCATAGCGATGGATGTTGGTGTGGCCATCCCCGATCCCTACTGCGGAGGGAGGAAGGATCCTTCGGGTCCCGTGCGTCCCCTCTCTGGAGAGCGCTTCGACCGGCGTCGATTTTGTGAGGTGTGAAAATTATAGAGAGATTCAGAGTCGCCGGTCTATTTTACTCAAAACAGACAAAAGAAAAAGAGGAAGCCACCCCAAAGGATGGCTTCCAAAGACATACTGGTGCGTGCGAAACCAAAATGATTCGAAAAGGGTTCGGAGGCTTAGTTACGAAATGGGAAAGTGTTAGGCACCCATTCCGCCCTTTCGGTCTCTCATGGATATTTGATATTTTCCTTTATGTTTCCCCCCGTGAGATGTGTGCATGTGTATATATATAGAATGGAGGTAGGAATATTCGACTTGTATCATGGAAAAGATAAAGTGAGTCATCCATAGGAACATATAAAAGTAATATTAGAAAAATAAGATTTACACGGCTACCCCTACGTTGATCGTTATAAAGGAACGATAACGCACATGGAGTAATACGTCACTAAGACTAATAATGTAAGAAAAATGGATTTAGAGAAAATAGAAAATGAGAGAAAAAGTGAGAGAAAGAACTCGAGTCTCGGGTTTTACCCCGAGATGCCTACGTAGCCTATAAAGGCATCAAAGTCCACGTAGTTCGCATGTAAAGTGAGGGGTGGGGTTTAACCCATAAATCCAAAATGGAGAAATCTCTTATTTGTAAGTGTGTGTGTGTGTGTAGAAAAAGTGTTTTAGTTGTGAGAAAAGTGTGGAAAAAGTGTGAGAATCCCTATTTGGAATTTAGGAGCAAACCCTCTTTTTCTTGTTTTTTGGATTTTTATTTATATGAAAATAAGAGATGTGCAATAATACTAGATAAAAAAAGTGTATTTATGGTATGTGAGATGAGATTATAAAAGTGCTAAGTAAGAAAACAAGTTATTGGGAATTCAAGAGAATTTAAGAGAGAGTTTGAGATAGTTGGACCTTCTTGAAGACCTTGAGCATGATCTTGAATGTTGGAGAGCAGCCCTTGAGCTTGGATGATGATGGAGAGTGGTTAATTCATCAATTTTGATGAAAGGGATGATGAAAAGTGGAAGTGAAAAGGGATTTGGAAGTTGAAATTACGCTGCCTTCGAGAGGGGTTTCTGGGATTCGTTCAGAGAGATTTCTATCAGATCTGGGTTCCTCTTTGAAAATGAGGACAAGGCCTCATTTTATAGCTCCAGGTGACTACCGATCGACTTAGAGCCTTTCCTACCTACCGGCAGGAAGGTGCCGATAGGCAGGTTCTGGGACCTACCATTTGGCAGTGTGTTTCAGGCTTTTTTGGAAAATTGGCCACCGAGGGAAAACCGTTGGCCAGAATTATACGCGGGGCATACCGTTGGAAAGGTATTTCAGAGACCTTCGAAAGTACTTTAGACCACTCCCGAGTTCGGGAGTTGACTTTGGGTCAAATGTGGCTCAGAAGCGTTTGTCGGTCCGTTGGACGGGGAATCGTTCGGACGCAAATGGATCGTTCGTCCGCATGGTAAGTCTGAATCGTGCACGGTGCATACCGTTGGAAATTTTAGGAGATGTACTTTGACATTCCAAAGAGTTTGACCCGGTTTAGAGAGTTTACTTTGGTCAACCGGGCTCGGGAAGCGCTCAGTGGCTTCCCGGAGTCAAATGGATCGTTCGTCCGCATGGAAAGTTAGAATTGCGCATAGGATGGAACATTTGGAAGGGTATTTAGTGCCCTTCGAAGATTCATTCAACCTCGATTGAGGTGAAGGGTTAACTTGGGTCAACAGAGCCCAGGAGCGCCCGGTGACCTCTAGGTCAGGTTTTGGATGCAAACGGTTCGTTTGTCCGCATGGTAAGTCAGAATCGCGCACGGGGTGGATCGTTGGAAAGGGTATTCAGTGCCCTTCGAAGATTCATTGAGTCTCGATTGAGATGAGGAGTTTGACTTTTGGGTCAAACTGAGCCGGGGGTGCCCGATGGCTTCCAAGTCAGTACTCGGGACGTGACCTGGGTTTGCGATGATGAGTGGAGGTACTAGGGACCTCAGGAAAGTTAGGGGGTAATATAGTGAGGTGTCTATAGTTGCTAATTTATGGCAATAAGCCCATGATCCTAATATGCCTTATTGAAATCAGGAAGGTTCACGACCAACACTCTGTTGTCCTTCCTTGCCTTCAAATGAATATGGACATCTATGGTGTGAGACCAGGTGTAACAATACATGATCTCTGGGATACCAAGGTTGGTCCTATAGTGCTCATTTATCCTATTCACCCCATTGATGATACGTTATATATCATGGGCATACTTAGCTTAGACCACCTCAAAGAACTCAAGAAATTCTAAGAAAAGAGGGTTTGGGGAAAAATTAATCCCCCGGGACCACGATAAGGGTATGAATCCAGTGCACCCCATCAATGGCCATGACATTCTGGGCATAGGGAAATAGTCGATTATAACTCAAGAAGGAATAGGATAAGTTTTCCTAAAGTCATCTATGTTTTTTCCAAGAATTGTACAAATGAGAGGATATGCCTCTTACATAGAACAAGTAGACAAAGTTATAAGACCACTATAAAATGGGACATCCTCATGAAATGTAACATCAAGAGAATGATACATATATTTATAAATGATTTCATAACACCAATTACCTTTTGACATAACAGAATACCCAATAAGAATTCATTTAATTGGTTTATCATTAAGTTTTTTCGAGAAGGACTTCGGTTATGAACAAAACATGTAATCCAAACACACGAGGAAAAATGTGGAATAAAGTAGTATCAGGTTGAAGGCACTGAAGAGGTGCCTTCCCACCTAAAACTCAACTTGGTGTTCGATTGATAATAATGGTGGCAATAAGAACAATAAGATACTAGTATGTTTTGGGTACCGTCCTACCCCTCAATAAATAATGAATGACCCCCCATGAGATGGTAATTTTTATGTTTTGTAACACCAATTTATTTTGGAGTATGTGGGCAAGTAAGTTGGTGAAGAATACCCTTTTGATTAAGTTGAGAGTAGAATTCATTGGAGACATACTCCCTCCTATTATTAAATCTAATATTATGAACAACGGTGGTATATTGGGTTTTAATCATTGGGAAAAATTGAACAAACAAAGGCAATACATCAAATTTTTTTACGCAAATAAACACAAGTACATTTGGAAGAATCATTAATAAAGGTGGCATAACATCAATGGCCCGAAGTACCAGTGGAAGGTCCCCACACATCATAGTGAATTAAATCAAACATACTTGGAGCATGACTCATATAAGAAATATAACTAGTACGAATATGATTAGAAAGTTCAAAAATTTTACAAACAAATATTTTGTCTTTACAAGCTTTAGAAAGAGATGGGAATAGCAAACACAAATATTGAAAATTGACATACCCTAAATGAGCAAGCCATAAATGCAAATTCTTATAATAAATATTACAAGAGAGTGAGATGGGTAGGGTAGAGGCACTGAGAGTGAAAGTAGAAGACTTCGATGGTGGATGCCCAAAGTGATAGAGCTCGTCGCGTGCACAACCCCTGCTAAAAATCCTCCTCGGACCTAGGCCTTGCAAATAGCAATGAAAGGGTAAGAAAATAACAACACATTTGAGATGTTTACTTTTTTGTCTTGTAAATAAATAATTGAAGGAAAATATGGGAACATAAAATACTAAAGAGAGGGTAATAGTAGGGGATAGACAAATATCTCCCTTAATATAAATGCATCAAAGAGAGCCATCTACAATATATACATGCTAACAAACATGTGAGGTAGGTGAGAGGAACAAGGATGACTTACTGGTAATGTAATTTGTGGATTCAAAATCCAAAACTCAGGTAGGCTTGGAAACCTTAACATGAAAAGAATGACAGATACCTAAAGTTATTGTAGCGATGGAAGTCAATGTGCTAGCACGACTAAGTGAACTCAATTGCTCCTAAATTAACCCAAGTTGTGACTGTAGATGGTTAAGATCAACAGACGGGGTTAGTAGTGAGGAGATAGCCAAAAGAGGTCCTATTGGAGGACCATAGGTGTTAGTGATATTAGTAGTGCATGATAAGCTAAATGATCTACTCCGAATAAATTTTTTCCTCAAATCTGGATAAAGTTTTAAGCATCGATCTCAAACATTTCCCATGGCACCACAGTAGTGGAAAAAACCATCTCATCCCAAGGACTAGAACCTAAGTATGCAGCAAAGGAAATCTAATCAATGATGGAAGTAGGATAAAACGATGGTTGGGTCAAATGAAGTCAACGCTCCTCGCCATCAACGATAGAAACTACCTCATACAAAGGAGTCATGGGTGAGGTATTAATTACTTGAGTTTTTAATTAATCAAACTCAGATATTAAATCTTTAAGAAATACATATGTATGATGACAATGCAAGCATGACAGCAGTAGGGATGAGATCTCGAGAAAAAAATCACTAAGAGGCTCATATTTTGCCAATTCTTCCCAACGAGATTGAAAATAGTCAAAATAATTGGGGAATAAGAGAACCAAGTTTTTTCCATGATGCAAAGTTTCGTCCATTCAATAGGACACTCATGACCCATTGTGCAGGCCTATGTTGTTCCAATGAAACTAAATCTTTCCAAATTTCAACCATCTTAAATCAACAAGCAAGGGTACCCATGTCCCCATCATAATAAAAAAATACGTACAAGGAAAAAAATAAACAGTTGAACATAAGGTGTCGTTAAAATAATTTGAAGGCCTTTATGCAGAAGAGAATAACTCAGATTTAGCACATCAGAAAGAAGGAAGAAACCCTAAAAAGGGTATATAGACCTAAAAACCCTATAATTAGGGTTTAGAGAGAACTGAGTCTTATATTAGGGTTTGGGAGAGGAAAATATAAGACATAGTTCAAAGAATAGCCAGACTAACAACGAATTAACTGTGATGGTTGGAGAACCCTCAAATAGGGGCTTGATCTGCTTTAGTCTCATTAGACCAGTCTATATATAGAGAATGAAAGGAAAACAACTAAAGGGGTGGTTAGGGATTATGGAGTGGCAGTAAAGAAGGGTGGCGACCTAGAAAAGAGGGTAACGACAGTGGAGACTATTTTGGAGGAAGTTAGGTATATATTTTATGGGGAAGATGTGGTTAGAGTTTGTGGGGTTAATGTAAGAGAAAGAAAAAATAGTTTAGGGTTTAGAGGCTATGATACCAAGAAGATTTTTATGAGGTCATGACTTACCCAATTGGGAGATCAATAAGAGTATTTATACTAGTTTTTAAATGGTTCTATAACATACAATATACGAAAGGAATAATATACTAAAACAATTAAATCCATGTACATAATGGGACAATAGAAAAGGAGATTAATACAAAAATATGACGTCCATCAATAACACCCTGACTCAGCACTCTACCTCCGGTACTGTTAGCAAAGCCCTAGAGCTTTTCCATACGTTCTCTCATCTTTCTCCATGGGTGATTTTGAAAGGTCATGCCCTCAACAATTTGATTTGGTCCATTATAATTGTTCATAACTTTAAAGGTACTCCTCCCATTCCTAGGGTTCAAATATCCTTATTCCTTAAATCTTATCCTTATTTTATTGGAAAGTTAATGCAACATGATGTTGAGTTCCAATATTATGAGGAACTCATCTATTTTCATGATAATATATTTGTTAAAGTCAGTTGCGTCTTCGAGGATTAGAAGGATTTATTCTTGTTTGTGTTCACGAACAGGGTACCCTTACAGACTATGGATTTGATACTCTTTCTTCTAAAGAAAAATGTTTTTAAATCTAGATAATTTTATAAGGAAGCCTAAGAGGTCGTTCGAAGTTTTCAAAATTATGGACCCTTCTTGTTGAATATGGCTCGTGATTTTGCCTATTTAAATTCAAAATAAAATGAATTATTTCACTGTGGAACACACTCCACAATTTTTTTTACTTATGCATTTTCATAGTATTATTCCACCAAAAGAAGGTGATGTTATTTTTCTTTCCATGCCTTTGTAATTACCAGACTTCTAACTGTAAAAAGATATTATTTTTGCTTTGATTCTTTTTTGAAAGCTTAAAATTGAGGCGATGTGTTGTGGATGTTTAATGTATTTTCTCATTTATTTGTTTTTTAATTTCTTACTTTAACCAATATTGTCACCATGGCATCATATTTATTTTAACCATTTGATTAGCAATCTATGCTTTAACCAAACTTGGTATGTTACAAGTACTTGCAATTATTTTTTGTACTTTTAGACCAAAAAATATTTTAATTTTGATTTATTACGCATGAATGCTTTATTAGTGCCATTGATCCCACTAAATCCTATTGTACACGTGGAAGTATCCAAATGATAACTTTTTGTTGACAATTAGAATAATTAATTCTTTGGAAATAGGAAACTTTTGCAATTCTATTTAACTAATATATCTAGCTGCCTTGGAACTCCTAATACTTAATTATAATTCCTTGGGATATTAATGACTCACAAATATAATCCTAAGGGTATTTTTATCGATGGAGCCTCTAAAGATTCCTGTTTGTCTCCCTACTTCCCCATGATTTTACTTTTTAGAAGGAACATTATCAGAGGCACATGTCAGTATATGCTTGGCATTATTTTTCATTTCAAATGATACCACTAAGCTATTTAAGGTAATTTATTTGTTTCTTCTTCTTTTTTACCATTAACTTTATATTTTTAAGCATAATTTTAGCTCTTAATATTGTTTCCTCTTTCTTCAAACTCTTCACCATTAATGGCGTTTAGCTCTGTAACTTCTGATGTTTACTTCTAATTAGATAGAACCATTAATAGGATCTCGGATAATAACTCCATTTTCATTGATAGTATTGTTTGCCCCGTCAAAACTTCCTATGGTGCAGTTGTTCCATTATTGTCCCCATATTTAAATATGAGATTCCTTTGCCCATCTATGTTTTATATCCCAAATTTACAGATCACATCTGCTTCATAGAAGATTACACTTACCTTAAAGAACCTTCATTCTTCAATTTTAGGGCTTGGCTCATAATATTGGATAGCGCCACATGGCCCAAGTGGGTGAATCTAATGCTCACTACGAAAGCAAGAGAAATGGAGAAGGTCAACATTTATGACGTTGCTTAACTCAGTAAAGGATATTGATCATGAAGCTAAAAAATAAAAACATCCACCTATCTTACTCCACTTTCATGAACAAATGCATGAAAAACACCATGGAAATGGAGTGAAAATTTGTATTATTTCTTTCTTTTGCTATGGTAAAACTTCAATAAATTGTGTCCCAAGCCCCTATTAGAAACGTGGAAATATCTACCAGCAATGTGGAACACCAATTACTACATATTCTGAAAGCTTAACCAAATCTTACTTATTAGCAATTGGGAACTTCTCAAGCTTTACATCTCATTTGAAGCTTTTCTCGGGTACTATTTGAGGCTCTTTATGACTTTTCTTTTATTAACGGTATAAAATAACTTGTCCTTACATTTCTCAGCTTGGAATCCTGGAAGAAAGTAATGTAAAGTCCTTGAATATCGAGTCCTAGAACATCCATACTTTATAAGCACTATAATGCAAGTGGAAGATAAGGAAAATGCCTCCTCTACAGACCAAGATAATTTCTCAAACCAAAAGGCCAAAAAAACAAAAGTTTTGTAATATTTAAAAGTTATTAAGGTGGATAAGATCACCCTTTTGGTTGAGAAAGAAAAGTTGGAGAAGAAGTTGGACAAAGTTAACGTTGAGCTAGAATTAGGTGCCACGGAGGAGGTTAACATTCAATTGAGTTTGAATCAATTGGTAGGAGATACGTACGTGATTACTAGTAATGAAACCTTATTAGTGAGGTTCAAATTAGAACCAAAAAGATTTATGTACCTTGATTTTTTAATTGCTTCTTGGTCTTTTTTGTTTATACACCTCTATAACATGTAATTTCCGATATATAAATGATTAGTCCTTTTTCTCTTACTATCTTGCTTCCCAAATAGTTGGGTAACATGGTTTTAAGAATCTAGAATTTGTTTCTTTCATGTGAATGTGTCCATTAATGTCTCTCAAATGGTATGACCCACCCTTAAATGCTTTATATATTTGGAATGACCCTTCCCATTTTGGGGACTATTTTTCGCAGGCTGGATCTTTTGATCTTAGAGTTAAAATGGTTTTCCAAACAAAATTACACCCATTAAAGGCCATATTTTTTACTTTCTTGTTATAGCTATCAGTTATTTTGTTCTTTTGAACCAATATATTATTCAAGGCTCTGACCCTATCTTTATCTATGTTTTCCAACTCCATAAGCATAGCTTGATTATTGACTTTTATTATCAATTCATTTTGGGTTATTACCCTTAATGAATTAATAATGATTTCTACCGGTAGGACAATATCATGTCCATAGGTTAAGGCATATAAATTCACCCATGTACTTGACCTCTTAGAGGTCTTATAAGCGCATAATACTTTTGGAAAAATGTTATGTCAATCCCTTGGATTTTTCTCAATCACATTGCTCAGGTTATTTTTTATTACTTTATTTACGGTGAATTCCTCATCATTTGTTTAAGCATAGTAAAGTGTTGCCTTTGTCAAAGCTATTACTAACAATGAGGTGAATTCTAACACCATTTCTGACTAAAAAATGCTTACATTATTTGAGTTTATGGTTTCTAGGATTCTAAATCTATACACTGTATCTTGCAAGGAACCTGTCAACTTATTATGGGTAACTAATTTCAAAGATTTTTCCTTCACCCACTTGGTAAAATAACTTATTACCACCAGTATAAAGTGGTGTAGTTTGGAAGATGGATGGTAAATTTTTCCTACGACATCATTTGTACTTCCTTTGAGTGGCTATGGTTTCACCACATATTTTAGGTTAATATCATGCACGTGTTTTAAAGGACCATGTTATTGAATCTTTTGACATCCTTTTGCAAAATCAATGCATTATTTTAAGATGGAAGGCCAATAGAAACCGTGTGTTCTTAATAACCATCTCATCTTTAGGCCAAATTAATGGGCCCTATAAATAACCTCATGGAGTTATACAATGATTATTACACCCTCCTCTTTACTTATGCACTCTAGAATCATCCTATCAACACCTCTTTTAAACAAATACATTATGCAATATACTTTTTTTATAGAAAAACTATGTTCATAAAAATTGCATTCTCATGTCTTTATTTAAATGTGAGTGTTCTTGGTTGATAACAAACATATTTAGAGTATTTTGCCAAAATATTTTCAAAACCCTCAAAGGAAAAAATACTTGTTTAATTTTCTGGAGAAGAGCACGACCTACCTCACTGATGTTTCTCCATAACAATGCCATATCTCGTTGTAGTGAAAGCTCGTCGTTGGTGCCTTATGTCCGAAGATAAAAAAAATATCTTAACAAAGGTGTAACTAACCTCGCCTCACTCATACCACAATGATTTGCCTCGCCTCAATCTCGTCGCAGCGACTTGTCTCGCTGTAGCAAAAGTATGTCATTGGTATCCTTTTCTACGTCCAAATTTTCCCAATTTCTTGGCCCGACCTAAGTAGCCTCAAGTTCGCCACAGCCACGCATTTTCTCAATGCTGTAACAAAGTTAGATTTTTCACAAAAAGCGAATCTGAATAGCATATTACATTGTAAAACACGAGATTCTTTTTTTCTATCAAATCTTTTATTACCTTGGAGAATGCTCTTATTTTTTTTATAGTTGAGAATGAGTTAGAAGGTTTGGAAGTTTGTGTCTATATGTTTTAGAATACAAAACTCCTATTTCACTCACTCTCTCTTTCCACACAAAATAAGATTAACAATTTTAGAGAGGTTTTCATTATTTTATCAAGCTAAAGAAATCATATTTTCTTAAGATAAAAAATATTATTTGTATTTGTTGAGATATCCATTATTATCATTCTAAGTTTGAAGTTTTAGATGTTTGATTCCTTCTCTCAAGCCTTGAAAAAACATTTTCCAAAAGTCATTCTTGAGAAAATTTAAATATTTTTGATATCTCAAAAATACTTTATGAGTTTATTTTGATTCGCCAAACACCTTTTGAAACCTCCTTCAACCTTTAGGACTCTCACATCCTAGGAAATTACAGCTACAAATAGTGTCTTCTCACTTGTTCCATTTTGGAACACAATTTTTTTTCTTCAAACTCTAAAAAAAGAAGGTTTTCTCTTCACACTTTAAACCAAGAAATTTAATTTGGTGCATAAGCGACATTATCAGTGAAAGTTAACACTTGCGACGTGTCGAGTGGTCGGAGAGTGTTTCTGCTTGATCTTCCATATAGGAGGTTGAAAAATGTATTGTGGAGCGTTATTGATTCTAAGAAAGGCTCAAGACTGTCATTTTTGTAAATCGTTACCTATTTTTTGGATAGTGTCGATTTGGCCTGAGAATTTTCCAGCAAGGTTTCTTCCTTTGTATAAATCCTCATCTCAAATGCATGATTTACTATTCCATATTTTGATTTATCTTATATAATTCATTAACATTTATTGCTAAGTTAAATAAAACTATAAATCACTATTTTGTCACTAAAACATTAGGGTTAACTTTCCCCCGAATTTGAATTAAAAGAAAATATTACCTTAATTTTGGTAATACTTTTTAATATGTGCAGTCCCTCTTTACACACGAAAATATTTAATTAGTATCATAGTTATACCTTGTCTTTTTTAGGTTTAATCACCTATAGGTATATCTTATGTGTATAAATGGATTATTTGTTTTGACATATCTGAGGATTCCTTGTAGCAGGTCCGATATGTCATTCTCCGAGCTTTATTCTCCAACCAACTTTACATGTATCCTTCTCCCATAAATGAATATGAATCAAGTGATGATGATAATGAAGATTTTTATCTCTTAACTCTTGATAACAAATATGATAAATTATATGAAGAGTATCTGAAACTTTCAAAGGGAATACCTTATTGTCCTCCAAACTCAAAGAATATAAAAGGGGGAATAATTAGATACAACATAAAGCATCAAAGTTTAATGAACTTAATGTTGCCTATACTCACATAAATGAGAAATTTAAGTTGATAGAAAAAGAGCATCCAATTATTAATTGTACTTCAATAAATATTTTGAATGAAGAAAATGGAACTCTTCGAAATAAGGTAAAAACTCTTGAAAGAGAAATTTTAGATTTTTGTAATAAGATTGCACATTTGAAAGATGAAAATGAATTTTTGTGCATTTTGTAAGATCAAAGTCCTATCTGCTTTGAAAAACATAAAAGTATTGATGTTTTTTCTTCAGATCTTTTAGACTTTTTGGACGACTTAAAGATAAGAAAACCACTTCAAAACAAGAGGATTGAAATTTAATCAATTTTGAAGAAGTGAGAAAATAATATTCTACATCTCCTGAAAAATTGAAAATTTATCCATGAAGAATCCAAACTTATTGTGGTAAAGAAAGTTGGAATTCTTCAAAAAGATTTGAACTTGGTCAAAAGGTGAAAGTTAACCTTGCGATGGGTTCACAAAAACTCGGGAAAATTATTTTGGTTCTGTGAAACCCCGCTTATTAAAATAAGAGGTGGCCATCCCGATACTTGAATAATTATAGAAATCCCAAATGGTCCATTCTTAGCATCACAATAATACAATAAGTATATGAGATAACCACCCAATATTTTATAAAAACGGATTGTCAAAAGTTTTGATTCGTAAGTTAAAGAAAAATGTTTCAACAATTTAATTTAAAAGAAGGTGGATATAAAATAAGGACAGATCATAAAACAGTAACCATACATAACAAATTAACTGAATAGGCTGTCGGTTAACAGACTATAGAATTTAGTTACACCAAGTATTATAATAGAATATCACATAATAAAACCCAATTATAAAGGTGGGGAAACACGCCCGAGTGTGTAGATGATCCTAACTAAGACACAAAAGATAGATGCGTCTAAATTCAATGCCCTATACCTCCGCAATGAGTTACATCTTCGAGGACACTGGAGTGGAAAAGTCAGTACGGGCGTCCTTGCAGTGGAACACCTGAGTGAATATAAGATTCATACAAAATAGAAATATAGAAACAGGCGAGGGCCCGGTTTAATATGATTACCAAGTGAATAAAGTGCAAGACAGGTATGGACAATTAAATCATCATGAATATGTTTGTATCAATCACCATAAACAATGATAAGATATCTAATCTCTTGATCTCAAAGCGTACTCTACACCATAATAATAATAATAATAATAATAATAATAATAATAATAATAATAATAATAATAATAATAATAATAATAATAATAATAATAATAATAATAATAATAATAATTCATTCAAACGGGAGAATATCAATAAAATATTAATTAATGAGATTCCATTTCCTTTTTACACAATTTCGTTTCATCGTTCCTTATCATTAGGAAACATATTCAAAGAAATTTATTTCCTAAAGTGTTGTATCTTCAATAAGGTTCCACTTGAATCAGAATAGTTATATTACACAATGTATAACGATTCTAAGACCGTCCTTCTGAGTTTCCCCACTGGACGCGCCCCTAAACAGCTATCATCTTCCAGGGCCTATCGCAAAAGATAACCTGGGCATCCTACAATGCAACGTTGATAAGTGGACATATACCTTCGACAGTGAGCCATAACCACACCCGAAATTACCTCACTTCGAACAATAATCACACAATATATAATAACCAGTCCTATAGTCGAGGACTATATTCACCCTGCATTCACTAGCCAGGGGACTTCACCTCATGCGCGTACTTCCCCTATGATAGCATTTTGGGAGGTGTGTTTATACCAATTTATCATCCATAATTTTAAATCTCATTTTAAAATATACATCACATTTTATCCGGAGCCATAAATGTTTAATATCTTCCTTAAGTCTCAACGTATAATTATCTATGAATACAAATATCCATGAATAATGTAACTTCTATAACCCATTATGAAATGATATTCTTCCATCCAATCCTAAAAATCAACATAAATCATTCTAGTCCTTCTTAGGTCTAAACTATTTCATTCTATAAGAGAATCATTTATCTCCCTCTAAATTACCTAACCAAATTATCCCTAACTTAAACTCCAACTCTCATTCTAACTTAGGTTTCTAAATACACCATAGCTAAACTCTAATACTCTAGTTTTACTTCAATTAAGAAGGTTCCTATTTCCCTATCTTAAAATAAAGAAGCAAGAAAGAAATAGGATTTGAAGAGTGAAAAAACATGGGACTGGTCGACCGCGTCTCAAGGATTTAGCCTAGGAAGAAATGCAGAAAGCTCAATTCGGAGGGCCCGATCGACCAGTCCTGAGATCGCGGTCGACCGCGCTCCAAATTTATACGTATGTGGGAAAGAAGTAGACTCTCCCCCGAAGGCCCGGTCGACCGGTCTTGGGACCGCGGTCGACCGTGCTTAGCAGACCCAAGAATCCCTCTTCTCCTACAAAGCTAAAACCCAAAGCCTAAACTCCCTATTCTTACATCTCTTACATTCTCATTAATATATAACATACCTACAACATTTCTACACCTCAACAAACCCACATAACCAATTGAAATCATATATACAACAAGATCTAATGGTTAAACATCAATATATATCAAGACCTAACATTTGCCCAAATCTTCCAAATACACAACTACCATTGCAATTTATCCACAAGAAGTCATATGTTTGCAAGTAAAAACTTGCCTTAGGGTTGAAGTCTCAGACCTCCTGGCGGTAGCAACAAATCAAAAGCTTAAATCTTCAATTTCCTTCATTTTTCTCTCTTTTCTCCACACTTCTCTTTCTCTATCTTTCTCTCTAGGGTTTGGAATGTGTATGGGAGAAATAAAAGTGGGTTGGAAGATTTATACATTCCTTAAGCATCAACTCCCCTCTTTAAAAGTTAATACACCCTTAAAAAGACTCGTAACTACACAATTAAGTCATAACCTGTTAAAAGTGCCCGGAACCTAAAAATACAATATGACACTAATTTTGACTATCTCGACCATTTCGGGACTAACCGCGCCCTCTAAATTGGCATCCGGAATAATATAAGTCATTTCCATTTTCAACTTCATTTAAACCATAATTGTCATTTAAAGCACAATGACACCATATCTCATAACGTAATGCCATTTACATTCACATAACAGTAAATATGCACAACTTAGTAAATATTATCTTTTAATTCACTTAAAACAATATTTATCCCATTTACCAATATTTTATATAATTACGTCACGTGGAAAATTAATATAAAATAAATTACTCAAAAGTAAGGGTTATTACACTCTCCCCCCCTTATAAGGGAATTTTTCCCTCAAAATTCAGGCATACCTTGCAAAAAGAGATGTGGATACCTTTCTCGCACATCATCCTCATGCTCCCACGTCGATTCCTCTGCATTGTGATGACCCCATTGAACCCGAACCAAGGGCATCACTCAAGATCTCAGCCTACGCTGCCCATGATCTAAGATTGCAACTGGTTGTTCCTCATATGAAATATCGGGCTGCAATTTGATATCATCCAAAGGAATATGCCAATGAGTTCCTTCACACCTCTTGTACTTTTTCAAAAATGATACATGAAACACATCATGAATCTGTTGTAAGTGTTCCAGTAAGTCAACTTGATACGCTACTGGGCCTACGTAACGCGGCGCAAGCTTTCCTTTCTTCCCAAATCGCTTTATACCTTTCATTGGCGATACTCGCACCAAAACTTGATCTCCAACTTCCAATTCCACATGCCTTCTATTAGCATCAGCATAACTCTTTTGACGATCTTGAGCTATTCGGATGTGATTTCGAATGAGTTCAATCTTCGAAGATGTGTCTTGGATCATTTCAGGTCCAAGAAATTTATTATCCCCCTACTTCCAACCAACAAGTAGGTGATCTACACGGCCTGCCATTTAGTGCTTCATAGGGTGCCATCCTGATAGTGAATTGGTACGAATTATTATAAGAAAATTCGACCAAGGGAAGGTATTGTTCCCAACTTACTTTGAAATCAAGTACACACATTCTGAGCAAATCCTCCAACATTTGGTTGACTCTTTATGTCTGCCCATCTGTTTGAGGGTGATAAGAGGTACTCAACTTCAACTCGATTTCCATAGCTTCTTAGATACTCCGCCAAAAATGGGAAACAAAAGTTTTGTCTCGATTAGAGACTATACTAATGGGAACCCCGTGGATTCTAACAACCTCTGCAATAAATAGTCGAGCATAACGAGCAGTATTATAGTCTATACATACGGGTAGGAAATGTGACGACTTAGTTAGACGATTAATAATAACCCAAATGGAATCATGATCTCTCTGCGACGTTGGTAATCCCGTGATGAAGTCCATCAAGATACTTTCCCACTTCCATACCAGTATTTCCAAAGGTTGTAACAAACCCGTTGGTCTTTGATGATCTACCTTCACCAGTTGACAAGTTGTACATTGGGAAACAAATTCAAAAATGTCCCGTTTCATGCCTGCCCACAAATACTGACGGTGCATGTCTTGGTACATTTTGTCCCCACCACTGCAAATTTGAAATCGTGGGATTCTGTCATTACGGCCCATCTTAAATCTCCTTCGTTCGGGAAAACAAGTCTACCGTGGAAACGTAACCCACCCTCAAAACTTATAGAGTAGGATTCTGCTCCCTCGATCAATAATTGGCGTATACGGTCCTGATAACTTTTGTACCTTCCTTGAGCTTCCATTACCCTTGCCACTATAGTAGGCATAACGTTCAACAACGTCATAAATTTTCTAGCAACCGCATCCTCCTGGGTGAGCTCCTTCCATTTAGCCTTCAATACCTGTGCTAACTCCCCCTCCGGCTTCCAACTCAACGCATCGGCCACTACATTCGCCTTACCTGGGTGATAATGAATATCGAATTGGTAGTCCTTCACAAACTCTAACCACCGACGTTGTCGCATATTCAAATCCTTCTGTGAAAATAAATGTTGCAACGATTTGTGATCCGTGAAAAGACTAAATTTCTCCCCCAAGAGATAATGTCTCCAAATCTTAAAGGCAAAAACTACTGCAACAAGTTCCAAATAATGCACCGAATAATTCTTCTCATGGGGCTTTAGTTTGCGAGAAGCATAAGCAATAGCCCGCTACTCTTGTTTTAGTACACCTCCTAAACCTTACAGAGATGCATCGGTAAAGACCAAATATTCCAACCCCGGTCTCGGTAACACAAGCACTGGCGCAGAAGTTAACTTATCTTTCAGCTCATCAAAATCTGGCTGACAAGAATCATCCCAAATAAACCTCACCCCTTTTCGGGTTAAATTTATCAAAGGGCTAGCAATTTTAGAAAAACCCGTGATAAATTTGCGGTAATAGCCAGCCAAACCCATAAAACTATGAATCTCGGTAGGTGTTGTGGGCTGACCCCATTCCCTCACCGCAATAACTTTACTTGGGTCAATAGAAATACCTTGAGTTATCACAATGTGACTCCGAAACTGTACTTCCTGTATCCAAAAGCTACACTTCTCACAACTGATGATCCCTTAATGTCTACAGGACCAACCGTAAGTGCTTAGCATGATCGGCCTCCGTTTGAGAATACACAAGGATGTCATCAATAAACACGATAACAAACTGGTCCAGGAAGTCTCTAAACACTCTATTCATGAGGTTCATAAACACTACATGTGCATTGGTTAGTCCAAAAGGAATAACCAAGAATTCATAGGACCCATATCTAGTTAGGAATGCAGTTTTGGACACATCCGATTCCCGTATCCGTAACTGATGATACCCCATCCTCAAGTCTATTTTAGAGAAGTACGACACTCCCCTAAGTTGATCGAATAAATCATCAATCTGAGGTAGTGGGTATTTGTTCCTGATGCTAACTTTATTCAAGTCCCTGTAATTGACGCACAATCGGAGAGAACTATCTCTCTTCTTCACAAAAAACAGTGGAGCTCCCCACGGTGACATACTATGCCTAATAAACCCTTGTTATAACAACTTCTGAATATGATATCTTAACTCCCTCATCTCAACAGGAGCTATATGATATGGATATCTAGCAATCGGTCATGTTCCCGATGCTAAATCAATTACAAACTCGATCTCCCAACTTGGGGGTAAACCCGGTATTTCTCAAAAAACATCTCCGAAGTCTCTAACAACTAGAATCGAATATAAGGGAATGACAACATCCCGAGAAGTCTCCTCTGCAATACAGTACAAATAAGTGCCAGTCCCTCCCTCAGAGCGAGGCATAACAACTAAAAACATCTCTTGCCTCGGAATGGCAAAAATAATACTCTTTCCATAACAGTTGACTATCGCACGATACTTCACTAGCCAATCCATACCCATAATTACATCATACCCGACCATATCAAGGACGAGTAAATCGGCCTCAAAACATAAATTACCAAGATTTATTTCTTTTCTTTTACAAACAAAGAAAATAAGCGACTCGTCACCCATAGAAGATTTAACACTAGTGAAAGTACTTTCTGAACTTTTAATTAGCTCCGTAGACTGGGCAAAACTTTTAGAAATAAACGAGTGTGTCACACCCATATCAAACAGTACATGACCTATATGCCCATGAATTGGAAACTTACCCTCAATGGCTGGTGGCGCTGGCTAGGATGGTGGAAGCATAGCATCCTGTATGTGGTAAACACGCCTATACTGTAGTTGTCCCTGTTGTGGAGGGGCAACTGGATTAGGCACTTGTGACGGTAACTGGGCCTGTAGATGTTGTGGAACCCTAGGAAACTGTCCACCAATCAACTACAAACACGCCTTCCTATAATGACCCGACTCCCCACATTGAAAGCAATAACCCATCATGTTTTCCTGATTACGGCCCGATTATTTCTGAACTACCCGAAACCTTGGCCAGTATGGCCTCTACCCCCATTATTACCCCGGACTGCCTGCTGCTATTGCGGGGCACCTTGACCGTGCCTAAAATTACTGTCTCCAAAATAAATCGACCAAAACGCTGTCTTTTGGACGAATCCCCTTGCTGGGTATCCCATTCTTTTTGTTTACTTCCCGATGATTGGGACGAGGGTAGTGCTCCTCCTACTACCCCATTACCTCCTGGTTTACTCTCCTTCCCCACAACTGAAGCCTTCTTACTACTTTGATCATGGAACCGATGATCTTGACAATGGAGTAACGTGACATTCATCACATCCCAAGAAGTTTGTGAAGATGGATTGCCCAACAAATGTTATCGTATCCTCTAATGTAAACCTCCAATGAATTTGGATATTCTCCTCTCCTCAGGAGTTACCTCATCCGAAACAAAACTGGCTAAACGAGTAAATTCCTCCTAATATTCCGCCACCGAACGTTCATCGTGAATTACATCTTAAAGCTTTCTCCTCATTTCGCTTTGGACTGCCGGAGGAAAATATTTTGGGTCAAACAAAACCCAAAAATCATTGATAGTCATATTATCTCTTTGCCCTGGCATAGTCATCGACTCCCACCAATATAAAGCTTATCCAAGAAGCTTAAAAGTGGCAAGGATTTTCTTTCGTTCCTCACTACAATCTATTAAGCGAAGGTGACGTTGCATATCCTTTTTCCATTGGTTAATTACTGTCACGTCAGAACCACCCTGAAATTATAGACGATGACCTTTAAGAAGGATTCTCTGACTCTTTCCCAGGGAGAAGGCCTCGCAGGGACTTGTACCTCTTGAGCTCGTGGTTGTTGAGCTTGGGGAAATTGTTGTACTACGGCAGTTGACTAAGCATAAATTCTTTTGAATTTAGCCCCTTAATTTAGTAATTTTAATATCTCGAACAACGTAATTGATTTGATTTTATCCTATATCATTGCTAATGACTTCTTCTCACAAGTACCCCAAATTTCGTGTATTTCTTATTGATTTGACAGGTATTTAGTGCAAGAAAAGAAAGAAAGAAACTGGCAGAAAGGAAGAGAATAAAGGAAGACAAGTCAAAGGGTAAAAGCATAAATTTACAACCAAAGTTCGCATTTGTAGTTTAAATGAAAGTTGAAGATCATCATCTCACAAGAGTGTATGAAGAAATGGCAATCAAATCGGTTCTCGGGATCAAAAGTTATGACAAGTCTAAGTTGGAAAGAAAAAGTTAAAATTGAATAAATACGGATCGATCCAGTTGATATTGGACCGATCCGAAATGACACTATTCCAGTAGACCCCAGACCGATACAGAACCAAAGAAAAAAGAACCGATCTGAGGGTACCTGGACCGGTCCAGTACAAAGAAATAAGAACCGATACGGTTAATGAAAAAATAAATTGATCCGATGTAATCCCGACTGGGCCGACGGTTCGAATTTCTGGCATTTATTAGGGAGATGAGGATTTGTAGTGCTTGGAATATCTTGAATTACTCATCGATATTAGCTGTCAAAATGTGTTAGTTGGTGTTATAAAGGGCCAAACCCTAAGGGGAAGAAAAGGAGCCTTTTCAGAGTGCCTTTTTATTTTATTTTCTTTGGTAGACAATTTCATTGTTTAGAAAAACCCTAGTTTGTAAGTTTGAGGAATAAGGAGTATTCTGGATTCAAGTTCATCACTTTTACCTAGTGCTGATTACAAGTTTCAATCTTCAATTCAAGTATCAATTTCCATTCTCTTATTTATTCTCTATTTTATTTTCAATTCGATTCTCAATTGTTTTGCAATTTTCTTTTGAAATAAAGTTTCTTAGATACATAATTCCATTCATAGTTATGAATTTGTTTTCTTCTCATAAAACCATGTCTAGCTAAATTTTCAAGGGTTGAGATGCATGAACCCATCCTGAGGTAAATTACCCATGTAGAAAATAGAGTATAAAGTAAAAATTGATCGAATCGTGTAGGGAAATTATATGAACATAGTAGACCTTTTAATCCCTCTTGCCCTAGGTACTTGGGATGTTTAAGAATACTATGCAAGTATAATTGTTCTACATCGCTTTATATTTACCTTTGATTTCATATGATGCGGGATAGTTCCCTCATATATGTAATGCTTAGGATCTATACAGACTGGATTCAGTTAAGATTTTAATTTACGATTCTAGTATTCTATACGGTAAATTACTAGGGATTGGGGGATTGTATCCTAACCTATTTTGTCTCATACTCATATCTATTATCTTTACAATTCTTAATGTTTTGTGCACGAAGTTCATTCTAAATTTTTATTTCATCACCAATTGGAAATTTCAACCCATTAATCATCATTCTTTATATTCTTTTGAGGAATCATTTGAAGATTAAATAAGCTTTTCCTACGTTATTCATAATTACCAATTTCTGATCCCTTTGGAGACGATCCCAACTCATTGGATTATTACTAACGTGACAGGCTTGCACTTGAGCCTAAAGAAAACACACTTCTAAGACATATTTGTGGTCGAGTCAAATTTTTGGCGCCTTTACCGGGGATCGTAAATTGGTGATATTTAGGAAAGTGAAATTAAATTCTCAATTCATTCATTCATAAAAAAAAAATCATCTCATCTCTCATAAGATTACATGCAAAATCCCTTTCCAATCCAAGTTCACGAAAATCCCATTGTTGAAGCTAATTCTGACAATTCTCATACCACTGACTCTCCACACTTTTGGGTTCCACCTCCTTCACCTAAAATTCAATCACAAGTCGCACTTTGAGTCAAACACTGAGTGAGGGTTCTGAATCGTTTGGTAGCAATATGCCTGTACACGGTAGTGTTGGTGCTGGAGAGGAAGAGTTACCATATCTTCCCATGAAAGACCTATTATTTCCCGAGCGAACTGTCACCCCTGGTTGCATTTTACTTCCGTATAATGTCGGTCAGTTCCAATTTTGTAATGAGATGATTCAAATCCTTCCTACATTTCATGGGATGGATTCTGAAAAGCCATATCTCCATATTAGAGAATTCGAAGAAGCATGTGAGACGTTTGGTGATCAAACCTTCCCACAAGATGTAATCCGATTAAAGCTCTTACCTTTTTCTTTAAAGGATAAAGCTAAGACCTGGCTATGGTCACTACCCCCAAATTCTGTTTTATCCTGTAGAGATATGCAGACTAAGTTTCTCCCCAAGTTCTTTCCATAGCACAAAACTAACTCTGTCAAAGCTCAAATCCAAGCTTTTTGCCAAAATGGGAATGAAGTTTTCGACAAATGTTGTGAAAATTTTCAGGAGTTAGTTAGTGCTTGCCCACATCATGGGTTTGAAAAACATCATCTCATTTCATTTTTTCATCAAGGTATTACTTTAGCATCTAAACAACTCGTGCAAAAAATATGTGAAAGACCATTCTGGGAACTAGACTGAGTGATGCTGAGGTTCATCTGAAATACATAGCAGAGACTATGCAAGCATGAGATGTTTCCGATCCCAATAGTCAAAATAAAAATCGACAAGTGTCCAACTCTCCTGCTGCGTCTGATATTTATCACTTGGACAAGGACACTTTGTTAGATCGTCGATTTGACCAATTGGAAAAGAGTTTCAGAGACATACTTGAGGTTAGATTGAGAGAAGTTATCGGACCCATTCAAGTTAGAAAGGAGAAAGTGTGTGCCATTTGTGCTGCTGGCCATTCTACCAAAGGATGTCCTACAATACCAGCCTACAAAGCAACATACATTGAGCAAGTAGACGCGATAGGAGGGTTTTGAGGAAATTTTAATATACCTCAGGGGAATGCATACAATCAATCTTGGAGGAATCATCCTAATTTCAACTATGGACAACAACAAAGTGGGATTGCTCCTAATTTACATGTTGCTTTACCTCCACCTCTCCTAAATTTCAGCAAATGCCTTCGATGCAAGACCATATGCAAGTACCATCTCCTGGTCCATATGTTACTCCACCTAGGCGATCTCTTGAGGATAATATGAATCAACTTATCCAATCTCAAAAGGAGAGCAATGCTAAGTATGATCGAATGTTAATAGATATACATACTAGCATCTCTAGGTTGCAATCTGCATTGAATACTCAAGAGAAGGGTAAATTCCCAGCTCAAGGCCAAAGATCTCCTCACGGGAAAACTATGATTAGCTCTACATCATCGGATTCAGTGGAGCAATGATAAGCTGTCACGACTCTGCGAAGTGGTAGTGTAATTGATCAAGCGCCACCACCTCCCAAAGAATCTAAGGCTAAAGAAGTTTCTAAGTCTGAGGATGCCCCATTGCATATGGATGATAAGGATGAAGAAGTAGAGCCTGAAGTTGAAGTAAAACCGCCCACTGCTGCTCCATTTCTTCAACGCTTAGCACCATCCAAAAAGGGAGGCTCGCGTACTGAAGTGTTAGATGTTCTGAAGTAAGTGAAGTTGAACTTGCCCTTTCTGGATGCTATCCAACAAATTCCTACCTATGCCAAAGTCATCAAAGATCTTTTGACAGTCAAACGACGACTTAAGGTGAAGAAGAACGTCTTTTTGGCATAAAATGTGAGCTCGGTCCTTCTTAACGATCTTCCACCAAAATTCAAGGATCCTAGTGCACCTACCATCTCGTGCGTTATTGGAGAGAGTAGAGTTGAAAAAGCCTTGCTCGACTTAGGTGCGAGTGTGAATATCCTTCCATACTCTATCTATAAGCAGCTCAATTTAGGTGACCTTAAACCTACACGAATCACTCTACAGTTAGCGGATCGAACCGTAAAAGTACCTCGAGGGATTGTGGAGGACGTGATAGTTTAAGTGGACACATTCTACTTCCTTGTAGACTTTGTCATTTAAGATACGGAGCCTTCCCCTTATGGTAGTAATCATGTTCCCATAATTTTGGGCCATCCATTTTTATATACTACTAATGCTTTGATCAACACACGGAATCGCCAAATGCAACTCACTTTTGGAAATACGACCCTCGAGACTAATATTTTCAATGTTGCTAACAAAATGGGTGATGAGGATGAAATTCATGAGGTTGATCTTAATGAAGAGGTGGTGGATGAGCACATTGAGAAGATCATAGGTGTGGATGCACTTGAAGTTTGTTTAGTGCAAAGTGTTGAGAGTAAGAGTTCTTATACTGAGTTTGATCATGAAGTAGAGGAGTTAGGAGCTTTACTACAAGAAGAAGTAACTTTTGAGAGGTTGAGAGATGTTGACTGGATTTCTAGATTTGAGGAACTACCCCCGCGGGAGTCACTCTTGATCCCCTCTGAAGATAGATTTCCTAGTCTTGAATTAAAGAAACTACCCTCTCATGTAAAATATGCTTTTCTAGGAGAAGATGATACATTTCCTGCTGTTGTTTCTTCTAGTTTGCAAAAAGAGCAAGAGGGATTATCTATCCCATTTTTAATAGAAATGCAAAGGCGATTGAACCCAACCCTGAAAGATGTAGTTCGAGCGGAGGTCATCAAATTATTAGATGTTGGGATTATCTATCCCATTTTCGATAGTAAATGGGTGAGCCCAATTCAGGTCATTCCGAAGAAGTCGGGTATGATTGTGGTTGAAAATACTAAGGGGGAGTTAATACCTCAACGCACCACCACCGGGTGGCGTGTTTGCATTGATTATCGAAAAATAAATGCTAGAACTAGAAAAGACCATTTTCCCTTGCCTTTTATCGACCAAGTGATTGAACGAGTAGCGGGCCATCCTTACTATTATTTTCTATATGGGTATTCTAGCTATAATCCGATTGAAGTGGATATACTTAATTAGGAAAATACGACTTTTACATATCCGTTTGGCACGTTTGCTTACAAACATATGTCGTTTGGACTATGTAATGCAACATCGACTTTTCAAAGGTGCATGTTGAGTCTCTTTAGCGACATGATAGAAAAAGGTCTTGAGGTGTTCATGGACGATTTCAGCATTTTCGGTCCCTCTTTCGACCAATGTTTAGCTAATCTTGAAAAAGTTTTACTCCGGTGTGTGGAAAAAGACTTAGTCCTCAATTGGGAAATATGCCACTTTATGGTCACCAAGGGCGTAGTTCTGGGCCACATAGTCTCATCTAAGGGTATTGAGGTTGATCGAGCAAAAATCGAAATAATAGCTGAGCTACCCCCACCAAAATCACTGAAAATGTGAGATCCTTTCTAGGCCATACTGGATTTTACAGGAGATTTATCAAGGATTTTAGCACTATCGCTAGACCCTTGAGTAATCTTCTTATGAAGGACACTCCGTTTGAATGGAACAATGCATGCCAAGAAGCTTTTAATAAATTAAAAAGCATGCTAATTTTTGCTCCCATTATGCAAGCTCCCGATTGGTCACTCCCATTCGAGCTTATGTGTGATGAAAGTGATTACGTGATTGGGGTTGTTCTAGGACAGCGAAAAGACAAGAAAGCTCATGTTATTTACTATCCTAGTAGGACATTATCTGGCCCCCAGCTTAACTACTCCACTACGGAGAAAGAATTTCTAGCATTCGTTTTTTCTCTCGACAAATTCCGTTCTTACGTCGTTGGGTCGCCCATCATTTGCTTCACTGATCACTCGGCACTCAAATATCTTCTGACCAAGAAAGATGCCAAAATGCTCCTAATTAGGTGGATCCTACTCCTACAAGAGTTTATTCTCTCGATCCAAGATAAGAAAGGAGTAGAAAACGCCGTTGCTGACCATTTGTCATGGCTCTTATCCGACGTACCTATTGATCCAATGCCCACAGACAAGTATTTTCCGGATGAGAATCTATTTGCTACTTCTTCTCTTCCCTGGTTTGCGTATATAGTGAATTACCTTGTAACGGGGGTCATTCCCTCTAATTGGACTCCACAAGAGAGAAAAAAATTCATTACTTGGCCACGCATGTTCTTTTATGATGATCCATATTTGTTTAAGTATTGCGCCGATCAAATCATCAAAAATGTGTACCTGATGAATAACTTTAAGAGGTAATTCGATTTTGTCATACGGAGGCTTGTGGAGGTCATTTCTCTAAAAATAAAACTGCCGTAAAAATCCTACAAAGCGACCTCTTTTGGCCCACAATCTTTTGGGATGTGAATACTTTTTGCAAATCGTATGATAAATGCCAAAGAATGGAAGTTATTACTCGCCGTGACATGATGCCATTAACCCCCATACTTATCATTGAGTTGTTTGATTGCTGGGGTATTAATTCATGGGGACTTTTCCACCCTCTTTCGGCTTTCTCTACATCCTCGCCGCAGTAGACTATGTCTCCAAATGGGTGGAGGCAATAGCTAAAAGGACGAATGACAATAAGGTGGTGATAATATTCTTCAAGAACACATCCTTTCTCATTTCGGAGTTCTTAAGGCTATCATCAGTGATAATGGCACTTATTTTTGCAATAGGCCAGTGGAAAAGCTAATGAGAAAGTATGGGGTCTTCCATAAAGTTATAATGACTTATCATCCCCAATCGAATGGCCAGACCGAGCTAGCGAATCGGGAAATCAAGAATATCTTAGAGAAGACTGTCGAACCTAATAGGAAAGATTAGCCTCTCAGATTGAATGATGCGTTGTGGACTTATCGAACTGCATACAAAAATCCCCTTGGGATGTCCCCATTTCGTTTTGTGTATTGAAAACCTTGTCATCTCCCTATCAAAATTGAACACAAGGCGTATTGGGCTATTAAAAGGGTGAACTTTATCATGGAAAAATCCGGTAAAGCACGCAAACTTCAGTTGAATGAGTTGGAAGAAATAAGCAACGATGCGTATGAAAGTGCGAAAATATCAAAAGAACGAATGAAACGAGATCACGATAGAATCATCCGACGTAAGGAGTTTCATTCGGGACAGAAAGTACTTCTCTATAACTTGAGGTTACACTTATTTCTCAGAAAATTGTAGTCATGATGGTCGAGACCATTCATTGTGAAGGAAGTATTCCCCCATGGAGCTGTTGAATTAGAGGATCAAAAAGAGGGAAACACATTTAAGGTTAACGAACAACGTCTCAAGCCGTATCTGGAAGGAATTTTTGCGAAAGCCGACACAATCTGGTTTTCGGACCCCATTAATGGGGATTAACTGAGCGAAATAGGAGAGGTCTTCGCGCCCCCGATGTATATGGGGTGAAATTTGTGTATAGTAGTAATAGGATGTTAGGATAGTTAGGAATTCATAGTTGTGTGTCAATATCAGAGCGGGAGTCATGCACGTGTCATGAGAGCATTTTGGGTTTTGATGGGAGTTCTGAGAGTTTTGAAGTCCAATTGAATTGGAAGGTGTGTTGGGATAGTAAAAAGAGCGAGGAGAGTGACCACTCAATTGAATAGGGGATGCAGTTCATTTTTACAAAACCGGATCGGTCCGGCCCTCAAAAAAAGAATCAATCCGATCGCTAAAAATCAAAAAATAAATAAAAGACCGGATCGGTTCAGTCTGAATCCAGATCGGTCTGGTTATTTTCAAGTTGTGGCCCTTCCCGAGGTTAATACCTCTTAGCCTCCACACCCCCATTCATTTCCTCTCCCCAAAAATTTTGTACAACCCCCCACCCCATACTTTCCCTCCCTTATTTCCCACCAATTCTTTCCCCCCTCTCACCCATCACACCTATAAATACCTACCTAGCCTCCCATTTTTCTCCACACCTCCATCTCCATTTTCTACTCTCTCTTTCTGTCTAGTTCTTTATTTCCAAGTGCTTCCCGATGGCAATGGATAATATCATTCCCGACGTGAAGGAATTTGGTGCCGCCGTTTCTTCGGTCCTACGCAAAAAATCCACTTTGAGCATCAGGTGCTTTGGGATCATCTTCCTAATTCTGTCACCAGCCTATTCATGTCCAGAGGCTGGTGCCGATTCTTCAATGAACCGTACAAGGCGGTATGGGAGAATGAAGTACGTTCATTTTATGGTTCGCTCATCCGTACCGCATATTTTGAATCTCAAGCTTTTGTCGACTCAACACCGATACCGTTCTCACTGGATATTTTGGCCCAGAAACTCGAGTCCAAGGGTGTGATCACTCCCACTCAATTTTCTTATCCCAGTCACGATCCAGCCATTTCCAAAGATGTTTTCATGTTTCACATCACTCCCGGTTCGATTTGGAATACGGAGACTTTTCCTGTGGGTCGTTTACCTGACATGGCCCGCATCACTTTTCACATCGTTTGTGCGAATATTTTGCAAACTTCAAATGATTTGGCTATGCGACCACGTCAGGCTACTATGGTGTATCATTTGTTTTCCCATGACACTGTTATCAATTTGGCCCGCGCGTTTTACAATGATATCATTTGCGCAGCACTAGACAAGAAGGGAAAGGCACCTCTTCCTTATGGTCGTCTCTGATATGCCCCAAGTGTACCCCCTCGAATCCGAGACATCAACCTCGGCCATTGGTATGACCTATGTTGGAAGGGTATTAGATCAATGACCAGCAGTCTCGTCTCAGGCAAGGTCGGCCATGGCCGACGTTACAAGCTACCTCGGCAAGTGAGGTCTCCATGATCCATGGGAATAGTTATTTATCATACCATCCAGAAGACGACAACCTCGGCTGGGAGAAGGCCGAGGTTACAGAGGTTACATTTCCATCAAGGCCAGCTTCGATAGGGTCTCAACCGTTATTCCTATCATGTTCCAGCTCAACCTCGGCCCAGGCCGACCTTATGACTCACTTATTTTACTTCGACCCCACATGAGCCGAGGTCATCATGATTAATCTCAGATAGGACAGCAACCAGAATTTACCAACCTCGTATTCTTACATACCTAGGTTGTGAACAGACAGAGGGCCGAGCTCTTATGCACATATGTGAGGATAAGAACACGTGTACATAAATCAGTTATAACAAATCATTCCCTTCACATGGGGGGAATATTTCATCATCATTCTCTACATGTGACAGTGACAGATGTCTTCATCGTATTGTCTAGATCAACACACACATGCTCATTGCATGCATGGGGGGCACATTACACCCCGAGGTACTATATATACATGACTTCTCCTTCCTGAAGGGGGGAAAATTAGCAACCCTAGCTGAAACTCTGTCTAAATACACTTGCAGAGAGAGAAAACTTGAGAGATTGAATCTATGGCCATTAGATCCCTCATACATTAATACACATCATACACTTGCATAGTGGATGTAGGCCTAATTGGATGAACCACTTATATTCTAGTGTGAATCCTCTTCTCCTCACCTCCTTCTACTATATGTGTATATACCATTGTGCTGCCATTGTTAACATTGAATTGATCTCACAAACACCTTGAAGGGTGGTGTTGTTTCCAGCATCATCATTTTGGCACCGTCTGTGGGAATCGAGAAGCTATCTCTTCCTCATCTGTTGCTTAGCCTCACCAGAGACTGTAGTGGTGAACCAGGCCTCCCCCTTAGCGCGGAGCTATTTCACCGTTGAAAGAGGTCCTGTAAGGTATTAAGCTCATTTACTACACCAGCTCTTCTATGCTAACACATGGCACCGGAACTACTACCACCTCTTTCGCCTCTTGTAGCGGGGGGACCTAGCTCCAGCTAGGCACCACCCCAATCCGAAATAGCGGAGGTTGCCGCAGCCTTGAGGTCTTTGGCTACAACGCAATAAGAAATGCAAGAGCAATTTGCATAGCTCAACCAAAATATGATGAGGCTACCTGGAGTCTCACCGGAAATGATCACTCCAGCGGCGGTTCAGCCTCATCCTGACGCCAGGGGACCACCCCAGGCACCACGAAAAGATAAACCTACGCCCCAGCGGAGGTGGGACGTTGCTGACCCTAGGCGCTTGCGCCTGGGGAGGCAAGGAAACCCTTACCCTGAGGATAGGTATGATGATCTAGAGGCGAAAGATGTCCCGAAAGATTATTGGGAATCGTATGAGGTTTCGAATAATATAGTTCGTCCTATCCAACAAAGCCAAAGTTATGGGGGCGAAAGTGGTGGAGAAGCCCAGAAATGAGGATCATCTTTTGATCAACTGAGCAGGGGGTCAGCCTTTGAAAGGCTCGGTCCCGTAAATGACCTAAGACAAAGGTTGTCAAGGTCAAGAAGTGCAGATGGCTCAAAAAGGGAAGAGAGACAACGCCAGCCTCATCAGGGATGAGGAAGAGACCAAAAAGAGGTCAACAGCCGACGTCGTGCCGTGGCTGGGGAACAGTCACTCCACCCCTTAGAGGTGGCTGGGGATAACCTCAGCCAGGCAGACGTTGCAATACCATGGAATAACTCTATTCAACGTCTTGAGAACAAGATAGGAGATCTCATCAAAATTTAGGACCCACTGCAAAGAGGTTTCTCAGAGGTCTCTCCATTCCTGGCTAAGATAGTAAGCTTCCCTACCCCAGACAAATTTAAGCCACCAACAATGACTCCCAAGTATGATGGTAGCACCAATCATGTATATCATATTGAGATGTACCAGTCAGCGATGAACATTTACTCAATACTAGATGAGATGAAGTGCCGGGCCTTCTCCGGGACCTTGACAGGAGCTGCGCACATATGGTTTACTTCTCTTATGAAGAATTCAATTGAGAACTTTAAGGGCTTGGCTGAATGGTTCATTCACAATTTCTACTTTAGGTAAGACCTTAAAAGAAGACCACCAATCTGTTGTACATCAAGCAAGGCAAGCATGAGAGCGTAAGAGAATACATTGCTAGGTTCTACAAAGAAAAACTTGAGGTTGAAGATTATGAAGAGAATATTGCCATAACCGCCCTCATGGGAGGTCTTCATAAGGGAAAGTTGTCATGGAAACTTACGGAGGACCCTCCAAAATCCATGGAGGAGATATTGGCAACTGCGGGTAAGGTCATGAATGCTAAAGAAGCCATGAGCGCCAAGTATGAAGACGAGAACGACGGTAGCAGCGGAAAGTTCCAAAGAAAGAAGGATGGAAAGAAAAGGTCAGCTGATGACAAGTTTGCACGTTATACCCCTCTTACGGTAAGCTACGAACACATCCTCAATGAGATCAAGAATGACCGGTCCCTAAGATGGCCATAAAAGCTGAGGGCTCCTCCGCACAAGAGGAACCAGAACTTGTGGTGTGAATTCCATCAAGACCATAACCATATAACAAACAAGTGCTTCGCCTTGAAGGATGATATCGAGAAGATGTTAAAGTCAGGAAAATTGAGGAAATATATTGATGGCAAAGCTCCCAAAAAGGGAAGAGATGAATCTAAAAAGAGGAGGAACGATAGGTGTCATGACAATACCCCAACAATAAGGGATGGTGACTCAGACAGGGATGACGAAGATGATCCAGACCTCCCGCTAAAAGATGATAACACCCCAGTGAAGAGGGTTGGTATGATCTCCTTTGGCATTAGCACCATATGCGGAGGACTTGCGGGTGGTGGTTCCAAGGTTACTGACAGAAAGCTCATGTGGAAGAGGTCAAATCAATGACCAAATTTGAAGTGATAAATCAAACATCTTCCGAGAAGTAAAAGAGAAAGAAGGTAGAAACGGACACTCTAGTAGTTGGGTTCTCCCGACTAGACTTCAAGGGAATTCTAGCTCCATATGATGACCCTTTGGTGATCACCACAAGAGTTCATGGAAGTGAGGTGCATAGAATTCTTGTCGACGGAGGAAGTTCGGCAGATGTGTTGTTCTAGCCCTGCTTCAAAAGCCTAGGATTTAGCAGAGCGAGGATGGTACCCTATCATCATCCGTTAATGGGGTTCAGCGGTGAAAAGGTCCATCCACTAGGCATGTATAAGATGGACGTGCGAATGGGTGATGAGTGGCCTAAGAGGTTAACCCGGAAGATCAATTTTTTCGTTATGGATGAAAATGTCTTCTCAGCCTATAACCTCATCATAAGAAGAGTATCCCTTAAGGAGTTTGAAGCCGTGCCATCGACGGTCCACCAGATGCTAAAATTCTCGACCCCCTATGGGGTAGGGGAAGTGCAGGGTGACCAGAACATAGCACGAGAATGTTACTTCAATTCGGCTGAAGAGAAAGAGGCCTATGAGAGAGCTACTACCACTTATAACATCGATACACTTGACCCTAGAGATGAAACAAAGTTGAAGAAAGGAGAGGTCGCAGAAGAGGTAGAATCCATCGTCCTCAATGAAGACAAACCAAAAAAACTGTCCAGGTTGGTAAAGCCTTAAAAGCGGAGATCAAGGAGGAGCTGATAAACTTTCTGAGGAAGAGGCAGAGTGTCTTTGCTTGGAGTCATGCAGACATGCCTGACATCAACCCTGAGGTCATGTGCCATAAACTCAACGTATCTAAGGATGCTAAGCCCATTAAATAGAGATGAAGAATATACTCCAGGGAGAAGTACGATGTCATCAGGGAAGAGGTCGAAAAGTTGGAGGAGGCTGAATTCATCAGGGAAGTGATATATCCGGAGTGGCTATCAAACGCAGTCATTGTGCCCAAAGTCAACGGAAAGTGGAGAATGTGCATAGATTTTACTGACCTGAACAAGTCTTGCTCGAAAGATAGTTACCCCTTACCTCAGATCGATCAGATGGTAGATGCAACTGTAGGACACGAGCTCATGAGCTTCATGGATGCGTATTCAGGCTACAACCAAATCTTCATGGATGCCGAAGACTCAGAGAAGACAACCTTCATTACTGATAAATGCAGGGGCAACCTATCAACGTCTTGTGAATAAGATGTTCGAAGACCAAATAGGCAAGACTATGGAGGTGTATGTAGACGATATGTTGACGAAGAGCCTAAAGGCCTGCACTCATGTGGAAGATCTAGAAAAGACCTTTAATACAATGGACCTATATAGGATGAAACTCAACCCGACAAATTATGTCTTCGGGGTAGGAGCTGGGAAGTTTCTTGGATTCATCGTCAATCAAAGAGGAATAGAGGCGAACCCTGAAAAAATTAAGGCTTTGCTCGACATAAAGACACCTCGGAGCATCAAGGACGTTCAGAGGCTCACTGTAAGAGTGGATGCGCTCAACAGATTCGTTTCCAGGGTGACCGACAAGTGTCTTCCATTCTTCAAAGTGCTCAGAAAGGCCTTCGAGTGGGACAAAGAGTGTGATGAGGCTTTTGATCAGCTCAAGTCATACATTGGATCTCCTTTGCTCTTATCTCGACCAATAGTGGGAGAGAGGCTGTTTGTTTATCTAGCGGTCTCTAAATCAGCTATAAGTGCGGCTATTGTACAGGAGGACGTTGGGGTTCAAAGTCCCATATACTTCAACAGTAAAGCCCTTCAGGGATCTGAGCAGAATTACCCTCGCATGGAAAAGTTAGCATACACCTTGATACATGCCTCTAGGAAGATGAACCCATACTTTCAAGCCCATTCTATGGTCGTCCTCACTGACTCCCCACTAAGACAGGTCCTCTATAAACCTGAGAAGACTGGAAGATTGATGGCATGGGCCATTGAGCTAGGGGAGTATGACCTTACCTATCAGCCTAGGACGGCCATCAAAGGGAAGGCACTAGCAGATTTTGTTACAGAGTTTACATGGGAAGAGGTCGAGGGTGAGAATAGCTTAGAGACCACAGAAGGGTCAAACATCAACGTCTTGTGACACCCGGAAGAGGTTATGCCCAAGAGAGTCAGAGATGGGTTAGCCGAGAATGAGGAAGATCGGCACCTCTTCAAGCATGGAATTATGTTAGAAGAGGATTTTTCATGAGACAAATACATCTGGAACCTCTTCGTCGATGGGCCTTCTTACGAAAATGGAAGCGGTGCAGGCCTAATACTCTCAGACCCGAATGGTACCAACATCGAATATGCCCTAAGGTATAACTTCAAGGAGTCAAACAATGAGTCAGAATACGAGTCCATGATAGCAGTCCTCTTCTTGGCAAGAACCGTTGGTATAAGACGACTACTCCTTCACAGTGACTCAAGGTTGGTTGTTAATCAAGTATTAGGGGTTTATGAGGCCAAGGACGAAAGGATGGCCAAATACCTAAAGAGGGTGAGAACGATACTTGAAGGCCTCGAGGAGGTAAAGATAAAGAGAATACCTCGATAAAACAACAATCATGCAGACGCATTAGCAAGACTAGCTTCGGCAACGAGGACATATATCAGAGGGATAGTTCCAGTTGAGATCTTGCCCAGAGCAGCCATTGAAGAAGAAGAGGTCAGTAACCCTTGCCTTAATTTGAATCTTGGGGACTCATGGATGGATCCAATTATCAGATATATCAGAGAAGGGGTGCTACCAGAGTTAAAGTTGGAGAGGAGGAAGTTGAGATATATAGCTGTAAAGTTCTCAATAGTAGGAAATGTCCTGTATAGAAAGGGACTCGTATTACCCCTGCTCAGATGCGTCCATCCCACCGAAGTTCCTCGCATCTTACCAGAGGTACATGAGGGTTATTGCTCCAGTCACATAGGAGTAAGACCCTTGGCCAAAAGAATTATTACGTAGGGGTACTAGTGGCCAACCTTGGGAAAGGACGCTGCAACTTATGTAAAGAGGTGCGATAAATGTCAGAGATTCTCCACAGTCCCACATCAACCTCATCAGCCTATGACGTCTATCAGTTCTCCTTGGCCATTCGTAGTATGGGGGATTGACTTGGTAGGTCCCCTGCCAAGGGCTGCAAATAATTACAAATTTCTGATAGTCACCATTGATTACTTCTCCAAGTGGGTAGAGGCAGAGCCGATGATCACGATTACAGAGCAGAAGACCTTCTAATTTATTTGGAAGAACATCATATGCAGACATGGCCTCCCAAACACCCTCATTTCGGATAACGAAACACAGTTCAAGAACTCTTCCCTGGAAAAATACTGTGAAAGAGTTGGGATAAAGCATTTTTTCTCTTCTCCTGATCGACCACAAGCAAACGGTCAGACCGAAGTCACAAACAGAATGATCCTTTACGGGATCAAGAAGAGGTTAGAAGAGGCTAAGGGTAGATGGATCGAAGAATTTTATGCTGTGCTATGGGCCTACAGAACAACGGCTAGGACACTAATAGGGGAGACCCTGTTTATGTTATCACATGGCTCAGAGGCCATCATACCAACATAGGTTGAACTCCCTACCCATAGGGTGCAGACTTATGACCCTGAGAAGAATGGGGAGGAGAGAAGACTCAACCTAGACTTGATCGAGGATAGAAGGGAAGATGCAGAAATCAGGAAAGCAGCTTACCAACAAAGAACAACAAAGTTCTACCATCAAAGGGTGAAATCAAGACCCATTTTCGTGGGAGACTTAGTACTAAAGAAGACACTGCAGAAGGCAGACAAGCTTCACCCAAATTGGCATGGTCCCTACAAAGTGATCGAAGAGGTTGTACCCGAGACATACAGGCTAGAAAACCTAAAGGGGGAACCTTTTTCCAATCCTTGGAATGCTGACCATGTAAAGAAGTATTACATATGATGTTGGCAGAGTTTGTGCCAATGTATTATCTTATGAAGAGATTACTAATGAAAAGATCAAATTCCTGTGACAGTTCTTGATGAGATTATGCTCGATTGGTGAAATTATTTATGAGGATAACATCTTAGTTGATGACCTCAGACCTCATAACATCATGATTTGGTGACAAGGTCTCAGGTCAGACATCATACTTGGATGACCTTATACCCTTAACATCATTAAGTTGGTGAAATTATTTATGAGGATAACATCTTAGTTGATAACCTCAGACCTTATAACATTATGATTTGGTGACAAGGTCTGAGGTCAGACATCATACTTGGATGAACTCAGACCCTTAACATTATTAAGTTGGTGAAATTATTTATAAGGATAACATCTTAGTTGATGACCTCAGACCTTATAACATCATGATTTGGTGACAAGGTCTGAGGTAAGACATCAAACTTGGATGACCTCATACCCTTAATATCATTAATTTGGTGAAATTATTTATGAGGATAACATTTTAGTTGATGACCTCAGACCTTATAACATCATGATTTGGTGACAAGGTCTGAGGTCAAACATCATACTTGGATGACCTCAGACCCTCAACATCATTAAGTTGGTGAAATTATTTATGAGGATAACATCTTAGTTAACGACCTCAGACCTTATAACATCATGATTTAGTGACAAGGTCTGAGGTCAGACTTCATACTTGGATGACCTCACACCCTTAACATCATTAAGTTGGTGAATCTATTTATGAGGATAGCATCTTAGTTGATGACCTCAGACCTTATAACATCATAATTTGGTGATAAAGTCTGAGGCCAGACATCATACTTGGATGACCTTAGACCCTTAACATCATTAAGTTGGTGAAATTATTTATGAGGATAACATCTTAGTTGATGACATCAGACCTTATAACATCATGATTTTGTGACAAGGTCTGAGGTCAGAAATCATACTTGGATAACCTCAGACCCTTAACATCATTAATTTAGTGAAATTATTTATGAAGATAACATCTTATTTAATGACCTCAGACCATATAACATCATGATTTGGTGACAAGTTATGAGGTCAGACATCATACTTGGATGACCTCAGACCCTCAACATCATTAAGTTGGTGAAATTATTTATGAGGATAACATCTTAGTTGATGACCCCAGACCTTATAACATCATGATTTGGTGATAAGGTTTGAGGTCAGACATCATACTTGGATGACCTCAGATCCTTAACATCATTAAGTTGGTGAAATTATTTATGAGGATAACATCTTAGTTGATGACCTCAGACCTTATAACATCATGATTTGGTGACAAGGTCTGAGGTCAGACTTCATACTTGGATGACCTCAGACCCATTACATCATTAAGTTGGTGAAATTATTATGAGGATAACATCTTAGTTGATGACTTCAGACCTTATAACATCAGGATTTGGTGATAAGTTTTGATGTCAGACATCATACTTGGATAACCTCAAACCCTTAACACCATTAATTTGGTGAAATTATTTATGAGGATAACATCTTAGTTGATGACCTCAGACCTTATAACATCATGATTTGGTGACAAGGTCTGAGGTTAGAAATCTTACTTGGATGACCTCAGGCCCTTAACATCATTAATTTGGTGAAATAATTTATGATGATAACATATTAGTTGATGACCTCAGACCTTATAACATCATGATTTGGTGACAAGGTCTGAGGTCATACATCATACTTGGATGACCTCAAACCCTCAACATCATTAATTTGGCGAACTTATTTATGAGGATAACATCTTATTTGATGACCTCAGACCTTATAACATCATGATTTGGTGACAAGGTCTGAGGTCAGACATCATACTTGAATGACCTCAGACCCTTAACATCGTTAGTTTGGTGAAAATTATTGCATGGCAAAGAAAATCATCCAACAAACAATTCAGCAAGAGAAGAAATAAGATCCCTCCTCAGAGGTTGACAGATTAAGTTACAAATGGAAAAAATATAAAGTAACATTGTTCATCAGAGGTTACAGTTCAAATACATAGTGAAAAAGTACAAAAGTTTCACAAAAATAGCCTAAGGATTTGCAGGGACAGTGCTGGCATCCTCAACCTAATTCCCTTGGCCGACGTTGATCACCTCACCCCCATCATCTCTGGGGTTGTCTCCCTCAGTCTCTGTAACATCCAGTGGCGCAATCTCTGTAGGGGAAGCATCTTCCTCTTCAACCTCTTGATGGTCTTGGGCAAATTGAGGGTTAGCAAAACCCAGACCTATGTAGTCAGAGGCATTCAAGATCCCTGAATCCTTCTCCTTAGCAGCCGCCTATTTGCAAGTAGCCTTAATACCTCTTTCGAGGTACTCAAAGCAAGGTTCTAAAAAATGCGGGGCGTGATCGAGGCGTGGAGGCCAAGCCTTAAGCCTTAGAAGCCTAGGCGGGCCTTAGCGTAAAAAGGCGTGAAAAGGCGTTTAGGTCATTTTAATATATTTTAATATTTTTTAACCATAACAAGGCTCTTAAAATACTAAAATTGTACACATCATAAAAATATGTCTGAATATTTGCAAATAAAAATACTATTTGATTATTTTGGATGAGATAATGATCCGATTTGTAAAAAGATCTTTAAAAGGCGATATCGTTTCACTAAAGCATTGTTGTTTTTAGAGAAAAAGTACGCCTTAAGGGTTTTACCAAGCATAAGGCGTCAAAATATTAAGGCGGAGCGTTTCTCCCAAGCCTCAAGCCTAGGCGTGCCTAGGCGGGTTTTTTAGAACAGTGACTCAAAGACGAAGCTGATGAATTCATCAGAGACTTTATAATCGGTCAGAATCCCCTCAGAAGCATCCTCAAGGGTTGCCTTCACTGCAGCGTCAACCTTCTGCTGGAGAACGTCGTCCTTGACCTTCAGAGAAATGGTGTGGTTCTTTTTAAGCTTATATATCTCTTCCTCCAACTCCTTAACCTTCTTATCTGACCCCTCAAAGGAAGACTTCAGATGGTCTACCTCTGCATTCAGAGAGCTTTGCACCTTCTTGGCCTCTTGGCCTTTCTGGATGAGGGGCAACTTCTTCAGAGTCCAGCTGGCAAGATGATGCATAACAACGAGGCCCTGCAAATCATGTGTTCGTATATATAAGTTGAAATTCAAAATAGAGGTTACACTTTGAAGCTAAACTGAAATCCGAAGTCATACCTGAATAGAACTATGAAGGCCAAACTCAACCAACAAAGGGTTGTCGATGGATCGACAAAAGTGTTTGTCAGTATCGGTCATAGCAGAGATGATGGCATCCAATGCCTACAAACTGTGGACTATGATGCTATCATTAATTTTCAGTTGCTCTATATGAGCAGCCAATGCATCTTTAGAAGAAATAGGGATGGTACGATCCCCACCTATCTTCTTATGCCTCTGATCCTCAGGGGGAGGATCATAAACCTTTCTCTTCTTGGTGGCCTCATCCGTCGAGGTTGAGGGAGGGGGAGGAGGAGCATTCAGACATGCTTTTTTGACGAGCTTCGTTAAACTTTGAGTTGCCATCTCCCACAACTCGTCAGATATTCCCTTCGAACGCTCTGCAAGATAGAAAGGTCTGAGTTAGAGAGTCAGACATACATAAATTCAGAGGTATAACTTATTGAAATAAAAAGAACTTACGAAGCTCTGTCAGAGGGCTTCCCCCAAGACCGATCTCAGAGAGATAGTAGGGAGTCATCAGGTGTTCGAATTTGACAAGTAAACCATGCTCTCCCTGATCCTGAAGGTCTTTAACCTTCTGAAGATTATTTAGTCTTAGCCCAGGGTCATCCCTGGCAGCCATTGTTAACTTTCCCCATCTCAAGGGTATCCTCGGCTCTAATGAGGAAGAGGGTGCACTTGGACCAAATTCCCATGGACCTGATGCAAAGAAGTAGCGTGGCTTCCAGTTATGGTTTGAGGTTTGGGTGATCATGAGCATCTTTTTTATTTGACTTAATAGTTCGAATGATTCCTGGCAGACGAAGGGATATAGCACCCCGTGAAGACTTGGACTGGAAGGTCTGAGTGATGGACATCCTTCCATAGGACAATGGCTCTAATTATCACCCTCAAAGCAATGGGTGACAACTAGGAAGGAGCCAAGTTGATGTAAGCCAATATAGCCCTGATAATAGGATGGATGGGCAAACGAAACCCTAACTTGAACATCTGCTCATATAAGCAGATCTCACCGTCTCGGTCGTCATAAGCCCTATCTGCCCTCAGAGGTCTCCTGAGTTTTATAGAGAGACTTATGGAATATAGATGTCTGAAGGCCAGAAGGTTGACCTCATTAAATGTACTCTCAATCTCGGCCGCCTCAGAGGTGTCAACGTCACTCTCAACACCATCATCGTCATCTGGCTCAACGTCAGCCCTAGCAGACGATGAGGAACCACCTAGAAACCTCTGAGCGAACTCATCCCCTGTGACTGCCGATAGAGGAATGGCTTCAAGAATCGGTAGAACATCCACACTTGGTCCAATAATCTCAACCTCTGAGGAAGAGGTTGATGTGCTTGAAATTTTGTGAGACGAGGCCCGACTGGAAACCTCTGCCTGATCAGGGACTTGATCTTGTTAATTTGTGAAGTCCATGGCCTCTTGGAAGGAGTCCACAGACATAGGGTCTGAGGTGGATGACTCAGACTCCGAAATTGGAGAGGGTTTAGCAGGAATCGCTGCTTTGTTACCTGGTTCAGTTGGATCAGGGTATATGACCTTCAGAGGTGGTGGAAAAATAGGCCTAATGGGGAACGCCTCTGCCTTATGAGCTTCTTCTTGGGCTCTTTTTATTTGTCTAATTTTATCTAAGGTCTTCTTCCTAAGAGAAGGGAACTCCTCTAAGAGTTGGTAAAGGGGTCTGAGCATATGAGGCAGACACTAGACTTACGTCTCTCCTAAATTATGAACAAGATTGACAAATACAATTAAAGATCAAGCTATTAAACTTTGAACAAAAACGACGAAGAACAATTAAGAACAGTTCGTCGAAAAAACCAATAGCTTCACCGAAAACCTCTTGGATCTCACCGGAAAATGAAAAAGTAAGAACAAGGGCAGAAAAATGAAGAAGAAGGGATGGCAAGGGATAGCTGAAGAAAAGTGATGAGAAGCAAGGAAGGAATCGTGAGGAATGACCACCCAAACGCACTTCAAATCAGAGCTCTTCTAGAAAGACAATGTTACAGAAATGACCAAAGATGGAGAAGGAGAGAAATGAGGAATAAAGAGAAGAAAATGGGGCTTAAACTCTTAATTATGAGTGCACGCATCCCAAGGCCTATTATTGCCTTGGGAGCCCAAAAGAAAACTAAACATCATCAAACCAGTCAGGCACGCTACCTACTCCAATAGCTGACACTTGTCAAGAGACCACTGACACCTAAAGAAATGCAACCTCGGGCAAATATATCCCTTAGACACCTGATCACACAGGTAACTAAGGGCTAGGGGGTGATTGATATGCCCCAAGTGTACCCCCTCGGATCCGAGACATCAACCTCAGCCATTGGTATGACCGATGTTGGAAGGGTCTTTGATCAATGACCAGCGGTCTCGTCTCAGGCAAGGTCGGCCATGGTCGACGTTACAAGATACCTCGGTAAGTGAGGTCTCCATGATCCATGGGAATAGTTATTTATTATACCATCCAGAAGATGACAACCTCGGCTGGAAGAAGGCCGAGGTTACAGAGGTTACACTTCCATTAAGGCCAGCTTCGATAGGGTCTCAGCCGTTGTTCCTAGCATGTTCCAGCTCAACCTCGGCCCAGGCCGACCTTATGACTCACTTATTTTACCTCGACACCACATGAGCCGAGCTCATCATGATTAATCTTGGATAGGACAACAACCAGACTTTACCAACCTCGTATTCTTACATACCGAGGTTGTGACCAGACAGAGGGCCGAGCTTTTATGCACATATGTGAGGATAAGAACACGTGTATATAAATCAATTATAACAAATCATTCCCCTCACGTGGGGGGAATATTTCATCATCATTATCTACATGTGATAGTGACAGATGTCCTCATCGTATTGGCTAGATCAACACACACATGCTCATTACATGCATGGGGGGTACATTACACCCCCCATGTACTATATATACATGACTTCTCCTTCCTGGAGGGGGGGGGGGGGGAATTAGCAACCCTAGCTGAAACTCTGTCTAAATACACTTGTAGAGAGAGAAAAGTTGAGAGATTGTATCTATGGCCATTAGATCCCTCATATATTGATACACATCATACACTTGCACAGTGGCTGTAGGCCTAATTGGCTAAACCACTTCTATCCCAGTGTGAATCCTTTTCTCCTCACCTCTTTCTACTATATGTGTATATACCATTATGCTGCCATTGTTAACACTGAATTGAGCTCACAAACACCTTGAAGGGTGGTGCTATTTCCAGCATCATCAGTCTCATTACCTCCATTCTTAAGGATGTCGGGATTGTACCCCTGCAAGATCTTATTCACCTACCCAAGACACTTGTGCAAGAATCCTGCACTCTCAGTGACAAACAAATACAGCTCATTCGAGCGCGCCGAGGTGATAGTGATGCCTCAGATGATGAGTCCCCCGATGAGGAGGAGGCGGTTGGTGTGGCCGATGTTGAGATGGGAGACGGTGATGAGGAAAAATATGATGATGATGCTGATCCCGATTATGTTCCAGATGGTGCAGCACTCACTGAGCGGGTTATTTTTCTTAAGACGCGTTTCGACGGGTTTATGTCTTCATACCGTCGTGACACGGGTATGATGCTACACATTCAGGCTGATCTTTATCGCCTCCAGTTGGGTCTCGATGACCCACTTCCTATGTATTTATACGATCCTTATGACCCCAATGCGCCAGGTAGCTCCCACCACCAACCATCACCGTAGGAAGCCACTGTTGGATCCTAACACAGTCCCCCTCTAGTTTTACCTTATGTTGCTATTTTGATCTTTTGTTTCCACAATTATGTTGAAATGAACAGTTTCTGTTGTACTTATTTTCTTGTTTTATTTATCACACTCCTTATTTCGTCTTACTTAGCTTTATCGTCTTTTTGATTGTGGACAATGCAAAAGCCTAAGTTAGGGGGGATAAGTGCATATTTATAAAACTTCATAATATATATATATATATATATATATATATATATATATATATGTTCAAAATAAATAAAAATTAGAGTTTAAATTTAAATTTATCAAAAATGTCACCTTTTTTCTATTTAAAGTCTCAAATTGCCAACAATTAAAATGCACTACGCCAAAATTGACCAAAGATGGAAATTGAAAGAAAATTGATGACTTAGCGAATAAGTGTAGAGATTGATCAAACTCGGTGAGATTTCGAGCCTTTCAATTTTTTATGAGTTTTTAAATCAATCCGAGTTTATGAATAACTCAAAGTTCTTTTCAGCGTTTTAATAAGTCATTGATGATCTCAATCCTTTGTTTTGATCGGTTATGGAAAATGTGTGAAATGTTGTTTTGAAATTCGTGCTAAATATATCTCTAAACTTAATTAATCTCGAGATACATATGGTAATGTGATTAGCAATTTGGACAATGAAGTAGGCCCTCATTTGGTCAACCCAAAAATACTAGCCATAATAAAGTTGTGAAAAAATTATCCCTTTGCAACCCACTTTGAGCCTAATAAGTTTTTCCCTTTCGTTTGATAACCCGAAAAACCCAAATAGCCCGAAATTGTGAAAAATTGGAAACTCATCAAGTAAGTCCAAAGTGTGTAATAAAAAAAAGGGCAAGAAAAAAAAATGAAAATAGAAAAAGAAAGAGAGAAATGAGCAAATGCCCGAAAAAGCACTAATGGACATCATAAGGACATTTTCCAATTCCGAACATTCCGTGCATTCCCAATTTTACCTTTTACACCTTTTAACCCAAAAAGTCCTAACCTAGTCCGAATGGAGAAATTAATTACTGCATGGAGAGCTAAGACATGAAAAGATAATAAAAGAGATTAAAATGGTGTGATTAAGAGATGATGTTTCCCGTTTCCTAATAACTGTATTCCGATGATGAGATCTTTTCACCATATATTTCCTTCCTTTCAATTTTGTATGCGTGAAATTGTGTCCATTATATTTACACTTTATTTAATGCATACCAAGAGAAAACAACCACAATCTGAGTGATTCGTTTGCGAGTGCATCTATAAGAATTTGAACCAAAACGAATTTTCAGAAAGTAACGTAATGCTCAATCGGTGTAAATTTGAGGTTTAATTTCTGGCTTTTCACACACACACTATGGTTTGAGACATTTGACTATGAATTTATGGTGATTATTTTTCGAAGAGTTTAAATTGTAAATTTTTTTAAGTATTTTGATATTTATTTGATTCAATAAAGAATTTTGTGGTTGTATTCACTGCAAACCTGCACGAGACAAAACTCGTCCTACTAGGGTAACCTAAGGGTTTAAAGGCTTGTTGCATATGCTCAATGCAATCGCGTGCCTACGAAAGTGGAATTTCATTTTAATAAAGGAATTCTCAAGAGTGGAATTTTGGTTATCTTCATTTACATTGCTCGGGACGTGCAAAGTTCTAAGTTAGGGGGATTTGACTAAGCATAAATTCTTCTGAATTTAGCCACTTTATTTAGTAATTTTAATATCTTAAACAACGTAATTGATTTTATTTTATCCTATATCATTGCTAATGACTTCTTCTAACAAGTACCCCGAGTTTCGTGTATTTCTTATTGATTTTACATGTATTTAGTGCAAGAAAAGAAAGAAAGAAACCGGAAGAAAGGAAGAGAATAAATGAAGACAAGTCAAAGGGCAAAATCGTAAATTTACAATCGGAGTTTGGTTTTGAAGCCTTAATGAAAATTAAATATCATCATCTCACAAGAGCATGGGAATAAACGGAAATCAAATCGGAGCTCATGATCAAAAGTTATGACAAGTCAAAGTTGGAAAGAAAAAGTCAAAAATGAAGAAATACAGACCGATTCGGTTGATATCGGACCGATCCGAAATGACATCATTCCAGTAGACCCCAGACCGATATAGAACCAAAGAAAAAAGAACCGATCCGAGGGTATCCGGATCGGTGCGGTAGAAAGAAAAAAGAACCGATCCGATTAATGAAAAAACGAACCGATCCGATGTAATCCGGACCGGTCCGATGGTTCGAATTTCTGGAATTTATTTTGGATATGAGGAGTTGTAATGCTTGGAATATCTTGTATAACTCATCTCTATTAGATGTCAAAATGTGTTGGTTGGTGTTATAAAAGGCCAAACCCTAAGGGGAAGAAAAGGAGCCTTTTCAGAGTCCCTTTTTTATTTTTTTTCTTTGGTAGACAATTTCATAGTTTAGAAAAACCCTAGTTTGTAAGTTTGAGGAACAAGGAGCATTATGGATTAAAGTTTATCTCTTTTCCCTAATGCTGATTACAAGTTTTAATCTTCAATCCAAGTATCAATTTCCATTCTCTTATTTATTCTCTATTTTATTTTCAATTCGATTCTCAATTATTTCGCAATTTTCTTTTGAAACAATGTTTCTTAGATACATAATTCCATTAATAGTTATGAATTCGTTTTCTTCTCATAAAACCATGTCTAGCTAAATTTTCAAGGGTTGGGATGCATGAACCCATCCTGAGGTAAATTACCCATGTAGAAAATAGAGTATAAATTAAAAATTTACCGAATCGTATAGGGAAATTATACGAACATAGTAGACCTTTTAATCCTTCTTGCCCTAGGTACTTGGGATGTTTAAGAATACTATGCAAGTGTAATTGTTCTACACCGCTTTATATTTACCTTTGATTTCATATGATGCGGTCTAGTCCCCTCATATATGTAATGCTTAGGATCTATAAAGACTGGATTCAGTTAAGATTTTGAATTTACAATTCTAGTATTCTATACGATAAATTACTCGGGATTTGGGGATTGTATCCTAACCTATTTTCTCTCATACTCATATCTATTATCTTTACAATTCTTAGTGTTTTTGTGCACGAAGTTCATTCTAAATTTTTATTTCATCACCAATTGGAAATTTCAACCCATTAATTATCATTCTTTATATTCTTTTGAGGAATCATTTGAAGATTAAATAAGCTTTTCCTACGTTATTCATAATTCCCAATTTCTGATCCCTGTGGAGACGATCCCGACTTATCGGATTATTACTAACGCGACAGGCTTGCACTTGAACCTAGAGAAAATGCACTTCTGAGACACATTTGTGGTCACGTAGTCATAGAAGCATTAATTGTCTGGGCCACAATATTGGCTACTTCAGCGGCATTTATAATTCCTTGAGGTGGCGGTGGAGGGACTACATCATCTTCTACGACTCTTTCTCTTCTTGTAAGGCGACCTCTCTTAGGCGGCATCTGAGACGAAAAAAGAACTGAATTAGAATACAATTAAGAACAAGTACCTTAGCAGAAGATCGCAAACATAAGAAAACAAAAGAGTCTTAACATTATGTCTCTATATAAAAAACGCTACGGTGGGATGTGACAAGTCCGCATAGATCCTAAAGACTCTAGAACCTGATGCTCTGATACCATCTGTGACACCCCGCTTATTAAAATAAGAGGTGGCCATCTCGATACTCCAATAATTATAGGAATCCCAAATGGTCCATTCTTAGCATCACAATAATACAAGAAGTATACGAGATAACCACCCAATATTTTATAAAAACGGATTGTCAAAAGTTTTGATTAGTAAGTTAAAGAAAAACGTTTCAACAATTTAATTTAAAAGAAGGTGGATATAAGATAAGGACAGATCATAAAACAGTAACCATACACAACAAATTAACTGAATAGAATGTCGGTTAACAGACTATACAATTTAGTTACACCGAGTATTATAATAGAATATCACATGATATAACGCAATTACAAAGCTGGGGTAACACGCCCGATTGTGTAGATGATCCTAACTAAGATACAAAATATAGATGCGTCTAAATTCAATGCCCTATAACCTCCGCAATGAGTTACAGCTTCGAGGACACTAGAGTGGAAAAGTCAATACGGGCATCCTTGTGGTGGAACACCTGAGCAAATATAAGATTCATTCAAAAAAAAAGATATAAAAACGAGTCAGGGCTAGGTTTAATATGATTACAATGTGAATAAAGTGCAAGACAGTTATGGACAAATAAATCATCATGAATATGTTTGTATCAATCACCATAAACAATGATAAGGTATATAATCTCTTGATCTAAAAGCATACTCTACACAATAATAATAATAATGATCATAATTCATTTAAGCGGGAGATTATCAATAAAATATTAATTAATGAGATTCCATTTTCTTTTTACACAATTTCGTTTCATCGTTCCTTATCTCATTAGGAAACGTATTCAAAGCAATTTATTTCCTAAAGTGTTGTATCTTCAATAAGGTTCCACTTGAATCAGTATAGTTATATTACACAATGTATAACGATTCTAAGACCGCCCTTCCTAGTTTTCCCACTGGACGCGCCCCTAAATAGCTATCATCTTCCGAGGCCTATCGCACAATACAACCTGGGCATCCTATAACGCAACGTCTAGAAGTGGACATATACCTTCGATAATGATTCATAACCACACCCGGAGTTACCTCACTTCGAACAATAATCGCACAATATATAATAACCGGTCCTATGTCCGAGGACTATATTCACTATGCATTCACTAGCCAGGGGACTTCACCTCATGCGCATACTTCCCCTATGACAGCATTTAGAGAGGTGTGTATATACGAATTTATCATTAAAAATTTTAAATCTCATTTTAAAATATACATCACATTTTATCCAGAGCCATAAACGTTTAATATCTTCCTTAAGTCTCAACGTATAATTATCTATCAATACAAATATCCATGAATAACGTAACTTATATAACCCATTATGAAATGATATTCTTCCCTCCAATCCTAGAAATCCACATAAGTCATTCTAGTCTTTCCTAGGTCTAAACTATTTCATTCTATAAGAGAATCTTTTATCTCCCTCTAAATTACCTAACCAAATTATCCCTAACTTAAACTCCAACTCTAATTTTAACTTAGGTTTATAAATACACCATAGCTAGACTCTAATACTCTAGTTTTACTTTAATTTAGAAGGTTCCTATTTCCCTATCTTAAAAAAAAATCTAGAAAGAAATAGGATTTGAAGAGTGAAAAAATAGGGGATCGATCATCCGGTTATGGGACCGCAGTCGACCGCGTCTCAAGGATTTAACCTAGAAAGAAATGCAGAAATCTCAATTCAGAGGGGCCGATCGACCGATCCTTGGACCGCGGTCGATCGCGCTCAAAATTTATACTTATGTGGGAAAGCAGTAGACTCTCCCCTGAAGGCCCGGTCGACCGGTCCTGGGATCATGGCCGACCGCCTTAGCAGACCCAAGAATTCCTCTTCTCCTACAAACCTAAAACCCAAAGACTAAACTCCCTATTCTTACCTCTCTTACATTCTCATCAATATATAAACATACCTACAACATTTTTACACCTCAACAAACCCATATAACCAATTGAAATCATATATATAACAAGACCTAATGGTTAAACATTAGTATATATCAAAACCTATCATTTGCCCAAATCTTCCAAATACACAACTACCATTGCAATTTGTCCACAAGAAGTCATATGTTTGCAAGTAAAAACTTGCCTTAGGGTTGAAGTCTCGGATCTCCTTCCGGTAATAACAAATCCAAAGCTCAAATCTTCAATTTCCTTCCTTTTTCTCTATTTTCTCCACACTTATCTTTCTCTCTCTTTCTTTATAGGGTTTGGAATGTGTATGGGAGAAATAAAAGTGGGTTGGAAGACTTATATGTGCCTTAAGCATCAATTCCCCTCTTTTAAAAGTTAATACACCCTCAAAATGACTCGTAACTACACAATTAACTCATAACCTGTTAAAAGTGCCTGGAACCCAAAAATATAATATGGCACTTATTTCGACTATCTAGACCATTTCAAGACCAATCGCGCCCTCTAAATTGGCATCCGAAATAATATAAGTCATTTCCATTTTCAACTTCATTTAATCCATAATTTCCGTTTAAACACAATGACACCATATATCATAACGTAATGCCATTTACATTCACATAACAATAAATAGGCACAACTTAGTAAATATTATCTTTTAATTAACTTAAAACGATATTTATCCCATTTACCAATGTTTTATATAATCACCTCATGTGGCAATTTAATATAAAATAAATTACTCAAAAGTAAGGGTTATTACAGGTTCCAACCCAAATAGGTTTTGATAAAATAGAGTTAGGCTTCAATAAGTTTGATATTTTAGATTCCAATAGTGAAATAATTTTTGTAAAATATTATTCTCAAAATGCAATAACAAATATTGAAATATCTACTTTGAAAACTGAAGATTGAAAGGAAAATGTTATAAATAATTTCGCAAAGAAAGATAAACTTTTCCATCCCAATTTTGATAACGAAATTTATAAGGCCCTCTATAAAAGACCTAAGAATAACTTTGTTTGTTCTAACTTTCATAATAAAGGTCATAGTAAGTAATACTATTACAAGTTGATGAAAGGTCGACATTTTGAAAAGGTTGTTCCCAAGACTAAAACCCAAATGACTAAACCAAAACGGTTTAAGTATGATCATTATCACAAATTTTGTCATTTATTTTTATTTACTGAGCCAAACTTACCTTTAAATCGTGGTAAGAATATTGTGTGTAACAATAAGGGTCAAAAAGTTTATGTTTCAGGGAGTTTGCACCTAAACCCGTTAAAAGACAAATTTATATTAAAAAGAGTAAAAAAAAATTTGATCACGTGGGTAAAGAAAACAAAGGCAAGAAGAAAAATAACCCTAATACCCCATTTGACCCAAGGATCCTCGTGTGAATTATATGTGGGTTAGGAGGGATACTTCAGCTGGAATTGAATTTAAGAACAAGAAAATTTCGAAGTTTGTCCCTTCCACCTCTAAATGCTAGAGGTTATTTATTTTTCTTTATACCCTTGTTTGTATTTAATGTCATATATATTATGCTAGGATACGTACTTTTGTTTCATATAATAGTTTTTACTTCATGATTATCATTATTGATTAATCATATATAATTTGTTTATCTTATTAATTTGCTCTTGATTTGTTTCTTGAATAAATTGAAAAGGCTTTGTTTTTCAGAATACCTTGTTTTGGATTTTCAAAGATATGCTTAAGAGTGTCACATCTAGTTGATCTTTTTTTTATCCTCGTCTGTTATGTTCTAATGCATATTAAAAGTATTATCACTTTACCTTGGATATATTCATTGCACTTGTTTATCATCCTTCATTTTTACCTAGTCATGTAATTAGGTTTTCGATGCTCTTTTAACCTTAATCCTGTTTTTCTCTAGATTGATTATCTTAGGATTACCTTGATTATTTCTGGGGGGATTTGAGCTTGTTGATCCATGGTTAGGATTATGTGCTTTGAGTATATCTTTTAATCCTATACCATGCTCTTTCGTGTTAGTACATATCTTTCAACGAAAAATTTCAAGAAGATATTTTTTTTATGCAATCACGTTTTGTGCCTTTTTGTTAATATACTCCATGAAATATTTTTATATATCAAAATAACGTATTTGATCATTTTTCCATTTGTTTGGTAATGTGACATATGCTTCATGAGATAATTCAATTTTTTTAAGTCTTATAAATTTTGATAAATCTTATACTTTGTGAATACATTATTATATCGTGTTCAACTTTTCACCGCAATACGCATTGAGTTGATGCCACCTTATGAGGAATGCTATAGTTTTTAGATCTTTTTCAAAGCATTCAAAACCTCAAGATTTGTGAAAGGTGTCGAACTCGTATATGTGTTGTAATACCATGCACTTTTATGGATATTTAAATTACATAAATGGGTTTAATTTGGAAATTTGAGGAATTTTTGTGAATAATAATTTTGGACTTTACGAGTGTTAGATGTTTATCGATGTGTCGCGATTGGGTAAAGCCACAAAGGATAATATTTTAATTGGAAAACTCGTATCGAGATGTGTTGGGTTTAATTAGTGAATTGTAGTTAAGTGACTCAGATGGAGATTTCGACTGCGCAGTTGATTTTAGAATGGCCGAGATAGTAAGAATAGAGTATCCGGGGGTAGTGTTTAGGTTCCGGGGATTTTTGGACTAATAGGGACACGCAATTGAGTAAACGAGTCATTTTTGGGTTTATAAGTGATAAACCATTATTTCTCTCTATATAAGGCACAAGAGAGTGAAAAAGAAGAAATAAAAGAGAGAAAAGAAAGAGGAGAAGAGAGGAAGGAGGAGAGGAAGAAGAAAAGGATATTTCTAGCCAAACTCCACAGGATTCGACTCGAGGTCGCCGAATTTTATCCATGAGGCAATTGTTTAGTTGATTCATTTATTTGAGCATAAATCTCATATTATAGTTGGTAGTGTAAAACTATAAATATTTTTGGGATGGGTTTTCATGAATCAAAATGGGTTTTTGGAAGTTTAACGAATAAACCCCAAATAATATCTAATTTGAGAAACTTAGGAATTTATTGAAATCGATTATTGGTTATGGGTTCTAGGATGTTTAGAACCCTTTTTATATGTTTATATATATTGGTTTGAGGTTGGATGGTGATAGAAGATGAGTTAAAAGCTTGGGGTAAGCTTTAATGGCAGAAACAGAAGCTCGGGGAAGAAGCTGCCCTGTTCGGTCAATCGATCGACTGTCAGGGGTCGATTGATCAACCCTACAGTTATTTTGGAAATTTCAGCTTGTGGTGTATTAATGGGATAAATTCCAAAATTAAGGATTTCTATCCTATTTATCTGAGGAAATAAATATCCAACTAGCGAAATGTATTTTTAGTCATTTAAAGGAGTTAAATTTGGGACTAGGAGAGTGCCAAAAATATGTGTCGCTAAAGGAATAGTTTTGAGGAAAATAAATTAGGGAGTTAAATATTTGGGATTCCTAAATGTGGTGTGAGGACATCTAAATTATTGTTTGATTGAGCTGTATACCTTGGGTTCGTGGAAAGTAAAATCCAAGGGCTTACTAATTTAAGGGTGTTCGGGACGAGTAACACTGGGGGTAATATTTCGGCGGACGATTATATCTATATTATGCATGTCGAAAATAGTTATATAATGCCTATATATTTGGAGTAAATTCTAGGATGCAAATATGAAGGGAAATTGAGGATATGGGATAAAGATGCATGAGTAGGCTATCCGGGGTCGGTTGATGACTATAATTTTAGGTAACGTGATACGTATAAGATTAAAATAAGTAGAGACTATACTTATTTAATTAGTATGAATTGGTATATTCAGAGAACATATAAATCCTTAAAAGTGATTAAGGTACGAGTTATATATTAAGTGAGAGAATACTTTTGGGTTTAGTATTTTAAGTGTGTGAATACTTAAATATTATTACGAATTGGAACATTCGGGGTTATTAGCTATCGATATGAGAGTTTGGCAATTATAGCCATATGTATTGAGAAGTGATATAGATTATATATACGTTGTGATTAAAATATATATATTATGATACGGAAATACATATATATATGTGTGTGTGTGTGTGTGTGTGTGTGTGTGTGATTGATATATTTGTATCTTAGATGCTGGTTCCACGGGCTTTCCTTTGGTGTAGGGTTAGATCAGCCAGATTATATATTTTCTCTAGTGCGATCCGGGGAGGTTGCGTGATGTGGGTGAATCCCCTGGCTTGAGGAGTAGGGAGAGTATATCCCCAGGTCATCTCATACCGAGTACGAGTGCAATGTGTGTACTCCACTTGCAGAGGGAATATGACTGCCTCAACCGTTGTGTATTTTTACCATGACCATGAGTGAGTCTGGCTTGGTACCGTGGTTGAGTGGGTAAACCCGAATTTAGATAGGCACTATGAGACTGCATCCTCAAGTTATAGCTCGGTGGGATGGTTATTATACTTGTTGTGTATAGTAAATTGCCTATATATGAGGACAAGATATCATATATCTTTAACTAGTGTAAAGAGTAAAATGAATAAGGATTTATTCTCATTCCGGGAGATTTTATCCGAACTTAAATTGTGATTTGTATATTAAAGTGAGAATTATATGTATATATATATCCATATAATATGGGAGCTTGGTTTTTGAAAATATACACATTTTTAACGGTCTAGATCGATGCAACCTCCTTACATATTTTAATGGTTGAGATCACACGCCTTTATTTTTTACAAACCTACCCCTTAATTTTTTGGTTTCCCCCTCTTTTTTACTCATCAAACTTACACTTTATTTCAAAACTTGGGTATTTTGGTAATGCACTCTCTCACGTTAGACACTCATAGAACCCTATCTCTCTTTGAAGATATCCCTCAAGAACAAATCCTCATTCTCTCTCTTACCCGCCCGTCGTCCACAAGCTCTCCATCTCAAACACAAAAAGCCTCTCTCATTTTCTCCCCATCAATCACCTTCCGCCATCGTCGCTGTTGCCGCCAATCATCATTGCTGCCGCCATCACCGCTGTTACCACCGGTGTCACCATCACCGCTTTTACCACCGGTAGCGCCATCATCGCACCTCATTTGCTTTGATTTGTAACATATATTGGTTTGTCTATCAGGTATCATCTCTCACTTTATTTATGAGGTACATACTATATCCATTTTTTCTTATCCCAATGTTCATTTGGAATCTTTCAATGGGTTGATGAAATAGAGTGGGAGAAATCGTGTTTTGAGTATGTATTTTATATGTAACTGTTCTTGAATGTTTTGGTGTCAGCTTTCCAATTTTTATTTTATGGTTGTGTGTACATAATATCTGTTTTAGTATACTCTGTTTAAATTAGTAGGAGGCAACCTCAATGGGAGATACGTGTTCCTGTATTAGACACAAAAATGGCAATGAGTGAGCATCCTTTATTTTTTTTTTTTATTATTATTGCTTATTTTTACAGGCTCATGGAGAAGATCCGTGGTACATATCTGTGTTTTAATGTTAGAGTTCAAAGGTATAGCAGACTACTGATTATCTTTGTGTGTGAATTTATGTGTGTGAATTTACTGAATATCTTTGTGTGAATTTACTTAATTTGGAATATCAGACTACAGATTAGCATGGGTGTTTTTGTTGAATCTTAATAGTTTTTTAGTTTGTCACAAATACTTTTTTAGTTTTTGTTATCCGTCTACTCTTACAGTCAATCCTCAACTTCCTAAATTGTAAGATTTGTCATATTCATAGTTATGTGGTAGGTGTTCGATCAAATGCCTCAATGGAGGTTCTAATTTTTGTCCACTTGGCTTTATTTGTTGTGAAAAATATATAAGGAGCATTATTGATCTTTTAGTTGTCTAAATCTAATTTTAATTTTTATGAATATGTTTTGAGTTGATTTACATGCTATGCATTGCTTTAGGGATTCCATCTCCATACACCTCAAGCACTTCCAATGCACCATATCTTTTGGAGTGCACCATTTTGTGTGATTTTGACATGAACCTTGAACTATAAATATATGTTTTATGTGTGACCAATTAACATTAGCAATGCATTGCTTTTACATGATTATCCAACTTACAATTAATATTGACACATTATTTGAGTTATGGATTTCTTCATGAATTTCTTTTTATTTGACAATGATGGCAACCTGTATTTTTTTAGTTTGATGTTTCATATGTACAGGTCATTGAGGTGTATTTTGATTACGGTCAATGATGCCATATTAGGTGTCCGGTTTTCATTCATTTTGCAAGCTAAGGAATTTCATTGTATAAAGGTAAGTCAATTTTGGTTTTAATTTGAAATTAAGGTGTTCATTGTTACAATTTTCATGTTGCACTGACATTCTCATTTATAAATGGTTTCTTAAACTGTTGGTGCAAAAGTGGTTGAACAATTTTTAATTGAATTGTGGGGGTTTGATATGAGTTTATGTTTATTTTGGTTTCTTAGTTTGATTTTATAGGTATGCTATGCATTTTAGTTTAAAATGAGCTTATGGGGAGTTTGATATTTTCTTTTTTAAGCTCAAGATAGTTTTTTAGTGTGATTTGATTTGGTAATTGTAGTAAATACTCATAATATGTTTCATTTCATTGATTATTTTCATAAGAACAATTAGAATGCAATTCAGTAGCTTAAATCCCCAATTTTCATGTTAGAATGAAGTAAGACTAAGTCGAATGTAATTAGAATGCAGTAAAACTAAGTAGAATGCAATTGTGAAGGTACACTCTCAAATGTACCATCTTTGCAATACTTACATGTTTGAGGTGAGTTATAACTTAAATGTAATGGTTGCGAATTTTAAAGTCAATTTTTTCCTATTTTTAGATTGAGAATATGGTATGTTGATTTCAAATAACATGGTTTTAATGAGTTTATGTAATGTTTTTTCTCTATCTAGATACTTACATGGGACTCTAGATGAGACCCCTGCTTCATGAGTGTGCATATGTCGTTCCATGTTTTTTCCTCTTCTATGTTTTGCAACTGCTTTAATAAACCTCTGTACTAATGTTTTATTAATCAAATGTATTTGTATCTGATGCTAGGGGATGCTTGGGAAGGTTGGGTTCAATGTATTATTTTCCTATAAGTATTTGTAAATATAACTTATTTAAAGTTATATAATGATTTAGTGATTTTTTCCTTATGTTTTTGCACCTGTTGCAGTGTCCAACCATCCTGTGTTAGAAACACCTCCAAAGCCATTGGCATTGAATAAACCACTTGATGCGGCACCACATGATGATTGCCCTGCTGCTGAGCTCCATTCTATTGAAAATAGTGGAAAGGTCAAGATTTATACCGCAGTTAATGAGGATTTAAGCACTAAGGAAGTGACTTATAACCATGTGTGTAAAAAGAATCGTTTAGATTTTCTTATTTAGGGCTATACTGATAATGATGAAGTTGCTTCGCTTCCTTTGCAGCAGGTTCAGGTCATGATATATGCATACGCGACACTTATTAAGAGCCACTCAGAGATCGTTTAAAGGCAACACTTTTATACTCAAATAATTTGCCGCCGAAGTTCGAAAAAAATTCGAAGAGAAGCGTGACATGACCTCCCAAGCAGATATTGAGAGACCGTTAGATGATATTCGAGAGGCCTCTCACATCATATCCAACATGATTGTCCAATCCAATCATATTGTACGGTTTCAACAGAGTTTATTGAACTAGGAGTCCTAGAGTAGAGTGGTACATTTTCAATCCTATCCAATTTCTTAATTTTGTAATTGATTTATATCTTCTAATTGCTCGGTTGGTTGATTATATTATCATATAAGATAGATTCACTGTTATTTGTATTTATTTTTGTTACCACTTTTTTTTCTTTGTACTTATCCAGATGAACACATAACTACTCAAGCAAAAGGAAAATTACTAGAAGAGTATTTCTGCATTTATGTTGCCACTTTAAGTGGATGATGCCATCTGGACTGCAGGAAAAGGCTGTAGGGAAGGCTGAATTGGAGCGCAAAGATGCTATTTCACTTATCGAGGAACTTAAGCTCGAGCCTCGACTCCAAACTTTTAAGGTATGGATTTGGGCTTCTGCGACATGGGGGACCACTTCAACTACATTGGACCAGGGTAAGATCCATTTAACTCTGAAGATTTGAGGAGCCTGAGAAATTCCCCGTTCCACAAGTCAATTCTTGGGATACTAGAGAGATATTGGATGAAGATGTGGAGCAGCTTGATGCTAACTTGCTAAGGTTGACAGATGGTGAGTACGATGGCAATGTTGAATCATCCATTACGGTGAAAGTTCCCACTTAGTTGCATCCAAGTAGAGTTGAAATTTTTGGTATGTGTTTCCATTTTCAGAGCTGCCATATAAAAATGTTGCACGGAGCTGATGTGTTTCCAGAGCTGCTGTGTTTCCATTTTCAAAGTTTTGTTTACAACCAACATAAGATCTATGTAGTGTTTGTCATTAGAAGACATCAAATATTTTATTTATTATAGGCTATTATGTGTTGAAGTTGCGTTTATGCCTCTGTTTTGTTTATGAGTTTCTGTATAAATTTGTATAAATTTGCAGGATTTCATGGAAAATGGTTCACAACATCAACATTCTTTCCAAGCGTTCAATCCCTTTTTGTAACTAAATAGATGAACAGTTATTTTTAATACCCAAGAGGTGCTATGTTATTTTAACTCAAACGGGGTGGTTCATCATGCTTGGAGTAGACACATCTTTATATTCCTGCAAAAAAAATGAGCATATCAGTTGTAAATAAAAAAAATAACATATCAGTTCTAAAAAATGAACATATCAGTTGTAAACAAAATGAACATCTATTAGCTGTAAAAAATTAACATATCACCCAACTACAAAATGTAATAAAAGAGAGGGAAAATTGTTTTTATTACAAATGATGTGTCGGATTGCATGTCGGAAGATGTATTAATGAGGTTCGCATGTTAACCTGATAATTTTTAATATCTTTTGTGTGTTGTTAACGAGGTGTGCATGTTGGGTGTTGTATTTATGACGTGCATGTGGTATATAGGTGCCAACTCAATTTGGCAAACTTCGCACAGCATAGACACGATTCAACACGATCACTTGAAAAGCCTAATCAGTTAAAAAAAATGTAACGTGAAGACGATGAAACATGACCACTTGACAAGTCTAATCAATTGCATCGAATTTTTTTACACTTATTTACATTATATATTTAACTTTGTGATTACACACTTTGAAAACTTTTGTCGTTTTATGATATATGTACTTCGTAAATTTTTTACCGTGCCTTCAGGCACGGACATATATTCGGGACTTATCATAGACCTTATGAATAAGAATGAATTGTAGCATGGACCAGTTGTATACCAGGGATCAACTAAAATACATGGATATTGGTTTGAACTTCTGTACAGTGGGGAAGAAAGATACTCCAGAAATCCAATGGTGCCCTTTTTGTTGTGAAAATTGCAGAATCACAAGCAAGACTTTTTCCCTTGAAAATGAGGCCAACATTTTATTGTATTGTGTGAGGATGTGATTCATTTACGCTTTGTAGTGCCATAATTTTGTTTAACATAATGATTTCATTATTTTAGTGTTCTTAGAATCACCAATTTTACTATTTCAAAAACTCTTGACCTGTTCAGTTTACCATATTATTCACAGGTTTGCGAGTTCTTATCATATTCGTGGTTGTATTTACTATCAATTTGATAATGTTTCCTCATTTAGTCACTTAAGCCCCCTCAATTGAACCTTCCTGAGCCCTCCACGATGCCGGTACACCCCCATGGTTGTCTCATTCTTTCACATCCATGTTTCCTCAGGTAATTTACTCTCTCTCTCTCTCTCTCTCTCTCTCTCTCTCTCTCTCTCTCTCTCTCTCTCGTTGACTACTTTTTCACTCACTTGATCTAAATATCTCTACTTTGGGGTTATGGGCTTTTTAATTTCTTAAGTTAGGACATTGCATTGGAGTTGTGCATTACTATGCTTGGTCTTGATTTGTTTGGATGGGTATTCTTGAAATCAAGCACCTGTTATCCCATATTCGTAACTTGATTGTTATATACTCTTTGTTTTAATTAATAGATTGATATGGCACATAATTTTAGACTTTTTATCAAGAAATTCACTGGGATTTAATGGGAATCTTTTTTCCCTTAGAACTCTGTATAAAATCAGATACATTCAGTGGTTTGAAGGGGGGGCAAAATTAAGGTTGGTAATTCATGACATTAATTTGGTTTTGGAGAAAACTCAAATCCACAACCTGAGGAAATTTATCAAATGTTAGTTGAAATATAAAATATACTAAAACACGTTCGATATGAATGTCAGCTGCCATAGTTTAGACTGATTTTTCAAATGTTAGTTGGTATTTCTGATTTTCTTTTTCAGTTAAGTTTTGCAGGTCTGGTAGATATGCGTTGTCATTATGGTTCTTGGATTGTTGCAGCAAGTTCTCCTAAAGCCTAATGTAGTTCTAATCACACTTGGTAGTTGATATTTAGGTAGCGGCCTGTGTGGCGATGTTTTTGTGAATTCAAATTGGTTCCTATTTATAACTAGGATTGTTAAAATATGGTGTTCCATATGGTTTATTGCTTGCAATAGTAATCAAAGTTAGAATTGTTAAAATATGGTGGTCCTTATGGTTTATTGCTTCCAATAGTTATAAAAAAATTTATCATCCTTTTCAAATCTATTTTGTAGTTGATGAGCCAAAGTTCATTGAAATCTGGAACTATTTTTCATTATTTGTCATTCATTTCAACACTATACTAACCTTATTGTTTCATGTGCGAGTTACTGTGGAACATTATTCAACTAGCTACGTTAAGCATTATGAAGTTGTGCAGTTATTAATTAATATTTATTGTTACTGATTGGTGATTGAATTACTGATTCTAATTGATTCATGTTTTGTTTTTATTTGGGATCTGACAACAATAATTGGTGGTAGCATTCATTGAATATGTGGCAAAGTTGTAATCGACTGCCTCTTTTGGTGATGATGTTGTTGTTGTCAAGACTAATGGAGGTGAAGAAATTGATGATGAATTTCTTCCTTAAAAGCCTCAGTTACAGCTACAAACTGTCGAGGTAATTTCAGAAAGCTTTTTGTGAGTAATATTAAGGGAATGAAAATTATAGCCTCTGAGATGGGATTTGAGGTAAATTTTTAGGGCCGATAGTTGGGGCTCACAATTTTGATGCATATGCATATATATGTTGCACTGCATATATATGTTGCACTGCATATATATATGCAAATTGCATATATATACAGTGTATATATATTCTGCTGTATATATATGCATATATATGCACCAGCATATATATGCAATGTGCATATATATGCAGTGCAGCACTCACACACGCACACACTCAAACATGCACACACGCGCCCCTGCCCGTCCCCTTTCCCCTTTCCCACTCACACGCGCACACGCGCACACACACACACTTGCACTACATATATGCTATGCATATATGCAGATTGCATATATGCAGACCTGCCCGTCCCCTCCCCCCTTCCCCACTCACACACGCGGACACTCGCGCCCCCTACCCCGTCCCCTACCCCCTTCCCCACTCACACATTCACACATGTGCACACAAACACACACACATGCACACATGCTCCCCCGTCCCATCCCCTCCCCCCTTCCCCACTCACACACACACAAACACGCACACACGCGCCCCCTGCCTGTCCCCTCCCCCCTTTCCCACTCACACGCGCACACAAACACGCACACACTCGCACTACATATATGCACCGCATATATGCATATTGCATATATGCATATGCATATATGCAGACCTGCCCCTGCCCGTCCCCTCCCCCTTCCCCACTCACACATGCACACACGCGAACACAAACACACACACGCACACTCGCGCCCCCTGCCCTGTCCCCTCCCGCCTTCCCCGCTCACACGCACACTTGCGCACATAAACACACACACACATGCACACATGCTCCCCATTCCCGTCCCCTCCCCCTTCCCCACTCACACACACACAAACACGCACACACGCGCCCCTGTCCGTCCCCTCCCCCCTTTCCCACTCACACGCGCACACACGCACACACTCTCACTACATATATGCATATGCATGTATGCACTGCATATATGCAGATTGCATATATGCAGACATGCCCCGCCCCCTCCCCCCTTCCCCTACACACACACAAACAAACACACACGCACACACACATGCACGCACGCGCCCCCTGCCCGTCCCCTCCCCCCTTTCCCACTCACACAAACACACGCACACTCTCGCTGCATATATCCATAAATGTCCCGCCCCCTCCCCCCTTTCCCACTCACACAAACACACGCATACTCTCGCTGCATATATGCATACATGTCCCGCCCCCTCCCCCCTTCCCCACTCACACACGCGCACACACAGACATACACACACACATGCACACACGCCCCCTGCCCTCCCCCTTCCCCACTCACACACGCGAACACGCGCACACACAAACATGCACACACACACACACACGGCCCCTGCCCATCCCCTCACCCCTTTCCCACTCACACGCACACGCGCACACACACAAACATGCACACACGCACTGCATATATGCATATGCAATTATTCAAATAGTTCCTTTTTCCTAATATTGTTATTTGTTTTATTTGTAGACCAAATATGATGGAATCAAACTTGAAACTACATTTTTTTATAAAAGAGGTAATCCAATTGGATCCGGTTGAATCAATCTGGAATTTAGACAATTTGGATGTGATTGTATATTTACTTATGTGACTGTATCTTTGTTCAAGAAACTAATTAATTATGTTTATTGTTTGTCAAATTGTACAGAAAATCGAGAGGGAGAGAGTGATCATGGCTAGAGGTGGGAAGAAGGATGGGAAGACAGCAGTAGTAACACCTAATCCAGAAGCACCATGACACAAGCATTTTTAGGAAGTCCCACATATTTTCCTTTCCCTGCCTTCTAGCTCCCATCTCCGAATTTGGGATTTTTTTTTAATTTGTTGGATTTGTTGTTACCCCTTAAATAGGGTGGATAGTCCAATAAACAAAGGAGATTATGCCCAATTTTTTTTAAAAATTGACACTTTGTTTTTTTGAGACAGTTAATTTGATTGGTGAATATTGTATATTTCATTTTATATGTGAATTTGTTTGAAGAATTTAGACAATTTGGATGTTAAACTATTTGTTATTTGTTAAGCAGGGTGAATAGTTCCATAAACAAAGGAGAGTATGCTCAATTTTTTTAAAAATTTGAAATTCTCACCATTTTGCGATTACGTACTTTGAAAAATTATCGTCGTTTCACGATTACGTACTTTGGAAAATTTCTTCGTGCCTTCAGGCACGGGCATACGCTAGTATATATATATATATATATATATATATATATATATGAGTTTATATATACGTTATGTGCTGAGGGCCTAATGGATCTCGATGATCAACATTGCGAGGTAGTAGTGTATCGGGGGGTTCCTTGTTTGGATTTTGCTTCACGAGGCACCCCACGCACAAACATAGCGCAGTGTTGGGAATGGGGAGAAGTTTCGCCCTTTGTACTCGGGTTTATAGGGATTTTTAAAGATTGGGTAAAACAGATTAGTTAGGCAGGGTATCTTAACTAGGTTGTTTAAAAGGTATGCAATAGGTGTGCACTATTAGAAGAGGGGTGAGGGGTATCTCATGGGAGTGAAATACCAATTTAAATATGGGATAAATCATATTTTAAAAATATAGAATTTATGAACTTGCAAAATATTTTCAAAACTCGGGCTCCGACCCATTTCTCTACTTTCCCCTCTTGCTATATATGTATTTATATTAGGTGTCCAGACACAGGGACACCTGGATGATGATTCTTTCGAGTCAGGCATTTGCTACAGCAGCTGTGGATGCATGCAGGTTTATTTTAGATGCTTTTATTCTTGTGGTCTAGATTGGAAGCATTGTAGTGGCATTTGGGACGATAGCCCAATTGTATTCATTTATTCTTTTACCGCATTTTGATTTACGGCTATTCGATTTGGTTGTATTATGTTAAAACGAGTGTTCGGTAATTTTATTTCATTTTAGTTTTCATAAATATAAACTGTTATGATTGATTTATTTGGTTGGTTTGGTTAAAAAGATTAGTTAAATAAAATTTTGATGCCAGCCTAATAGTTTATTAGTAATTAAATTGATTTTCGACTGTGATGGTGAGAATGAACCATATGAGACTCCTGTTTTAGTTTGGTATAGGATTGATCACCCGGTATTTTATTAGGCGGGGTGTCACATGTGTATTTGAGGATTTTTTACCATGATTTGGAGAAGTTGAAAAAGGTAATGATATATCTTAAAAAATCATGAGTGGTGATGTTGTTAGGGCTACAACTTTGATTGGATGATACTACCTTTGAAAATTAGAAATAGTGTCCCATCTTCATAATAAATAAGTGAAATCCACCACATACAAAATAATTTGACATAGCAATGTGTCAAAGATTTTCATCTATCCAAAATTGGGTAACACCAAAGATATGATACAAAAAGGTTTTAATCGAAATTGCTAATTTAAGGGAGAAAAAGTGATATTTGAAAATTATCCTAAATAGGGTGTTGGAAATTTCACTTAAGTTAAATATGTGTTATTTATTTAATGATTTATTATCTTAATTTAACGTGATCTTAAACATTTCTATCAATGGTGTTCATTTTATTTTTTTCCTTGCACAATCGGGATAAGATATTATGTTCTTGGCTAAAACTCTCATCATGTTATTAGCCTTTTATGGATAATATTCTCATAATTATGAACATGGAACAAAGCTCTCGAACTTTGGTAAGTGGTATAATAATGCATATATTTGTAGTACTTATAAAAAAACGGTTTTTTGATGTTGTCATCTTATTGTATAAATGTTGATTATACCATGTAAAACCCTTATTTGAGATAAGATACTAGAAACTCGATTTGCACTATTTACCTATCTTGCAAATTAATTAAAAATATTTATATAAAAATTCATGATTGGGGATATCACCTTTGTTGAGTGATAAAAATTTTGTCGATACATATTTGCATGTACATAGTTATTGATTGACTTTAGCCTTGATGTTGCTTATTCATGTTCTAGTGTATATTGTGTTGACTTTGGCTTTAATATATGAACAAAAAATTCCATATATGTTAATATCTTAGCTCTTTCATTCGGATAACCATGATACATTATCCAAATATTTTTATCATCACTTGTGTTGATCTTATTTGATAGGATAATAGATTTGAATGACATATCTATTAGCATATCCTATATCCTTAGTGGTTGCTAGTCATGTTATTACCCATGCTTCAACATTGGATATTGTGAACAAATTTCTAAAATATTTACCTTATAATATATTAGGTTTGAAGAATTAGTATTTATGTATCATGAGTTTTAGGATTTCCATGAGAATACATCGCTACCAACTTATTGTTCTTCCTATACTCATAAAACTCTTATGTACTATACATTATGTGAAGAGGCGCGGAAGTTGGATCCCCGGTGATTAATTTATCACAGTTAAAATATATAATTTTCTTTTTAAACAAATGAATGCGGAAGCGTTGAATAAAAGTGATGGTTCCACAAAACAACAAGGCCGGGTTTTAATATCATAAGAAACAAATTAAAACAACATAATTCAAGTCCTATAATTTGCCTAAGTCATGATTATTCATTTAAACAAAGTTAGGCAACACCAATATTAGCAAATGACTTGAATAAACCAAATTAACCCAATATTTAATTTAAGTCCCAAATTAAATGCGTGTGATTGTCAAACCAAATTTTATCTTAAAATTAATCTAACATGCGTTCTAAGTGATATAGAGCAAGATAAAATAAACAGTCACACTACACCGCGATATACGAGGAAAAACCCACTAACGGGAAAAAACCTCGGGACGGCCCTAGCCTCAAATCCACTAAAAACGGTATTATAAAATACAAGACAAAAGACTTACTTCCTAAACTCGAACCCTCTCAAGCCGTGATGCTCCTTCTTGTATCAACCTCCAATTAGCGGATAACCAACGGAGCTCCACCGTGGTCTCGGAATACACCGATAGGACTTTAAACGGTCACCGTCACCCGAACATGGAGCCTTTCTCCAAACGGGTAGAATCTCAACAAAGTTCTTCTTTGTGATGGGGTGTAGAAGCAAACCCGAAATGTCTCTTGAATTCGGTAGAGAAAACCGGTGCCAAAAACTCCAAGTAAGGATATGTATATAAAGAACTTGGAATAAACAACAATGGGTGTAAACTAGAGTGTGTATGAATTTTCCATTAAAATTTAACACTCAAAACTTGAACATTTTCCTAAATAAATTTGCTCTCAAACTCTCTCTAAGAGATGGATATGGAATGGAAAAGTTGTCTTGGAAAATGTGTTTCCCGCACATAATATTGCATGAAAAATGTTGGTTGAAAACCAAGTGGAGGAGTGGGGAAAAACTGCAAAAAACTGCCAAATAACTGTTCCCGCTGGAAGTTCGTTCAAACGAACGTGATTCTCGTTCGAACGAGACTTCTAACGAGTGACCAGCCTGGGCTCGTTAGAGGTTCGTTAGATACCTCGTTAGAACGAACCTTCATTCGAACGACATATCGAACGACTGTCCAGTTAGGGTCGTTGGCAAAACTCGTTCGAACGAACCTGGTTCGAATGACAAAACTCGTTCGAACGAAAAAACTCGTTCGAACGACATTTCAAACGAACAAACAGAAAGATTGAAAAATTCGATTTTGGCCCAGAAACTTTTATAAACTTTTATATACTTATTTTTAAGTTTCTAATTGATTCTTTCTGAAAAATAAAATGCAGTTTTAATTCACCTAACACCCAATACAAATTGTTCCAAGCTCCTATATACATATAAATACATTCATGCCTTGGGAGCATGGAACCTAAGTTGATGACGTACAAACGAGGCACATAAACTACGGCATGTTGATGATGCTTTATACTCTTTGCCGCTACGTCTTCAACAAACACTTCATAGGTCTTGAATATTACAATTAAATAAAATCCTATGAATAAATGTTTTTGTCCGGAATTGAGCCAAAACTATAAGAGGACTCAATTGGAAATTTGTGTCCTTACAAATCTCCCCCTTTGGCTATTCCGGGACAAAAACAAAACAAAAATCCTAAAGGGCCATCAAGCTCTACTAGACTCAAAACATAACCCGCCCAATCTTGACTCAACCCAAGGATAAAACTCTTTGCCATAGAAAGATGCCGCTATAGAATAATTCCTGCACACTTAAGCAAACTCATCAAATGCATAGGGAATATCAAAATATTAAATGCATTTTAATTAATTACTCCCCCTAAATTAATTCTCCCTTTAAACACATGACCTACTTAGAAAGACGTCTCCCCCTAAGATAAATCTCCCCCAAACAAAGATACGATAATAATAGGATTAGATACCATTTCTCCCCCTATCATCATTCTCCCCCTTTTTGTTCGGGAATAGGCAAAGGATAAAGAACTAAGAAACAGCAAGTGAAAGCTTAAAGTGATAAGACATGAAAGCATATGGGCAATTAAAAACAAGGCAAAGACATACAAATATCATATATATATATATACTAGAAATATATCAATGAACCACTTGCATATATATATATAGATATAAACACACACATGACACAAAATACAATAAGTTTGCACACTCGTATGGCAAAAATGTGTCATATGGAAACGGAAGTGTAGGGGTGTGAACAAGCAACAATTAAATTTAGACCCAAACACTTCAGAAACGTTCACGGAGTTCTCATTTGATTGCAAACTTCATCACAGTTAAATATAACCTCATGTGACAATATAAAGATTGAACTCAATGAACAAACATACACAATGCATACAAGCCTAGCATGATGATGATTCTACAAACCAAATAGAGTCATGACATTAACGACAACTAGGATAAACGGGCATTGTGCAAACCGTTGATATACCATCCAATTCTCCCTCAATAAGCATATATATTCTTTTGTTTTTGAATGAATATATCAAACAAACATATGGCCTTGGCAATTGCTTTCTTTGAATGCCAAATATTCTGTTTTTAGGCCTTTGGATCACGTATTTCTTTTAGATCCAATCAACGGTGGCTTACAATCGCAAAGGATTTAATTCATCCTTTCGGAGCCCTTCCCCGTGCATATATTAATTTATCATGTTTTCATTTTTCTCACAAATCTCACATGCAACGGATTTTGACATGCACTAGTCCTCCTAGGTCATAGATATGTAGATGACTAGATTGATAGTAGAACATCTCAAAAAGCTCAAATATAACATGTGACATTAATATTTCAAAAGAGCTCGTGCATGTGTGAATAGAGGCATATAGAAATAGAATCCATTTAAACAATACAAAATCCAACTACTCCATATAAAACACGGTAAAGAACATTTTAAGGATTGAAAATCTAAACCAAAAGTTCTAGCCACATGGGAGGGTAAAAGATAGGATTCAAACACAAATATATGCCACATAAAGTGTGTCAAACAAAAATACACACAAAACAAAAACTTTTTGAGTTTTTAACATTTTAATAAAAAATAAAGATATATACTCAAAAGACTAAACAAAAATCATTTGTATTTTTCATTAAGCTTAAATGAAATAAGTAAAACACAAATGATAAACAAAAATCCTTTTATATTATGCAGTCAATTTAAACACAAAATATAATACAAAAAGATAAACAAGTCATAGTTTCTAGCATGTGATATGAAATAAGGCAATGACTAGAAAATGACTAAACAAGCATACATTTAGTATATGAATATAGCATGAAGTACAAACGCTAAAGTATGCAAACACTAACACAATTATCCTTTAGATTTAGCAAGGGAGGAGGCATGTGTAAGTAAATGAGAATCAAAATACCTATTTTGTAAGGCAACCAAGTCGGATTTCCTAACCCAAATTAATGAAGAATTACTATCTTGGGGTGTAGAAACATTAGATATCGTGGTTACTTTACTATGGGACTTTCTAGGAATTCGTTTAAGATCTAAACAAAATTTCCTAAGATGACCTTGTCGACCACAATGTGTACAAGTAAGAGCATGTAGAAAAGATTTATCTAAGGAGTGATCATTAAATGCATTCCTAGAAGATTCTCCTAAAACATTGGTTTTGACTTTAGGGTTAAAATCATTACAAGAATTGAAGCCTAAACCAAAAGTGTCATTTTTAATTTGGACCGTCCCTAACATTTTATCTAGTTTTTCCAAACGACACTCCAAATCAAATTTGACATTACTAGAATCTTTTAATTTATTTTCCAATTCTAAAATTTTAGATTCTAGTAAAACATTTCGCTCTTCAAAACCAAGAAGCTCCTTTTTCAAGGATTCCATTAAACCCCTAAGGCTATCTCTCTCGCCTTCTACATAGTTAAGCTTCTCTTGAAGAGTCCTCTCATGTGTCCTAAGGTCTTCTATTAAGTCACTTTCATCAATGACCTTGACACTCTCTCTTAAACTCGCTTCTAACTTCAAATTAGCTCTTTTCAATTTAATAGATTCTTTATATAATTCATGAAAAGCATTTTGAAGTTCACTCATATCAACCTCATCTTCATTTTCACTCTCTCTTTCTTCTTCACTCTCACTATCATCAAAAATAAGAGAATCATGTACAATGACCTTGGAAGTGGCATGTGCTATAATTTCATCATCCGATGAGTTCTCATTATCACTCACATGTGCCATAAAAGCCACAAAAATTTTCTTAGTGGGGGATTCGGGCTTCTCTTCCTTATCACTATCACTAAGGGTCGTATTATATGAAATGGGTCATTTACCCTCTTTCCTTAGTTTAGTGGGGCACTCAAAAGCCCTATGGCCATAACCTTCACAACCAAAACATTTATTAGACTCGTCCCTATCAATATTTTCATTACTAGGTTTAGGGATCTTATCGGCTTTAGAAATCTTCTCGTTTTTATCATGTTTAGAAGATTCAAATTTCTTAAAATCATTTTTAACTTTATCTTTGTTAAATTTAAGAAATTTTCTAAATTTACGAGCAAACAAAGCCATATCTTCCGAGTCACTATCACTATCGCTCTCTACTACTTGTTTAACCTCTTTGCGGGCTTTTAAAGCAACGCCCTTTTCAATTTTCTTTTCAGTTTTAGAGGGAAACATATCTAGTTCATAGGTTTGTAAATCACCTACAAGCTCTTCTAATTTCGTAGAGGCTAAAGTGGGTAAAGAATTTAAAACGGTCACCTTTGGAATAAATCTATCGGGTAGGGACCTTAAAATTTTCTTTACTACATGGTCGTCAGGTATTTTCTCTCCCAAGTTAAAGGATGAATTAACAATATCAGAAAGTCTAGCATAAAATTTATCAAATGTTTCTTTTTCATCCATTTTGATAGTTTCAAATTGAGTAGTGAGGTTTTGAAGTTTAGAAGCTTTAACTGTAAAATATCCCAAGCTTCTTTATCGGTTTCACACGTCATAATACGTCGGAATTCATCCGGTGCGACAGCGCTAAACAAGGCATTTAAACCTCGGGAATTGAAGTTTGCTAGCTTAAACTCATTTTCAGTCCATCTATCAACGGGTTTGGGAACATGTACATTTTCAATTAAATGTGTTGGTGGGGTCCAACCGTTAACAACAGACATCCAAACACGTTCATCGATAGATTTAAGTGCCGATTTCATTCGCGCTTTCCAATACGCGTAGTTAGAACCATCAAAAATAGGAAATTTTGAAAATGGGGAAAAATCCATATTTAGCCAAAAAGTAAAGGATCTTTAACGAAATAATTTATCGTTTTTGGCTCTGATACCAATTTGAAGAGGCGCGGAAGTTGGATCCCCGGTGATTAATTTATCACAGTTAAAATATATAATTTTCTTTTTAAACAAATGAATGCGGAAGCGTTGAATAAAAGTGATGGTTCCACAAAACAACAAGGCCGAGTTTTAATATCATAAGAAACAAATTAAAACAACATAATTCAAGTCCTAGAATTTGTCTAAGTCATGATTATTCATTTAAACAAAGTTAGGCAACACCAATATTAGCAAATGACTTGAATAAACCAAATTAACCCAATATTTAATTTAAGTCCCAAATTAAATGCGTGTGATTGTAAAACCAAATTTTATCTTGAAATTAATCTAACATGCGTTCTAAGTGATATAGAGCAAGATAAAATAAACAGTCACACTACACCGCGATATACGAGGAAAAACCCACTAACGGGAAAAAACCTCGGGACGGCCCTAGCCTCAAATCCACTAAAAACGGTATTATAAAATACAAGACAAAAGACTTACTTCCTAAACTCGAACCCTCTCAAGCCGTGATGCTCCTTCTTGTATCGACCTCCAATTAGCGGATAACCAACGGAGCTCCACCGTGGTCTCGGAATACACCGATAGGACTTTAAACGGTCACCGTCACCCGAACATGGAGCCTTTCTCCAAACGGGTAGAATCTCAACAAAGTTCTTCTTTGTGATGGGGTGTAGAAGCAAACCCGAAATGTCTCTTGAATTCGGTAGAGAAAACCGGTGCCAAAAACTCCAAGTAAGGATATGTATATAAAGAACTTGGAATAAACAACAATGGGTGTAAACTAGAGTGTGTATGAATTTTCCATTAAAATTTAACACTCAAAACTTGAACATTTTCCTAAATAAATTTGCTCTCAAACTCTCTCTAAGAGATGGATATGGAATGGAAAAGTTGTCTTGGAAAATGTGTTTCCCGCACATAATATTGCATGAAAAATGTTGGTTGAAAACCAAGTGGAGGAGTGGGGAAAAACTGCAAAAAACTGCCAAATAACTGTTCCCGCTGGAAGTTCGTTCGAACGAACGTGATTCTCGTTCGAACGAGACTTCTAACGAGTGACCAGCCTTGGCTCGTTAGAGGTTCGTTAGATACCTCGTTAGAACGAACCTTCGTTCGAACGACATATCGAACGACATATCGAACGACTGTCCAGTTAGGGTCGTTGGCAAAACTCGTTCGAACGAACCTGGTTCGAACGACAAAACTCGTTCGAACGAAATCTGGTTCGAACGAAAAAACTCGTTCGAACGACATTTCAAACGAACAAACAGAAAGATTGAAAAATTCGATTTTGGCCCAGAAACTTTTATAAACTTTTATATACTTATTTTTAAGTTTCTAATTGATTCTTTCTGAAAAATAAAATGCAGTTTTAATTCACCTAACACCCAATACAAATTGTTCCAAGCTCCTATATACATATAAATACATTCATACCTTGGGAGCATGGAACCTAAGTTGATGACGTACAAACGAGGCACATAAACTACGGCATGTTGATGATGCTTTATACTCTTTACCGCTACGTCTTCAACAAACACTTCATAGGTCTTGAATATTACAATTAAATAAAATCCTATGAATAAATGTTTTTGTCCGGAATTGAGCCAAAACTATAAGAGGACTCAATTGGAAATTTGTGTCCTTACATTATGTTTAGTACATAGTGAGATATCACACATGATATCTCGAGGATGATATTGATATCATATGATTCACATCTCATTTTACCCAATGCGCTTATTATGCTCACTTAGCTTGTCCTTTATATCATAGGAGTTGTGTTCTCTAGTCAATTGATATAACTGTGTTTCTTTTGATTTTGCATTCTTATATTTCTATGCCTCGTCCTGCTGCAGACGAAGTGGTTAGGAAATATAATAACAAAAATAAAAATAAATTGATTATAAGTAAGGAAGATGGAACATTTGTCATCTTTCATAAATGCTAGAGCTATATTAGAATGAGTTTATATGTGATAAAAAGATCAATGGGATTATAGTGACATAAATATTTGTCCATGCTTTAGAATGAGTTATCTTTGATGCCTTATATATATATATAGTTACCTCGTATATATTTAATCATGTCCAAGCTTAACTTTCATCCCGATTACATAATCCGATATATTAGTTTTATTTCTTAGATTATCTCTACTAAATTCACTTCTCACTACACTAAAATGGTCAAATTGACACCCTTTAACTGGCCAGCCTTGCCACGGTCAATGACGGTGATAAAAAATGCGCATTTTTTGTCACGGTCATTGACCGTGACAAGGCCATGACAAAGACTTGTCACGGTCAATGACTGTGACAAGCCTATAAAGTTGTCACGTTCATAGACCATGACATGTCCATGACAATTATGTTAGTAAAAAACCCTTCCCTCTTCTTTTTTCCCACCAATTTCTATTCCCTCCATTTTTCTCTCTCTCTAAGTGACTGCACTCTCTCGCTCTCTCTCTACGATTTTGATATATTTTCTCACTCTATTTATCTTCCATTTGTGTATATGTGTGTGTATATTTGCGTGTGTGTATATATGTGTATGTAAATGTGTGTGTGTGTGGAGTATATATGCGTGTGCGGGGAGGGGGAGGGCTGGGGGAGGGGGTGTATATGTGCGTGTGTGTGTATATATATATATATGTGTGTGTGTGTATATATGAGAGTGTGTGTGTGTGTGTATATATATATATATGTGTGTGTGTGTGTGTGTGTGTGTGTGTGTGTGTGTGTGCATGTGTGGTGGGCAGTGGCAGTGGAGGGGGAGGGTGCAGGGCTGAGGGGTGGGGGTGGGGGCAGGGGGGCTGTGTGTATGTGTATATGTGCGTGTGTGTATTTGTTTTAATTAAATTTTTATTGGTTTATTAAAAGAATTGATTGATTAAATATTGATTTGTTGTTAATTTTTTTTAGTAAATTAATAATTACTGCCCCTTTCATATGCAAGTAGGATTGCCCCTCATTGCAAATTAGTAAATTAATAATTGTATACTTTAATTGTTAGTTTAATTGATGAAAAGAATTAATTGAGTAGATGAATTAAAAAGAGTACGGGATACACATTTGTTGTTGCCATTGCGGTTGGATTGTAGTGGATTGATGTTCGGTTGGTTAATTTTAAAATTGGCATGACCACTGGATTATTGTCCATATGGGGGTGGGATTTTTTAACTTTATTTTAAAATTACTTTGTATCACGAACAATATATATATAGTATAATAATTAAATGAAACATACTTGAAATTACATATAGTGCGCATAGAAACTAGCCTTCTAGTTCTTATGCGTACGCATTCAATAGCCCTTAGACCCATTCGAGAGTCATTACCCCTGTAATGAGATCTCTTGAATTGTCCCATTTGGACAGTTTGGGACTACATAATTTATGTATAATAATATTCTTAGTGGCTTAAAGTTGTTACTTTTGGAGGAAGTTCTGCAATCGTATCCTAATGTTCTCTGGGTACATACGAGATTGACAAGTGTGACTGTTAATTCAATTGATCAATTGAAATAACACTCACACTTTCCAATCTACATCGTGTACTTGGAGAACTACGAGGATATGTTGTTGAATTTTTATCAAATCGTAGCAATGTGCATGAGCTGTTAAGAATATTATAGAAATATGCGGTCTTGAATGGGATAGGACCACTCAGCCTTTAGAGGAGATGGAGGAAATAGGAATTTCTATTGAAAATTGAATTTGAATTTGCAATTTAAAAATCGAATATAAATAAGACATAATTAAATGAAACATACTATAAATCTAAGTTTTGTTTATACTAATCCATGAATATACGCTTCTTACCTTTAATATCATAATATGTTAGAGGATTTAGTTGATGATGCGTACGGAGTTTATGAAGCGGGGGAGAATGAGGTTACTCATGATGTAAAAGGTTCAAGTGCTCGTAAAGATATTGCGATAAACCTTGACGATGACTACCAAAGTATAAAATTTAAGGTGACCCAACCCTTATACTCTGGCTGTGAGAAAGATTAAACAACTTTACATGCCGTGGTTGGTTTTCACAGTTTGAAAACGCAGTACAGTTTGTCTGGCAATAGCTTGACAGGAATTCTAAATTGGGTGAAGGGCTTACTACCCAAGGAGAATACGCTTCCAAATATCTATCATGTTATGAAGAACAGTTTGAAAGGTTTGGGAATGAAGTATAAATCGATTCATGCTTGTGTGTATGACTGCATACTATACAAAAAGAAGTATGAAAATCTCAAGCATTGTCCGGTATGCGATGAACCTATATATGTTCAATCTACTGGTAAGGAAGGCACAAGCTCAAAAGTACCTCAAAAAGTGTTAAAATATTTTCCCGTCGGTCCTAGATTAAAGCAATTTTCATAGTACCATGGATAGTGAAGGCAATGGCTTGGCATGCAAGGAAAGAAGTAGGGGTAATCTCATGCGTTATCCAATTGATTCTATAGCTTTGAGGAGGATGAATTATGAGTATCCCGATTTTGCTCGAGAACAGCGCGGCATTCTTTTGGCTATATCGACAGATGGTTTCAATCCATTTGGAAATCTAAGCACCAATCAGAGTGTATGGCCAGTGATCCTAGCCCCACCTAACCTCCCTCCTTTACAGTGTGTGAGACCTGAATTTTTGAATGTTGTCTTTGTTGATACCTGGGCCAAAGGCACCCAGTTATGACATCGACGTCTACCTATTTCCTTTGGCAGAAGAATTAAATGAGTTGTGGGAAAAGGGTATGCAATCATTTCACTCTTTTAAAAAAGAAGAGTTTACGCTGAAAGCTATGTTGATGTGGGAAATTCATGATTTTCAAGCTTATGGGACATTATCCGGTTGTGTAGTATATGTTTATTTGGGGTGTCAAATTTGTGGAGAGGAGACTGAATTTATTAATTTATCCGCTAGCTCAAAAAATGTATACCATTGCCATAGGAGGTTTTTACCCTCGTCTCATAGATTCAGATTTGAGAAAGGTTCTAATTTTTTATCGGGTGGGGTTATACATAGGCTACCGCCGAGACAACTTTCAAGTTTAGAAATTGATAGTAAATCTTCTGAATGTGGCCCTAATATGATAGGTAAAAATCCCAAATTTAAGAATGTCAAGCATAAGAAGACCCCAACTGGGAATGAAACTGAGACAAGAAAGGCATGGTCTAGGAGGTCAATTTTATTTGACTTGTCTTATTAGAAGAGTAGCTCGGTGCGCTATGTATTGGATGTGATGAATGCAGAGAAGAACCTCGTTGAACTTATTGTGGGCACTTGCCTTGGGGGGAGTCATTCGAAAGATGGAGAAAATGCACAAAAATACCTTAAATCATTGAAACATAAGCCACAACTATGGTTGAAAGAAGATACTAGGGGAAGGATAATAATTCCCCCTGGTGCGTTTACATTGAAGAGTGGGGAAAGGAAGGTGATTTTAGACACAATATATAACTTGAAGGGCCCATTTAATTTTTCGTCCAACTTGCAAAGGATTGTGAATTATGCTACTCATGATTTACATAAGTGTAAGTCCCACGATTGGCATGTGATTATGCAATTGGTTCATCTATTGTTTAAGCACTATTTCTCCAAGCACAAGGATTCGCGAAGGGTTATTATGCAAATTAGTATTACCTTCTCACTTTTGTGTGAGAAGAATCGAGAACACATAGTGGCCGAAAAATTGGCGGTGACCAAAGCAATTTATGTGTTGGATAATTACTTTTCCCTAGCATTCTTTGACATAAGTGTTCACTTGTTGGTACACCTATGCGACGAGGCGCTTCTTTGTGGTCTAGTTAGATATCGGTGGATGTATCCATTTGAAAGATTGATGAAAGTTTTTAAAGATTACGTCAAGAAAACACGATACATTGTAGGATCAATTGCAGAGGAATACATCACCGTGGAGTCATCAATCTATACTCGGGAATATATGTCTTACTCGACCAGCATTGATGACACTGATGAGATCGTCGATGATGTTGGTCATGTGATGGGAAAATGAGTGAAATTAACGAGTATTCAACATGAACAAGAAACTCGTTATATATTTGACACACATGAAGATGTCGAAGAATGGAAAAAGTAAGTTTAAATTATTTTAAGTTTTACATTATTTTAAAATATTTTAGATTATTTTATACATGATTAATTTTGTAATGTGCAAAAAATATGAAGTCTGTGAGAACAATAAAAGATGAAAAGCAATGGTACAATCAGACAGTAAATTTAGGTTGTGGTTGTCACAAGAGGTAATTAATGAAAATGGCAGTTATATAACGTTACATTACACTCAAACTTTTCAACTAATCTAATTAATTTATCTTTATTCTCAGCTCTTAAAGAAGGGTGATGCGACATCAAGGCTTACTCGTCTAGCCACTGTACCCTTGTTCATGGCACAAGAGTACAAAAAGTATCGATTGAACGGTTACGTATTCGGTGCAAAAGTGTACGAGGAAAGTACAAATGTACAGAACTTGGGCATTTCATATAAGGCTCTTACTTTCTTTCGAGCGAGCGCAAAAGATAAAAACCTCGTTGAAGCTAAAATGACTTACTATGGTGTAATTCGAAATATATTTGAATTGCATTATATAAGCTTCAAATAGTTTGTATTTTACTGTGACTGGGTAAGAATTGAGGATAAAAATGCTTGTAAAGTTGATCCTGGCACCAATTTGATCATGGTTGACTTGTCCAAGTTGAAGAGCAACGACCACGTGAGCGATGAGCCATTTGTTTGTGCATTTCAAAAGGTCAACCAAGTGTTTTACTCGGAGTATATCAACAACGAGTCGTAGTCAATTTTCCTACATGCGCCAAAGCGTCTAAATAGTAGTGTGGATGACTTGACTGCTCCTACCAAATATCAATCCATTTTTATGATAACTCGAATTTGAAACAATTTTTCAATTTGTAATAAATATTCCAATTTGTACTTTATCAATCCATTTTTAATGCTTTTAGTTGATTTGCACTTTATCATTTTCACTCTTGTGCAGTGTGCGCTTGTGTGGGTGGGCGTGGGGATGTTTCAGATTTTTAGTAATTGTACATATTATGAGTTAGATGCTATTGTTTTGGAATTCATAATTGAGGTGTTAAACATTAATAGTTCATTTGAATTTGTATTAATTGTACATATTTTCATGTCTTCTTCTAATTCATTTTGATTTGTACTAATAACAACATTTTTTTACAAAAAATGTCTCCTTTAGGTATTAAGGCAAGGATAATGATGCTGATTATGATGATGTCGTCTCGGCGGTAGCGGAGGCGACGAGGGCTCTTCAGCCCCTAGGCTCCACAAATATGGCAAATTGGGGATGGCCATCGAGAACAAGACGGGCCTATTAGCGAGATCCCTTGAACTGGTAAAGACGATCATCGTCCCGGGGTACACTAGTTGGAGGGAGGTGCCAAATGAGCTCAAGTTAGCTATTTGGGCGGCAGTACATGTAATGTATTTATATTTATATTTATATTTATATTTATATTTATATTTATATTTATATTTATATTTATATTTATATTTATATTTATATTTATATTTATATTTATATTTCGATTTTGATTTCAATTTCAATTTCATTTTATATTTATTCGAAACTAACATTGTATTTGTTGGGCAAGAACAATTCAGCCTGGATCCAAAACTACACGATTCCGTCTTGGAATAGTTGAGGTAGCAACACAATATGTGGAAGAAAAATATGTGGACCCGGTACTTTGGGAAGATCCGAGACTCCGTTATCCGAATCCGTGACTTCGTCCGACCTAAGGAGCCGATCTCGTTGGCATAATGGAAAAGGTTCATTGACAATGAGATCAGGGAGTGACAATTGGCATCTCGCCAATCGGGGAGGGAAAATCGAGCGAAAAAGACAGACGTGCACTACTCCGATCGAACATCTTACGCCGAGGTGGAGCATAGGATGATGGTAAGATTTAGTTTTTCTATAATTACAGAAATATATTATTATGCATTATTTTACTTTGCGGGGCCGATACTAATCTTGCATTATTTTATTTCAAAGGACGGGGAGTGTCCCTGGGGGTAGGCCACATAGGCTCGATACTTATGTGGCTATTCGGACGAAGAAGGGGAAGGATAAGGAGGTGACCCCTAGCATCGCGGCCATAATTGTAAGTAATTCGGCAGTTTATTTTTTGTTAATTACGTTATAAATTTTTATTTACTTATTTAACTAATCATGTTCTTTTTGCCATTTCAGGCAAAGCTTAAGGAAGTGCAAGAGTCGCAGTTTGATGCCGATATGGAATCTTTGTCCACAGATGCAATCAGCCAAGTTCTTGGCGCTGATCACAAGAGGAGGATAAGGGGCTGAGCTCGCGGGTGGCCAAATCTAGGATCATCGGATTGAAGACGAGCAACACTAGGTTGGCTCGAACGGTGGACTTGCATGACGCGAAGCTATACCATTTGGAGGTGACGGTCCAAGATATGTTCTCATTCATGAAGAATTCGTTGGGCAGAAACCGTAAGGGGAAAGGGAAGGAGAAGATGGTGGTGGAGGAGGAGGTGCAGGAGGATAAGGATGTGGACCTCGTTGCTTCATCGCCGACACGTGCGACTCTGATGATCTAGTCCCTATTTGGCTCCCTTCGACCGATCGATGCCGACACTTGGTTGGCCGAGCATGTTTATACATGACATATTTGATGGCTAGAGAATAGGGCGGGGGTTGAGGGACCCGAATATCATCCAGGGTATTCTAGTTCATAGACGTTTTCTTCAAGACGTCGAGGCCAAGGTGCTCGTCACACATGTGATATCCGGGAAGAAGAACTCCCCATTGTGGTTGCGTGAACAATGTGGCATGATGCGTATTGTTGGGTGTATTAATTCGCATATCGTGTAACGTACTCACCTCCTAAGACCTACCCCAGATATGCAGTGACATTATTTGAATTAAATTGTTTTAAGTTGTTATATTTGAATTATATTTGGATTATATCGTGATGCATATTGTTTTGAATGTATATTTGCATTATCTCTATTTTATTTGGATATATGATGTTTGAATAGGTACAACGTTTCTATAACAGGTACAAATATAACGTTGGGCAGTGGCAATGTCCATACTACCCAACATATTTTTTTTTAATTCTGCCCAGAATTATCACGGTCATTGACCGTGATAATTTTTTATTAAATGTCACGAGTTTGTCATGGTTAATAACCGTGACTAATATTGTCACGGTCAACGATCGTGACAAGTCCGTGACAACAAACGTTGTCAGCACCATACTTGTCACGGTCATTGACCTTGACAAGTTGGATTTGTCACGGTCAATGACCGTGACAATCTGGCAGATTCGGTGTAGTGTCTCTAGAGACTTAATCATTATGTTTATTAATTTTAGTAGTTCCTGATTATATTATCTTTTCTTTGTCCATTCTATGATATTAAAAAAAAGGTGAATGATTCCCCATCCTATGAAAGGAATGTTGACTATAAGACTACTCCATATTGGTAATGTTTCATTAAAATGTTTTCTTAAGGGGAGAGACTTAATTTAGGGGGAGAAGATTCCCCAAAAGAGTATGATCGAGATTAGTATTATTATGATATTATGACTCAATCTATGTTGAATTGAAGTAGTAATAGATAACTTATGGAATAAAATATATACATTACACCATATGAAATATTAGCAAAATTTGGTATATGATACTTAGTAATTAGATAAATCTTGCTTATATTAACTATGTCTTATTAGTCTTGTTGTCTTGTTATCTTGTCAATATTTGAGCAATGGTATCTTGATTTCTTTATAAGTGTTTTGATAGAAAAACAGGTTACAAGAGTTACAAATGGTTGAGTCGTATCTATCCTTGTAATGCCTTTTGTTAGGTGAGTCGTGGCATACGTAATAGATTTGATCCATTTATTTGTAATATTTTGTTACATGTTTTATTACAAAATGGTAGAGGGAGAAATTGTAAGAGAACATGTATGCTCCTCAAAAGCTCTAATACAATTATATTGTCTTATTCCGTTCCAAAATATATTTGAGTCAATGTATAAATTATCCCGAAAAGATTCATGTAACACCCTGTGTTTTTAAACATAAAAATATGCCGAGAATTTAGAATTTTTAAGTAAAAATGAATTTTTGGAAATTAATTATTTCATATTTCAAGATGTTGATCTTGATTTATCTAAAAGGATATTTTTTATCGTAATTGGAATCGGACTGTAAGTAGGAGAATTTTTCATTTTATATATATTAGGGGGAAATTCGAATCTCAGGGCAACCGAGCCGGTGCGGGTAGTGGTAAACTAGTTCGCATGGAGTGGCGAACATGTTAACTGGGACAGTTTTGGAAAAATGAAACTCTTTCATTTTAGAATTGCGTAGGACTCAAATTCTTTTGGATATAAAAAAACAAAGGGACAGGTTTAGAATTTTTTAAACATATTTTAGCCTTCTCAAAAATCAGTAGCCTCCCATAATTTCATCTTCTCTATTCTACAAAACCTAAACCCCATTTAAGCCAATTTTCAACCCAAGATTCGGAGAGTTAAATCGGGTTTTCTCAAAATCATTCAAGAACATGTTTTATTGTTTTTTCGAAAGGAATGCTACCATCAAAATAGACTATTCAAATGATTTTTACAGGCATGAATACTTCTATTATTCCCCTTCAGTATTTTGCTTTCAAAATGTTGCCTAAAGACGAATAATTATCATTTTATTAAAATAAATTAGAGAAGAAAATTAGGGAAAGTGAAACTAAAGACGGAACTATTTTTATTCAAATATTTAATATGAATTAAGACTCAAAACCCTTGCATGCTTAGATTATAGGTTAGGTTTCCATTAGAATATATGATGTTCGCATGTAGAATAAATTGTAGGGATGTTATAAATTGATTACTACATGTAAAACCACATTAGTCATGTGCATCTTGTAAGGTAGAGATTTATTATTGTATGCTCCCAAAAATATGCATGTGAATAGAAATTCTATAAATTGATACGAAAATGAATTATTTAATTAATATTATAATTAAATGGACATAATTTGGATAAATAGTGATCTTGCAATTAATTTAAAAAATTTGTTGTGATAAATTGAAAACATGCCTTGTGAGATTTTTTAATTATATTAATAATTGACATCGCGGGGATGACGGGATTGGTGGAGTAGTTATTTCTCTAACCTTATTTATAGGTTTCTTGCTAGGTATGAGACTAGTAGATAGGCCTTAGTTATTGTTAACACTTTTTAGATGTGGGACTAGTTAGTTTAGATTTTTACGAATGGGAAATTTCGGGGTAGGGTTGAATTGTACATTGTTTCCGTTTGATCTTGAACCTAGGTACGAGGTTAGGTTATAGATATTGGTGGGTATTCTTTCTAAATGATTGGCTTGGATACCCTTGCATTTTTTAGACCTTGAGGTATGGCACTAGGTGTAATTTGAGGAGGTTATGATCGATAAAAGGGAGGGGCTAATAGAAAATAACGAGAACGTGAGCAAAATGGACAATTAATGCTTAAGATAATAAATATATATTAAAATGAATCTGCATTGTGAGTATGTTCAGGGCTGAAAGAATACGGGCCGACTGGATATAGTGATGTGGGTGTGTGTGGCGTCACGAGTATATGCAGGGCAAATAGAATATGAGAGAACTGACTATAGTGATGTGTCTTGTGTAGAACCTCATGAGTATGTACAATGCTAACAAAATTGGATGAACTGGCTATAGTGAGGGGAATATGTGTGGTGTAGAACTTAAGCAGGCCAGGAGTACGTGCAGGTCCCGAAATATAGTGAACTAGATATACTGGTGTCGCATAGATAAAGTGAATTTAATTAATAAAATTAAATAGCGAAATCTAATTTTATGTTAAATTATCATAATGGGATTTGAGAATTGGGGTGGCTTAGTTATATGGTTAGGTAGTGGTGGGTTTTTTTTCACTAACATTATTTGTATATATCTTGTTTAATTTAAAATCCTGTATTGTGACGTTTATCATATATAATGATATTGTCTGGGTTTTTGTACCCTAATTGGTAGGAATAGATAGTATTCATGTGGTGGGATTTGACCCATTTTGTTGACTAACATTTCAGGTTTAACGCTAGATTTTACTGCATAGGAGTGATTGGAGATATTTTTGGGAGTATAGCTGGAGATTTATTTTACTCACTTTATTATGAGACTTTTATTTGTGGATTTCGTGGGCCAATCGGTTCCACAGTGGTTTATGGTTTTAGTCAGAACCGAGCCGGTGCGGGGAGAGGTGAACCGGTTCGCATGGAGTGGCGAACCGGTTCACTAGGACAATTTTGGAAAAATAAAACTCTTTCATTTTAGAATTGCGTTGGACTCAATTTTTTTTAATATAAAAGAACAAAGGGACATGTTTAGAATTTTTTAAACATATTTGAGCCTTCTCAAAAATCAGTAGCCTCCCATAATTTTATCTTCTCTATTCTACAAAACCTAAACCCCATTTAAACCAATTTTCAACCCAAGATTCGGAGAGTTAAATCGGGTTTTCTCAAAATCATTCAAGAACATGTTTTTATTGTTTTTTCGAAAGGAACGCTACCATCAAATCAGATTATTCAAATGATTTTTACATGCATGAATACTTCTATTGTTCCCCTTTAGTATTATGCCTTTTAAATGTTGTCTAAACACGAATAATTATCATTTTATTAAAATAAATTAGAGAGGAAAATTAGGGAAAGTGAAACTAAAGACGAAACTGTTTTTATTCAAATCTTTAATATGAGTTAAGACTCAAAACCATTGCATGCTTAGATTATAGGTTGGGTTTCCATTAGAATATATGATGTTCGCATGTAGAATAAATTGTAGGGATGTTATAAATTGATTACGACATGTAAAACCACATTAATCATGTGCATCTTGTAAGGTAGAGATTTGTTATTGTATGCTCACAAAAATATGCATGTGAATAGAAATTCTATAAATTGATGAGAAAATGAATTATTTAATTAATATTATAGTTAAACGGACATAATTTGGATATGTAGTGATCTTGCAATTAATTTAAAAAATTTGTTGTGATAAATTGAAAACATGCCTTGTGAGATTTGTTAATTATATTAATAATTGACATTGCGGGGGTGACGGGATTGGTGGAGTAGTTATTTCTCTAACCTTATTTGTAGGTTGCTTGCTAGGTATGAGACTAGTATATAGGCCTTAGTTATTGTTCACACTTTCTAGGTGTGGGACTAGTTAGTTTAGATTTTTACGAATGGGAAATTCCGGGGTGGGGTTGAATTGTACATTGTTTCCGTTTTATCGTGAGCCTAGGTGCGAGGTTAGTTATATCTATTGGTGGGTATTCTTTCTAAATGATTGGCTAGGATACCCTTGCATTTTTTAGACCTCGAGGTGTGGGACTAGGGTTAATTTGAGGAGTTTATGATCGATAAAGGGGTGGTGGGGGTTATATCTATTGGTGGGTATTCTTTCTAAATGATTGGCTAGGATACCCTTGCATTTTTTAGACCTCGAGGTATGGGATTAGGGTTAATTTGAGGAGTTTATGATCGATAAAGGGGTGGTGGGGATTATATCTATTGGTGGGTATTCTTTCTAAATGATTGGCTAGGATACCCTTGCATTTTTTAGACCTCGAGGTATGGGACTAGGGTTAATTTGAGGAGTTTATGATCGATAAAGGGGTGAGGCTAATAGAAAATAATGAGAACCTGAGCAAAATGGACAATTAATGCTTAAGATAATAAAAAGATATTAAAATGAATTTGCATCGTATGTTCAGGGCTGATAGAAAAGGGGTCGACTGGATATAGCGACATGAGTGTGTGTGGCGTCACGAGTATGTGCAGGGCAAACAGAATATGAGCAAATTAGCTATAGTGATGTGTCTTGTGTAGAACCTCATGAGTATATGTTGTGCTAACAAAATTGGATGAACTGGCTATAGTGAGGGGAATATATGTGGTGTAGAACTTAAGCAGGCCAAGAGTATGTGCAGGACCCGAAATAGAGTGAACTGGATATACTAGTGTCGCATAAATAAATTGAATTTAATTAATTAAATTAAATTGTGAAATCTAATTTTATGTTGACTTTTCATAATGGGATTTGAGCATTGGGGTGGCTTAATTATATGGTTAGGTAGTGGAGGTTTTTTATCACTCACATTATTTGTGTATATCTCGTTTAATTTAAAATCCTATGTTGTGACATTTATCATGTATAATGATATGGTCTGGCTTTATGTACCTAAATTGGGAGGAATATCTAGTATTCATGTGGTGGGCTCTGATCGATTGTGTTGACTAACATTTCAGGTTTAATGCTCGAGGAGATGCATAGGAGTGTTTGGAGATATTTTTGGGAGTGTAGCTGGAGATTTATTTTACTCACTTTATTATGAGACTTTTATTTATGGATTTGGTGGGCCAATCGGTTTCACAGTTGTTTATGGTTTTATTCAGAACCGAGCCAATGCGGGGAGTGGTGAACCGGTTCGCGTGGAGTGGCGAAACAGTTCACTGGGACAATTTTGGAAAAATAAAACTCTTTCATTTCAGAATTGCATAGGTCTCAAATTCTTTTTGATATAAAAGAAGAAAGGGATAGGTTTATAATTTTTTAAACATATTTTAGACTTCTCAAAAATTAGTACCCTCCCATAATTTCATCTTCTCTATTCTACAAAACCTAAACTCCATTGAAACCAATTTGTAACCCAAGATTCGGAGAGCTAAATCGTGTTTTCTCAAAATCATTCAAGAACATGTTTTATTGTTTTTTCGAAAGGAACGCTACCATCAAATCAGATTATTCAAATGATTTTTACAGACATGAATACTCCTACTGTTCTACTTTAGTATTATTCCTTTAAATTGTTTCCTAAACACGAATAATTATCATTTTATTAAAATAAATTAGAGAGGAAAATTAGGGAAAGTGAAACTAAAGATGGAACTGTTTTTATTCAAATCTTTAATAAGAATTAAGACTCAAAACCCTTTCATGATTAGATTATAGGTTGGGTTTCCATTAGAATATATGATGTTCACATGTAGAATAAATTGTAGGGATGTTATAAATTTATTACGACATGTAAAACCACATTAATCCTGTGCATCTTGTAAGGTAGAGATTTATTATTATATGCTCCCAAAAATATGCATGTGAATGGAAATTCTATAAATTGGTGAGAAAATGAATTGTTTAATTAATATTATAATTAAACGGACATAATTTGGGTAAATAGTGATCTTGCAACTAATTCAAAACATTTGGTGTGATAAATTGAAAACATGCCTTGTGAGATTTGTTAATTATATTAATAATTGACATCGCGGGGATGATGTGATTGGTTGAGTAGTTATTTCTCTAACCTTATTGCTAGGTTGCTTGCTAGGTATGAGACTAGTAGATGGGCCTTAGTTATTGTTAACACTTTCTACGTGTGGGACTAGTTAGTTTAGATTTTTACACAATTTAGCATTTTAATTAACCAAGGCGCCCATACACCCTGTACCCATGCTTAACCACACAAGATTTGTCTTAATTAACCTGGGTGTCCATACACCCTATCCCCGTGCTTTACTGCACGAAAGTTTCCCGACTATGCTAGTCGTAACTCATAATATAACTTCTATCCCGTAGTCATATCACACACACACACACACACACATATATATATATATATATATATATATATATATATATACTGCCCGGGGTACCCAACCCATGTACTAACAACCAAACATCTCCCCACTTCCAACGTTGCGCTATGTTTCATGCGTGGGACGTCTCGCAAAGTGAAATCCAAATAAGGAACCCCCCCGATACACTACTACCTAACATTATCGATCGTCGAGATTCGTTAGACCCTCAGTCCATAGCACGTACCCCTAAATACTTATCTCTTAACACAAAAGTATATACACCTACCCTCTTGCTACCCGAAGACAACATAAAATACTGCGCCCTTACTACACTAGTCTTTGCGCAAAATAAACCCCGAGTTATCTCTCTTTGCTCGAATATATCTAATATATATGCACAAGACCTCACTATGTGTCTATCGCACCACATGAATACCTCACATATACACACATTTATAGGCTAGACTCCCTCTCTGGTGATACCTAATACCACTCATACCCTGGTGTCGCGAACACCAACTTATCCTCACTATTTACAATAATTCAAATCCGTTGCTATCCAATCGATACTTGGGTAAATCATCAACCCTACTCCCAAAATTCTCGAAAGTAGTAACCCCTCGCATAATTCAAACCTTCTCTAAGTGTACACCCCCACCCTCTCGTGGATAACACCAAAGAACTTCGCTACCCCACGAAAAATATATACATATATATAATATGGTTGCTATAGCCAGCGCACCCACTAAATTCCACTTACCCGCGAACTCTAGTGAAAACAATTCTTATATTGTGACACCCTCACTGTCACATAAAGTATACCCCATTCCCATAGTATAAAAATAGTTACCTCCATATTCTAGCAGCAATGGCTGATCCTCGGGTTCCTAAGCAGCTTCCCCTGCCCGAACGCACCCATGACTTGTTGTAGTGGCTGCACGTCCAGGACCTCATTCTGTAGTTGACCCCCTCCTCGTTGAGGACAATCTCTCTTCATGTGCCCCTCTTCCACACAAACGGAAAACCTCTTAATAAATTCCCCCTGCAACTGATCCCTTCCTTGCTAGCCTTGTCGGAATTCCTGGCCATCCTGCCGATAGCCTCCCACTCTAAATCGTTTGGCATGATTTCCCCATCGGAAATCCTGCCCCTGATCTCCCCATGTCTACTGCTGGGATACCCCACTGGTATTGTTCCCTCCTGCTTCATCCGATTAGCTGGTTTCCACTCCCCTCTTGCTTCCTTTCACGTGGAAGCGATATTACTGACAGTGCAGGAGTGTTGCGTTAACAACATCTGTATAAGCTACTAACGTGGGATTAAAAATCAAATGTTATCTGATCCTCCAGACCAACCCATCCATTAACTGTGACTTCTTTCTTTCCTCATCGTGTACCTCATCCGTTACAAAATTTGCCAAATGAGTGAGTTCTTCCTCGTAATCGGCCACTGAACGGTCCCCTTGAGTCACCTCTCTGAATTTTCTCCTCATTTCGGTCTCAACTGCTGGTGGAAAATACTTGTGGTCGGACCGCACCCAAAACTCGGTAATAGTCAATGTATCCCTTTCCTCAACTGTGGTGATCGATTCCCACCACTGTAGCATTGTTCCCATTGCAATCTACCATACGTAGGTGACGTTGGATATCTCTCTTGCACTGACATGCCAGTACCACATCTGAACCCCCTCGAAACTTTGGTGTATGGCCCTTTTGAAAGACCTCTCATACTTGCTACCACCTCGATGGTCTCGGGTGGGCCTGAACATCCGGTGCCACTAACGCCTATGGATGATCTCGTGGAAAGTACCTTGCCATAGCGATAATTATTGCTTCAGCTGTGTGTGCCACTAATTCATCTACCTATGCTTCCGAAATCATCTCTGGCAGTTGTTGCGGTAACTCTTGCTCCTGATGAGCCTCTCTAGTCTCATCTCCCCCTGATGTCCTTGTTGCTCTCTCTCTACTGGGCGACATCTGAAATGAGAATCAAGTCGTATGAGTTCACCCTCAAATAAAATAAATGGAAAAGCGCATACGTATAAGAATACAACAATCCTATGATAGGGCTCTATATCAAAGATTGTTAAGCTGAAACATGAAAAGCCGTATAGATCCTAAGGACACTAGAACCTGATGCTCTGATACCATCTCTGACACCCCGCCTAATAAAATACCGGGTGATCAATCCTATACCAAATTAAAACAGGAATCCCAGTTAGTTCATCCTTAGCATCACTGTCGAAAACTTTTTAAAACTTACTAACCACATAGTATTCCAAAATATGGTGCCAATTTTAACTTTTTAATTAAACAAAAATAGTACATGCAGCAAATAAATATGAACCATTCACATAACTGAATAAAACTCAACTGAATAATTAATTACACAACCTGCCGAATAAACCACCGGCCACCAAAGCGAAATAATCCAATACAAATATCCAACACCAGAATAAAACACATCTGAAAACTAAAGTGAAAGTCTAGGCAACTTGCCCTAAATAAAACTGAAACTGATAAAAGATTCCTACTCTAGGAATGAATAAATGATGCGTCTAATCCAAACTCCTGCTAGCATCCACATATGCCGCAGCTCCATATCCCTCAAATAGAATATCAATCTTGGCGTCCCTGTGGTTGTACACCTAAAAGGTTTTGAAAATAGTTTTATAGCAAGGGTTAGAACCCAAAACATTTTAATAATATTTAGAAAGTTAATTAAATTCATTAATTTAAAATGGATGAATGTGCTTCATATTTAAGTTAGTGTCGCACTCCCTTGTGGACATTATCACCCTCCACTATTGTGCACATCTAACGGTTACCTTGATCCCCACCTAGTTGTACTACCCCATCCAACTAGTCATGGTATAAGCTCCCCTTGCCATACTACTCTAACCCGAGTATAATGATTCCTGAATATTATAAGTTATCTCACCATTAACTTAAATAATTCCTTCTTAAATAGTAGCATATAACCGTGTCACAAGTTATATAAAGTAAATACATCACACACTGTATTATTACCCCCATATAATATTGAATTCCTTATATACGTACCTTTACTAAAATATCCACACATATAACATACGTATATCCATCCCTCTGAGTATACCCTCGCCGGATGATTCCCTCTAAAGTGCCATCTCACTAGGTATGCTCATATAACCTAGTTACCCCAAGTTGGGATCGCTCACCAACCTGGCCCAAAACATAAACGAAGTGGAGGCGGTCATATTCCTTCCCTGAAAGTGACATAATCCCCTCACCCATATACCGGACGCTATGACCTGGGGATATACTCACGCTACTCCTCAAGCTAGGGGATTCACCCACATCGCGCAACCTCCCTAGATAGCACTAGAGTACAATTAAAATAAATATCTAATCACTGATATTTAATAGTACACACAATACACACACACACACACACACACACACACACACACATATATATATATATATATATATAATAAACCCGACTTCACCGTGTACTCTCAACCCATAACACTAGCCTGTAATTTCCTGAGTCTCTCGCCTGAGTCAACTAAAAAAAATTTCTCACTTATAAATTATCATTATTCTGAGTCTATGTTCCGACTCTAATTTAATTAATTCACACATTAATTAATATAATATTTTCCCCGAGTCTATGGTCCGACTCTAATATAAATACTTCACTCATTAATTTATATAACTGTTGCCCGAGTCCATGATCCGACTCTCATTTAATTAATTTACACATTAATTAATTAATACCAATCCGAGTCTGTGGTCCGACTCTCATATAATTAATTTACACATTTATTCATTTATTACCTTTCCGATCCTACAACCCGACTTTAGCTAATTAATTACACATTAAATAAATTAACACTTTTTTGAGTCTATAGTCCGACTCTACTTTAATTTATTTCTCATTAATTAATTTAATACTTGGTGTCGCCCAACCATCATACCCGAATTCACTCACTTGGCCCATAACTTAATATTTCCCGAGTCTATATTCCGACTCCAAATTAACCTATTCTCTCAATAATAATTTCATACTTTGGTGTCACTTAACCAACATACCCGGACTCGCTCACTTGGTCCATACTTAAATCTAAGAATTTAATTCCCACATATTCGCCCCTAATGTGTCACGCATTTATCCTTTCCAAATGTTATCTATATTTGCTAGGAGCCATGTCTTGTATTTATTTGACACTAAATAAATAAATCTCAAAAGGGTTTTATCTAAATTTCTCCCAATTAAAATTATACCAAGAGAAAAACCAAAAATAAAACAAGGGTAACAAAACAGCTCGACCTGCCAAGATTTCTCCATCGTCGATCGATCGATGGCCCCCGATCTATCTATCGATCATCCCTGGGTAGCCGTTCTTCCCCATTGAATTCCACCATTAACGAATTCCAAGTTTTGTTGACCTTAATTTCAACCTCTAATCAAGTTATCCCACCACATAAACATGTTGAACTATGACCCTGTACATCATATACACCTTCTAGTATATAAATTTCTCAACTTATCTCACAAATTCCGAAATGGGTTTTTCCATAAATCTCCATTATCCCTAATTCCAGATTCAAATTCCACCATTTTATAATCCGATTTCTCATTCAAATCAGATATCTGTAATCAGAGATATATATAATACACATATTTCTTACTTTGAATCTCAACCAAGTATTCCATTAAAAAATCCCATTTTCACCCATTTATACCCAAAAACGAATTTCAAATTACACATCACTAGAATATGAATTGGATATCAAAATTCAATATCACAGCAAGTTAACCACTTGCCTGTAATTGTTCGTAGGGTCTGATTCCGTTGGTGTAGAATGGTTGATGAAGAACACACCAATTAGTCCCTTAATTTGGCTCTGAAATCCCCAAATCTGCTCTTGATTTGCTCTCCCCCAACTCCCTCTCAAACCCTAGGTTCTTCATTGTGTTTTCTATCGTTTTCCTTTCTTAGATTTAGGTCTTAAAACACTAATCCCGTTTTTAGCCTAATGGGCCTAATTAAACTAGCCCAAAAATACCCCGAGACCCAATTACTACCCCCGAGTACTCTTTTCTGACTATCTCGACCCCTCCGAACTCAACCACGCCCTCAAAATTTCCATCCGAAATACTTTTTGACATTGTCCAATTTTGACCACAAAATGCGACACACGAGATTTCGAAGAATTAAACTTAAAAGTCTCCAATTATAAATAATTTGGCTCACTCAAATAAATTCTCCAACCCATGAATTTAAGTTTCTCCAATTTAAATATTTTTATAACTCCCAAAATAATTAAATATTAAATACTCAAAATTACGGGGTGTTACATACTCCCCCCCCCCCCCCCTCCTTGCAAAAGAGTTTCGTCCTCGAAATTAAGATAAGCCTAGTGTTCCAAGCTTCAAATATTACTCTCTAGTCATGCGTCTCTAAGCCCGCTATATCTATCTCTCCCATTTCTAATTATAAGTTACACAATTTTGCATTTTAATTAACCAAGGCGCCCATACACCCTATACCCGTGCTTAACCACACAAAATTTGTCTTAATTAACCTGGGTGCCCATACACCCTATCCCCGTGCTTTACCGCACGAAAGTTTCCCGACTATGCTAGTCGTAACCCGTAATATAACTTCCACCCCGTAGTCATATCACACACACACACACACACACACACACACACACATATATATATATATACCCAACCCATGTACTAACGACCAAACATCTCCCCACTTCCAATGTTGCGCTAAGTTTCATGCGTGGAACGTCTCGCAAAGCGAAATCCAAACAAGGAACCCTCCCGATACACTACTACCTAACATTGTCGGTCTTCGAGATCCGTTAAACCCTCAGTCCATAGCACATACCCCTAAATACTTGTCTCTTAACACAAAAGTATATACACCTACCCTCATGCTACCCAAAGACAACATAAAATACCGCGCCCTTACTATCACTAGTCTTTGCGGAAAAAAAACCCCGAGCTATCTCTCTTTGCTCGAACATAAATCTAACATATATACACAAGACCTCACTATGTGTCTATCGCACCACACGAATACCACATATATACACACATTTATAGGCCAGACGCCCTCTCTGCTGATACCTAATACCACTCATACCCTGGTGTCGCGAACACCAACTTATCCTCACTATTCACAATAATTCAAATCCGCTGCTATCTAATCGATACTTGGGTAAATCATTAACCCTACTCCTAAAATTCTCGAAAGTAGTAACCCCTCGCATAATTCAAACCTTCTCTCAGTGTACACCCCCACTCTCTCGTGGATAACACCAAAGAACTCCGCTACCCCATGGAAAATATATACATATATATAATATGGTTACTATAGCCAGTGCACCCACTAAATTCGACTTGCCCGCAAACTCTAGTGAAAATAATTCTTATATTGTGACACCCTCACTGTCACACAAAGTATACCCCATTCCCATATGATAAAATTAGTTACCTCCATGTTCTAGGAGCAATGGTTGATCCTCGGGTTCCTGAGCAGCTTCCCCCTGCCCGAACGCACCCATGACTTGTTGTAGTGGCTGCACATCCAGGACCTCATCCCGTAGTTGACCGCCTCCTCATTAAGGACAATCCCTCTTCATGTGCCCTGCTTCCTAACAAACGAAACACCTATTAATAAATTCACCCTACCACTGATCCCTTCCTTGCTAGCCTTACCGAAATTCCTGGCCATCCGGCCGATAGCCTCCAGCTCTAAATCATTTGGCATGTTTTCCCCATCGGAAATCCTTACCCTGATCTCCCCCTGTCTGCTGCTGGGATACCCCACTAGTACTGTTCCCTCCTGCTTCGTCCGACTGGCTGGTTTCCACTCCCCTCTTGCTTCCTTTCATTTGGAAGAGATATTCCTTACAGTGCAAAGGTGATGCGTTAATGACATATGTATAAGCTACTAACGTGGGATTACCAATCAAATGTTGTCTGATCCTCCAGACCAACCCATCCATGAACTTTGACTTCTTTCTTTCTTCATCGTGTACCTCATCCGGTACAAAATTTTCCAAACGAGTGAATTCTTCCTCTTAATCGGCCACTGAACGGTCCCCTTGAGTCACCTCTCTGAATTTTCTCTTCATTTCGGTCTCAACTGCTAATGGAAAATACTTGCGGTCGAACCGCACCCAGAACTCGATAATAGTCAATGTATCTCGTTCCTCAACTGTGGTGATCGACTCCCACCACTGTAGCACTGCTCCCACTAACTTAAAAGTGGATAACATTTGTGACGTTGGATATCTCTCTTCCACTTACATGCCAGTACCGCATCTGAACCCCCTCGAAACACTGGTGGATGGCCCTTTTGAAAGACCACTCGTACTTGCTGCCACCCCGACGGTCCGGGGTGGGCCTGAACATCTGGTGCCACTAACACTTGTGACTGATCTCGTGGAAAGTACCTTTCCATAGCGATCATTGTTGCTTCAACTGCCTGTGCCACTAATTCAGCTACCTGTGTGGCCGAAATCATCTCTAGCAGTTGATGCGGTAACTCTTGCTCCTGATGAGCCTCTCTAGTCTCATCTCCCCCTACTGTCCTAGCTGCTCTCTCTCTACTGGGCGGAATCTGAAATGAGAATCAAATCGTATGAGTTCACCCTCAAATAAAATAAATGGAAGAAGAACGTAAATGCGCATACGTATAAGAATACAACAATCCTATGATAGGGCTCTGTATCAAAGATTTCTAAGCCAAAATGTGAAAAGCCGCACAGATCCTAAGGACACTAGAACCTGATGCTCTGATACCATCTGTGACACCCCGCCTAATAAAATACCGGGTGATCAGTCCTATACCAAATTAAAAAAGGAATCCCAGTTGGTTCATCCTTAGCATCACTGTCGAAAACTTTTTAAAACTTACTAACCACCTAGTATTCCAAAAGCTGGTGCCAATTTTAACTTTTTAATTAAAAAAAACAGTACATGCGGAAAATAAATATGAACCATTCACATAACTGAATAAAACTCAACTGAATAATTAATTACACAACTTGTCGAATAAACCAGCGGCGACCAAACCGAAATAATCCAATACAAATATCCAATACCGGAATAAAACACATCTGAAAACTGAACTGAAAGTCTGGGCGACATGCCCTAAATAAAACTGAAACTGATAAATGATTCCTACTCTAGGAATGAATGAATGATGCGTCTAATCCAAACTCCTGCTAGCATCCACATATGCCGTAGCTCCATGTCCCTGGAATAGAATATCAATCCTGGCGTCCTTGTGGCTGGACACCTAAAAGGTTTTGAAAATAGTTTTATAGCAAGGGTTAGAACCCAAAACAATTTGAAAATATTTAGCAAGTGAATTAACTGCAGTAATTTAAAATGCATGAATTCGCTTCATATTTAAGTTAGTGTCACACTCCCTTGTGGACATTCTCACCCCTCCACTATTGTGCACACATAACGGTTACCTTTATCCCCACCTAGTTGTACTACCCCGTCCAACTAGTCCTGGTATAACCTCCCCTTGCCATACTACTCTAACCCGAGTATAATAATTCCTTAATATTATAACTTATCTCACCATTAACTTAATTAATTCCTTCTTAAATAGTAGCATATAACCGTGTCACAAGTTATATAAAGTAAATACATCACACATTGTATTATTACCCGCATATAATATTGAATACCTTTATTTACGTACCTTTACTAAAACATCCACACATATAACATACGTATATCCATCCCTTAGAGTATACCCTCGTCGGATGATTCCCTCTAAAGTGACATCTCACTAGGTGTGCTCACATAACCTAGTTACCCCAAGTTGGGATCGCTCACCAACCTGGTCCAAAACATAAACGAAGTGGAGGCAGTCATATTCCTTCCCTGCAAGTGAGATAAGCCCCTCACCCATATACCGGACGCTATGACCTGGGGATATACTCACCCTACTCCTCAAGCTAGGGGAATCACTCACATCGCGCAACCTCCCTTGATAGCACTAGAGTATAATTAAAATAAATATCTAATCACTGATATTTAATAGTACACACAATATATACACATATATAAAATAATCCTGGCTTCACCATGTATAAATAAAATAAACCCGGCTTCACCATGTACTCTCAACCCGTAACACCAGCCTCTAATTTCCTGAGTCTCTCGCCTGACTCAACTAAATAAATTTTCTCACTTATAAATTATCACTATTCTGAGTCTATGGTCCAACTCTAATTTAATTAAGTCACACATTAACTAATATAATATTTTTCCCGAGTCTATGGTCCGACTCTAATATAAATACTTCACTCATTAATTTATATAAAAGTTGCCCGAGTCCATGATCCGACTCTCATTTAATTAATTTACATATTAATTAATTAATACCAATCCGAGTCTGTGGTCCGACTCTCATATAATTAATTTACACATTTATTCATTTATTACCTTCCCGAGCCTACAACCCGACTTTAACTAATTAATTACACATGAAATAAACTTAACACTTTCCCGACTCTATAGTCCGACTCTACTTTAATTTGTTTCTCATTAATTAATTTAATACTTGGTGTCGCCCAACCATCATATCCTAATTCACTCACTTGGCCCATAACTTAATATTTCGCGAGTCTATATTCCGACTCCAAATTAACCTATTCTCTCAATAATAATTTCATACTTTGGTGTCACTTAACCAACATACTCGGACTCGCTCACTTGATCCATACTAAAATCTCAGAATTTAATTCCCACATATTTTCCCCTAATGGGTCACGCATTTATCCTTCCCAAATCTCCCAATTATTTTTATCTATAATTGCTAGGAGACATGTCTGGTATTTATTTGACACTAAATAAATAAGTATCAAAAGGGTTTTATCTAAATTTCTCCCAATTAAAATTATACCAAGAGAAAATCCAAAAATAAAACAAGGGTAAAAAAACAGCCCGACCTGCCAAGATTTCTCCATCGTCGATCGATCGATGGCCCCCGATCGATCGATCGATCATCCCTGGGCAGCCCTTCTTCCCCACTGAATTCTACCACTAACGAATCCCAAGGTTTGTAAATCTTAATTTCAACCTCTAATCAAGTCATCCCACTACATAAACATGTTGAACTATGGCCCTATACATCATATACACCTTCTAGTATATAAATTTCTCAACTTATCTCACAAATTCCGAAATGGGTTTTTCCATTAATCTCCATTATCCCTAATTCCAGATTCAAATTTCACCATTTTATATTCTGGTTTCTCATTCAAATCAGATATCTATAATCAGAGATATATATAATACACATATTTCTTACTTTGAATCTCAGCCAAGTATTCCATTAAAAAATCCCATTTATACCCAAAAATGAATTTTAAATTACACATCACTAGAATATGAATTGGATATCAAAATTCAAGATCATAACAAGTTAACCACTTGCCTGTAATTTTTCGTAGGGTCTGATTCCGTTGGTGTAGAATGGTTGATGAAGAACACACCAATTAGTCCCTTAATTTGGCTCTAAAATCCCCAAATAGGCTCTTGATTTGCTCTCCCCAACTCCCTCTCAAACCCTAGGTTCTACCTTGTGTTTTCTGTCGTTTTCCTTTCTTAGATTTAGGTCTTAAAACACTAGTCCCATTTTTAGCCTAATGGGCCTAATTAAACTTGCCAAAATCACCTCGTGTGGGCCCGGCTATGCCTAAAAATACCCCGAGACCCAATTACTACCCCCAGATACACTTTTCTGACTATCTCGACCCTTCCAAACTCAACCGAGTCCGCAAAATTATAATCCGAAATACTTTTTATCATTGACCAATTTTGACCTCAAAATGCGACATCGAGATTTCGAAGAATTAAACTTTAAAGTTGCAATTATAAATAATTTGGCTCACTCAAATAAATTCTCCAACTCATGAATTTAAGTTTCTCCAATTGAAATATTTTTATAACTCCAAAAATAATTAAAATTTAAATCCTCAAAATTACGGGTTGTTACAGAGATGTGTCTTGTGTAGAACCTCAAGAGTATGTGCAGTGCTAACAAAATTGGATGAACTGGCTATAGTGAGGGGAATATGTGTGGTGTAGAACTTAAGCAAGCCAGGAGTATGTGCAGGACCCGAAATAGAGTGAACTGGATATACTGGCGTCGCATAAATAAATTGAATTTAATTAACTAAATTAAATTATGAAATCTAATTTTATGTTGAATTGTCATAATGGGATTTGAGCATTGGGGTGGCTTAGTTATATGGTTAGGTAGTGTTGGTTTATTTTCAGTCACATTGTTTCTATATGTCTCGTTTAATTTAAAATCCGATGTTATGACGTTTATCATGTGTAATGATATTGTCTGGGTTTATGTACCCTTATTTGGGAGGAATAGCTAGAATTCATGTGGTGGGCTCTGACCCATTGTGTTGACTAACATTTCAGGCTGCATAGGAGTGATTGGAGATACTTTTGGGAGTGTAGCTGGAGATTTATTTTACTCACTTTATTATGAGACTTTTATTTATGGATTTGGTGGGCCAATCGGTTCCAGAGTTGTTTATGGTTTTAGTCAGAACCAAGTCGGTGCGGGGAGAGGTGAACCGGTTCGCATGGAGTGGTGAACCGGTTCACTGGGACAATTTTGGAAAAATAAAACTCTTTCATTTTAGAATTGCGTAGGACTCAATTTTTTTTAATATAAAAGAACAAAGGGACATGTTTAGAATTTTTTAAACATATTTTAGCCTTCTCAAAAATCAATAGCCTCCCATAATTTCATCTTCTCTATTCTACAACACCTAAACCCCATTTAAACCATTTTTCAACCCAAGATTCGGAGAGTTAAATCGGGTTTTCTTAAAATCATTCAAGAACATTTTTATTGTTTTCTCAAAAGGAACTCTACCATCAAATCAGATTATTCAAATATTTTTATGGGCATGAATACTTCTATTGTTCCCCTTTAGTATTATGCCTTTTAAATGTTGCCTAAATCCGAATAATTACAATTTTATTAAAATAAATTAGAGAGGAAAATTAGAGAAAGTGAAACTAAAGATGAAACTATTTTTATTCAAATCTTTAATATGAATTAAGACTCAAAACCGTTGAATGCATGAATTTTTTAATTAATATTATAATTAAACGGACATAATTTGGATAAATAATGATCTTGCAATTAATTTAAAAAATTTGTTGTGATAAATTGAAAACATGATTTGGTAATTATATTAATAATTGACATCGAGGGGATGACGGGATTGGTGAAGTAGTTATTTCTCTAACCTTATTTGTAGGTTGCTTGCTAGGTATGAGACTAGTAGATAGGCCTTAGTTATTGTTAACACTTTCTAGGTGAGGGAGTAGTTAGTTTAGATTTTTACGAATGGGAAACTCCGGGTGGGGTTGAATTGCACATTATTTCCGTTTGATCGTGAGCCTAGGTGCGAGGTTAGGTTATAACTATTGGTGGGTATTGTTTCTAAATGATTGGCTATGATACCCTTGCATTTTTTAGACCTCGAGGTATGGAACTAGGGGTAATTTGAGGAGTTTATGATCGATAAAAGGGTGGGGCTAATAGAAAATAATGAGAACCTGAGCAAAATGGACAATTAATGCTTAAGATAGTAAACAGATATTAAAATGAATTTGCATCGTGAGTATGTTCAGGGCTGATAGAATACGGGCCGACTGGATATAGAGGCGTGGGTGTGTGTGGCGTCATTAGTATGTGCAGGGCAAACAGAATATGAGCGAATTGGCTATAATGATGTGTCTTGTGTAGAACCTCATGAGTATGCGCAGTGCTAATAAAATTGGATGAATTGGCTATAGTGAGGGTAATATGTGTGGTGTAGAACTTAAGCAGACTAGGAGTATGTGCAGGACTCGAAATAGAGTGAATTGGATATTCTGGTGTCACATAAATAAATTGAATTTAATTAATTAATTTAAATTGTGAAATCTAATTTTATATTGAATTGTCATAATGGGATTTGAGCATTGGGGTGGCTTAGTTATATGGTTAGGTAGTGATGGTTTATTTTCTCTCACATTATTTGTATATATCTAGTTTAATTTAAAATCCTATGTTGTGACGTTTATCATGTATAATTATATTGTCTAGATTTATGTACCCTAATTAGGAGGAATAGCTAGTATTCATGTGGTTGGCGCTGACCCATTGTGTTGACTAACATTTCAGGTTTAATGCTAGAGTGGCTGCATAGGAGTGATTGGAGATTTTTTTGGGAGTGCAGCTGGAGATTTATTTTTCTCACTTTATTATGAGACTTTTATTTATGTATTTTGTGGGCCAATCAGTTCCACAGTTGTTTATGGTTTTAGTCAGATATTTACAGTTGGACTATTTTATTTGGGTTTTATATTTCTTTGGAGTTCGATTAATTTTGGAGATAGCATGGTGATGAATTTTGAATTTGCGTGAATGGTTATATTTATTTGATTATATTTTGTGGAAAAAAATTTAATTTATAGTATTTATGTCACATGATGAGAATGATAACTTATGTTGTGACGTCCGAAGTAGTTTGGGGGCAACGGCTAGCCACCTTGTTTGCCAAAATGTGCAGGGTGTTATAGATGGTATCAGGGCATGGTCTTTTAATAGGTTGTGAGTTTGTTTAACTTTCGTGTTATCGATCTTTGATTCCTTTAGTTAATTCATACTCCTTAAGGTATTTAGTCTAGAATACATGTTAGTTGTGTTTCTTGGAGATAGGGAGTTTAGTGTAGGGCGACTGTAGACACTGAGGTTACTAATCTTGATGTGAGGACACTTAGCATTGATTTTGGAGACAAGATTTTTTGGGAGATCATTAGTGTAGATACTTCTCTAGTATCAATGTGGTGATGGAATTTGATTTGTGGACTTAAGTGTTGCGATGACTTTTGGAGATAAAATCGAATGGTGATTCGTGGGAGAGAGTGGTACACCATTATTTTCATATATATATATATTGTATTTTGTTATTGGGGTAGGTGCGTGTAGGATTGGGTGTATGGGAGCCCAATCGTGGCATTAAACGGGTAGGCATATGTGAGCCTTATTTTATTTTGCACGTTTATGATTCGTCTAACTTTGAGGATGAAATACTTGTGCTGGTGGGAAAATATGTAACACGCGTGTTTTTAAAACATAAAATCCATTGGGAATTTAAATTTCAAGTAAAAATAAATTTTTGGAAATTAATTATTTTATATTTCAAAATGCTTATCTTGATTTATATGAAAAGGTATTTTTATCGGAATTGGAATCGAAATGAAATTAGGAGAGTTTTGACTTTTATATAAATAAGGGGTACAGTTCGAATCTTAGGGCATCCAAATGGTTTCAAAGGGAGGGGCACACCGCTTCGCAGGGACAGTTTTGGAAAAATGGAACTCTTTCGTTTTAGAATTGTGAAGGACTCAAATTATTTTTGATATAAAAACACAAAATAACGGGTTTAGGCTTTTTCAAAAACATTTTAGCCTTGTCAGAAATTAGAGTTCTCCTATAATTTCATCTTCTCCCTAAACCCCATTTAAAACAACTTTAAACCCAAGATTCGGAGTGTTAAACCGGTTTTTCTCAAGGTCTTTTTAGAACATGTTTTTATTATTTTCTCGAGAGTAGTGAAACAATCAAATCGGATTCTTCAAATAATTTTACAGGAACAAATACTTATATTATTCCCCTTTAGTATTATATGTTTTAAATGTTGACTAAACACTAATAATTATTATTTTCTTAGAATAAATTATAAAGACTAATTAGGGAAAGTGAAACTAAAATTAAAACTGTTTTTATTAAAATCTTTAATACGAATTAAGACATAAAATCCTTGCATGCTTAGATTAGAGGTTGGATTTTTGTTAGAATTTATGACGTTCACTATAGAATAAATTGAGGGATGTTATAAATTGATATCGGCATATAAAACCATGTTAATCATGTGCATCTTGTAGAGTATAGATTTATTGTTGCATGCTCCCAAAAATATGCATGTGAATATAAATTCTATAAATTGATGACAAAACGAATTGTGTAATTAATATTATAATTAAATGGACATGATTTGGATAAATAGTGATCTTACAATTAATTTAAAGAAATGTTGTGATATGTTGAAAATATGAATTATGTGATTTGTTAATTTTATTAATAATTGACACCGCGAGGACGATGGGATTGTTGGGGAAGTTATTGCTTTCATCTTATTTTTTGGTTGATTGCTAGGTATGATACTAGTAGTTAGGCTTTGAATGTTATTAACACTTTCTAGGTATGGGACTAGTTAGCGTATATTTTTACGGGGATGGGAAATTCCAGAGTGAGGTTGAATTGTACGTTGTTTTCGTTGGATTGTGAGCCTAGTTGTGAGGTTAGGTGCAAACTATTGCCACATATTTTTTCTAAATGAGAAGCTAGGATACACTTGCATTTTGGACACCTTGAGGTATGGTACTAAAGGTAGTTTGAGGAGTTCATGCTCGATAAAAGGGTGGGGCTAATGGAAAATATTGAGAACCTGAGAAAAATGGACAACTAATACCTAAGATAATAAACGGGTATTAAAATGAATTTATGTCACGAGTATGTGTCGGGACGACAGAATACGGCCAACTGGCTATAGCGACGTGGGTGTGTGTGGCATCACGAATATGTGCAGAGCTGACAGAATAGGGGCGAACTGACTATAGTGACATATCGTGCGTGGAATCTCATGAGTATGTGCAGTACTAATTAAATTGGGCGAACTGTCTATAGTGAGGGGAATGTGTGGGGTGTAGAACTTAAGCGGGCCAGGAGTATGTTCAGGACCCAAAATAGGGTGAACTGGCTATACTGGTGTTGTATAAATAAATTTAATTTAATTATTTAAATTAAATTGTTGAATTTAATGGGATTTGAACAATGGGATTTGAACATTATGATGGCCTAGTTATGTGGGTAGATAATGGTAATTTATTTTTACTCGAATTGTAAATTTATATCTCGTATCATTTAAAATCCTTGATTATGATGTTTATCATGTATAATGCTATCGTCTGGGTTTACATAGCCTAATTGGGAGGAGTATCTTGTATTCATGTAGTGGGCTCTGATCCATTGTATTGACTGACATTTTAGTTTAGTGCTAGAGTAGCTACATAAGAGTGATTGGAGATTTTTTTAGACTGCAACTGAAGATTTATTTACTCGCTTCAGTAGTTTAGATTTACTTTCCATTCTGTGGCTTTCTTATGAAACTTTTATTTATGGATTTGGTGGGACAATCGATTGCACAGTTGTTTATGATTTTAGTCAGATATTTACAGTTGGACTATTTCAATTTGATTTTATATTTATTTTGAGTTGGATTCATGTTGGAGATAGCATGGTGATAGATTTTTAATTTTCATGAATTGTTATGTTTGTTGGATAAATTTGATTATATCCTCTGGACAATTTTTAATGTCCCGTATTTTGGTCACATGCTGAGAATGATAACTTATTTAGTGATGCCTGACATAGTTTGGAGGGAATGGCCACGTCACTTGCCAGAATGTGTGGGGTGTTACACTTAAAGATCAAGATCTCAATACCGAACTTCTTCATTTTCATCCTAAAAAGCTACCTCATTCTATGACCAATAAGATTGTCGCTTTAGGATAAAGTAAATGACTTAGAATGACTTAGTTTTACCATAATTATTTTGACTTAACTTGAATTAAGATTTTCTTAAGTTGCAAAATGTGTTAAATGGAACTAAGCTTTAACTAAACACACAAACTTACAATTTTCAATTTAATGAAAGAAATTCATAAATGGAACTGAGCCTTAACTTTGTTTCAAAACTATCATCAAATTTAAACCTAAAGCCTTTTGAGCCATTTCAATTACCATCTTTATTTTATAATTTGGGAATATAATTCAATGTGACCTCATCAAATTTGGATAGTAAATCCAAGGCCTCGTAGTTAACTAAAGTTAATCCATCATAGACTCAATTATATTCATCCATCAATTGTCTTATGACTAATTGAGAATCCCCATAAACTTCTATTGTTTAAGCTTTACAACTTCAAAGGATTTCTGGGCCTATTATAGTATAGCCTTATACTCCACTTACTTGTTGGAACATGTGTTTTTTTTCTAACCTATGTCAATGTTTAGATTTGACATGTTTTGTGGTAACTATAACTACCTATATTCCAGACATTATTTCGATCTTCGAACCATTAAATCATTTATTCTATGGACTATATATATATATAATATCTCATATTCTCCTTCTGGATCATCCTCACATGTATGATCTGCCAAAAAGTTAGCTAAAGCTTGGACTTTTATTTCTCTTTGAGTTTCATAATGTAGGCAAAACTTAGATAAAGCCAACACCCATTAACCAATTCTATTGTGCAAAAGAGGCTTGGTTAACATGTACTTGATTAAATCAAACTTCGAAATAACATAGATCTCTCTAGGAAATAAGTAATATCTTAGTTTCATGGTAGCAAAATTTAAAGTTAAACATAGTTTTTCCATTACAGATTATCTACATTCACAATCATTCAAAAATCTACTAAGGTAGTACACTTCTTGTTTTTTGTGGTTCTTATAGTCTTGAGCCAATAGAATTCGAATTGATGCATCAGAGGCTGAAACATAACACTCATATGGCTTATTATCTCTTGGAGGTGCCAAAATAGGTTGCTTGACCAAGTATTTATTGAGTGTATGAAAAGTTAGGTCACTCTCTTCCTTCTAATCCAAATCCTAATGATCTTTTAGCTTCAATAAAGGAGAAACACTTTAATTTTTCCTATTTTATTAAATATAAATCTATGAAAGAAATTGACTTGACCAAAAAAACCTTTGTAATGCTTTCTTATTTTTAGATCTTTGCTTTTAATTATAACCTTAGCTTTGTTTTGATCAAATTATATTACCTTTTGGTGTACCAAACATCCTAGGAAATTTCTTACAGAAACTCCAAAGTCACATTTCAAAACATTGATTTTACGTTGATAAAGTCTCATTCTTTTGAAGTACTTTTTTAGGTTTGTTATATGATCAGACACTGATTTTTACTTAATAACTATATAATCAATATAACACGATAAAATGGTGTCAACCATAACATGGAAACTGATATGAATTCCCCTCATATAAATGGCCCTTACATTTATTACTCCAAATATAGCCTTTATCCATTCGAAGGTTCCCAAATTACTAGGGCACCTAAAAGAAGTTTTTTGAACATCTTATTTAGATATGCATATTTGGTTATAACCTAGATGGACATCTATTATAGACATGATACCATGAATAATAGATTTGTCAACCGATAGGTCTATCATTGGCATTGTGTATTCATCTTTTGGAGTGGAGTCATTTAAATTTATGAAATCAATGCACACTCTTAATTTTTCATTTATTTAATAACTGGAACTATAAAATAAATCCATTCAACAAACCTTTCTATTTTAATGAATCCATCCTTCATCATACTTTTAACTTCTTCATTTATCTTTGTTTTTACTTTGGAGTCAATTGTCATGGAAAATGTTTGACAGGTTTGTATCCTTCTTTGATTGGCTATCTATATTCCACAAATTTCCTATTCAAGAAAATCAACTCATCATATTCCCAAACAAATCAGTCCTTGTACTGATGTAGAAGTCCCACAACCAATTATTGGTCTCCCTTCTAAGGTTGACACTAATATTTGTCGCTTTCCAATTTTATTCGGTTCCTAAGTTGACTTTTAACAAAGGGCCCGATTGATTTATCATAAGCTCCTTATACTCCACTCGTGAACTTGCTAATTTACCACTATTGTGAGGATCTTCATCCTCTTTTTCTTATTCAAACATATAATCTTCCTAATTAATGGTCATTTTTACACTAATCCTTGTACTCATATCTAGTTCGCTAAATTTATACAACACGATGGCCAAAATTTCACTAGCCTTTTCAATATCAATGGGTGTACTATCCATTAACTAACTATGTTATATATTTCACTTAGTCCAATTAGACTAAAAGACAACTCTTTATATGCCTCATCTGAGGCTTCTCCTTCTGATGATTCTAGAACCAAAACAGTTGCCTTCACAAGTACCACATTCCCTTGGTAAATTCTAATATTTATGTAGTTAGAGCTAGTGTAGAGGGGCAACAACTCTGCTTCCACCTCCTCCACATTCCCATCCTCCCTCATCAAAAATAGTTTTTGATGCATGCAAGAATGAATAGATTGCTTAGAGTGAATCTAGTCTTTACCAAATAAAGCATTGAATCTTTATTTTCCTTCAATGATAAAGAAAGCAGTTTTAGATTTCGTAGCGCCTACTTTGATATCAATTCGTAGTAAACCTTTGGTTGAACTTTTATCTCCAGCAAAACAATAGATTATAATTTGAGTTTGGGCTAACTTAGTAGCCTGTTTGTTTATCTTAAAAACCATGGAGTATGGTATTATATTAATAAGAAAGCCATTATCTACTAATATTTTATTGATTAAAACTCCATTTTTGCAAGATTTTATAAAAAAAAAAAGGCTTAATATGATTATTCATATTCCTAGTAGTCTCTTCGGACCCATTTATAAAATTTAGAGCAGCTACAAACAAGTAAAATTTATCTACCTATTATTTCTCATCTTCGTCCAATTCCATTTTTGGACCTCTTGTCCCTCATTATCTCTGAACCTCTTTGGGAATATCACATCCATATTAATTGGAATTTACTAGTGCAGAGACCCAAACTGGATGAGATATTATTGACTATATCCTTAATTAGGTCCTATAGTTTTTTTTTTCCTTTTTTTCCTCACCAAAAGAGTTTACCCTTGATAAACAATCTCCATCCACACTCATAACTTTCTCCATCTCTTTATGTTTTTCAACTAGCCAGCTTAAAGACGATTGGCTACCCTATGGCTTTATGATGAACCTTGGGTTTGGCTTAAATGCAAAAGAAGTAATCCCTTCTGGTTCACTTAGGCTCACAATCTATGAGACCTCCTACCAAGCCCTGTATTTTATATAAATTCTCCTTTACTGAGTGCAAGAGATCACAATGTTTGGCATTTTGGTGGATTCATTAAATGCCACATACCATGAGCTACTTATTGAGGCTTCACTATTTTTTTCCTCCTAGACATATCATTAAATTACTGAGCCGCCTTTGGATCTTGAGGAACAAACCAACCAAGTATTCCTTTTACCCTTCGAACTAATTTTGATATTTTCATAGACCCTAAAACTCCAAAATACTGACATAATTTGGCTTCATTGAAACCAGGCCTGATATATTGATAGTTCCATAGTGTTTTAATATTCTCTTGAGGTTGGTAAGATCTAGGAAATGATATAAAATTTTCGAAGTCATTTCCCTAGAGTTCCTCTTAGACTTAAAACACTTGGGCTTTGGCAGCATAGACAATATTCACATTCCTCTTGATTACTTTTTAGTTATTTTTGAAGATCTGTTACTAAAGCCGTTTAATATAAAATTAAACTATTTAAGTAACTCCGAACTGTTTTTTGAGGAAACTCTTTTCTTAAAATCAAATTAAATTAATCACAAGAAGTGTTTATCAAAATATGTACGAGATATGATCAAGATTTGTTAACAGGTTTGATAAATTAGTTTAAAAAACATTAAACACAGCACAACCAAGAATTAGATGAGAAGATGTAGAAAGATTAAGAACAAAGATTTTTAACATGGTAAAACCTCACCCAACTGAGGAAACATCCACGACTCCCAATACGGAGTAAACCAAAAATTCCACTAAAATAAATTGTAACAGTTACAAACTATATAACACACATGCACACAAATCAGACCTATACAAGTTTAGGAATATACCCACTGGTGTCCTTATAACTTCTCTGCAGTTCTGTTTGTTGATGTTGTTCTCCCAGTTTGCTAACTTCCAATTTGTTCAAATTCTTTATGTCGACTCTTGTTCTTGAGATCTTATTACCAACACTTTTAGTGTGGTAGGGTGATATTGTTTGTGGAGGTGCTTTCTAACACATGCATGCACACACACACACACACACACTTATTTTATACAAACACTCCTATTAAATTACATATAAGATATATATGCTGTGATTTTCTATTTCTCTCTTCTTAGAAAACTTAACCTTATTTGACCTTTATTATAATCCCAGAATCCACGGCTATCTTGCTCAGAAGACGTATCAAGATCTTAATCAATCTCAAGTTTTGAAAATATTTTTGAGATTGAAAATCACCAAGTGCGATTCCAACAAGGTCGAAGGTCCTGTTTCAAAAGAACTAGAAACAGAAAATGTTTTTGTTGATTTTGTAGATAAAAACATTTACAGAAACAAATCAACAAATATTTTCTCATGATGATAAACTAAATATGCAGATCTATGTAAAATATAACACGCAGTGACTTAGATCTAAGATTTCTATAAAAGTAGAAACACAGATCTAAACAGATGTTTAAGTTGATAACAAGATCTGAGAATGAAGAGGTTACAGCAAAAAAACTAACAAACCAATCACTCAAAATCTCTTAAACACTCAAGGTTGTGTTTGGTATAAACTGGATTTAAAGAGGTTATGGTTTGAATATAGTTTTGGACAATTTAGGGTTAGGGTTTCCTAACTCTGGTTTCTCTCTCTCACTTCTCTCTTCTTTCTTCTTTCTTCTCTCTTCTCTCTCTTCTCTCTTCTATCTTTCTCACTCGAATGAACAAACTGGCAAAAGTCTCAGATGGTTGAGAGTAGGGGTCCTTTTATAGGAGGATGAGAAGATTCGAGAATACAGACCAAAATCAAGGGCTAGGATCTGGTCTAGGAGGATTGACTATGATCCAATGGTTTAAACAGAGACGGTGATTAAAACGCTTCTGATTGGCTCAAATTGGTTTCACCAGGATTGTATAACAATGCATGCAGGTCATCGATTAAATCTAATCCAAGGGTTGAAATAACACACAACAATCGTCTCATGGAGAAAACACAATTTAGGTCGTTTATAGCTTGACAGGTGTAGGCAATTGATTGGTTATTACACACGCGTCTAAACTAATTACCCAGCATGCCTTATAGTCTCTGGAGCTTTCGAATTCTACCCAAGTGAATTTTTAGCCAATAAACTAACAATCCAAAATAGCAGATTGACCCCAATACTTTTAAAAATAAATTTTAATTAATAAAAACCTTATTTTAAAAGTTTATAAAATTCTCAAAAAAAATATTAAAAATCAATTTTAGGAATTTAAACACACTCAGCATATATACACACACGTTTATGCACTATGAAATGTATGAATGAAATTGTCATGTGTGTGAGTGTTGGTAAAGGTATCTAGATTAATCAAGCAAGAGGAATAAAATAGCAAACCAATCTCTGAGGTTCTTTGGTTTCTAGGATAGACAGAATTTTATCACAATTTCCAAACTAGATTAACACTTATACAATACAGACTCAAGTGAGTCAAGGGTATAAGGTGCTTCAATCTTCCCCTTTGGAAATATGAGACAAAATCTCCTTTGAGTCATCTAGTACTCGTAGGGCAACAAAATAAGAAAAACCTATTCCTATGATAATTTTATCTACCCATTTCCTAGAAAACAAAAGTACATAACTCAACTAATTACAATTGAATACCCTATTACAACTGTTGAGAATAACTGTGTATAGAATCCTGCAATGAATCACTAAGATCAAGTTGTTTTAGAATATGTAAAAATATTCATAAGACTCAAATTTCTCCCCCATTTTGTCTCAAATAGACAAAGGAAAAAACATATAGAGACCAAAGAAATTAATCAGCACACACCATACCTATTGATTTACGCAAAGAAATAAATCTATTAAAATCTAAAGGTTTGGTAAACATATCTGCGAGTTGCAAATCAGTAGGAAGATAATTAATTTCTAATTCCTTAGTTTCAACCAATTCGCGTATAAAGTGATGTCTTATTTTTATGTGTTTTGTTCGCGAGTGTTGAACATGATTTTTAGAGATATTGATCGCGCTTTGATTATCACAGTAGAGATGCAATTGGTTTTCTTGAATAGCATAATCACTTAGCATTTGTATAAGACAAAGTAATTGAGCACAGCAGCTTCCAGCGGCTATGTATTCAGATTCAGCTGTTGAGAGAGACGTGCAGTTTTGTTTCTTACTACTCCGTCCAACCAAATTATTACCTATATAATAACATGATCCTGATGTGCTTTTACTATCATCACTACACCCAGCCCAGTCAGCATCAGTGTACCCAATTATAGTGCTAGGTGTATCACTAGTGTACCAAAGTCCTAGGTTCAGAGTGCCTTTTACATATTTAATAATTCTTTTTACAGAAGAAAGATGGCTCTCTTTAGGGTATTTTTGATAACGAGTGCATATACAAACATCATACATTATGTCAGGACGCGAGGCAATAAGGTATAGCAAGCTTCATATCATACTACGATATACAGTTGGATCTATAGATTTTCCAGTTTCATCCTTAGATAGTTTGACCGTAATACTCATTGTAGTTTTAGCATCTTTAGCACTCTCAAGGCCGAATTTTTTTATAATCTCTAATGCGTATTTAGATTGCGAAACAAATAATCCTTCTGAATTTTGTTTGACTTGAATACCTAAGAAAAATTGCAACTCCCCCATAAGAGACATTTGAAACTCTTTATGCATAATTTCAGAAAAGGATTTTACTTCTGAGGGAGAAGTTGATCCAAAGATGATATCGTCAACATATACTTGAACTATAATGATGTGTTTGTCAAAATGTTTCACAAATAGGGTTTGATCATTTCCACCTCTCTTAAAACCTTTATCTAAAAGGAATTCGAAAAGACGTTCATATCAGGTTTTAGGTGCTTGTTTTAGGCTATATAAATCCTTTTTAAGACAAAATACATGATTTGGATATTTAGGGTCAACGAACACTTTTGGTTGTTCTACATAGGTTTCTTCAGTCAATATTCCATTAAGGAATGCAGATTTGACATCCATTTGGTAAAGTGTAAAATGCAGGTGGCAAGCTATGGCAAAGAGAGGACGAACATATTCTAAACGAGTAATAGGAGCAAAAGTTTCGTCAAAATCTATTGCTTCAATTTGAGAATATCCTTGATCAACTAATCTAGCTTTGTTTCTAATGATTATCCCACTTTCATCAAACTTATTTCAAAATATCCAACGTGTGCCAATAACCTTTTTGTGATTAGGCCTAGGTACAAGATTCCAAACATCATGAATTAAAAATTGAAGAAGTTCTTCTTGCACAGTAGAAATCTAGTGAGAGTCATTCAATGCCTTATTTACATTCTTCGGTTCCACAAGGGAAACAAAACATGCATAGTGAGCATAATTTCTTAATTGAGATCTTGTATGCACAGGCTCACTAGGATTACCAACAACGTTATCAATGGGATGGTCTTTAGAAACCCAGTTAGGTACTTCAGGTGCCTCAATTGGTAATGAATCATCTATTTCTGGAGAGTCATTTTCTAAAACATTTATAGGCTCTTCCACAATAGTTGATTCACCAGTCTTACTCTCTACAGTAGTGTCACTTATAATTACATATATGGATTCCATCATGGTCTTAGTGCAAAGATTATAAACATGGTAGGCTCTACTGTTAGGCGAGTATCCTAGAAAAATAGCTTTATCTCCCCGACTCTCAAATTTGGATAAGTGTTCTCTGTCTTTGCAGACATAACAAGTACTACCAAAGGATCTAAGGTACTTAAGATTTGTCCTTTTCTTATACCAAAGCTCGTAAGGAGTTTGTTTAGAATTCTTTCTAAGATAGACCCTATTAATAATGTGACACCCAGTACGAATAGATTCTACCCAAAAATATTTAGGTAAACTCTTGGCATGTAACATAACACATGCCATCTCTTGAAGAGTATTATTCTTTCTCTCGGCGATACCATTTTGTTGAGGAGTCTTAGGAGCACTAAACTCATGTTTGTAACCATTATAGTCACAATACTCTATTATACCAGTGTCTTTGAATTCTCCACCTCTATCACTACGAATTCTATTTACTTGGGTGTTCTTTTCATTTTCAATTCAAAGAAGTATTTTTAAGAAGGTTTGAAAAGTGTCAGACTTATGTTTTAAAAAGGCTACCCACGTAAATATAGTGAAGTCATCAACCATAACAAGAATGTAACTGTGTCCACAGAGACTAACAGTTTGGGAGGGACCCATTAGGTCCGTATGGATGAGCTCCAAGAGGTTAGAGGTAATGATATCTTTGACTTTCTTATAAGGTGCCTTAATAATTTTTCCTTTCTGACAGGAACCACAGACAATATTATAAATGGGTTTGATTTTTGGAACTCCTCTAACTATTTCTTGAGAAGTCAATCTACTAAGATTATCGTAATTTATACGACCCATCCTGTTATGCCATATCTCATTGTCATCCATTCTGGCAACATTACAGATTTCAGAACTATTCATGACAGTATAACAATTGTCAGAAGTCCTGAATCTTGTAATTATGCATTCACCCTTTTCATTTAAAATTTTGCAATTGTTCTTTGAAAAGGTAACAATATGATCTGAGTCACAAAATTACAAGATACTAAGTAGATTGGCCTTAAAACCTTTGACTAGAAGAAAATTTTCAAGAACAGGAAGTCCTTTCTCTTGGAGTGTTCCTTTACTTATGATCTGAGATGATACTCCATCACCAAAAATAACTTTTCCTCCAACAAAGATGGTTTTATTTATGAGTTTTATATCATCACCAGTCATGTGTTTGGAACATCCAGAATCTAAGTACCAACCAGAAGATGTGTGTTCAGCTTTTAAAGCAGTAATAACAATGTTACACTTCATCTAGGGTAATAGATCCTCCTTTCTAACCCAAATTGCTCTTGTTTTCATTTTGCGCTTATTTGCTCTCAATTGATAAAATTTGTGAGCATTCGATTTTTGTTGAAAAATGTTTTGCGCATGATTTTGAATTTTATGAAACTCATGAGCATTTGGTTTAGGAAAGTGTTTAGGAATCCTTCTAGGGAATGTTCTTTTAGGTTTGGTCTTTCTCTTCCTATAGTTAGAGTTTTTCTGGTTGTCTAGGTAGAACATAATTGTTACGACTTCTCCTAAAATAGTTAAAGTTTTGATAGATAGGAGGATTACAGACAGGTTTAACTAGTCTTCTATCATAGTATCTACCAAAAGAATGACCTTATATATCGCAGTAGGAGCAATAAAGATTGCTCAAAGTTGGTGTCTCCTTAGGGAAGTCTCTAAACATAGGCTTTAAGGAGTTTTGAGATTGAACCCTATTCCTCGATAGAATAGGTTTGAATGTAGATTCACTATTCCTAATTGAGGGGCAAACATATTTAGCCTTAGGTGAACTTTCATGTTTAGAGTAACTTGGTTCCCTAATATCAAATTTTTGATGTTTTGAATCAAACTTAGTTTTTAGAGAATGAAAATCTGGGCAGGTTTCAATAGGTCTTTTGCCTCCTGACACAAACTTGATAGGTTCAAACGATTTAGTTTGTGTCTTTAAATTAGGGAAAAACCCTATTCCAGTTCGATCATCAGAATTGGTTTTTGATTCAGCAACAAATTCATCAAAACAGTTTGAGTTATTTTCAAATTTTGTAATTTTTTTTAAAGCAGTTGCTGTCTTTTCTTTTGTTTGTTCCAATTCTAACAATGTCCCTTTGTATTTTTTTTCCAGAGTTTCATTTCTTTCAGTCAAATTTTTTAGTTTTTGATCAAACATTTTGATTTCACTTTCATGAGTAAGACATTGGGTAGTATACTCTTCAGCATTATGTTTGACCATAAGACTTAAATCTTCTAGTTTCTTAGTGAGATCTTTCACTATCTTCTCTAGTCTAGTGCTTTTCTTGAGAGTTTTCGCATAAAGAGTGTGAATATCAGGGAGGTCTTCAGTGTACGAGTCACTAAGTGTAGTGTGTGAAGTGACTCATAAGGCTTCAATTATTAAACTCACACACCCATTGACATCGTCATTATCTCTTTCCCTTTGACTCACACACCCCGTGGTAGAAATTGCAATGTTCTCAGAAATTAAAGCATCTAATCCAGTAACAGCATGATTCACAACAACAGAAGTAGAATTACTAAATTCATCCTCACTAACAAGCACAGGCATATCATCATTATAGATAATCTTGGCAAATAAAGACATGTAAGCACTAAAAACATTAGATGACTTAGGTTCGTCATTTTCAGAGTCGCTTGAATCATCACATGTCTTGCAAATGTTGGCCCTAGTGTGTTTATTTTGAGTGTTAAAATTAACTCTACAGTCTTGTGTAATCTGTGCTAGTTTTCCACATCTAAAGCATTCAGTCTTCTTAAGGTCTCTGTTAGGTCTAGTGTGAATGTCCTTATGATGTTTATCTTGACCTTTCTCATAAGGTTTATGATTAGAGTGAGTTGGATAATTGTACTTGCCATGTTTGTTTGCCATGTTTTTCTAAACTTGATAATTTTCTTAAACTGCTTTGACATTAAGGCAATCTGATTGTCGAAACTCTCTATGTCACATTCCTCATCAGAGTCATCATTGGGAATGTTAAGCTCAGGCTTAATCAACTTAGAAGAAAAACTCAGATTGGCACTAGTCTGTTTCCTATGGGACTGGGTCAATTGTTTCTTAAATTCTAATTCCATTTCCACAGTTCTTACTTTACTACTGAGTAATTCAGGAGTGAGATTTTGATCACACATTTCCTCAATAGCATATCTTTTGTCATCAAATTTTTGTGGTAATGATCTCAGAATTTTAGATACAATTTCATGTCTGTCATACGTTATCCCATTATCATGTAGTTTGGTCACAATATCACTCAAGTTCATATAGAAGTCATCAAATGACTCAGATTCAGACATAATTAAAGAGTTATATTGTTGAATGAGCATTTTTGTTTTATCAGCCTTAACTCTAGTGTCACCTTCATGAGCAGTAATAAAAGTTTCCCAAGCTTCCTTAGAAGTGGTACAGGATGAGATTCTTTTGAACTCATGTTCATTTATGGACATAAATATGGCATTCTTTCCTTTGTTATTATTGCGAGAAACTTGCTTCTCTTCTTGTGTGAACTTACTTAACACTTTCTTAACCCTCTCATTACTTCCTTCAGTGGCTGGTTTAGTAGGATAAACGTAACCATTTTCAACAATGTCCCAAACATCATCTCCTAAAGTTCCTTGAATGAAAGCAATCATCCTTACTTTCCAGTAAGAAAATTTGGTTCCATCAAAGATAGGAGGTCTGGTCAAGTTACCAAATCTTTCATTTTTCTCGTCCATATTTGATTTTCAGAAAACAATTTCAGAAACACATGATATTTTAAAAGAAGTTCACAAAGCTCTGATACCAATTGAAAATCTGTTACTAAAACCGTTTAATATAAAATTAAACTATTTAAGTAACTCCAAACTATTTTTTGAGGAAACTCTTTTCTTAAAATCAAATCAAATTAATCACAAGAAGTGTTTATCAAAATATGTATGAGATATGTTCAAGATTTGTTAACAGGTTTGATAAATCAGTTTAAAAAACTTAAAACACAACACAACCAATAATTAGATGAGGAGATGTAGAAAGATTAAGAACAAAGATTTTTAACGTGGTAAAACCTAACCCAACTGAGGAAACATCCACGACTCCCTCTACAAAGTAAACCAAAAATTCCACTAAAACAAATTATAACAATTACAAACTATATAACACACATGTAAATAAATCAGACCTATACAAGTTTAGGAGTGTACCCACTAGTGTCCTTATAACTTTTCTGCAGTTCTGTTTGTTGATGTTGTTCTCCCAGTTTGCTAACTTCCAATTTGTTCAAGTTCTTTACGTCGACTCTTGTTCTTGATATATTATTACCAATACTTTTAGTTTGGTAGGGTAATAGTGTTTGTGGAGGTGCTTTCTAACTCATGCATGCACACACACACACACTTATTTTATACAAACAGTCCTATCAAATTACATATAAGATCTATATGCTGTGATTTTCTAATTCTGTCTTCTTAGAAAACTTAACCTTATTTGAACTTTATTATAATCCCAAAATCCTTGGCTATCTTGCTTAGAAGACGTATCAAGATCTTAATCAATCTCAAGTTTTGAAAATATTTTTGAGATTGAAAATCACCAAGTGCGATTCCAACAAGGTCGAAGGTCTTTCTTCAAAAGAACTAGAAATAGAAAATGTTTTTATTGATTTTGAAGATAAAAACATTTACAGAAACAAATCGACAAATATTTTCTCAAGATGAGAAACTAAATATGTAGATCGATGTGAAATATAACATGCAGTGACTTAGATATAAGATTTCTATAAAAGTAGAAACACATATCTAAACAAATGTTTAAGTTGATAACAAGATCTGAGAACGAAGAGGTTACAGCAACAAAATTAACAAACCAACCACTCAAAATCTCTCAAACACTCAAGGTTGTGTTTGGTATAAACTAGTTTGAAATAGATTATGGTTTGAATATAGCTTTGGATGATTTAGGGTTAGGGTTTCCTAACTCTGGTTTCTCTCTCGCTCTTCACTCGTCTTTCTTCTCACTTCTCTCTCTTCTCTCTTCTCTCTTCCTCACTCGAATGAACAAAGTGGCAAAAGTCTCAGATGGATGAGGGTAGGGGTCCTTTTATAGGAGGATGAGAAGATTCGAGAATACAAAACAAAATCAAGGGCTAGGATCTGGTCTAGGAGGATTGACTTTGATCCAATGGTTTAAACAGAGGCGGTGATTAAAACACTTCTGATTGGCTCAAATTGGTTTCACCAGGATTGTATAACAACGCATGCAGGTCATCGATTAAATCTAATCCAAGGGTTGAAATAACACACAGCAATCGTCTCACGGAGAAAACACAATTTAGGTCGTTTATAGCTTGACAGGTGTAGGCAATTGATTGGTTGTTACACGCTCGTCTAAACTAATTACCCAGCATTCCTTATAGTCTCTGGCGCTTTCAAATTCTACCCAAGTGAATTTTCAGCCAATAAACCAACAATACAAAATAGCAGATTGACCCCAATACTTTTAAAACTAAATTTTAATTAATAAAAACCTTATTTTAAAAGTTTGTTAAATTCCCCAAAAAAATATTAAAAATCAATTTTAGGAATTTAAACACACTCAACATATATACACACACTTATATGCACTATGAAATGTATGAATGCAATTCTAATGTGTGTGAGTGTTGGTAAAGGTATCTAGATTAATCAAGCAAGAGGAATAAAATAGCAAACCAATCTCTGAGGTTATTTGGTTTCTAGGATAGACACAGTTTTGTCACAATTTCCAAACTAGATGAACACTTATACAATACAGACTCAAGTGAGTCAAGGGTATAGGGTGCTTCAATTTTTAGAACTGGTTTAGAGACCTTAGGTTGAAAATCCCTCAAAATGTGGATAGGTGCTTTGGTATGAAAACGATATCAATAAGAGGAGTAAGAACGTCAAGGGTGGTTCTGTATGACTCTATTATTTTATAATGGGTGGTCATTAGTATGTATATAAGTGTCGATAAGGCTCGACTTGATTAACGAGTGATAGTCAATTTGTATGTAAATGTGAGTGTGAGAAGTTGCGGCTTGAGATAGTTTGATATCTTGTTCGGGGTTTGAGGAGGGATAGAAAGGTATCGTAAGAGATAAATGCATCTCTTTGTGATAACATATCGAGATATATATTTTCAAGGCTCGTACTCACAAGAGTGACTCTGTATTGCGTCTACATACCCAAGAAAACTTGGAATCAAATCCTAGGTAGTTGATTGTGTATAGTATATGTACATCTTTGCACGTTTAATTGGGGGTGCGTAAGAAATCACAACTTGAGATAGATTGATGTCTCATTTAGGGTATGAAAGAAACTATAAGAGTCAGAGATGATTACATCTCCATGGGGAAAAATATCATTAGACATATTGACGAGGCTTGTGCTTAGGTGAAGGACTCAATATTTCTCATACGTACTCGTATAGACACAAGATCAAAACCTATGTTTTTAGGTTGTTTATATATATATATATATATATATATATATATGTATATTCATTTTTATTTGGGGGTGTGTGAGATATTGCGACTTTGAGATAGTTTGATATCTCATTAGGGTATGAGATAGAATATAAAAGAGGTGAGATATGATTACATCTTCATATGGGTTATATATCATGTGACATATTGTCGAGGCTTGCTCTGACAAGAAGGGCTCAGTATTGCTCCTATGCACTCCTATAGACACGATATCAAAGCCTACTTAGTTTGGTTGTGCACATGTTTCAACGTGATGTGTGTGCAAGTGTAACACTTGGCATGGAAAGAGGAAGAAGCTATCTGTAAGCTAACGAGTATCTTCGGTGGGGGTTAAGAATGGGAATGGACATGAAAAATATCCAATAAAAATATACATATATGTCAGCGATCACTAACTAGAAGGTATTGTTGAACTTTTGGGGTAGTTTGCAGGTGTAAAAGGGTAATTATGTTAAGGAAGTAATGTTTTAAGGTTAAGAAATCGAGCAAAACACTACACGTTAGGAACAGAGTGGAACAAAAGGAGGATGCGGTTTGGACTAGAGATGGATGCATACTTAAGAAATAATATGCCGAAACACGTGTTATGAATCTTGGGCTTTACAAGTTTAAGTCGGTATAGTGCCTACTTACCCAAAGAGACTTATGAGCAAAGCCAACGTCCCTCCAATAAACGGGTCATATTTACGGGTGTAGGAAATGGGATATCGGGTATAAAATATAAATCATTACAATATTTATGGAGACTTGTCCTTTATAGCATTTTTATTTTGTTGGATTGATATAATTATATGTTAAAAAAATACGTTAATCAAAGGACGACATTTGACAAGTATTTAAGAAACACTAAGTTCCATAGGGTCATATGGAGAAACACCATAAATTATAATTTTCATAGTTTTAATAAACTTTGCATCGAATAAAATAAAAGTGTCGTGTTAAACAATTTTACCAATTTTATTCTTGACCTAAGCGTACATCTAGGTGAGTGTAAGAAAGAATAAAATAAGTGAATCAGAACACGGTAATGTATGAGAAAAACGCATAACGAAAAAAATCTCAGATGACCCAACCACACAAGTCCACTATGATATGGGCAGTTTACAAGAAAAACTTAGACCTACTCATAGAATCGATGCCTTCAAGCCTTGATGCGCTTCCTCATTCATTGTAACCTTATTCGAATTCATTTTTAGATGACTTCCAACAGCCACACAACACAGTCGTGTTCTCGTATTTTGGTATCCCACCAATCTTACTTGTCTCATGACCAGTCGAGCCACCACTTAACACAAACATGATCTCCACCACTCGAAACGATCATAATATGAAGAGAAAACTAGTATGGTGAAACATAGAAGAGTTTCCAAATAGATATATAGATGCAGGATTCTTTGGTATCAAACTTAGGTGTAAACAAGGGTTTGGGAGGCACAAGATATGACATGGAAAATCATTTTCGCAAAAACCCTCTATTAAAACTGATGCAAGACCTGAGTATTTATAGAAAATATGTTTTTAAAGCGATACGTTTTTTGAGAAAACTCATTCGAACAAAAATATATGGTTCGTTCGAAAAAAGTATGTAGTCTCGTTCGAACCAAATTATACCTAGTTCAAATGACAATTGCAAACTTGTTGGATCGAGTATCGAATGACCTTCTAACGAACTTTTCTCTATGAACAAGGAATCCTCTTTTGACGTTCGTTTGAAGCTCGTTTGATAAAAAACGAAAATATCATTAAAACTAAACTAAAATCTCATTCGAATGAATATTGAAATCTTATTGGCACGAAAAGGGAAACTCGTTCGAACGACCTAAACAAAAACCATTTTTTCTTTAAAAAACATTTTACAAAAAATGCCTCAGAAACATTATTATAAACAACACCCAAACTAAATCCAGGGATCAAACACAAATATGCATTCATACCTTTATTGAGACCCCTCAGATGTTGAAGATGAAACTCAAAATGTAACCCAATCTATCCTCGATAACGCTTTAATTTTTTGCCATGGTCTTCAATCACACATAGGCTTGAAGAACACACCTCTCAAATCCTAATAACCTATGACTTTTACAAGTTTTATCCAAACACATAATTAAGATAATAAACATAAATTGACTTGATTCAAAATTTTGTCCTTACAAATCTCTCCCTTTGGCTATTCCGAGAGAAAAACTCAAAATAAAAACATACTAGATGATCAAACTAACTAAGACTCAATTCCCAAGCCTAAAAGGAAAAAAGTTACAACTGCTTGGACGATACAGACTTTATAATCTTTGCTTCTTGTATAAACATTTTACGTGCAAACCTTTTCGACATCGTTGAAAACCTGAACACTTAAATATACCTTCAAATGCAAAGAGAATAGAACAATATATAAATTGCATATGAAAAACCCTCCCCTTTTGTCTAACCATATCTACCTAAGGAAGCACGTTTCCCCATAAATTAAAGATCTCCCCTACGTGATAAGAGTTAAATACCATTAAATTACAACACAGTGATGTACAAGGAAAACTCATAATGGAAAAAACCTCGAATGACCTAGCCACACAAGTCCACTGCGATATAGGTAGTTTATAAGAAAAACTTAGACTTACTTGTAAACTCGATGCCTTCAAACCTTAATGTGATTTCTCAATCCTTGTAACCTTCTTCACAACCAGTATTGGGTGCCCTCCAACGGCCACACAATGCAAGCACGTTCCCACATCTCTGTATGCCATCGATCTTACTTGTCTTGTGACCAGTCTAGCTATCGATCAATACAAATATGGTCTCCACCTCTTAAAATGATTAATTTATGAAGAGCAAACCAGTATGGAGTAACACAGAAGAGATCTCAAATATATATATATATATATATATATAGGATTCTTGGATGCAAACTAAGGTTTGAGAGGCACAAGATATGACTTGGAAAATCATTTGTTAAAACTAATGACAAACTTGAGTATTTATAGCAAATATATTTTTCAAGGTGGCACATTTTTCATGAAAAGTCATTCGAAAAAAAATATATGGGTCGTTCAAACGAAGTATGCATTCTCGTTCGAACCAAATTAAACCTCGTTCGAACGATAATAGAAAACATGTTGGAATGAGTATCAAATGACTTTCTGACAAACTTTTATTTATGAATTGGGAAGCCTAGTTTGAATCTCATTTTGATGAAAACATATATCTCGTTAAAATGAAACTAAAAACTCGTTGGAACGAATAGTGAAAAGGGAAACTCATTCGAACCACTTAAATAAAAAAATATTTTTTCTTTAAAAACTATTTTATGAAAAATGCCTTAAAAATATTTATATAAACAACACCAGGGATTAAACATCAATGTGTATTCATAGCTTTATTGAGATTGCTCGAATGTTAAAGAAGAACTCGGCAGGTAACCTAATGTATCCTCGATGATGCTTTAATTTTGCCACATGGTCTTTAATCACACACTATAGGCTTGAAGGCACACGACTCAAATCCTAACAACTTGTCACTTAAACAAGTTTATGCAAACATGGAATTAAGCCAATACATACAAATTTACTTGATTCCTAATTTTTTTTTCCTTACATTATTGATAAGAAAACACATATTTAGGGATACCACATCAGAGACGGGACTCTTTTACTTAGGGAAGCAGGGGGAGTGGGTAGATTTTAAACTCTGGCTTATGCAAAGTTTATATATGACTCATCTCACTAATACTTTCCTGAGAACAGTTTTGACAAGTGATATACCCATATATACCATCGGCTGGGACGAGGACGCCCTCCACCAAGACGAGCCCAAGATGGTCTCGTAACCCTTCAAGGGGCCGACCCCGCATCAGGCTCGGACGACCCTTCAAGGGGCCGACCCTTCATCAGGACCAGACGACCCTTTGAGGGGCCGACCCCTTATCAGGCCCGGACGACCATTCAAGGGGCCGACCCTTCATCCGGCCCAGACGACCCTATAAGGGGTCGACCCCTCATCATAGTCCAGACGACCCTTCAAGGCGCCGACCCTTCATCAGGCCCGGACGACCTCTCTGAGGGGCCGACCCTCAAATGACCCTCCGAGGGTACGACAGTACGAGGTTTAAATTAGGCCAGACTTACTACGAGGAGGAACTTTACCCTCGGTCTCATATCATAGGCCGAGGGTGACATCATCATAGCGCGTGGTTTGGGAGATGCGTGGAACAGTGCACGTGAGGCTCACATGGCACGTTGAAGACCGTTATAACCGTATCACCCCCTCACGTGAGGGAATATTATGTCATCATTTGGCATCTACGGGTGTCAACAGGGGATTGGATAGATCATCATTCACATGCATCATGCATACTTGGGGGGTACACTACACCCCCAAGATCTATATATACTTGTCACCTACAACCCTATAAGGGGATGGATCGATAATTGTAACCCTAGAAAAAACTCTGCTTATGCACACAGTAGAGAGAGAAAGTGAGCTTATGTGTATTGTATCCAAGGCCATTAGTGCCCATACTTAGTGGATCACACACTCACAGTGGATGTAGGCCTAATTGGCTGAACCACTATACATCATTGTCTTATTCCTCTTATACTCACCTCCTTCTATATTCTTATACATACATATCTCCAGGGATGCCATGGTTACTACTGTTTGAGCTCATCATCACTTATCTAGTGGTGCTGAATCTAAGCATCATCAGTTTGGCGTCGTCTGTGGGAAGAGAAGACATATCTTCCTTTGTACAGCTTGACTTCACTAGGAACTCTGGTGGTGAACCAGCTCTCCCCCTGAGAGGAGATGTTTAACCATTGAAAGAGACTCACTAAGGTTCTCAAGCTCACCAATCTTTTTTCTAGATCAGCTGTTTATAGCTCAAAAATATGGCACCAAAGATGCCACCACCACCACTCCCTCCACCGGATAGTGGAGTAGGACCCAGTTCCAATCAGCCACCACCTCAGTCTGAGATGGCTAATATGGCGGCAGCCTTGAAGTCTCTGGCAGCAAGCCAGCGGATCATGCAGGAGCAGTTCACAGATCTAAGCCAAAACATACTAAGACCACCAGGGGTCTCACCTGAGATGATTACCCCGGTAGCAGCTCTAGGTCATCATGAGGCCAGGGGACCACCCCAGGAAGCACGCAAAGACCTACCACCCCCAGCGGCATAGGGATGTTGCTAAACCCTGATGTCTACATCTGGGGAGGCAAGGAAACCCTTGCCCTGAGGATATGTATGATGATCTGGAGGGGGAGGAGGCCCCCTTAGAATGTTGGGAACTGTATGAGGTCTCCAACAATACTGTACGACCCCTCAAGGAGAGCAGGGGGAAAAATGGAAGGCAAAATCCTGAAGATCGCCCAAGAGGCTCTGCTTTCGATCGCCTGAGCAGGGTGTCGGCCTTTGAGAGGCCAGGCCCAGTAAATAACCTTCAGGAAAAATTTTCCAAATCAAGGAGTGTCGCGAGGTCCAGAAGGGAGGCAGCAGATGGGCGACCCCATGGGTGCCGACCCCAAGGAAGGGACGACGGTCAGGGGGAAGTAAACAACCGACACATGCCTGCCGCAGCAGAACCCTCCGTCCACCTCAAAGAGGTGACAGGGGATAACATCGGCCAGGAAGACCCTACGAGGCCCTGGAATGACTCGATCCAGTAACTAGAGGATAAGATCGGTGATATACTGAAGATCCGGGACCCTCTTCAAAGAGGATACACCATAGGCTCACCCTTTGTGGAAAAGATAGTCAACTTCCCTATGCCATCAAAGTTCAAGATGCCTACGGTCACCCCAAGATATGATGGGAGTACCAACCCTATCCACCATATTAAGATGTATCAATCAGCGGCAGACATATACTCTATCTCATATGAGATGAGGTGTCGTACCTTCTCTGGTACTCTGACTGGGGTTGCACATGTCTGGTATATGTCTCTTCCAAAAAATTCCATTGAAAACTTTAAGCAGTTAGCAGACCGATACATCTACAACTTTTGCTTTGGGGTGAGGCCACAAAAGAAGACCACACACCTGCTCTATGTTAAGCAGGGGAAGAATGAGAGCCTAAGAGACTACATAGCCAGATTCAACAAAGAAAAGTTAGAAGTTGAAGACTATGAGGAGAGCATAGCCATGACCGCCCTCATTGGAGGACTCCAGAAGGGGAAGCTGCTATGGAAGCTTGCTGAAGACCCTCCAAGAACGATGGCTGAATTGCTATCAACAGCAGGGAGGGTGATGAACGCCGAAGAGGTGATGGCCGCAAAGTACGAAGATGAAAAAGGAGGCACTAGTGGGGGTAAGTACCCTAAGAAGAACAAAGAGGAGAAGAAGAGGTCCACGGACGATAAGTTTGCTGGTTACACCCCTCTAACGGTCAGCTGTGAACATATTCTCAATGAGATAAAGAGTGACTGATCCATGAAGTGGCATGAGAAGTTGAGGGCAGCCCCCAACAAGAGGAACAAAAACCTGTGGTGCGAATTTCACCAAGACCATGGCCACGTGACAAATAAATGCTTTGCTCTAAAAGATGAGATTGAGAAGATGCTGAAAGAAGGGAAGCTCAGGAAGTACGTTGACAAAGGTTCCTTCAAGAGGGGCCGAGGGGACAACCCCAGAAAGAAGCGAGGCAATGTATGTAGAGAAGGTCCTCAAAAAAGAGGGGACGACCCTTCTGACGATGAGGATAACCCTGACCTCGCATAGAGATATGACCACGGCCCTATCAAGAGACTTAATATGATCTCGCTCGATGTGGGAATGATCTCCGGTGGTCTAGCAGGAGGAGGGTCAGAGGTCGCCGACAGGAAGGCCCATGTAGCTGAAGCCAAGGCAGTGACAAAAGCTGTACACTCAACCTCTCTAAAGGCAAAGTTTGAAAAAAGGAAGAAGGTTCGATATGGATACTCTGATTGTGGGGTTCTCAAGAATGGACTTCAAAGGCCTATTATCCCCACATGATGACCCTCTCATCATCACTACCAGGGTGAACGAGTGTGAGGTGCCAAGGATCCTGGTCGACGGGGGTAGCTCTGAAGATGTGATGTTTTGGCCATGCTTCAAAGCCTTAGGTCTCAGCCGTGCTAGACTCATCCCATACCATCACCCATCGATTGGGTTCAGTGGAGAAAAGGTTCATCCCCTTGGAATGTATGAGGCCGATGTCAGGATGGGGGATGAGTGACCGAGATGGCTTACCAAGAAGGTCTGCTTATTTGCGATGGATGAACATGTGTTTTTGGCCTGCAATATTATACTGGGGCGGGTAGCCCTCAAGGGGTTCGAAGCTGTGCCATCTATGGTCCATCAGATGATTAAATTTCCAACCCCTTATGGGGTGGGGGTAGTTCAGGGAGACAAGACGACAGCACGGGAATGTTATTACAACTCTGCTGAAGAAAGAGAGGCACACAAGAAGGCTATGACCACTTATAATATTGATACCCTAGACCCCAGAGATGAGACGAAGCTAAAAAAAGGAGAGGCCGGGAAAGCGATAGAATCCATCATCCTCAATGAGGATGACCCGGAAAAAACCGTCCAAGTCGGCAAGTCTCTGAAGCCAAATATCAAGGAAGACCTCATTAAACTGTTGAGGAGAAGATAGAGTGTCTTTGCATGAAGCCATGAAGATATGCCGGGGGTCGACCCTGAAATCATGTGCCACAAGATCAACGTGGTAGAGGGTGCAAATCCGGTAAAGCAGAAGAAGAGGATTTACTCAAGAGAGAAGTATAAGGTCATAAGGGATGAGGTTAAAAAATTAGAAGATGATGAGTTTATCAGAGAGGTCATCTACCCTGAATGGCTGTCCAATGCAGTCATTCTCCCAAAGGCCAACGGGAAGTGGAGAATATGTGTGGACTTCACCGACCTCAACAAGAATTGTCCCAAATACAGCTTCCCTCTCCCCCGCATTGACCAGATGGTAGACGCTATCGCAGGCCATGAGCTCATGAGCTTCATGGATGCCTATTCAGGGTACAACCAGATCTTCATGGACCCTGAAGACTCAGAGGAAACAGCCTTCATTACCGACAAGGGGACATACTGTTATAGGGTCATGCCCTTTGGCCTAAAAAATGAAGGGGCAACATATCAGCGCCTTGTAAATAAAATGTTTGAAGACCAAATTGGGAAATCTATGGAGGTCTATGTAGATGACATGCTGACCAAGAGCTTGGAGGCAAAGGATCATGTGGCTGACCTAGAGAGGACCTTTAATACGATGGACAAGTACCAGATGAAGCTCAACCCGGCCAAGTGTGCCTTTGGGGTCGGAGCAGGGAAGTTCTTGGGGTTCATTGTGAACCAAAGAGGCATCAAGGCCAACCCTGAAAAGATAAAGGCCCTTATAGAAATGGAGACCCCAAGACCATTAAAGACGTTCAGAGGCTCACAGGGCGAGTGGCTACCTTGAATAGGTTTGTATCCAGAGCCACAGACAAGTGTTTGCCATTCTTCAAAATTCTCAAGAAGGCCTTCGAATGGAGTGAAGAGTGTGATGAGGCTTTTAAGGAGTTAAAGTCATACTTAGGGTCTCCCTTGCTGTTATCACGACCAGTGTAGGGCGAACAACTACATGTATACTTAGTTGTCTCAGAATTAGCCATCAGAGAAGCCATTGTGAGAAATGAAGATGGGGTACAGAAGCCTGTGTACTTCAATAGTAAGGCACTCTAGGGGGCCGAGTAAAGATACCCAAGGATGGAGAAGTTGGCCTATGCCTTGATCCATGCCTCAAGGAAGATGAATCCATACTTCCAGTCCCATACAATGGTCATCCTCACTGACTCTCCTCTTAGGCAGGTACTATACAAGCAAGGAAAATTAGGCAGGTTAATGGCCTGGGCTATAGAGCTAGGGGATTTTGACATTGTATATCAGCCTAGGAAGGCCATTAAGGGGCAGGCATTGGTGGATTTTGTAGCCGATTTTACTTGGGAAGATGATGAAGCCGAGGGTAAGAGCCTCGGGAAGACAGATACCCAACAAGATAGTCTCACCGACACACCTGTAGATAAGGCTGAGACAAGCACCGCTAGAAGGAAAGTGGCTGAAAACGAAGAGGGAAGATACCTCTTTAGAGAGGGATCCCTCACCGAGGGAAATTTCTCAGAGGAAAAGACTGTGTGGAGCCTCTTCGTTGACGGGTTCTCCTGCGAGAGCGAAAGTGGAGCTGGACTAATAGTATCAGCACCCGATGGAACAGACATTGAGTACGCCCTGAAGTTCAACTTTAAAGCCTCCAACAACGAGTCCGAATATGAGGCCTTAATAGCAGTCCTCTCCTTGGCCAAGTCTCTTAGTGTCGGCCAGATTTTAGTCCATAGTGATTCAAGGCTAGTAGTGAATCCGATACTAGGAGCCTACGAAGCCAAGGATGAGAGGATGGCCAAGTACCTTGAGAAAGTAATGTCATTACTGAAGAGCTTCAGAGAAGTGAAATTGAAGAGGATACCTAGGCATGACAATGGCCGAGCCGATGCACGTGCCAGGATAGCCTCAGCAACTAGGACATATATCAGGAGGACAGTCCTAGTGGAAATTTTGCTTCAACCAACTATTGAAGATGCTGAAGGAACACTTAGAAATTTCCTGAACATTTCTAAGTAAGCTTCATGGATGGACACTCTGATCAGATACATTAAAGAGGGGAAGATGCCAGAAGCAAGGCAAGAAAGGAAGAAGCTGAGATACAGAGCTGCAAAATTCACTATCATCGGAGACACCTTGTACAAAAAGGGGTGTTTGCTCCCCTTACTTAGTTGTGTACACCCATCTGAAGTCCCACGCATTTTATGAGACGTGCACGAGGGGTCATGTTCAAGCCACATTGAGGGTAGGTCTTTAGCGAAGAGGGTGATCACCCAAGGGTACTGGTGGCAAACCTTGGGGAAAAAAGTGGGGAAAAAAATGTTCAAGCCATGGCATATGTAAAAAAGTGTGACAAATGTCAAAGATTTGTCACCATCCCACACCAGCCTCATCATCCTCTTACCTCCATTACATCCCCATGGCCATTTGCAGTGTGGGGGATCGACCTAGTAGGCCCCTTGCCTAGGGCCATCAATAACTATCGGTTCCTCATCATGGCCATTGACTATTTTTCAGAATGTGTGGAGGCAGAGCTAATGGTCACGATTACTAAATATAAGACCTTCCAGTTCATCTAAAAAAATATCATATGCAGATTTGGCCTCCCCAACACCCTCATCTCGGATAATGGGACTCAATTCAAGAATGCATCTCTCGAGAAGTACTGTGAAAGGGTGAGTATTAAATAATTATTATCTACCCCAGGCCGACCTCAGGCTTATGGGCAAACGGAAGTCACGAACAGGACGATCCTAGATGGGATCAAGAAGAGACTTGAGGAGGCAAAAGGAAGATGGGTTGAGGAGTTATATGTCGTACTATGGGCCTATAGGACGACGGCAAAGACCTCTACCGGAGAAACCCCGTTCATGCTAGCTTATGGCTCAGAAGCCGTCATACCCACAGAGATTGGGTTTCCTACCCACAGGGTCAAAATGTATGACCCCTAGAGAAATATGGAAGAGAGGAGAATTGACTTGGAGCTGATTGAGGAAAGGAGGGAAGACGCCGAGATAAGGCAAGTTGCCTACCAGCAGAGGACTATAAGGTTTCACAACCAAAGGGTGAAGCAGAGGCCAACTTCAGTGGGGGACTTAGTCCTCAAAAAGACTTGGCAGAATCCCAACAAGCTCCACCCAAATTGGCATGGCCCATATAGGGTCATCGATGAAGTGGTTCCTAGAACCTATAGACTAGAAAACCTAGAAGGGGAACCCTTTTCCAACCCCTGGAATGCAGACCATTTGAAGAAATACTATTAGTAATTTTGTAAAGTCCTATCGGACCACAGTTGTAATGAATGTGTTGCTCCAACAGAATACTTGGAATGTTAATGAGAATGGTCCCTCATTTTGTGTTTGATTAATCCTAGTGTGATTGGGGTGATACTCATTAGGACCACCCTCGGCTATGATGAGGGTCAATGGCGGGGACGACCCCTCATTCACCCTCAAGAAAGATGAGGGTGGACTTCAAAATTTTAAACATCAATTAATATTGGTGGTAACCACCCTCGGCTATGATGAGGGTCAATGGTGGGGACGACCCCTCATTCAGCCTCAAGAAAGACGAGGGGGGACTTCAAAACCATTAGGTTGGTGAAAACCCACCCTCGGCTATGATGGGGGTCAATGGTGGGGACGACCCCTCATTCACCCTCAAGAAAGACGAGGGGGGACTTCAAAATTTTAAACATCAATTAAGGTTGGTGAAAAACTACCCTCGGCAATTATGAGGGTCAATGGTGGGGACGACCCCTCATTTACCCTCAAGAAAGACGAGGGGGGACTTCAAAACCATTAGGTTCGTGAAAAACCACACTCGGCTATGATGAGGGTCAATGGTGGGGACGACCCCTCATTCACCCTCAAGAAAGACGAGGGGGGACTTCAAAATTTTAAACATCAATTAAGATTGGTGGTAACCACCCTCGGCTATGATGAGGGTCAATGGTGGGGACGACCCCTCATTTACCCTCAAGAAAGATGAGGGGGACTTAAAAACCATTAGGATGGTGAAAAACAACCCTCGGCTATGATGAGGGTTAATGGTGGGGATGAACCCTCACTCACCCTCAAGAAAGACGAGGGGGGACTTCAAAACCATTAAGTTGGTAAAAACAACCCTCGACTATAATGAGGGTCAATGGTGTGGACGACCCCTCCTTTGCCTTCAAGAAAGACGAGGGAGGACTTGCTTCAAAAACATTAGGTTGGTGAAAAACCACCCTCGGCTATGATGAGGGTCAATGGTGGGGACGACACCTCATTCACCCTCAAGAAAGACGAGGGGGGACTTCAAAATTTTAAACATCAATTAAGGTTGGTGAAAAACCACCCTCGGCTATGATGAGGGTCAATGGTGGGGACGACCCCTCATTTACCTTCAAGAGAGACGAGGGGGGACTTCAAAACCATTAGGTTGGTGAAAAACCACCCTCGGTTATGATGAGGGTCAATGGTGGGGACAACCCCTCATTCTCCCTCAAGAAAGACGAGGGGGGACTTCAAAATTTTAAACATCAATTAAGATTGGTGGTAACCACCCTCGGCTATGATGAGGGTCAATGGTGGGGACGACCCCTCACTCACCCTCAAGAAAGACGAGGGGGGACTTCAAAACCATTAAGTTGGTAAAAATAACCCTCGGCTATAATGAGGGTCAATGGTGGGGACTACCCCTCCTTTGCCACCAAGAAAGACAAGGGAGGACTTGATTAAAAATATTAATTTGGTGGAAGCCACCCTTGGCTATAATTAGGGAAAATGATGAGGACGACCCCTCATTCACCCTCAAGAAAGACGAGGGAGGGGTTAGTGATATTGTTACAAACATCATAATGCAAGTCATATAAGAGACAAGTATAGAAGATAGCAAGAGGCATTATATTACAAAATGTTAATGTTTGTTCAACAAAAGTAAGGTACAAAAATATTGGTTACATGAAGAGGGTATGGGCTACAGACAGCCACCCTATTGAGCAATGTTAGAGGGAAAGGCCTCAATATCTATAGGAGATTCCTCTATGACTAAGACAGGTCGAGCCTCAGACATGACTGTGCCTTCTACATGCTGAGATTCCACTTGAGCTAAGGCTTCAGCAATGAGGGGATCATCCAGTTGAACTGCCTCAAGATAAGGGCGGACAAACGAACCTGCATCAGCGAACTTTAGGATGACCCACCGATAGGACGTCCTAATTCCCCTCTCCAGGTACTCAAGACCGAAGCCTTGAAACTCGTCCGAAAGTTTGTAGGCCTCAACAGCATCGGCCTCAGCCTTCTTCACGACCTCGTCTAGATCACTCTTGAATTGAGTAGTCAGAGACTCTTCCTTCGTCTTGAAGAGATCATCCCTAGCCTTCAGGTCGGCATCATGTTGCTTCGTCAGCCCGTCCAAGACCCTTGCATGTTCGGTCCAAGCACTCTCCAATTCAGCCCTTACAGTCTCAATCTCTGTCTGCAGGTCAGCCTCGTGCTGAATGGCCCTCTCGGCTTCATGAAATTTTTGTCAGTTTTCAGCCATCCACTTGGTGGTCGAGGTAAAGGCACAGATAGACTGCACAAAAAAAGACATTTGTTAAGAGGCCGAGGAAACAAATGGTGAAAAATTCAAACTAAGTGAAAGGAAAACAAATACCTAAGCCAGAGTGTGCAGACCATAGTTATAAACCTTGGATGGGGGCATCTTCGACAGGAAAACATAGTCGGCGGCCGAGGGGGTAGAGAACATAGAATCCTTGGCCGCCCTCAGATTGGCTATCAAGGAAGACGGCTCAGCCTTCAAAAATGCCAAATTTTGGGACCAGAAGGCCCCCATGCTGGAAGAGGAACCAGTCCCCTCAGATGAATCCACCCTCTCCCTCGTCCTAGAATCCAGCCGAGGGTCCGCAGGGACTTCATGCTCTTTTCTTTTATGACTGTCGACGGTTGGCTCAACAAGTGTCGGCCCCATGGCCTTTGACTTCCTCAGAGCCTGCTGAGGATCCTTGCCTTTCTTCTTGCCTAGACCAGACAGTACGCTTGGGGCAGTCATTTCCCAAAGATGGTCATAGATACCTGCAGGACGACCTGAAAAGGAGACGACACATCAGAAAAATACAGAGGCAAAGATGAAACACTTAGATAAAAGCAAAGATTGAGCAAAAAATAATATAAATCACATAGCTCTGTCAGTGGCCGACCCTCAGACCAGCTTCTTTGAGGAACTGAGGGGTCATCAGATCTTCAAACTTTGCAAGTTCACCCCCTCTCCCTCGTTCTCTTAGGTACTCAACTATGTCTTTTTCATCCACACTAAGTCCGGGGTCCGACCTAGCCTTCATCGAGGGGTTAGACCATCTCCTTAGAACCCTCGGACCATCTTCCATAGGTTGAGGCTCGGTAGTAAATTCCCAGTCTCCAGAAATGAAGAAAAACCTCTTCTTCCAGTCGTGGTTGGAGGTTTGAGCCACGTGGAGAAGTTTTTTATCAGACTTCCTCGCCCCCAGATGATAATACCCAGGATGTTTAGATGAGGAAGTGATATTGTAGCAAGCCAAGAACAGATCGGTCGAAGGCTCATAAGTAAAGGCGTTCTTCCATAAGGAGACGTAGTCGAGGATCGTCCTCCAGGAATTGGGAGGAAGTTAAGAAGGGGCAACGTCGAGGGCTGACAAGATATTTACAATAGCAAGGTGCAGAGGGAACCTAACACCGACCTTAAACATCTGTTCATATACTGCGATCTCTCCCTCTTCACCCACAAAGACCCTCTCAGACTTAGAGGGTACCCTCATACTTATGTTGGGGGACACACCAAATGCATGCCTCTACAGCAGCAGGTCATGATTCCTGACTGAGGAAATATAGGACGAGGCATGGGAGGTGTCAACTGGGTCAGCATCAGAATCCTCACCATCATCCTCAATCCCCTCTCACTCGGCCTCATCACCTGTCATAGGCAGATGATGAAATGTTATCTGAAAAGTGTGGGGGGATAAAGTTATCACAAGAACAACATCAGAAGGGACCACACCCTCGGCCTGTCGGCCTGGGCTAAGATCAGACGTTTCTCTCCTCCCAGAATGGCCTGCACTTGTTGGTGACGAGGCTCTCCCATCCATATCTCCTGAGTAACTCTCGGTTGGACGACAGGATGACCCACAAGACTCAGATGGATTTATTATGACTAGAGGAATGGGAAAAATAGGTCCACCTAGTTAGGGTTGGCCCCTCATCTTCTCTCCTCCTCTTCCTCTATTCGCCTAATCTCTACGACGAACTTCTCTCTCAGGGATGGAAACTCATCGGCTAAACTGTAAAGCCTCCTAAGCATTAAGGGGAAGACCCTACACTTGAAAGAATTTGGCTAAGCCAACTACAAACAATCTCACAATTGACCAGGTTGGACTTTTTGATCAAAACCAAAGAATTAAAGGGTTTTTATCAAGAACATTCAAGAACAGACCACCTGGGAATATGCTAGAAAATTTATGAAACAGCCTAAGGAAAATATAACCCTACGAGCCTAAAACAAGAAAGCAAACAGAAATGAAGATAAAGAGGGCACTAGGGCAAAGGGGTTACCTGAGAAGAAATAGCAGGACTGCCAAAATCGAAATGTCAAAATTGGAGAAATGGATAGAAAGATGGTGAGAAGCTAAGAGAGAGAGAGTTCAAGCACGAAGAAGAAGAAGGGAAATCAAACTTCAAAAATCTGTTTAAATACCTTGCCAATGAGTGGGCCCACTCACTAATGCAAAGCACATACCACAAGGAGGACGTCATTAGGGCACACAGTCCCATGCCAAGTGTGCAGTCGCCACACCTTGGAAACTGAAACGATAATGGAAATCTTCTTAGGTGTCATATCAGCTTGACATGTGTCACTCACCTAACTGATCATACACCCATCTCATCTGTAACACTATCCCTCAGCCATCTCAACAACATCTATGGATAATGGCTGGGGGTGATTGATATACCCATATATACCCTCGGTCGGGCCGAGGGCTCCCTCCACCAAGACGAGCCCAAGATGGTCTCGTGACCCTTCAAGGGGACGACCCTTCATCAGGCCCAAATGACCCTTCAAGGGGCCAACCCCTTATCAGACATAAATAACCCTTCAAGGGGCCGACCCTTCATCAGGCCCAGACGACCCTCTAAGGGGTCGACCCCTCATCATGGTCCAGATAACCCTTCAAGGGGCCGACCCTTCATCAGGCCCGGACGACCTCTCTGAGGAGCCGACCTCTCATCAGGATCAGAAGACTCAATGTTGAATTTTGGGGTGATTTTCAAGGTTGGTAGGGACCTACTTTTCTAGGGGTCTGGGTAGGAGCTTTGACCATGTAGTCAAAGGGGTCGTTGAACTGCGCGACTAAAGTAGAGGACCTGTATAGGGTGAGAAAGGGGGTGGAGGCATGTGTATGGATAATAAAATATCTCCCAAGATATGGTAATGATTATAGGGGAAGTGGATGATCATGCGGTCAAACCACTTTAACCACGCAATTAAAGGGATGGGGTATATAACCACAAAGTAAAGGTACCACAAATGGTGTCTTTGGTCCCCATAATTTTGTTTCTAAGGATTTTTGGTGGGTTCTATTTTTAAGGGTATTTTTACATATGGGATAATCAAGATCTACACCCTAGTTGACAATCAGGGTATCCACATATTCATATTAGAACATGAGTCTTCATCAACCCCCAAAATATTTTCCTCTTTTCAAAAAAACTCAAGTTTCCCTTTCCTGATCAACGCTTGAATCTTGTTGTGAAAAATAGAACAAGTATTAGTGAATGAGAGAAAACATTTTGTCATTTACAATGGTAATTTAAGGTAGTTATTGTGTAAGGAAAATAACCAGACATTTATAATTAAAATTTAATTTTAGTCCTAATTATATAGGTTTATAAAAATTGTTGTAGTTTAAAATTATTTAACCATGTGGACCAATAATACAGTGTCAACACTACTCTGAGACCTGCCACGTTGGATCAGACCCTGTCAGCATAAGTATTTATTGGTCAGCTACTTAGTCAACCACCTCCAAAAAGTTGAACCATCAATCGAAAGGAAAGCTACATATGGGATATTCAACAGTCACTATGCACATGAACATGAAAGGATGCCAAGCTGCCAATTATTATGTAAAGGTGTAAATGCTTGAATATATAAAGGCATTCCACCTCTTAGCTTCCTACTTACAATAAATGCACCATTTCCCCTAGGATTTTTTGAAAACACAATTGCACACCCAAAAACAGCAATACAAATCCTAACCAACTTTACCCGTGGATGTAGGCTTATTACCAAAGTTGAACCATGTAAAACTCTTGTGTCTCTCATACCTTTTTTATTTTTATCCTTACTTATTTATCCGTGATTATAAGTTTGGACACCTTCTCCAAATTTCGACTTCAACAGATTGGTGTCATCTGTGGGAACCGACAGGCCATCGTCATTTTCCATTAATTTCTTTCAAAGACCTATCGTTGAGTCCTTCTGACGGATGGCTAAAATCCCAGATATAATTCTTGCTAGGGGAAACATCTTCATTCCTTATGCTCCACCCGGTGGAGTGGATTTTCCAGGAATTTTGCTCAACCTTGCCAAAGAGCAAGAGGCGATGAAGGAAACAATTAGGTAACTGACTCAAACACTTCAAACAAGATCCATTGTTACTCTATCTTCTCAAAGAGAGATGACACCTCCACATCCTAGAAACGAAAGGAGTGGATATTCTAGATATTCACGTAACAGGTTTTACCATCTATGAGAGACTACCACAATTAGATTCATTAACTACTTTGATGGGTGGTCTCCTACTCTAGCACGTCTGAGCGCCTTAAAAAGGTTGAGCAAGGCTTCTTCCTTTTATAATCTTGGTCCCTGAGCACATAGGGGCCATCATAAGTAGCCAGATAAATCACATGATCACCGTACCGAGCATCGTGAAGGTTCAGCTAGGTCGAAACTTAGCATCTGGGGATATGTTCATGTTGAACAAACTTCTTAGGAAGAGAGCTCAGCACAAATTTATGGTAGAGTTGACTAAACTGCCTCATCTAAATTTAAGAAAAAAAATATTTCTTGGAAGGGAACAAACAACAACTGGAAGAGCGCTTAGGGGAGATAGGCAAGACTAAAAATCCCCTACAAAGGAGATTTATGAAGGGGTCTCACTTCATTCCAACTATTGTGGATTTCCCCATGCCTTCCAAATTCAAGCTACCGGTAGTTACTCCTAATATAATGGTAAGACTAACCATGTACTTCATATTGAACAATATCAGTCAACATTCGGTATCTACTATGTCCACGATGACATGCTTTACCGAGCATTTTCAAGTATCATCACTGGATCTACCCATATTTTGTAAGTTTTCAATAACTCGTTGAACTATCCATTAGTAATTTTTATTTCAGAGTTAAGCTTATCAAAAGAGTAGCCCATTTATTATGCATTTGGCAATGATTGGGAGAAACTACTTATGAATACAATACCTGCTTCAACAGTGAGAATATAAAAGTAATAGACTATGAGGAAAAGATTGCCATCACCGCCCCAATAAATGGACTACTTACTGAGAAGATATATTATGCATTAGCAAATGAGCCTCCTAAAACCATGACGGATTTAATGGAAAAGGCTAGGAAAATCATGAATGGCAAGGAAGTTATGGCTGCCAAGAAAGTTGTAGGAACTAAGGTTTATATCCAAAGAGTTCGGAGAAGAAGGAGGAAAAAGACAAGAAAGTTAATAAGCTCAAGAAGTTTGAGGAGTAAACTTCTCTCACCATTAGTGTGCATCACATCTTGGATGAAATCAGGGGAAGTAGAGACTTGAAGTTTCTTGGAAAATTAAAATTACCCCCTAACCGGAGGGATAAGTCTAAGCATTATGAATTTTATAAAGATCAAGGGCATACCACTGATAATTTCATTTCCCTAAAAATAAAACAGAATCTCTTATTCGTCGGGGCAATTTCTCCAAGTTTACCGATTGAATTGAAGATTGGGATTCTAAAAGATGATCAAAATCCCCTTACAAAGACATATATGCCAAGAAGAGAGGTCAGGATGATGATTCAGAAGATGATCTAGACTTGACAAAAAAACCTCGGGAGCTAGAGCTTGATATAAAAATGATATCCGTTTATTATCACTTTATTGTAGCGGAGACGCTAGTGGTGGAGACAAAACAGCCGAAAGGATATCCTATTTGAATGAGGCCAAAGCTTATTTTTACATTTGATAGATTAACTTATCAGATCAGGTAGATGGTTAACCCAAAAAGGGGAACAAATATAAGCTAGTCATTGGTTTTTCCAAGTATTAGGAGCACTCTACCCACACGAAAATACTTTGGTCATCACCTTAAGAGTACATGAAGCAAGAATTTTTAGGATCCTGTAGAAAATAGTTGTTTGGCTGATGTTATCTTTTACACTTGTTTCCATAGTTTGGGATTGAGAGACACCAAGTTGCAACCTTATCATATACCACTAATAGGTTTCTAAGGGAAAAAGGTTTATCCTTTAGGAACCGTCAAGTTGGAAGTTGTAATCGACACTTGGACAGCTAGTAGTTATGACAATATTCATTTCTTCGTCCTTGATAAAAATGTTCACTCAGTCTACAATATTATCCTTGACAGAATTGGACTGAAGAAATTCGAAGCAATACCATCCACAACTCACCAATGCCTGAAATTCCCCACCCACAATGGTGTTGGCATAGTAAAGGGGAATCAAGTGGAGGCCATAGAATGCTACTATGCATCTGTCAACAAAGAGGAGTTGAAAAAAATACCACCACTTACCAGATCAAGACCTTCGATTTATGGTGACATAAACATGGAATATACACTTTATTTCCAGTTTCTAGCCTCTAATAATGAAGCAGAATACCAGGCACTGATCACTAGATTAGAATTAGCCTTATTATTGGGTGTCAAACATGTCATAACCCATAGTCATTCCCAATTAATTATTAATTTACTACTCCAAGTATATAGGGTCAAGGGAAGCTCATGGTGAAGTACTTTTCCAAAGATTTTGAGGTCATCTCCAAACTGTTAGTAGTGAAGATGGTTCGAATACCAAGAATTGATAATGGCTGAGCGGATACACTTGCTCGACTAGCCCCGGCGACCAGAACAGATTTCAAAAAGACTATTCTATTGGAAATCCTTGTGCATAAAAGCACAGATGAGGATATTGTAACCTAATCTCCATGGATGGATTCTATAAAAGACTACATTGACAAAGGCTTGTTTTCTATTAATCTAAAGAGGCCAAAAAATTAAGGTACAAAGTAGTTAGTTATGTGCTGGAAATGGGAGTCCTTTATAAAAGGGGCTACACTATTTCTTTGCTCCGATGTGAACCCCGTCGAAGTACAAGATTTAATCAACGATGTACATGAAGTCTCATTTGGATCTCACTCAGCAATTGGGTCACTGGTAAGACGAATAGCAATGCAAGGGTTTTACTAGCCAACTATGAAAGAAGACCAAGCTCTGTTTGCTAGGAAATATGGCAAGTTATAGAGATTTTCCACTATACATAGAAGACCGGGGGCCACCCTAACTCCAATCCCAGATATAATTCTTGCTAGGGGAAACATCTTCATTCCTTATGGTCCACCCGGTGGAGTGGATTTTCCAGGAATTTTGCTCAACCTTCACAAAGAGCAAGAGGCGATGAAGGAAACAATTAGGTAACTGACTCAAACACTTCAAGCAAGATCCATTGTTACTCTATATTCTCAAAGAGAGATGACACCTCCACATCCTAGAAACGAAAGGAGTGGATATTCTAGATCTTCACGTAACAGGTTTTACCATCTATGAGAGACTACCATAATTAGATTCATTAACTACTTTGATGGGTGGTCTCCTACTCTAGCACGTCTGAGCGCCTTAAAAAAGTTGAGCAAGGCTTCTTCCTTTTATCATCTTGGTCCCTGAGCACATAGGGGCCATCATAAGTAGCCAGATAAATCACATGATCACCGTACCGAGCATCGTGAAGGTTCAGCTAGGTCCAAAGTTAGCATCTGGGGATATGTGCATGTTGAACAAACTTCTTAGGAAGAGAGCTCAGCACAAATGTATGGTAGAGTTGACTAAACTGCCTCATCTAAATTTAAGAAAAAAAATATTTCTTGGAAGGGAACAAACAACGACTGGAAGAGCGCTTAGGGGAAATAGGCAAGACTAAAAATCCCCTACAAAGGAGATTTATGAAGGGGTCTCACTTCATTCCAACTATTGTGGATTTCCCCATGCCTTCCAAATTCAAGCTACCGATAGTTACTCCTAATATAATGGTAAGACTAACCATGTACTTCATATTGAACAATATCAGTCAACATTCGGTATCTACTATGTCCACGATGAGATGCGTTACCGAGCATTCTCAAGTACCATCACTGGATCTACCCATATTTTGTAAGTTTTCAACAACTCGTTGAACTATCCATTAGTAACTTTTATTTCAGAGTTAAGCTTATCAAAAGAGTAGCCCATTTATTATGCATTTGGCAATGATTGGGAGATACTACTTATGAATACAATACCTGCTTCAACAGTGAGAAGATAAAAGTAATAGACTATGAGGAAAATATTTCCATCACCGCCCTGATAAATGGACTACTTACTGAGAAGCTATATTATGCATTAGCAAAGGAGCCTCATAAAACCATGACGAATTTAATGGAAAAGGCTAGAAAAATCATGAATGGCGAGGAAGTTATGGCTGCCAAGAAAGTTTTAGGAACTAAGGTTTATATCCAAAGAGTTCGGAGAAGAAGGAGGAAAAAGACAAGAAAGTTAAGAAGCTCAAGAAGTTTGAGGAGTAAACTTCTCTCACCATTAGTGTGCATCACATCTTGGATGAAATCAGGGGAAGTAGAGACTTGAAGTGTCTTGGAAAATTAAAATCACCCCCTAACCGGAGGGATAAGTCTGAGCATTATGAATTTCACAAAGATCAAGGGCATACCACCGATAATTTCATTTCCCTAAAAATAAAATAGAATCTCTTATTCGTCGAGGAAATTTGTCCAAGTTTACAGATTTAATTGAAGATTGGGACTCTAAAAGATGATCAAAATCCCCTTACAAAGACATATATGCCAAGAAGAGAGGTCAGGATGATGATTCAGAAGATGATCTAGACTTGACAAAAAAACCTCGGGAGTTAGAGCTTGATATAAAAATGATATCCGTTTATTATCACTTTATTATAGCGGAGACGCTAGAGGTGGAGACAAAACAGCCGAGAGGATATCCTATTTGAATGAGGCCAAAGCTTACTTTTACATTCGATAGATTAACTTATCAGATCAGGTAGATGGTTAACCCAAAAAGGGGAACAAATATAAGCTAGTCATTAGTTTTTCCAAGTATTAGGAGCACTCTACCCACACGACAATACTTTGGTCATCACCTTAAGAGTACATGAAGAAAGAATTTTTAGGATCTTGTATAAAATAGTTGTTTGGCTGATGTTATCTTTTACAATTGTTTCCATAGTTTGGGATTGAGAGACACCAAGTTGCAACCTTATCATATACCACTGATAGGTTTCTAAGGGAAAAAGGTTTACCCTTTAGGAACCGTCAAGTTGGAAGTTGTAATCGACACTTGGACAGCTAGTAGTTATGACAATATTCATTTCTTCGTCCTTGATAAAAATGTTCACTCAGTCTACAGTATTATCCTTGACAGAATCGGCCTGAAAAAATTCGAAGCAATACCGTCCACAACTCACCAATGCCTGAAATTCCCCACCCACAATGGTGTTGGCATAGTAAAGGGGAATCAAGTGGAGGCCATAGAATGCTACTATGCATCTGTCAACCAAGAGGAGTTGAAAAAAATACTACCACTTACCAGATTAAGACCTTCGATTTATGTGAGGAAGCTGATTTGGTTAAAGGGCAAGCTGTGGAAGTCACTAAGAAAGTTATACTGAATGGTGAAAGACCTGAATGGACCACAAAAATTGCTTCAATCTTATAACCATCTCTGAAGAAGGAGTTGATAACATTCCTTAATGAGAGGAAAAATTTGTTCGCCTAGATTCATTAAGATATGTCAGGAATTGATCCAGAATTTATATGCGATGAGTTGAAGATCATCAAGGGTGCTAAGTCAATCAAGCAAAAAGAATGAGTGTTTAGTCTCGAGATGAATGTGGCCATCCAAGAGGAGGTGGACAGGCTTAAAAAGGGAAAATTCATTGAGGACATAAAATGCCCAAATTAGCTGGCTAATGAAGAAGAAGAAGAAGAAGAAGAAGAAGAAGAAGAAGAAGAAGAAGAAGAAGAAGAAGAAGAAGAAGAAGAAGAAGAAGAAGAATGCATGGTGTATATGTGTTGAATTCACCAACTTTAATAAAGCCTGTCCCAAATATAACTTTCCTTTACTAAGGATTGATCAATTAGTGGATTCCACGGTAGGGCATGTGTTACTAAGATTCATGGATGCCTACTCAGGGTACAACTAGATCAAGATGAAGCCAGAAGACAGGGTGAGTACATCATTCATCACAAGTCAAAGTAATTACTATTACAACGTTATGCCTTTTGGGCTCAATAACATTAGAGAAACACACTAGAGGCTGGTGAACAAAGGTTTTCGGAGAAAATAGGGAAGAAGATGGAATTATATGTGGATTGCATGCTCATCTAGAGCAAAAAAGTTGCTGACCACATCAAAAATCTAAGCCAAACATTTGAACAGCTCGAGAAACATCGAATGAAACTCAATCCAACTAAATGCATGTTCGGCGTACAAGAGGGGATTTTTTTGGAATTCATCATGAATCTGTAAGGAATTGATGCCAATCTAGACAAGATTAAAGAATTTATTAACATGCAATCTCCCTCGTGTAAGAAAAATGTATAGAAGTTGACTGGAAGGGTAGTAGACCTCAATCGATTTGTCTCTCGAGCTACCAACAAGTGTTTACCATTCTTCAAAGTACTTAAAAAACCTTTGAATGGAACGAGGAATGTGAAAAATCCTTTCAATACCCAAAATAGTATTTGGGATCTCCACAAATGCTCTCCCAACCACTCATGGGAGAGAGATTATACTTATACATGGGTGTGTCCAAATTCATCATTAACTCGACACTAGTTCTGTTGGAAAGTGGGATATAAAATCCAGTGTATTACACTAGTAAGGCTTTTAGAGGAGCAGAAATATGGCATCCTTGCCTAGAAAAATTGGACTTAACCCTCATTAAAGTATCAAGAAGAATGAAACCCTACTTCCAAGCACATACAATAGTGGTTTACACAGACTTGCCTTTGCGCTAAGCAACTCATAAAGTAGAAAAATTAGGGAGATTGATGGCCTGGGTGGTGAAGTTAGGAGAACATGATATACTTTATGAGCCGAGAACGAAAGTAAAGGGACAAGGTATAGTAGATTTCATAACTGAATTCACTTATCAAGAGAATAATCTAAACTTACCCACTAAGAAGACTTCCTTAGAAGAGAGCTCAGCCCTAAAGAAAATCGAGCAAACTTCTCTAAAATAAGTCTCTTCAATCGATAGACCTGAGACATCCGTTGCGCAAGAAAACACCCAGCGATAAGAAGAATAAAGAAAAAAGTTATTTATGTAAGGAACCCTAAGTGAAGGGAATTTTGATAATGACATCCCTATTTGGAAGTTGTGTGTAGATGGATCTTCTTTCGCTATGGGCAGTGGATCAGGACTCGTTATCAACACCCCTGGTGACATAAACATGTAATATACACTTTATTTCCAGTTTCTAGCCTCTAATAATGAAGCAGAATACCAGGCACTGATCACTAGATTAGAATTAGCCTTATTATTGGGTGTCAAACATGTCATAACCCATAGTCATTCCCAATTAATTATTAATTAACTACTCCAAGTATATAGGGTCAAGGGGAGCTCATGGTGAAGTACTTTTCCAAAGATTTTGAGGTAATCTCCAAACTGTTAGTAGTAAAGATGGTTCGAATACCAAGAATTGATAATGGCTGAGTGGATACACTTGCTCGACTAGCCCCGGCGACCAGAACAGATTTCAGAAAGACTATTCTATTGGAAATCCTTTTGTATAGAAGCACGGATGAGGAGATTGTAACTTAATCTCCATGGATGGATTCTATAAAAGACTACATTGACAAAGGCTTATTTTCTATGACTCTAATGAGGCCAAAAAATTAAGGTACAAAGTAGTTAGTTATGTGCTGGAAAGGGGAGTCCTTTATAAAAGGGGCTACACTATTTCTTTGCTCCGATGTGAACCCCGTCGAAGTACAAGATTTAATCAACGATGTACATGAAGTCTCATTTGGATCTCACTCAGTAATTGGGTCACTGGTAAGACGAATAGCAATGCAAGGGTTTTACTAGCCAACTATGAAAGCAGACCAAGCTCTGTTTGCTAGGAAATATGGCAAGTTATAGAGATTTGCCACTATACATAGAAGACCGTGGGCCACCCTAACTCCAATCACTTTTCCCTAGCCTTTTTTTATTTAAGGAATCAATTTGGTCAGCGCCTCGTCGAAGACAACTGGATGATTTAAATATTTGGTGGTCGTAGTGGATTATTTCATCAAGTGGGCGGAGGCTGAACCCTTAATGGAAATTCCCTATGAAAGTTTCTTCCAATTTATATGGAAGAATATCACATGTCGATATGGGATGCCATACGCCTTCATCACTGACCATGGACCTCAATTTGATAACTAAGAATTTTATGACTATTGTGTCCAGTCCAAAATCCAGAAACTTCGTTCTGCCGCGGGACATCCTCAATGAAATTTTCAAATAAAGATAACTAAAAAAATATTGCTCGACGATTTTTAAAAAAAAAAGACTTGATGATGCAAAGGGTAACTAGATTAATGAACTACACGGCGTTCTCTGGGCATACAGATTCACGCCGAGGGTAGCTATTGGTAAAACACCATGTATACTGTCATTTAGAATAGAAGTAGTGGTCCTGACAAAAGTGGGCTTACCATGCCACCGAGTGCGCAATTTTGAGTCACCTAATAATGATCTCGTGAGGAGGTTAATCCTAGACTTTATTTAAAAGGTAAGAGAAGATGTTGCACATTGAATGGTCCTTTATCTGCAACGCACTACTCAATTTTTCAATAGTAGAGACAAGCCGAGCAACTTGATGTAAGGAGATTATGTTCTCGAAAAAATACATTAAAAAGGCAAAAAATTGGAGGCTAATTGGTATGTCCATTATCGTGTCTCAGCGATTGTCCGACCAGGAACTTATCATTTGGAAACACTTGAAGTAAAAGAATTCAAGAACCCCGGGAATACTGAGCATCTTATAAAGTATTACCAGTAGTTTTAAAGTAAAACTTTATCTAACAGTTATGTTCATTTCAATAAGAACGTGTGTGGTTTGTTATCATTTGAACTTCCTTTTTGTGTTTTTTTTTCAAGAATAGGAGATGACAATCATCTTAGTAAAGTATAAACTCATGTATGACTTAATCCTTGAAAGGCCACGAACAAGAAGTTCCCAATTCTCTCAAAAACTTCTTGTATGACCCAAAGTCAAGAATAAGAAATTTTAACATATTAAATTAAATTAAGGAAAAATCTTAAAACATTTTATCGCCAATGGTAACTAATGAAAACACTTAGTCTAAAAATGATAAAGATACGTTTTGACAAACCTAAGTGCATTAGAATAACCTAAGGCTAGATAACTTAGGTGCAACAGCCGACCAGCTAATCAGAACGCTTAATTGTTGAAAAAAACCCAAAAACATAAGGAATATGTGTTTGCCAACAAAAATATTTTATTCAAAGGATCTCAATTGTTTATTACAGATTCACCTTCAAAATAAACAATATAATAACAAATGAAACAAAGTCTCAGTGTTGGACGTTTCCCTTGAGCTTTATTCATTCCTACGGGAGGAACATCGAGAGCGAAAGGTAGAATAGTATACCTGAAATCCCTAAGTCTATCACAGTTACTTGAACTGGGCAGTTTAGCAGATGCTTATTTCAGAAAAAAGTATCTTCATCTTAAATTCCATAATCCCCTAGGTATTTCCTAACAAGATTTGAGGAATGACATCAGTAGGAATCCAAGTAACATCAAGATTAAAAGGAGGATTAGGGTTGTCCAGTATGCCGGGTTCTGTTCAATACCAAAGGAAATGATTTTAGGGGACCGTCATAACTGTTAATGCATTCAGCCAACCCCATTTATAACTTTCACATCGGTATTTATCTTACTCATCCCCTTGATGCACCAAGTATTCATCATAGACATCCATCCAAACTACCCTGGGTTGCTTGTGGAAATTGAAAGTTAGCTGATCAACCTTATCAGTACATTTTTTAATGCCAACCTCCTTACTCTTAATTAATGATGCATAATAGACTAAGGTCTTATTGGTCCTCTCCTCCTCAATAGTTGGCCGAAAAAACATTATTTATTTAGATAACTGGCCTACCTTACTTTTCTCCAGAGTCTCAATTTCCTCCCTCAATTTTGCATTTTACTTCTCTAATAAAGAGGCACCCTCATCTTGTACAGGGACACTTGATGACATCTTTAAGATCTCCAGTTAATTTCTAAAAAGTTATTCTCCTGCTCCAACAATCTTGCCACCTGCCTAACACTAGTTCATTTCCAGTTCATCATAAATTCCTTTTTGTGGTATGTCGGTGAAATAGTTTCCAATTTCTTATCAAAACCCACCTCACTACTGAGCCATGCATAATTTACTTCATAATCAGAGTTCAATCTAGATAGAGAGGCCTTGTGGTCCTCTTACATCTGAAGAATCATCTCATAATGTGTAGTGGGAAAATATACTATAAAGATGGACATAGTTTTTTTTTTACTTAGTTGGAGGTACCCAATCCGAATAGCTCCTCGAACTCGTATTGATCCAAATCTTCATGTACAACACCAAATAGCCAAACACTCCTTCTGTACAGGTTCGTTTCTTCTTCAACTATCACGGTTCTCCTGGATTTAAACTGAAAGACAGAGTATGAGTACAAATATCAAACAAAACAATTTATGCCATCACAATGATGCAAGTCCAACCACGTATTTTATTATAAAATAAAGGGATATTACATCAAAAGGGACATTATTCAAGTTGACAAAAAAATTAAGCATTACAAAGAAAAACCAAAAACATCCAATAGTCCTAAGAAGTCTGCACCTTCTCCTTGTCATAGGTTATCTCATCTGTCGACTGAGCAAACACTATTAAAGCTTCAAGCACCATTCAATATTCACATGTCCCGTCCTCATCTTCCATCTCCTCATCAATGATAGTAAGAGTACCTGGGTTAAAATATTGGAAAAGGTTTGAGTCAACAGCAGTGCTGACATGTTTCAATGCAGAATCCCAACCTTCCTTAAAGAAGGTCTTCTTCAGATAGTCTAGTTGCACAGTAGCAGAGGTAAAATCCTTATCCTAAACACGGGTATAGGCATATTCCTTCCTTTTTTTAGGGTAGCCTTTAAGTTTTGCAACATTTTCTCCACCTCAGTGGTGGCCTTAACAACAGCAGACACGACCTTCTTGACATCCTTCCTTCTTTGCTCGGTAGTATTCAACAAACCTTACCATTTCTCTTGATATTTATTATGAGCCTACTCAGTAATATCCAAGGAATACTTAAGTTCTTTGAAATCAACTTTAACATTAGTTGATAAGGCCCTCAACTGGTCATCCTCATCAGAACTTGGTCATAATCAACCAAGAGCTGCAAATATTGAATAACTAAGGTAATTAGCAAAAATTCTAAAGAGGGGTAAAATTGGAGAAGGCAAGTTTATATAAAGTTACTAGAGATAAGTTATGATTAGTTCTTCCAATAATATTTTAATGGATACGGTAACAGGTGTCGACCTGTCTGCAGGCCATACTCCAGTACCAATTAAACCCCTATCTAAATTAGGGTTCATGCCACTGACGTGGAATCTGTAGAGGCCTAGTCGACCTGGGTTTTCTGAACCAATTCTGGCTAAATAGTAGGACTTTTTCTCAACGTCTTGAACTTAGGTTCAGTACTCTTCATTTCTTTAGTAGTAATAACTACTGGTCTCTTGGAACCTTCGCTAGAGATTTTTTTCTTTTCGACTTGGGGGAGATAAGGTTTTATCAATCGGGTTAGGGATATTTCTCTTCGTTATTTTTCTCAAAGAGTAAAGAGTGGTTAAAATATCAAGTAAATCAAGTGATTGAAATGAAAAATAAGTTTTTCCTAAGGCAGTATATCCCTCTTCAAATGGAGATTCAGATGCAGCAACTGATAGGGATGAGACAGAATCTTATAAATCTATGGGGGCTAAGGGAATGTCTTTTATAGGCTGAGATACAAAGGAAGTGATGTAACTCTTATATTTTAAAAAGATAGAAGCTAACCTGGGATGCCTTTCACCAAGTCTCTATTGAATTGACCAGATAAACTTCAAATCATCAAAATTTGCCTCTGAGTCTGGAGGGAAATCCTTTTTCCTTTTCTCTGTAAAAAGACAAACCCAATATGTTAGTCAAAAAATCAACAAACAGAAAGCATACATGAAATACATGTAGTATAAGTCGTCAACCTATGCCACTCCCTTCTTAGGGACATTTGGTATCATTGTACCTTACTCCCTCAGGAAGGGGCATGTTGCTAGTTCTTAACAACAATTTGATAATCCCAATAATCTTTATTATAATCAGGTAGATTAACTACTAATGCCCTGTTGGCATGATGTGTTTTCAAATAATAAGTATTTTGCCGATGGTCCCCCAACGTAACAATACATTAACTCTTGTATCCTAGTATGGGTCCTATATTGTTCGTTAAGACGGTTCACCCCATTTACTACTCTTCAGCTATTGGGAGTTACTGATCGAGTGGAAAATCGAGCGTCTGTGTAATATCTTGATCGTTGTTATCGGCTTTCAACCATAATACAAAAAAAAACTAAACTTTAACTACACTCTTAAGGAGTATAACGGCTAGTCTGGGTATCGAATCCATAGGGAATGTCTGATAGATTTTAATTGATTTATTACTTCAAAAATAAAGTGTAAAAGATGATGATGGGGTGAGAAAGTAAAAAGGGGGAAATTAAAGGATTTAACTAAACCTAATTAAACTAATAAAATATGGATTAATTATTATGAATGAGAGATAAGGTTGGAATACAATCCCCCGAACCTTAGTACGTTTACTGAAGATAAAACTAGTTATGAATTAGATAATTGATTAAATCCAGTCTTTATTAATCTCAAGCATTATATATGAGGGTACTAGCCCGCACCATACATAATCAAAAGTAAGAATAAAGTGGTGACGTTATAGCTACACTTGCATCACACTCTTAAGCATCTCGGTTACCTAGGACAAATGAGATCAAAATTCCTACAATGGTTGTGATCACCACATAACACGACTCATTCATTTATTTAATTCAGGGAAATAATTGTACACCATGCAAACCACATCGGGTTAGGTTCATGCACAAAAACCCCTAAAAATCTAGTGTAGCATGGTGTAACTATGATTAACTACACAAGAATCCATTAACAAGCATGTGAAAATAAGGAAAGAATGATAAAATTACTGGAATTTAAGGTTACCAAGATTGATAGAAAAACTTTTGCGTGTATTTATCATTGTTGTACAAGCTCCTTCTAATCAAAATACTTATGTACCTACAAAATATATATCTCAAGTGTAGAGGTAAGTAAGGGTATCAATCCACTTTCTAGGGAGTAAGCTAGAAACAAATTCAATTGTGATTCACTTTTTATTTTCTTTTTGGGCTTTTGCACTTTTCTAATTTTTTTTTAAATTTTTCAATATTAAAACAATAGGGTGAGGTGATGATGAAATAACACTAAACTAAAATAACGATATAAACAACTAACTAAAAAGTGACTAAAATGAAAACAAAGTTTAACACTAAAATAATAGATAAAGTGAGGTAAATAATTGTGAGAACAATCAAGGAATGAGATTAAACCACAAATTTTAGTTATTCTAATTAATTAATTTAATTATTTGAATTCTCCCAAATTAATATCAAAATTACAAATCAACTCTCGTTGCAAGTGTAATTATAATATTAATCTTTTAGAAAGTTAAGTTTAACACCCCACAACTCTAGAAAAATAGATCTACACTCCTTTTAATTAATCATCCGTTAGGATCGATCAATTAGAATTTATGTCAATCTTATAAAATAAATTTAGAGTTGAAATTTAAGTAATAATACCCCACTTAAGAAATCCTTATCTCTAGTTCGAATCTAAAATGGGTATTATCACTAGAATTTCTATTTTCTCTCGAAAATCATTTACCCTCTCTCGAGGCGTAAATCTAAGGGGGAGGGATCAAAATTAACATTCAAAGGGACTTTTCAAGTAATTAAACTAATTAAAATAAAATAACATCAAATAAGGGTTTTACCCCCATCCCTTGAAAGGGATTTTAGCCTAACATGGTATGAAATATGACAAATTAATAATCAAGGCTACTAAAATAAAATAGAAAGAAATAGAACAAGCAAACCAAATTTCTTTGAGAAAGTTGAACTCTACTCTTCCAATTTGAAGCATACACCTCTTAATTGAGCATCCAAGTGATATGAAATTAAAATATCCACTCAATTAATTCTCTTACAATATTTAATCTCACAAATATCTAAAAAAAAAACTATTTACAAATGGTGTTTTTCTCTCTACAATTCTCTCTCTAGAATTTTCCTATCTCTAAGCTCTTCATTTTATATTTGGGGTCTTCATCTTCATTTTATACAAGGCATGGAGTATGGGGGTAAAAATGGGAATTGGCTATGGTGAACATGTGGGAGAGGTGAGAGAACATGTGCATGGGGGTGTGTGAGGTCATGTGGGATGTGAGGTGAGGAATAAAATCTGATTTGGGAATGAGAGGTTTGGGGGCATTTTTGGGAAGTTGGGTTAGAATTAGTAGTTGGGGGTTTTTAAGGGTATTTGGGTAAATTGGTGTTAAGGGAATAAGTTGGGTTTTATGGCATGTGGGTAATTGGGTTTATTTTTATCTTGGCTTTTGTTTGTTTTATGCAGGTGAAAGAAATCGTGGAAGAGAAAATGGGCGAAAAATGAGAAATGGGTCTTGGATTGGAATTTGGTTTATGGTTGAAGGTGAAATGGGTCTTAGAGTTTGGAAATGGGACAAAATGGGTTTGCCTTGTTATGGTGAAATGGGTTTGGGCTATGGCCGGAATGGGTTCAAATCGCCGGGGTTTTCGTGGGTCGCCGCCGGAGTTGGATGGCTGCCGGCGGGTCAGAGGGTGCGCCGCCAGAGAGAGAGATCGGGAATGGGTCAGCAGCAGGGTGTTGGGCTGGAGAGGACGATGGGTTGGCTCCGGCAGAGGTGGTAAGGGGTTAAGCTCGCCGGAGTTAGGAGGTTGAGGTGAAATCGCCGGCAACGGGCTGAGGGTTTCGCCGGGTCTCGATCGGCGCGGGGTTATGGAGCCGGCTAAGGCGCCGGAGTGGGTTGTTTGGGAATGGATTTATTCCGGCGGGTTTGGAGGGTTGTAAGGGGTAGATGGTTGGGTATGTGTTGTGTGTGTGTTAATGGAGATGGTGGTAAGACAGAGAGAGTTGTGGTGAAGAAGATGAAGTTGTGGTGTAGGTTATGGTGTGTTTGGGTGAGGGTGTAGGATAGATTAGTATGTAGGTGAGTGTGTATGGTGGTTATGGTGTGTGTTAAAATATATGACCCTAAAATAAAATTAATAAAAACTCAATTAAAATTAATAAAAATAAAAATAAAAATAAAAAAGAAAATCTAATTAAAAATAAAACAAATTAAAGAAAATAAAAAATAAAAATATTAAAACTAAAAAAATAAAATCTTAAGCTATTAAAAACTATAATAATAAAACAAAATAAAAAAATGAAAAATCTAATAAAATATGAAAACAAAAGTCCTAAAATATAAAATCTAATAAACTAAAAATAAATTCTTAAAATTAATCTTAATAAAATAAAAATAAAAATGCACTACTAGAATATAAAATATAAAACTAGAAAATGAAACCTAAAAATTCTAAATAAATATAAAATAAATTCTAAAAATAAAAATGACACAACTAAAAATCTAAACATTGATAAAAAGGTGCAAACTCAACACACACACGGTTTAGGCTAGGTTTAGGCTCGACTAAGACATGGGATAAGGGTATATAGCTCCATAAAACGCACAATTGCCTTGAAATACGCATTTTAACACCGCAACGTGCATTCAGCCTACAAAATAAACATTTAAGCACATAAGACCAATATTACCTAGAATTAGCAACTAAAATATATCTATTCGGGGTATAAAATATACAGTTTTGGGTGCTTATCACACCACCCCCAAACAGAGCGTTGCTAGTCCTTGAGCAATATGATAGAGAGAAAGAGAAATATAAGTAACCAAAAGTGTACCACTTTCGCGGGCACTTGCGATTGCACTTAGCATGTGCAACAAGCCTTTAAACCTATAGGTTGCCCTATAGGACGAGTTGTGTCTCGTGAAGGTTTGCAGGGAATATACCCACAAAATTCTTATTTGGAAAAATTTATTGAAAGGCAATCAATCTCTTATTAGACGTAGAATAATCGCACAATCCATCACATGAGAAATATTTTCAGAATTACAAGCTAGAATGTGTAAAAAGATTAGCTAAGTAAATACTCAAGGCACATCCTTCCTAGAACTCAACGTGTGTAGTGTGAATAAGTCAAAACGGGTCGAGTATCACAAGAGTAATTCCTAGAATACCTCATCGGAATCAACGCTTCAACTTCAAATCTCACGGATATATCTCTCTCAAATGAACTCTCGAGATTAGGGTCAGTGTATCGCTCTTGTGTGTGAGGAGGTGAGTAAATGTAAGCAAATTCAAACGCCTCACACACGCATAAGAAAGAACGAACAATTTGAAAGAAAATGATCTCATGAAAGAATGATAATCACTATAGTGAGAACGTCGAGTTATTCACCACATCGACTTTCATTTGCCCCAACACCTAGGGGGAATATATGGATGATTATGGGTGAGGGGAAATGAGATAGGATAAGAAGGATATGATAGGTAGGATGGATGGGATGAGGTAGGTAGGATAGTGATGTAGAATGGGATTGATGTGTGAAATGATGGATGGATGGTGTATGATGGCTATATGATGGATGAGATAGAAGAGTGAATAGCACGTTAGGCACAAATGTATTTTACATAAAAATTAACTACAAATCTCTTTCTCTTTTTTTTCGATTTTTCTTTTCTTTTTGCTATTTTTATGTTTTTCTCTTTTTTTTTCTTCTTTTTTTCTTTTTTCTTTTTTTTCTCTCACTTTTCAAACCAACACTGAAGACATTTAACTTTTGGAATCACACTCTTTTATTTAAAATGATGGAAGATATATGAATGTGGTGGGGTATGGGATATGTATATGGATGGGGAAAATATGGAAAGGTAATGGGTGAGTGAATGGAAATGTGATATGGAAAAGCATGGGAATGTAAGGGGAATATGATATGGGGTAAAGTGGTAGGTGCATGGATGAAAATCTAGTATTCGAGAAAAATTTCAAGACACGCATTTCTTATAACTCGAAAGTGATGTCGTTCTCAGTAACCAACCAAAATTTTATGAAAGATAATGAGATCATGCAACAATTTAAGTGCGGACCCAAAAGAAGTTGAATCAACTTGTGACTCGGAGATTGCGTAAAACTCTCTGAAAGGGTGAAAGGCACGAATCTCACGGGCTAAATTCTCTACTAGTGATCCTTAAGGTTCTCATTAGAATTGTATTACTCTTAAACTCTAAACGTAATGACGTGATAAGTGCGCAAATTTTGTTGAGTCTAGAAATTCATGGTGCAACATGCCTTGTTACGTATTACATAAGCCATTTAGAAAAAATATTCTCTAGCTTGATTCCTAGATTTTTGAAAGATGGATGATTGAAAATTCACATCAATGAGTGAGATGAAAGAAACTGCACGAAATTTTAAAAATCAGGTTTAAAATTTAAAATTTTTCAAAAGACATACGATTTTGATAAAATTCTCCACCCCCAAACAAAAAGGAACATCATCCTCGATGTTAGGTAAAATGATTTTGAAAAGTGAGAGCATAAGGTAGGAAAGAGATTACCAGAATGAACCGCTAATGAAGTGGACAGATGAAGCTAAGAAGAAACCTGAATAAGTGATGAGAGAAAAAAAATAAAAAATAAAATGTTCAAGTCTATAATCATGATAAAGCATAGGGTGATGTGAAAACACCACCCCCAAACAGGATGAGACTAGTACAAGAAACGCGGGCTGCCTCCCGGTAGCGCTAAGTCTAATGTCTTCAGCCAGACTGATGAAATCTCACCCTAAAGATAAGATCTATGAAAGCATGGGGTGTCAGAAAAATTCGGTGATGAAAATCACCCCCAAACAAGACTGAAGTGTCAGTCTTGCTGGATAAAGGCTAAAGGTGTCAATGCACTTGTATGGCAAAGTGCATCACGCGATACAAAGCATCGGTGGACCATGGGTGGGTGGGGATCAGGGTAAGGGTGAAGAGGCATCGGTCTCGAGCCTTGTTGAGCGTAAAGGTGAGGGAAACTAGGGCCCTGTAAGCATAGTTCTCAAGTTGGTGAAGGAGGTAAAAAGGTTTGAAAAGTAGAATGGGGTGGGGCTCATAGAAAGCACACAACCATTCTATAAATGGGCGATGGTAATGGTCGCATCGTGACACACCAGGGAGCTGTTGAGAAAAATCAACACCACAAGGAAGTGATGTGTATGGAGGAACAAGCTCGGTGTCACGGAAGTGGAGAGTATCATCATAAATACTCTCGTGGGTGGGGGATGGTTTCAGGTGAGGATCTAAAAATGTTGATGGAAACTTGAAATGTGCAAAATAAATGTCCAAACCAAGTGGTGGGGTGGAAGGAACAATGGGTGGGTCGGGTGGGGTAAACGGTGGATTGGGTGGGATAAACGGTGGATCAAGTGGGATAAACGATGGAGGAAGATGATCCAACTCAAGCGTGGGAGACACACACTCATTGGGAGGAGTAAAGGAATACTCACAAGGGAGTGTGGTTTCTAAAGATGGAGTTGTCAACTTCTCCAAAACGGTATCATTGGTGATTGTGGTGGATGGGTAAAACGAGGCACCAAGATCGGAGATAGAAGAATCACTAGAAATATCAGGCTCAACGGGAGCCATGCATGGTGGGATATCATCCATATCCAGATAGATAGGAACTATCACGGATTCTATCTTGGGAAATTGGTGAGCACTCGTAGCCGGAGCTAACCTAAGATAAATTGGTTCCTCGGGAACAGAAGGATGAAGCTCGATAGGTGTAGACTCGGGAATTGTTTTGGATATAACGGGAGAGTGAGTGGGAATAGGAACGTCAAGGTGGGGTTCATTTGGACATGGTGAGATTTGATCAGGCTCACTATCGAAAGGTAAGTCAACACAATTGTCGACTTGGGACCCGGACTATGGAATGGTCTCAACATCGATATTCTCGAGGTGGTAGGATTGGTCACACTCAAATTTCGTGTCACAAGAGGACACATCATCATCACACTCGGTTGTAATGATGGGTGGGGCCATGGGAATATCCGACTCTCTCGCACACTCCAATTCATTTAACCTTTGTTCAAGTCTTTGGAGAGCTTGAGTTTGAATTTGAGTGGCGTGCTCTTGCGCAAGTATGAACTTTTGCAAGAGGGTTTCGAGAGCGGATGTGGATGAAGGTGTTGGTGGAGTGATGGGTGGTGGCGGTGGGTGAGGTGGACACAACTCGCTATGATCATGACTATACGGAGAATACTCAAATGAAGTGGGTGGAGTGAGGCCAAGTGCATCAGATACGAAAGGATCGCTTTCGTGATGGAAAAAGGTTTGATACTCATGGGGTACGTAGTGAGGGGACTGATCGAAAATGGGTGCACAAGGATGCCATGACGACTGTTGGAACGTGTGAGGATCCACAACATCGGGTTGGGATTTGTATTGCGTGAAAGGGTGATCAGGCCTCCACGAATAGCTCGGGTACTCACACAACTCGGGTTTAGGTATATCGGGATAGTAGGCCGAGGTGGGTTCCGGGACAGTGTCATGTGGATACACATGGTCCGTGGTGGGTTCTGATGGATCTGACAAGTATGGACACTCATGGGACATGTGATCGGCATAATAACAGTGGGTGCACAACAAGGGAGGAGACATGTGGACATTTGACATCGAGGGTGATGGAATCTGAGGTGCATGCATGGATGGGTCAAGAGTACCAACGGTGCTCGTGAGAGAGGTGGAATCAATAAGAATATCATAAAGAGACCGCTTGGGATCACTCTCACACGTGTCACGTGTCAATAAAAAATGACCAAAGTAGTCCCGTAAGGGACGTTCTTCGGCCATAAGGAGAGAAATATTTTTTTGATTTTTTGGAATTTTTTTCAAAAGGAAAGAAAATGTTTTTGGGATTTTCTAAAAATAAAGGAAGAAAAATATTTTTGGATTTTTCTAAAAATAAAAGAAAAAATATATTTTTGGATTTTTGTGAAAAATGAAAGAAAGAAATTTTTTTTTTTTGATTTTTTGTTATAAAAATGAAAGAAAATATTTTTGGATTTTTTTTGGAAGAAAAGGTGGGGAAAAAATATGGACTCTGTGAATTTTGAATGAACTCAATAAAATCGACTACCGAAAAATGGAATTGGACACACACACAAGTCAAGAAAAAATTCTAACTAGCACATAGCCAATTTTTATCTTTAAATTTAGTGAGAGGGTAGTCAAATTTTAATTAAGTCCGTGGGCGATAAAAAATCACGGAATTTATATGAGTGACTGCCGTTGCAAAAATGTTCTCCTATTAGGCTACCTAGTTGATTGATTTTAAATTTAATGATGGCTAGGGTAGCACACAAATGATAAGCGAGTGAGTCGGGTGATGAAATCCCTTCTCGTGAGTGACCGGGTGTAGGTCTTAGTAATTTAATTCATCACACCATTCAAAAAAATAAATGCGAGAATAAAATCACACAAGAGCACACAAAATAATTGACTCGCTAACAGGAGAGGCGCGAGGGTTTGAGAAATATACCTCCCGCGGTTTTTAGGCCGTGGGGTGCCGAAAAATTTGAGTCAACCGGGGGGAGATCACGCCTATCTCAGTCATCCCCGGGAGTCCTACCGACCCAAGGTAGAGAGGCTTATAAATCATCGCCTTTGGATGCCCTCTCTCTACCTTGTCCGGTTTCCCTATCATGCTTGTCTTTAATTATTACAATTTTAAATGGAAAATAAATGGTGTCCTACGCACCGCAATACAAGCCAAGAATAGAATAATCATAAATACAAGCCTTCTAAAAAAATGCAAAAATGGTAATAAAATGAAAAAAAAAGTACAATACAAGTGAATAACAAAAATGGAATCCTCTCCGAGCTTCACGATCCCAAGAATGGCAACGGCGCCATTTGATAGAAAAACTTTTGCGTGTATTTATCATTGTTGTACAAGCTCCTTCTCATCAAAATCCTTATGTACCTACAAAATATATATCTGTAGAGGTAAGTAAGGGTATCAATCCACTTTCTAGGGAGTAAGCTAGAGACAAATTCAATTGTGCTTCATTTTTTATTTTCTTTTTGGGCTTTTGCACTTTTCTAATTTTTTTTAACTTTTTCAATATTAAAACAATAGGGTGAGGTGATGATGAAATAACACTAAACTAAAATAAAGATCTAAACAACTAACTAAAAAGTGACTAAAATGAAAACAAAGTTTAACACTAAAATAATAGATAAAGTGAGGTAAATAATTGTGAGAACAATCAAGGAATGGGATTACACCACAAATTTTAGTTATTCTAATTAATTAATTTAATTATTTGAATTCTCCCAAATTAATATCAAAATTACAAATCAACTCTCGTTGCAAGTGTAATTATAATAGTAATCTTTTAGAAAGTTAAGTTTAACACCCCACAACTCTAGAAAAATAGATCTACACTCCTTTTAATTAATCACCCGCTAGGATCGATCAATTAGAATTTATGTCAATCTTATTAAATAAATTTAGAGTTGAAATTCAAGTAATAATACCCCACTTAAGAAACCCCTATCTTTAGTTGAAAGTAATAATACCCCACTTATAAAATAAATTTTAGAATCTAAAATGGGTATTATCACTAGAATTTCTATTTTCTCTCGAAAATCATTTACCCTCTCTCGAGGCGTAAATCTAAGGGTGAGGGATCAAAATTAACATTCAAAGGGACTTTTCAAGTAATTAAACTAATTAAAATAAAATAACATCAAATAAGGGTTTTACCCCACCCCTTGAAAGAGGTTTTAGCCTAACATGGTATGAAATATGACAAATTAATAATCAAGGCTACTAAAATAAAATAGAAGGGAATAGAACAAGCAAACCAAATCTCTTTGAGAAAGTTGAACTCTACTCTTCCAATTTGAAGCATACACCTCTTAATTGAGCATCCAAGTGATATGAAATTAAAATATCCACTTAATTAATTCTCTTAAAATATTTAATCTCACAAATATCTAAAAAAAATAAAAATAATTAAAATAAAACTATTTACAAATGGTGTTTTTCTCTCTACAATTCTCTCTCTAGAATTTTCCTATCTCTAAGCTCTTCTTTTTATATTTGGGGTTCTTCATCTTCATTTTATACAAGGCATGGAGCATGGGGGTAAAAATGGTAATTGGCTATGGTGAACATGTGGGAGAGGTGAGAGCACATGTGCATGGGGATGTGTGAGGTCATGTGGGAAGTGAGGTGAGGAATAAAATCTGATTTGGGAATGAGAGGTTTAGGGGCATTTTTGGGAAGTTGGGTTAGAATTAGTAGTTGGAGGTTTTTAAGGGTATTTGGTTAAATTGGTGTTAAGGGAATAAGTTGGGTTTTATGGCATGTGGGGAATTGCGTTTATTTTTATCTTGGCTTTGGTTTGTTTTATGCAGGTGAAAGAAATCGTGGAAGAGAAAATGGGTGAAAAATGAGAAATGGGTCTTGGATTGGAATTTGGTTTATGGTTGAAGGTGAAATGGGTCTTAGAGTTTGGAAATGGGACAAAATGGGTTTGCCTTGTTATGGTGAAATGGGTTTGGGCTATGGCCGGAATGGGTTCATATCGCCGGGGTTTTCGTGGGTCGCCGCCGGAGTTGGATGGATGCCGGCGGGTCAGAGGTTGCGCCGCCAGAGAGAGAGATCGGGAATGGGGCAGCAGCAGGGTGTTAGGCTGGAGAGGACGATGGGTTGGCTCCGGCAGAGGTGGTAAGGGGTTAAGCTCGTCGGAGTTAGGAGGTTGAGGTGAAGTCGCTGGCGATGGGCTGGGGGTTTCACCGAGTCTCGGTCGGAGCGGGGTTATGGAGCCGACTAAGGCGCCGGAGTGGGTTGTTTGGGAATGGATTTATTCCGGCGGGTTTGGAGGGTTATAAGTGGTAGATGGTTGGGTATGTGTTGTGTGTGTGTTAATGGAGATGGTGGTAAGAGAGAGAGAGTTGTGGTGAGGAAGATGAAGTTGTGGTATAGGTTATGGTGTGTGTGGGTGAGGGTGTAGGATAGATTAGTATGTAGGTGAGTGTGTATGGTGGTTATGGTGTGTGTTAAATTTATGACCCTAAAATAAAATTAATAAAGACTCAATTTAAAATAATAAAAATAAAATCTAATTAAAAATAAAACAAATTAAAGAAAATAAAAAATAAAAATATTAAAACTAAAAAAATAAAATCCTAAGCTATTAAAAACTAAAATAATAAAACAAAATAAAAAAATGAAAAATCTAATAAAATATGAAAACAAAAGTCCTAAAATATAAAATCTAATAAACTAAAAATAAATTCTTAAAATTAATCCTAATAAAATAAAAATAAAAATAAAGATAAAATAAAATAAAAATGCACTACTAGAATATAAAATATAAAACTAGAAAATGAAACCTAAAAATTCTAAATAAATCTAAAATAAAGACTAAAAATAAAAATGACACAACTAAAAATCTAAACATTTATAAAAGGGCGCAAACTCAACACACGCATGGTTTAGGGTAGGTTTAGGCTCGGCTAAGACACGGGATAAGGGTATATAGCTCCATAAAACGCACAATTGTCTTGAAATACGCATTTGAATACCGCAACGTGCATTCGGCCAACAAAATAAACATTTGAGCACATAAGACCAATATTACCGAGAATTAGCAACTAAAATACATCTATTCGGGGTATCAAATATACAGTTTGGGTGCTTATCAAAGATTGAAGAAAACAACTATGCAAGAAGAAATCAAAGATTGAAGAAAAACTGAAAAAGCTCGTGAATTAAAGGTGCAAAATATGTAAATTCTTCTCCTATATGTTCCTCCTTAATTAGGAGCTTTTACATGAATGAAATATGAATAAAAAAGGACCCTGATGACTATATATATATATAATCTAGAGGTCGTTTTGAAGAGTCCCTAAAATATAAAACTCTTTTGGCTAAAAGATTAGGACAAAATGAAAATCATATATCTGGGAATTTTGTCACACTTAGAAAGCGTGACTAATTTTGTAACGGTTCTGGAGCGTAACTAATGGCCGGTTTGGTTAGTTTTCCATTTAATTCGGATCGGTCCGCTTCACGAGCTTAGATAGTGAGCTTTAAGGCTCCGGATCAGTTCGGTTCGGTTCGGTTCTTTTTTTCTTGCGCTTTTCTCTCCATTTCAAATGACCATAACTTCTTCAAAGTAGCTCGGACTGAAGTGCCGTTTTTTCCAGTGTTCTTGTAATGGAAATATCTTTAACTTTCCAGTTGTCCCCACCTCCGTATTAAGGCTAAAAATTAAAAAAATTCCCTTCAACTCTCCGTTTCTTGGTTTCTTTCACTATATTGAGTTCTCTTTCGCACTTTCTTTCATGAAATACCTATAAAACACATGAGAAATACAAAAAACATGAAATAATAACCAAAAAGGGTTAATAGCATGAATATGAGAAAAATCCAAGCTATTTACACTGTACAGGATCATAAAAATACCAAAATTAAGGGGATAATGTGAAGAAATTATGCCTAATCAAACCCCCATAAGTTAGAACTTTGCACGTCCCGAGCAATGTCAAAGCATAAGATCATGAGTTAAGGACTAAAAAGACTTTATTGGGATAGAATACATTTTTCATACATAGTAGATTTCATTTAGCGTATGCAACAAGTCTTTAAACCCTTAGGTTACCCTAGTAGGATGAGTGTTGTCTCGTGAGGGTTTGTAGTGAATATACCCACAAAATTCGATTTCGACTCAAGAAAATTCAAAATACCTAAAAATTATACAATTTAAACCTTTTTAAAAATAATCACCTTAAATATATATTAAAGAGTCTCAATTTGTCGTGTGAGTGTGCGAAGCCAAGAATTAAACCACAAGTTTCCACCGATTGATCATTACGTTACTTTTTCAAAAATTTGTTTCGATTTCAAAATCTCATGGGATGCTCTCACAAACGAATCACTCGGAATATGGCTATTTCTCTTGGTGTGCGTGATATAAAAGAGTAAATAATAATGGAACACGAGTTCACGCACAAAATTTTGAAAGACGATTTTTTTCATGTCTTAGGTGTGAAAAGATTTCTTCATCGGAATACGATCATTGGAAAAGCGAAAACATCACCTCATATTCACACCAATTGATCTCTCTTATTATCTTTTCATGTCTTAGGTTCTCCACGCGATAATTAATTTCACAATTCGAACTCGGTTCGGACTTTTTTGAGTTTAAGGTGTATTTGGGTAAAAATGGGAATGGCTGGGAACTTCGGAATTGGAAAAAATTTCTTTATGATGCCTAGTAGTAATATTTTCTGGATTTTTCTCATTTTATTTCCTTTTTTGATATTTTTTTTATTTTTCACACTTTTCTTCTTCTTACTATCTTTGTTGAACATTCTTCTATTTTTCTTTCCCCTTTTCATTGCACTGTTTGGACTTAATTTCTGAATTTTCACTTTTCACATTTTGGGGCCAATTGGGTTTTTCGGGTTATCAAACGAAAAGGAAAAACTTTTATTAGGCTCAAATTGGGTTGCAAAGGGAAAACATTTCACAACTTTTTATGGCTAATATTTTTGGGTAACAAACGAGGGCTTCCTTCATTATTTGAATTATTAATTACAATACCATATGCGTCTCAAGATTAATTAAGTTTAGAGATATGTTAGCACGTATTTCAAGACAACATCTCACACATTCACCATAACTGATCAAAATAAAGGAATTGAGATCCTTAACACTTATGTAAATGCTAAACTGAACATTGAGTTAACCATTAACTCGAATTTATTTGAAAACTCACAAACATGATAGGCTCGAAATCTCACTGGGTTTGTTAATCTCCACACTTATTCGTAAAGTCATCAATTTTCTTTCAATTTTCATCTTTAGTCAATTTCGGCTTTGTGCATTTGGATTTTTACAATTTGAGACAAAAAAGAATTTGTGACATTTTTGAAGCTTTTAAATCCCAAATTTTATTTATTTTGAATAAAAATATTTTTGCCTTTTTCGAAAATTTTCCTTTTTTTAAAAAAAATTCTAAAAAAGGCATACATGGAACGAACATGTGATCAGATCAATGAAACTAAATAATGAATGGGAAGAATATCCCACACCCCCTAACTTAAATATTGCATTGTCCTCAATGCGAATCAAGAACACAACATAAAGGGAGGAAAAGAAAGATTTTACCCAAAACGGAGCGATCCCCGATAAGTACTAGTCCATTGAATCTATAAAACACGTTAGAACCAAGCATAACAAAAATGATAACAAAAACTTTAACTAATTACTCTAAACTATAATAATAATAAAAAAGGAAAAGGAAAAAAAAAAGAAAAAAACTAATTATGTAGAACCTATGATTGGAACTTCTAATAAGTTATACACTAGAAGTCGAAAAATTTGAGGGTCCACCTAAAATACGATATAACTTTAAAGGATAATTGGTGTACCCTCATTTTCATGCATTCCTTTCAAAAAATGAGAATTCTGTTTGAACAACGAAAGCCATGTGTGAGGTGAAAAAAATGAACCATCACTAATTAAAATTTTTAAAGTGATGATAGGGGATTTGAATGCTAACAGAGACAAGTACAATTGGGATACATTAAAAATAGAATCCCTTCCCAAAGATTTTTCAAGTAGTATGGGAATGAGAGCACACAAAAAGGGAGAGTCTATATTGGAAAACAATTCAAGTAAAAAGTCCTCGTCGATAAAAGGTTTAAACGTTTCAAATGTTTCAACCGACTCATAGAAATCTAGCGGTATTTGTAATGGTTCAATAACGATGAATGAGAATGGTGATGAAATAAACTCAATCTTAAGTGATTCATCATCACTTGGAGATTGAATTTCAAGGGGAAAAGACTCACTTTCAATGAGATGTTCTTCAAAATATTTATATACACATAAATATCAACCTCCGCTTTGTTTTCCAAAGAAGACCTAGTCTCCTTGCAAAGTGTTTCAATTTCCCAATCAGTACCAAGGATCCTCTTCACCATTTTCATGTAAATATGGAAGCTTTCTTCCAAAGTAGGATTCCTTGGCTCTAGCACCTCGGATTCCTCATTTGTTCGAAAACTTTCTTCAATTTCAAAAATATAGGAAGAAAAATCATCATTAGATTCGAATAATGCATCCAACTCTTGCTCCCAAAACTGATTTTTTTCTCGATATTCGTTTTCAAGATTTTCATTCTGATGAAGTCGAATGGCCTCACCAATGTTTTTAGGTCAATCCGCGGGTTCTTATAGATAAAAATCTAGAGAACTACTACCATACAAACGTAAGTTTTTAAGCCTTTCCTTTTGAATTTTTTGAAGACCCTCGCCAATGGTAATATGTCGAGGTGCGAATTCTTCAGAATAAAAAGTTTCAAATCGATTCCCATATGAACCATTATAATTACCAAATTCACTATAAAAGGACATGATTATCGAATAGTTTGTAAACGGACAATTCAAGTAAAGTGGTGTGCGATTAAGGATTCAATGTTTCTTGGCACTCAATTGTGCAAGCTTAAAAAATGTTAAAACAAAAGAAAGATATCATACGAAATAGTAAATCAATTATAATATATAATAAAACACTCCCCGACAACGGTGCCATTTCGATCGAGTGGAAAACCGAGCATCCGTGTAATACGCTAATCGTTGTTATCGGCTTCCGACCACAATATAAAAAAACTAAACTTTAACTACACTCTTAAGGAACATAGCGGCTAGTGTGGGTATCGAATTCACAAGGAATGTTTGATAGATTTTAATTGATTTATTACTTCAAAAATAAAGTGCAAAAGCTGATGATGGGGTGAGAAAGTAAAAAGGGGAAAACTAAAGGAGTTAACTAATCCTAATTAAACTAATAAAATACGGATTAATTATTATGAATGAGAGATAAGGTTGGAATACAATCCCCCGAACCTTAGTACGTTTACCGGAGATAAAACTAGTTATGAATTAGATAATTGATTAAATCCAGTCTTTATTAATCTCAAGCATTATGTATATGAGGATACTAGCCCACACCATACATAATCAAAAGTAAGAATAAAGCGGTGGAGTTATAGCTACACACGCGTCGCACTCTTAAGCATCCCGGTTACCTAGGACAAACGAGATCAAAATTCCTATGACAATTATGATCACCACACAATACGATTCAATCATTTATTTAATTCAGGGAACTAATTTTACACCCATGCAAACCACATCGGGTTGGGTTCATGCACCCCAACCCCTAAAAATCTAGCCTAGCATGGTGTAACTATAATTAACTACACAAGAATCCATTAACAAGCAGGTGAAAATAAGGAAAGAATGATAAAAGTGATGTAATTTAAGGTTACCAAGATTGAAGAACACAACCATGCAAGAAGAAATCAAAGATCGAAGAAAAAACGAAAAAGCTCCTAAATTAAAGGTGCAAAATATGTAAATTCTTCTCCTAGATGTTCCTCCTTGATTAGGACTTTTACATGAATTAAATATGAATAAAAAGGAACCTAATGACTAAATATATAGGCTAGAGGTCGTTTAGAAGAGTCCCCAAAACATAAAACTCTTTTGGCTAAAAGATAAGGACAAAATAAAAATCCCGTATCTTGTAATTTTGTCACACTTAGAAAGAGTGACAAATTTATAACGGTTATGGAGTGTGACTAATGGCCGGATCATTTCATTTTCCATTTAATTCAGATCGATCCACTTCACGAGCTTAGACAGTGAGTTTCAAGACTCTGGTTTGGTTCGGTTCTTTTTTCTTGCGATTTTCTCTCAACTTTGAATGACCATAACTTCTTCACTGTAGCTCGGATTGAGATTCTGTGTTTTCCAGTGTTCTTGTAATTGAAATCTCTTGAACTTTCCAGTTGGACCCACCTCCAAATTAAGGCTGAAAATTTACAAAAATGCCCTTCAACTCCCCATTTCTTGGTTTCTTTCACTATTTTGAGTTCTCACTCACACGCTCTTGTATGAAATACCTGTAAAACACATAAGAAATACACAAAACACGAAATAATTTCCAAAAGGGGTTAGTATAAAAAATTTGAGACAAATCCAAGCTATTTACACCGCATGGGATCGTAAAAATACCGAAATTAAGGGGATAAATGTGAGGAATTTATGCCTAATCAGCTACATTGGCTAGAACCACATCAAAGTATTGGAAAAGTTCCAAAATAAATTATTGTGGGAAAGGTAATCCCACACCCTGCTATAAATATGGTATGGAATTAGTGGCCCTCTTATAAGGCACCCAAGTCGCAAGGCCCAGATATCATTTCAATAGTTACCGACTCAGGTATTTTTCTCTCCTCCCTAATTCCTCCAAAGAACCTTCATCAACAATATATACCATCATAACAAAGAAGAAAGAAAAAGATGAAGAAAAGGGAATTCTTACAGTTGCTAACACACTGGAGAACTCCTTTGAATAGTAGAAGGGAAGCAACAATGGAAGAAAGAGAAAGATCGATTGTAAAATGTGAGACAAAATAGAAGGAAAATCAGCCTTTTATAGGTATAATGATGTCTCTTAATATCATAAATTTAAAATAGTTTGGTGTACCAATGTTTTGACTATCTAAGACATCCTAAATCTCAAAAAGACAAAAAAACCAACGTACCCCTCGACAATTCGCTATTTTTTAAGATATTAGCAAAATTGCCATCTCCTCAACACAAGAAATGAAAAGTATAAGTCCTCGAGGCCATCTTCCAAGCACAATACTTATGAGACGTTGAGCAGCATTAGAAAGAAATACTCCATTCTTTTAATAAATCCTCAAGAATGTAGCATTGGGGGCTTTTGTTGCATGTCAAAATTATTTAACCAGGTGGACTAATAATACAATGACACCTGTCAACACTACCCCGATACCTTCCACATTGGATTAGACCTGGTCAGCATAATTGGTCGGGTACCTAGGAGACAACCTCCAAGAACTTGAGTCATCAATCGAATAGAAAGCCACATGTGGTATATTCAACAGTCACTATGCACATGCACGTGAAAGGATGCCCAACTGTATATTATTATGTAAATCTGTATATGCTTGAATATATAAAGTCATTCCACCTCTTAGCTTCCTAATTATTATAAATACACCATTTCCCCTAGCTAAGGGGGAGGTTTTTTCTACAATATAATTACACCTTGTAATTGTATTCCAGAAATAGCAATACAAATCCTAACCAACTTTACCCGTGGATATAGGCTTATTCCCAAAGTTGAACCACGTAAAACTTTTGTGTCTCTTACTCCTTTTTCTATATTTTATCGTTCCTTATTTATTTGTGATTATAAGTTTGGATACCTTCTCCAAATTTAGACATCAACAGGCATATTTGGCTTTGGGTGTAATAGACTATTATATCCCTTATGTACTCAGAAACCTATATGCAAAATTTAGGGGTTAAATTCCTAGGTTGAAAAAGTTCAGGGGTTTATGCACAAAGTAACATTTATATTTTTAATTTCATTTCTAAGGATTCTATAAAAATGGTTTATGGTTAAGAAAATAGTGTGCTATTATATACCATTCTGATCGAAAAAATAAAAAAAATTGAAAAACAATTCAGAATATTTATATTGGGCACACGCCCTCACGCATGTAGTCATATTGCCCATGCGCTATGATTGACCCCACTCGTGCGCGTGTAAGCCACCTCATCACCTACCTTCATCCATTTGACTTTAGAGTTCAAAATCTTTGACAGAGGATTGTTGGTTGAACAAAATATTTTACTTCATTCAAAAGCCAATCGTTCTAATTTTTCATCAGGATTCTGAAAATATAACTTTTACGGATTGAGGTTGCCTACAAAGGTGTAACCAGGCTATACAAAAATGCCCAAACTTTGACTTAAGATTCGTGGTTTTGTTCTTAAATTTGAAAATATAACTTTTACGAATTCTGAAAATATAACTTTTACGGATTGAGGTTTCCTACAAAGGTGTAACCAGGCTATACAAAAATGCCCAAACTTTGACTTAAGATTCGTGGTTTTGTGCTTAAATTTTAGCCACGATATGGTTATGATGATGTTTCTAGATAACAATGGAATAGAGTGGTTTTGGTTTCAGGTCTTAATTTATAGTTTATAGAGAGAATTTAATCTCTAAAAAATTTCAAGCCATAAAATAAAAATGGTGATTTAAAGTAGCAAATTTTTTTATACTCAAATTTACCATTGCACCTAGGCTTTTGAGAATCAGAGTTCCAACTTTCCTATCTTGAAACTGGTTATAGGTCAGGAACATAGAATCCACCATTGATGCTCAAGCTTCAATGGTGCTTTCTGTTGTTCAACCCCATTCAGTTCTAAACAAGGTAAAACTTAGCATGTAAATGCTAAAAATGGCTCTAGGTTGGTGCCGAAACCCAACCAAATCGAAAGAACTAAATTTAACACATAAAATTACAGAATACTAGAATTTCCTAAATTTGAGATTTGATTTTGAGTGATGAAAAGGTATATTTTTAAAGTGGTAACTAGGGTTTTTTTTTTTTTTGGGGGGGGGGGGGGGGAGTAAAGGTGATTGGTGGATTAGGCGGATTTTAGAATGTTTTTATCTGAGTTCTTGTGTAAGGGGTGATGGGTACCAATGTTTTGCATGTAATTTCATATGCCACCATCTTATGTGGTTGCCTAGGTGGCTTCTAGCTCAGCTGGGGGATTTTTGAATATGTTTAGATTTAAGTTTTTGGTCCCTATGTATTTTAGACTTGAGTGTCTAGTATTTTAGATGTACGGTTGAAAGGTTTAGGGGATAACGTATAATTTTACAAACTTGTAAGGGTAAGTCATGGTAATTGTAGTAATTTCTAGTGTTATGCGTTATTTATGTAAATAAGTTTTAGGGTTAGCGTTGGTTTATGAGGTTAAAATAATGTTTTGAAATTTTCTAGGGTCATTTTTGTAACGTAAAGGTTATATAGGTAATTTTGTACTTTTCTTTGGTATATAGTTGGGTATTTATCAAATCTATTAGTTCTATTAGGTCGCATACTAGTATAGAATATTTATTGGTTTTCTCATTGAGTAGTCACGTTTTTGCATGCGAGTGTGAATAAAGGTAACATAGTGTATCCGAACGTACGAGGTATTACAATTTTCCTGCCAAAAAAGAATTTTTTTCCTCGAAATTACCTTCAAAGAGTTCAGGATAATGTTTTTTCATTGCCTCCTTAGTTTCCCATGTGGCCTCTTCGGCTCCATGATGCTGCCAAAGAACTTTGACTAATATAATGGTTTTGTGACGAAGAATCTTGTCCTACGAGTCTAATATCCTACTGAGTTTCTCCTCCAAGTTATGATTATGTTTCACAAATATCCCTTTCTATGTGATGATAGATCTAGGATGAGGTAAGTATTTTTGTAATTATGATACGTAAAACAAATCTTGTATTTTTTATAATTCAGTGGGTAGCTCTAAACGATACGATACTGCCCTAGTCGTTCTATGATTTCAAATGGTCTAATAAATTGCCATGCTAGTTTCACTTTCCTTCTGAATCATATGATTCCTTTTCCCAGTGATATTTTTAGAATACCCAATCCTTTACCTGAAATTCCAAGGGTTTCCTCCTATGATCTGCGTAACATTTTTGTCGATTTTGACCTTCCTATAGTCTTTCTTTAATTACGCGTGTCTTTTCTATTATCTTCTTTATTTTTTCAGGTCAAAAGATACTATTTTCTCCTTACTCATTCCAACATAATGGGGAACAACATGGTCTCCCATAAAGTTCTTCATAAGGAGTGGTCTCGATGCTGGCTTGCTAACTGTTATTGTAAGAGAATTCAATTAGTGCCAAATGCTCACTCCAATTTCTTGATAAATCTCAATCACTTGCTCTCCACATGTCCTCGAGTGTTTTAATTAGCTTCCCGAACTGTAAATCAGTTTGTGTATGGAAAGTAGTACTTAAATTTAGTTTGGTGCCCATAGCATGTTGTAATGCATGCTAAGTACGTCCCACAAACTAAGGTTCATGGTACGATACTATGGATAAATGTACTCCGTGAAGTCTAATGATCTCTCGAATATACATCTCGCTGAGTCATTGGAAGGAGTCAATAGTTCTAACTCGTAGAAAATGTGCAGATTTGGTTAAGTGATTCATGATTACCTAGATTTATTTATAACCCTGAGATGTCGTGGCTAAAACACTGGTGAAGTCCATTATAATATGAGCCCATTTTCACTCTGAAATAGGGAGGTTTTATAACAATTCTACGAGGCATTGATATTAAAATTTTACTTGTTAGGTTAGGCATTTTTCTATAAACATATTGACATTATGTTGCATTCCTTACCATCATTAGTATCTTTTAAGATCATGATACATCTTTGTGTTTCCTAGAAGTATGATGAGCATGGAATGGTGTGCCTCTTGTAACACTTCCTTTCTTAGTGAGGGATTGAAAGGTACGCATATCTGGTTTCTAAATCTTAGTCCTCCTTCCTAGCTATAAGTCCAATCTTTCTTTCCTTCTCCACTTTCCACATTTTTTTGTTGGGCTTTAAGGAAATTTTCAGCTAGTTATTGCTCTATGATCCTTTTCTGAAGAGATAGATATGCAATAATATTTTGGATAATAATTGAAACTTTTGTGTTTATTTGATGCAGATTATATTCTTCCATGGTAGTCATAAAATCATATGACAACATTATTGTCAATCTTCCACTTGTTTTCCGACTCAGTGCATGCACTATTACATTGCCTCGGGTTGATATTGCGACCAAAATTTATAATCCTCAAAAAATTCTATCCATCGTCATTATCGAAGATTTAAGTCCTTTTGGGTAAATATATACTTAAGACTTTTATGATCTGAGAATACTTAAAACTCTTCTCTATATAAATAACATCTCCATATTTTAATGCGAAAACTATAGCGTCTAGTTCTAAATCGTGGACTGGATAGTTACGTTCATGAGTCTTTAATTGACGAAACCCATATTTTATGACCTTCCTAGTTGCATAAACACACGCCCTAATCCTTACAAAGAGGCATCAGTAAAGGATATAGTAAGCATAGAGGTGGTGGTTGATTTATCCTTCAAGGTCTGAAACATTTGTTTACATTTGCCCCTCCATTCGAATCGTGAATATTTTCCAATTACTTCATCAATGGCATTGCAATTTTCGATAATCCTTCCACAAAACATCTAAAATAACCAACAAGTCCTAAGAAATTTTGAATTTTATAACAGCAGAAGGTTGCTGCCACTCAAATGTTGTCATGATTTTTGTTGGATCAACTTTTATTCCTAATTAGATAATCACATGTCTTAGGAAATTTAATTCCCTCACTAGAAAATCATATTTACTTTTCATCGCGTAGAGGTGGTGTTGTCGTAAAGTCTCTAGTACAATTTGTAAATGTTGCTCATGGTCTTCCTTGGTTTCAGAATATAGTTGAATATCATCTATACATATGATTACGAATTGATCTAAAAATGGTTAGAACACTCGATTCATTAAATCCATAAAAGTTGGAGGTGTGTTTGTTAGTCCAGAGGAAATAACCAAGAATTCTAAATGTTCGTATCGAGTTCTACATTCAATCTTTGGTATGCCTTCTTCTCCCACTCATAATGGATGATATTTGGACCTTTATTTATCTTTGAAAATACCTTTGTGCCTCGTAATAGGTCAAAGAAATCCCATATTCTTGGTAAGGGATAATTATTATTGATTGTGACTTATTTCAATTTTCCTTAATCAATGCATAAATGAAATTTTCCATATTTTTTTATGAATAACACTATATCTCCCCAAGGCGATGTAATTAAATGGATAAATCCTTTTTCTAATATTAATTTAATTGGGTTCTGAGTTCACATAATTCTAACGGTGTCATTCTATATGGGGGTATAAAGATATGAAGAGTATTTGGTAATAGGTCGATCATAAACTCTATCTCTCTTGGTATGAGAATAATAGGTAATTATTCTGGAAAAATGTCCTCATACTTATCTAAAATTGAAAGATAATAAGATGACATGTCACACACAAATTCAAAATGTTGTCCCTGAAAATAGAATGTTTCAGTTTGAGGGTTCCTAAAAGTCACTTAATACGTCACGAATATTGCATAATTGCTCCATTTATCTTTGTGCATTCTAGCACTTTTACTTTCTTAATGCCTATATATATGCTTGTTAACCAGGAAACCTCGAATTTGGACATATATATGTTTTGCATTGGTTAATTGTGATTTTGTAGGTATTGGAACGCTTAAAGTGAGGTTTGGTTGCATTTCGGACAAGTTTCATCATCGGACGCTACTTAAGGGCATTTTAGTCAATTCACTCTTCATCTCCGGCTCATGGGAATTCCACGTATGCGTAGTTCATTGAGTTATCATCGTGTGGCCACAAATGAAATATCATTTTGATTTCAGATGATGAAGTTATTACCGAATCCGTTTTGAAGCTTTTCTCCCATGCGAAGGCCAAAGAACACCAAAAAACAGAGTACCGGTCGACTGTGCCCATGATGTCGGTCGATCGCATTTTCCATTTTTCCTTGGTTCGAAGACAGTGGGGTTAACTTAAAGGACCAGTTGATCGGCGCCTGGCCGCAGTCGATCGATAACATCAGATATTTGCCGCCCGTTTCCTTTTCATTTCTTTTTCCTTTATTTATTTCTTTCCTTTTCTTATCTTAGTATAAATAGAATACATATCTCATTTTTTATATATATCTTGTAATAATAGATCATTTTCCTTACTTAGAGTTAGAGAGGGAAGCTAGGGTTTGGGGAGTGTGCATTTTCTCCCTTCGACGGTGTTGATACCAAAATTAATATGCTGATATAGACGAATAATAAGAAGACACGTGTCGACCTACGTGGCACAATAGCAACGAGGAAGTTTATCTCCCCGACTAAGTCATACTCACTCCGAGCAGCAAGTGCACTCCGAGGAACTTCAACACTCCGAGGAACTCCAACACTCCGAGGAACTCCTGGATGACGAGCAACTAAGGCGGTCCGAGCTGCATCTCGGCCACAGCATTGATTGCCAGATAATCAACAGTTCAACTATTCATTGAATGCTTATCATACAGATGTATATTCTTAAAGGGCATTAATTGTTTACCCTTTCACATGTACAACCCAAGGGCTATAAATACATTGTATCACCCTCATTCAAAGGAACCGGATCTTCTTGGTAGAATTACATATCGAGAACTCCAAAACACTTGGCAATAACAGAAACATTGGACGTAGGCAATTCTTATAAGGCTGAACCACTTTAAAATTCTTTGTCTCATTTATATTTATCTGTAATTAAATAATTAGAAGCAATCTAATTTTTTACATCAACGGATTGGCGCCGTCTGTGGGAACGACTGTTGTTATCGTTTTTCATAAAAAATCATTCATCATCAATGGCAGATAATCCGGAATCCAGCAATCGAAATGCTGGAAATCCTCCAAATCCCTCTTCACCTCCAGATCTGGCTGGAATTATGACAAATCTGGCTCAAGGACAAACCGCCATGCAAGAGATAATGCGACAACTCATACAGACCCTTCATGGCGGTGCACCTGCACATTCGGGACAGCGAAGTGGTCAGAGGCAAACCTATTTACTGTCATCACGATCCAGGCGTACAGATGCTTATCGTAATGAGGAATCTGATGATTTCTCTTATCAACCTGGGCGAACTTCATCAATACGGGCTACAGATACTGAGCAACGTATCACTCTCTCCCCAGATAGACCCAGTGCTTTGGAAAGACTGAGTAGGGTGTCTCCTTTCAGTCGACTAGGCCCTAGGAGGAATAGGAGTCCACCTAAAACCATGTCGAGGAGTTTTCAACAACCATCAGATCTAAGAGAAGGATCAGCACAATCACGAACGGTTGCTCGTCAAGATAGATCTCAGGAGGCCACGTCAGAATAATCAATTGCTCGAACTAATAAGCCCGAGGAAGGAAATGATGCGTGGAAAGGTTCCATTCAGCGGTTGGAGGATAGATTGGGAGAAATGGCTAAGGCGAAGAATCCCCTACAACGAACTTTTGTTCAAGGGACACCTTTTGTCCAGGCCATTGTGGATTTTCCTACCCCGTCAAAGTTTAAATCACCTGTGGTGACCCCCAAATATGATGGAAAGACAGATCCTGTTCTGCACATAGAGCAATATCAAGTTGTTGCCGACATCTATGCCGTCCCCGACGAGATGAGATGCAGAGCATTCTCAGTAAATCTTACTGGATCTGCCCAGATATGGTACAACAATCTTCCTCGGGGTAAGATTTCAACTTTCTTTCAGTTAGCCGAGTTGTTCATTGGCAATTTTTATTTTGGAGCAAAGCCAGTAAAAGAAGTAGAACACTTGTTAAGTGTTAGATAAAAATCTGGTGAGAGTACTAGAGATTACATAACTCGTTTCAATAACGAGAAGCTGGAAGTCATAGATTATGAAGAAAATACAGCAATCACCGCCTTGATGAGTGGGTTGTTGCCTAACAAGTTGTTTTACACTTTGGCCAAAGATCCACCTACAACCATGTCAGAGTTGATGGCAAAAGCGGCCAAAATCATGAATGCCGAGGAGGCTATGGCTGCGAAGAAGAATGTGGATAAAGAAACCAAGGTGGAAGTCAAAAAATCTAAGAAGAATGAGCATAAGGGTAATGGCGGTGACAAGCATTCCAAGAATAATAAGTCGTTATGGTAAGTCCTAAAGAAATTCGATAATTATACTCCTTTGAAAATGGGTATTAATCATGTCTTAGAAGAAATCAAGAATAACGAAGAAGTAAGGTGGCCAAAGAAACTGAGGTCGGACCCTGACAAAAGAAATAAAGATAAATATTACTAGTTTCATAAGGATCATGGTCATATGACTAAAAATTGCATAGCCCTCCAGAATGAGATTGAAACACTTATTAGACGAGGAAAGTTGTCAAAGTATGTTGATCGTAGAAATGAAAGAGGAAATGAAAACCGAGCAAGAGAGAGGTCTAGATCTCCTCGTCGAGCAGAAGAAAATAGGAAAAGGGATCATGAAGATGATACAGAGGATGACCCCGATCTTCCCAAAAGGCCAAGGCAACCAGAACGCGAGGTATTTTCAATACGTTTTGGAACATTTGATTGTAATGTTATTACAGGCGGAGATGCAGGAGGAGGAGATCTTACTGCAGAAAGAAAAGCTTACCTCGGTGAGGCTCAGGCTTGCTCATACATTCAACGGATAAATTTAGCTGAGGAAGATCGCCCGAGGAAGATAAACAAAGAGAAGCTGGTCATTGGTTTTTCGAAAAACGACCTTGCAGGTGTTCTTTACCCTCACGACGACCCTTTGGTGATCAAAATGAGGATGAAAGAAGTAGTGATTTCAAGGGTTCTGGTAGATAATGGTAGTTCGGCAGACATAATGTTCTACTCATGCTTTGACAGTTTAAATTTAAAATTATCTCAATTGGAGCCTTATCATAGACCTCTCCTGGGTTTTGCTGGCAAAAAAGTTTTTCCACTTGGGATGATCAAGTTGGATATATTCATTGGAACTTGGCCTGCTTGTCGAACAGAAAGAATACGCTTCTTTGTGATGGATAAGAATGTGCAATCAGCTTACAACATCATCATGGGAAGAGTTGGTTTGAAGAAGTTCGAAGCAGTTCCATCTACAGTACATCAGTGTTTAAAATTCCTAACAAATTTCAGAGTAGGAGTTGTGAAAGGTGATCAAAAAGTAGCTCGGGAATGCTATTATTCATCTGCCGAGCAAGAGGAGATTGAAGAGTTAAGGAAAAAGACTACTACCTACCAGGTGGATGAAGGTACAGAAATTGAAACACTGGATCTCAGAGATGAATCCCAACTTGTAAAAGGACAGGTGGTGGAATCTACAGAAAATGTTATTCTGGACGAAGAGCACCCTGAACGAATAACCCAGATAGGTTCGACGTTGGATGCTTCAATAAAACAGGAGTTGATAAATTTCTTGAGAAACAGAAAGAAAACTTTTGCATGGAGTCATGAAGACATGCCAGGAATATATCCAAACTTCTTATGTCATGAGATCAATGCGAATAAGGAGATCAAACCTGTAAAGCAGAGAAGAAGAGTATTTAGTCCCGAGAAGAATCAAGCTATACAAGAGGAGGTCGAGAAGCTCCAGAAAGCCCAATTCATTGAAGATGTGAAATATCCAAACTGGTTAGCAAATGTGGTGATGGTAAAGAAGAAAAACAATAAATGGAGAATGTGTGTTGATTTCACCGATCTCAAGAAGGCATGCCCAAAGGATCACTTTCCATTGCCTAGAATTGATCAACTAGTGGATGCTACCTCGGGACACGAGTTGTTCAGCTTCATGGATGCTTATTCTGGCTACAACCAGATCAAAATGAAACCTGAAGACAGGGAAAGCACTTCTTTTATCACCCCTAGGGGAACTTATTGTTATAATGTTATGCCTTTTGGTTTAAAAAATGCAGGAGCGACATACCAGCGGCTGATGAACAAGGTTTTTGCCGAAAAAATCAGTTGCAATATGGAAGTCTATGTCGATGATATGCTGACAAAAAGCAAGAAAGCTGTTGATCATCTAGTTGACTTAGGTCAGACCTTTGATCAACTGGATAAATATCAAATGAAGCTCAACCCGACGAAGTGCACATTTGGAGTACGAGAAGGAATGTTCCTCGGGTACATTGTCAACCAGTGAGGCATTGAGGCGAATCCAGAAAAGATTAAAGCTCTTTTAGGGTTGCGATCTCCAACGACGAAGAAAGAAGTGCAGAGTCTTACAGGACGAGTTGCAGCGCTCAACAGATTTGTATCCAGAGCAACTGATAGATGCCTCCCATTCTTCAAAACACTTCGAAAAACTTTCGAGCGGAATGATGAATGTGAAAAAGCCTTTCAAGACTTGAAGAAATATTTGGGAGCACCTCCACTGTTGTCCAGGCCAGTAATGGGTGAAAAGTTATACTTGTACCTGGCAGTATCAGAGAATGCAGTCAGCTCGGCATTGATCATAATGGATAATGGAGTCCAGAAGCCAATTTATTACACAAGTAAGGCTTTCCGAGGTGCAGAGATCAGGTACCCAAAGCTGGAAAAATTGGCATTGGCATTAATTGAGGCAAGTAGGAGAATGAGGCCATATTTCCAGGCCCATACCATCGTCATGTATACCGACATGCCATTGAGACAAGCCCTTCATAATCCAGAAAAATCAGGGAGACTGATGTACTGGGCAATAGAGCTCGGTGAATATGATATTGTGTATGAACCCAGATCATCATTAAAAGGGCAGGCTGTAGCAGATTTTATAGAAGAGTTCACCTATCCTGATACCCCCAAGGAGCAAAAGTTGCTCGCTGATCAACCTGTGGATGTTACAGAATCAACAGACACAAGCTCATACCAACCCCGGTTAGTAAAAGGGCGAGTGAATGTTGCAGGATCATCAATTTAGAGCTCAGACCAACTCCGATTGGTAAAAGGGCAAGAAAAGATGATCGATGAAGAGCGAGAAATATCAGGGGAGGATGAAAGGAAACAACAAATATTTCACCGAGGAACTTTGTCAGATAAGAAATTGGAAGACGAGTTACCTATACGGAGGCTATATGTAGATGGCTCATCTTGCACTGCAGGATGTGGCGCGAGAATAGTTCTGAGCACTCCAGACGAGGTCGACATGGAATATGCCCTGCGATTCCAATTCAAATCTTCCAATAATGAGGCCGAGTATGAGGCCATGATATCAGGCCTTAATTTAGCAAAGATTATGGAAGCACAACAAGTGATGGTATTCAGTGATTCTCAATTAATTGTGAATCAGATGATGGGAACATATGCAGTTAAAGGAGAATTAATGGTCAAGTATCATGTAAAGGTGATGGAGTTGTTAGCAGAATTTGATGCCATTCAGTTGATCAGAATACCAAGAATGGAGAATGCACAAGCAGATGCACTGGCCCGACTAGCATCAGCTACTCGTACTGAGCTGCGAAGAACGATACCAATTGAAGTATTAGAAAGTCGGAGCATTGATGAAGATCTAATGATGAACATTATTACCCTTGATTTAGGACCATCTTAGATGGATCCTATCAGGGCATATATTGAGGAGGGAGAATTACCAGAGGATAAGCTCGCTGCCAAGAAATTAAAGTTTAAAGATGCTTGGTATATAATAATTAATGGTATTTTGTATAGACGAGGAACTATGGGAGGTTTACAAAGATGTGTACATCCCTCCGAGGTGAAAGATTTGATTGAAGAGATCCATGAAGGGTCCTGTGGAGCCCATGTAGCAGGTCGGACACTTTTGCAAAGGGTGATGACGCAGGGATACTACTAGCTAACGATGAGGGCTGATTGTATAGCCTATGCTAAGAAATGTGATAAATGCCAATGTTTTTCCTCCATCCGACGAACTCCACAAGCATTGTTGACACCCATAACTTACCCTTGGCCATTTGCCATGTGGGGAATTGATTTGGTTGGACCACTGCCAACGACCCGAGGAAGATTCAAGTACCTCGTCGTCGCAGTAGATTATTTTACTAAGTGGGTAGAAGCTGAGCCACTTATTGATATGATATACGAGAAGGTGTACCAATTCGTTTGGAAGAATATCATCTGCCGATATGGTCTCCCTCATGCCTTCATCACAGACCATGGAACACAATTTGATAACGAGGAGTTTGCCGCCTATTATCATCAGTCAAACATTTTGAAGGTTCATTCAGCACCAGGCCATCCTCAAAGCAATGGACAGACTGAAGTGACGAACAGAACATTACTAAATGGTTTGAAGAAGAGGCTGAGTGAGGCTAAAGCTAATTGGATTAATGAGCTACAGTCAGTATTGTGGGCTTAACGAACAACCCCCCGAGCAGCAACTGGAGAATGACCATATATGCTGGCATTTGGAAGTGAGGCCGTAATACCTGCCGAGTTGGGTCTTCCAACACACAGAGTGCTGAATTTCAATTCCCTAATCAGCGACTTGATGAGGAGATTAGATTTGGACATGCTCGAGGAAGTTAGAGAAGAGGCAGCCATTAGGAATGTTGCTTATCAACAACGAACAGCCCTGTTCTACAAAAAGAGGGTGAAAAAATGCGACTTAAAAGAAGGAGATTACGTGCTAAAGAAGGTCATTCAGAAGCACAATAAGTTGGAAGCAAACTGGCATGGACCTTACCGAGTTACAGAAGTTGTTCGACCAGGAATCTACCGAATAGCAACTCTAGAAGGAGAGGAATTTAAGAATGCATGGAATGCTGAACACCTACGCAAGTATTATCAGTGATGTAAAATGTAAACCAGTTCCATAAATATGAATAAAACGATGATATTTCTCCATCTTCTCTCCTTTTATTGAAAGTTTTTCGGGGAATACTAGTGTGTAACACTACGCTACTCGGCAGTAAAAAGAACACGATAGTTAAAGCTCAGACCAACTCCAGTTGGTAAAAGGGCGAGAACACGATAGTTCAAGCTCAGACTAACTCCGGTTGGTAAAAGGGCGAGGACAAACCATACTCCTTTGGTTAGGAGGCGTACACTAGCTCAGACCAACTCCGGTTGGTAAAAGCGCGAGTGGACATCATAGTTCGAACTCAGACCAATTCTGATTGATAAAAGAACGAGAACACGACATTCCTAAAAATACCAGCTCCGGTTGGTTAGGAAACCATACTCCTTTGGTTAGGAGGCTGACACTGGCTCAGACCAATTTTGGTAAAAGGGCAAGTGGACATGATAGTTTGAACTCAGACCAACTCTGGTTGGTAAAAGGGCGAGAACAACATTCCTAAAAATGCCAACGTGTTTGGCTAGGAAGCAAAATACCCCTAAAAATGCCAATCTCGATTGGTTAGGAAACAAGATATGCTCTCAAATGCCAACTTATGTTGGTCGGGAGGTAAGATTCCAGAAAATACAAAATATTCCAAACTGTACCAAGTATGGTTGGTCGGGGATTAAAACCCACTAACTGTAGTTGGTCGACGAGGAGAAAATATTCCAAAATGTACCAAGTATAGCTGGTCGGGGATAAAAACCCACTAATTATAATTGGTCGACAAGCAAAATTTAACAACCTTGGTTGGTTGGAAAAAATTTAAACATTTTTATACTCATTACTTTGTTATTAAGTGATCGAGCAACATTACTGTTACTTGTAACTTTTTTGGTAGATGAACCACACGATATTGTTATGCAAGCACAAATACAAAGTGTTTGACAAATACAAGACAATCGCAATACAAATTTGCAAACAAAAATGAAACTCTTTCATTAAATTCAAAATGAATTACACAAATTTATTACATTGATATTAAATTGTGTACTAATTATTACATCAGAATTTCCTATTCTACTGGTCTTTTCCCTTCTGCTTTTGAAATAGGCTCCTCGCCAGCGGGAGGATCTTCCAGGCAAAGGGGAGAATTAATGAAGTTAATATCTCGAAGCATTCTGACGTTCTTTATTGAAGGTGTGTCCAGTAGATGCTCGGGATGAGATACCTCGATCTGAGAATGAAGATTGTAGTCACTAAGGTATTTTGAAATTAAGCTCCGAGGAATGGCACGAGCTGGGATCCATTCCATATCCAAATTATACGGTGGCACAGGCAAGTCAAGTACCCCAGGATCATAATAGTCCCACAGGTAGTGTCCTTGTTCGAGCTTCAGCACGCCCAAGGCATTCAGCCAACCTTGCTTGTAGCCTCATTATTGGCATTATGGATACGATCATCTAAATGGAATAGTGCTTCATTGTATCCATCCATCCAGAACTCCCTGGGCTGTTTGTGAAATTGAAATGTTAACCTTTCAAGCTTCTCGTGAAGACTCTGGATGAAAAGTTCATTAGTCTCCAACACTTATTTCTTTGAAGAGAGTTGTTGTTTCAGTTCTCTAATTTTCTTTGACATATCAGACAAAGCTTGATTTTTTGGCATCAATTGGAATGCTTGATTTTCCAACGCTGAGTGAGTACGAGCTTCTTCAACAGTACGACGAAGAACTCTTGATCCTCCCCGAGCAGGTCGAGAACTTGGTCCCTCGATAACATTCTGAGCGACTCTTTCTCATCCACGAGAACCTCTTCCTCGTCCCCGAGTAGTAGTAGAAGGCCCAGATCTTCTCAAAGCCTCTAACTCTTCTCGCAACTTGTCATTTTCCACTTCTAAAAAAGAGAATCCTTCATCGGTGACCGGTACCAAGGCAGTGGAAGATGAAGCAGCAGACCTCAGCTGAGCTAGTTCTTTTTGCAGATTGTTGTTTTCTTGTTCTAATAGCTCAGCGATTTGCCTGTGCCCTTCGACATCTGCTTTCAATGTTCTCTCTCTCACTTCATAGCCAGCAAGCATCTTGTCGTAGCCTTTTTCACTAAGTTGTTTGAGTTTCTTCTCATACCCTTCATGCAAAAGAGCTGAAGACTCTTTATACTGCTGCTGAAGTTCATCGAGAGTACCTTGCAAGTCTTCAATCATTTCATAATAAGCCACGTTATTGTCCACAGCTCGGTCAAGTAAGCATTTCAGGTACTGATAAGCTTCGACTTCCTGCTCTGAAGCATCATGACCAAAGATGTCGACAACTTCTGATGCACTCAGTTCTGTGTGACCAGCCTTATAATATTCATGACATTGCAGCATCAGCTTTGTATCATTAGCAGATAGCAGATTCATCCTGGCCAGAAACTAGCAGAGAAAGAAAAAGTAATCATCAAAAAGAAGATCAAGACAGAGTACAGATAGAAAAGATACAATCGTATAGAAGGGACAACTCAAATTTTATTAGATCATAGTGCAGAGTTACAAAGATCTTGGTTACACTTGACAAAAAAGAAAATAAAATAAATACCGAACAACTTCACACCTTTTCCTTATCTCCCAAGACTTTCTCGGGAGGCTGGGATGAGGAGCTCGATTGCTCGGTGGGAACAATGAGTTGGTCGGCTGAAGCTGGAACTTGTTCAGGAGGAGCAGACAGAGATGAAAGCTCCTCGTCAGCAGGCTGGATAAGGATGGGATCACCCACTACCATTGAAAATTCTTCGGAGGCAGCTTCGTCCTCTTCTTCATCTTCGATGTTTGGGGGAGGACCAGGGAGATGTTGTTGAAACAGTTCTGAGTCCTCATTAACTTTCAATTCTTGCAGGGCAGCAACCCAACCATCTCAGAAATATTTCAAACTCCCATACTGCACCTGAGTCATCATTGCTGCTACCCCCTGTCCCATCCTTTGTCCCAACCAGTGCGGAAAGATTTTTTCACCACCAGTTTTCTTTTCATTTTCTCCGAGGAGAGCTTCTCGGATAGAAGATCCTCGGTGGCCTTCAACTTAGCTTCCACCTCTTCCTTCTGGTGGTTCACTTCTCGCAGAAGGGACAATTATTCTTCTTACATTCTCATCTTGTCTTCAAGCTCCCCAAAGTTGTTGAGCTTCTCATCATATTTCTTTTTCTCTCCCTCCAAATCCTTCACTTTATTTTCTAACTGCACTTTCTCTGCCTCAACTGCAGCTAATTTCTTCTCCCAATCAGCCTTATCCTCGTCATACTTTTGACGGGACTCCTTCAAAGACTGAGCCAAACCTATTAAAGCATCCTCCACTCCGGACGAGGAGCTAGAAGTCTTGATCGCTTCATCTTTCTTCACAATGGTGTTGAAGCAACTAACCAGCTAAAAAAAGGAGATAATGATAAGTCAGCACAGAGATATACGTATTGATGGAAGGAAAGAAAATTCGGAATGAGATAAACTTACTGAAGCAATGTGACGAGTAGCCAGGGATGTAAGCATATCCCTTGACATATTCTCCTCAATCCCTTGGACCTCAGGAATAATCCAAGTCTTTACTGAGCTCATCGCAGAGCTCGGGGGAATAATGGTTGGTACACCAGCTCCACTAACTTGGAGTTGGGGAATGGTGTCAGCCAAATTGACCGAGGAGGATTTCCTCAGTCTCCTCGGTGGCATTTCAACAGTTTCAACCAAAGAAGAGCTTTTGGTTGGGGAGACGGTGACCACTTCCACAGGTGCATTTTTCTTGCTCGGAGCCACTGGGGGCTTCTCGGCAGCCTTCTGAGGAGCAACAGAAGGGGCAACATCTATTTTCTTTGTCCCCTTTTGGACATCAGTTTTATTTCTTTTCCCATCTCCAGCAGAGGTAGTCTCCTCAAAGAGAGAAGGAACTCTTCTTTTGCCCATTTTCTAACTCAGAGGAATATGAGATTCTAGAGAAGAGTCCTCGGGAATTGACACTGGATCACTAGTGCTGACCACATGACGAGCAGTGAAAGAGGTTGTATAACTCCTATACTGCAACAAATATGAAGCAGATCTGATGTGCTCGTCTGCAACTTTCTGATGCAAACTCCAGATAAGTTTCAAATGTTTGATGTTAACGTCAGCTTCTTTTGGAGTTTTTCTCTTAATGTCAACTGCAAACAAATACATATTGAAATATTAGTCACACATTTTATCAAACATAATGAAATCATAATTTCAGAAATAAAATAAGATGAAAACAACTTATCCCATTGCCATATAGAGGGCATCTGGGACCTTGATATACTTCATCTCCAATCAAAGGGGAATGTTGCCAGTTTTTTATAACTACCCCATGTTCAAAATAATCCCTATTGGCATCAGGGAGGTTGACTACTAAGGCCCTATTCAAAAATCTAGTTTTTAAATAAAAAATATTGTCTAGAACAGCCCATCTATAACAATACATAATCTCAGGAATTCCTATATGGGTTCCGTGAGTTTGATTTAACCTATACACCCCATTAACTATTCTCCATGTGTTAGGGGCTATTTTTACAGGGATAGCATCGAAATAATGACAGAACTCTAATCATAAAGGGTTTGGTGGAAAAGAAAATCCACATTGAGCAATAAAGAGACTGGGGAACCAGTGTCCCTCACCCAAACGAAAATAATCTAAAGGCTCAGAAAGATCCTCCAGAGTTACCCAAGATGGAATAGAAAAATCAGAACGTAATTTCTCAAGATATTCAATAACATAAACCATGGTGAATAAAAGAAATGAAGAAGAAGGAAGAAGATCTTACAGGAAAAAGGAGATATGTTGACAACAAACGAAGAAAGGGATGAACGCATGAGAGAGAGAAAGACTATGGAAAACTCGAAAGCAGAAATTGGAAAAGGTAGAGGTTGATGGGATTGCCACTGAACCTTAAATACTTTGCCTTGGGAAACGGCGAAAGAAATGATTACAAAAAGAAACTAGTACGCTACCGGCGGCTAAAAGGACAAAAAGTGCGCGAAGATCGAAGCGCTTATAAAAATTCAAAAAGGCGGATTCTGCGAATTTGGAAGACGTTCGAACACAGAGAAAATGCTCCTAAAAACCAGGAAGGTCATTTAATATTGCCATATATCGAGAAAGAATGTTCCATATTCCTCAAAGTTTGAAATATGAAACATTGGGGGCTTCTGTTGATACCAAAATTAATATGCTGATATAGACGAATAATAAGAAGACACGTGTCGACCTACGTGGCACAATAGCAACGAGAAAGTTTATCTCCCCGACTAAGTCATACTCACTCCGAGCAGCAAGTGCACTCCGAGGAACTTCAACACTCCGAGGAACTCCAACACTCCGAGGAACTCCTGGACGACGAGCAACTAAGGCGGTCCGAGCTGCATCTCGGCCACAGCATTGATTTCCAGATAATCAACAGTTCAACTATTCATTTAATGCTTATCATACAGACGTATATTCTTAAAGGGCATTAATTGTTTACCCTTTCACATGTACAGCCCAAGGGCTATAAATACATTGTATCACCCTCATTCAAAGGGACCGAATCTTCTTGATAGAATTACATATCGAGAACTCCAAAACACTTGGCAATAACAGAAACAGTGGACGTAGGCCATTCTTATAAGGCTGAACCACTTTAAAATTCTTTGTCTCATTTATATTTATCTGTGATTAAATAATTAGAAGCAATCTAATTTTTTACATCAACAGACAGTTTGTTCTACTAGAGGGGTTTGCTCATCGAGGTTGTGTAGAACACTATCCTCCATCTTCTCTATCAATTCAAGTTTTCGATGTTTATACTTCTTTATTTATCGTGTTTGTTCTCGTTTTCTAGTATACATTTGTTGTGTTTATTTACATGCTTTCTAGTGTAGATTTACTGCTTTATTTACCACATTTTTACTATGCTTTCTAGGTTAAATTTGCCTAGGTTGTGTTGGATTGAACCCACCTAGGGTTGAAATGTTTCTTTTCTTTGGTGATGGAGTTTACGAGTTTATTTCGAGTGGGTTGTTGAATTTATTATGCCTAGGAGATTTAACAGGATATATCATGTATGCTCCGTATTTACGACCTTGCGTGCGTAATTTTTGGGATATTTTTTAACGTTAAAATCTTATTAGACTTTTATGCAAATTTAGGGGTGTGACAACTCTTGATTTAGTTCACTGTCGAAACGAGACGCAATCTTAATAATTCGTCGACCCATGTAACCATTTTATACTAATTAACTCGGGGTGAGTGATATCCGACGCAACCTATAGTTTTTATTCGCTTTTGTTATTCTAGTTTAATTATATGCCTTGATTAAGTTTTCTTTTCTTTTAATCACCTTTTGCACTTTTATTCCTGAAATAATAATTCGATTATAACCAAGTAACATCCTCTATGGATTCGATACCCGGACTTGGCCGCTATATTCCATTTTTTATTGTAGTCATAAGTTTAGGTTTTTGTATAGATTTAGTGAGCCAAAAATAAAATGGCTAGCGCGTAGGTGACTCTCGCGCCGCGACGAAAAACAGCCTCCCATCACTCTCTTTCTATAACAATCAATATGACCGAAATTTGATGACAGGACATCCATTACATTGATAAGATCAAATCCCTTGATATCTAGTACTACCAAATTGATGGTAAGAACTATCGTTCTGATATTTATCCTTCACTTGCTATAAATTTGACTGGCAAGTATTATGTTGTCAGTTCAGATTCCTATAAATAGGGGTAATCTAAAGGATGGGGCATTTATTTTAATACTTCCCCGAAGTTACAACTAATGAATGAGTGTGAGGATTCGTAATCAATTAATACACGTGCCTAAAGATTTTGAAAAGAGATATTACATTATATGACATCATGATTATTCGAGTTTGGAGTTGTTAAAATTGCAAAAGTCTGACCTTGCATCTTATAGCCTGATACTGGTTTCCTTTCATGCATGAATCGTGGTGGTCGTGAATAAGTAGTCTTTTCCCTTGAGACTGGGAACCTTTCTTTGGGCTCTAGAAATGGGGGTTTCTAAAAGTTAGAAGTTCTACACGGGTTTCCTGTGGATGATTAGGGCATGTTGGGGTTAGGCTTAAGGAATCTCAGGCAGAGGGGCCAGATATGACCGAGTTTGTTACATTTATGACAACGGGTCGTGGCTTTACTATCCTTATGTTGTATTTGACTGTATATACGACCATCTTTGGGTTTGAAACTCATCCACTAGAGTTTGTTACATTTTTCACTGCAAAAAAAAAACCATCCACTAGGGTGATCGAGGGGTTTAATGGTTTGTTACACATGCCAAGTACAATCATGATCCCTATCAAAGTGAGTTAGATTTTAAAATTTTAGTTTTGCTCGAGGACTAGGAAAGTTTAAATTTGGGTGTATTTGATGAGTTCATTATTTTGTATTATATATTCCCAAATATAGGCCTTATTAGGACCGTTGTGTCAGAAATAAGGAGTTTTTAATGTTATTTTCGTAATTCATAAGAAAAATACAAGTTTGAAAACAATTTGAGATAAAAATATAATTTTAGAAACTCTGAGGTTAAAAACATCATTTTATAAACTTCATATTCTTAAAATTATTTTATACTATTTATCTAGGCAAAATAAAGTTCCCCTTAAATTTTGGTTGAATTTCGTGTCAAAATAAGCAAGATATGAACTTCGGAGGCTAAAATGAAAATAGATGGGTAATTATATAATTTTATAAACTTTCCTTGACCTAAATTTGAATTAATATTATTTTTTTCATTCTTACAAGTAGTCTTAAAATATGGTGAATATAGGAGGTCGAATGAGGAATTTACAAGATTTGGGGTGCAAAATATTAATAGGGGGAAAAGGGGCTAAAGATGTGTTTAAATATTACACATATGGCATAATTAAAAAAAATGTAGTTTGCTGGTCTAATGGTTGGTAAGGGAAGGAGAAGGGCTTTAGGTGTTGGGTTCAATCCCCATCCCCTGAGCTCCATTTAATTTTTTAGTAGGAAAATTCTTACTCATACAAGGCCACCAAGTGGCATGCCTTCAATAGCCGTCGCTGCCCAGCTATCCCCCACGCTCCTGGTGCATTTTCCCACTCTCTATTAGTTCAAATCCAAAGTTCTTAAGGATAATGCTATCAAAAATTAAAAGATTCAAATGCTTTTCCTTGGGCTCAAGAGAATCAGAAAAGAATCCCAATTTTATGAGATTTTATCCATATTTTTCTTTCTCATCCAATTTTTCTTAGGTCATTTCAATTTCAAAGCCACCAATAAGAAAAAGTCCCTTGTCTTATCCAAAAAAATGTCGTAATTACACATGCGGACTAATAAACAAAAAGGTCTTATTTTTCTAATGGTTGAGAAGGGTGATCAACATGAATCTCATATGGTTCATTCTCAGCATCACTGTCGAAAACCAATTTAATTACTAATAACTTACTAGGTTTGCGTCACAATTTTCTTTAACTAATCTTTTTAACCAAACCATTCAAGTAAAACAATCACAACAGTTTATATACACAGAACCTAAATGAATAAATATAAGAACCGAAGTCTCAGTACACATAATACAACCAAATCGAAACCGCAACCAAAAGGCGGTAAAAGAATAATGAATACAGTTAGTCCATCAGCCCGAATGTTTCTACAATACCTCCTATCTAGTTCACAAAGATAGAAGCCTAACTATACAATATCCTGCTTCCATCCACAGCTACTGCAGTAAATGTCTGACTCAAAAGAATCATCATCCAGGCGTCCCTGTGTCTAGACACCTATTGTATACACATATATAGCAAGAAAGGGGAAAAATAGAAGAACGGGTCAGAGCTCGAGTTTTGAAAATATTTAGCAAGGGCATCAAATGCCATATTTTAAAATATGAAATATCTCATATTTAAACTGGTATCGCACTCTCATGCGATACACCTCACCCCTCTTCTAATAGTGCACACCTATCGTACACCTTTTTAACCAACCTAGTTAAAATACCCCGCCTAACTAATATCTTTAATCCATCTTCTAAATTCTTATAACTATCACCTACCTTGCGTGATATAATATGTTATATTGTAAGCTATTACATAAACTTTTAGTTGATATAATCATCCATGTGATATATATATATATATATATATATAGAGAGAGAGAGAGAGAGAGAGAGAGAGAGAGAGAGAGAGTTAGGCTCTCCAACATACCTCATTAAACATACCTATGAACATACCTATTTTTTTAAAATAGTAAAAGAAATAATTTTGAGTTAATATTTTTTATATGGGTTCATGATATTTCAATGTGCCCCTCTAAAAATATTCAGACCAAAATAATGTGTTTTGATATTTTTAACACATAGGTAAAAAAAACTGGCAGTTTTAAAGGGTAAAAACTGACAGTTTTTTTTACTTATTTTTTAAAAATACCAAACAATATTATTTCCAATTGATTTTTTTTATAGTGCCACATTGAAATATCATGAATACATATAAAAAATATCATCTCAAAATTATTTTTTTTACTATTTAAAAAAAGGGTATGTTGCTAGGTATGTTGGAGAGCCTCTCTCTCTCTCTCTCTCTCTCTCTCTCTCTCTCTATATATATATATATATATATATATATATATATATATATATATATAGTCCTTATTTCTTTATAAAACTATACTGTTCATATACCATAAATTTCACTAGTTTTAAATACCATTTTTACTTTAACATATAATATCCCTTATTCTAAATGGTTCTCGCTTGAACCTACAATTCACATTTGTATTACTCCGGATATAAAACTACCGGGAGAAGAATAACATCTTACTCATTTTACACTTTACACCACTCAAAGTTATATGATATCCCATACTTATATACAAGAAATATACTATAAACAACAATTATATTTATACCTATTTTACAATCATAAGTATAATAACCATCCCCCCGAGTTATAACTCGAGGATGCAACCTCAAAGTGCCCATCCACTTCCGAGTTTGCTCAAATTAACCCCAGTACCAAGTCAGACTTTCTCATGAACATGGTATAAATACAAAACGATGAAGGCGGTCACATTCCCTCCTGAAAGTGGGATAAAAATATCGCACCCATATGCATGACGATATGACCTGGGGATATACTCTCCCTACTCCGTAAGCCAGGGGATTCACCCACGTCGTGCAAACTCCCTGGATAGCACTAGAGATATAAGCATACATAAATATATCATTTGCATACCAATATTTTTATAATCAAGTCGTATATATATAGTGTAACAGTACGCGCATATATAAGATATAAAGTTCCTCAGTATTCTCTGGCTATAATTGCCGAACTTTTATAGCGATAGCCAATAGCCCGAATGCTCCCATTCTTAATAGTATATAAGTCTTTAACCACTTAAAATACTAATCATATAAGTATTATCTTACTTAAAATATAACTTGCACCTTAATCACTTTTAAAGATTTTTATATATAATCCCGAATATACCAATTCGTAATAATTAAGTAAGTATATAAATCACTTATCTCAATTCCATAGGTTTCGCATCGTCTATCACAATAGTCATCAATAGACGTATAGGATAACCGCTCAATCATCTTTAGACTATATCCTAAATTCCATCCTAGTCGCATCCTAGGACTCACTCAAATATACTCGGCCCACATTTATTCTCTACCTATAAATATCTATGTAAACGCACTTGCCGAAGACTTCTATCGAATGTCATTCGTCCTAAACATTCATTAAATCCATACCCCGAATTGTACACTCAACTAATCCAAGGTTAATATAAAACTCCTCCCGTACTTTAGGTGATAACCATCTATAATACATTAATTAAGAAGGTCCCTAAGATTTACCCAAAAAGAAAAAGGAGTAGAAAATCCTTATCTTGGGCAGAAAATAGAGTATCGGTCGACCAGTCCCTGACCCACGGTCGACCGCGAAATGGGATTTTGCCTTTCAAGACAACCAGTAGCCTTCTTCCCTTATACTGATCGACCGGATCCTTGGCCGTGGTCGACCGGTCACACCAGATATTTCGTCCAATCTCTCTAATTCTTACGAAACCTAAATCTCCAAAACACCAAATATCAACCCAACCTCCATTTTTATGGTTTCTAATCTCAACCAACAACACTATAAACATCTAATCTATGTTTTTCAACTAACACATCAATTAATTTATGGTATTAAACCATTTTTCTTATATTTAAACCATAAAACCATTAAAGCCCTACTTTTATCATTTTCTCCCATTTCTCTACACCATTAACATGGGTTTAACACTAGAAATCATTAAGAGTTTACACTACATCAATTTGAAAACTCATACTCAAATTTTCCAAATTTATTTTAAGGGTTTCAACCCAAAATTATATAGTTTACCAACTATAATATGAGATATACATACTCAAATGAATAAAACAAGTAAACACTTACCTCGTGGATAAAATTCGACGACCTCGAGTCGAATCCCGCGGAGTTTGGGCCGGAATCCCCTTTTTCTTCCTCTTTTTTCCTTCCTTTCTTCTCTTATCTCTTTTCTCTCTTTTTATTTCCTCTCTCGCTCTCTCGTTCCTTTATAAGAGAGAATAAGGGTTTATCCCTTATAAACCAAAAAATGACTCATTTACTCAATTGCAAGTCCCTACTAGTCCAAAAGTCATCGGAACCCAAACGCTACCCCTAGATACTCTATTCTGACTATCTCGGCCATTTTGAAACCAATCGTGCACTCAAAATCTTCATCCGAGTCACTTAACTAAAATTCACTAATCGAACCTAACACTTCTTAACGCGTGTTTTCTTTCAAGTAAAATATTACCCGTCACTTAAACTAAATGACGACATAACATAAAAATATTCTGACTCATTTACTTAGTCCCTAAAGTAAATGTAACACACATCGAATAATCCAACACTCATAAGTCCAGAATTACTATTCTCAGAAATTCCTCTGATTACCAAATTACATCACTTATTTAATTTAAATATCTATAAAAGTATGGGGTATTACAATATTATGACATGTACCACGTCTAAGTAAGTGTGGTATATTCTTCAACTCACTCATGGGGGTACCAAATCTATGAAATCTTAGTTTTAAAATTTCACCACATAGTTTGAGACAATTATCATGATAGAAATCGAGACTTTGTAAGAGTGTTATGCACGTTTATTTGATATTGTCAAGCCTAGCTTTAATTTGGGTGAGAGAATTCCTGAGACGAGAGTTTTGAAAAATATTTTAAGATCCCTTACATCCCTTACATCCCTAAAGTCACAGCCCTTAATTCCTTGGGAATGTTAGATACTCGTAGGTTAGAAGAACTCGTTGGAAACATTCAAACTTAAGAAATTAATTTATTCCCAAAACTCAAAAGAAGATTGAAAAGGGAATTTCTTTGAAAACCCAGTTTTAAAAGAAAAAGGAAGAGGTTTTTTATTCCAAGTCTGGGTTTAATTTTGAGATTGATTATCTTTCCTTGTTTACGAAAACTTTCAAAAAACTTCTCTAATTTAAGAAAGAAAATTCTTCCAAAGAAAACAAAAGTTTTGAGAAAAATAAAAATTCCATTGAGGGAAAAAATGTTTCTGAGAATGATCAAGTGAGAAGTTTTGAATGTGAGGGGAAATGACACAAAATCCATTAGTGTCCCACTAGGATAAAGAGATAGAGCAAAGTCAATGTTGCATATAAAGCCACTTTTAACGATAATGACGTTGAGTCGGTGGATTACGGGGATGAATCACCACATGAAACAATTTTATGTGCATTCATGGTCAGTCACTTGAGTACTACTAGTTCATCCCACGCTAGTGAGGACATTTTAAATTGTGATAGACTTGTCGAATTATTCTTGAGAGATTGAGAGCGATGAGGAGAAATTGAGTGAGGGAGAAGGCGGACTTCAACACCCTACGCCGAAATTTACAAAGAGTCTTTGAGAACCAAAAATCAAAATAGAAGTTTGACTCTTAGGGTGTTTGAATTAGAGAAAGTCGTGAAAGTTTTGAGAGAGTGTGAGGCATCAATTAGTCAAGTTGTGAAGTTGAAAGTTTCTTTGAGTGAGTAGTTGATTGTGGTTAGTAGGGAGAAGACCGATTTGACCAACAGTGTGGTTGGTCTTATGAGAGATATTCTAAATCACCCTATACCTTTGACTCATTTGAGTCTGCATTATATAGGAGCTTATCTAGTTTGGAAATAGTGAAAATTTTGTCTATCCCTAGATGAACCAAAAAGCCTCAGAACTTTCATAGCATCATTGATATTCCTCTACAAGTTATGGAAGGTATAACACATACACCACATACTACGATTGCATATATATAGTGATTTATCCATATGATGACCTTGTGTGAGTTAAATCCCCTTAATATGATTTTTAAATCATTTTTGGAATTTAATTAATATTTTCAAAGAATTTTAAATATTTTTTGGAAATTAAAATTGGAACTTAATATAGTTTTTGGGTTGATTTGTAAATATATTTTATGCCTTAAAATTGACTTGGGTAGAAACCAAAAGCGGCATAAACATTTGTGGGTGAAACTAGAATTTTTTAGAACTTAAAAACACGCGTTTAAGAGTTAATCGTGAGCCTACACGTGTTACACACACAACGGTTCGATTTGTGTTTTTATTCACTCACATACATTGACTTATTATGGGCCCTTGGATTGATTTAATATACGAACTGCATGTGTTTGGATTCAATCCAAGTGATCTGATTTTAACCAATCATAGTTGGCCTTTGCACAACTTCTTTTGAACCCTTAGATTTGCATCGATTTAAATTCCATTAATCTCAGCCCTTGGTTTATGGAATCGTTCCAGATCCTTCGATTGCTAGTATAAATAAATGCCTTGGGTGAGGCAATTAAAGACTTTTGTGATTTCCCCGTCTGAGAGAAAAAAAGAGAGAAGAGAGAGAAATTGAAACCCTAATCTAAACTTCATCAAACCCTAAACTAGAAATTCTTTTCTGAGATTTTAAACCCTAGTGTTTAGATCGTGTTTTGACAAGTTATCCTCTCTTGTTCTTGATCATCCTTCCAACTTAGTCACATTGGTAGAGTTTTCAGTTTCTCTATATAGAAACTTGAGATCTCGTCTCTGTGATACAAATCACATAGATAAATTACTGTTTTGATTTCTTATTTCGAGAAATCTTACTTGTTGGTTATTTTAATCTGATTTTATGTTTTCAAACCCTAAACCAACAATTTTCATTCTAATTTCATTTTACTCAAACTATCAGACTAAGATCTAGTTTTGAGATATTGATTAGGGATTGCACTTTCTATATAATATTTATAAAAACCAGAAAGTGTTAGGATCTTGGATATTTCACAACAAGATTCCCTCTTGATCTGCGATTATTTTGAAAGGTCTAAAAGTCTATTTTAGTTTTGACTAAATTGATTTTGCAATTTCTTGCATATCTAGTGATTCTATAATTTGTTAAATCACTCTGTCTATATTAAGTGTGAGTGTGTTGCATGCATATGGTAGATAGTACATCATCACTACACTTTCACTCTACCACACTTAAAGTGTTGGTTAAATGATCTTGAACTTGTTTGAGTTGACTTAAAGATAGAATCAAGTAAAGATTACAAATCTGGAGAGAACATCAATAACAACAACCTTTAGGGGAGTCAGATCTAATCCATGGGAGTTGCTAACGATTCTAAACTTAGTTTAGGTGTATTTGTGTGGTTTGATTGTTAAATAGCTCGTAATTTGTTATTCTAATTTTAGTGGGATTTTTTTTTGTCACGTAGAGGTCACTGTGGATGTTTACCCAATTGGGTGGGGTTTTACCACGTTAAAATATACTTGTGCACTTCCTCATTTTCTCATCACCTTCTTCAAAGCTGAGGTGATTTAATAGTTTAAGTTTTGTTTTTCAAAACTGGTTAATTCTAGATCTGAAATAACTCATTCAATCTAATTGATAAGTTTTTAAAACTAATATTGTGTTAAGTTTTGTTTTTATTAAAAGAGTTTCTTCAACAAACAGTTCGAAGATAATTTAATAGTTTAATCTTGTATTAAACATCGTAAGTGACATTTTTCAATTGGTATCAGAGCTTGGCTGTTTTAAAATATTTTAGATCCTGTGTTTTTGAAATTGTTTTTTCAAAACAAAAGTATGGACAAGAAATTTGAGAGACTAGGTAACCTGTCCAGAATCCCTCTCTTTGGTGGAATCAATTTTCCTTACTGGAAGGTAAGGATGATTTCTTTCATTCAAGGAACTCTGGGAGATGAAGTCTGGGAAGTTATAGAAAATGGCTACACTTTTTCTATCAAACCAGCTGCTGAAGGAAGTACGGTGAGAATCAGGAAGTTACTAAGTGAATTCACTAAAGATAAGAAATAAATTTCACTATGTAATAGTAAAGGCAAGAATTCCATATTTATGTCTATCAACGAACATGAGTTCAAGAGGATCTCATCTTGCACAACTTCTAAGGAATCATGGGATACTTTTGTAACTGGACATGAGGGTGATACGAGAGTTAAAGATGCAAAAACTTAAATGCTTATCCAACAGTATAACCCTCTTATCATGTCTGAGATTGAATCCTTTGATGATTTCTATATTAGGTTAACTAACATTGTAACTAAGTTGCATGCAAACGGTATAACCTATGATAGGAAAGAGATTGTTTCAAAAATTCTAAGATCACTTACGCAGAAGTTTGATAATAAGAGATATGATATTGAGGAAATGGATGGTCAAAATCTTATCCCAGAACTCCTCAGTAGTAAACTAAGAACTGTGGAAATGGAACTAGGATTCAAGAAACAATTGATCCAGACCGATAAAAAATAGGGTAATTATAATATTTTTTTTCATCTAAGTTGATCAAACTTGACCTTGACCTTGACCTTGACTCTGATGAGGACTCTGACATGGATAACTAGGATAATCAGATTGCTCTTATATCTAAGCAATCCAAAAAGATTATAAACTTTAGAAACAAAGTTTCTTCTAGATAAGGAAAACCTAATTACTCCAACTCTTCTAATAATAGGCCTCATGAGAGAAAATATGACAAACAAAAGACTAATTATCACAAGAGACCTCAGAAAGACCTTAAAAATGTTGAATGTTATAAATGTGACAAATTAGGACACGTGGCAAGTGACTGTAGGGTTAACTTAGACAAAAAACCCAAACATAATAGGGATTAGCTATGCAAGACTTGGAATGTGATTTGAAAAATGATGAACCTGAGTCATCCAACTCTTATGACCCTTGCATGTTATTCTTTGCTAAGATAATCTACAATGATGATGAGGAAATTAATCATACCACGATTGATGTTGCTTCTACTGATGTGTCTGCCTTAATGCTTGAGAATGATTGTAGTACTGCAAATCGAGTGTGTGTGAGTCAAAGTGAATGCCTGGTTGATGATGTCAATGTATGTGTGAGTCCTAAAATTGAATCGATAGGGGCACTGCACACTACTTACTTAGTGACTCCGATAATGAGGACCTTCCTGACATTCACACACTTTACACTAAAACACTCAAGAAAAGCACTATACTAGATAATCTTGTCAAAGATCTTTCCAAGAAATTAGAGTCGTTAAATCAAATAGTTAAACAAAATGCTGAAGAGTATACGTCTCAAAGTTTAACTCATGATGAGGAAATACAGGCTTTTGAACAAAGAGTGAAAGACTTGACTGAATCCAATAATGTTTTGGAAAAGAAGTATAAAGGATTGTTATTAGAATTGGAACAAAATAAAAGGCATCAATAGTCTTCAAAAAATTCTCAAAATTTGAATGCAATTCTAATTGTTTTGAGGACTGTGTTGCTGATAGTAAGAGAAATTCTGATGACAGATTTGGAATAGGCTTTTGCACCAAAAATATCAAGCAAACTAAACCTTTTGAAACCATAAAGTTTGTTACTGGTGGGAAAAGACCTATGGAAATTTGTTCAGACTTTCAATCTTTGAAAAATGATTTTGATAAAATCCAACAACAATTAAACCTTGATGAGACAAGGAACTATAAGCATAATGTTCAACTTAAAGCCAAGTACATTTGTACTCCCATTATAAAGAGTGATACCTCATTTCAAACTGTTCCCTCTAGAAATAATGCCAAAAGTCATAATTTAAGGAAACTTATGTTCAATAACTTTCCTAAAGACTTAATTCTACGAGCAGCCTTTATTGCTCATAATGTGATGTGTAAGAACACTCGTTAGATGGTTTCTATTCCAAACAGTTGTATCAATCTACCTATCCCTCATTTACTTATCAAAACTTTAACTATTCTTAGAGAAGCCGTAATAATTATGTCCTTCCTAAACCACCAGACAGAAACTCTAACTATCAAAAGAGAAAGACAAGATCTAATACTAAAAGACAATCGATAAGAAATAATACTAGAGCCTTTTCTCAACAAAATGCTCAAAATGTTTACAATAACAATAAACCTGGGGAAAATCTGTATAGACAAAAATCTAAAGCTCAAAAGTTTTATCAAATACGAGCTAATGAGTGCAAATTGAAAACTAAAGCAATTTAGGTAAGAAAGGATGATCTAGTACCCCAAATGACATGTAACATAGTGATCAGTGCTTTGAAAGATGAACACACCACATCAGGATGGTACTTAGACTCAAGATGTTCTAAGCATATGATCGGGGATGAATCCAAACTCTCAAACAAAACTAACTTCTTCGGAGCCAAAGTCTTCTTTGGAGATGGTGTTTCATCCCAGATCATTGGCAAAGGAACACTCTAAGAAGAAGGATTATCTATTCTTGAAGATGTTTTATTAGTAAAAGGTCTTAAGGCTAATCTACTAAGTATTTCACAATTTTGTCAATGCAATCATACTGTCACCTTTTCTAAGAACATTTGTAAAATTTTAAATGAAAATGGTGAGTGCATAATTACTGGACTCCGTACTCCAGATAACTTTTACACAGTCAATCCAAGTACAAAGGTCTGTAACATTGCCAGAATGGATGACAATGAATTATGGCATAACCGAATGGGTCACATAAATTATGACAGCCTTGGTAAATTGTCCTCTCAAAAAATTGTTAGTGGTATTCCTAAAATAAAACCTTTTTCTAGCATAGTCTCTAGTCCTTGTCAAGAAGGAAAAATAGTTAAGGCATATCATAAAAGGGTTAAATACATTATATCCTCTAAACCATTAGAACTCATCCATATGGACCTAATGGGTCCTCGTACTATTAGTCTTTGTGGAAATAGTTACATTCTAGTTATGGTTGAGGATTACACTAGATTCACTTGGGTTGATTTTTTAAAGCAGAAGTCTGAAACCTTTAGAGCGTTTCTGAAAATCTTACGTCGTATAGAAAATGAAAAGGACTCCCAAGTAGATATAATCCGGAGTGATAGAGGAGGTGAATTCATAGATTCAGGTGTCATTGAATATAGTGACTATAATGGTTATAAACATGAGTTCAATGCTCCTAAGACACCCCAACAAAATGGGATAGTCGAGCGGAAAAATAGAACCATTCAGGAAATGGCAAGAGTTTTAATACATACCAAAGATTTACCTAAATACTTTTGGGTTGAATCAGTTCGTACAGCATGTCACATCATCAATAGAGTCAACCTTAGGAAGAATTCTAAATATCCCCCTATGAACTTTGGATTGGCAAGAAACCAAATCTTAAATATCTTAGGACATTTGGTAGTACATGTTATGTATGTAAAGATAGAGAAAATTTATCTAAGTTTGAAACAAGAGGAGTTAAAGATATATTTTTAGGTTATTCACCTGACAGTAAAGCCTACCAAATTTATAACTTACGTACTAAAACCATAATGAAATCCATAAATATGATTGTAAATGATACTTCTATGGAAAGTAAAACAACTAGACCAACTATTGTAGATGGGTCTGAAAGTCTTTTAAATTATGATTCTCCTAAAATAACTGAGTCTTTACCAACAGAGACCCCTGAAGTGACTAACTAGGTTTCTAAAGACCATCCCCTAGATAAAATTGTTGGTAATCCTATAGAACCTGTTCGTACAAGATCTCAACTTCATAACATTGCTCATTTTGCATGTTTTATGTCTCTTATTGAACCCAAAAATGTAAATGAAGCTTTGAATGACCCCTTGTGGATTACTGCAATGCAAGAGTAACTTCTTCAATTTGTCATTCATGATGTTTGGTATCTTGTACCCAGGATTGAAAATAAGAGGATTATTGGCACACGTTGGATTTTTAAAAATAAGACTGATAAGTCTGGATGATCATTATAAATAAAGCTAGATTAGTTACCTAGGTTTACTCTCAGATTGAAGGAATAGATTTTGAGAAAATATTTGCTCCTGTTACTTGACTTGAATTTGTTCATTTACTTTTTGCTATAGCTTGTCATTTACATTTCCCACTTTACCAAATGGATGTGAAGTCTGCCTTCCTTAACGGAATTTTAACTGAGGAGACCTATATAGAACGACCCAAAGGTTTTATTGACCCTCATCATCCTAATCATTTTTATCGTCTTAAGAAAGCTCTTTATGGGTTAAAACAAGCTCCTATAGCTTGGTATGAACGTCTATCCACCTTTCTGTTAGGTAATGAATTTAGGAGATAAGGAAATGACCAAACCTTATTTGTCAAACATTTTGACAACAACATTACTATTGCTCAAGTATATGTTGACGATATCATTTTTGAATCCACCTCCCCTTCAGAAGCTAAGTCTTTCTCAGACATTATGCACAAAGAATTTCAAATGTCGCTTATGGGGGAGTTGTAATGTTTCTTAGGTCTTCAAGTCAAACAAAACTCAGAAGGTTTATTTGTTTTGCAATCTAAATATGCATTAGAGATTGAAAAAAGTTTGGCTTAGATATTGCTAAAGAAGCTAGAACACCTATGACTACCTCGGTCAAACTCTCCAAAGATGAAAATGGTAAAACCATTGACTCCACCTTAGACCGTAGTATGATAGGAAGTTTGATCTACCTAACTGCCTCACGCCATGATATCATGTACGTTGTGTGTGTGTTCGCCCGTTATCAAAATAATCCGAAAGAGAGCCATTTATTATGTGTAAAAAGAATAATTAAATACATAAAAGGCACTTACAATATAGGGTTGTGGTACACTAATGGCACATCGAGCACTATAGTAGGATACACTGACGTTGATTGGGTTGGGTGTTCCGATGATAGTAAAAGTACTTCTGGTGCATGTTACTACATCGGTAACGACTTGGTTAGTTGGAACAACAAAAAACCAAACTACACTTCTTTATCCACTACAAAATCTGATTATATTGCAGCAGGAGGTTGTTGTGCCCAGTTATTATGGATGCAACTAATGCTAAAATATTACAGTATAAAAGAAGAAAAACTACATATCTATTGCGATAAACAAAATGTGATCAACGTCTCTAAGAATTCAGTTCAACATTCTCGCACTAAACATATTAAAATTCGATATCACTTCATCCAAGAATTAGTTGAATCAAAAGAATTAGAGATTAACTACCTACCTACCGATCTATAATTGGATGATTTATTTACAAAACCCTTAGATTTTAAGCATTTTTAATCCCTACGCAAATCAATTGACATGGTTCTGGCTGAATAATTCTTTTGCTTAATTTGTATAACTACCAACTTTTCACATGTCTATAATTAATCTCTGAGGATGTAAGGCATGGATGTTACTATAATGACAAAGAACACCTCTTATATCTGTTTTATGTTAGAGATTCGTGTTAATTCTCGTTATATATTCAAGTTCCGCTTATCTGCCTGTTTACAACTATCTTATTTGATTCTTATCGCACTTTGTCCATTTGAGACAAAATGGGGGAGAAATTTTGAGTTCACTTGGACACTCTTGTACATTCTCATCTAATAAACTTGATCTTAGGTATCTTAATGTAGATTTCAGTACCTCTTTATTCCATCGTATTTTGATAGGGTAATGGTTTGTACATAGTTGAGTTATGTAATTTTTCCATTTCTAGGAGAATGGGTAGATAGATTTTTTTATAGGAATAGGATTTCCTTATTTCTTTTTGGTATCCCTATGAGTCCTTGTTGACTCAAAGGATATTTTGTCTCATATTTCCAAAAGGGGAGATTGAAGCACCCTATATTTTTGACTCATTTGAGTTTGTACTATATAGGAGCTCATCTAGTTTGGAAATAGTGACAAAATTGTGTTTATCCCTAGATGAACCAAAAAGCCTCAGAACTTTCATAGCTTCATTGATATTCCTCTACAAGATCTTAACGGTATAACACATACACCACACACTAGGATTGCACATATATAGTGATTTATCCATGTGATGACCTTTTGTGAGTTAAATCCCCTTAATATGATTTTTAAATAAGTTTTGGGATTTAATTAATATTTTCTAAGAATTTAAAATATTTTTTGGAAATTAAAATTGGAACTTAATAAAGTTTTTGGGTTGATTTATAAATATATTTTATGCCTTAAAATTGACTTGGGTAGAAACCAAAAGTGACAGAAACATTTGTGGATGAAACTAGAAGTTTTTAGAACTTAAAAACACGCGGTTAAGAGTTAATCGTGAGCCTACAAGTGTTGCACACGCAACAGTTCGATTTGTGTTTTTATTCACTCACATACATATGACTTATTTTGGACCCTTGGATTGACTTAATCTATGGACTGCATGTGTTTGGATTCAATCTAAGTGATCTCATTTTAACCAATCAGAGTTGACCTTTGCACCGCTTCTTGTGAACCCTTAGATGTGCATCGATTTAAATTCCATTAATCTCAGCCTTTGGTTTATGGCATCATACCATATCCTTCAATTTCTAGTATAAATAGATGCCTTGGGTGAGGAAATTCGAGACTTTTGTGATTTCCTCATCTGAGAGAAAAAAAGAGAGAAGAGAGAGAAAGATTAGAGAGAGAAATTAAAACCCTAATCTAAACTTCGTCAAGCCCTAAACTATAAATTCTTTTCTGAGATTTTAAATCTGAGTGTTTAGATTTTGTTTTGAGAAGTTAGCCTCTCTTGTTCTTGATCATCCTTCCAACTTAGTCACGTTGGTAGAGTTTTCAGTTTCTCTATATAGAAACTTGAGATCTCGTCTCTGTGATACAAATCACATAGATAGATTACTGTTTTGATTTCTTATTTCGAGCAATCTTACTTGTTGGTTATTTTAAAAGTGATTTTATGTTTTCAAACCCTAAACTAACAATTTTCATTTTGGTTTCATTTTACTCAAACTATCAAACTAAGATCTAGTTTTTAGATCTTGATTAGGGATTTCACTTTCTATATAATATTTTTAAAAGCCAGAAAGTGTTTGGATCTTGGATATTTCACAACAAGATTCCCTCTTGATGTGCGGTTATTTTGAAAGGTCTAAAAGTCTGTTTTAGTTTTGACTAAATTGATTTTAGAATTTCTTTCAGATCTAATGATTCTGTAATTTATTAAATCATTATGTCTGTATTAAGTGTGAGTGTGTTGCTTGCATATGGTAGAGATCACGTCACCACTACACTTTAACTCTACCACACTTAAATTGTTGGTTGAATGATCTTAAACTTGTTTGAGTCGACATAAATCGGGAATCAAGTAAAGATTACAAAGCTGGAGAGAACATCAACAACAACAACCTTTAAAGAAGTCAGATCTAATCCAGAGGAGTTGGTAACGATTCTGAACTTAGTTTAGTTGTGTTTGTGTGGTTTGATTGTTAAATAGCTTCTAATTTTTTATTGTAATTTTAGTGGATTTTCATTTTGTGACATAGAGGTCACCGTGGATGTTTCCCCAATTGGGTGGGGGTTTACCACGTGAAAATCTACTTGTGCACTTCCTCATTTTCTCATCACCTTCTTCAAAGCTAAGCTGATTTAATAGTTTAAGTTTTATTTTTCAAAACTGGTTAATTCTAGATCGGAAATAACTCGTTCAAACTAATTTGATAGGTTTTTTAAACACATCTTGTGTTAAGTTTTGTTTTCATTAAAAGAGTTTCTTCAACAAACAGTTCGGAGCCATTTTAATTGTTTAATCATGTATTAATCGTCTTAAGTGGAATTTTTCATCTTCAAGCTTCATTGGAGACTCGTGAGAAAATTGAAGCTTATATTTTCCAACTCGAGAACAATCTCCAACGTGCTCGGAAGGGAAATGTCACTATAGAGGACATATCTAAGAAGGTTGTAAAGATGTCCCTCGATCCCGCATTAGGTTTTAACGAGAGACAAGGAATAAGTTATAATGGTGCATCCATTTCAAATGCCGCACCCGATCCTGTTCTCGATTTTAAGATGGATCCTTTTAGTCCTCGACCTAACCCATCAAGGAGATCTCATCCTAGGGGTTTTAACTAAGATAGACCCAAACTTGTCTATGTTATCTCCCACTACAAACAAAGTGGTCAACTTAGAGAGTATTATTTTAAGTTAAGGAGAGTTTCATACACATGAGTTACCCAATATGTTCCCACACGAGTTCACATATGTGTTCCTGCACACACCCTCACACGTATTAATCCACATGCTTATACACATGATTATAGAGTTTTTACTAATTTTTTAGAGCAAGTAGAGTTTTTTACCAAGACTTCTCAATGTTTAATGGAGGAATTTTAAAGGATGTCTACTCCTTTTGAGAACACCTCATGGACTAATGATTGAAGTTATGACTTGCATCTAGTATATGGTGATTATCATGTTGCTATCATTTGTCCTAGTACTCGATTGTATTTATAAGTTTGTTTTTATTGAAAAAACATGAAAAAATCAAAAACAATTTTTTATTTTTAAGAAGAAGTTTGAAAATTTCAAAAAATATTTTATTTTTGATAAAAAAAATTCAAAAGATAAAAAGATTTTTATATCTTATTTTTCACCATATATGGATGTGAATTTAAGATGTTCCAGTCACCCATAAATTCCATCCATTCATGTGACTTTTTCATAATGTTTTAATACATAGCTTCATTTCTTTGGTGTGCTTAATAATGTGTGGCTAGCATTTCATTGTTCATTGATGATCACTTTCTTCATGCTAGATATTATATCCTTTATTTCATACATTTATTATCATATGTAGAATATAGTGTTCTCATATCAATAGTGTTTAATAACGAACCAAATGTACTAGAGATAAGTTGTGCTTGTAAGAACCACTGCCCGGATTTCTTTTCTCAAAAAATTAATTTTATGTTAAGCAATGGAAAGGAGCTACGAAAGAGAAAACTATATTTGCGTTAAGATCCACCATATGCAAATTTCCTAAAAGATTAATTATACATAAAAATAGAAGTGTCAAGGCCATTTTTATTTCATTGATGCTTCACTACACATGAGTATTATGATATCTTCAAAATTTTGAGAGTGAGTTCTTAAATATATGAGATTTTGAGGGTGTTATAAAGTAGAAGATCAATGGTTTTTCACAATGGATTCTCTTGAAAAACATTAGATAATTTGTCATTAATGTTTTGAGAAGCATTTAAATTCATAGCATGTTTCATAAGTCGGGTCAGTTTCATTTATGTTCAACATTCTTACACCTGAGGTTGAAATTGAGTTCGTTTTTTAGAAGTATCTCATTAACTTCATATGCCTATGTTATGAAAGCCTATGTTGATTTGTCCATGTAACATGTTCACATAATTACATTCTGTTTTAATGATTTGAATATGTTAGTTTTATTCCTTGTTGTGATGTATTTGTACCTATATGTACTCTTTATGCTTGAGAAAATTAAAAAATTTATAAAAATAGTTGGTATGCTTCTCTGAAATTTCATTGCATGTGCTTATTAGATTATCTTTATGATGTTATTTCATTTAAATTCAAGTGATTCTAGTATTTCTACTTAGTTTCTAACCCTTGTCTATTACGGACAAAAAGAGGAAGAACAAAATGAGGAGGAGTTTTATTTTATTTTAAACTCTCATATACGTCACGGTATTTCTTTTGCTTCAAATGTGTAGTCTTTTCGCTTTGATGATGATGATTTTTGTTGAAGATAAAGTCTCGAATGTCATTCCGTTTTAGGTTTAAGAGGTCATTAGTAGAACATTGCCTTAGGGGTTTTAATTTGTTTTTTTTTTTTGTAACGCAATAGCCAAAGGGGGAGATTTATAAGAGAAAAAATGTATAATTGATCATAGTTTATATATTTTCACCTATCCAGTTACAAATCGAACATTACATCCACATATGCTTCCATGTTCATTGAAGACAAGTTAGTGACCGAGCAACGTTTCAAAGTTCGAGCAATTGAAATTGTCACGACACTATATGGACGTATATGGTTTTTAGGTGTTTGAATTAACTTAGTTAAATTTATTTTGGTATGTTTCTTTTAAAACAAGGCATTTTTTATAAATGGATTTTCAAAATAAACTATGTTTATTTTTGAGTTCGTTAGAACAAGAATTATAGTTGGTCTGAATGAAACCTCATTTTTGTTGGAATGAAGTTATTCAGTTCGTTAGAACGAACTTCTAACGAGCTTCAAATGTGGTCTCTCTGTATGAAGAAGTTGCACCTGTTGGATGTCCATTGGAAGGTCTTTAAAATGAGCTAAGCATTTTGTTCGAACGAGAATGATCCTTATTAGAACGAAACTATGGTTTTCATTCGAATGAAGTCCCATTTTCATTCAAACGAACTCTGTTGCCTCAAAAAACTTCTTTTTTATAAATAATATCCTTTTAGACTGATTTTTATAAAAAAAATTGCGAAAATGAATTCAGATACTTGCTCCAAAAGTTTTTCTTTTTTTTCATAGAAACAACACTTTGTTTTCCAAACCATACATGCATAGAATGATTTGTTAAGTTTGCCAAACCTTAGTTCTATACATAACCATCTTATCCTTGTAGAGTCTTTTATATGGCTGATATGAATGGAGTTGCAACTAACTAGTGAAGAAGAAAGAATTCCGCAACAGTGAGGTTGATTGATGGATACTGAGGGAAGATATACTTACTGCGGGTAAGTGATACAGGACTGTATCACTTTTTGTTGAAGATTTGAAGACCTATAATGCATGATACTTAGTGGATATATAACTAGTCTGTAAGTCGATTCTTGTCTATCAATTCTTAAATAGTGCTGATATTAAAAGGTTTTAACCGCACAAAATTTTTCCTCAAACTTCTTCTTTTGTTTGGTTTTGTTTTGATTTGGCATCTTTTAGCTTTGGACTTTATCTTGCGTGCTCACTTAGATCTAACCAAGATAACACTTGTATAAAAATGGATCTTTGTGTGTGTGTGTGTGTGTGACCTAAGATACAAGGAAATCTATATAACCACACACTCTTCCAATGCTTTGAGTCCTAAAAAAATCTCCCAAACCATCACCGAACAACAATAAGTGTTGTACCTTGTGGCATGGGTTCTGTTAGAGCACAAAACTTTATTGATATTCGGGGGATGATTTAGGAGATTTTTTGGGACTCATAGCACTACTACTTTTTATAACTTGTGAAACTAGTTATAAAGGAAGAACAACCCAAAAACATTTCTTACACTTCCACACACGAGTCATAAAAAATGATTAAACAACATTTTTTATAAAAATAGTTTTTTTATAAAACAATTAGAATTGGTCTTCTATAACAATAATTATATAAAAAAAATAACAGTTAAAACATTCTATTTTTGTTGAATAGACTTTAATTTAGTATAAAACATTTTTTACTTTTTGTAAACAGTTTTTTTTTTTCAAAAAAAGTGTTAAGAATTTTTTTTTAAGAGTTTAAATGTTTTTTTTTAAAACAATTATAAAATGTTGAACACAATTTTTTTTATTTTCAAAAGAGTTTCTTATTAAAAACAACTATATATATATAGCTTTTTATTGAGAATACAGGTTTATAATTTTTATCAAATGCTTTTGTTTTTATTGGGAGCAAAAAAAATGGAAGATTTTGACTTATTTTGTGGGTATGACTTTTGGGTATATTTATGTGTTCGACTAGTTTTACTCGGAAAAAAAACAAGGATAACTAAAATAGAAGTGTCACATCAACATTTTTAAGTGACTTGTATTAATGTTTGATTGTCATAATTAGTATTTATACTAGCATGACATCTAGTATTGACATGGAACTACCAAGTCAATGCTCATATATATCGAACTATTACCCTATTTCCATAAGAAGGTTTACAAACTCACAATGTTAGATAATACGTGATGGCACAAACCGAAAATTAACATATATATTGTGTTCATGTAGTATTCGTTTCACACAACGTTTAATTTTACTTATTTTATGTTTGACTGACTGGTTCTATTAACTCAACCACAATTTATTCGTTTGATTTCAAAGCCAAATTAAAAGAATGCTTTAAACTCGTAGGCTTTTAATCTGTAAAATTAGGAAAAAGAATAATGATATACTTCCCAAACTACAATTACCGGTAAAATACCAAAACCCACCCAAATCGTTTATGTCTTTTTCCAAAATCAACGCCTTATATCTTTACATTAAGTTTTTGAAAGAAGGTGCCAGCTCATAATTTTGCTCAAGTAGTATCTCGCCTTTTTGAAACAAAGTGTCAACTCATAGTCTTACTCGTAATTCTATTTTATTTGGTAAAAAATTAGATTTCATGTAGTATCACGTTTTATTTGGGTCGTGTTCGCGCTTTGTAGCGTTTTGATTAGGAAAAAAAGCAGGTGTGACTTAAGATTGTTATTTTTATTTGGGTTGTATTCGCGTTTTGCAGCATTTTATTAAGTGTACTAATTTTGCATTTTATAATGGCTGAAATGAGTATTTTTTTAGTGGTTGAAATATACCTTTTTTTTAGTTGTCGAAATGTGCACGTTTTATAGTTGTTAAACTGTGCATTTTTTTAGTGTCTGAAATGTGTAGTTTTTTTATTGTTAGAATTCTAATCTAATAGTAGTATAAGTTTGTTGGGTTTGGAGATAAAAGGATGATATAAATGTTTGGACATAAAAGGTGTTATGTATTATCTTTTTCTCTTATTTGGTGTCAATTTAATCATTTGGTTTGGGACAGGTAATTTGGTTCACTAAGAGTAGCACCACTCTTTTTAAAATTAAAATGTCACCCATTACCAGGGCAGAACTTGATTTTTAGAGGTCCTAAGTGAACTTTGGAATACCGATCATCTATATATTTAAGTAGTAATCTATTTTATTGGTTTCACTAAAAAAGTATAAATCTTTTTTAAATAAATAATGCACACATTTATAGCAAAATGGGACAGAATAGGTAAAAGCACATTTTTTATTACATAAGGGAAAAAAACAAACAACAACAACAATAAGAGAATTAAACCACAGGGTTATCAATTTCGGCACATTCGAGCATCACAAGGAGTCGCTTCGGGGTGTGCTCATACTCTAAATAGAGATCTTGGAAGTCTTTTTCAATCCTCGCCATGCAGTTCGCTTGGATGTTCTCCTCCCTCGAAATGTGGATAACCTTGGCTTTGAGGCAACAGACGATCTCACAACAGTCTTCAATGATGTTCGATGGGGGGTGGGTCCCCATGTCCTCTGACTCCAACAGCTGGACGACTTTGAGACAATCAGTTTTAAGGCAGACGCTCTTTCATTTCTCCTTGTTGGCAATGTTAAGACCATGGAACACACCTTCCAACTCCGCACTAAGGGGGTTTATTATTCCGTGAATATGAGTAATGAATCCAACAATCCATCTCCCTTCCTTATCTCGCATGATACCTACAAAAGATCCCATCCCACTATTGATGTCAAAACTCACATCCTTCTAGATGATATAGGTACCTGCAATACAAGTACTAGCATTAGTGTATGTACTAGAACTTTCCCCTTTTTAATTAGTAATCTTACTTTGAAAGCTCAGTGTGGTTTGTTTGGATCATTGAAGCATTTTGCATGACCAAAACGAAAATGATAAAGGTTTTTTTTTAATTTTAATACCCATAATAACCCCGTTTTGACTTCGATACTTTTCACTAATTTTACTTTGACTTTAGTACATTTTTTATCGCTAAATTTGATCACAAATCACTTTTGTAGCGAAATTTTCACATTTAGAGATAAAAAAATGTTATAAACTCAATAAAAAATTAGTTAAAACTAACAATTTCAAAACTAGGTGATTATGAATGTATTAAACTAAATGTGACACCCCACATAATTAAATATCGGGTGATCAGTCCTTTATTAAATTAAAAATGGTTTCTCATTTGGTTCATTCTTAGCATTACTGTCGAAATTTTAAAAAAAAAAACAAACTTATTAACCACCTAGTATTCAAAAAGATGATGTCAAATTTTTAACTTTTTATATAAATAATAACAACAATAAAAATTCAACCATTCACACCAACATGAGTCCAAATCAAATACTGCATAGATAGATAAAATATTGGCTGAATAAACCATCGGCTAAAAATCTCAAACCCAAAATAATAATCAAACAGAATAGTAATCTGAATACAAAGTCTAACTGAAATCAAAATAGCTGGGGCAATATGCCGAAATGAAATAACTGAGTTGCATCATACTCTAGGAATGAAAGAACCGAAGAGACTAAGTCCAAATCCTATAAGCATCAAAACCTGCTGTAGCTACGCATCCCTAGAACAGATTATCAAATTAGGCGTCCATATGGCTGGACACCTAAAAGGTTTTGAAAATATTTTTCAAGTACGGGCCCGAGCCCAAATTCTTTTGAAAATATTTTTCAAGTGATTTAAAATACATGAATACTATCCATATTTAAGTTAGTGTCAAACTCACTTGGGACACTACTCACCCCTCATCCAAAGTGTGCATCTAATGCTTCTTCCTAACCCTCCTAGTTACACTACCCCGTCTAACTAGTCTTGTCCTGAAATTTCTTGACATGATACTCTAGCCCGAGTAATTTGAACTTTTACTTCATAATTTATTTATCGATATAACTTAATTAATCCTTTTTAAATGAATTATATAACAGTCTCACTAGTTATATACAAGTAATACCTTTTTTACTTTATGTAGTTCGCCCGTATATAAATGTCTACTCTCTTACATACGTATATACTTAATACAATTGCGATTCATGTATTCAACCCGTATATAAATACCTACACACACACACACACACACACACACACACACATATATATATATATATATATATATATATATATATATATATATATATATATATATATATATATATATATATATATATATATATATATATATATGCATCATCCCGAGCAGGCACACACCGGATATTTTCTTTAAAATTCTATCACCCCAGGTATACTTATCCACCAGGACACCCCGACCCAATTAGCTTCCCGAATCAGTGAAATGAAAATAAACGTAGCGGAGGCAGCTATTGTTCCCCCTGCTGTGAGGCTGAATCTTACCCAAAGCGTCTCACCCCCGAAAAGAATCACAACATATAAATGATGGACGCCTATGACTTGGGGATTATACTCGCCCTGCATTCACTAGCGATGGGACTCACCCACATTGCGCAACCTCCTGTGATAGCACTAGAGGGGTATATATTCCTTTAAATATTATTCACACCAATATTTATAAAGCAAACGGATATGTGTGTGTATATATATATATATATATATATAATTTAAACCCTGCTAATCCATGTCAAATTCCCGTACCACTATCCTAAAATATCCGAATCAATTTCCCAACTCTAAGCTTTAATTAATTTGCACATTAATTAATTTTATTAAAATGGCGTCACTTAACCAAAATCTCCGGACTCGCTCCCTTGGTCCTTATCATAACCTTTTAGAATTTATCTCTAAAATTCCTGTAAATAAGTTTGACACATGTTTCTCTTTTTATATTACTTAATATCCCTTCCCCACATTTCTAGGTATTTATCTCCAATATATCCTTTCCCTAAATTAAACTCCATTTAATCCATAAGTAAACCACCACAAAAAAATCCAAGTCGAACCAAAATGCGGTGAACCATCACCCATTTCACCACATCATTCGAACGACTCTCCGAGTCGTTTGAATGACTGGTGATGTCGTTTGAACGACTGGTGATGTCGTTCGAACGATTACCCAGGTCGTTTGAACTACCGATTCGGGATTCATCCTCTTTGTTTCTCTGCTATGATATCTGCCATTAACAACATTCCTAAAGCTCTATAATTTCACCCAGGTTCAACTTTTTATACCCAACTCAATTACATAAACACCAACACTGATTCCTATGGCCGTAAAATTTTAATCCATGGATTTAACGCTTAGTCACCAGTGGTTTATCACACTCATAGTAAGAAATTTCACGATTTATTCTAATCCTCAATTTTCGATTCCAAACTCCCAAATTAAATGACATAATTTATGACTACACTATAAAACTCAGATATCAACCATTTGGATGTATACATATTATTAATTGCACCCTTTTAATCTGGATGTACTTCCCAATGCATAAACACCCCCAAATCCATAAACATACATTTTTCACGCGATAACCCACCCAAAAATGAATTTGATTTTCACCCACTATGATATGAATCGATTATCACAGATTTTACATTGAAACAATTTAACAACTTTCATGTATATGATTTGTGGAGTCTGATTTACTTCGATGAAGATGATGGATTTAACTCCCAAAAGCTCTCCCAATTCTCCCTCTTTTTTTCACCGCAAGTCTAGGGTTTTTCCTTTTGAGTTGTGTCCGTTACAATTCCTCTAATTTAGGTTTTTATTATATTTTCCTTATAGAGTTTTGTTCACCCCAAACGCTCAAACTTAGGTTTTAATGTGTTAATCCCGAAATTACTCTTGTGGGCTAAATTAAAATGGCCCAAACACCCCCGTGTGGGCCCGATTATGCCTACAAATGCCCCGAGACCCAATTACTACCCCTGGGTACTCTTTTTCGACTATCTCGACCTCTCTGGAATCAACCGTGCACTCACAATTGTCATCCGAATTACTTTATAACGTTCTCCAATTTTGACCTCAAAATGCGACACATGTGAAATCTAAAAATACTTTGAATTAATTAAATCTCAATTCAGCAAATTAAATAAATACTCCCAATCATAAATTTAAATTTTCTCCAAATTAAAATAAGTTCTATTTCACCAAAAAATAATTAAATCCAATGTCCTGAAAATTACGTGGTGTTACATACTTCCCCCCTTACAAAAGAATTTCATCCTCGAAATTAAGATAGGCCTAGTACTCCAAGCCTCGACTATCTCCCTAATCACTTACCCTTAAGATTGTTAAACCTATCTACCACTTCTAATCACGAATTATATTAAACTAAATTTCTTAATCAGGGCACCCATATACCCACACCCGTGCTCATCCGCACAAATGTTTCTCGGCTTTACTAGCCTTAAATCGTAATATAACTTCCATCTCACAGTATAACTACATACATGTATAATAGCCAAGGTACCCAAACCCATGTACTAATGACCAAACATCTCCCCACTTCCAACTTTGCGCTAAGTTTCATGTGTTGGATGTCTCGCAATGAGAAATCAGAACAAGGAACCCCCCTATACATTACTACCTAACATTGTTAGTCGTTGAGATCCGTTCGGCCTTCAGTCCATATCATGTACCCTCAAATACCTGTCTCTTGACATAAAAGTATACACACCCACTCTTATGCTACAAAAGACAACATAGAATACTGAGCCCCTTACTATCACTAGTTTCTTAGCACAAAATAAATCCCGAGCTATATCTCCTTGCTCGAAATAAGCTTATCCACCCTGAATCCTATCAGTAAACGTCTATGCTCCCCAAGATTAAAATTAACAATACAAGCATATTTAATATGAAACTCATTTTAACATATATATATATATATATACAGTCCTGCTCCTATGCGGACCGAACATGTGTCACCTGGCGGTGAGCCCAGAAAAGAGAGAGTGTGCCTATAATTTAGGCGATAATTTCTAGGCGCACCGTTAGGTGACACATGTCCGGTCCGCATTCTTAAAATGCGGACTAGTCCGCACAAGAGAAGGATTGTATATATATATATATATAGCCTAAACCCTATCTTAGGTGACACCTAGTAGAAATAATCCATACTCTGATACAACGAACACCAAGTCTTACTATAACTATCTACCATAGTTCCAGACCATCACTAATCAGCCAAAACTTGGAAAATCATCTACCATACTCCCATAATTATCGAAAGTAGTAACCTCTCATGTAATGCAAACATCCTCTTAGTGTACATACCCACTCTCTCGTGGTTAACACCAAAGAAATCCGCTACCCCCACGGTAACTACATATATATAATATGGTTATTACAGCCAACGCACCCTCTAAATCAAACTCACTCACGAATCCTAGTGATAAAAATCTTATATTATGTTGTCCCAAATACCACTTAAAACATACCCCATGCTCATAGGATAAAAAGACAATTTACCTCCATACTCTAGCTGCTTTGCCTAGTCCTTGGGTTCCTAGTCAAAATTCTCTCGTCCGAACTTACCCACGAACTATTGTAGTTGATGTATGTCCAGAACTTTGTCATGTAATTACCCCTACCTCGCTTAGGGAAATATCTCTTCATGTGACATGCCCCTCCATAAAAGAAAACACATTCGAGAAAATCCTCCATGTCGCTAATCCTATCTCTACTAGCCTCCCCCGTCATTCCCTTGGCCCTGGCATCCCTGAGGAGCAAGGTGCTGATGCTGATCGGGACCCTGCTGGTCCTGTCAAAAATCCTGGCCATCTAGTCGATAGCCCCCAGATCTGAATCTCTTAGAAGAATTTCCTTACCGGGAGTCCTGCCCCTGATGCATGCCATCCTTCTGTTGTGCTCTCCTGACAGTACCCCCACCTACCTTTCCTTGCTGGTTGGGTTCACCTCCTTTATTTCTTCCCTTCACGTGGAAGCAATAATCTTGGCAGTGTGATAATGCTACATTGACAACATCAGTTTACGTCGCCAGTGTAGGGTTTCCAATCAAGTGTTGTATAATCCTCCAGGTTAATCCATCTATAAACCTCGCTTTATTTCGCTCCTCGGTACTCACCTCGTCTGGCATAAAATTAGCTAAACGGGTGAACTCCTCCTCATACTCTACCATGGAGTGATCACCCTGGTTCACCTCACTAAACTTCATCAAAATCTCAGTCTCCACTACTGGAGGAAAATACTTACAATTAAAATGCACCCAGAACTCAGTAATCAACATCATATCTCTATCCTCAGTGGTGGTAACTAACTCCCACCACTATAGTGCTGCTCCAGCAAGTTTAAAAGTAGCCAACATATGATTATGCATCTCACTACACTCCATCATGAGCAAGTAGGACTGAATATTCTTCTTCCACTTACATGCCTCAACTACATCAAATCTATCCTGAAACTCGAGCGGGTGGCCCTTCTGAAATGACTCTCTGACTCTATGACTCTCTGCTAAGTAGATGGCCCTAGTTGGGCCTGGGTCTCCGGTGCTACTAGTGGATGTGGATAATGAACGGCCATAGCTATCATAGCTGCATTGACTGTCTGGGCTACTATCTCTGCCACATGTGCAGTCGTCATTCTCCCTGGTGGTGGTGGTGGTTGTGGTTGTGGAGTCGCTAGATCCTGGTGAGTCTCCCTCTCCTCATTCTTTATTGTTCCCTAGTCTGACATCCTGTCTTAGGTGGCATCTAAAATTTCAAAGCCAGTTGTATGAGATCACAATTCATACGTCTATAATAGCAGAAGAACGTAAATGAATGTACATAAAAGAATAGAACAATCTTATCATAAGGCTCTATATCAAAGAATGCTAAGCTGAAACGTGAAAAGACGTACAGATCCTAAAGACTCTAGAACATGATGCTCTGATACCATTTGTGACACCCCGCCTAATTAAATACCAGGTGATCAGTCAATTGCTAAATTAAAAGAGGTTTCTCATCTAGTTCATTCTTAGCATCACTGTCAAAAACTTTTTTTAAAAAAAAAACTTGCTAACCACCTAGTATTTAAAAATAAGATGTCAAATTTTTATCTTTTTATATAAATAATGACAACAATACAAATTAAACCATTCACGCCAACACTCTACAAACATAGATAAAAGATTGGACGAATAAACCATCGGCTAAAAATAAAAAAATCCAAAATAATTATCCAACGGAATAATAATCTGAATACAAAGTCTGAGTGAAATCAAATAGCTGGGGAAATATGTCCAAATGAAATAACTGAGCTGCATCCTACTCAAAGAATGAAAGAACCGAAGCGACTAAGTCCAAATCCTACAAGCATCCACACCTGTTGCAACTACGCATCCCTGGAACAGATCGTCAAGTTTGGTGTCCATGTGGTTGGACATCTAAAAGGTTTTGAAAATATTTTTCACGTGCGGGTCAGAGCCCAAACCCTTTTGAAAATATTTTGCAAGTAAATTAAAATGCATGAATACTCTTCATAATTAAGTTAGTGCCTCACTCACTTGGGACACTACTCACCCCTCATCCAAGGTTCATACATAACGCCTCTTCCTAACCCTCCTAGTTACACTTCCCCGTCTAACTAGTCTTATCCTGAAAATTCCTTGACATGCTACTCTAGCCCGATTAATTTGTACTTTTGCTTCATAAGTTATTTATCGCTATAACTTAATTAATCCTTTTTAAATGCATTATATAACAGTCTCACTAGTTATATGCAATGTAACAACCCGTCCTTTTTGGAGACAATTAAATTCCATAATTAAGTATAAATTGGCAATTTGGAGAAATTCTCAAAATAGTGATTTTTGGGATTTTTGAGGATTTAAATGAATTTCGATGGATGTTGTGATTATTTTTGGGATTATATAGGTCGAAATATTTTAATTATATGTCGTCGTTGAGTAAAGCGACACGAGGTGAGATTTAATTTGGAAAAACCCGCATTAAGTTATGTGGGGTAGAATAGTGATTTGCGGTCAAATACCTCGGATGGAAATTTTGACTGCGTCGTGAGTCTCGGAATGTCCGAGATACTCGGAAAAGAGTGTTCGATTGTCGAAATTGAGTTTCGGAGAATTTTAGAGGTAAAAGTAACTCGTAATTGGGTAAACGAGTGGTTTTTGAGTTTTAAGGGTTAAAACCCTTTTCTTCAGAGGGAGAGAGGGAAAGAAAAGAGAAGAGAAGAAAGGAAAGAGAGAAGAGAGAGGAGGAGAGAAATGGAGATCTCGGGCCAAACTCCGCCCGATTCGACTCGAGGTCATCGGATTATATCCACGAGGCAAGTGTTTACTTGCTTTATTTACTTTTTGCATAAATATATCATACCGTAGTTTGGTATAAATAAACCCTAAAAATTTTGGGTTGGGTTTTCGTGGATAAAACGGGTTTTCTGGAGTTAGAACGAATAAACCCCTAAAATTTCTTAATTGGATAAATTAGAAATTAATCAAAATAAATTGGTGGTTTAGGGTTCTAGGATGTTTAGAACCCTTAATATATGTGTATTTGTAGTTGGTTGAGGTTGTAGGACGTTGGGTGAGGTGACAAAAGCTTGGGAGAAGCTTTAATGGCCGAAACCGTCTCGGAGAAGATGATGAATAGTATAGGTAGTGTGCTTGCCGAATCGATTAGACCTAGAGACGAATTGATTCGGCTCGTCAAAAAATAAAAATTGTAGATCTTTCGACGTGGTCGCATGGGCGCTGACCGCGTATTTTTTTGATTTTTTTTGGATTTATAGTGATTTTTCTACGAAAAGCTGTCCGAGATCGAAATCATTAGTTATAACTTATTGGAGATAAATATTAGGGGTTCTCAAAAGGATTCTTAGGACCTCTAAAGAATTTGAGGAGATATTAAAACTTTGGGTTTGTAGGAATAAATTCAAGTTAGGATTTAAATGGAGATTGGATTGAATTTGGGGTATTTTGGAGATTGAAATTTTTCCCAAACAGTGCCCCTCGAATAGGCCGAATCGATTCAGGTCTAGGCCGAATCGATTCGCCTAAGGGGATCTGTGATTCTGCAGTGGGCTGAATCGATTCGGATTTAGACTGAATCGATTCGCCATTAAAGACTTGTTTATAGAACATTTTCCGAATCGATTCGGATTGGGGGCCGAATCGATTCGCCCACCCGAATCGATTCGCTATTGGGGCGAATCGATTCGCTTTGGCCAGAATTGCTAGTTTTCTTCCCTTAAGAGTATGGGGAGTTAAAATACAATTTGGGATTTTTATGGGAAAATCCTAAGAGGTGATTAGGATAATTTGGGAATATAGACATATATATTCGTTTAGTGTGGAGTGTTATAATTGGAGATATCCAATAAATCCTTAGATGAGATTTAGGTATGTATTGATTATCAAAGTAAGAAAATACTTTGGGTTTAGTATCATGCTTATATGAATGCATGATTTTGATTCCTTGAGGGAACCTTTGGGATATTTGGTCATCGTTAGATTATTTGGCAAATATGGCCATATATATATACTAGGTGATTAAAGTATATATATATGATATGATGTAAATGGTTTTGAAAATGTAAAAATAAATGTTTTCAAAATGGATATAGAAATGATTTTCATAATTAATAAAATATGGATACACGCCTCTCTAAATCGCTATCATAAGGGAATTTGCGTACGTATGGTGAAGCCCCTGGCTAATGAATGCAGGTTGGATATAGTCCTATAGGCCATATGAGCGATTATTTGTTTCTACGCTGGTTAGGAGATTGCAGGTGTGGTCTTGACTATCCCGCAGGCATATGGCCACTTCCCGACGTCTTGCGTTGTAGGATCCCAGGTTGTCTTGTTTGATAGGCTCTGGAAGATGATGTCCATTTAGGGGCGCGCACAATGGGTAAACCCGGACGGGCAGTCTTAGAACGCGTTATATGTTAAAGCAATTTATGATAATAAATTGGCTTTAATTACATTTCTTGGATGGAAGAAGGGAAATGGGATAAATGTTTTAGCTTCGATAACACTTCCCGGATGGAAGAATGGAAGTGGAAGCATATGATATGATCAAAGCATTTTTATGATAATAAAAATGGCTTTGGATACATTTTCTGGATATAAGAAAGGAAATGGGATGTTATTAAAAAGGAAAAGCATTTTTATGATAATAAAATTGGCTTTAAAAAAAATTATATGTTATGTTAAAGCAATTCATGATAACGAATTGACTTTTATATACATTTCCTGGATATAAGAAAGGAAATGGAAAGTTTTGAGAAAAATGAAAAGTATTGATAAATACTTGGTATATAAATTCTCATTCCGGGAGATAGACCCGGATGTATATGAAAATATGTATATATATATATGGATAAATCGAGTACCGAGTGTCTAATGGATCCCGACGATCGACCTTGCCGCGTAGTAGTGTATCGGGGGGTTCCTTATTTGGATTTTGCTTTGCGAGACACCCCACGTACGAATATGGCATTGTGTTGAGACTGGGGAGAAGTTTAATCCTTAGTGCTCTAATATTTAGTATTTCTTATATAGTGTATGTATATATATATGTTATGTGCTGAGGGTCTAATGGATCTCGACGATCGACCTTGCCGCGCAGTAGTGTATCAGGGGGTTCCTTGTTTGTATTTTGCTTTGCGAGACACCCCACGCACGAACTTGGCACAGTGGTGAGACTGGGGAGAAGCTTAGCCCTTAGTACATTACTTGGACTATCTAGGGTTGATAGTGGTTGGATGATAGACTAGTTTAGCAGGGTAGCTTGACTAGGATGTTTAGAGGGATGCGCTAGGAGTGCACTGTTAGTGGAGAGGTGAGGGGTATCTCATGGGAGTGCGATACCAAATTTAAATATGAGATAAAACCTTTTTCTAAAAAATAAGGAATTTATGCACTTGCAAAATATTTTCAAACTCGGGCTCTGACCCGTTTATCTACTTTTCCTCTCTTGCTATATATATATATATATATATATATATATATATATATATATATATATATATATATATATATATTATAGGTGTCTAGATACAGGGACGCCTGGATGGCATTTCCTTCGAGTCAGACGTCAGCTACAGCTGCTGTGGATGCGTGTAGGTTTTTGATAGCCGCTTCCATTCTTGTACTTTAGATAGGAGGTACTGTATAAACATTCGGGCCAATGGTCCAATTGCATTTATTTATTCTTGTAGAGCATCATTCGATATGGTTGTATATTTTGAATGAGTGTTCGGTTATTTTATTTCATTTCAGTTTCATTTACGTAAAAATTGTGTGGATGTTTTTATTCGTTGTTGTTAAAAAGAGTAGTTAAGTAAAATTTTGACACCGGCCTAATAGGTTATTAGTAATTAAATGGATTTTCGACAGTGATGCTAAGAAAGATCCTGTATCACCCCTCTTAAAATAATAACGGGTGGCCAGACCTATACTACATTAAATCAGGAGTTTCAGATGGTCCAGTCTCAACATCAACTGTCGGTACTATATAATATAGGACAAATTACCCTATATCATATAAGCGAGATGTTAAAATTAAATAAAATATGCAACAAACAACAAACCTGCACTATAAAACTACTAATAAAGGAAAGAAAGATGCATGAAAGAACTACGATAAATGAAATGCTAGAATAAAATGAAATAAATAAGTACAACTGGATATACCACAAGGATGTAAACCCGAATAAGTTGTCGGGTCACAACCAATGCAATGACTGAAACGAAATAAATGTACACATTTATAAATATCCCATGGGTATAAACCTGATATACAACATGATTCCTACCTAGATTTTTAGAGAAGTAGGAAGTGACAACAATCAACATCCCGCAACAGCCCGCACCTATCACGGATCCCAAGACTCTGGATAGAAGGTCATCCGGCATCCATGCGGTAGGACACCTGTAGTAATATATATATATATACAGGCATGAGAGAAAAGTAAACGGGTCAGAGACCGAGTGTGAAAATATATAGCAAGTGTGTTAACCGTACATAATAAATATCGGTGCCCTTATTTCATAATTAAACTGGAATCGCACTCTCGTGGAACCCCAACTCACCTCTCATCTAAAGGCGCGCACCTATTCACATCCTCAATTTTAGTGAAATTACCCCAATTATAAGGTCAACCTAACTTCACATAGGCTCCGCCTATTCCCACGAGATTTGCCTTCCTGTCTTAACCCAAGAATCCACCCTTTTTCTGATCATACCTGATTATGTTTACAAACGAATTATGCCATAATAGGCTTAATGGATTCCGATTTATAATTTATTTAATTATAATTCTTAATACGTTACCCTTTTATATTCAGGTTGAATCATAGATTTACTTTCTAATTAACATACATGCAAATTATTATTGACAAAATTTCTCTTCAATCTCAACATTGTACTACGTTTCGTGCGTGGGGTGTCTCGCAAAGCAAAATCCAAACAAGGAACCACCCCGTTACACTACTTCTTGACAACGTTGATCCTAGAGATCCATCATGCCACACATAAATATTTGACAGAACTTTTCTCTAATCTCGACACTGTACTAGTTTTCGTGCATGGGGTGTCTCGCAAAGCGAAATCCAAACAAGGAACCACCCCGTTACACTACTCCTTGTCAATGTCGATCCTAGAGATCCATAATGCCATACTATACTAGTGCTATAACTAAATTTTTTTAGGCTACAATATGAAAACAACTAAAAATAACCAAAAGTAACCTTAGGATGATGTAACCGAAATATTCCTTAAATGCGATACATCAACCCCCATCAATCTAGTACCCCATAATCATCCAAGATGTACTCCACAAAGATACCATATCCTTTCATCTATAGGATATATAAATATATATATATATATATATATAGGCATTTTAGTCTAACCATATATACATATATACCATCATCCATACCCATAACCAAGTGTACATATCATATCTGGTGTATAATGGACATGCACATAATACACTCGGCTAAATGTATCGCCGATAAAACTGCACCATGCTATCATCTTCCCAGTGCCCGGCTCATGTAGTAACTGGGGACCACCTGGTGGTGCTCAACGACACCCATCTCGGGCAAACTCACACACATGACGTCCCGTGAAGTGGTCATAACTCCTAACCGGCAATGAGACGAAACATACCCACCATGTCTCATCCCAAAAATATATATATATCACATAATAACACACTGGACGACTATGACCTGGGGAATATCCACACCCTGCTCCTTAAGCCAGGATGCTCACCCTCTGCGCGGAAACTTCCCAATGATAGCATGAGCGGGGTATGCTTAACCACATAAGTGTATATATCGTTCACATGCACAATATATACACATCCATATGATCCCATCATATGATCCAATATTAAACCATCACATAAGGTTTAAATATTCACAACATAAATATATCCATATATTCATACCCATACAGATATATATACATATTCACATATCCGTATATCTATATATACAAACTAATTTTCGTTCGTAACTCTAAGATATATAAACTCGGCTATAAGTATACATAATCCTCAATATACAAGACGTCACCACCAACTCATTTAATTTTCCTCGATATGTGAATGCAATCCCTCACTTGAAGCATATTCATCCATTTTCCTATGATGAATAGTCTCCCAAAAATACGTGTGTATATCAAATATTAGGGTTATCACCCAAAGGTTTAGTGTAGGAAACCATCACTACACAAACCATCTATATCCGAGAGCACATTGATGAATCTAGTAATAATCTCGACTACTGCTATACACATAACTAATAGTCTATAAGCCTCAATCTCAATCTTACATTCATCGAATAATCCCATCACTTGAGGAAAATACCCGTTGTAAATCACACACCGATAAACAACATCTACTCCAACTAGATTTTCACACTCTACTCTAGTTGGTGATACTACGGTTCAATCACCATTATGATTCCCTTAGTCCAACGCCTCTCCGATTTATTCCTTAAATTTTATCATTACTAAGGGTATGCGACCACTCTCTTCCATTTGGCCCCAAATTATATCTTAATAATATCCTATCCTTATAAATGTCGGCCTAGAAATTTCACAACATACACTCGCAACTCTCTCTTAGAGTTCTTAGTATCCCATTACATTTATTCTTACATTTGATCTATAAGTAGGATTCTCAATATCAATGAGGTTTCCCCACAATCTCTATACATGACTCCGAAAACACACATGGATATATTTTTCCCTAATTGTTCCAAGAAGTCCCCATACTCCTTTCATTACTAAAAGAGGTATCCCATCCTCCTAAATCAATTTAACATAGGCCCGCAAGCCCCTATTCGACCTAGGGCCCTATTCCCTAAATTTAATATCGTAACCCTCCATAATAATCCCATTAAGAAAGCCCCTGCAAATAAAACTCCAAAAGATAAAGGGGAAGAAAGAGCTCCAAATTTTGGGCTAAAAATAGGGGACCGGTCGACCGGTCCCAGACCCCCGATCGACCGTGGGTCCAAATTTATCCTACGAAGAAATGCGATAGGCTTTTCCTTTAAGGCGCGATCGATCGGTCCCCTGGGCGCGGTCGACAGGCCATACCAGTTATCTTGGCCGATTTTCCCAATTTCAGCAAACCCCAAATCCTCAAACACCCAAATATCATCACCAAACTCCCAAATCTTTAACCCAATAATATTCTTAACATGTAAACTCATCCTACATTTCATCCCAACGAATTATACATCATTAAACCCATGTATAAACATCAAATTTCCACTTTAGTACCCAAAATCTAGGTTTTGATATTAATACCCAAAAATCCATTTCTTTAACCCACAAATTATGAAATGAAATACACAAATGACTTATTTAGAAAGATTAAACACTTTTCTCAGATTTCTAGAGGTTGTATCATCCTCGATGTCGCATTTTGGGTCGAAACCTCCAAGCTTTTCTTCCTCTCTATCTTCTTTTCTTCTTCTTTCTCTTCTTCTCCTTCTCTTTTCTTTCTCTTTCTCTCTAGGGCTTTTTTCTCTCTTTCTCTAAATGATAAGGCTTGTCCCGTAAGCCTCTTAAATCCCTACAACACAAATCCCAATTTTTAATTGTTAATACACACTTTAAATGACTCGTTTACTCCAAATCGAGTCAAACCAACTCAAAAAACATTCCGGAGCCGAAATAAAATCCAATGACAGTCATTTTGACTATCTCGACCCTTCCGGGATCGATGGTACCCTCAAAATCATCATCCGGAATACTTTGAAATGTTCTCTATTTTTGGGCCTCAATTCCCAAATTTTAAAATTTTCCAATTAATTAAATTTTTATTTTCCCAAAATTTTAATTTCTCAGTCTCCAAAGTCATGGGGTGTTACAATCTTCCCCCCTTACAAAAATTTCACCCACGAAATTTAAGACATGCCTAGGACCTCAATATCATCTAGTCCTTACATCAATCCTCAGGATCACTATACCGATCCTTTCTAGTTCTCACATCGAACCATATAAATTTTAAAACAATTTAACTACCCAGTGCGCCCATACACCCCGTACCCGAGCTTAACTTGTAGGATTATAATCAGGATCCATTAGCCTCTCATCATAATATAAATCTCAGCAATATAATCTATAGCAACATACTAAGTATATATATGTTTGAAAATTTCCCAATGGTTGAACTCTCCTCAATTCATGACACTAGCTACCTTCGTGTGGGGGAGGTCTCGCAAGCGAAATCCAAACAAGGAACCCTCCCAATACACTATTGTGTAGCTAGGTCGGGGATTGAGATTAGTTGAACCAGGGTTAAAGTTTTATAAAAAGATTTTCATATTTTAAATATTGCCCGAAGGCTTATACAATAATACAATATAATTTAATTCCGCGTCATTCGACACGCCAACAAACACCTCATGTTTAAGACACAAGGCCTTAACAAATACAAAACTCTAACCAATACCTAGTCCTCCAACTAGCACAACTATGGACTAAATTCTCCATTCAAAATACTTTGAACCTCTTAGCTATGTAATCCCTTTATATTACATCCACACCTTTCCACAAAATGAATTCTTCCCTCATTGGAACACTAAAATTTCCCGCCCTAGCCTATACATAAACCAATAACCTTAACAATTCACATTCCCGAAATCAATAGAGAAACTCTCTACTAGCTCATTACAAGACGGTTTAATATCCCAAAAGACGTGGTATAAAGACCACACTTCCTCACTCCTCCCCAAAGCCTAATTCTCCTCAAAGAAATATCTTCCTCATAAATCCTTCCTAACCATTTGAAGGACATAAAGGCCCTATATAGAGCACACCTAGGATTTTTTTTTCGTGCTTTAGCTATATAGGACTTCATCTAGTTGGACTTGAATTTTGACAAAATATTTTTGTAATTTAGGATTGTGTGTCCCCATGTCGACTCCAAGCTCTCTTTGTCCATCTACATCAAATGTGCTCTCAATTCAGACCGCCATCTCAGAAAAAGGTATTTTTCAGTTTCTATGGCTCATAGGAAGTTCTGTCAAATAGGACACGACACCACGTTGCATTTTGCATTTTTATCATATCTAATGATAATGTTTTGTTTCGTCATAATAAAATTATTTTTGAGTTCATAAAATATTAATTTGGAATTTTTATAAGAAAAATGTTTATGTGAAAATAAGTTTGACACTAAATATTTTTTTTAATAAACATTGCAAAATATTCTTTTTGAAGTTAAAAATATTTTTTTTCTCTTGAACTATTCATGTGCGTGGCTCTTACATATATATGTATTAATATATGTTTTTATGTATGCGTGTATATATATATATATATATCTATCTATATATATATATATATATATATATATATATATATATATATATATATATATATATATATATTATATATACATAATAAATGTATATGTGTATGCATGCCTTTCCCTTGTGATATTATATATATATATTAATATATGTTTTGTGGCCTTATGTTTTTTCCCATGTGATAAGACCTGTTTGTGCATACCATGATGACCCCATACTCATAGCTAATGGTGTAAAGACCATTTGCAATTTTAATGGCGTGAGATTTTATATAAGTATATTATTTTAATATATATAAGTGTACATATCTTCTTGCATGTGTGTACTTTTCATAGACAAAAGCCACTGCTGATTTGACCTCACGCAGGTCTGTTAACAGCCCTTAGCTGTTGCCGATTGTTTTTTAATTGCCCATGACTTATCCTAAGGCCTTTGCGTGGCATGTTTATATAATATATATATATGGTTTTATATATTTGCATAGTGGTTGCGACTGTTGCCGAAATGTCCACGATTTCGACGTGAAGCCTTCTGATTTGACCGTCCCCTGACAGTCCTTGTTTCTGTGTAATCCGCCCACGGTTTTGTTAAACCAAAGTTTTTTTAAAAACGATGTCGTACCTGTTGCGTCTTTTGTACGCTGTGGTACTGTTTACAAGCTGGCATTTATTTTTTTTAAACGACGACGTCGGACTATTTTTTACCACCCACGGTATTCTGCAAAACCGAAAATGGTTTTTGGATTTTCATTTAAAACGACGCAGTTTTATTTTTTGGTGTAACGGTAATATTTGGTAGCGTTCTTGGTAGGCAGTTTAATACAGCTGGCTTTGCAATCTGATTAAAACGACTGTTTTAATAAACGTTTTGTTTATTAGTCTGTTAGTTTGTTACAACTTGCACAACACGTGTCATAATTTTAACACACCATTTTGTGTTTCTTTGTGAGCCCTTAGATCTATTTTTATCAGTGGCTGGTGTGTATTCTTTGTCAATCCGTGTGAACCTTTTTACACCTATCAGCACACACTTGTGCACTCTATAAATAGGGACATTGTATCTTCATTTTTAAACCCGAGAAAATTCGTTTTTGAGCATAAATTCTGCCAAAATTAATTATGAGAGAGAGAGAGACTAAACACCAGTATTTTCAGAGAAATCTTGTGTGTATTCTTTACAAAACATTGCTGAGTCTTCAAGTTGTTTTGTGGATTCAAGAATGGAAGGTTTTTAATCTCAGAATCACTGCATCTACAAATCAGTTGATTTTTCATTCTGAAAAATCGTTTTGTGAGTATCTCTTTCATTGTTCTTGTTTTCTTGTAATTTCAGATTTGTTATGTGCTATATCTAAAGTGTTTGTGTAAGTATTGTGCTGGAATATATTTTATAAACACTACACACACTAGAACTACTAGTGATCTTACTTCATTTAAAACACTTTGTTTTAAATTGATTTTTCTGGAAATCTGATTTACACTAAAGAACAACTGATTCTAGGTTTAGAGATTTAAACCTAAAACGAGTTGTGAACCGGAAAAGAATTACCTGATACTAGATATATGACCTTGGACTAAACAAATTTATACCTATGTACTTGACCAAGGACTTGGACTGAGAACAAGAACATACTGGACCTAATCAAGAACCTGAACTGTTCAGACTGATTGGAACTTGAACTAAACTGGATTAAATCATTTTAATCTAAAATAGTTATAAACAGTTTGTATTATTTCTGACTGTATGCTTGATATGTTTTATTTCTGTTCAGTCTAGAATATATCTATGTGAACTTGATTACTTGATTGTGTTGGTGATTTTCCGAAATTGTTTGCATCTCATATCACTCACATATCACTCACGTAGACACATGTTTGTGTAATATCTGAACAAGTCTAGTGTTCGAGATTTAAAGAAAGAGAAAAGAAAGTTTTCAAAAGTGTATTCAAACTCAAACTGATTTGATTTGAATAACACAAGACTTGCAAAGATATAGATGATATATAGTCTGTTGTATCACACACACTTCACTAGAAAGTAAATAATAGGCACTGAGCCAACCTGCGCTTAAAGAAGTTAGAGGGGAGGCTGAGAAGTGAAGAACGCAAAAACAAGTGAGGACAAGCTAAAGAGAGAACTGAATAAGCAACCAGGGTAGACTTGGTCGTGTGGGATAATAGCTAGATCATTCTTCTTTAATTGTTAAGTTTGTTGTTTGTAACTCGTACCTATTCTTTTATTGTTTTAGTGGAAGTAGTTTAGGTAACTCCTAGAGGAGTTCGTCGTTTTTCCCGGGGAAGGGTTTTTGCGACGTTAAATAAATACTGTGTGTTGTACATTTCTTGCATTTCACCTCACACGAAAAGGTAGGACTAAATAATTAGAAACTCGCCTAAAAATTGAATCTGTTTTGGACTTTAATTAACTTTGAAAATTAAAATTATTTTCATAAAAGTTAATCATATTAAGTAAAAGTTTAATTTGGTCCCCCTTGGCATCATTCATATAAACTCGTAGGTTTAAGGTATTTACTCAACAATAGTTTACTTCCGCATATAAAGTCTTTGCGCACCGACCCGCATTTTCGGGGTCACCTCAAGTGGTATCAGAGCTAGACTTTTAAAGATCGTTTTCAAAACTTTTGTTAAACACTTTTTACCTTGTTTTAATGGATGATTCAACTCAATTTCTTAGGCTTGGTAATTTTAGACCTCCTATTTTTTATGAATCGAACTGTGTTGCATTTTTTGGAAAAGTTTATGATTGTTGTGGAGATGTGTACTTAGCAGGAATGACTGATTCCGAATATGATTCTCATTCTGATTATGATTCTGATGAAGTACTTGATTTAATTGATGCTGCTAAATCTTTATTAGCTAGTCAACCTTCTATGCTTGAAATAACTGCTCCGTTCGATGCTAAACGTGCCTTGTGTGATACGGAATTTGATGATAGCAACAATTCACACACGGACACTAATGAGCATGAAAATTTTATTGGCTATGATGATAACTCGGAATTGTATGTGAGGAGTTTGCAGAATAGACAAGAATTATCGAATTTGGTTAAAATGCTTAGTGAGACCTTAGAGAACCAATATAAGATTGTTCAACAAAATTCCATTGAAATGAACAATGTCAAAACTGATTTTGAAAAACAATCACTTGATTTTAAAATTTAGATTACGAAGTTAAAAGACAATTTATCTTCTTTTGAAGAAAAATATAATGAAGCACTTTTGCAAGTTGAAAAATCCAAACAAGTTTGTGAAACAGCTTTCAAAATGTGTCGTAGTCGTGATATAACATGGTTTAACCTTGACAAATTGCTTGCTGAACAACGATATAAGGGTGATACTAGAGGGTTTGGTTATGATGGTCCTATTTCGAAGACTGATGATTTTACTAAACCAGTCCCCTTTGTAAAAGCCCAAGAAGAAATGGCTCTTCCGTTGGAAAGTAAGTTGTCTGAAAAGGATAAAGGAAAACAAGTTTTAATTGAAAGTGATTTTGAAAATGACATTGATACTTTCATTGAAAATTTTGTTGAGGCATCTACATCTAAATATTTCCCTCCGCTCAAGAGACTCTATAGACCTCCTAAACCATTTATTCGTAATGAATCTGTCAAGCATGTAGAGGAAAAACACCACCAATCTGATTTACCTACTTCTAGTAAATTTTGTACTATGTGTGATATTTTTGGTCACCAAATCTGGGAATGCCTTGGTAATCGCAAGAAAGGTACTCATTTTAAAAGTCATAACTCTAATGTGAAGCGATTTACAAATTTTTCTAGGCAGCGCACTAATACTAATTGGAATCATTCCTTCAATAAGTCTAGGCCTCATGTTAACAAGAACAGATTTTCAAAAAATAAATTTTATCCTAAATTCCAGAAGGCACAGAAACCTTTGAAAACTTTGCCTATTTGGATTAGGACTTGTGACTTGAGACCTCAAATAGATTTTTTAAAATCGAAGAAATGCCCAACTAATGTATGTGACGCTTCCGAGAATAAGAAAATCATTATGTCTCCTCACGTGAAGGTTAAGGACTTAAACACTACCATACCCTTAGATTTATTCAATGATGGGGGAGGTAAGTTTAATACAAATGGAGTTTCCAAGTATTGTGACACTAATGGATATTCGTACCAGTTTAATGCCTCAAAAACTCATAAACAAATTAGGGTTGTTCCTTCTATTGCTTGTGATTTTCAGCTTGTTGATATGCTGTCTATGTCTTATGATAAGTCTTGCTTGCATGTAACTTCAACATTTGATTGGAAAGATTGTACGTGACTGTTTTGCTTGTGTTTAAACTGCATACTTTGATTACTAGATCTCCGAGGTTTTAGGATAAAGGTACCTACTAATAACCGGTATCTCTTAAGCCATGTGTAATGTAGGAGACGCATATTTTGCAGATTATGAACACTTATTTTTTTCTTTTACCATTGTCTAATTTAGACAAAATGGGGGAGAATTGAGTACATATTTTAGTCCTTTGTTGTTGATATTTTTCGTACGTATCATGTCTTATAATTTATGCACAGTTAATTCTGTCATTTTCATATTTTGGTAGAACAAATGCTACTAACTTGATTTCTTAGCAGATTGTGTATTTATGTTTTGCAAGTTTTTCGTCAACCGTGCATCAGAGTTGTCCTTTTATTTTCTAGGATGGGTGGGTAGATAGATATTTTTTGTATAGGACATATTAGGATTTATTTTTCCTTAGTATATATCATTTGATGTACTCAAGGGTTTTGTGAAAATTAGTCCAATGGGGGAGTTTGAAGGTCCTATATAGAGCACACCTAGGATTTGTTTTCGTGCTTTAGCTATATAGGACTTCATCTAGTTGGACTTGAATTTTGACAAAATATTTTTGTAATTTAGGATTGCGTGTCCCCATGTCGACTCCAAGCTCTCTTTGTCCATCTACATCAAATGTGCTCTCAATTCAGACCGCCATCTCAGAAAAAGGTATTTTTCAGTTTCTATGGCTCATAGGAAGTTCTGTCAAATAGGACACGACACCACGTTGCATTTTGCATTTTTATCATATCTAATGATAATGTTTTTTTTCGTCATAATAAAATTATTTTTGAGTTCATAAAATATTAATTTGGAATTTTTATAAGAAAAATGTTTTTGTGAAAATAAGTTTGACACTAAATATTTTTTTTAATAAACATTGCAAAATATTCTTTTTGAAGTTAAAAATATTTTTTTTCTCTTGAACTATTCATGTGCGTGGCTCTTACATATATATGTATTAATATATGTTTTTATGTATGCGTGTATATATATATATATATATATATATATATATATATATATATATATATATATATATATATATATATATATATATATATATATATATATATATATATATATATATATATATATATATTATATATATACATAATATATGTATATGTGTATGCATGCCTTTCCCTTGTGATATTATATATATATATTAATATATGTTTTGTGGCCTTATGTTTTTTCCCATGTGATAAGACCTGTTTGTGCATACCATGATGACCCCATACTCATAGCTAATGGTGTAAAGACCATTTGCAATTTTAATGGCGTGAGCTTTTATATAAGTATATTATTTTAATATATATAAGTGTACACATCTTCTTGCATGCGTGTACTTTTCATAGACAAAAGCCACTGCTGATTTGACCTCACGCAGGTCTGTTAACAGCCCTTAGCTGTTGCCGATTATTTTTTAATTGCCCATGACTTATCCTAAGGCCTTTGCGTGGCATGTTTATATAATATATATATGGTTTTATATATTTGCATAGTGGTTGCGACTGTTGCCGAAATGTCCACGATTTCGACGTGAAGCCTTCTGATTTGACCGTCCCCTGACAGTCCTTGTTTCTGTGTAATCCGCCCACGGTTTTGTTAAACCAAAGTTTTTTTAAAAACGATGTCGTACCTGTTGCGTCTTTTGTACGCTGTGGTACTGTTTACAAGCTGGCATTTATTTTTTTTAAACGACGACGTCGGACTATTTTTTACCACCCACGGTATTCTGCAAAACCGAAAATGGTTTTTGGATTTTCATTTAAAACGACGCAGTTTTATTTTTTGGTGTAACGGTAATATTTGGTAGCGTTCTTGGTAGGCAGTTTAATACAGCTGGCTTTGCAATCTGATTAAAACGACTGTTTTAATAAACGTTTTGTTTATTAGTCTGTTAGTTTGTTACAACTTGCACAACACGTGTCACAATTTTAACACACCATTTTGTGTTTCTTTGTGAGCCCTTAGATCTATTTTTATCAGTGGCTGGTGTGTATTCTTTGTCAATCCGTGTGAACCTTTTTACACCTATCAGCACACACTTATGCACTCTATAAATAGGGACATTGTGTCTTCATTTTTAAACCCGAGAAAATTCGTTTTTGAGCATAAATTCTGCCAAAATTAATTATGAGAGAGAGAGACTAAACACCAGTATTTTCAGAGAAATCTTGTGTGTATTCTTTACAAAAAATTGCTGAGTCTTCAAGTTGTTTTGTGGATTCAAGAATGGAAGGTTTTTAATCTCAGAATCACTGCATCTACAAATCAGTTGATTTTTCATTCTGAAAAATCGTTTTGTGAGTATCTCTTTCATTGTTCTTGTTTTCTTGTAATTTCAGATTTGTTATGTGCTATATCTAAAGTGTTTGTGTAAGTATTGTGCTGGAATATATTTTATAAACACTACACACACTAGAACTACTAGTGATCTTACTTCATTTAAAACACTTTGTTTTAAATTGATTTTTCTGGAAATCTGATTTACACTAAAGAACAACTGATTCTAGGTTTAGAGATTTAAACCTAATACGAGTTGTGAACCGGAACAGAATTACCTGATACTGGATATATGACCTTGGACTAAACAAATTTATACCTATGTACTTGACCAAGGACTTGGACTGAGAACAAGAACATACTGGACCTAATCAAGAACCTGAACTGTTCAGACTGATTGGAACTTGAACTAAACTGGATTAAATCATTTTAATCTAAAATAGTTATAAACAGTTTTTATTATTTCTGACTGTATGCTTGATAAGTTTTATTTCTACTCAGTCTAGAATATATCTATGTGAACTTGATTACTTGATTGTGTTGGTGATTTTCCGAAATTGTTTGCATCTCATATCACTCACATATCACTCACGTAGACACATGTTTGTGTAATATCTGAACAAGTCTAGTGTTCGAGATTTAAAGAAAGAGAAAAGAAAGTTTTCAAAAGTGTATTCAAAGTCAAACTGATTTGATTTGAATAACATAAGACTTGCAAAGATATAGATGATATATAGTCTGTTGCATCACACACACTTCACTAGAAAGTAAATAATAGGCACTGAGCCAACCTGCGCTTAAAGAAGTTAGAGGGGAGGCTGAGAAGTGAAGAACGCAAAAACAAGTGAGGAAAAGTTAAAGAGAGAACTGAATAAGCAACCAGGGTAGACTTGGTCGTGTGGGATAATAGCTAGATCATTCTTCTTTAATTGTTAAGTTTGTTGTTTGTAACTCGTACCTATTCTTTTATTGTTTTAGTGGAAGTAGTTTAGGTAACTCCTAGAGGAGTTCGTCGTTTTTCCCGGGGAAGGGTTTTTGCGACGTTAAATAAATACTATGTGTTGTACATTTCTTGCATTTCACCTCACACGAAAAGGTAGGACTAAATAATTAGAAACTCGCCTAAAAATTGAATCTGTTTTGGACTTTAATTAACTTTGAAAATTAAAATTATTTTCATGAAAGTTAATCAGATTAAGTAAAAGTTTAATTTGGTCCCCCTTGGCATCATTCATATAAGCTCGTAGGTTTAAGGTGTTTACTCAACAATAGTTTACTTCCGCATATAAAGGTTTTGCGAACCGACCCGCATTTTCGGGGTCACCTCAGGACAAAACCCGATTGCGACTACTGAAAACTCCCTCAGTCTTACGCAATGATCCTGAGTCTCCAATTTCTTACTCCCTCTTCCCAGAAGGCAATATTCTCGATATTGGGACAACTCCACTCATCTCACGTCGGGAAAGTCACCAACACCATGTTTCCTAACAAAGGTTGACGGGTTTCTCAATCTAAACCTCTCAAGGGCTTCACTACATGCCTCTCCCCAGACTTACCTTACTAAGTCTAAGATTCGCAATTCGAGTAAAGTTTCCTTTCTTACTCCACCACAGATAGTACACCCTGAACCACTGCTAGAGTTCTCTTTCTTATATCTCCGCCGAAATCGGGAGAAACAAATACCCCCGATTAAAGTGTGACCAAAATCTATTATGGGTATTGTATCTCTAATCTTGTCCTTTCCTAGACGACATACTCTAGGTGATGTCTGAAATGAGAACAACTGTTATCAAAACATCGATCAAGTGAATACACTTCATAGCAAAAGATAAACACAATGAACACAACAATCCTAATAGTAGGGATTTATATCGAGAACATTAACGGAAGAACGCAGAAAACTCGCACAGATTCTAAAGACTTTAGAACCTGATGCTCTGATACCATCTGTATCACCCCTCTTAAAATAATAACGGGTGGCCAGCCCTATACTACACTAAATCAGGAGTTTCAGATGGTCCAGTCTCAACATCAACTGTCGGTACTATATAATATAGGACAAATAACCCAATATCATATAAGCGAGATGTTAAAATTAAATAAAATATGCAACAGACAACAAACCTGCACTATAAAACTACTAATAAAGGAAAGAAAGATGCATGAAAGAACTACGATAAATGAAATGCTAGAATAAAATGAAATAAATAACTACAACCAGATATACCACAAGGATGTAAACCCGAATAAGCTGTCGGGTCACAGCCAATGCAATGACTGAAACGAAATAAATGTACACATTTATAAATATCCCATGGGTATAAACCCGATATACAACATGAGTCTTACCTAGATTTTTAGAGAAGTAGGAAGTGACAACAATCAACATCCCGCAACAGCCCGCACCTGTCACGGCTCCCAGGACTCTGGATAGAAGGTCATCCGGCATCCATACGGTAGGACACCTGTAGTAATATACATATATATATATACAGGCATGAGAGAAAAGTAAATGGGTTAGAGCCCGAGTGTAAAAATATTTAGCAAGTGTGTTAACCGTGCATAATAAATATCGGTGCACTTATTTCATAATTAAAGTGGAATCGCACTCTCGCGGAACCCCAAACTCACCTCTCATCTAAAGGCGTGCACCTATTCACATCCTCAAATTTTAGTTAAATTACGCTAATTATAAGGTCAACCTAACTTAACATAGGCTCCGCCTATTCCCACGAGATTTGCCTTCCTGTCTTAACCCAAGAATCCACCCCTTTTCTGATCATACCTGATTATGTTTACAAATGGATTATGCCATAATAGGCTTAATGGATTCCGATTTATAATTTATTTAATTATAATTCTTAATACGTTACCCTTTTATATTCGGGTTGAATCATAGATTTACTTTCTAATTAACATAAATAAAAATTATTATTGACAAAACTTCTCTCCAATCTCAACATTGTACTACGTTTCGTGCGTGGGGTGTCTCGCAAAGCGAAATCCAAACAAGACACCACCCCGTTTGACTACTTCTTGACAACGTTGATCCTAGATATCCATCATGCCACACTTTCTCTAATCTCGACACTGCACTACTTTTCGTGCGTGGGGTGTCTCGCAAAGCGAAATACAAACAAGGAACCACCCCGTTACAATACTCCTTGTCAATGTCGATCCTAGAGATCCATAATTCCATACTATACTACTACTACAACTAATTTTTTTTTAGGCTACAATATGAAAACAACTAAAAATCTCCAAAAATAACCTTAGAATGATGTAACCGAAATATTCCTTCAATGCGATACATCAACCCCCATCAATCTAGTACACTATAATCATCCAAGATGTACTCCACAAAGATACCATATCCTTTCATATATAGGATATATAAATATATATATATATATATATATATATATATATATATATATATATATATATATATATATATAAGCATTTTATTCTAACCATATAAACATATATACCATCATCCATACCCATGACCAAGTGTACATATCATATCTGGTGTACAATGGACATGCACATAATACACCCGGCTATATGTATCTCTGATAAAACTGCACCATGCGAGCCCCACCAGGTGGTCCCCAGTTGCTACGTGAGCCGGGCACTGGGAAGCGATCATAGCTCCTAATCGGCAATGAGATGAAACATACCCACCATGTCTCATCCCAAAAATATATATATATCACATAATAACACACTGGACGACTATGACCTGGGGAATATCCACACCCTGCTCCTTAAACCAGGATGCTCACCCTCAGCGCGAAAACTTCCCAATGATAGCATGAGCGGGGTATGCTTAACCACATAAGTGTATATATCGTTCACATGCACAATATATACACATCCATATGATCCCATCATATGATTTAATATTAAACCATCACATAAGGTTTAAATATTCACAACATAAATATATCCATATATTCATACCCATACAGATATATATACATATTCACATATCCGTATATCTATATATACAAACTAATTTTCGTTCGTAACTCTAAGATATATAAACTCGGCTATAAGTATACATAATCCTCAATATACAAGATGTCACCACCAACTCATTTAATTTTCCTCGATATGTGAATGCAATCCCTCACTTGAAGCATATTCATCCATTTTCCTATGATGAATAGTCTCCCAAAAATACGTGTGTATATCAAATATTAGGGTTATCACCCAAAGGTTTAGTGTAGGAAACCATCACTACACAAACCATCTATATCCGAGAGCACATTGATGAATCTAGTAATAATCTCGACTACTGCTATACACATAACTAATAGTCTATAAGCCTCAATCTCAATCTTACATTCATCGAATAATCCCATCACTTGAGGAAAATACCCGTTGTAAATCACACACCGATAAACAACATCTACTCCAACTAGATTTTCACACTCTACTCTAGTTGGTGATACTACGGTTCAATCACCATTATGAATCCCCTAGTCCAACGCCTCTCCGATTTATTCCTTAAATTTTATCATTACTAAGGGTATGCGATCACTCTCTTCCATTTGGCCCCAAATTATATCTTAATAATATCCTATCGTTATAAATGCCGGCCTAGAAATTTCACAACATACCCTCGCAACTCTCTCTTAGATTTCTTAGCCTCCCATTACATATATACTTACATTTGATCTATAAGTAGGATTCTCAATCTCAATTAGGTTTCCCCACAATCTCTATACATGACTCCAAAAACACACATGGATATATTTTTCCCAAATTGTTCCAAGATGTCCCCATACTCCTTTCATTACTAAAAGAGGCATCCCATCCTCCTAAATGAATTTAACATAGTCCCACAAGCCCCTATTCGACCTAGGGCCCTATTCCATAAATTTAATATCATAACCCTCCATAATAAGCCCATTAAGAAAGCCCCTACGAATAAAACTCCAAAAGATAAAGGGGAAGAAAAAACTCTAAATTTTGGGCTAAAAACAGGGGACCGGTCGATTGGCCCCAGACCCCCGGTCGACCGTGGGTCCAAATTTTTCCTACGAAGAAATGCAGTAGGCTTTTCCTTTAAGGCGCCGTTGACCGGTCCCCTTGGCGCGGTCGACCGGCCATGCCAGTTATCTTTGCCGATTTTCCCAATTTCAGCAAACCCTAAATCCTCAAACACCCAAATATCATCACCAAACTCCCAAATCTTTAACCCACTAATATTCTTAACATGTAAACTCATCCTACATTTTATCCCAACAAATTATACATCATTAAACCCATGTATAAACATCAAATTTCCACTTTAGTACCCAAAATCTAGGTTTTGATATTAATACCCAAAAATCCATTTCTTTAACCCACAAATTATGAAATGAAATACACAAATGACTTATTTAGCAAGATTAAACACTTGCCTCAGATTTGTAGAGGATGTATCATCCTCGATGTCACGTTTTGGGCCGGAATCTCCAAGCTTTTCTTCCTCTCTCTCTTCTTTTCTTCTTCTTTCTCTTCTTCTCCTTCTCTTTTCTTTCTCTTTCTCTCTAGGGCTTTTTTCTCTCTTTCTCTAAATGAGAAGGGTTGTCCCGTAAGCCTCTTAAATCCCTAAAACACAAGCCCCAATTTTAATTGTTAATACACTCTTTAAATGACTCGTTTACTCCAAATCGAGTCAAACCAACTCAAAAAACATTCCGAAGCTGAAATAAAACTCAATGACAGTCATTTTGACTATCTCGACCCTTCCGGGATCAATGGTACCCTCAAAATCATCATCCGGAATACTTTGAAATGTTCTCTATTTTTGGGCCTCAATTCCCAAATTTTAAAATTTTCCAATTAATTAAATTTTTATTTTCCCAAAATTTTAATTTCTCAGTCTCCAAAGTCATGGGGTGTTATAGATCCATATGAGACTCCTATTTTAATTTATTATTGGAGTGATCGCCCGGTATCTTATTAGGCGGGGTGTCACATGTAAGTAATACCTTTGTCACTTTATTCAATTCTCCCGTATATAAGTATCTACTCTCTTATATACGTATATACTTAATACAATTGCAATTCATGTAATCCACCCGTATATAAATACCTACATCATTACATATGTATCATATACTATAACATTCACACACATGCCGTAGATATATAAATATATCCATCCTCCCAAGTTGGCACTCATCGGATGTTTTCTTTAAAATTCCATCACCCCAGGTATACTCATCCACCAGGACACCCTGACCCATTTAGCTTCCCGAATCAGTGAAATGAAAATAAACATAGCGGAGGCAGCCATTATTCCCCCTGTTGGGAGACCGAATCTTACCCAAAGCGTCTCACCCCCGAAAAGAATCACAACGTATAAATGATGGACGCCTATGACTTGGGGATTATACTCGCCCTGCATTCACTAGCGATGGGATTCACCCACATCACGCAACCTCCTATGATAGCACTAAAGGGGTAAGTACTCCTATAAATATTATTCACACCAATATTTATAAAGCACACAAATATATATATATACACACACACTACAAAATCACTACATATATATATTTAATTTAAACTTAGTTAATCCATGCCAAATGCTCGTAGCACTAGCATAAAATATTCGAGCCAATTTTCCGACTCTAAACTTTAATTAATTTTCACATTAATTAATTTTATTAAAATGGCGTTACTCAACTAACATGTCCTGACTCGTTCCCTTGGTCCTTATCATAACCTTTTAGAATTTATCTCTAAAATTCCCGTAAATAAGTTTGACACACTTTTCTCTTTTTATATTTCTTAATATCCCTTCCCCACATTTCCAGGTATTTATCTCCAATATATCCTCCATTTAATCAATAAGTAAACCACAATAAAAAAAAATCCAAAAGCAGCGAACGGCCGCCCATCTCACCACGTCATTCGAATGACTCTCAAGTTCGTTTGAACGACTGGTAATGTCGTTCGAATGACGAGTAATGTCGTTCGGACGACTCCCCAGGTCGTTCGAATGACGGGCTACGATATCCGACAATAACAGCATTCCTCAAGCTCTATAATTTTACCCAGGTTCATTTTTTTATATCCAATTCAATTACACAAACACCAACACTGATTCCTACGTCAACATAATTTTAGTTCATGGATTTAACCCTTGGTCACCAATGGTTTATCACACTCACAATAAGAAATTTCACAATTTATTCTAATCCGCAATTTTCGACTCCAAACTTCAAATTAAATGACATAATTTATGACCACACCATAAAACTCAGATATCAACCCTTTGGATTCATACACATTAATTGCACCTTTTTAATCTAGATGAACTGCCCAATGCATAAACACCCCCAAACGCATAAACACTCGTTTTTCATGTGATAACCCACGCAAAAACGAATTTGGTTTACACCCCCTATGATATGAATCGATTATTACTGATTTTATATTGAAACAATTTAACCACTTGCCTGTATACGATTTGTAGACTCTGATTTCCTTTGATGAAGATGATGGATTTGACTCAAAAAAGCTCTCCAAATTCTCCCTCTTTTTTCTCTACAAGTCTAGGGTTTTTCCTTTTGAGTTGTCTCTGTTATAATTCCTCTAATTTGTATTTTATAATATTTTTCTTATAGATATGTGTTCACCCCAAAGTCTCAAACTTTGGTTTTAATGTGTTAAACCCGAAATTAGTCTTGTGGTCTAAATTAATATGGTCCAAACACCCCCGTGTGGCTCCGGCCTAAAAATGCCCCGAGACCAAATTATTACCCTCAGGTACTCGTTTTTTACTATCTCGACCTCTCCAGAATCAATCGTGCACTCAGAATTATCATTCGATTTACACTATAACATTTTCCGATTTTGACCTCAAAATGCGACACGTGTGAAATTTAAAATGCTCCGAATTAATTAAATCTCAATTCACCAAATTAAATAAATCATCCAATTTAAACAAATACTCCAAATCATAAATTTAATTTTTTTTCCAAATTAAAATAAGTTCTATTTCACCCAAAAAAAATTAAATCCAATGTCCTCAAAATTACGGGGTGTTACAGTAAACAAAAAAACTAAAATAAATGTACCAAACTTTTAATATATTGTAGTGATGTAGAAATTGTAAAAATAGGTAAATAGTCAAAATAGAAAAGGCATGAAGAAAAAAGATATTGATTTGTGGTATTGTAAATATTATTATTATTTTATAATGTATAATAGTGGTATAATGTTGTAACACCCCACGACTTTGGAGACTGAGAAATTAAATTTTTGTGAAGATAAAATTTAATTAAATTGGAAAATTTTAGAATTTGTGAAATGAGGTCCAAAAATAGAAAATATTTTAAAGTATTCCGGATGATGATTTTGAGGGTACCATCGATCCCGGAAGGGTCGAAATAGTCAAAATGACTGTCATTGGGTTTTATTTCGGCCCCGGAATATTTTTAAGTCAGTTTGACTCTAATTGGTCTAAACGAGTCATTTAAAGTGTTTATTAACATTTAAAACTGGGTTTGTTGTTTTAAAGGATTGGAGGCTTACGGATGAAGCCTTCTCAAATAGATAAAGAGATAAAGAAAAAGGAAGAAAGAAAGAAGAAGGAAAAGAAGAGAGAGAGGAAGAAAAAGCTTGGGATTTCCGGCCCAACCGCGACATCGAGGACGATCCAACCTCTAAAAATCTGAGGCAAGTGTTTAATCTTGCTAAATAGCTATTTGTGTATTTCATTTCATAAATTGTGGGGTAAAGAAATGGATTTTTGGGTATAAATACCAAAACCTAGATTTTTAGGTTTAATCTTGAAATCAATGTTAAATAGGGATTTAATGGATTAGAAGTGGTTGGGATCAACTTTGGGTTGACTTATGGGGTTAAAATCATAAATTGATGAAGGTTTAATTGTTAGAAATGAAAATTTAGGATTTAGAATTCGTGGGTTTTGATGAATAAGAAGAACCCTTCAAAAATTTGCAGGTCCGAATCGATTCGCCCCCTTAAGCGAATCGATTCGGTTTAGTGAAATTGGCAGGTCTGCATTGACCGAATCGATTCGGACCCAAGTCGAATCGATTCGTCCTATTGCAGAAGCCCAGGTCTTTGGACCCGAATCGATTCGCCTTGGGGGCCGAATCGATTCGCTGGTCCGAATCGATTCGGAATAGGGCCGAATCGATTCGGAAACAGGGCATTTTGAGGTATTTTCTCCATAGTGATTTCAAACCTTTTTTGGTTGGGTTTATTGATTCGGGGGCTTTCTCTTTGGATGTAAAAGATATATTCTTGGAGTCATATAAGGAGTTTCTCACATATTGGGATTTGGGGACTCCTTAGGGTATCTTGGGAGAAATGTACCCATGTACGTATTGGAGTTACATATGGATATCGGGGAAACCTCTTTGAGGTTGGAATTACCAAATATAGATAAAGGTATATATATATGCTTGAGGTTGAGAACCCTTAGAGAGTGAGGGGTATCCTATCCTTAGAAATATTTAGACTAAGGAACAAATGATAACCCGATAGGAGTAAGGGTTCATATAATAAATTGAACCATAGGTAAAAATGGGAAACAACTTGGGGGTGTACTATCGACTAGGATAAGCGGTAGCGTAAATTCTAGTTAGGATAGTTTATACGCAATTATGGGGATATGGCCATTGAGATTTCCAATACTTGAAATGAGGTTGGAATAAATTGAGGTTTTAGACTATTAAGTCATGTTTATGCCTATGGTTAGATAGTACTAAAGATAATTATGTACTTTCACATTTAGAGGTGAAAGGTGTAGTGATGGATTCCTACACAAATTCTTGGGTGATAACCCTAATGTTGAATGTATATGTATAGATGTATACATATGGTTTTGGGAGACTACTCATCATAGGAAGATGATTGAATATGTTTCAAGTGAGGGATTGTATTCACATGTCGAGGTAAATTTAATGGAAATTGTGGTGACGGCTTGTGTATTGAGTATTATGTATACTTATAACCGAGTTTATATATCTTGTACATATGAACGATACTTAGTTTAATATATAGATATAAGGATATGTGAATATGTGTTGATATATATATATATATATATATATATATATATATATATATATCTGTATGTATATAGATATATGGATATCTTCATGTTGTGGACATACATGGTATGGATATTTAAACCGTATACGATGGTTTATTATTTGATCATATGATTGGATCATATGGATTATATATATTATGCATGTAAATGATATATATACTTAATTGGTTAAGCATACCCCGCTCATGCTATCATTGGGAAGTTGCGCGCGTAGTGGGTGAGCATCCTGGCTAGAAAAGCAGGGTGTGGATATTCCCCAGGTCATAGTCGTCCCGTGTGTTACCAGATGATATATATATATACGGTTAGAAATAAATACCTATATACATATATATATTTATATATATATCCTATAGATGAAAGGATATGGACTTTTATGAAGTACATCTTAGATGATTATGGTGTACTAGATTGATGGGGGTTGATGTATCGCACATAAGGTATTATTCGGTTACATCATCCCAAGGATATTATTGGAGGTTCTTTTATTTTATTTTATTTGTTTTCTTTTTTTTTCTCTTTTCTTCTTTCTTTCTTTAGTAGTTATAGTTAGTAGTAATGGTAGTATTAACTTGTATGTTGAGGATTATGGATCTCTAGGATCGACATTTCCCAGGAGTAGTGTAACGAGGCGGTTCCTTGTTTGGATTTCGCTTTGCGAGACACCTCACGCACGAAACGCAGTGCCATGTCGAGATTTGAGAGAAGTAATTCCATAGGTGGCATCTCGGATCTCTGGTCTTGACCTTGACCTTGTCAGGAGTAGTGTAACGGGGCGGTTCCTTGTTTGGATTTCGCTTTGCGAGACTCCCCACGCACGAAACGTAGTACAATTTTGGGATTAGAGAGAAGTCTTGCCAATATTCCATGTGCATGTTATCAAGTATATTAATTCTTACGTTTTTAGCCTATATAGGTATATATATATATATATATATATATATATATGCATTTGTATAGGGGAAATGTTTTAGGAATTATGATGATTATAATTCATAAGATTTTTTAATCGGAATTCATTACGCCTATTATGGCATAATTGTTTGTATTCATAATCTAGTAAGATTAGAAACAGGGTGGATTCTTGGGCTATGTTAGGAAGGCAAATTCTCGTGGGGATAAGCTAGACCTATAATAAGTTAGGTTGTCCTAATAATGTGGGGGTAATCTAACTAAAACTTGAGGACGCGAATAGGTGCGCGCCTTTAGATGAGAGGTGAGTTGGGATTTCGCGAGAGTGCGGTCTCACTTTAATTATGAAATAAAGTGCACCGATATTTATTATGCACGGTTAACACACTTGCTAAATATTTTACACATTCGGGGCTCTGACCCGTTTATTTTTCTCTCCTCCATGTATATATATATGTTACCACAGGTATCCTACCGCATGGATGTCGGATGACCTTCTATCCTAAGTCTTGGGAGCCGTGACAGGTGCGGACTGTTGCGGGATGTTTCATGTAGCCGCTTCCTACTTCTTTAAAATTCTAGGTAGGATTCATGTTACATATCGGGTTTGTACCCAAGGGATATTTACATACATGTTTATTTTTATTCCATTTAGTTATTATATTGGCTGTGATCCGACAGCTTATTCGGGTCTACTTTTTGTAGTACATTCGGTTGTATTTAATTGGTTCAATTTATTTCTAGCATTTTATTTATTATAGTGCTTCTCTCATCTCTCTCCTATTCTTTAGTAGTTTTATAGTGTTGGGTTGTTGTATGTTGCAAGTTTTAATTTATTATAACATCTCGCTTATATGATATCGAGTAGTTAGTCCTGTATTATATAGTACCGACAGTTGATGTTGAGACTGGACCATCTGGAATTCCTGATTTAATATAATATAGGGCTGGCCACCCGTTATTATTTTAGGCGGGGTGTTACAAATGTATGCCACTATAGGGTATTTTGTATGAAAATAAATTTAGATATTGTGTTATGTTATGTTAAGGAACATTAAATCTTGATAAACAAATATAACAAACAAAATAATTAGGGCATTTTTGGTAATCAATTATAATTTTATTTTATGTTTTTAAATACATTTCTGATAAGAATTTGTATTTGGCACACTTGTACTGAATAATAATATTTTTCTGTTATAATCAAGTTTTTCAGAAAACAACAAAAAGGTGTTTTCTAAATTCGATTTTTTATTACTCGTTCTTAATATTTTTACGCATTTATACCTTAATATATAATATACATACATAATATATTAATATGTGTGTAATTCTAATAAATAATATATATATACATGTGCACAAAATTACGTATATGTATATTTTATTAAATTATATAATATACTAAGATCCATATGTTAAATAATATTATCGGTGATACTTATATATAGTTTTATACATGTATTATTAATGTATGAAATAACATAAAATATACAGATAGTACATATGTATTATAATACCCTACCCTAATGTTTCATTCAAATTCTATATAAATGGTAATTAAGTGAGGTTCGATGATAATTGTTGGAATTGTGGGTAAAAATTGAAATTTGCTGAAAAAGAAAAAGAAAGGCCATTTGAAGGTTTGTAATACGATGCCCTAATGTTTAATTTAAATTCTGTATAAATTAATGAAGTGAGGTTCGATGATAATTGTTGGAATTGTGGGTAAAAATTGAAATTTGGAGAAAAATAAAAAGAAAGGTCGTTTGAAGGTCATTAGAAGACAAGGATCAAACGAAATTAGATCTCGTTAGAAGCAGGGGTTCGAACAAGCTTTAAACGAGAGTCCATTGTACCGCTTTCAAGGGTTGTTCCAAGGCCATTGGAAGCCATAAACCGAATGAGATACACTTGTTGTTCGAAATAGGCCTAATGTCATTCGAATGACGTGCTTCAAAAATTTGAGATCTAATTCTCCTTGTGCGCTGTCTCGTTTATGTCCCTTGCATTATTGATCTGTCGAGCTTTGGTGAGCCTAGGTCAGGAAAAAATGGGAAATTTAGGCTTTGGAGGGTTTTTATAAGGGTTTGCTTGATTCATTTAGGGAATTTTGAATGGAGAAGAAGATGGAAGAGGGAGAGAGAGCGTAGAGTAGTATTCCACTATGGTTGACTTCTCTCCACCATCCCACCACCATAAACCACCACCTTCTTATGGTATTTCACCATATTCAATCGTACACACCCATTTATACCTTATTGAAGTGAAGCTACGAATTTTTGGAGCTTTGTTGGGAGTTCTTGAAGATGGAGATGGAAGCTTTTATGGAGTTTGAAGAGTGTTTAAAGGGGGTTTTGCTTGGAAGCTTAAATGGAGCACATATGGAGTATTAATGGAGAATGATTTTACTAACCCCTTGAGGCCACCTTTAGATGTGGGATTTTCTCCTCCTACACCAATTTCTCTACCACCAATTGAAGTCTTCGAGGTGAGAAAATCTATCCTTAGTGTTTAAGACTGTATTTGCATTACTAGTAGTCTTGTTATTAGATTACATGAGTAGGGTGCACATGAATAAATGATGGTTTCTAGTAGATTAATATGAAATATTTTTATAGAATAAAAATGTTAGAAAATGTTATTTTATTGGAAATAAAGGATGAGTAGATATTTCAAAGTTTTGAAATATAAATATTTATATTTTTATGAAAATAGTGTATTTTCTAGAAATCTAATGGTGAACATTTTATTAAATAAAATGTTTAGAAAGGATGTTGATTTGCTAAAATATTTGGTGAAATAATATTCCAAAGTTTCTTGTGAAAATGAAGATTTGATAAAAAAAAATGGACATTTGTTGAGTTTGAAAGAATATTTTGCCTTTTGGGTATTAGAAATGCGTTTTTGCAAAGTGTTATGAATTTGTAGAATAAAAAAACATGTTTAACTCATTTAATAGGATTTAAAATCTTGATAATAAATATGTGAACTAGTTTAAAGGAGTTTTTGTTGGGTTTAAACAAGAAATAAGAAAAGTATAAATTTTAATCTTCAAAATGTGTGAAAAGGGGGTAAAAGGTGTTACGAATATAAGGTCGGAAGACTACATGTATTGATAAAAATAAAATAGTATTTTCTTATAAAAATAAGTCTTTAAGTGTAATTCTATTTCTTGAATAAAGAAATAAAGAAATGTCTAATTTAGAAATATGGTTAGTAAAGGTATTGGGAAGGTGTTAATAGTTAAATATTTGGATGTTGATGTGTGTAACTTTATAATGTTTGAAAGATTAACACTTATAATTTGAAAAGAAAATAATGGAATAAAGAGATTTCCATCTTGAGAAGAACGATACTCCAAATGTTAAAAATTGTTAAAGTGTTAAAAACACTTAAGAATTTAGTGTGGGTAACTGAATAGTGTTTTAGAAAAATTAACACTTGTAAAAATGGAATAAAATATGAGTTTGGAAACCAATGGATAAAGTGGTAATTTTATATAAAGTGAAAAAATTTTATGAAATAAAACTGTTAGAGAGGGTGTTACACATGATAATCTAGATGAACGTGATTTTTGGAATAAAATCATGGTTAAAGTGTAAAGGACATGAAATGATAATTTTAAAGTCTAACACAAGTTGGAGTGTAATCCCGGGTTTGGCTTCGACAGGGTAAAAGAAAAAGTGGAATAATGTGGACATTTACAAATTGTTAAAACGTATTAAAAAGAAACTCGAATGACACCAAAAAAATTAAGAAGGGCGCAGAGCTCTGGGGTGAAAAACTTAAAATCACTGGACAGAGCATATAGTGCGCATAGTCGGTGGTTTGGAGACCGTTAAAGTATGTGGTCATTAGAAGATTCCAAGAAAAGATAAAGAAATAAGGAACATGTCAAAAATTGGGTTGTGTTGTGAAAACATGTTAAGACAACCTAACTTGAATGAATTAGTAAATGTTTTGATAAAGAATAGAATGAACAAGTAAATGTGAAATTGATCAATGTCCATAAGGTAAAGAAAAGGGGTAAAGTAAGTGAGTAAATGGGTAATCAAGCAACCAAAGAGGTTTAACCCATAATTAACACAAGGGTGTGTTGTGAAAAAAAAATCAAAGGCTAAATGAGTATTTTCTAACACAGTGTTCGCGAGTGTTGAAAGAGTGATTTTCAATGAAAATACTAATGTGGATTGGTCACAATTAAAGAAGTAATTTCCGTGAAGAATTCTCTTTCGATCAAGCCAAGTGGAGTGTTTCAAATATCTAACCGTGTGTGTTGAATAAGGGAAAGAATGTTAAATGAGGAAAAAGAAGTCTTTTACAAGATTAAGGTAATTAATCTGGATAAATAAGATTTTCGGAAGTAAAAACTGTTTCATACATTAAGTATATGTGTGTGTGTGTGTGTGTGTGTGTATATATATATATATATATATATATATACACACACACACACACACACACAAGGTAGTTGCAAGTGCACGTAAGTATAACGTGTTAGAGTCTTCTTTCTGCCATTCGATTCTATACTGCATTCATATATTTCTCACTAAGCATTTGGCTCACCCTCTCACTTTGTTAAGGCAGGATGGGTGCAGTTTCATATTTTGAGAGTGTTATACAGCTAAGTACTCTCTTTTATTTACGTTAGCAGCTCTGTATGATTGGAGTTAGGGATGCTCCCCATGGTCCCATCACGTAGTTTGATTTGAAACTGAAATTCCCATGCTAAACAAGTGAAACTTTAATTAAAATAAGATTGGATTAGCAACATTATATAGGTTATTCAATGCACTTTACACCTAATGCTCGAGTCGGAACACGTTGACTACGAGTAACCCATACATCTGGGCCAAGGAGTTACAAATGTTATTAGAGCTCTAGGTTCAAGGTCCCTTTCGAGATTGACGTGGTGAGGTCGGTATTTAATCTTTCGACGTCGATGTTGGTTTGTACGGTCACGGTAGTTTTGGTGATGGTTTAATTCATATCCTCGATGGTGAAGTCAAAGAGATTAACATTATGGCTTAATTCTTTGTAAAGTGGCACGCGGACAAGTTAGTTGTCATTAATCGCTTTTACGCTTCTGATTTGTGTATATGATAGTAAGTTACGAGTATCTGTGCAAACCAATGGTGGTGAAACCACAGATTTTTAGTGTAAGGTTATTGTGCATCAATCCATAGTGAGACGAGATGCCAATTAAGATGTAAAGAATAGTGAGTGACGTCTATTGAGTTAGAAATATGAATCGAGTAAAGTCAATTGTGGAGATTAGGTGATTACTGCGTCATACCTAAGCAGTATTGATTTGTGATAGGGATGTGTCGAATTCTCTTAATAGGTACTTCAGGTAGTTAGTACCAATGATGTGGTTACGTTAATTCGATCCTTGGGGTAGTATCACGTCTTAAGGCAATTGATGATTTAGTGGGCATAATGAACCATGTTAATCAACACTTGAGATGTTTATTCGGTCTAAGTGGGTAAGAGAATAATGTTGTAAGTGTCCTATTGATTATTGATTGAAGGTTGTACCTCGTAGGGTATGAAGAGAGTTACGTGAAATTACGGTAAGTGTGTTACATGCAACAATGATGATTGAGGAGGCTTACGGGAAACTTTAGGTAGTCTTTTATGTTGGGGTTTTTGAAAATATGGTGTGATTTCAAGGAATAGGATCTTTAGTGATGTCAATGATGCAAACCTATAGGTTCATAGAGGTTGTGGATGATATCCTGTATCTTATCAAAATACTCAGAAGTGTTAATTGTGGTTTCGTACGTGGCCTATGGCCACAACCATTTGGATAAGAAATGAGAAGATTGTCTAAGTGTTGAGGCTCAATCAACCGCCGAGGTAATGGCTTGATGCGAGGTAATCCAAGTGTGAGTGGTTTAAAGGCGTCTTGGGGTGTCCATAGGTCTAATTGTGTGTGGCATCATTGGGGATAGGAATTAACTATTGTGATGCCTTGAGGTGTTTAATGATTAGGATGCGCCATGTGTAGAAGCTCGTGGACTAGTGTCCTTACGAGCACCTAGTAATCGCGATGAGAGTAATGAAAGGTTATGGAGCGCACCTACAATGATTAAGGTATGGATGATGAAATATTTTCAAGTTGGGACTTTTACATGGGATGTTTTTGGTGCCCTTAAGATACCAGTTAAGTCCAGCAGAAAGAAGCATTAGCATCCTAGTAGTTATTATGTTAATGGTCGGGTGATGACCTCATATTTCTATTCAAGGTTTAGAAGATTTGTATAGTGTACATGCTAGATTGTAGCTTCTCGAATCGTAACAGATGGGTGGTGTCCTATAAAGAGGAATTAGAAGCTCGTGTCATTTATAATGCATAGTTCTCGAGTGTCATAGAGCGACGAGTAGTGACAATGTGACACCTTATTTTGAGGAGTATTGAGAAATATACCTGAGACTTAGAGTGATGATGTCATGTAGAGACTTGAAATGGATACCAAGGTGGGATAATATCAGAGCATGATAAAATGTTAGCGTGTGTCGACGGTATGAAATAGGATAGCCTTATCAAGATAAGGACTAGTTCGTGGCACGTCTTTCCAAGCCGATACGAGTTAGAAGATATAGCCTTAGGTGGTACTTACTACCCTTAGAATGCCAATGGCGGCCAGTGTAGTTGTCACAAAAATTCAATTTGGGTAGAACCTTAAAGTAAGCTTAGTGACAATCTCGTATAGTCAAAGGAGAAAATAAGGTGAGTGTCTCTCTTGAACGGAATATTGCATAAGTGCTTTGGGATTTCGATCACGATATGATAAGGCAGACAGTAACCTAGGTCTAGTGGGGTGGTGACATCATCATTGGTAAGTGGACTAGTTGAGTATAGACAAGGTTGAAATTCATCTTCCAATCAGAGTGGTTCATATGTGTCAATAATGTGAGGGGAAGGGCCTCACTCCCAAGAAGGGAAGTCATGCGTTTGACTTCTTAGAGAACTACAGGTTTGCATGTTATTTTCTTGATGCGAGAAGGAATGATTACGATTCGATTAGTCATGGTTGATGATCTAAGCCAGGGTGTTTGGATAGGATTATTACCCAGTGAGAACTTTAGGAATAAGTGATATAGTTTCGAGCATATGGCATAAGTTTGCTTCTCGTAAATCATGTTTTGATGCATACGGGTGGGATTTTCTCAAGACGGTTGCTTGTTCCTTTTGACTCTTGTGTGTCCTTTTTTATTTCGGTAATCAGGGATCGGTATTCTCACGTATGTGGTTACTCAAATTGGTACCATGTCATGGTGTAGAGTGGTTGGACCTAGTAGAGCGTGGGGAACCGAGCATGGTCAATGCGGCACGGTAACTGGGTGCACCTATTCGAGGTATTCTTAATTTTTAATAAAGTTTTTTGTACGGGTGGTTACGCTTTTGGACACACGGTTTGCTCATAGTATTGGACTTTCCTAGCAATACTGACCTTTTCAACTGGACGGTATGGCAACCAGTGGCTATGATTATAAAGAACGGGATGGTGACTTGAGGATATTGTATAGAGTTAGAAATTGACGAGAACTTAGTGCACGGTGTTTTCTTGCCATGGGGAATGGAATAGTGTGAGGCTGAAGTGAGTTCACTTAGGTGAGACACCTAGGGTAGCACTAAAGTCATCAGAATGACATAGCGGAAGGTGTCAGCCAAATGCACGGTGATGATTCGGTAGGTATATTACTTCTTGGAGTGAGAAATTAACCTTGTATGGTTATTGGCAATATCATGAATATTGTGTAGTCACGATAACCCAAAAATTCATGGGATGCAACATGTGAAGTCCTAAAATGGAATTGGTTTTTATGATGAATACGATGACTGGTTGTATTACGATTCACTTTTGGGTGAGTGTTGATCCCTAGGGAGGGTTACTCGTGGAGGCACCGATATGCCTAGGGTATCAGTATAGAAAGTACTAGGAATTATTTGAACATAATCATTAAGCGAGTGGAGACTCAAAGCCGGTTGTGTGATGCTCATGCTTAGCGAGAGGTTGAACGTTAGAGCATGTCGCATGTTAATCATTTGATGAAAAATCCCGTGTGATGGCGCATCGTGTGATTTTGGAATTGAGGCCTTCGATGATTTTGTCTCGAAGGATTTCTATGGCTTAAAATAGGAGTTGGTGGACCCCGTAAGTTTAAGGATTGACAAGTCGAGAATTTCGAGGACGCAATTTCCCAACGAGGGAAGTTTGTAATACCATTCCTTGATGTTTCATTTAAATTATGTATAAATAGTAATGAGGTGAGGTTCGATGATAATTGTTGGAATTATGGGTAAAAATTGGAATTTAGAGAAAAGAAAAGGAAAGGTCGTTAGAAGACAGGGATCAAATGAGATTAGATCTTGTTAGAAGTAGGGGGTTCAAATGAGCTTCAAATGAGAGACCACTGTACCACTTTCAGGGTCATTTGAAGGTCATTAAAATCCATAAACTGAACGAAATGCACTTGTCGTTCGAATGAGGCTCAATGTCGCTCGAACGACATGCTTTGAAAATTCTAGATCCGATTTCTCTTGTGCGCTGTCACGTTTTTGGCCCTTGGATCGTTGAGTTATCAAGCTCTGGTGTGCCCAGATTAGGCAAAATGGGAATTTTAGGCTTTGGAGGATTTTCATAAGGGTTTGTGATGCAAATTAAAAAGTATCTCTAGTGCGTGATTATATCGGCTCAAGTGTAAGTCGATCGCGTAAGTAATAATCCGAGCAAGTCGGGTATCGAATACAAGGAATAAGATGTAAGACGTGACAACGAGTAGGAAAAATGAACCATTCAATTGACTCAGAAAAAATAAGGAAAAGATGATTGTTTGTGAAACTTTTTGTCAACTAAAGCAGATTAATTAAACTAATGAATTTACTACACATGCGATAGTAACTAAGTGGTTTTAAATCAAGGTGAGAAAATGGAGTTGGAATACACTCCCCTAAACCATCAGTAATTACATAGAACATAAATACTTCAAAAACCTATTTCTCCATTCAAATAATCATCACATACTCTCTAAGCATTTGACATATGCGGATTTAACTCCTCAGAATATCAAATCAAAAATCGTATTTAATTAGAATGACTAATTATCAAAACTCATATTGCATCCTTAAACATTTCGGTTACTTGGGGAAAAGGGAATTAAAAGACCTACAATATTTATTTCGATAAGAAATCAAACCATTGAATTGTTAATTCAATTTTATTTGTTTTTATCCAATCGTAACACCTAGGTTGGTTCATATACCCCCAATCCGCTGATAGCTTAGCTGGACATGCACTACACTGAAAACAGAAATCTGGGATGGTTTAAAACTATGCCAGATCAAATCTGGCGCAATTTTGAACTGTGCCAGAATCAGGTGTTCCAAAATGTCCATTTTTTTCTGGCACGGTTTAAAAGTGTGCCAGATTTGACCAAATAGGAACACTTCTGGCACACTTTAAAACTGTGCCAGAATTTGATATTTCTGGCACACTTTTGACACACTTTATAATTGTGTCAGATTGAGTAAATTTTGGTACTCTTTTGGCACAGTTCAAAATCGTGCCAAAATTTGATACACTTTGGCACGGTTATGAACTATGCCAATTTTTTTGGATCAAAAAAAAATTAATTATTTGAAAACGAGAAAATTCACAAATTACTAATCTCAAAAGTTGTTGATAAACAAATGTACATACAAACTTCAAAATATTACAAGTATTAATAGTTCACACACCAAAAAAATTGGGCAGAGTTTCCTCTATTTTCTAGACATTATAAAACCTGCTAATATAAAACCTGAGTAATGTAAAGTCCGCACGACCATAAAATATATCAATAAAATTACAAAAGCCCGCATGGCCATAAAATCTAATAATAAAACTACAAAAGCCCTCATGGCCATAACACAAAAAAATAGAATCCTGAATATTAAATCTCATTTTTGTAAACCATTGACTTTGTGTGTTCCATATGGATAAAAGCTAATGACAAAATGTTATCCAGCAAAAAAATAAGATACAAAAAGGAGATGATATTAGTAACCAAGTAATTTAAAAAAAAAATCTTATTCAAGCTAAAAATTTGCATATCCTACGAGTTACATTGGTCCCATGTGAGGTGTTAGTGCCTCTTACGAGGCCGTTTGAGGACTAGTTTGAGTTTTCATCCTTTAACATCTTATTTTGAAGCTTAATATAGATATTTTCAAATTATCATCATATTCTTAAATTGAGAGACTCGTGACTATGCGGTCAATTCCTACGAGTTACATTGGTCACGTGTGAAGTGTTCGTGCCTCTTAGAGGGCCGTTTAGGGGCTGGTTTGAGTTTTCATCCTCGAACTTCATGTTTTTAAGAATAATCTAAATATTTTTAAACTATCGTCATATTCTCAAACCGTAAGATCCATGACTATACCTCCAGTTCCTACAAGTCACATTGGTCCCGTGCAAGGTGTTCATGCCTCTTACGGGGCCGTTTGGGGGTTGGTTTGGGTTTTCAATCTTTAACGACTTATTTTTAAGACTAATCTATCTATTTTCAAATTAGAGGCATATTCTCAAACCAAGAGACCCGCGACTACATGGTCAATTCATACGAGTTACATTAGTCCCGTACGAGGTGTCCGTGCCTCTTACGGAGCCATTTAGGGTCTAGTTTCGATTTTCACCCACTAACGGCATGTTTGTAAGCCAAAGTCTAGATATTTTGAAATTATCATCGTATTCTCAAACCATATGTCCCGTGACTACACAGCCAGTTCCTACGAGTTACATTGGCCCCGTGCGAGGTGTTAGTGCTTCTTATGGGGTCGTTTGGGGGCTGGTTTGAGTTTTCACCCTCAAACGGCATGCTTTTAAAGATAATCTAAATATTTTTAAATTATCGTCATATTCTCAAATTGGGAGACCTGTGACTACACGGTCAATTTCTACGAGTTACATTAGTCCCGTGCAAGGTGTTGGTGCCTCTTACGGGGCCGTTTGGCGGCTGGTTTGGTTTTCACCCTTTCACGGCTTGTTATTAAGCCTAATCTAGATATTTTCAAATTACCATCATATTCTTAAATCTAGAGACCCGTAACCAATCGGTCAATTCCGACGAGTTACATGATCCCGTACGAGGTGTTTGTGCCTCTTACGGGGCCATTTGGGGTCTAGTATAGGTTTTCACCCACTAACGGCATGTTTTTAAGCCAAAGTTTAGATATTTTCAAATTATCAGTGTATTCTCAAACCATATGTCCCGTGACTACACGGTCAGTTCCTGCGAGTTACATTGGCCCCGTCGAGGTGTTAGTCCCTCTTATGGGGCCGTTTGGGGGCTGGTTTAAGTTTTCACCCTTAGACGACATGTTTTCAAGAATAATCTAAATATTTCTAAATTATCATCATATTCTCAAATCGGGAGATATGTGACTACACGATCAGTTCCTTTGAGTTACATTGGTCCCGTGCGAGGTCTTCGTGCCTCTTAAGGGGCCTTTTGGCGGCTGGTTTGGTTTTCACCCTTTCACGGCTTGTTATGAAGCCTAATCTAGATATTTTCAAATTATTTTCATATTCTTAAATTGAGAGGCCCGCGACTACGTGATAAATTCCTACGATTACATTGGTCCCCTATGAGGTTTTCGTGCCTCTTACGAGTCCATTTGGGGTCTAGTATAGGTTTTCACCCACTAACAGCATGTTTTCAAGACAAAGTCTAGATATTTTTAAATTATCATCGTATTTTAAAATCATATGTCCTGGGACTATATGTTCAGTTCCTACGAGTTACATTGGCCGCGTGCGAGGTGTTAGTGCCTCTTATGGGGCTGGTCTAAGTTTTCACACTCAAACGGCATATTTTAAAGAATAATCTAAATATTTTTAAATTATCATAATATTCTCAAACTGGGAGACCCGTGACTACACCGTCAGTTCCTACAAGTCACATTGGTCCCGTGTGAGGTGTCTGTGCCTATTACGGTGTCATTTGAGCGCTGGTTTGAATTTTCACCCTTTAATGGGTTGTTTTTAAGCCTAATCTAGATATTTTTAAATTATTGGCATATTCTCAAATTGAGAGACCCGCGAGTACGCAGTCAATTCATACTAGTTACATTGGTCCCGTACGAGGTGTTCGTGCCTCTTACGGGGCCATTTGGGGTCTAATTTTGGTTTTCACCCACTAACGACATATTTTTGAGACAAATTCTAGATATTTTCAAATTATCATCGTATTCTCAAACCATATGTCCCGTGACTACACGGTCAGTTTCTACGAGTTACATTGGTCTCATGCAAGGTGTTAGTGCCTCTTACGGGGCCGTTTGAGCGTTAGTTTGGGTTTCCACCCTCTAACGGAATATTTTTAAGCCTAACATAAATATTTTCAAATTATCATCATATTCTCAAATCGGGAGACCCATGACTACGCAGTCAGTTCCTATGAGTTACATTGGTCCCGTGCTTGGTGTTAGTGCCTCTTACGGGTCAGTTTGGATTTTCCCCCTCTAACGGCATGTTTTTAAGGCTAATCTTGATGTTTTCAAATTATCGTCATATTCTCAAATCGGAAAACCTGTGATTAAGCGGGCAATTCCTACAAGTTTTGGTTCCATTCGAAGTGTTCGTTCCTCTTACGAGGCCATTTAGGGATTGGTTTGGATTTTCACCCATTTAATGGCTTGTTTTTAAGCTTAATCTAGATATTTCAAATTATCGTCATATTAAAATTGTTTCTCTTTATGCTCATACTCTTGTTTAATGTTCTTTGAGCTGATTAGGCATTATTACATATTAAATAGTAAAACTAAAATTGTGAGGTCTGGGAACATAAATAATATAATGCCAATCATTTTCCTAATGTTCAAATTTACATGTTATATTATCAATTTAGATTCTACTCCATATTTTTGTCTAACCACCTCGGTGAGATAATCCCCCCCCCCCCCCCCCCCCCCAAATATTCGTACTTGTGCTTACGACATGGCACCACCACCAACTACCACAAATACCTAATTCAATAACCCACAACTAAACATAAAAGTGAACCTATGTATAGTCCTATATAAAATATTGAGTTACTCATGTTCTATTTTTTTCCTCATTTTATATCTGTAAATTTGGTTCGACAATGTATCATTGGCCAACCAAATTTTAAACTTCAAAGATTTATCTTTTTTTTGTACAATTTCACTTTCAATTATTGGATCAAATAATCTTGATGCACCATTGTCAAACTTCATGACATAACTTATCTTGAAAATAGGTAATACTTTAGTGAAAATAATACAACACGGAACTTTTTAATAGTGGATCATACAAAGTTCAACTCCAACACTGTACGCATATATGCAAACTCTCCCATGCACACTGTATGCATATATACACATAGCAGTATATATGCTACTGTATGCATATATGTATCATATATGTTGTATGCAACATATATGCATACAGTAGCATATATGTTGCATATATGCACAGAGCAGCACATATGCAACATATATGCATACAGTAGTATATATGCGACATATATGCCATAATTGTATGCATATATGTTGCATATATGCACATAGAAGCATATATGCAACATATTGTAATACCCTGTATTTTTGTGATATTTATTTATGGGATTAATTGAATTAAATGCGTATTAATTGGAAATTAATCCGGATAAAAATACTAGCGAGATGAGAGTTAGTATTTGATATTAATGAGTATATATGGATATATATGAATAGGGAATTATTGATTTGTCGTGAGATAGAAATATGGCAATTTGGAAATCTTGTTGAGACGCGTGTGACAGTCGCGTCATAGAATATAATTATGATAATTAAAAAGTGAATTTTATTTCTATAAACCGTATGCTCATTTTGAGTGCGCCAACACGTCCGGAAGGGTCGAAATAGTCAGAAAACACTAGCCGAGGGTTTAGTTTGGGTCCCGGGGCATTTTTAGGCCATACCGGCAACGTATAAGGGTAGTTTGGTAATTTTAGAATTTTGGGATTTTTGATTAACGAATTTTAGGAATTTTAAATGGAAAATTAAAAGACCCACTAACCCATTACCAGCCATTAACTGATTAGAGGGCTACGGGGGTTATTAGAATTAGCCCCAAAAGTTCCTAAGACAAACCTTAGCCTCCATTGCCACCATTAGAGAAGAGCTTGTAGAGGGAGAGAGAAGAGAGGAGAATTTTGCAGAGAGAGAGAGAGAGAAACTCATCAATTCGTCATCAAATTCAGAGATACACATAAGGCAAGTGGTTTAATTTCATTATTTTGCAGAGAATGCTTCTTCCATGCGTAGGAAATTCAAATAAATTGTATTGTTCTTGGAGTATGATGAAAACCCATTTAATTGGATGTAATGATTTAAGAATCTATTGAGGAAATTGCATGTAGAACGTTGATAGGATGATTAGTCAGATGAAAATACATCTTTTACATCATAAAAACGGATTTAGTTATGTCTATGAATGACTTGATTTTTCTAGGGTTCATGTTCTTGAGATTTGAAAAATAAATGTTGGAGATTTGATAATTTGATGTAGTTTAGGGTGATTTGAACCCATATAAATGTTGTAATACGGTTGAAACATGTTTAGGAAGGATTAGTAACCTTGAAACATTGTTGGAATGACATTTAGGTGAGATTAGAGGTGAAGAGAAGTTGGAAAAACGAGTTAAGGAAAATCTGGGCTCGAATCTGGCCACTCGTTAGAAGACCAGCCCAGGTCGTTCGAACGAGCTCGTTCAAACGAGCTTCAAACGAGTTGACAGTTTGACTTCTAACGAGAGGGATGTTCGTTCGATGACTTTCGTTCGAACGAGATCTCGTTAGAAGGCCCAGTTCGTTCGAACGAACTCTCGTTCGAACAGCCTCGTTCGAACGAGACTTCTAACGAGTTGACAGTTTAGGCTTTTTAGCCTATTTTGATTTCGCATGTCCCGTAACCTTATTTAATGGTAGAGATAACCTTCCCTTAATGATAAATTGATATAGTAGGGACATTTGAGATATAATGAGGAGCAAAACCTAGAAGTGTAGTTGAACCTAAGGGAAATTATGAAGTAGGACGTGAGTGTCTATTACGATGCGAGAACTATTGACGGCCTAAATTACTATATTAATCGGGAAAATATAAATTGTGTAGCATTATATGTCGGTACGAGATTGAGAAGTGTACCACCAATATATTATGGTGATTTCTAAGATGTGTGCATACTTAGTATATGTATTGATTTTATGTGTATGACATACCTACCATACTTGCTATCACGGGAGGTTTACGTTCGATTAGGGCCCTCTAATCCTTGTGTTGCCCGAATTTAGGCTGGTACCTCGATGAACATAGGTCAGAGAAGGACTTATTGGGATGTTAATAAGTCTGCTGATCGTGGGAGCGCAGGTATGTGCGTGACCCATGTGATGTGACTGTGTTCGCCTCCATTATTTGTGATGTTGTTATATGAGAACGATTCCTGAGAGATTCGAAATGCGTGATCCTTATGTACGTGATGTACCGGGATGGATAGCAGAGTATGTGTGCACCGCAGCTAGTCTCGGGGTGCTTGTTTTGTATATTTATGACCGGAATAATATACACTTAATTAATGGGAACTTTCATGTTAATATTGTGAATATAATTATGGTATTGTTTTGAGAAAACATAACGGGTTAATTGATAGTGAATTGTATTACTAATTGAGAATATGAGTTTAAGTAAAGCCCTCTATTTAATTGATAACGCTAGAATGCATTATGGGGATCGAGTAGTAAGGGGTAGAACTTATTACGTTTTGGTTAGATGTATATGTCATTTAGATGGGTAAGGTACGTTAGGAGTGCACATGTAGTCGAGAGGTGAGAATTTCATGTGAGTGCACGTCCTAACATGTATTTTGCATTTAATGTTTTAATGTTATTAAAACACTTGCTGTTTTTAAAATGATTTCCACTTTCGGGCTCTGACCCATTTGCTTTCAAATCTATTTTTGTAAAAACCATTTTAGGTGCCCAGCCACAAGGACACCGTGCTTAGGATCCTCATTCAGGTGACGAGCTGTAGCTGTTTGTGGAAGTTACAGGACTTTTCTTGTAGACGCTTCATCTATCTTGACTCCATATTCATCACTTATCAGTTGTAGGGCATGTCGCCCATTTCTTTTAGAGGATTTTCATTTATTTCAGTTATTCGGACTTCTGGCATGTAATTAATTCAGGATTCACACTTGTCATTTTATTTTCAGTTGTGGGATTGTTGTGAGGAGTTTTCCTCCGGACTTATTATTATTTGTTGATTATTTCATTACTTCGTTATGGTGAATGGATTATGTTGTTCTTCCATTATTCTTTTATCGCATGTTAATCAGACTTAAATTAAAATTTGGCAACTTACTTTTTAAATACTAGGTGGTTAGTAATTATTAAATTGTTTTCGACAGTGATGCTATTAACTGAACCAACTTGGCATTTTGTATTGATTTAATAAAGGAGTAGCTACCCGGTATTTAATTAGTCGGGGTGTCACTGGTGGTATCAGAGCATCAGGTTCTAGTGTCCTTTAGGATCTGTACGGCTTATTATGTTTCCGCTAAGCTTTCTTTGATGTAGAGCCCTATATTTTAGGACTGTTGTATTCTTTTGTATATGCTACGTTCTTCAGCTATATTGAGTTTATAACTGCGAACTTATAGACTTCGTTCTTATTTCAGATGCCTCCACGACGTGCACAAAGGATTCCCAGGGATGCAACGCCAGAACCACAGCCCGCACCAGTTCAGGGCACGATGAATGCCACCGAGGTTGCAGCCATTGTGGCACAGGCGGTAAATGCCGCATTAGCCGTAGTTCAGCAGGCACCACCTCAGGCGCCAGTAGTCGCGCCGGTTCAGGCACATGCATTCCCGTCTGCTTGGGAACGTGTTCGTGATGCTTTCCAGAAAGCACACCCTCCGGAGTTCGCAGGTAGCTCCGATGTTGTAGTTTCGAGTCAGTGGAGGAAGGATATTCAGTGGCACTTGAGGACGTACGAGTGTACTGAGGTTCAGAAGCAGATACTAGCTACCTTTAAGCTAGTGGGGTCTGCACTGCAGTGGTGGGAGTCATTAGCACCGTGGAGGAGAGAGACACTCTCACTATTCAGGAGTTCTGGGTGCGGTTCGACCGCAAGTACTTTTCGTCAGCTATTCATATGGAAATGAGGAGGAAGTTGATGAGCCTTCGACAGGAGGGTAAGACTGTGGCCGAGTATGAGGCCGAATTCACTAATCTTCTGAACATTTTTTCGGATGAGATACCGACAGAGGAGAAGAAGATACAAAAATTTACTGACGGGTTGATATGGAGGATTCGTCAGCACTTGTTAGGGAACCTCTCGTTAGCCACTTATTCTGATGTGGTTAACGCTGCATTGCTCCATTGCCAGGATCACCGCTTTCACATGGCTGAGGGAAAGCGATCGGGAGAGTCCATCCATCAGGGCAGGACTGGAGGGAATGGTGCCAGTGGGGCACAATCTGCTCAGGGTCAGAGACAGGGCGACCAGGGTTCCCAGCAGGGGGATCACAAGAGGTTCAGGTCAGGAAATTTCAGGCACGGACAGGGAGGTTTTCGACAGGGCCATCAGGGTCCGAACGTCCATCAGAACCAGCAGGGTCAGAATGGTCAACAGCGGTTTCAGCAGGGCCAGTGGAGGAACGGTAACGGCCACCAGGGCCGGGGGCAGCAGGGGCAGAGAGGGGGGAACTTCCCGGGGAAGTGTTTCGTTTGTGGCAAGACTGGCCATAAACTCCAGGACTGTCCTTATAGGGGCAGGGCCCCACAGCAGCAGCAAGGTGCACTACATGAGCCACAGAGGCCACTTTTTCCACCTTCCCTCCCCGCTCCAGCCCAGGTGCCAGCACTACCGGCCATTCCAGCAGGGACAGTTACAGTATGGACGTGTCTATAACGTCCACCAGGCAGCAGCTCTACAGGCACCACCCGCGATTGAGGGTATGTTTCCTATCCATGGTACTATGGGTTGGGTTTTGTTTGATACGGGGGCAACGCACTGTTTTATAGCTACACATTTTGCGAAAGCCTTAGGGTTGTTAGCCACAGCAGAGAGCACAGTGCCATGTGTAGACTCACCATTGGTGAGTGGGTCACTTATTTTCTTTATATGCCGGGGAGTGGGGGTAGAGATTGGTAGTTTGGTATTACCTGCAGACATGTGGGTATTAGATATGCATGTTCACGATGTGATCATCGGTATAGATTGGCTCGCGGATTATAGAGCCATGATTGATTGCTTCGGTGGGAGCATTGTTTTTGCCATTCCGGGGCAAGAGATGTTTGTAGTGGAGATGCCTCGCCCAGAGGGAGGTTCGACCGCTCATTTGTACTACATAGAGGAGGATACCTCTAAGGAGGTTGTGATTCCTTTAGATTCGATCACAGTTGTCAGGGAGTATTCCGATGTGTTTCAGGAGATACCAGGCCTACCCCCCAGTCGAGAGATAGACTTTGTCATAGACTTATTGCCAGATACGAGACCTATAGCATGCGCACCGTACCGTATGGCTCCGGCAGAGATGCGAGAGCTACGAGATCAGATTGAGCAGTTGTTGGGTCAGGGGTTTATACGGAGGAGTACTTTGTCGTGGGGTGCCCCTGTGTTGTTCGTGAAGAAGAGAGATGGTTCACTGAGACTGTGTGTGGACTACCGAGAGTTGAACAAGGTCACGATACGGAATAAGTATCCGTTGCCTCGAATCGATGACTTATTCGACCAGTTGAGAGGAGCTTCTTTCTTCTCGAAGATTGATTTGAGATCGGGATACCATCAGTTGCGTATCAGGGAGGAGGACGTCTCGAAGACTGCGTTCTTAACGAGATATGGTTCTTACGAGTTTCGGGTTATGCCTTTTGCTTTGACCAATGCTCCAGCCGTGTTTATGGACCTGATGAATAGGGTGTTCAGGGATTTCCTAGATCATTTTGTCATTGTCTTCATCAATGATATTCTGGTTTACTCCCAGATAGAGGAGGAGCATGCCGAGCATTTGAAGCAAGTTTTGCAGACGCTACGTCAGAACGATCTGTATGCAAAATATGAGAAGTACGGGTTTTGGCTGAAGGAGGTCCAGTTTTTGGGACATATTATTTCCGACCGGGGGATATCTGTTGATCCGGGGAAAGTATTCGCGGTGAGGGAGTGGGGACAGCCCACGACACCGACGGAGATCCGTAGTTTCTTGAGATTAGCATGATACTACAGGAGGTTCATTCGGGGATTTTCGAAGATAGCAGGTCCTTTGACACATTTGACTCGTAAGGGGGTGCCATTCATCTGGAGTGATGCCTGTCAGTTGGCATTCGATGAGTTGAAGGATAAGTTGACCTCAGCACCTGTGTTAGCATTGCTGAGACCGGGAGTTGAGTATCTAGTCTACACCGATGCGTCCTTGCAAGGACTTGGAGGTGTATTACAGCAGGAGAGTCAGTCCATTGCTTATGCATCCCGTAAGTTAAAGCCTCACGAGAAGAATTACCCCACTCATGACTTGGAGTTGGCGGCAGTTGTATTTGCCCTTCGTATTTGGAGACATTACCTTTTGGGGGAGAAGTTTCGATTGTTCACGGACCACAAGTCCCTACAGTACCTATTCACGCAGAAGGAGTTGAATATGCGGCAACGGAGGTGGCTTGAGTTCGTGAAGGATTACCAGTTCAATACCCAATACCACCCGGGGAAGGCTAACGTGGTAGCAGACGCGTTGAGCCGCAGACCTGTTGATGAGGTGGCAGGGTGTGGAAGGCAAAGTGGAAAGAATTGGGACACCAGGATGCAGTGGCCCTATCATTCATGTCAGTAATGACTGTTACACCGCAGATTGTCACGAGAGTGGTAAAGGCACAAGCAGATGACCCGTTGTGTCAGGAGTTGATAGTTTGATTACTAGCAGAGGGAGATGAATCCTATACAGTTAGCTCAGACGGGGGATTACGCTTCAATGAGAGATTGGTAGTTCTGAAAGGGGAAGAATTGTGACACGAGGTGATGGCAGAGTCGCACGGCTCACGATTCGCGGTACATCCCGGTGGGGATAAAATGTACCAAGACATGAGACGTCAGTATTGGTGGAGCGGGATGAAGATAGATATTGCCGTGTTTGTTTCTAAATGCGCCACTTGTCAGCTGGTAAAAGTGGATCATCAGAGACCAGCAGGACTTCTACAGCCATTGGAGGTCCCGATGTGGATGTGGGAGAGCATATCCATGGACTTTATCATGGGGTTGCCAACGTCACAGAGAGGTCACGACTCCATTTGGGTAATTGTGGACAGGTTGACCAAAGTCGCTCATTTCCTACCCTTAAGGACAGAGTACACTACGGGACAGTATGCCCAGCTCTTTATTTCAGAGATAGTGAGACTTCACGGTGTGCCCTTAAATATCGTGTCTGACCGAGACAAGATATTTGTTTCACAGTTTTGGGAGAGTTTTCAGGAGGCCATGGGCACGGAATTGCGGTTGAGTACGGCGTATCACCCACAGACCGATGGGCAGACCGATCGTACAAATCAGATGTTGGAGGACATGCTACGTATGTGCATCATTGATTTCGGGGGTGGATGGGAGCAGTATCTTCCACTGGTAGAGTTTTCTTACAACAACTCCTACCAGTTCACCATTGGCATGGCTCCATTTGAGGCATTGTACGGTAGACCTTGTCGTTCCCCAGCATGTTGGTTAGAGGTGGGGGACAACAAACTACTTGGGCCGGAAGTGATTCAGGATACTTCGGCAAGGATAGAATTGATTCGAAGTCGCATTCGGGTAGCTCAGGATCGGCAGAAGAGCTATGCTGATGCGAAGAGATTCTTCAGGGAGTTCCAAGTAGGGGACCAGGTTTTGCTTAGAGTATCTCCTATGAAGGGGATTATGCGCTTCGGGAAGAAAGGGAAGTTGGCACCGAGATATGTGGGACCATTTCCTATTATTGAGCGGATTGGACCGGTTGCTTATAGGCTTGGATTATCGGAGCATTTGCATCGAATTCACGATGTGTTTAATATTTCCTCGCTAAGGAAATATCTTAGAGACGATTTGGCTCATTCTCACATTTCTTTGGAGGACATCGATCTCCAGCCTGATAGCTCCTACGAGGAGGGGGCGATTGCTATTTTGGACCGAAGTGAGCGGAAACTGTGGTCAAAGATAGTTCCATTAGTGCGTGTTCAGTGGCGACATCATAATGTCGAGGAGTCCACATGGGAGCGCGAGGATGAGATGCAAGAACGTTATCCAAAGTTGTTCTTACCAGGTACTTTCTAGTTCCGAATTTCGGGACGAAATTCAGTTATTAGAGGGGAAGTATGTAATACCCCGTATTTTTGTGATATTTATTTATGGGATTAATTGAATTAAATGCGTATTAATTGGAAATTAATCCGGATAAAAATACTAGCGAGATGCGAGTTAGTATTTGATATTAATGAGTATATATGGCTATATATGAATATGGAATTATTGATTTGTCGTGAGATAGAAATACGGCAATTTGGAAATCTTGTTGAGACGCATGTGACAATCGCGTCATAGAATATCGTCATAGAATATAATTATGATAATTAAAAAGTGAATTTTATTTCTATAAACTGTATGCTCATTTTGAGTGCGCCAACGCGTCCGGAAGGGTCAAAATAGTCAGAAAACACTAGCCGGGGGTTTAGTTTGGGTTCCGGGGCATTTTTAGGCCATACCGGCAACGTATAAGGGTAGTTTGGTAATTTTAGAATTTTGGGATTTTTGATTAACGAATTTTAGGAATTTTAAATGGAAAATTAAAAGACCCACTAACCCATTACCAGCCATTAACTGATTAGAGGGCTACGGGCGTTATTAAAATTAGCCCCAAAAGTTCCTAAGACAAACCCTAGCGTCCATTGCCACCATTAGAGAAGAGCTTGTAGAGGGAGAGAGAAGAGAGGAGAATTTTGCAGAGAGAGAGAGAGAGAAACTCATCAATTCGTCATCAAATTCAGAGATACACATAAGGCAAGTGGTTTAATTTCATTATTTTGCAGAGAATGCTTCTTCCATGCGTAGGAAATTCAAATAAATTGTATTGTTCTTGGAGTATGATGAAAACCCATTTAATTGGATGTAATGATTTAAGAATCTATTGAGGAAATTGCATGTAGAACATTGATAGGATGATTAGTCAGATGAAAATACATCTTTTACATCATAAAAACGGATTTAGTTATGTCTATGAATGACTTGATTTTTCTAGGGTTCATGTTCTTGAGATTTGAAAAATAAATGTTGGAGATTTGATAATTTGATGTAGTTTAGGGTGATTTGAACCCATATAAATGTTGTAATACGGTTGAAACATGTTTAGGAAGGATTAGATACCTTGAAACATTGTTGGAATGACATTTAGGTGAGATTAGAGGTGAAGAGAAGTTGGAAAAACGAGTTAAGGAAAATCTGGGCTCGAATCTGGCCACTCGTTAGAAGACCTGCCCAGGTCGTTCGAATGAGCTTCTAACGAGTTGACAATTTGACTTCTAACGAGAGGGATGTTCGTTCGATTACTTTCGTTCGAACGAGATCTCGTTAGAAGGCCCAGTTCGTTCGAACGAACTCTCGTTCGAACAGCCTCGTTCGAACGAGACTTCTAACGAGTTGACAGTTTAGGCTTTTTAGCCTGTTTTGATTTCGCATGTCCCGTAACCTTATTTAATGGTAGAGATAACCTTCCCTTGATGATAAATTGATATAGTAGGGACATTTGAGATATAATGAGGAGCAAAACCTAGAAGTGTAGTTGAACCTAAGGGAAATTATGAAGTAGGACGTGAGTGTCTATTACGATGCGAGAACTATTGACGGCCTAAATTACTATATTAATCGGGAAAATATAAATTGTGTAGCATTATATGTCGGTACGAGATTTAGAAGTGTACCACCAATATATTATGGTGATTTCTAAGATGTGTGCATACTTAGTATATGTATTGATTTTATGTGTATGACATACCTACCATACTTGCTATCACGGGAGGTTTACGTTCGATTAGGGCCCTCTAATCCTTGTGTTGCCCGTATTTAGGCTGGTACCTCGATGAACATAGGTCAGAGAAGGACTTATTGGGATGTTAATAAGTCTGCTGATCGTGGGAGTGCAGGTATGTGCGTGACCCATGTGATGTGACTGTGTTCGCCTCCATTATTTGTGATGTTGTTATCTGAGAACGATTCCTGAGAGATTCGAAATGCGTGATCCTTATGTACGTGATGTACCGGGATGGATAGCAGAGTATGTGTGCACCGCAGCTAGTCTCGGGGTGCTTGTTTTGTATATTTATGACGGGAATAATATACACTTAATTAATGGGAACTTTCATGTTAATATTGTGAATATAATTATGGTATTGTTTTGAGAAAACATTACGGGTTAATTGATAGTGAATTGTATTACTAATTGAGAATCTAAGTTTAAGTAAAGCCCTCTATTTAATTGATAACGCTAGAATGCATTGTGGGGATCGAGTAGTAAGGGGTAGAACTTATTATGTTTTGGTTAGATTTATATGTCATTTAGATGGGTAAGGTACGTTAGGAGTGCACATGTAGTCGAGAGGTGAGAATTTCATGTGAGTGCACGTCCTAACATGTATTTTGCATTTAATGTTTTAATGTTATTAAAACACTTGTTGTTTTTAAAATGATTTCCATTTTCGGGCTCTGACCCATTTGCTTTCAAATCTATTTTTGTAAAAACCATTTTAGGTGCCCAGCCACAAGGACACCATGCTTAGGATCCTCATTCAGGTGACGAGCTGTAGCTGTTTGTGGAAGTTACAGGACTTTGCTTGTAGACGCTTCATCTATCTTGACTCTATATTCATCACTTATCAGTTGTAGGGCATGTCGCCCATTTCTTTTAGAGGCTTTTCATTTATTTCAGTTATTCGGACTTCTGGCATGTAATTAATTCAGGATTCAGACTTGTCATTTTATTTTCAGTTGTGGGATTGTTGTGAGGTGTTTTCCTCCGGACTTATTATTATTTGTTGATTATTTCATTACTTCGTTATGGTGAATGGATTATGTTGTTCTTCCATTATTCTTTTATCGCATGTTAATCAAACTTAAATTAAAATTTGGCAACTTACTTTTTAAATACTAGGTGGTTAGTAATTATTAAAATGTTTTCGACAGTGATGCTATTAACTGAACCAACTTGGCATTTTGTATTGATTTAATAAAGGAGTAGCTACCCGGTATTTAATTAGTCGGGGTGTCACACATATATGCATACAGTAGCATATATGTTGCATATATGCAATAACTGTATGCATATATGCATGCAGCAGCATATATGTTGCATATATGCACACAACAGCATATATATTGCATATATACAACATATTGAATAGGAGAACAATTGCTTAAATACCTGAGTTTCTGCTTCCCAATCTTGGGCCTCGGTGTCGATGCACTAAGAAGAGGCGGATCATAAACATAATTTCTTTTATCATCATAAATAAGAACCGACCTTGATGAAGATCAAAAACCATGTTTACAACAAAACCTATTGAAAACAAAGATAAAAAACATGTCACCAATGTTAATCTCGATTGTTCTTTAAACAAGACAGATATTAGGATCAATTAGGATCAAACAAGATAGGTATTGTTTAAGTTTTGAATTGTTGTTTTCTTATAACAACATTGTTTCATGGGTGGATTAATAATATTTACCTTAAGAGAGTTTACTTTCGCAATTACAATGGGAACCTTCAATCCAGAAAGAATGGGGGCAGCTTTATCAAACTGCAATACAACAAATAGAGTAGTTAGTCTTTTACCTTGGCATGGAATCCAAAAGATAAATAAATAAATAAAAAGAAAAGTTCCAAAGAAAAGTTCATATGAGGAGTGACTAGAGTAGGAATGTATTTAAGGATATCTTCGTGTACATCATTACCTGCAGTAAACAAATAAAAAGAAAAAAAAATTCCCTGGACCGATATGATATTTGAGAGATGGATACAATGACTTGTGACAAAAACCAATATGTATCGTTTGGGTTATTAGTTTGATCCCCATTTTCTACAATACCATCAATTGACCATTAATATGGTCAAGTTGATCATGTTTAGCGTCGTTGTTTTATAGATAATTAGACTTTAGTGCCCACTATTTTATAGATAATTAGATTTTGACTGAGGAAATCGCGGTCAAGACCTATAATCTACACCTGCCAAATGAAGGGACAATAAAAATGGAGTACACAGTGCAAATAACTGAAAACTTTGGGGATAAAGTTAGTTTCAGCCTAAATTTTGAGGGGGAAAAGCCAAATGATTACTAAAAAAATTCAAGAAAGGCTTTGTTCCTATACAATTCTCACGCCCCGGACATTTCCCCCAAAATTCATCACCACAAGTCTATAATAAGCATCTCAAGTCCACATCATCTAATCACAAACAGGTTACAAACAAACAAAAAGATTATAAGCATACTGTGCAATTAGTCAGAATGAAGTCTTGTCAAAAAAGATCTAGCAGGATGAACAAAATACTAATCAAATACTCAAAATAGGCGTAATAGGTCTGATTGACACAGTAAATAAATGCAAATGGTGAGCATTGGTTATGAAATGGGAAAGTTATATAAGGTTCTTAGGTAGCAACTAGCAGTGGGAAAGTCAAATGTCGTAGAAATGCCCATAACATTTATGACCACTATGTACCATTATTACCATTAAATAGAATGCAGTTTCGGCATGTATAGATTAAAAATCCACATTACGTGCATATAATCCATACAGAATTCCATCCGGAAACACTTCTCTTCTGCATAATTAAATAATGCTTGTGTTAGAAATTACAACTACTCTTGAACAAAAGTTGTAATTGAAAAATATGACATTATTAAGCTAAATAATACTGACCCGACTAGAATCTAGTGAAGATTTCCCTATGTGCCACAATTTGTGTTAGAAATTACAACTAGTCTTAAACAAAAGTTGTAATTGAAAAATATGATATTATTAAGCTAAACAATACTGACCCGGTTAGAATCTCGTGAAGATTTCCCTCTGTGCCACAATTTGTAATGTATCCCCAGTATTCATTATTCTCAATTTCCCATTGACGGGCAAACCAATCTAAAATGACAACTTCAAAATGTCTTTAGTGGACATCATAGTTACTCTCAATGAATGGATTGCCAAGGTTGTTGATGGAGAAATGTTGTAACTGTGCAAGGGCACCATAATCGAAGTCCTGGTTATATGGATATCATGTAGAATATTACAAATTCAGAATCCTTAGACAAATATAACTATAAATTTTTCATATGCACATAAAGGACTCTAATAACTTCAATAGTTCCAAATTAATAGTCATATTTTCTATTCAGTCCTCACAATGAGATTCTTGCAATTAATATAATAAATTAAGAAATAATATGGTTGTTGTTACCTAAATTGTTGTGGGTCCTCTCAATGAGATTCTTGCGATACCTAGCCATGAAACTGGCCATATAAGCCTCTTAATTACTAGTGGAGTCATCATCCTCATCGGACTCCATGACCGCAAAGCACGTGGTATGAGAAGGGAGAAGGGAGATTGGGAAAAATGAGCGGGAGTCTGGATTGAGGATAGAGAGAGTAAATTGGTTTCTTTTTAGGTTAAACAATAATATTTTTTAGGGTATTTATATTTTAGTCAAGTGTGCTTAATTTTGGCACACTTTTAAACAGTACCAAATTTTGGCACCGTTATAAAGTGTGTCAGATTGTCATTAAACCATGCCATAATTTGGCACAGTTTTCAACTGTGCCAGATTTTTAATATCAATGTGTGCAAAATTGTTATTTTTGGTGTAGTGATAGTGATGTGGGTAATAAATGAAATTCTAACATTACATGTAATTGAAATCATGATAAAGTTATATCTAAATATGCATGGAGGTCTTAAATTCCCAAAAAATAAATAAAACATGTAAAGAGAAAGAATATTCAAGAACAAGGTAGAAAAGACAAACTTTATGTATTAAATCTTGAAAAGCAATCCACAATTGTGTAACTTTAATGCAGGAATCAAAACTATAGTTCTTTCCTCTCTTCCTCTCTAATCCTAGGTCAAAAACACAAAAAAAAATTATGTATAATATGAAACTACAAGATCCTAGGGTCATTTTGGCAAGAGTCCAACTCCAATACGACTCCTAAAAAATCATCATTTAAATGAAAATTTGCGCATCAGGTATGCCGAACCGGTTCAGGTACATAGGCTAACCGGTTCGCTGTCGAACGGTTTGGATCTTGATTTAGCAAAACTTGTTGTATTAACTTGATTCCTCTTCTTTTCTTGGATTTCTTTCTTAACTTCGAACGCTCACAACTCCTTAACCATAGCTCGAAATTGGATGCCATTTTTTCCAATGATCTTGTTATTTTTCACTCTTCAACTTTCTAGTTGGCTCTACTTCCAAACTCAGGCTCCAAAATTAATAAAATGCCCTTAAACTTCCCATCATCAGTTTCTTTTACTATTTCTATTTCTCTCTTGCACTAACTTGCATGCAATACCTGTAAAACACATGGGAGATACACGAAACAAGAAATACTTGCCAATAAGGGTTAGTAACATGAATACGAGATAAATCAGGGTTAATTATAACGCACGAGATAATAAAATGACTAAAATTAAGGTGATAAATATGAAATATATACGCCTTATCAAATCCCCCTAACATAAAACATTGCGCGTCCCGATCAATGCAAAAGAATAAGAGTATGAGTTAAGGACCCTTCAAAAAATTTATTGGGATATGATACCTTTTTCGCAGGTAAGTGACTACATTTAGCGTATGAAACAAGCCGTTAAACCCCTAGGCTACCCTAGTAGGATGAGTGGTGTCTCATGAGGGTTTGCAGTGAATATACCCACAAAATTCATTTTTTGACTCAAAGAAAAATCAAAATATTAAAAACTTGTACAACTTAAATTCCTCGAAAATAGTCACCGTAAATTTGTATTCAATAGTCTCAATTTGTTGTGTGTGTGTGTGTGTGCAACGTCGAAAATTAAACCGTTAACTTCCAACGATTGATCATTACATTATTTTTTCAAAAAGTCGTTTTGATTCAAATGCTCACGGGATACCCTATCAAACGAATCTCTCGGAGTGTGGCTATTTTCTCTCGGTGTATGTGATATAAAGAATAAATATAATGGAACACGAATTCATGCATACAATTAAAAAGACGGAATAATTGAGGTGAATAGATCTTATCATCGGAACACGGTTGTTGGAAAATGGAAAACATCGAATCTTATCCACACCAATTTATCTCTTTTATTATATTTTTGTGTCTTAGCTTTTCACGCGGTAATTAATTTCGTTATTCAAACTCAATTAGGACTTTCTCGGGTTGTAACGTGTATTGGGTAATATGAAAATAATTAAAAAATTCGGAGTTGGAAATTTTTTCTTACTATGTCCTTTGGCACTTTTTTGGGGCATTTGCTCTTTTCTATTTTTTTCTTGTATTTTTCTTTTTCTTTTTTCTATTTTTTTGTCTTCCACCTTTTTTTTTTACTTTTTTTAGCATTTTTATTTTATTTTATTACACTATTTGGATTTTATTGATGTATTTTTCGATTTTCACAACTCCAGGCTAGATGGATTTTTTGGGTTATCAAACGAAATTGGAAAAATTTATTGGGCTCAAAATGGCTAGCAAAAGGATAATTTTTCATAACTTTTTATGGCTAATATTTTTGGATAGACATATGATGTCCTAACTTCATTTATTCGAATTACTAATTACTTTACCATATGCGTCTCGAGATGAATTTAATTTAGAGATATTTTAGCATTTTTTTCAAGACGACATTTCACTCGCTTCCCGTAACCGATCAAAACAAAGGTTTAGAGATCTTCGACGACTTATTTAAATACTGAATTTGAACTTTGAGTTAATTATTTGCTCGGATTGATTTAATTACTCACAAAGGTGAAAGGTTCGAAATCTCATCAGGTTAATTAATCTTCACATTTATTCGTAAAGTCATCAATTTTCATTCAATTTCCATCTTTGGTCAATTTCAACTTGGTACTCTTGATTTTTACAGTTGGAGACTTCGAACAAATTTCTAGTGATATTTTTGAAAAAATTAAATTCTAATTTTTATTTATTTTGAAGGAAAATATTTTTTGACTTTCTGAAATTTTTTTGGAAATTTTTAAAATTTTCTAATTTTGGAGGTTTTATTAAAATTTGTTAAGTTTTTCTAAAGGACGCACTTGTCACCCCCTCCCCCCCCCCCCCCCCCCACCCCCCCACACACACACACAACATAGACTTTTGCATTTTCCTCAATCAAAAAGACTAAAATCTAAAGAAGAAAAAATAAAAAGTGCGATAAATACAACAAGCATATATTTAAAATGCAGATTTTTTCATTTCCCTACAGTTTGGTACTAAGCAATAAAGGATAAATTACATAGTTCTTGCAATGATGAAATAATAAAGCATAAAAGAACTACATAATGAAGGAGCAAAAAAACATCACAACACAAGAGCTCATGAGAGGGGGCGGTGGTGTCGGATCACGGGTGAAATGGGATGGAAATGTGAATGAATTAGGTGAGAAAAACAAATGGGGGGGGGGGGGGGGGAATCTGGAGTAGGTACTCCGAATCAGGTATGCAGGAAAACCGATTCGCAGGCCAACCGGTTCGGCGTGTAGTTAGGTCAAGCCCCCTAAACACTCGAGACCCCGGGACACCTCAACCTCACTCTCGAAATGTGCGTGCGCACTCCCGTGCATGAAAACCCAATGTGGTGCTCAAAATAATCCTATCGCATGAACTCTACGAACCTCTAAACTACCTTAAAACTAACTCTACTCATTAGTATACAACACCTACGCACCCCATACGCGTCGGGGGTGCGACGAATTCTCTCTCCTCTAAAAACTCACCCGACCCCATGTGTGGGGTCCGATGCTCTCTTCGTCTCCATCTTCGTCATATCGTAAACTAATAGTCGGAACAAGTGGGGATCATCCCCATAGGTATGGGGGACACCTCGAGGCTCGTGATGAATCATGTGAATGATATTATCCTGGTGCCCAATCGAATCACAGCATATTTGTTCTGATTTGGAGAGAATATCTTGGTGAAAATTGTAATGACGTTCTAACCCTAGACTCTCCTTACACTCGATATCGCTTAGATCGGGCTCTAAATCGAAAGAAACACTAGTCCTCTCCCCGGTCGCATCCGAGAACTAACGTGGCATGGGTGGATGGTCACAAAGAAGAAATTCGTCTATTTGGTTTTTCCATTCTTCTACTCTATATGACAAAAAGATTCCAATAGAGATTGGACTTCAACATTGAGTCTCGCATCCACCGATCCAAATTCTTTTTCAAAATCTTCTAGGCTCATACCTCATAACTCTCTCTCTTGCTTAATCTTCAAATCCTTTCTCTTTCGCTCAAACTCCAAATCCTCTCTCTCGCTCCCAACTATGTGATCTCTCTCGCTATCAACATTAGTCATTAAACGCTGTGGATCTCGGCTTAGCAAAACTTGTTGTATTATCTTGCTTCCTCTTCTTTCCTTTGATTTCTTTCTCAACTTCGAACGCTCATAACTCCTCAACCGTAGCTCGAAATTGGGTGTCATTTCTTCCAGTGTTCTTGTGATTTCGTACTCTTCAACTTTCTAGTAGGTTCCGCTTTAGGACTCAGGCTGCAAAATTACTAGAACTCCCTTCAACTTCCCATCATTGATTTCTTTCACTGTTTCGACTTCTCTCTCGCACTAACTTGCATGAAATACTTGTAAAACACATAGGAGATACACGAAACAAGAAATAATTTCCAACAAAGGTTCGTAAAATGAATACGAGATAAATTTAGTTTAATTACGGTGCACGAGATCATAAAAGGACCGAAATTTAGGAGATAAATATTATATATTTACACCTTATCAGTTTGTTTGGTTCATTTAGGAAATTTTGAATAGAGAAGAAGATGGAAGAGGGAGAGAGAGAGAGTAAAGTATTCTTCCATCATTTTTGCCCTCTCTCCACCATCCCACCACCATAAACCATCGCCTTCTTATAGTATTCCACCATATTCAAGCCTACAATACTCAATTCTACCATTATTGAGTGAAGCTACGAATTTTTGGAGCTTTGTTGGGAGGTTTTTAAAGATGGGGATGGAAGATTTCATGGAGTGAAAAGTGTTTGAAGGGGGTTTTGCTTGGAAGCTTAAATGGAGTTCATGTAGAGTATTCATGGAGGATGATTTTGATAACCCCTTGAAGCCACCTTTGGAGGTGAGGGTTGCTCCACACCAACTTCTCTACCACTATTTGAAGTCTTTGAGGTGGAAAAATATATCCTTAGTACTTAAGACTATTTGCATTACTAGTAGGCTTGTTATTAAATTACATGAGTAGGGTGCATATGAATAAATGATGGTTTTAGTAGGTTCATATGATATATTTTTATGGAATAAAAATGTTCAAAAATGTTGTTTTGTTGAAAATAAAGGATGAGTGGATATTTTAAAGTTTGAAATATAAAAATTGATATTGTTATGAAAATAGTGCATTCTCTAGAAATATAATGGTGAACATTTTATAAAATAAAATGTTGGCAAATGATATTGATTTGGTGAAATACTATTCCAAAGTTTCTTGCAAAAATGAAGATTTGATGAAAAATGGACATTTGTTGAGTTCGAAAAAATAAAATGTCCTTTGAGTACTGGAAATGTATTTTTGCAAAGTGTTATGAATTTCTAGAATGAAAAACATGTTTAACCAATTTAGTAGGATTTTAGGATTTAAAATTCATCTTCTCATGCATATAAACTTGTAGTATCTTGATAATAAATATGTGAACAAGTTTAAAGGAGTTTTTGTTGGGTTTAAACAAGAAATAAGAAAAGTAAAAATTCTAATCTTCAAAGTGTGTGAAAAAGAAGTTAAAGGTGTGATGAATATAAGGTTATATGACTATATATATTGATAAATAGGAAATGGTATTTTCTTATAAAAGTAGTCTTTAAGTTTATTTAGATTTCTTGAATTAAGAAGTAAAGAAATGTATAATTTAGAAATGTCATAAAATGATAATTTCAGAGTGTAACACAAGTTCGGCTGTAACTCCTGGTTTGCCTTCGGTCAGGTAAAAGAAAAAGCGGAATAATGTGGACATTTGCAAAATGTTAAAACACATTAAAAAGGAACTCGGATGACACCAGAAAAATTAAGGAGCGCCCGAAGCCCTAGGTTAAAAGACCTAAAATCACTGGCCAGATAATATATTGCGCATAGTCGGCGGGTGTAGACCCGTTAAAGTATGCGGTTGTTGAAAGATTTCGAGAAAAGATAAAGGAATAAGGAACATGTGTCAAGAAATGGATTATTTGATGAAAACGTGTTAAGACAACCTAACTTGAATGAATTAGTAAATATTCCGGTAAAGAATAAAATGAACAAGTAAATGTGAAATTGATAAATATCCATAAGGTAAAGAAAATGGGTAAAGTAAGTGAGTAAATGGGTGGTCAAGCAACCTAAGAGGTTTAACCTATAATTAACACTAGGATGTATTGTGAAAGGTTTTTCAAAGGCTAAATGAGTATTTTCTAATACAGTGTTCGCGTGTGTTGAAAGGGTAATTTTCAATGAAAATACTAATGTGGATTGGTCACAATGAAAGGGATAATTTTGGTAAAGAAATGGCTTTTGATCACAACAAGTGGAGTGTTTCAAATATTTAACCGTATGTGTGTGGAATAAGGAAAATAATGTCAAATGAGGAAAAATAAGTCTTTTACAAGATTAAGGTGAATTAATCAAGGTTTTCGAAAGTAAAACTGTTTAGTGCATTAAGTATATGTATATGTATATGTATATGTATATGTATATGTATATGTATATGTATATGTATATGTATATGTATATGTATATGTATATGTATATGTATAGTACAAGGTAGTTACATGTGCACGTAGGTATAACGTGTTAGAGTCTTTTTTCTGTCATTCGATTCTATATTGCATTCGTATATTTTCCACTGAACGTTTGGCTCACTCCCTCACTTTGTTACGGCAGTTTGGATGCGGTTTCGTATTTTGAGAGCGTTATACAGGTGAGTGCTCTCTTTTATTTACGTTAGTAGCTCTGTATGCATGGACTTCGGGGTGCTCCCCACGGTCCCTCACGTTTTTTTATTTGAAACTGAAATTTGCATGCTAAATAAGTGAAACTTTAATTAAAATAAAAGTGGAGCAGCAACATTATATAAGTTGTTCATTGCACTTCATAGTTAACGCTCGGGTCGGACCGAGTTGACTATGAGTAACCCATACATCCGGGCGAGGCGTTACATGTCTTAAATAATATTATCAATTCATGTATGTATATAATTTTATTGTGAATTATACATGAAATATCATAACACACACACACACACATACACATATATATATATAGTCAAATTTCTCAGCATACCTCATTAAATATAAATAAAGAGTACATGATATATTTATCTATTTATGGTGTATATGTATGTATATATGTATACATTCATGTATCATGTATGTCTGTAAGTTTTATGTATATATATATATATATATATATATATATATATATATATATATATATATATATATATATATATATATATATATATATATATATATAGTGAGAGTCTCCTGTAAATACCAACATGTACGTACCAATTTTTTTAAATAGTAATAAAATTATTTTCGACTGAGTTTTTTTTTGTATGATGTTGAAACATTTCAATAGACCAATATAAAAAAATCAACTCAAAATAACGTTTTGCTATTTTTAAAAAAATTGGTCAAACTTTCGCAGCATTTAAAGCACTTTAAAAGCTGCAAAAGTTTGACCAATTTTATTAAAATAGCAAAAAATATTTTTTTGTCCTATTTTTTTTATATGACTCCCCCGAAATGTTTAAATACTACATAAAAAAACTCAACTCAAAATCATTTATAAAATGGGTTCGCGCTAGCAATATGAACCGTTGGTATGTACAGTTTGATATGTACAGGAATCTCTCTCTCTCTCTCTCTCTCTCTCTCTCTCTCTCTCTATATATATATATATATATATATATATATATATATATATATACATTTTTGCCAATTTTGTCAATTTTTCAGAAAAACTGTATTTAAAAACAAGTTTACCAAATGCACACCAATATTTATAAATACAGAAAACTGCATTTTAAAACAGTGTTTAAATCAAACTTTCTGAATGCACAACCAAACGGACCCTTGCTGTTGAACCCTATAGTAAAATATCTTTAGAGCTGGATTCCAGACCTTCCTAAATAAGAGGCCCCGAGAAACATATGTAGTCTCCTTGCCTCAGAGAAAACATATGTAGTCTCCTTCCTAAATAAGAGGCCCCGAGAAAACTGCATGACATATTTGACACACAATTTTATGGATGTGAACCACACCGTGACCATTGAAAATCACATGAACAATCCAAATGTTGACAACGCTCCGTTTGTTTGTTTGTCAAGAAAAGTAAAGGAAAATATTTTTCTACACTTTTTATTGTGTTTTGGTTACCAAGAAAGTTATAGAAAAATGGTCCTCAAATTTTCTTGCACAAAAAACTTTTTCACAAAATACATCCTACCAAAAACCTAGAATTTTCTAGAAAAGTTAAAAAAAACTTGGTATTTTACCATGTAAATTATTATTGCTATTATTTTTATTTTTCCTTTTATTGTTGTTGTAATAACTACTACTAAAATATTTACCAATAACTATTCATAATAAGATGCTATTATTGATATTTTTACGAATTAAATATTCATAATTTTTATTTCATATTTAGTAATGTTTGATTTAAATGAATGTTTATTATATAAATCATACTTTTTGGTAATTGAAATAAGAAAATATATTATACTTTTTTGTATTGTAAACTTATGACTGTATATGTGTGTATATAATTTTTATTTTTTTTAATTATAATTTTCTCAAAGTTTTCTTCCTGTTAACCAAATACACACAAGAAAGTATCTTTCATCTTCATTACTTAACTTCACTTTATTTTTTCCGAAAAAAATTTCCCCACGGAAGAGATCTTTAAACTGCACAGTAGCCGAAACTACAAAGCACCTAAAATTTGCTGCTACCTTCTTATAGAACTGAACCCTGGCGCCACCTATCATAGGACATCCTGGTCTCCCTGACGCTGACTATAGGGAAACTTAATAGGCTAATAAACAACTGTTAGACGGTTAGATTAATGTTTTGACCCTACACACCTTACGGCAGTAGGGAAACTTGGAAGGCAACCAACCTAATATAAATGGTTATATTCATTTGTTGCCCCTCCATCTATGCACCTTTGGACTTGGGGAAAACTTTGAAGGCAGCTAACCAACTAGACCAATAGATTAAACTTTTACCCCTCAACACACCTTCTTAGGACTCGGGGGGAACTTGAAACCATTAACCAACTACCGTAGATTAATCTTTCCCCTCTACTCAATAATATAGTGGCAATACACATTTAATTGTGAATTTCAATTTGGCAGATGGATAAAGGTATATATTTACACAGACCAACTATAGATCAAGTCATATACTTATATAATACGTTCTCTCTTCATAAAATTCCAAATATGAACGCTTTCCCAGATGAATGAAAATTTGACTCATGAAATTCCTACTCCTCAGATGGAAAGATCCCAATGAACAAGGAAGAGGGTTTAAGATGAACAAAATTGATTGGGCAGTAACTCGTGGAAACACTTGTTTCTTCATTGGCTAGTGACGGTGAGACCAAAACTCTTGACTAGAGAGGAAACCAAAGGCAAATGCCCTTCCACCCCTTTGATAGATAGAGCCGGGCCGGTGGCGGGGGAAGCTTTTGGTTTTTGAATAGCATCTTGACAAGAGAATTCCTATCAATAGAACAAATGATAAAGGCCAGATTACATTAAAAACAAGTCAGACAGAAAGAAATTGGCAAATTGATATCAACATTTCTGAGATTGCTAAATCCTAGGTGTTCCTCTATTCAATCATTTTCCTTCTTGCTGTTGATATCTGGCTCATACACATTTTCTTGGTTTCACAGACATCTAGCAAGTTACAGGCAAGATTAACCTATTTTTGAATGTCTTACCTTGAGTTGCTATATGGCGAAGACACTTTATAGCTATCAATGAATCGTAACAAAAAAAGGTTTGAGAAAGTTATTGAATATCCGACAATCTACTAAAATTGAAAAATATCAATCACAAGGGCAACTTCTTGTAGAATCTTCTGCACTCTAAAGTTCTTTTCCTTTCATCCCTTTGTGATTACTGAGCTACACAACAATATAATACATCCACAGTCGTCTTCATCTTATACAATATCACTTCAGCTGTCCTGCCAAAAATAAAAATTGTCTACAATATTCTTATTATACTCGCAGCAACAAGGAACCTGGTCTTCACCAATTGTGGAAGTAACTTGCATAGCCAATCCAACAACATTTTAGCAATATATATGCTCTATATAACCAAGAACAATTTAATTTTCATCTTTTACTGGTGTGATATAAATTTTTATCTCAGCCTTCTAACTATTCTACCACAGAAACACTTACCTAAGGTTAATTTCAAAAAAATTATTTGTAAATCAATCTACCCCACAGTTTCTTGACAGGATGATATTGACAAAGAACTTGGACCTCTCTACAACTACAATACCAACGACACCGCTTTAAAACCTACTTTTTTCTCCCAAAAAAAGACTATATCCACAATCCTTATTTAATGAGAGAATTGGAATAAAAACAGGTGTTACGAACATATTGCTGGTTTTTCTTCACAAAAAAGCTCTAGATTTTCTCTCTTAACTTGTAGAGGGCGTGAAATTCTGAAGGTACAATATTAGTAAATAACACTTGAATATTGTCGATTACATGTGTAGAATCGTAGTGTTACAGATGTCAGCCTATGAAGATAAAGTGGTACAGAAATAGAGGGACAGAGAGGGATATAGAGAAATATCCAGCGAAGGTATGGAAACGTAACCCACTCATTGGATAAAGTAGCAAACATTGTTACAGATGTCATACTAACGATAAACTCCTCTGGAGAGTAATGATAGAGAGGGTAGAGAATATACCTTTAACCAAGAGAGAGGTAGGCAGGCCAAACACCCTTAAAAAAGTACTGAATGCGTGTTTTAGATAAAAGTGAATGGTTGAGGCCAGAGAATTTTTAATAGTATATGTTTTGCGGATAATGTTAGATGAAGTAATTATAATAACATTTGTGTAACAAATGAGGTAATGGGTACTCTTTTTATATAGAGGTTTTGGCAGGAATTGGCGAGGAGTGGTTATCGAGTCTTCAATGGAGGTAATGGGAATTAAATGAGAAGGGATACCACTTCTCATAGCATTAAATGAAAGGTATGCCTACTTTATCAAAGACATCGTAGGTTGGCAGAAAGGAAAATGTCCTCTACAAAGATATAACTTATTGATATGCTATTGATGGTGACAAGATCTATACTAGGCTAAGCTGTTATCAAGTAAGGATTTGAGGGATTATCGATTAACTAAGTGTTGTGCCTGCCTCGTACGTAAAAGATTTCAAGCTCTGCATAGTTCGAATTGGATTACCTAGATAAATAATACAATATATCTATGAAGTATGAAATGACCAGCACTTATAAGAAGTTGAGTTCAGTGTTATGCCGGCTCCGAGTGCTCTTATCATCTTTCTTAACAGTGTTCTCTTTTTAGGGTCTCATTTAGCAGCCTCACCCATTAGAATAGCACCAATCTCAGCTTAAACTCAGCTCGGTTGTACCTTTCAAATATTAAGGTTTCGGCTACACCCCTTCAACATTATGCTTTATTAATACACAATACTAATATGCATTGAACATTTCCACTTAAAAAAATTAAGAAAACCAACTCAACAAATGCTAGATTTATTAGATGTTGAAGGTTGTGTCTATACAAGGGAAGATAGAGCCCCCGGTGTTTTCAATGTTTTCTTTATATGTAAATTAGAACCAACAGCAGAAGTGAGTGAGGTGGTATTGGTTTATTTTTCAGCAAATCTTTACTACTTAAAAAGAGTAGAAAACGTAGGAGTCATTGTTTTTACATTCTTACCCTGAGTTGCAGACATTTTTCCCTATTTCACCTTTTACACTATCTTTCTATCACTACCTTTTACCTTCGATCCTCATTTGCACTATCTTTCTATCCCTCTCTCTCACTACTAATTCACAAACCCATCAAACGAATCTCAATAGCCGAAACCACTCAACGAATTCACAATCCAGAAAACCCTAGCATTACATTCACTCCCCATCAAAATTTCCTAAATTGAAAAAACACATTCCATCTTCCCCAACTGATCACGGAAATCTCAACAATCGAAAACCCACTCACCGGATTCTCAGTTGAAAGATACTCATCTGATTTTTAGTCGTCAAAAACCCTCGCATCACATTTAATCCCATCAATATTTTCCCATTTGAGAAGAAGCTCCATAAGCCAAACCTGCAGCTCCATTCAATTATTTATTTATGCCCACTTCGCTACTCGCTACTGTCCCTCCTGTAGAAAATCTACTTTGCTTAAGGTATTTCATTGTAAATTGTAATTCATTTGTTATTTTTGTATGAATTTAACAATCCTACAGTTTATTTTCTCAACCCATGAGTTTCATTTTGTAACTAACACTCTATAATCACATGTACATATTTGTAGATCCCCTGCCCAGACTAGAACTCAATTTTCTGCACATCTTTCAAAGGTATGGCTGTTTGCTTATGAGTTCATCTAAAATAATGTGGAATCGCAAAATTATGATATAAACTTCTGGATTCAAATTGATGATTCATTTAAGAACCCAAAATTGAAATATTGAATTACACAATTTCAACATCTTCTTCACCACATACAATTTTACTTTGTTGTTCATACCAAACCATTTTGGTTCCTCGAACATTAAATTATAAATTTGATAACAAAAGTCCCCATTTTTTATTTTTGGACTATTGTTTTGACCTTTGTCTTGAACGTTATTTTTCCACCTCTCTCATATGATTATGTTATTCCTTCATTAAATTATCATGAGAGCCTATATGAGTTGTGTTGGAAATGGGTTTAATATAGTATGAGAGGAAAGATATTGAGTTTCACAGAAGAATTATATCAATGGGTTGTTGCATTATTTTTTGTGACCATGGTAGACTACTGTGGGACACCTTAGCATTGAGAAATTCATTGTCTAACTGTGATCCTTATAATATATCTCTGCCAAGTTCACGTGTGGAAATAATTATAGTTAGGAGGATATGCAGATTAGTGGTCTGACATATCACTACATGACAATGTCAACTTCTTTCTTAATTTTTTTCTCTTTAAATTTTAGTTGTTTATATTTCTTGGAGCCTCCCAAGTTTGGCATAGAGAATCTCGTTCATTGCATTAAATTTGGCAGTAGTGTTGCAGCAATACACATTATATATGGCATTTCTTTAGATTTCATAAATTATCACTACAAACATATTATATGATCATAGTTTCTCATAATTTTGAATATCTTTAAACTTTAGTATAATGTTAAAAGGGAGGAAATTTCGTGTGCTTTAGTATAACTTTGTACATATTCTTCATTTTAGTGAGTAGCCTTCATTTTCTCAAAGCAACTGGAGCAAAAAAGGATTTTGGTATGTATTCTTCACGTCTAATGATTTTTTCCTCTTATGTTTTTACTATATAAATAATATATCCATTGTTAGGGGATTTTGTCCATTTATTTTTTCCTTTGTTGTCAATGACAAATTCAACCATCTTTAAATGAAGCATAACATTGATTATGATATATCAAATTCACCAAATAATATTGCTTATGGCATGCTCCCTTCTAATGATTTTTCCTTGTTTTCTCGAGTGCAGAAACAACATATTTGATTTTTGATGCTTTCATTTGTTAATTGTTTCCAATTCCTTTCAATTGATATCCAAATATGAATCGAACATCTCATTAATTTATAATTTCTGAATATGAAAGGTTATTTTAACTTTTGCTTCAAATTAGTAAATAAATTTTGACCCAGCTTGATGATTTCGGAATCGATTTGAGGAACTTTAAAACCAAGAGAGCGGGTAAGTGTGTTGGTATCTCTCAAGTGCTTTATCTTTATTGCGTCGATTAAGTTTTATGTATATCTTCAGTGACGTTTGCGTTCCCTTCTACTATAATTTAAACTTTTGGTTGTTCTATAAGTTGTAAGATACCTCTTCGGGGACTTCCGTTTAGATTTAGGAGTTTCAACCATGAACTACTGATAATAAGAAATGATAATTTGCGTATTGTTTTCTTTTTATTCTTTTCATTGTCTTTCATATATTAATACATGCATACTTTTATGTTTTGCTCATTTTTACCTTTTACATTTGTAATATATATAATTACTTTATTAAATAATAATTGGTTCCATAATTTTCTTGATGTTAAACACAACTACTATCAATTTGATTCTTCTGATTTGCATTTTTGTGTTTCCATATGGAATTTTGTGACGTAACATAAGGTAGTTTGAAAAAATTATAATTATAAGTGCCTAAAATGTAAAAACGTCTACCAAAGCTATTAAGACATTGGTAAGCCACATCACCTTGGGAAATCATACCTATTGTTGGTAATGAGTTAAAATTCGTTGTTCCTCTTCACGGAGGGTCATGATGACCATTTCACCTCATTGGTCGAAACATTGAAATCATTAATACATATCTATCATGGTCCCATAATTTTTTTTGTTTCAATTAATAGGATACAACGGTCACTAATGGAAAATAATTTTCGTTTCATTGGGCCAGTAGAGAATCAAAGAATGTATCCTATTGGATCACATCAATAAATGGTGGGAAATGTTTGGTCTAGATGCAGTTTCACCATTACCTAATAATTTTATGACCATTTTACATGATAATGCCTTGTAGAATGTTATAGTCTCATTTTGTTTGGCCTTTAACTATTCCAAAAAAAAATAATGATAGTTGTAGGAGTAGTTAATGATGATATTTTTTTGTACAGTAATTGATAGAAATTGTATGCTTACTCCAATTTTAAATGCCATCAATTAGTTTTTTCCCTTTTTAAATTATGATGATTGTGGTGATAAAATATGATAGAAGATTTTGTAATGTTAAGATTGTGTTGAGCACCCAACATCAATGGTTAAACTACATTCGCATTTGCCTTTCATTTGTTTAGTTAATGACAAAAGGAAGGAAAATAAAAAAGAATTATGATCTCTACATGATATTCTTTGTCAAATCAAATATTTTATTTTTTAAAACTATAGTGATATTATTAAAGGTGCAACCATCTTTTATATACTATTAGTGTTGTTTTTATTCTATCTCTTATAGATTACTTTTCAACATTAAAGGGGGGAACAACAACAGTCCAACGAGCAAAAGAATTATGAAGAAATGTACTCCACAAACTATTGTACTATTTACCATGAGGGGATTAAGTACTAATACATATTTTATGTTTTTATAGTTTGTCGCAATATACATATTTATGCTCTTATCTGTATTTTGATTTCAGATATTGAGAGTTATGGTTTTGATTTGTTTATTGATATGATAAAGAGAAAAGTAAAAGTTGGGGTGAGATGGAAGGCAATGGTGGAGGTGTATATAGTGAAATTTTTATGCTTGGGTATAAATTTATGATCTAATACCGTCTATATGATGATAATCTTTGCTAAGGTTTTTCAAGCATTGGATTGAAAAATTATCCAAGTTTCCATACAAATGGTTGTTGGTATTAGTTGATTTTTTCATGATAAGATACAATTAGATCGCAAGAGCTATGATGAAATAAGAAGGAATGTCCAAATATAGTTTAATGCTATCGTAGTTTTTTGAGTAAGTCCTTCTACAGCGACACACAAATCCGACTCATTTTGTGTGACGCTCTAACGTGTCGCGTTTGTATTGGTCCATTTTTTGGGCCCTGGTGGGACCCACACCATAGGACCCACAAAATGAACCAATACAAACGCAACATGTCTGTGAGTCGCAAAAAATGAGTCGAATTTGTGAGTCGGTCTAGAATTATCGTTTGAGTAATGATTGCTAATCCACATTATCTTTGACATTACCCAATCAAGTTAATATTTCCTATAACCTTGAGTAAGCATTAAGCTATTCATGTGACCTTGATATATGTATATATCCTTTCTTGTGGCATGATACTATAATGATGATTAATTTATCAATTAATATTTTTTTAAGATATTTTTTTTTAGGTTTTTTGGCATTTGTCCCATTTACAAAGATGTATTTAGGCTCCACTCCCATGGATTTTTTAAATTGTAAAAACTCCCATAATCATCTAAAACCGCCTATAACTTCCATGTAACTACCCATCCTTCTTTTTGTAGACAATGACAATTGTCCCATATAGGACCAACAACTAAAAAAATAAAAACATGGGAGTGGTGACAAATAAATCACTATAAATAGGACTAAATACTTAAGATCCCTTCTTTTTTTATGTCTAAAACAAAAAATGAGGGGCATTCAGGCCAATGTTTAAAAAGGCGTTTGAGGCTTACGCCTCGAGGCTCGCCTCGAGGCGAGGCGGGCAAAAAATGCCTCGAGGCTTAAGCCTCAGGGTTGTATTTTAGGCTTACGCCTCAATGCGCCTCAAGGCTTACGCCTCGGTGCGCCTCACGCCTCGCCTCGCGCCTTTTTGCTGAGGCGCGAAAAAAAAAAAAAATCTTGTTCTTTTTTTTGTTTTAAAGCTGCACTTAACTTATACTATTTACTATTGTAACTTGAGAGAATTTTAAAAAAAATAACCAATATGTTAATGAAACTTAAAAAACTAATTTTGTCAATTTGATTTTGTTTGAAATGAATGTACTAAATTAACTTCAATATGACTTTTTTTTAAAAGTTTCCTGTTTTTTGGTTTTTAACTTAGATTAGTATGTTATCTTTAACTAAACTGAATATATATTAAGAAACTAATATATTTTAAAGGTTGCTGTTTTTTTTAATAAACTTAGGTTGATATGTTTTATTATTTTTTTAATAAAATTGTTTTTTTTTAATCTTAGCTTGAAAATCAATGTTTTTTAATAAATTTGCTTGTTAAGTTGCATTGATTAATTTACTGTCATATTATAAAATAACCAATATGAGAATGAAGCTAAAAAAATGATTTTGCCAATATGATCTTGCATTGATTAATTAATTGTCATATTGTAAAATAACCAATATGTTAAAATTGATTTTCTCAAATTACTTTTTTTTTTAAAAGTTATCTCGGGGGAACAAAAAAATGTCAAACTATGTGAGAAAGTCCTCAAGAATGTTTTTTTTTTGTAGTTTTATTTTATATTTCTTTGTTATTTTATTTTTATGGTTTTATTAGTATTTTTTTAATATTATTTTGCTCTTTTTTTCCTTTTCGGTGAGGCTTACGCCTCAAACGCCTCGAGGCTTACGCCTCGCCTCTCCGCGACTAAAACGCCTCGCCTCGCCTTTCGCCTTTTTAAACATTGATTCAGGCAAATGGCATTAGTGTGCTTTGAGCATGTAATGTGATTTAGGCACGCATATAATTGTGGACATGTAAAATGTATCATAGGTACTTATGGTGATTTTTTGTTGTGCTATTTTATTGGGATTTAGTTATCAAACATAACCATCAACATTATTTTTTAACACCAAATCACACGTGCAACGCACGTGAGCACAACTAGTATTAAAAAAATTTACAAGAACACATTTTTAACCGGTGCAAAAGTAATCACAGGCATTTAAGCACAATATGTAAATAAGAAGAAAGAAAACATACAGCAGTTGGCAAATCAAATAACATATCATCACAAAACAGTAATTGTTGTATCGTACCATTACAGTGACCCCATTCTAAAAAGGGGAGAGGAAAAAAATCATGTGGTAATCTATAAATTCATCTACAACTCACATTTGATTTTGCATCATAATAAAGGGCTTGCACATTCTTCAACCACTGTCAATCCATGATACTCGCTCCGCAGAGAGTAGAACATTTAAAGACAATGACATAATGATCTGTAGGGAATAATCTCACATGTCAACGGTATGCATAGCACCCATTTATCTTCAATCTATTTAATTGTCTCAGCAGCACAAAAATTCTCATAACATTCTATATCATTTCACCAATTGATACCTACTGATATAAGAAAGAAAAAAAATCGGAACACATGGTCATTCTGATTTGCTTTCCATGCCATAAATGTTGCTAACCACTCCAACAATGCTAACTATAATCGCTAGTATCAACATCAACCAAGATACAAACTTCTCTCCGTGGCTCAAACCGTTCCCTTGGTGACTTAATCTTAATGCAATAAGAGATGGGAATGTGAAACCCAACGAGACTGCCGTTGTTGCCCCGGTAAACTTAAAAGCAGTCCAAATATTTGGAATCATTGTACTTCCAAGATATACAAGTCCCAACAGTACCAAAGTTAAAGCCAAACACCTCTTCCTACTCTCAGATAATGGAGCTGCTCCATCAAATGCCAAAGCATCCACTGTCTGACGCAAAGAAAAGTGAATAACGGGAAAAACAAGTATCAAATGAAGAATGTACCCAACACGGACAATATAATTCAAAACCGTGCTGAAACGAATCCCCAGGTCTTTGTCAAAATTAGTCAACACGTCGGATTCAGTATCCTCTCCGAAGAGTAAATAACCCGATATGGCAGTCGAAGCATAAACCAAAACGCAAAGCACAGTTGTGAACCTCCCCACCCGGTTCATCTTCTGAGGAGACCGTCCCTCGAGCTCATTATATATAGGTTGAACATTAAAGTGACACACGTAAGCATTTGACATTATTGGGATCACCACAAGCAAATCCAAAATTGCCTTCTTTGACCCAAAATCCGGGGTCAACCTCGGAGCCTCAATTTTTCCCTCAATAAGCTTCACAAAAGCAATAAAACAAGAAACTAAAACAAAGACAACCGCAAGAGCTACAGAAGCAGCTGAGGTCATACTCAAAGAATCAATCTTATCCAAAGCACAAAGTGGTGCAAGAAAAACCACCACCACAATCAAAATCACCACCTTTCTATGATCCCACACCCCATTCCCCAACCACTGATCAAAAACCCCCATATGACGAATCGAGCCCGACATAACATCACCCATAATAATCAAATAAACAATCAAAACCCCAGCATTGTTGACAATTATACAAATTTCAGACAAAATCCTAGCAGGCCTACCAAGAGCAAATTGAACCACCTCCCCATATGATGTGGCCTTACATAAAACCGTAAATCGAACAAGCAATTCTACGCTAATTTCGGACAAAATACCCATGACAACTATCAAGAAAATCCCTGTGATCAAACCCAAAACTTTCATTGTAGCTGGTAAAGCCATAATACCAGCCCCAACAATTGTTGTGGTAAGATTAAAAACTGCCCCATATATCCCAGACCCAGAATTGCTAGCACCAACTACCAAAGGCACATTATCAAAATCATTACCATCAAGATCATCAATATCAAAACCATCTACATTGTTTGATTTCACAAACCCTTCCCCATCATCAATAGGTAGCAATTTAAAAGACGTGTTATTGTTTAAAGATGTAGGGTTTGGGGATCCATATTGATCATCGTGTATTTGTAATTCTACGGATGGTTTCTTGGGAAGAGCTGTATAATTGGTATTCATTTGTAGGGCCAATTTGCATATGAGATTGAAACAAGTAATAGCGACTTACAGGAATAATGATTTTATCCAAAAGATAAGAGACTCGATTGAATTTGTACAATAGAGATATATCAAAGCACTAGATCTCAGGGGTCAATCTCTCTCTCTCTCTCTCTCTCTCTTATTAGTATTGACCAATGGAAATGGGAGAGAGATTGCAGAATACAGAATATAGAAGTCTGGCGTGAAATTTGGAGAATTTTTCAATAATGTCTATCCGCAGCATCCAGCGATAACCTTTCGGAGACTAACGTGTTAGTCATTTATTAATATCTAGTTTAATATTGTAATAAAATAAAGGGAACGTACAGAGATAATTTAGAGGAAGTGAATTTTTTATTTTATTGATAATATTGGGTGTTTTGTTGTACAAAATTATATAAGGATCCTTTTATTTATAGGATATAGTGAGACATCCCAAAAAATAAGAATGTGAGTGGACATTGTGCCAATGAGATCGGCTCTTTCGACGGGACGGATTCACGTATTCAGATAACGGACTCTCGAGTCTTCCCAAAGTACCGGGTCGTCATATTTTTCTTCCACGTCTTGTGTTGCTCCCTCAACTACTCCAAGACGGAATCGCGTAGCGTTGGGCCATGCTGAATTGTTCATGTCCAATAAATACAATGTTAGTTGCGAATAAATATAAATATAAAATGAAATCGAAATCGAAATCGAAATCGAAATACATTACGTGTAGTATTACCAAATATCTAACTTGAGCTTATTTGGCACCTCCCTCCAACTAGTGTACCCCGGGTCGATGATCGTCTTTACCAGCTCGAGGGATCTCGCTAATAGCCCCGTCTTGTTCTCGATGGTCATCCCCGATTTTTCATATTTGGTGAGCCTAGGGGCCGAAGAGCCCTCGTCGCCTCCGCTACCACCGAGCCCAGACGACATCATCATAATCAGCATCATCATCCTCGCCTTAATACCTAAAGGAGACATTTACTGTAAAAAAATATTGTTATTAGTACAAATCAAAATGAATTAGAAGAAGACATGCAAATATGTACAATTACTACAAATCCAAATGAATTGTTATTGTTTAACACCTCAATTCTGAATTCCAAAACAACAACATCTAGCTCATAATATGTACAATTACTAAAAATCCGAAACATCCCCACCCCCACCCCTACTGCCCACACACACTACACAAGAGTGAAAATGATAAAGTGAAAATCAATTAAAAGCATTAAAAATGGATTGATAAAGTACAAATTGAAATATTTATTACAAATTGAAAAATTACTTCAAATTCGGGTTATCATCCAAAATGGATTGATATTCGGTAGGAGCAGCCAAGTCATCAACGCTACTATTTAGACGCTCTGACGTGTGTAGGACAATTGATCACGACTCGTTGTTGATATACTCCGAGTAAAACACTTGGTTAACCTTTTGAAATTCACAAACAAACAGCTCATCGCTCACGTGGTCATTGATCTTCAACTTGGACAAGTCAACCATGATCAAATTGGTGACAGGATCAACTTTACAAGCATTTTTATCCTCAACTCTTACCCAGTCACAGTAAAATACAACCTCTTTAAAGCTTATATAATCCAATTCAAATATATTTCGAATTACACCATAGTAAGTCATTTCAGCTTCAACGAGGTTTTTATCTTTTGCGCTCGCTCGAATGAAAGTAAGAACCTTGTATGAAATTCTCGAGTTCTGTACATTTGTACTTTCCTCGTACACTTTTGCACCGAATACGTAACTGTTCAATCGATACTTTGTGTACTCGTGTGCCACGAACAAGGGTCTAGTGGCTAGACGAGCAAGCCTTGATGTCGCATCACCCGTCTTTAAGAGCTGAGAATATATATAAATTAATTAGATTAGTTGTAAAGTTTGAGTCTAATGTAACGTTATATAACGTTCATTTTCATTATAATTACTTCTTGTGACAACCACAACCTAAATTCGCTATCTTATTGTACCATTGTTTTTTGTCTTTTATTGTTCTCACAGACTTTATATTTTCTGCATATTACAAAATTAATCATGTATAAAATAATCTAAAATATTCTAAAATAATGTTAAACATTAAAATAATTTAAACTTCATTTTTCCATTCTTCGACATCTTCATGTGTGTCAAATAGATAACGAGCTACTTGTTCATGTTGCAAACTCGTTAATTTCACTTGTTTTCCCATCACATGACCACCATCATCGACGAACTCATCAACGCTGGTCGAGTCAAGCATATATTCCCGAGTATATATTGGTGACTCCACTGTGATGTATTACTCTGCAATTGATCCTGCAATGTATCGTGTATTCTTGACGTAATCTTTAAAAACTTTCATCAATCTTTCAAATGGATACATCCACCGATATCTAACTGGACCACAAAGAAGTGCCTCGTCGCATAGGTGTACCAACAAGCACTTGAACCTTGTACATCATCAGTAACCTCATTCTCCTCTGGTTCATAAACTCCGTACGCATCATCAACTAAATCCTCTAACATGTTATGATCTACGTCGTCCCCTTCTACATCTATCCTACTTGTTGAAGGTTGTTGTGAAGGTTGTTCGGGGACAAAAGGAACTTTTAATTCACTGTGAAAACTCCAAAATCGATAACTATCTTGCATACCCGATCTTAACAAATGTAGTTCAACTGTTTTCCACTCAAACACCTTACCATTCTTACACCTATCATACGGACATGGAAACTCTTCATCATTATGACATATCTTTGCGTATTTCACAAATTCATTAGCACCTCTCTGAAACACATCCCCCATTTTATTTGTCTCAACCATCCACTCTTTGTATTTCAGATATCCCATCACAGCTACCACAACTAATCACCTATTAAAGGTAAGAAGCGTATATTCATGGATTAGTATAAACAAAACTTATATTTTTATAGTGTTTCATTTAATTATGTCTTATTTATATTTTATTTTTAAATTTCAAATCCAAATTCAATTTATAATAGAAATTTCTATTTTCTCCATCTCCTCTAAAGGGTGAGTGGTCATATCCCATTCAAGACCGCATTTTTCTGTAATATACTTAACAGTTCATGCACATTATTACGATTTGAGAAAAAATCGACAGTATATCCCCTTAGTTCTCCAAGTATACGACGTAGATTGGCAAGAGTGAGTCTTATTTCAATTGATCAATTGAAATAACAGTCACACTTGTCAATCTAGTATGTACCTAGAGAACATTAGGATACGAGAACTTCCTCCAAAAGTAACAACTTTAAGCCACTAAGAATATAATTATACATAAATTATGATGTCCCAAACTGTCCAAACGGGATAATTCAAGAGATCTCATTACAGGGGTAATGACTCTCGAATGTGTCTAAGGGCTGTTGAATGCGTACGCATAAGAACTAGAAGGCTAGTATCTATGCGCACTATATGTAATTTCAAGTATGTTTCATTTAATTATCATATTTTATATATATATATATATATATATATATATATATATATATATATATATATATATATATATATATTGTTCATTATACAAAGTAATTTTCAAAAAAAATTGAAAAATCTCACCCCCATATGGACAATAATCCAGTGGTCATGCCACTTTTAAAATTAACCAACCCAACATTGATCCACTATAATCCAATCGCAATGGCAACAACAAATGTGTATCCCGTACCCCTTCTAATTTATCTACTCAATTAATTCTTTTCATCAATTAAACTAACAATTAAAGTATACAATTATTAATTTACTAATTTACAATGAGGGGCAATCCTACTTGCATATGAAAGGGGTACTAATTATTAATTTACAAAAAAAATTAGCAACCAATCAATATTAAATCAATCAATTCTTTTACAAGGGGCATTAAAATATGAGGGGCAATGTCTAATAAACCAATAAAAATTTAATTAAAAAAATACACACACGCACATATACACCCCCTGCCCCTTGCCCTCCCCCCTCCCCCCCCCCCCCCCCCCCCCCGATGCCCCTGCCCACCACACGCACACATACACATATATAAACACGCACATATGGACACACACGCAGATACAGCCGCCCTCCTCCTCCCCTGCCCTGCCCCCACCCACCCACCCACACGCATACATACACACCACACACACACGCGCGCCCATTTACACACACATATATACACACATGCACATATACATACACATATACATATACATAAATGGAGGATAAATAGAGAGAGAAAACATACCAAAGTTGTAGAGAGAGAGAGTGAGCAGCCGCTAGAGAGAGAGAGAAATGGAGGGAATAGAATCGGTGGGAAAAAAAGAAGAGGGAGTATTTTTTACTGACAGAATTATCACGGTCATTGACCGTGATAACTTTTAGGTATTGTCACGGTCATTGACCGTGACAAGTCCGTGACAACTGTACTTGTCATGGACTTGTCACGGTCAATGACCATGATAAGCATTTGTCACGGCCTTATCACGGTCAATGACCAGGACAAGGCTAGCCGCTTAAGGGGTGTCAATTTGACCATTTTGGTGTAGTGAGAGTCTCGTACTGATAACATGTTGTAAAATAGAGGGAACACACAAAGAGAATTTAAAGGGAGTGAGTCTTTCATTTTATTGATAATATTGGGTGTAGTTTTGTTATACAAAACCATATGAGGATTTTCCTATTTATATGATATAGTGAGGCATCCCAAAAGACAAGAATGTGAGTGGACATCCACCCAACACCGTTGAAGCTATCGGAGTTTGCAAAAACTCATAACACTTACTCATGAGGAGTGCCACCTGAGTGGGTCCCTACCATACACTTGTGGAGGATTGTGTCACCCCTGGACCGCTTGTCGTCGCCTGAACTGGAGGTACCTCTATTCGAGAACCCCGTCTCTTAGAGCCTCCAGTTCTCTCGCGGCTTATTCTTCATTGTGTTGGATGTCATCAAAGTTGAGCCTTCGATTAGCATTATCTTGCGCCATACTCCCTACTTAGAAGAATGCCTCCCCAGCAGAGTCGCCAAATGTAAGAGGGTACTTTAGATAAAATGGAGGCGTAACCCCTTTGAAGTATGGTGATGGTAAGTTAATTAGATAAACCCTTGGATTAGTGATAGAACACACAAACACAAACTCAATGAAGATAAGACTTAGTTTAAACTCACAAATCTCTCGTGTATAACTCAGAAAAGTAGTAAGGTAACTTATAAGTAATTTAGCTAGAGGGAGAGAGAAGTAAGAACCCTAGATACACCTTGGCAAGCAGCCAAACACACCAACCACCTACAAGAATCTCTATCAGGTATTAAAAGCTTCTTAATAACTGACAATGGTGGATGAATACGACCTCTGGTTTGTAATAACTCTCTCTGATGTGTATTCCATCTAGTGATAACTTCTTCAACTCTCAAAAGATCATCCTCTCCTCAGGGGTGGTTGGGGGCCTTAAATAGCCCCCCCACACCATCCCCGAGACAACTCAGTCATTAAAGACTATGAAAGACATCCCTCATACTTTATGTCATAACATTAAATGCCTGATGCACTAGTTGTCTCCACGTCATAAACATTAAATTCCAAGACATGCCTTTTGCCTAACCACTGTGTGTCAGGGGGTTGTTATCGCAGAGGTGGATCACCAACTACCTGACAGCCCTAAATACCACGGTGGTTTACTCAAGTGTAGGTCTGACATTGTTTAGCTGACTAGTGACATCACCTACAGTAGATGTGACATTAAGTAGAGGGTTGTTTGGTTCCCAGCCTAACGCCCGATGGAACTCCAAGCTGCTTCGCCCGAGGTTCCATGGTCAGGGTTCTTCGTTGTTTTACCAGGTGTATCTAAGATGGTCAGGACAAGCCCCAACGGTGCCTCACTTATCAATCCTCCAAACCAAGTCCCTTCAAAGTTCTCACGGCAAGGTCATTCGATAGATCATGAAATCTCTCATAGGCCCTGCCAAGCCTGGTCTCTTGCGAGTACCGTTTGACCTCACCCTAAAACTCAATATTATTCTCGTTACATCATTACAACCGCTATAGCTTATAGTCAATATAAATAAAGATACAATATGACTAATACAACAAGCTAAAATACAAGTTGCCACGCTGAGCTGCCACGGTGCCTTAATCTCCAAAACACTATTGCTAATGCGGAATTACCTCTAATCTCATAATTACCTTCAAGCCCCCTCTACATTTGCCCCTTCGTGGAGAGATTTGTTGTTGGAACAAGAAATGGCTGCACGAAAACTTCTCAATCCAATGAACCTTCTCTGTGTGTAAAAATTATGGCCTCCCTTCCTTTGTTAGAACTGTAGCGTTATAATCTCCAGAAAAAAGTGAAATTCTCCCCGATGTTCCTGAGCCGAAGCACCACGACTTATTGGGGCTTTGACGAAGGGACATCGCCACTTTTTCCTTATACAGAGCTTCAACCGTTCTAGCTTTTTATTATTTGAAATTCTCCCGAAAGGCCCGCTAACCTTCTCAAATACTCGTTTTTATTCCTGGTAAGTGAAATTCTCCCTTGTAATGCTTCGCTATGTTCGAAAAAGCAGAAATTCTCCCCGATGCAGCCGAGTCACCATTTAAAAAACGTTTGGACTTGTGGCGAGGGGACATCGTAGCTTTTTTGAACCGTTGGGACATCTTTTCCATTGGGAGTTATTGGATATGTCTGTCAAAAATTCTGGCGCCAAAACTCAAACTTGCTGAAGAAAGAAAACCCTTTTTATTCCCCATGCGTTACTTCGTAAATGACGTGGCGCTGTCTTTTCAGCTGTCAAAACACTTCGTAACAACAAAAACACTTGTTAAGGTTTTTCATAAAGTCCACCTATATCGGTGACTTAACAACGAAAACACTTGTTAAGATTTTCATAAACTCCACCTATATCGGTGACTTAACAACGAAAATACTTGTTAAGATTTTTTTCATAAAATCCACCTATAACGGTGACTTAACAGCGAAAACACTTACTAAGATTTTCATAAACTTCACCTATATCGGCGACTTAACAATGAAAACACTTGTTAAGGTTTTTCATAAACTCCACCTATATCGGTGACTTAACAACGAAAACACTTGTTAAGATTTTCATAAACTCCACCTATATCGGTGACTTAACAACGAAAACACTTGTTAAGATTTTTTTCATAAACTCCACATATATCCGCGACTTAACAACGAAACACTTGTTAAGATTTTCATAAACTTCACCTATATCGGTGACTTAACAACGAAAACACTTGTTAAGGTTTTTCATAAACTCCACCAATATCGGTGACTTAACAACGAAAACACTTGTTAAGATTTTCATAAACTCCACCTATATCGGTGACTTAACAATGAAAACACTTGTTAAGATTTTCATACACTCCACCTATATCGGTGACTTAACAACGAAAACACTTGTTAAGGTTTTTCATAAACTCCACCTATATCCGTGTCTTAACAACGAAAAAACTTGTTAAGATTTTTTCATAAACTCCACCTATATCATGTAACAACCCTCGCTTATGAGAACCTATTTTATATTTATTTACTAGGTATGGTAATTAGATATAAAATGTTGGGATGTGGAGTAAGTATTAATTTAATGAAGAAAAGTTAATATTTACTAACTTATTGTATATTTACTGTATGAGCATGTAAATATTCTTATGATGAGCTTTATAGTGTCATAGAATTTAAAATGACCCTATGATTTAAAATAGATCCGAAACTTAAAATGAGTTATAAAATATCCAAATGATAATTTGGAGGTCGTAGTTGGTTCCGAAACGTGCGAGATGGTCAAAATATGTACCATATTGTATTTTGAGGTTATGGGCACTTTTAAGTGGTTCTAACATATATGTGTAGTTGCGAACCATTTAATGTGGTATTTACCACTTAAGTTGTAAATTGTGAACTAAAGGCACGATTTATGTCTTAATTAAGTCTTCCATTTTTCCCTTAATTATTCCTAAACCTAGAGAGAACTAGAGAGAGGAAGAGAAAGAGTAGAGAAAGGAGAAGAGATTGAAGATTTAGGAGGGATTCTTGCTACTACATAAGGAAAATCTGCATTTGCTAGATTGAGGAAAGTTTCCTACTTGCTATATGTGATTTAAGATAAATGATTAGTTGTGATAATGGGGTATTGATCATGGTTTAACTAGTTTAGGGTTTTTGTGTATTTGTGGGGTTTGAATCATTAAAGAATGGTTTGAATGATTATTGATGGTTATGGTAGTAGTTGTAGTATTTATGTTGTGTTGGTGATAATAAATGAGTGGTTGAAATTGGGTAAAATTGGAGTCCAAGACTCCATAGTCAAAACTGGGCATTTCTGCAGAACCGAATCGATTCGGCAGGATCGAATCGATTCGCTGCGAGACAGTTTCCAAGATTGGGTCGGCCAAATCGATTCGGCTCGTCCGAATCGATTCAGAATTTATGCAGAAACCCAATTCCCTTGACCGAATCGATTCGGAAATTATGCAGAATCCCATATTTTCTGGCCGAATCGATTCGAAAATCCTGCATTTTTAAATTTTGTTTTCTTTTTCTTTTTCAACCCCTTTTCTCTAGTCTTAGGACATGGGAACCTTCTTATATGAAGAAACTTAGAGTCCTAAAGTTCTAGGTGAGTTAGTTTACTACCCTAGATTAGAATTGCTATATATGGGAGTTATCTCGAGGGTGCATGAAGTGATGTTCAGACATTACTTTCTTCCTTTGAATTAGTAGGAGTCTAGGAGATTTTTAAGTCGTATTTGAAGACTTTAGGAATTTATTTGAGGTATGATGGTTTATACAAAGGCCCATAAGGAGACTTGGGAAAATAATTTGGGAGTTTAAATATTCATAGAGGTTATTATGATGATGTGAAGCACGTATAATTATGGATAACCATAATGCATTTGATAAAATGTAAATGGATAAAGTAAATGATAATTTACTAAATCATGTAATGGAAAGTAATAAAATGTTTGGAACACACCCTCTCTAAATACCATCTTAAGGGAAGTTCGTGCGTAAGGTGAAGCCCCCTGGCTAATGAATGTAGGGTGGATATAGTCCTAGGACATATAAGCGCTTGTTTTATATTTTCTGCGATGGGTAGGAGATTCCGGGTGTGGTCTTGACTATCCCACAGGCATATGACCACTTTTCGACGTTTCGATAGGATCCCAGGTTGTCTTATGATAGGCCCTGAAAGATGATGGTTATTTAGGGGCGCGCACAGTGGGGAAACCCGGGCGGACGGTCTTAGAATCATTATATATATATATATTTATAACTATTCTAATATCGAGTTGGACTCGATGGAATATTAATGACATAAAGAGCATAGTACATGCCACAAAGAGCATACAATTGTAATACGTGCCACAAAAAGCACATGATAAAATTTGTATTCCTGATAAGGAATGGAAAGAAGATAAAATGAAAAGGATGAAAGATGAAAAAGGTTGATGATTATTCTTATTCGCATATATAATTGATTCTTACCTTATAATAATTTAATTGTCTTAGTTTATTTCATGATGTTACCATGCTAGAATATCATCTCTATCATCCATGATTAACTGTTCATTATTGTCATACTATTCATTTATCTGGCGATCACATAAAATCGGTCCCTGACCCGTTTTTCCTTCTTGTTGTGCATATATATATTATAACCGCTCAGGTGTTCCACCGCAAGGTCGCCCGTAATGACCTCCCTATTCCAGTGTCTTTTGAGGAACCGTGACATTTTGCGGGTATCACGGGACATTTTGTGTAGACGCCTTCATTGTTTCTTTCGAGTTATGATCGGTCCTTTATTCGGGCGTGTGGCCCAAACTGTTGTAATTGTATAATGGATGAAATATGTAACTCATGGAACTTATTGTACATTGTATGAATTTTATTGACCGACATTTCATTCAGTCCTTTTATTATTATTGTTGTTGTTATATATATACTTTTGGGGTTTCCACCTTCTTTTCTGTTATGGGTTGTTGACAATGCTTTCTTTAAATTACAAAACAAAAAATTTTGATAACCCGTTTTTTGAAATATTGTGTGATTATCCCGTACACTCTTTATATTGTTACGATGCTGAGAATGATTTCTGATGATGCTAGAATTAGCACCACCAGGTAAGGTGTTTTCAAGCTCAATCTAAGAACAACAATGGCAGCATAGTTATGTAAAAGGTAAGAGAATGAGATGAGGAGAAGAGGAGAGAGCACCCGAATATAAGTGGTTCAGCCTAAATCGGCCTACGTCCACTGTGTGTGTGAATAACCTCACTGTAATAGGGCATTGATGGCCATGGATACAATCTCTCAAGATCTCTCTCTACTGTGTATCTAGACAATTTCAGCTAGGGTTTCCTTTTTTGGATCCTTTGCAAGGTAGAGGATGACCTCTATATATAGTACCTAGGGGGTGTAATGTACCCCCCATGCATGTAATGTGCATGTGTGTGTTTGCCTCACCAATATGGGAAAGCCATTTGTCACTGTCACAAGTAGAGAATGATGATGAACTAATCTCTCCAAATGTGGGGAATAATCTTGTTATAACTGATATATGTCTACGTGCCCTTATCCAAATGTCAGTAGATGCTCGGCTATCGTGCTTGGTGTATGACCTCGGCCTGGGAGAGGCCTAGGTTGGTATGTCTAGGTGCTCGTTCAGTCCGAGGTGACCATGGAGGTCTCGGCTTAATCCTAGTCGAGACAATGGACAAGGTCGGCCTGAGTCTAGGTTGAGCTGGTGTGTTTGGAGCATCGACTGATGTCTTGATGAGGTTGCTGGTAAGGCTTCTTACGAGCTCGGCCTATATCTGGCCGAGGTTTCCATTCCAAGGTATACGAGAGTGCTGCTGATCCTTGTGATGCGTGCGATGTCCCTTCGAGAGCCTGGTGGTAGTGTCGGCCTGGGCCGACCTTGCTATGGTCGAGGGCTGATGCCGCATGCCCAAGGCTTGTCTAATGTCGGCCAAGATCTCGGCTGAGGTTGGTGTCTCCGAGCCGAAGTCACACTTGGGAATATCAATCACCCCCCAGCCCTTAGTTACATGTGAAAGCAGGTGACTGTGGGATTTAAACATCTCTGAGGCCTTTCTAATATGAGCCAATACTTATTTGACACTTGTCCAGTGTTGAAGTATTATTTGCTTGGCAAGCGTGTGTTGTCAGCCGCCCTTTGGGGCTCCCAAGGCAATGATGGGCCTTGGGAATCGCGCCTGTATATTTAAGGGTTTTGAACCCTCATTTTTCCCTCCATCCTCAATTCTTTCTTCTGCGTAATTACACTCCAACGATTTCTCTCTCTAAAGGCGCTCTTCACGATTCCTCTGCAGAGGTCTTTGGTGGTGCTTTCTTGAGTTTTCTTCGCTTCCTTCTACTACTTTTTCCTCATGTATTCTCTGCCATCTTTTTCTCTTCGTTTTGTCCTGTTTTTCCCTATTTTTTATGTTTTCCGCTGAGTCCACCATAGTTTCAGGCGAACTGTATTTGCCTTAAGTTTCTTGGTTTGATCTTTAAATTGCCTTACTTCATTAGCCAATCGTGTTTGTAGTTTAGGAAGTCTCCCAAGTGTAGTGTCTGCCTCTGATGCTCAGACCCCTATACCAACTTCTTGAGGAGTTCCCCTCCCTTAGGGAGAAGACTTTAAAAAAAATCAGACAAATAGAAAGAGCACAGGAGGAGGCTCGTAGGTCACAAGAATTTCCTATTAGACCCATCTTTCCACCACCCCTGAAGGTGATATATCCCGATCCCTCGGAGTCTTTCAATCAGGCAGAGGTTCCTGTCGATCCTATAACAATATCTGAGTCTGAGTCTTCCACCTCAGACCCCATGTCCGTGGATTCCTTCCAGGAGGCCATGGACTTCTCAATTCGGGAAGATCAGGCCCCTGATCAGGCCGAGGTCTCCAGCCGGGACTCATATCATAATAACTCAAGCACCTCAGCCTCTTCCTCAGAGGTTGAGATCGTTGAGCCGAGTGTGGCCATTCCATCACCACTTGACGCCATTCCTCTGTCGACCTTCACCGGTGCCGAGTTCGCTCAGAGGTTCCTGGGTAACCCATCAACATCTGCTCCGGCCGACGTTGAGCTAGAGGATGATGACGTTGAAAGTGATGTCGACGTCTCTGAGGCGGCCGAGATCGAGAGTACTGTAACTGAGGTAGACCTCCTTTGCTTCAGATATCTGTACTCCATTAGTCCCTCCATAAAGCTAAGAAGACCTCTGAGGGAAGAGAGGGCTTTGCATGGCCGAGACGGCGAGATCTGCTTGTACGAGCAGATGTTCAAGTTGGGGTTTCGTCTGCCCATCCATCCCATTATCAAATCTATCCTTTCCTATATCAATTTGGCCCCCTCTCAACTATCCCCTAATGTCTGGAGGGTCATAACAGGGGTCATATTCTTATGGAAGGTTGTCCACCACTCAGACCTCCCAGTTCAGGTCTTTGTAGGTTGCTATGTCCCCTCCTCAGCCAAAAGTCATCCAAGCTACTATCATTTTATAGCTCAAAAGCCTGAAAAAAAAGATGCTTCAAATAACTCAGACTTCCAACCACAACTGGAAGCCACGATAATTTTTTGCTTCTGGACCATGGAAATTTGGCCCATGTGCTCCCTCGTCCATTCTAGAGCCGAGGATGCCCTTGAGGTGGGGTAAGGTCACAATGTCTGCGAGGGCTAACCCTGGCCTAAGCCCGCAAAACCTTCAGAAGGTGAAAGCCCTTCAAGATCAGGGGGTACATGATATGTTCGTTAGGTTCGAACACTTGATGACCCCCCACTACCTCTCTGAGACAGGTCTAGGTGGAAGTCCTCTTTCCAAGCTTGGTAAGCGCCTTCTATTTGAAGTTGAACCTCTGAGTTTATTTATGTCTGATCTTCTAACTCGGATCTATTAATTTTTGCAGAGCGTCCAAAGGATATCTCAGACGAACTCTGGGAAATGGCTGCTCCTAGCTTGACGAGACTTGCAAAGAAAGCAGGCCTTAATGCTCCTCCCCCAGCTCCCTCTGCCTCAAAGCCCCAAGCCGCAAAGAAGAGGGCTTCAACTGAACATGCCCTTGAGGATCATAGGCAGAAGAAAAAGAGTGCTGATACTGCCATCCCCATCTCTTCAGTAGACGCCTTGTCGGCTCGTCTAGAGCAGTTGAAGATTACTGACAACATCGTTGGCCATAGTCTGCAGGCCCTAGATGCCTTCGACTCTACAATGACCGAGGCTGACAAGAATTTCTTTCGGTCACTTGATACTCCCTTGCTGGTTGAGTTCGGCATCCACAGATCCATTCAGGTATGACCTCATATTTCTTTGTAATTTCTAAGTGTAACCTTTGATTTGTCTTTGACTCATTCATTATCATAAAATCTACAGGGTCTGGCAGCTATGCACCACCTCTCCAATTGGATTCTGAGGAAGTTGCCCCTCATCCAGAAGGGTCAAGAGGCCGAGAAGGTCCAAAGTACTTTGAACGCAGATATTGATCGCCTGAAGTCTGAGTTGGGTGAGTCTGATAAGAAGGTTAAGGGGTTGGAGAGGGACATCTCTCGGCTTAACAAGGACCATGCTGTGACTCTTAAGGCCAAGGACGATGTTCTGCAGCAGAAGGTTAGCGCGGCCGTGAAGGCAGCCCTCGATGATGCCTCTGAGGGGATAATAGCCGAGTATATAAGTTTTGATGAGTTTATGGGCTTTAGCTTTGAATACCTCGAGAGAGGTATCAAGGCTACTACCAAGTGGGCGGCTGTCAAGGAGAAGGAGGCTGGCACTTTGAAAGCCTCTGACTTTATAGGCCTTGTCTTTACTAATCCTCAGATTGCCCAGGTCCTTCGAGAGGTTGAGGAGGAGGCTGCCGCGCCTGCCGAGACTGCCACGTTAGACGGCACAGAGGTTGGAGGGGCAGACCACCATGATGACGTTGCTGAGGTGACCAACGTCGTCCAGCTTAACCAAACCGAAGGCACCAGCATTCCTCCCTCAAACCCTTAAAGAGAATCTCTGAATATTTGTTTGTAACCCCTGAAATTGTAATCCCTGAAATTGTAATCCCTGAACATTTATAATTTCTGAATGAGCATGGCTCTTACTTTTCCATTCTTTGTAACCTCTGAATATTTATAATCTCTGAATGTGTTATTCTCTGAATGTGTTATTCTCTGAAGAGGATCATCTTCTTTTGTTGAATGTATGTCGTGATGTTTTCGCTCTAAAGCTTATGCAATGATGTTTGCTTAAACCAAATTAGTAGTCTGAGCTCAGACCTCGTCACCACTGAATGGTGTTATGAAGGTCTGAGGTCGCCACCTAAGATGCCTCATAATTAATCTCACCAAATTAATGATGTTAAGAGTCTGAGGTCATCCCATTATGGTGTCTGAGCTCAGACCTCGTCACCAGTGAATGGTTTTATGAAGGTCTGAGGTCATCACCTAAGATGTTATCCCCATAATTAATCTCACCAAATTAATGATGTTTAGAGTCTGAGGTCATCCCATTATGGTGTCTGAGCTCAGACCTCGTCACCACTGAATGGTGTTATGAAGGTCTGAGGTCATCACCTAAGATGTTATCCCCATAATTAATCTCACCAAATTAATGATGTTAAGAGTCTGAGGTCATCCCATTATGGTGTCTGAGCTCAGACCTCGTCACCACTGAATGGTGTTATGAAGGTCTGAGGTCATCACCTAAGATGTCATCCCCATAATTAATCTCACCAAATTAATGATGTTAAGGGTCTGAGGTCATCCCATTATGGTGTCTGAGCTCAGACCTCGTTACCACTGAATGGTGTTATGAAGGTCTGAGGTCATCACCTAAGATGTTATCCCCATAATTAATCTCACCAAATTAATGATGTTAAGGGTCTGAGGTCATTCAATTATGGTGTCTGAGCTCAGGCCTCGTCACCACTGAATGATGTTATGAAGGTCTGAGGTCATCACCTAAGATGTTATCCCCATAATTAATCTCACCAAATTAATGATGTTAAGGGTCTGAGGTCATCCCATTATGGTGTCTGAGCTCAGACCTCGTCACCACTGAATGGTGTTATGAAGGTCTGAGGTCATCACCTAAGATGTTATCCCCATAATTAATCTCACCAAATTAATGATGTCAAGGGTCTAAGGTCATTCAATTATGGTGTCTGAGCTCTGACCTCGTCACCACTGAATGGTGTTATGAAGGTCTGAGGTCATCACCCAAGGTGTTATCCCCATAATTAATCTCACCAAATTAATGATGTTAAGGGTCTGAGGTCATCCCATTATGGTGTTTGTGCTCAGACCTCGTCACCACTGAATGGTGTTATGAAGGTCTGAGGTCATCACCCAAGGTGTTATCCCCATAATTAATCTCACCAAATTAATGATGTTAAGGGTCTGAGGTCATCCCATTATGGTGTTTACGCTAAAACCTCGTCACCACTGAATGGTGTTATGAAGGTCTGAGGTAATAACCTAAGATGTTATCCTCATAAATTTCTGACATAAGTGCAAAATGAAGCAAGGACCACCAAGGGAACTGATCTTTTATTAATAACCTCTTCATGACAAGATGGTACATTTACACAACTTTATGCAACATCATATGTAATACTTCTTTAGGTGATCATCATTCCATGGATTAGCGAAAGGTTCTCCTTCTAGATTTTCTAGCCTGTAAGTGCCAGGCACAACCTCTTCTGTCACTTTGTAGGGACCATGCCAGTTTGGGTGGAGTTTGTTTGCTTTCTATAAGGTCTTCTTTAGCACTAGGTCTCCCACTGCAATAGGTCTTGACTTCACCCTCTGGTTGTAGAATTCCGTTGCCCTCTGTTGGTAGGCTGCTTGTCTGACCTCTGCGTCCTCTCTTCTTTCTTCGATAAGATCTAGGTCTAGCCTCCTCTCTTCCCCATTATTATTAGGGTTATAGGTCTGAATCCTATGAGTTGGGAGCCCTACTTCCGTTGGTATGACGGCCTCTGAGCCATGTGCCAACATGAACGGGGTTTCTCCTGTCGGTGTCCTTGCCGTGGTTCTGTAGGCCTATAACACAGCGTAGACCTCTTCAGTCCATCTTCCCTTCGCATCTTCTAACCTCTTCTTGATTCCATCGAGAATTTTTCTGTTTGTGACCTCGGTCTGATCGTTTTCCTGAGGTCGGCCAGGAGATGAGAAGAACTGCTTTATTTCCACTCTTAGGCAATACTTTTCTAAAAAAGAGTTCTTGAACTGGGTCCCATTGTCCGAGATGAGAGTGTTTGGGAGGCCGTATCTGCATATGATATTCCTCCAAATAAATTGGAAGGTCTTCTGCTCTGTGATCGTTATCATCGGCTCTGCCTCCACCCACTTTGAAAAGTAGTCGATGACAACTATCAAGAATCTATAATTGTTAGCAGCTCTTGGCAGGGGTCCTACTAAGTCAATTCCCCATACTGCAAATGACCATGGAGAAGTGATTGACGTCATAGGCTGATGAGGTTGATGAGGGATGGCGGTAAACCTCTGACATCTATCACATTTCCTCACATAGGCTGCAGCGTCCTTGGACAGGGTTGGCCACCAGTACCCCTGGGTGATGATTTTTTTGGCCAAGGGTCTTCCCCCTATGTGGCTAGAGCAAGAACCCTCATAAACTTCCTGTAAGACCTAGGGAACTTCCGTGGGGTGAACACATCTGAGGAGAGGTAGCAGGAATCCTTTCTTGTACAGGACGTCTCCTACTACCGAGAACTTGGCAGCCTTATATCTCAAATTCTGCCTTTCTAACTTGGATTCAGGTAGCTCTCCCTCTATGATATATCTGAAGAGGGGGTCCATCCATGAGTCTCCTAAGTTCAAATTGTGACAAGGGTTACATACCTCTTCTTGCTCAATAGTTGCCTTCCCCAAGACCTCGATCGGAATGATCCTTCTAACATCTGTCTTCGTTGCCGAGGCCAACCTCGCCAATGCATCTGCGTGGCTGTTACTTTATCGAGGCACTCTCTTCGGTCTTGCCTCTTCAAAATGTTCTAACATCGTTCTCACCCTTTTCAGATATTTGGTCATCCTTTCATCTCTGGCCTCATAGATTCCCAATACTTGATTGACAACTAACCTTGAGTCGCTGTGGAGTAGGAGTCGCTTTACGCGAAGAGTCTTTGCCAATAAGAGACCTGCTATCATGGCCTCATACTCGGACTCATTGTTAGAAGCTCGGAAGTTGAATCTCAAAGCGTATTCAATGTTGGCACCATCTGGAGCTGAGAGTATCAACCCCGCACCGCTTCCATTATCGCAGGAAGAGCCATCAACGAAGAGACTCCAAATATCTGTACCTGATGAGAAGACCCCTTCTGTCATGACTCCTTTTTTGAAGAGGTACCGATCTTCCTCGTTCTTCGCAACTCGATTCCTGGACCCGTTGGATGCGATCTCTTCCTGATCTTGGAAGATGTTTGGTGTCGTCTCTTCCGAATTTCAAAAGACACCACGATTTTCAACACCCTCTAGGCCATTCCCTACCTCAGCCTCTTCCCATGTGAACTCAGCGACAAAGTCTACGAGGGATTGCCCCTTGATGGCCGTCCTAGGTTGGTAGGTAAGATCGTACTCCCCCAACTCAATGGCCCATGTCATCAATCGCCCGGACTTCTCAAGTTTATGTAGGACCTGTCTTAGTGGTGAGTCAGTGAGGACAACCATGGAGTGAGCCTGGAAGTAAGGCTTCATCTTCCTCGAAGCATGTATCAGGGCGTAAGCTAGCTTTTCCATGCGAGGGTAATTTTGTTCGGCCCCTTAAAGGGCCTTACTGTTGAAATATACAGGCCTTTGTATTCCAGCGTCTTCCCGTATTATGGCTGCGCTGATGGCTGATTCGGAGACTGCCAGATACACGTACAGATTCTTCCCTGCTACAGGCCGAGACAACAATAAGGGAGACCCTAAATAAGACTTGAGTTGGTTGAAGGCTTTTTCTCACTTTTCGTCCCATTGGAAGGCCTTTCTCAGCACCTTAAAGAATGGAAGGCACTTGTCTGTTGCCCTAGAAACAAACCTGTTAAGGGCAGCCACTCTGCCCGTAAGTCTCCTAGGAACTTCCCAGCTCCTACTCCGAAGACACACTTCGCGGGGTTGAGTTTCATTCTGTATGAGTCCATAATGTCGAAGGTCTTCTCGAGATCCGTTACATGAGTGCAAGCTTTTAAGCTCTTTGTTAGCATATCATCTACATACACCTCCATAGTCTTACCTATTTGCTCTTAGAACATCTTATTAACAAGACGTTGGTATGTCGTCCCTGCATTTTTCAGGCCGAAGGGCATCACTTTGTAGCAGTACGTCCCTTTGTCGGTAATGAAGGCTGTCTTCTCTGAGTCTTCAGCATCCATGAAGATCTGGTTGTAACCTGAATACGCGTTCATGAAGCTCATGAGCTCATGTAACGCCGTAGCATCCACCATCTGATCTATCCGAGGTAAGGGGTAGTTGTCTTTTAGACAAGATCTGTTCAGGTCAGTGAAATCAACACACATTCTCCACTTCCCATTGGCCTTGGGCACGATGACTGCATTTGATAACCATTCCGGATATGTGACTTCTCTTATAAACTCAGCCTCTTCCAATTTTTTTACCTCTTCTCGGATGACGTCGTACTTCTCCTTAGAATAGACTCTCCGTCTCTATTTGATTGGCCTGGCATCTTTGGTCACGTTGAGCTTGTGACTCATAACTTCAGGGTCGATGCTGGGCATATCTGCGTGACTCCATGCGAAGGCAGTCTGTCTCCTCCTAAGGAAGTTTATCAGCTCTTCCTTGATTTCTGCCTTTAGGGCTTTACCGACCTGGATGGTTTTTTTCGGCTCGTCCTCATTGAGGACGATGGATTCTACCTCTTCCGCCGCCTCTCCCTTATTCAACTTTTTCTCATCTCTTGGGTCAAGCGTATCAATGTTATAGGTGGTGGTTGCCCTCTTATGGCCCTCTATCTCTTCGTCCGAGTTGAAGTAACATTCTCGAGCTGTGGTCTGGTCACCTTGCACTTCCCCTACCCCATAGGGAGTCGGGAATTTTAGCATCTGATGGACCGTCGATGGCACAACTTCAAACTCTTTAAGGGTCACCCTTCCTAAGATGAGGTTATAAGCCAAAAATACGTTCTCGTCCATGACGAAAAATTTTATCTTCTTGGTCAGCCTCTTAGGCCACTCACCACCCATCCGTACGTCCATCTCATACATGCCCAAGGGGTGGACCTTTTCGCCACTGAATCCTATTAAGGGGTGATGATAGGGTACCAGCTTGCTCTGCTAAGACCTAAGCTCTTGAAGCAAGGCCAAAACATCACGTCCGCCGAGCTCCCCCCGTATACGAGGATCCTCTGCACCTCGCACCCATGCACCCTTGTTGTTATGACCAGAGGGTCATCATGGGGGGCTATGATACCTTTGAAGTCAAGTCTGGAGAACCCAACTACAAGGGTGTCCATGTCTACTTTCTTCCTCTTCTGCACTGTATCGGAAGACGTTAGATTCACAACTTCAAGCTTGGCCACTGACCTGGCCTCTGTTACGTGAGCCTTCCTATCAGCTACTTCAGAGCCACCTCCTGCAAATCCTCCGCATATGGTGTCAACACCAAACGAGATCATACCAACCCTCTTCACCGGGGTATTGTCATCTTTCGGCAGAAGATCCGGATCGTCTTCATCATCACCTTCTGAATCATCGTCTCTTCTGGCCGGGACAATGTCACGGCATCTGTCATTTCTCCTTTTTCTTAGGGCCATCTCTTCCACCTTTAGAAGCCTTACTATCCACATACTTCCTCAGCTTTCCAGATTTTAACATCTTTTCAATCTCATCTTTCAAGGCGAAGCATCTGTCCGTGACGTGGCCATGGTCCTGGTGGAACTCGCACCATAGGTTTTTGTTCCTCTTATGTGGTGGGGCTTTCAGTTTCTCTGGCCATCTCAGAGTCCTATCATTCTTAATCTCGTTGAGGATGTGCTCGCAGCTCACAGTCAGAGGAGTATAGTGAGCGAACTTGTCATCACCCGACTGTGACAACCCGAGATCCGAGATAAGGGGTGGCCAGCCCGATACCCAAATGTAACAGGAATCATGGATGGATATCATTCTCAGCATCACAAAAATATAAACTGAGTATACGGGAAAACCGCCCAATACATCAGAAAACGGGTTGCCAAAAAGTTTGGAAATTAAAAATGCAGTTAAGAAATTTAAATTTAAAACAACCCCATCTGATAAGCAAGTGGAATTCCACACGAATATATATAATACAACTAAAATGAAAGTAAACAACCGGACCGAATAGGCTGTCGATCCACAACAATATACAATAAAGTACTACAATGTAAATATCTATATATGATACATTCATTAATCAAATACAAAAGTTTGGGCCACACGCCCGAATAAAAGGACCCGATCATATCTAGACCACAAAGATGAAAGCGTCTAATTCAAGATCATGTAATAACCCGCAAAATCTTACAGCTCGTCCAAAGCAAAGGAATGGGAACATCAAAACTGGCGTCCTTGCGGGGGAGCACCTGAGCGGATACAATCATATACACGACAAGGAAAGTAAACCGGTCAGGGTCGGGTTCTATATGATCACTAGAAGAAATAAAAAGCATGATAGAAATGAATAGTTATGCATGAATGATAAGGATGATAAATTTTACATTACAATTTAACTAAATGATGAAATGTCATTTACATAAAAGAAAGAAAAGTAATAACTTAAATTTAAAACCTTTCCTCATTTATCAAATTTCCTTTACCTTTTGTATTCCTTAATAGGAATAAAACCATTTATTAACTTTCATAGTTAATTATCTTACCGTTTCATCTTTCCATTCCTTAATAGGAATACCATTAATATCAAGTGCTCTTTATGGCACATATCTCATTAATCTCATTCCCGTGCTCTTTATGGCACATATCATGCTCTTTATGGCATATATCCATCAAGTCCCACTTGATGCAGAAAAGTTATATTCATATACATATAACGATTCTAAGACCGCCCCTCCGAGTTTCTCCACTGGGCGCGCCCCTAAATGACCATCATCTTCCAGGACCTATCTATACAAGACAACCTGGGATCATAACGCAACGTCGGGAAGCGGCCATATGCCTGCGGGAAAGTCAGGACCACACCCGGAATCCCCTAACCAGCGCAGAAAATATATAAAAACCCCGCATATGGCCTAGGACTATATCCACCCTGCATTCACTAGCCAGGGGGCATCACCAAGCGCGCGAACTTCCCTTATGATGTCATTTAGAGAGGTGTGTAATCAGTAAATTAACATTTACCATTTTAATCTCATTTTCATTTTCAATTACCATTACCAAATTCCATTTCAAATATCCATGTGTTTGGTTCTTTTTATTCGAACCTATCATCATTAAACAACTGGGTTCATTTTAGTTGAACCTAATTCCCCTCGAATATCGTCATTAATATTCCTCAAATTACAAGTCCCGACTAAATCTCCAAATGATCATTATGATCCTACAAGTCCCCAAAGTTCATTAAGTTTTTGATAAGCCCTTAAGTCTTCCAAACACGGGCCTACAACCCCTATCCTCCTATTAAGAAGTAACCAAAAGAGTGATGCCTAAACATCACTTTGGAACCCCCCCCCCCCCTTTTGAACTTAACCCCAAGTGAAATCCATTCCACTCTAATGTGACAACCAGACTCAACTAGGACTCTAAAAGCCAAAGTTTACTTCATTCAAGAAGGTTCCTAAGTCCCTATGAAAAGAAAAGATTTAAAAGCAAAAGTAAAATTTTGGGAAGAAAACAGGGGACCGGTCGACCGGTACCAAGACCGCGGTCGACCGCGCCTCACAGTTATGCCTTAGAAGAAAAGCAGAACTCTCACTTCGGCAGGGCCGGTCGACCAGTAAGGGGGACGCGGTCGATCGCGCCTCAATTTTATGCCTTTGAAAGAAAGCAGTGTGCCTTCTCCCGAAGGCCCGATCGACAGGTCTGGTAACCGCGGTCGACCGGTCATAGAAGACCTAGCCTCCTTAATTCTTCTTCCAACAATCAAAACCCATGACATTTTATGGAACTAATACACCACAAATATGTCTAATTACCATCATCAACAACATTTATCATCCAAATCAATTTCCAAGGGTTAATACCCACAAATCCAACAAAACCCTAAAATGATTAAACACAACAAATTCATAACTATCACACTAATTATTCTCCTTAAATCATATAATAGCAAGTAGATAACTTGCCTTGATGTAGAAAATCAGATTTGATTTGGTGGAGGCAACAATCCAAGCTCCAATCTCTCTTTTCTCCAAAACTCTCTTCTTTCTCCTTCTCTCTCTCTCTAGGGCTCAATTTTGAAAGAAAAGGAAGAGTAGAAATGGGATTGGGGAAAAAATGAAACGGGGCTTAAGTTTAAAGAGACCACTTAAATGTCTAATACGCGATATAATAAATCGCACTGCATATTTAAGCATATAACCAGTCAAACGTGTCTGAAATGTCAAAATACAATATGGAACTTATTTTGACTGTCCCGCACCTACCGGGACTAACTACACCCTCCAAATTATCATTTGGAAATTTTATAAGTCATTTTAAGTTCCGGTTTCTCATTAAACCAAAATGTCATTTTATATCTTATGACACCATAAATCACCACATGGATATTTTTACCTACTCATGAGGTAATCATACAACATTTCTGTAAATATTAACCTTTCTCATATTAAATTAATATTTACTCAACATCTATCATTTTTATAATTAATTACTACACATAGTAAAGAAATATAAAATATGCTATCAAACGTGAGGGTTGTTACACCGACCTCTTCTTCCCATCTTTCTTGTTTTGGGACTTTCCACTGCCATTGCGGTTCTCATCCTCATACTTGGCGGCCATTGCCTCTTCCGCATTCATTACTTTCCCTGCGGTTGCTAGGAGCTCCGCCATAGACCTAGGGGGGGTCTTCCGCAAGTTTCCACAACAGCTTCCCTTTCTGTAGACCCCCTATGAGGGCGGTCATGGCTATGTTCTCTTCATAATCTTCGACCTCCAACTTCTCTTTGTTGAATCTCGCTATGTAGTCTCTTAGGCTCTCATCCTTGCCCTGCTTGACATACAGCAGGTGAGTAGTCTTCTTTTGAGGCCTCACCCCAAAGCAAAAGTTGTGGATGAATCGTTCAGCCAAACCTTTGAAGTTCTCAATTGAGTTCTTCGGAAGGGAGGTGAACCAACTGTGTGCTGCCCCTGTTAAGGTCCCAGAGAAGGCCCTACACTTCATCTCATCGGGTATCGAGTAGATATTTGCTGTCGATTGGTACATCTCGATGTGATGTACAGGGTTAGTGCTGCCATCATACTTGGGAGACACTGTAGGAGGCTTGAACTTAGCTGGGGTTGGGAAGCCCACTATCCTAGCCACAAATGGAGAGCCCTCTGAGTAACCCCTTTTTAATGGGTCCGAGCTTTTAATGAGGTCTCCTATCTTCTCCTCAAGGCGCTGGATAGAGTCATTCCACGATCTTCTGCCATCGACCTGGCCGAGGTTGTCCCCAGCCACCTCCATGGGATGGACCGAGGGTTCCCCTGCCGTGGCGCGTCGGCTGTTGACCTCTTCCTGTTCCCTGCCTCCTCTTTCATAGTGTCGGCCTTGGTATGGCCGACCCTGTCTGTTTCCTCTCTGAGAGCCCGCTGCGCTCCTCGATCTCGATAATCTCTGTCTTATGTCATTCACTGGGCCCAATCTCTCAAAGGCTGACCCTCTGCTCAACCGATCAAAGGCTGACCCTCTGCTCTAAGCCTCTTCACCTCTTCGACCGACACAACCTTGACTTTACTAAAGAGGTCGCACAGTATAATTCGACACCTCATACGGCTCCCAGCAGTCTTTCGGGGCCTCTTGCGCCTCTAGATCGTCATACCTGTCCTCTGGGCAAGGGTTTCCTTGCCTCCCCACGCGTAAGCGCCTAGGGTCAGCAACGACCCTTCTCCGCTGGGGTGCAGGTTGATCCTTCATTGGTGCCTGGGGTGGTCCCCTCGCATCAGGATGAGGCTGAACAGCCGCCAGAGTGATCATATCCGGTGAGACTTCAGGTGGCCTCATCATAGTTTGGCTGAGCTGTGCAAATTGTTCCTACATAGCTTGTTGTGTTGCAGCTAAAGACCTCAAAGCTGCAGCTACCTTCGCCATTTCGGACTGGGGCGGCGCCTGATTGGAACTAGGCCCTCCAACTCCAGGTGGGGGTAGAGGCGGTGGTAATTCTGGTGCCATATGTTAACACTATAGAGCTTGAATAGAAGATGAGGTTAGTACCTCAAAGGACCTCTTTCTATGGTGAAGCAGCTCCACGCAAGGGGTGGTGCCTAGTTCACCACCAGAGTCTCCAGTGAGGTTAAGCTGAAGAAGAGGAAGAGATAGTTTCTCTCGTTCTCACAGACGGTGCCAAAATGATGATGCTGGAATTAGCACCACCAGGTAAGGTGTTTTCAAGCTCAATCTAAGAACAACAATGGCAGCATAGTTATGTAAAAGGTAAGAGAATGAGATGAGGAGAAGAGGAGAGAGCACCCGAATATAAGTGGTTCAGCCTAAATCGGCCTACGTCCACTGTGTGTGTGAATAACCTCACTGTAATAGGGCACTGATGGCCATGGATACAATCTCTCAAGATCTCTCTCTACTGTGTATCTAGACAGTTTCATCTAGGGTTGCCTTTTTTGGATCCTTTGCAAGGTAGAGGATGACCTCTATATATAGTACCTAGGGGGTGTAATGTACCCCCCATACATGTAATGTGCATGTGTGTGTTTGCCTCACCAATATGGGAAAGCCATCTGTCACTGTCACTGTCACAAGTAGAGAATGATAATGAAATAATCTCCCCACGTGTGGGGAATAATCTTGTTATAACTGATATGTGTCCACGTGCCCTTATAACTGGAGGTTGGTATGTCTAGGTGCTCGTTTAGTCCGAGGTGACCATGGAGGTCTCGGCTTAATCCTAGCTGAGATAATGGACAAGGTCGGCCTGAGCCTAGGTTGAGCTGGTGTGTTTGGAGCATCGACTGATGTCTTGATGAGGTTGCTAGTAAGGCTTCTTGCGAGCTCGACCTATATTTGGCCGAGGTTGCCATTCCAAGGTATACGAGAGTGCTGCTGATCCTTGTGATGCGTGCGATGTCCCTTCAAGAGGTTGGTGGTAGTGTCGACCTGGGCCGACCTTGCTATGGCCGAGGGCTGATGCCGCATGCCCAAGGCTTGTCCAATGTCGGCCACGATCTCGGCCGAGGTTGGTGTCTCCGAGTCGATGTCACACTTGGGGCATATCACCATTCGATTATTGGAGTATCGGGCTGGCCACCCTTTATTTCGAATACCGGGTTGTCACAGATGGTATCAGAGCATCAGGTTCTAGGGTCTTTAGGATCTATGTGGACTTGTCACGTTCTACTGTAGCGTTCTTTGACATAGAGCCTAATGTTAGGACTGCTTTGTTGCTTATGTTTGCAATCTTCTGCAAGATAGATTGTTTTATATAATACCTTAACTCTATTGTTTCTCTATCTCAGATGCCGCCTAAGAGAGGACGTCCCTCTCGACGTAATAGAGTTATGGAAGAGGAGGTTGATCCTCCACCACCGCCACCGGGGAATATCAGTGCTGATGATATGGCAAACATAATGGCCCAAGCTGTTAATGCAGTGATGACTGCAGTGGTACAACAAATGCCACAAGCTCAACCACGGGGGCAAGAGGCACAAGCTCCTATAGGACCTTCTCCGTGGGAAAGAGTTAGAGAGTCTTTTCTAAAGGGCCATCCCCCGGAATTCAATGGAGGCTCGGATGTTATAAGGGCAAATCAGTGGAAGAAAGACATGCAACGCCATCTTCGAATGGTAGAATGTAGTGAGGAGAAGAAGCAAATCCTTATTACTTTCAAGCTTGTCAGATCGGCATTACATTGGTAGGAGTCGATGACTACACCAGAGCAAAGGGATACGATGTCAATCACTGATTTTTGGGCCTTGTTTGACGAAAAGTACTTCCCTCCCGCAGTTCAAAGGGAGATGCGAAGGAAGATTCAAGATGTAGTACAAGGAGAGAGATCTGTTGTAGAGTATGAAGAGGAGTTCACCCGGTTGGCAAGTTTTGTACCGAATGAAGTGACTCCAGAAGAGAAGAGAATCTCCAAGTTTGTGGGTGGTTTACATTGGCGGATAAAACAACATTTGTTGGGAAACCCGGCTTTATAAACCTTTGGGGATGTGATGAATGCAGCTTTACTTCATTGCTAAGAGCATAGATTGTTTGTGAAAAATAGCAAGAAGGCTACAGTGATGGGGCAAGTGGGAAGACCCGGAGGTAATGGGATTGGGGGAGGAGCATCTCCTTTATCCCAATCTTCGGGGAGTAAGCAAAGAGAGAGGGACCCCCAGCAAGGGGATTTTTCTAAACGCCAACGCTTTGGTGGAGTTAATGCGAGTGGTAATAACAACAGGCCGGGTCAAGGAGGACCGCCACAACAACAAGTAGGCAGAGGTGGGAATGGAGGCAGAGGCCAGCAGGGCCGAGGTTCGGGACAGTTTCGAAACAATCAAGGAAGGAACCAGGAGAATGTGGCGAACAAATTGTTTTCAGTGCGGAGAGCTGGGCCATTATAAGAGGTTGTGTCCTCAGTTGATTGGTGGACATCTTCCTAGGGCTCCACAACAACCATATGTTCAATTTCCGCCGCAGGCACCTAATCCGGTTGTTCCTCCACAGCAGGGGCAACTGCAGTATGGACGGGTTTATCACATTCAGGAGGCTATGCTTCCTCCAGCCCCTCCGGCACCGCCAGCGATTGAGGGTAAGTTTCTCATCTAAGGGCATATGGGTCGGGTACTATTTGATACGGGCGCGACACACTCCTTCATTTCTAGGAGTTTTGCTCAGACCACAGATTTGATAAAGTCTGCTGAGAGTACTTTCACTAGCGTTGAATCCTCTATGGGTGATGGTTCATTGATTTTCTTTGTTTGTAAAAGCATAGGGATTAATCTTGGTAACTTGTGCTTTGAGTTCGATTTACTCGTCCTTAACATGGTCGGGTATGATGTGATATTGGGTATGGATTAGCTAGTGAAATACCGCACGATAGTAAATTGTTATGGGAAGAGTATAGTCTTCGCAGTTCCGGGACAAAAAATGTTCTTGGTTGTTATGCCTTGTATGGAAGGAGGTACGAGTACTTATTTATATTGTATTGCGGAGGATACTTCTAGGGATGTAGTTGTTCCACTGAATTCTCTTTTGATTGTTAGAGATTTTGAAGATGTTTTCTGGAAAATACCGGGATTACCTCCAAGTCGGGAGATTGAGTTTGTGATAGATTTAGCACCGGGAACTCGACCTATTGCGAAAGCTCCATATCGTATGGCTCCTGTGGAGATGAGGGAGTTGAGAGATCAAATTCAGCAGCTGTTGGAGCAGGGATTTATTAGGCGCAGTACATCGCCATGGGGTGCTCCGGTATTGTTTGTAAAGAAAAGAGACAGTTCTCTCCGATTATGTGTGGACTATAGAGAGTTGAATACAGTCACCATCCGGAATAAATACCCTTTGCCTCGCATTGATGATTTGTTTGACCAATTTAGGGGAGCGTCATACTTCTCTAAAATCGATTTGAGGACGGGGTATCATCAATTAAGGATACGAGAACAGGATGTATCCAATACCGCATTTCTGACCCGATATGGATCCTATGAATTCTTGGTTATGCCCTTTGGACTAACCAATGCCCCCGCTGTATTTATGGATCTCATGAATAGGGTATTTTGGGATTTCCTTGACCAATTTGTTATTATATTCATCGATGACATCTTAGTCTATTCTCAAACAAAATCTGACCATGCTATTCACTTACGGTTGGTCCTGCAAAGACTGAGGGATCACCAATTGTATGCAAAGTTCGAGAAATGTGGCTTTTGGTTGAAAGTAGTTCAGTTTCTGGGTCATGTGGTGTCATCCCAGGGTATAGTGGTGGATCCTAGTAAGTTGATTGTGGTGAGGGAGTGGGGTCAGCCCACGACACCTACCGAAATTCATAGTTTTCTGGGTTTAGCGAGTTATTACCGTCGGTTTATTAAGGGCTTTTCTAAAATCGCTAGCCCTTTGACAAATTTGACCCGGAAGGGAGTGATATTTGTTCGGGACAATTCTTATCAGGTTGCATTTGATGAGCTCAAAGATAGGTTGACTTCGGCTCCAGTCCTTGCATTGCCAAAATCGGGATTGGAATATCTAGTCTTCACCGATGCATCTCTTCAAGGATTAGGAGGTGTACTTCAGCAAGAAAAACGGGCTATTGCTTATGCTTCCCATAAGCTAAAGCCTCACGAAAGGAATTATCCGGTGCATGACTTAGAACTCGCCGCGGTTGTCTTTGCCTTGAAGATATGGAGGCATTATCTCTTAGGGGAGAAGTTTAGTCTTTTCACGGACCATAAATCGCTCAATATTTATTTTCACAGAAGGATTTGCATATGCGACAGCGTCGTTGGTTGGAATTCGTGAAAGATTATCAATTTGATATCCATTATCATTCGGGAAAGGCGAATGTAGTAGCGGATGCCTTGAGTAGGAAGCCAGAGGGAGAGTTAGCTGATGTATGGAAAGCTAAGTGGAAAGAGCTCAGTCAGGAGGATGCCGTGGTGAGAGCATTCATGTCGGTAATGACCGTTACCCCTACAATTGTGGCAAGAATTGTAGAAGCCGGGGGAAGGGATAAGGGTTGTCAAGACCATATACACCGATTAATGTTCGATCTTACTCGATTAGTTCTGAGGGTGGACTACGCTTCCATGGAAGACTCATTGTTCTAGAGGAAGGGGATTTGAGATGGGCGGTGATGACAGAATCTCACGGGTCAAAATTTACGGTACATCCTGGTGGGGACAAGATGTATCAAGACATGCGCCGCCAGTATTGGTGGCCCGACATGAAGCGGGATATTTCGTAGTTTGTATACCAATGCACTACTTGTCAGTTGGTTAAGATCGACCATCAGCGACTGACAGGTTTGTTGCAACCGTTGGAGATTCCAGTGTGGAAATGGGAAAGCATATCGATGGACTTTACTATGGGCTTACCAAGATCACAGAGGGGTTATGATTCGATTTGGGTGATTGTCGACCGCTTGACTAAGTCGGCACACTTCTTGCCCGTGCGTACGGATTTTGATACTGCTCGCTATGCCCAATTATTCATCGAGGAGGTCGTTAGACTTCATGGGGTACCTTTAAATATCATTTTCGATCGAGACAAGATCTTTGTTTCCCACTTTTGGCGAAGTTTCCAAGAGGTCATGGGAACCGAATTGAAGTTAAGCACTTCTTATCATCCTCAAACAGATGGTCAGACTGAAAGAGTAAACCAAATATTGGAGGATATGCTCCGTATGTGCATGATTGATTTCAAGCGCGGTTGGGAACAATACCTCTCATTGGTTGAGTTCGCTTATAACAACTCATACCCATTTACTATTAGAATGGCGCCCTATGAAGCTCTTTATGGCCGGCCACATAGGTCGCCCGCTTATTGGTTGGAAGTGGGGGATAACAAATTCCTTGGACCTGAAATGATCCAAGATACTTCTTCTAAAAATGAACTCATTCGGAATCGCATTCAGATAGCTCAAGACTGCCAAAATAGCTATGCCGATGCGGGTAGAAGACACATGGAGTTGGAGATTGGGGACCAAGTCTTGGTGCGAGTGTCACTAATGAAGGGCATTAAGCGTTTTGGGAAGAAAGGAAAGCTTGCGCCGCGTTTTGTTGGAACTTTTCCAATTATTGCGAAAGTTGGTCCTGTGGCTTATCAACTTGCCTTACCGGAGCCTTTGCAACAAATTCACGATGTATTCCATGTTTTCTCTCTGAAGAAGTATAAGAGATGCGAAGGTGCCCTTTGGCATATCCCTTTTAAGGATATTCACTTGCAACCCAACGTTTCATATGAAGAACAACCGGTTGCTATTCTTGAGCATGGGGAGCGCAAGTTGAGGTCTCGTGTGGTGCCTTTGGTGAGAGTTCAATGGATTCATCACAATGCTAAAGAATCAATGTGTGAACGTGAGGACGACATGCGGGAGAAGTATCCACATCTCTTCTTACAAGGTACATTTGAATTTTGGGGGCAAAATTCCCTCATAAGGGGGGGGAGTATGTAACAACCCTCGCTTATGAGAACCTATTTTATATTTATTTACTAGGTATGGTAATTAGATATAAAATGTTGGGATGTGGAGTAAGTATTAATTTAATGAAGAAAAGGTAATATTTACTAACTTATTGTATACTTACTGTATGAGCATGTAAATATTCTTATGATGAGCTTTATAGTGTCATAGAATTTAAAATGACCCTATGATTTAAAATAGATCCGAAACTTAAAATGAGTTATAAAATATCCAAATGATAATTTGGAGTAGGGGTGTGAAAAAAAATCGTTAACCCGAAGAACCGAACCAAACCGACCTTCGTGGGTTGGGTTGGTTCGGGTTTTTTTCTCCACGGGTTGGTTCTGGTTCCAAAAAATTGAGAACCGAAGTGTTCGGTTCGGTTCTCGGTTTTATACCTGAACCAAACTGAACCGAACCGAGAACCGAACCCATGGAACCGAACCAAAAAACCGAACCAAAGAACCTACTTGAGAACCGACCCATGAACCTGAACCATTAACCAGAACCATTAACCAACCCGAGAACCAACCCACGAACCAGAACCATTAATGAAAACCGTGAACCAGAACCGCGAACTAGAACCGCAAACCAGAACCACGACCCAAACCGCGAACCAGAACCGCAAACCAGAACCAAGAACCAGAACCATGAACCAACCCGAACCAAACAACCATCGGTTCTGAACCGAACCGACCAATTTTGGTTCTGGTTCTGGTTCCAAAACCATGGAACCGATCAATTTCGGTTCTGGTTCTGGTTCCGTAGTGGAACCGAACCGAACCGAACCATATGCACCCCTAATTTGGAGGTCGTAGTTGGTTCCGAAACGTGCGAGATGGTCAAAATATGTACCATATTGTATTTTGAGGTTATGGGCACTTTTAACTGTATCTAACATATATGTGTAGTTGCGAACCATTTAATGTGGTATTTACCACTTAAGTTGTAAATTGTGAACTAAAGGCACGATTTATGTCTTAATTAAGTCTTCCATTTTCCCCCTAATTATTCCTAAACCTAGAGAGAACTAGAGAGAGGAAGAGAAAGAGTAGAGAAAGGAGAAGAGATTGAAGATTTAGGAGGGATTCTTGCTACTACACAAGGAAAATCTGCATTTGCTAGATTGAGGAAAGTTTCCTACTTGCTATATGTGGTTTAAGATAAATGATTAGTTGTGATAATGGGGTATTGATCATGGTTTAACTAGTTTAGGGTTTTTGTGTATTTGTGGGTTTTGAATCATTAAAGAATGGTTTGAATGATTATTGACGGTTATGGTAGTAGTTGTAGTATTTATGTTGTGTTGGTGACAATGAATGAGTTGGTTGAAATTGGGTAAAATTGGAGTCCAAGACTCCATAGTCAAAACTAGGTATTTCTGGAGAACCGAATCGATTCGGCAGGGCCAAATCGATTCGCTGCGAGACAGTTTCCAAGACTGGGTCGGCCAAATCGATTCGGCTCATCCGAATCGATTCGGCATTTATGCAGAAACCCAATTCCCCTGATCGAATCGATTCGGAGGGTCCGAATCGATTCGGCAATTATGCAGAATCCCATATTTTCTGTCCGAATCGATTCAGAAATCCTGCATTTTTAAATTTTGTTTTCTTTTTCATTTTCAACCCCTTTTATCTAGTCTTAGGACATAGGAACCTTCTTATATGAAGAAACTTAGAGTCCTAGAGTTCTAGGTGAGTTAGTTTACTACCCTAGATTAGAATTGCTATATATGGGAGTTATCTCAAGGGTGCATGAAGTGATGTTCAGACATTACTTTCTTCTTTTGAATTAGTAGGAGTCTAGGAGATTTCTAAGTCATATTTGGAGACTTTAGGAATTTATTTGAGGTATGATGGTTTATACAAAGGCCCATAAGGAGACTTGGGAAAATAATTTGGGAGTTTAAATATTCATAGAGGTTATTATGATGATGTGAAGCACGTATAGTTCTGGATAACCATAATGCATTTGATAAAATGTAAATGGATAAAGTAAATGATAATTTACTAAATCATGTAATGGAAATTAATAAAATGGTTGGAACACACCCTCTCTAAATACCATCTTAAGGGAAGTTCGTGCGTAAGGTGAAGCCCCCTGGCTAATGAATGCAGGGTGGATATAGTCCTAGGCCATATGAGCGCTTGTTTTATATTTTCTGCGATGGGTAGGTGATTCCGGGTGTGGTCTTGACTATCCCGCAGGCATATGGACGCTTCCCGACGTTTCGATAGGATCCCAAGTTGTCTTATGATCGGCCCTGGAAGATGATGGTTATTTAGGGGCGCGCACAGTGGGGAAACCCGGGCGGGCGGTCTTAGAATCGTTATATATATATATATATATTTATATATATATATATATATATTTATAACTATTCTAAGATCGAGTTGGACTCGATGGAATATTAATGCCATAAAGAGCATAGTACATGCCACAAAGAGCATACAATTGTAATACGTACCACAAAGAGCACATGATAAAATTTGTATTCCTGATAAGGAATGGAAAGAAGATAAAATGAAAAGGATGAAAGATGAAAAAGGTTGATGATTATTCTTATTCGCATATATAATTGATTCTTACCTTATAATAATTTAATTGTCTTAGTTTATTTCATGATGTTACCATGCTAGAATATCATCTCTATCATCCATGATTAACTGTTTATTATTGTCATACTTTTCATTTATCTGGTGATCACATAAAATCGGGCCCTGACCCGTTTTCCTTCTTGTTGTGCATATATATATTATAACCGCTCAGGTATTCCACCGCAAGATCGCCCGTAATGACCTCCCTATTCCAGTGTCTTTTGAGGAGCCGTGACATTTTGCGGGAATCATGGGATATTTTTTGTAGACGCCTTCATTGTTGCTTTCTAGTTATGATCGGTCCTTTATTCGGGCGTGTGGCCCAAACTGTTGTAATTGTATAATGGATGAAATATGTAACTCATGGAACTTATTGTACATTGTATGAATTTTATTGACCGACATTTCATTCGGTCCTTTTATTGTTATTGTTGTTGTTATATATATACTTTTGGGGTTTCCACCTTCTTTTCTATTGTGGGTTGTTGACAATGCTTTCTTTAAATTACAAAACAAAAAAATTTGATAACCCGTTTTCTGAAATATTGTGTGGTTATCCCGTATACTCTTTATGTTGTTACGATGCTGAGAATGATTTCCATCCATGATTCCTGTATTATTGGAGTATCGGGCTGACCACCCCTTATTTCGGATACCAGGTTGTCACATATCAGTGACTTAACAACGAAAACACTTGTTAAGATTTTCATAAACTCCACCTATATCAGTGACTTAACAATGAAAACAATTGTTAAGATTTTCATAAATTCCACCTATATCGGTGACTTAACAACGAAAACACTTGTTAAGATTTTCATAAACTCCACCTATATCGGTGACTTAACAACGAAAACACTTGTTAAGATTTTTTTCATAAACTCCACCTATATCGGTGACTTAACAACGAAAACACTTGTTAAGATTTTCATAAACCTCACCTATATCGGTGACTTAACAACGAAAACACTTGCTAATATTTTCATAAGCTCCACCTATATTGGTGACTTAATAAAGAAAACACTTGTTAAGGTTTTTCATAAACTCCACCGATATCGGTGACTTAACAACGAAAAAACTTCTTAAGATTTTTTCATAAACTCCACCTATATCAGTGACTTAACAACGAAAACACTTGTTAAGATTTTCATAAACTCATTATTTCCTCTAACTGTCCTTCTTCGGCGTCTTGCCCTCATCTGCTTCCTCGGTGTACCCTACCCGTGGGGGCTGAGACCTTCCTCCCACAGGTTGTATCGGTTACCTAAACATCATGGGCACCACCACCGGATTTGTTTGCACTACCAAGGAGATATTTCTTGCTGCTTTTAAGAACGCCGAAAAAGTCCCTTTGCGCATTTCATTAATGAGATGACAGATGTACTCAGGAAGCAGCCCCTCTGTACAGATCTGCAATAACTCGAATTTTTTTTACCTCCTCCCTCATATCAAGGGATCTTTCCCTGAACCTTCGAACGTACGCCACCACTTCTTCCTCGGGTCATTGCTTCTCCCTCCCCAGTTGGGTCAAAGTAAATTCATCTTCCGCCAGAAAGAACTTCTGGATGAACAAAATATGCATCTCCTCCCTTGTAGAAACGCTCTTGGGAGCCAAATGGGAATACTAGGTATATGCTTTATCGGTTAAGGATTTAGAAAACTCCCTCAACCTGAGCTTCTTATTATTACAATGCGCCCCCAAATGTTCAACAAAGCGCTTAATGTGCTCCTTCGGGTTCCCAACTTTCCATGTGTATTTTTCAAAAATAGGAGGAATATAGTCCTTTGGATAGGGCTCATCGTTGTATTCATGGGGATAGGGTATCCGAAAGTCGTCGTAAACCAAAGCTACCTCGCCAGCAGATTTCGAGGAGGCTTGCATGAACTTCAGCATCTCTTTCTGCATATCCTTCCTCATTTCCTCCATGGGTGATGCTACTGGGGCACCAACCAATGAAACCATGGGCTGAGTGCCCGTTGCAGCTGGAACAATCGTCACAGTTGGGGCCGTTGATACTCCTGAGGTTCCCACGGATGGATTCACAACATAGGGTATACTCACTGGGATTGTTCCCGTTACACCTGCACTCGGTGGGGCCGTTGGGGCTACCCCTGGTGTTATGAAGGAATTGGCTTCAAATCCTCCTAACACTGTTGAAGCTACCGGAGTTTGCAGAAACTCATAAAACTTACTCATAAGGAGTGCCACCTGAGTGGGTCCCAATCCTACACTCGTGGAGGGTTATGTCACCCCTAGACCACTTGTCGTCCCCTAAACTGGAAGTACCTCTATTCTAGGAACCCCATCTCTTAGAGCCTCCAGTTCTCTCGCGGCTTGTTCTTCATTGTGTTGGATGTCATCAAAGTTGAGCCTTCGATTAGAATTATCTTGCGCCATACTGCCTACTTAGAAGAATGCCTCCCCAGCAGAGTCGCCAAATGTAAGAGGGTAATTTAGATAAAATGGAGGCGTAACCCCTTTGAAGTATGGTGATGGTAAGTTAATTAGCTAAACCCTTGGATTAGTGATAGAACACACAAACACAAACTCAATGAAGATAAGGTTTAGTTTAAACTCACAAATCTCTCGTGTATAACTCAGAAAAATAGTAAGAAAACTTAGAAGTAATTTAGCTAGAGGGAGAGAGAAGTAAGCACCCTAGATACACTTTGGCAGACAGCCAAACACACCAACCACCTACAAGAATCTCTATCAGGTATTAAAATCTTCTTAATAACTGACAATGGTGGATGAATACGACCTCTGGTTTGTAATAACTCTCTCTGATGTGTATTCTATCTAGTGATAACTTCTTAAACTCTCAAAAGATCATCCTCTCCTCAGGGGTGGTTGGGGGCCTTAAATAGCCCCCCCACACCATCCCCGAGACAACTCAGTCATTAAAGACTATGAAAGACATCCCTCATACTTTATGTCATAACATTAAATGCCTGATGCACTAGTTGTCTCCACGTCATAAATATTAAATGCCAAGACATTCATTTTGCCTAACCACTGTGTGTCAGGGGGCTGTTGTCCCAGAGGTGGCTCAGAAACTGCCTGACAGCCCCAAATACCATGGTGGTTTACTCAAGTGTAGGTCTGACATTGTTTAGCTGGCTAGTGACATCACCTACAGTAGATGTGACATTAAGTAGAGGGTTGTTTGGTTCACAGCCTAATGCCCGATGGAACTCCAAGCTGCTTCGCCCGATGTTCCATGGTCAGGGTTCTTCGTTGTTTTACCAGGTGTATCTAAGATGGTCAGGAAAAGCCCCAACGGTGCCTCACTTCTCAATCCTCCAAACCAAGTCCCTTCAAAGTTCCCACGGCGAGGTCATTCGATAGAGCATGAAAGCTCTCCCATGCCCTGCCAAACCTGGTCTCTCGTGAGTACCGTTTGACCTCACCCTAAAACTCATTATTATTCTCGTTACATCATTACAACCGTTATAGCTTACAGTCAATATAAACAAAGATACAATATGACTAATACAACAAGCTAAAATACAAGTTGCCACGCTGAGCTGTCACGCTGAGCTGCCACGGTGCCTTAATCCCCAACACACTGTTGCTAATGCGGAATTACCTCTAATCTCAGAATTACCTTCAAGCCCCCTCTACAAAATGTAATAAATATATGTATTTGGGTAGATACATTTTAGAGATAAAGAATCATGATTTATGTCACTTATTCATTATAAGTGTATGAACAAGTGCTTTTATATCATATAATTCTTGCGATGCACGGATCATGTACAATAAATAAATATAATGAAAATTATAAAAATTAGTATATATTATAAATTCAATATCTTATCTTAAAGTCATTATAAAAGGTTAATTTTTCATAAATAAAAATATTTATTATTTTTAAATATTTTAATTATAGTTATACATTTTTTTAATTGTTTTTAGTAAAAAAAAAAGTGTATGTCATTTATAGATATAAACTTAAAGTTTTTCTATACATACAACGTTAAAATTGTTTTTATAACCAATTTTTGTTTTTATATGAAAAACAATTTCGAAATTTTACAAACTTTTTTAAATTTAAAAACTACTTTTTATAAATAAAAACTTCAAAAAAATGGTGCGTATTTTATATAAAAGTATTATATGTGTTTTTATTTGTTTTTAGTTAAAAAAATCTTATACCATTTATAAATAAAAACTTAAATTTTTTCTATAGATAAAACGTTAAAAATATTTTTATAACCAAAAATCTTTTTTATTTACATAAAAAAATATTTTTGAAATTTTGAAAACTTTTTTCTAGAAATAAAAACGTTATATAGATGTAGTAGTAGTAGTAGTAGTAGTAGTAGCATTGTGTAATGTGATTTGAGTGGAGAATAATGAAAAGATATTAATTAAATCTAGATTATGTTGGATCGAGAGATTAATTAATGGAGTCTAGAATGGATTATCTTTTTAATTTTTAAGAGACATTTGATTTATTCATTTTTTTTGGTTTCAAAAGGATTTTTTATTAATCCATTTAGATGAAAGAGAGCATTAATTTTAAGAGGAGGGAGACGTATCTAAATAGAGGGCATTAATTCTCATTTACATCTCTAATCTAATATCTAAATATAATTTTGGTGTCTCCTCTAGGGGGATTTCCACATGGCTTATCTAATGAATGCTAACGTATGAAAATAGAGCCTCTAAAGAGTATTGACCACATGTACTACTTAATATTAAAAACCATTACGTCCTCCAAAGGCTTATTCACTCCCCCCATTAAAAACTTTTCCCATTCTCTTTAACTTTCATACACTCAAAACTTTTTCCTTCCTAAGAAACCATCCGCCTCTACCAAAAAGTTTCTTTAAATTTAAATACCCATTGTTTTGGTAAACCTCTCATATTCTCTTTTAAAGAACTTATGCTTTTATTAACCCTTGGTTTCTTCTCCATTACTTATCTACGCGTGAGTCTGTAGTATACAAATAAACTAACATGTAACCCGCGCGAAGAGCGAGCGTATTATAATGATTTGTAACAATATATAAATAATTAAAAATATATAGTTAACTTTAAGAATATTGTTATCTTTGTAAAAACTTAGGTAACTACCACAAAATTTGTCGACTATTGGATAATATAAAATTAATTACAAAACCAAGAAAAACAAAAGTGAATTAAAAGCTTAGAATGAGACCAAAATCACCTTTACATATTCAAGGGATACCATCTTTGATTTAGTACCACAGTTAACGAAATAATAGAAGGCATTCTTATGTTTAGTTAGAGAGCAAAGTAGGTGTCAATGTTGTATTGTTCCTATTTAATATTTAGTAAGTAACAAAACAACAAATATAGCAAGGTAATTTTAATAAAAATATAATCCAAACCAATAAAAATAACAGAAAAAACTATACCAGACAATACATTAATTTAACGATGTCTAAGATGAATAATAAAGAAAAAAAAAGACCTTTACCTCAAATACACATTACTAAACTCCACAACTCCAAATGTCAAAGTGTACTCCAATGCTAAGATTTATGCCAACAATAGATGTTGGGAACAATTTTGTGTCGATACATAAAAAATCGGAGTGATGATGGATGACGAAAAATTACCATATTTCAAATTTATAACACAGTTAAACAAAATAACAATAAATAGATCTTGTTCAAATCTACCAAGTTCCTAACATATACATCATGAATAAAAATCCTAAATAGTTGATAAATAAAAATGAAAAATCATATTGAAAGAAAATCACAACCCAAACCATCATAAATGTGTATATCACGGTCGGGGTGGATATAGAGAGGAAACAAAGATATACCTGCAAAAAATAAACCTAATGAGAACACATTATAATAAAAACAATTTAGTTCATGATATAATGAGAAACAATATAAAGTTTAACATGGAGCATAACTAAACACCATTGAAGGAAACTTTCTCTAAGAATTAACATATGGAAAGAACCCAACATTGAATCAAATAAGAAAATGCTAATTATCATAATAACTAATTTCCATTCAGAGATAAATCTGCATGATGAGGAATTTTTTTAACCATTGAATCAATATGATAGAAAGATATTCAATGCACCTCAATCTGATATATATACATGTGTATGTGTGTTTTCTTATAACCAAACGTTGTTTACTTTAAATTATAAGCTTGCTTTGTTTTGTAATATACATGGTACTTTTCAAAATATATATTTTAAAAAGGTATAAATAATTTTCTTATCCACTCCTCTACTTCCTTGCTCAAGCCACTCTTTAAATTGAAAGAGCAGCAGTAACATTTCAAGAAAAGAATTAATGAATACTCACGTGTTCTTCCTTCCATTTAGACGGACTAATCGAGTCTTGCCAAACGTTAACCTTTAAAGGTCCATGGTGATCTGTTAATCATTAGCAAATGAATCACATATTGTTTCTCATTGTTAATTAAGATATATCGGATTGTGAAGTCTCCTAGGGTGTGTTTGATTGATAATATTTCCATGAAAAATATGAAATTTCTCATTTTAATTGGCTAAATGTTACATGGATTTTTTTTTCAATTTGCCCAAAAGTACAATTTGATAATGCAGATTTTGAACATGTTCCATTGAAATTTTTTCCACCCATTCCAATCAAAAACACGTTTAGGTTATAATGTGAAGAAAATATTCATTCTGCTTCTATATACTATTCATTTTGACAAAATTCAGTGGTCATAGTATTGTGAACCTAAAAGTAGAAATGAAGCTAAAGAGTGAGTTGATCTTTAAAAAACAAATCAAATTTTATGGATAATAAATTGAAACAGTAACAGTAACATTTGAAGAAATGAATGGATGAATACTCACATGTTTTTCATTCCATTTAGACGGACAAAATTCAGTGGTCACAGTATTGGGAACCTAAAATCAGAGATGAAGCTAAAAAATGAGTTGATGCTTAAAAAAAATCAAATTTTGTGGATAATGAATTGAAACAGTAGCAGTAGCATTTGAAGAAATGAATGAATGCATACTCACATGCTTTTCCTTCCATTTAGACGGACTAAGCGGGTCTTTCCAAATGTTAACCTTTTGAGATCCATGGTGATGCTTGACCCGCTGCTTTGCAATATAGGGCTTCCCCTTTATGAGATAAATCATGAGTATTCCTTTTTTATGAGAGAAGTCATGACTTACTGCTTTGCAACGGAGGGATTCCTTATTTGTTGATACCAAATTTAATCTACTGACGTGGACCAATAATAAGAAGACACGTGTCAATCTACATGGCACAATAACAACGAGGAAGTTTATTTTCCCCGACCAAGTCATGTTCGCTCCGAACTACAACACCCCGAGGAACTACAACACCCCCAGGAACTACAACACTCCGAGGAACTACAGCGCTCCGATGAACTCCTGAACGACGAGCAACTAAGGCGGTTCGAGCTGCATCTCGACCACATCATTGATTGCCAGATAACCAACAGTTCAAAACTGTTCATTGACTGCTTATCATCTTGACGCACACGCTTGAAGAACATTAAATGAGTTACCCTTTCAGATGATAGCCTCAAGGACCTTTCATATGTATATCATTTAATGCACCACCCTTTCATATGTAAGCCTCAGGGCTATAAATACATGGTATCTCCCTCATTCAAAGGGACCGAAATTTCTTGAGAGAATTTGTAATCAAGAATTCCACAAACACTCAGCAATAACATAACAGTGGACGTAGGCTTTATTCCTAGCCGAACCACTTTAAAAATCTTTGTCTTATTTATTTATCTGTGATTGAATAATTAGAGCGATCTAGTTTTTTACATCAACAGATTGGCGCCGTCTGTGGGAACGTGTTACAAGCGTTGTTCTCCACCAAAAGCTAAGTTTTTATTTTCTCTACGTATAATCAATTATACATAAATCTTTTGATTCAATCATGATTTTTATGTTTATATACATAAATTAATTGTCCAATTTTTATCTGCAAAATATTGCATATCATGATTTTTAAATCATAACTGTTAGATTCATTCTTATTTAGAAATCTGAAAAATAATGGATTTCATAAATCATAAATTTTTGCTTGATTCTCAAGTTTCTATTTTATATCATGGAATAAATATTTTAAATGATTACATATACCAATATATACGACGATGATAAGATTTGATCATTTTCATTGTTGATTTTGAAATAAATTTTGCAAGATCTATGATGTCTATTCAAATTCCCATCATATTTTTAATAAAAGAATGGGAAAAGGTTAAAGACAATGAAAAGTCTTCTCATGGAAATCATGACCCATATATATTTTCTCTCTCTTCAAGTTGAGTCTCTTTGTATTCGCTTTTATGAATTATATAATTAATTTGGTTCATCTTCCATCTATGTCAATAAAGTCAAATTGATTGATTTTTTTATATAAATTTGGTAATAATTTCGATCATTCACCATATTTTTATCTCTCCAAATTGGGAATAGGAAGGGATCAATATAAAAAAAAAAAAATTTCTCTCACCTGAAAAATCATTACCCACCTCTTGTAAAAGAGGATCAGTAAAATAATCATGACCATATCAAGACTCTGGGAACAAATTTGATATGTTGGCCCCTCGTTCATCACATCACAAGGTTTCTTTGACGAAATCACACGATCTAGTGGGTTATATATTTATTCATTTAATTAACAGTCTCAAGGCTTAAATTTTACATTGAATGTTATTTTTGATCTAAAGATTCGAAATATTCTGGTCATCCAACCATATATTCTATAATTTGAGATATCCTTAAATGTTGGTCGGCAACATCCATGTCGTTTGTCGGCAGCAGTAGAATCTTGGGGTATTAAAAAATGCGAAGCACCCCTGATATTTCTTTAAACACGAGTTCGGCTTGGGGACAAGCAGGGGGCTTAAGTCTTTTTAACTTATGATCACCCCAAAAATATTTTTAAACAGCAACTAATACCTGATTGGTTGTTGGAGATTAAATAAATTTACAAAAAACTTTACGTCTTATTTATGATGCATATTTGATAATAATTTGTCCATCTCACACACATTTGGCATAAAACATATTATTTCATATTTTGAAATTTTTATGCTGATACATATCATATATTGATTGGATGAGTAAATTATTCTCATGACTAATCAATTCAGCCTACACATATGGTAGAGCAAATTATTAATTTTTACAGGCACAAGATTCAATGCCGACGAATGCTGAAGCACAAATTATTCTATATCCGTTCGGATTCATATTTTATATTTATCTCAGCATGGAGCTCGAAAAAATTTCTTCTCTCTATATATATTCGGCTCCGAGGAAAAGCTACAACATTTATTATATTTCACCCCCAACGGATAGTTGGTCGGGGTAATTCTTATTTATATTCAGGCCCAGATATCTGCTCCAGCACAAATGATTCTATATATCCATTGGGATTCATATTCTATATTCATCTCAACATGGAGCTCGGCGAGATACTTATTATCATATTCAGCTTTGAGGAAAACTATAACATTTATTATATTTCACCCCCAACGGATAGTTGGTCGGGGTAATTCTTATTTATATGCAGGCCCAACAAAGTTCTCGGCCATATTCTTATGTTCTGGAAAATATTATTCTTATTCGGCATTCTGCAATTATGCCTCGACAAGATACTTATTCAACTTTAAGGAGAATTACAACATTCGTTAGGATAATTCTTATTTATATTCAGGCCTGACAACGTTCTCGGCCATATTCTTATGTTCTGAAAGATCTTATTCTTGTTCGGCATTATATGATTCTACCTCGACGGATCGGCGAGGCACTTTATTATTTTTAATTATTCTTTATATCTATTTGGATGCATATTCTATTCTCATTTCAGCAAGGATGTCTCTAGCATTTATTATATCTTATTCAGCTCCAAGGATATCTCCGGAATTTATTATATCTTATTCCCAGCAATCTGTTGGTCATCGCCGATGAGGTATCCTGCATTTATATTATATTTTATTCCCAACAATCTGTTGGTCATCGCCGAGGAGGTATCCTGCATTTATATTATATTTTATTCCCAACAATCTATTGGTCAGCGCCGAGGAAGTCTCCAGCATTTATATTATCTTATTCCCAACAATCTGTTGGTTAGCTCCGAGGAAGTCTTCATCATTTATTATCAATTACCGCCAACTCCGATTGGTAGATAAAATCCAACTCCGGTTGGTAGACAAAATCCAACTCCGGTTGGTAGATAAAATCCAACTCCGGTTGGTATTGGTCGATAAATCTCATTCAAAGTTCACATTCCACAGTTGGGGGCTTCTATTACAGATATATTTGTTCATTTGGTGGCACATTCTTATAACATCATGCAATCGAGCATCAAATTTAACTCCACAAACTCACATGGTCAGGGCCCCGACTAATCATCATTCAGGAGGAATATTGAAGTTCAGGAGGTATATTGAAGTTCAGGAGGTATATTGAAGTTCAGGAGGAATATTGAAGTTCAGGAGGTATATTGAAATTCAAGAGGTGTATTCAGAAGTATCAGGACGTGATGAAAGAAAGCGACAAGTATTCCACCGAGGAACTCTGTCAGACCAGAAATTAGAAGACAAGTTGCCTATATGGAGGCTATATGTAGATGGCTCATCTTGCACTACAGGCTGTGGGGCAGGGATCGTTTTGAACAGCCCAGACGAGGTCGACATGGAATACGCCCTATGTTTCTAATTCAAAGCTTCTAATAATGAGGTTGAGTATGAGGCCATGATTGCAGGTCTTAATTTGTCAAATATTATGGAGGCACATCAGGTTATTGTCTTCAGTGATTCTCAATTGATCGTAAACCAAATGTTGGGAATATATGCAACAAAAGGAGAATTGATGATCAAGTATCAAGCAAAGGTGATGGAGTTAGTATCAGAGTTTGTTGTTGTTTAACTGGTAAGAATATCAAGAATGGAGAATGTGAGAGCATACGCCTTGGCCCGATTAGCATCAGCTACTCGTACCGAGCTGCAAAGAACGATACCAATTGAAGTATTAGAAAGTCGGAGCATAGATGAAGACCTGACGATGAATATTATTACCCTTGATTTAGGATCATCTTGGATGGATCCCATCGGAGCATATATTGAGGAGGAACAATTACCGGAGGATAAGCTCGCTGCCAAGAAATGGAAGTTTAAAGCTGCTCGGTATGTACTAATTAATGGTATTCGGAGGATAAGTTCGCTGCCAAGAAATGGAAGTTTAAAGCTGCTCGGTATAATGGTATTCGGAAGATAAGCTCGCTGCCAAGAAATGGAAGTTTAAAGCTGCTCGGTATAATGGTATTCGGAAGAGAAGCTCGCTGCCAAGAAATGGAAGTTTAAAGCTGCTCGACGAGGAATTATGGCAGGTTTGCAAAGATGTGTACATCCCTCCGAGGTGAATTGATTAAAGAGATCTATGAAGGGTCCTGTGGAGCCCATGTAGCAGGTCGAACACTTTTGCAAAAGGTGATGACGCAGGGATACTACTGGCCGACGATGAGAGCTGATTGTATAGCTTATGCCAAGAAATGTGACAAGTACCAACGCTTTTCCTCCATCCGAAGAACTTCACAAACATTGTTGAAACCCATCATTTATCCTTGGCCATTTTCCATGTGGGGATTGATTTGGTTGGACCATTGCCGACGACTCGAGGAAGATTCAAATACCTCGTCATCGCAGTAGATTATTTTACTTAGTGGATAGAAGCTGAGCCACTTATTGACATGACATACGAGAAGGAAGGTGTACCAATTTGTTTGGAAGAACATCATATGCCGATATGGTCTCCCTCATGCCTTCATCACAGACCATGGAACATAATTTAAAAATGAGGAGTTTGCTGCCTATTATCATCAGTCAAACATTTTAAAGGTTCATTCAGCGCCAGGATATCCTCAGAGCTAATGGACCAAAAGCTCTAAGGAGCCAAAAGCTCTAAGGAGCCAAAAAAGTGCTCTAAGGAGCCAAAAAAGTGCTCTAAGGAGCCAAAAGCTCTAAGGAGCTAAAAGCTCTAAGGAGCCAAAAAGTGCTCTAAGGAGCCAAAAGCTCTAAGGAGCCAAAAAGTGCTCTAAGGAGCCAAAAGCTCTAAGGAGCCAAAAAAGTGCTCTAAGGAGCCAAAAAAGTGCTCTAAGGAGCCAAAAGCTCTAAGGAGCCAAAAAGTGCTCTAAGGAGCCAAAAGCTCTAAGGAGCCAAAAAGTGCTCTAAGGAGCCAAAAAGTGCTATAAGGAGCCAAAAGCTCTAAGGAGCCAAAAAAGTGCTCTAAGGAGCCAAAAAAGTGCTCTAAGGAGCCAAAAGCTCTAAGGAGCCAAAAAGTGCTCTAAGGAGCCAAAAGCTCTAAGGAGCCAAAAAGTGCTCTAAGGAGCCAAAAAGTGCTCTAAGGAGCCAAAAGCTCTAAGGAGCCAAAAAGTGCTCTAAGGAGCCAAAAAATACTCCTTTCGTTAGGAGGCGCTCTAAGGAGCCAAAAGCTCTAAGGAGCCAAAAAACTACTACTCCTTTGGTTAAGAGGTGTACACCAGCATGATCAATTACGGTTGCAGGAGGATCATCCAAAGCATAAGGGGAGTGTATGAAGTTAAGATCTTTAGACATTATGATATTCATCACAGATGATCTATCCGAGAAGCATTAGCTCATTCCCGAGAAGCACTTGCTCGTCCTTGAGAATCACTTGTTAGTCCTAGAGAACCTCTTGTTCGTCCCCGAGCAGAGGTAGAAGTCAAAATCAGCATCTATAGCACTGAGATCTTTGCTAATACTGTCTCGACCAATAATGAAGAAGAATTTATGAGAAAATGTTTCGAAGTCCACCACTAGCCTGGTACTAATCAGATTGAAGAGTTGGGTTCAAAAGCTAGTATGTTACTCGACAAAGTATTCAGAGGATCATAAATCAGAAAAATCAAGCACGTAAAGTTAGCATTCAGTTGCTCGGCACAAGAGGCAGTTGGTCAGCTAGCAAACCGATCAACATACTTGAAGATTATGACAAGCTACAAGCTGCATACTATGGCATGGCTACATCCAAATTCCCAGGGGTGATACATAGCACACGGAGTTACTCAAAAGAAAGATTAGCAACCATCGATCAGCCTGCATCATACTTCGTCCAGGAGATAATGAACTTTATGTTGAACAAATCAAGAAGGTAGATCAAGAATTTCACGAGCACCGAGCAACATTGCAGAATAAATACTCCATCCTTTCAAGTAACCCATCAAGCATGAAGCATTGGGGGCTTCTGTTGATACCAAATTTAATCTACTGACGTGGACCAATAATAAGAAGACACGTGTCAATCTACATGGCACAATAACAACGAGGAAGTTTATTTCCCCCGACCAAGTCATGTTCGCTCCGAACTACAACACCCCGAGGAACTACAACACCCCGAGGAACTACAACACTCCGAGGAACTCCAGCGCTCCGATGAACTCCTGAACGACGAGCAACTAAGGCGGTTCGAGCTGCATCTCGACCACAGCATTGATTGCCAGATAACCAACAGTTCAAAACTGTTCATTGACTGCTTATCATCTTGACGCACACGCTTGAAGAACATTAAATGAGTTACCCTTTCAGATGATAGCCTCAAGGACCTTTCATATGTATATCATTTAATGCACCACATTTTCATATGTAAGCCTCAGGGCTATAAATACATGGTATCTCCCTCATTCAAAGGGACCGGAATTTCTTGAGAGAATTTGTAATCAAGAATTCCACAAACACTCAGCAATAACATAACAGTGGACGTAGGCTTTATTCCTAGCCGAACCACTTTAAAAATCTTTGTCTTATTTATTTATCTGTGATTGAATAATTAGAGCGATCTAGTTTTTTACATCAACATTATTAAAGAGGAAAGAAATCGTCCGGGACGATTACTTTAACCAAGTCAGTATATAAGGATACTAATGTAGAGGCTACCTACGTGGATAGCTTCTCTGTTGAGGATACTTAATGTAGAGGCTTCCATTTTATGATAATAAAATAGATATACTTTTGTTTCCTTCTTTAATCTCTCTCTCTCCTTTATCAAAAAATATTTCTTGGTTCCTTGCTAATTAACTCAGAATTTTTAGCTATAAAATAAGTGCACCTTGGTCTCAATAAAATCTCCATTTCTGATCATTTTGGTCTCAGTGAGCTTTAATTGTAAGTTGGTGGGATACAATGATCATTCTTTATTCTTGATGTGGAGTTAAAACGACGTTGCTTCTGATCTCAATTATTTTTTTTGTTGATATAGCGATGAGTTTTTATGTTTGATCTTATCTATTTTTTAAGATATTAAAACAAATTGAGTTATAATATATGTTTGTTTTTTTAGGTTTCGTATGAAAATCAGTAGGATATATACTTGATGGGATTTGCAGACTATTACAGATATGCATTTGCTTTTATTAGTGCTTCACAGTTTTTGTGTATGAAGACTAATGTGAGCTCTTTTATGTATTTTATGTGTTATTTTAAATAAAATTAATTGTATCTAAATCAAAAGGTTTATTAAAAGGTGTCTTTTTTTTTTGTAGAGAATTGTAGGAAAAATTGGAAAAATTGCATGTTTGGAATGTGGATGACCCGTGGCTAAAAAAAGTCTTATTTTTTCACATGTTCTACTGTTAGTTAAAATTTGCTTTTTCTTATTTATATTTGGCTTTACAAATAAACTACATACAAATTCAGACAATAATTATAAGGAAAATAATTTGATATTTTTTCAAAATATACACTTTTAACTCTCTATCTTTAAAACTACAACTTTTGATCGTGTTTAATAGTTTTTGCACGATAACTTGAATAAAAGAACAATTGGCTGTAATACCCCGTACTTTTGGCTATATTTATTTTTAGGATTAATTAATTAAATGCGTATTAATTGGGAATTAATCCGGGATAAAAATACTAATGAGATGCGAATTGGTATTTGATTAGGTGCATATATGATTATATATGAACTTGGTGTTATAAAATTTGTCGTGGGATTTATATACGGCATTTTAGAAATTTTGTTGAGACGCGTGGGACCGCTGCGTCACGGTATAATATTTTGATATTAAAAGTGAATTTAAAATCTATAATCCGTATGGTCGTTTTGAGTGCGCCAGCGCGTCCGGAAGGGTCGAGATAGTCAGAAAACACTAGCCGGGGGTATAGTTTGGGTCCCGGGGTATTTTTAGGCCATTCCGGCACCATAAAGGGTATTTTAGTAAATTAGTATTTTTGGGTAATTAAAAGTGACGAAAATTGAGAGTTGTAATCTGATAAGGAATTGACCCAACCAACCCTTATTAACCCAACAAGCTACGGAGGTTTATTAAATTAGGTTTTCATTAGTTTCCCCAAAGCAAACCCTAGCCACCATAACCTTTTGGAGAAGAAAGCTTGGAGAAAGGAGAGAGAGAGAGAGAGGAATTCTGCATAAATTCTACACCGAATCCACACCAAATTCAGAGACAAACAAGGCAAGTGGTTTAACTATGTTTAATTTCAAAGGATGTTCTTTCCATGTTAGAAAATTGATGTTTTACAAATTGTTCTTGGAAGATAAATGAAAACCCATGTTAATTGGACTTAGAATTTGATTCTTGAGGACCATTTGCATGTAGAATAGTATGGGACGAAATTATATGATGATTATACATGATTGGGTGAAACAAAAACGGATTTAATTTGATGAATTGAGGGTTTATAAATTAGGGTTCTTGTTCATGAATAATTTGGGGGAAAGTTTAATATTTGCAAATTTGATGGATGATTAGGATGAATTAATCCATAAAAACGTGATAGGATGTGGTTATATTGTGTTTAGAATTGTTTAGATATCTTAAATCAATCATTGGGACGTATTTTGGAGAAGATTTGAGGAGTAAGAATGGTGAAAAACGATTTTTGGAAAATTCTGGGCCGAAACTGGCATCTCGTTAGAAGCAGCCCCAGGTCGTTCGAACGAACTCGTTCGAACGAGCTTCTAACGAGTTGACCAGTCGTTATTAACGAGTAGGGATTTTCGTTCGATATCTTGTTCGAACGAGATATCGTTAGAAGGGTCAGTTCGTTCGAACGAACTGGGATCTCGTTCGAACAGCCTCGTTCGAACGAGACTTCTAACGACCTGACAGTCCAAACTCGTTCGAAGCCTCGTTCGAACGAGACTTCTAACGAGATGACAGTTTGGTCCTTTTTGGACTGTTTTGATTTTTGGAGTCCCGAAAACTGGTTAGAGGGTAGAGTTAACATTCTTTGAGGATGTAAGGATAGATTTGGGACTTTTGGGTTATTGAGAGGAATATTATACACTAGAGTTATATTCAATGAACCATTTGGGTTGAGACGTGAGTGTCTACTACGATGTGAGGATGAATTATGGCGCGTATAATTACAAACCGGAATACTAAGAATTGTGATAATTATAGTTAGTACGAGAGTGCAAAATGTACTACGATTAAAATACGGTATTACTAAGATGTGTGTTTACTTAGTATTGGTATATGGATTGTGTGTATGACATACCTACCATACTTGCTATCACGGGAGGTTTCGTTCGCTTAGGACCCTCTAATCCTTGTGTGCCTACGGGGGGGATATAGACTGGTACCTTGATGAACATAGGTCATAGAAGGACTTATTGTGATATTAATAAGTCTGCATAATCATGGGAGCGTAGGTATGTGCGTGACCCATGTGATGGTGACTGTGTTCGCCTCCACTATTTGTGATTTGTGTTATCTGAACTATTCCTGAGAGATTCGGAATATGTGATCCTTATGTACGTGATGTACCGGGATGGATAGCAGAGTATGTGTGCACCATAGCTTAGATTGCGGGGTGCTTGTATCGTATATTTATGATGTGAATAATATACATTTAAATAATGGGAATCCTCATGTTAATGTTGTAACTGTATTACGGTATTGTTTCGAGATATATAAGGAGTTACAGATACTTATATATATATGGCATATTTAGTAACTGAATTTACGTTAAACCTCTATTTAATCACGATTGTTGTTATGTTAAATGGAACCGAGTAATATGGGTAGAACCTTTGGTAGTCTAGCTAGTTATGGTCAGTTAGCTAGTAGTATGGGTCGTTATAGATGGGTACTTACGTTAGGAGTGCACAGTTAGACGAGAGGTGAGGATATCATGCGAGTGTACGTCCTAACATGTACTTTGCATTTAATGTTTTAAATGTTTTTAAAGCACTTGCAGGTTTTTAAAATATAACACATTCGGGCTCTGACCCGTTTGCTTTTCAAATCTTTTTCTTTGTAAAACCATTTTAGGTGCCCAGCCACAAGGACACCAAGCATAGGTACTCATTCAGGTGACGAGCTGTAGCTGTTTGTGGAAGCTACAGGGATTTGCTCATAGACGCTTCTATCTTTTGGATTCCAGAGCCACGATCTATCTATCAGTTGTAGGGCATGTTGCCCATTTCTATTTAGAGCATCTTTTACATTTCAGTATTCAGACTTTAGCATGTATTTGTTTCAGTTTTTCATTTCAGTTATGGGATTGTAGTGAGGAGTTTTCCTCCAGACTTTATTTACTCTATTGTGATGGATATTCATTTTATTTCAGCATGGTGAATGGTGTTATATATATTTCTTCATTACACTTGTTGCATCTTAATCAGACTTAAATTAAAATTTGGCAACTTGCTTTTTAAATACTAGGTGGTTAGAAATAATAAAATGTTTTCGACAGTGATGCTATTAACTGAGCCAACTTGGCATTTTGAATTAATTTTATAAAGGAGTAGCTACCCGGTATTTAATTAGTCGGGGTGTCACAGGTGGTATCAGAGCATCAGGTTCTAGTGTCCTTTAGGATCTGTACGACTATTATGTTTCCGCTACGTTTTCTTTGATATAGAGCCCTATATTTTAGGACTGTTGTACTCTTTTTGTGTATGCTTCGTTCTTCAGCTATATTAAGTTTATAAACCGTGAACTTATAAACTTTGTTCTTATTTCAGATGCCTCCACGACGTTCACGGCGAGTTCCCAGGAATGCAACGCCCGAACCCCAGCCCGCTCCAGTTCAGGGCATGTTGAACGCCGCTGAGGTTGCAGCTATAGTAGCTCAAGCGGTAAATGCCGCGATTGCCGTTATTCAGCAGGCACCACCACAGGCGCCGGTTGCCGCGCCAGTACAGGTTAATGCATTCCCGTCTGCTTGGGAGCGTGTACGTGACGCTTTTCAGAAAGCGCATCCGCCAGAGTTTGCAGGTAGCTCAGATGTGGTAGTCTCGAGCCAATAGAGGAAGGACATACAGAGGCATTTGAGGATGCATGAGTGCACACAGGTTCAGAAATAGGTGCTAGCTACTTTCAAGCTAGTGGGATCTGCGCTACAGTGGTGGGAGTCTATCACCACCGCGGAGGAGAGGGATACCCTCACGATTCAGGAGTTCTGGGTGCGGTTCGACCGCAAGTACTTTCCGTCCGCAGTTCATACAGAGATGAGGAGGAAGCTGATGAGTTTGAAACAGGAGGGCAAGACAGTGGCCGAGTATGAGGCCGAGTTTACTAACCTGTTGAATATCGTACCAGACGAGATACCAACAGAGAAGAAGAAGATAGAGAAGTTCACTGATGGGTTGAATTGGAGGATCCGTCAGCATCTGCTAGGGAACCTATCATTGGCCACGTATTCTGATGTGGTCAACGCAGCATTATTGCACTGCCAGGACCACCGTTTTCACATGGCCGAGGGCAAGCGGTCGGGGGAGTCTAGCCATCAAGGCGGGACTGGAGGACATGGTGCCAGCGGGGCACAAACCGGTCTGGGGCAGAGACAGACTGAGCAGGGTACCCAGCAGGGGGACAATAAGAGGTTCCGGTCAGGGAACTACAGGCAGGGACAGGGAGGTTTTCGCCAGGGCCATCAGGGTCCAAACGGCCATCAGGGACAGCAGGGGCAGAATGGGCAGCAGTTCCATCAGGGCCAGCAGGGCCAAGGGAGGAATGGTAACGGCCACCAGGGCCGGGGACAGCAGGGGCAGAGGGGAGGGAACTTCCCTGGGAAGTGCTTTACTTGTGGCAAGACTGGCCATAAGAAGCAGGATTGTCCTGATAGGGCAGGGCCCCACAGCAGCAGCAGCAGGGTGCTCGTCAGGAGCCACAGAGGCCGATGTTTCCCGCAGCTCTTCCCGCACTGCCACAGATGGCAGCTTTGCCACCCATTCCAGCAGTCCCAGCTCAGCAGGGGCAGCTACAGTATAGACGTTTCTACAACGTTCACCAGGCTGCAGTTCCACAGGCACCGCCCGCGATCGAGGGTACGTTTCCTATCCATGGCACTATGGGTCGGGTGTTATTTGATACGGGTGCTACACATTGTTTCATAGCTACACACTTCGCGAAAGCTTTAGGATTGTTAGCTACGGCAGAGAGCACAGTGACGTGTGTCGACTCACCATTAGGGAGTGGGTCACTTATTTTCTTTATATGCCGGGGAGTGGGGGTAGAGGTTGGTGGTTTGGTATTACCTGCGGACATGTTAGTGTTAGACAAGCATGTTCACGATGTGATCATCGGTATGGATTGGCTCGTACCATATAGGGCCATGATTGATTGCTTCAACGGGAGCATTGTTTTTGCCATTCCAGGGCAAGAGATGTTTATAGTGGCGATGCCTCGCCCCGAGGGAGGATTGACCGCTCATCTGTATTACATAGAGGAGGATACCTCTAAGGAGGTTGTGATTCCTTTGGATTCGATCCCGGTTGTCAGGGAGTATTCAGATGTGTTTCAGGAGATACCAGGCTTACCACCCAGTCGGGAGATAGATTTCGTTATTGATTTGCTACCGGGTACGAGACCTATAGCACGTGCACCGTACCGTATGGCTCCAGCTGAGATGCGAGAGTTACGGGATCAGATAGAGAAGCTGTTAGGGCAGGGCTTTATTCGCAGGAGTACCTCACCTTGGGGCGCTCCAGTTTTGTTTGTGAAGAAGAGGGATGGTTCACTGAGATTGTGCGTGGACTACCGAGAGTTGAATAAGGCCACGATACGGAATAAGTATCCGTTGCCTCGAATCGATGACTTATTCGACCAGTTGAGAGGAGCTTCTTTCTTCTCGAAGATTGACTTGAGGTCAGGATACCATCAGTTGCGTATCAGGGAGGAGGATGTCTCGAAGACCGCGTTCTTGTCGAGATATGGTTCTTATGAGTTTCGGGTTATGCCTTTTGGCTTGACCAACGCTCCAGCAGTGTTTATGGAATCGATGAACAGAGTGTTCAGGGATTTCCTAGATCAGTTTGTCATTGTCTTCATTGATGACATTCTGGTTTACTCTCAGACAGAGGAGGAGCACGCCGAGCATTTGAGGCAGGTTTTGCAGACACTTCGTCAGAACGAGCTGTATGCAAAATATGAGAAGTGCGGGTTTTGGCTGAAGGAAGTCCAGTTCTTGGGTCACATTATTTTCGACCAGGGAATATCTATCGATCCGGGGAAGGTATCAGCAGTGAGGGAGTGGGGACAGCCCACGACACCAACGGAGATTCGTAGTTTCTTGGGTTTGGCAGGATACTACAGGAGGTTTATTCGGGGTTTCTCGGAGATAGCAGGTCCTTTGACACATCTTACTCGTAAGGGTGTGCCATACATCTAAAGTGATGCCTGTCAGTTGGCATTCGATGAATTGAAAGACAAGTTGACCTCAGCACCTGTGTTAGCATTGCCGAGACCGGGAGTTGAGTATTTGGTATACACCGATGCGTCTTTGCAAGGACTGGGAGGTGTATTGCAGCAGGAGAGACAGGCCATAGCTTATGCTTACCGTAAGCTTAAGCCTCATGAGAAGAATTACCCCACGCATGATTTGGAGTTGGCAGCAGTGGTATTTGCCTTACGAATTTGGAGGCACTATCTTTTGGGGGAGAAGTTTCAGCTGTTCACGGATCACAAGTCACTACAGTATCTGTTCACGCAGAAAGAATTGAATATGCGGCAGCGTAGGTGGCTTGAATTTGTGAAAGACTACCAGTTCGACATCCAGTACCACCCGGGTAAGGCTAACATGGTAGCAGACGCGTTGAGCCGCAGGCCAGCAGATGAGGTGGCAGAGGTGTGGAAAGCTAAGTGGAAGGAATTGGGACACCAGGATGCAATGGCCCGATCTTTCATGTCTGTGATGACCGTTACCCCGCAGATTGTCACAAAGGTAGTACGGGCACAGGCCAATGACTCGTTCTGTCAGGAGCAGATAGTTCGATTGCTAGCAGAGGGAGACGAGTCCTATACCGTTAGCTCAGATGGGGGATTGCGTTTCAATGGGAGATTGGTAGTTCCGGAAGGGGAAGAATTGTGGCACGATGTGATGGCAGAGTCGCACGGCTCACGGTACATCCCGGAGGGGACAAAATGTACCAAGACATGAGACGGCAGTATTGGTGGAGCGGTATGAAGAGAGATATTGCTGAGTTTGTCTCGAAATGCGCCACTTGTCAGCTCGTAAAAGTGGATCATCAGAGACCAGCAGGATTGCTACAGCCGTTGGAGGTTCCGGTGTGGATGTGGGAGAGCATATCCATGGATTTTGTCACGGGATTGCCTACGTCGCAGAGGGGTCACGACTCCGTTTGGGTAATTGTGGACAGGTTGTCCAAGGTCGCTCACTTCTTAACCGTAAGGACTGACTACACTACGGGACAGTATGCCCAGCTCTTCATTTCAGAGATTGTGAGACTTCACGGTGTGCCCCTAAATATCGTGTCTGACAGAGACAAGATATTTGTTTCGAGGTTTTGGGAGAGTTTCCAGGAGGCCATGGGCACGGAATTGCGGTTGAGTACGGCTTATCATCCGCAGACTGATGGGCAGACAGAGCGCACCAATCAGATGTTGGAGGACATGCTACGCATGTGCATTATTGACTTCGGGGGTGGATGGGAGCAGTACCTTCCACTGGTGGAGTTTGCTTACAACAACTCCTATCAGTCCACGATTGGCATGGATCCGTTTGAGGCATTGTACGGTAGGCCTTGTCGTTCCCCAGCATGTTGGTTGGAGGTGGGGGACAACAAACTACTTGGGCCGGAAGTGATTCAGGATACTTCGGCAAGGATTGAGTTGATTCGGAGTCGCATTCGGGTAGCTCAAGACCGGCAGAAGAGTTACGCTGACGCGAAGAGATTTTTCAGAGAGTTCCAAGTGGGGGACCAGGTTTTGCTCAGGGTATCTCCGATGAAGGGGATTATGCGATTCGGGAAGAAGGGGAAGTTGGCACCGAGGTATGTGGGGCCGTTTCCTATTATTGAGCGGATCGGACCCGTTGCGTATAGACTTGGACTACCGGAGCACTTGCATCGGATTCACGACGTGTTCCATGTTTCCTCGCTGAGGAAATACCTTAGGGATGATTTGGCTCATTCTCACATTGCTGTGGAGGACATCGATCTCCAGCCGGATAGCTCCTACGAGGAGGGGCCAATTGCTATTTTGGATCGAAGCGAGAGGAAACTGCGGTCAAAGATAGTCCCGTTAGTGCGTGTGCAGTGGCGACATCACAATGTTGAGGAGTCCACATGGGAGCGCGAGGATGAGATGCGCGAACGTTATCCAGAGCTATTTTTAGCAGGTACTTTCTAGTTTCGAATTTCGGGACGAAATTCAGTTATTAGGGGGGAAGTATGTAATACCCCGTACTTTTGGCTATATTTATTTTTAGGATTAATTAATTAAATGCGTATTAATTGGGAATTAATCCGGGATAAAAATACTAATGAGATGCGAATTGGTATTTGATTAGGTGCATATATGATTATATATGAACTTGGTGTTATAAAATTTGTCGTGGGATTTATATACGGCATTTTAGAAATTTTGTTGAGACGCGTGGGACCGCTGCGTCACGGTATAATATTTTGATATTAAAAGTGAATTTAAAATCTATAATCCGTATGGTTGTTTTGAGTGCGCCAACGCGTCCGGAAGGGGCGAGATAGTCAGAAAACACTAGCCGGGGGTATAGTTTGGGTCCCGGGGTATTTTTAGGCCATTCCGGCACCATAAAGGGTATTTTAGTAAATTAGTATTTTTGGGTAATTAAAAGTGACGAAAATTGAGAGTTGTAATCTGATAAGGAATTGACCCAACCAACCCTTATTAACCCAACAAGCTACGGAGGTTTATTAAATTAGGTTTTCATTAGTTTCCCCAAAGCAAACCCTAGCCACCATAACCTTTTGGAGAAGAAAGCTTGGAGAAAGGAGAGAGAGAGAGGAATTCTGCATAAATTCTACACCGAATCCACACCAAATTCAGAGACAAACAAGGCAATTGGTTTAACTATGTTTAATTTCAAAGGATGTTCTTTCCATGTTAGAAAATTGATGTTTTACAAATTGTTCTTGGAAGATAAATGAAAACCCATGTTAATTGGACTTAGAATTTGATTCTTGAGGACCATTTGCATGTAGAATAGTATGGGACGAAATTATATGATGATTATACATGATTGGGTGAAACAAAAAAGGATTTAATTTGATGAATTGAGGGTTTATAAATTAGGGTTCTTGTTCATGAATAATTTGGGGGAAAGTTTAATATTTGCAAATTTGATGGATGATTAGGATGAATTAATCCATAAAAACGTGATAGGATGTGGTTATATTGTGTTTATAATTGTTTAGATATCTTAAATCAATCATTGGGACGTATTTTGGAGAAGATTTGAGGAGTAAGAATGGTGAAAAACGATTTTTGGAAAATTCTGGGCCGAAACTGGCATCTCGTTAGAAGCAGCCCCAGGTCGTTCGAACGAACTCGTTCGAACGAGCTTCTAACGAGTTGACCAGTCGTTATTAACGAGTAGGGATTTTCGTTCGATATCTTGTTCGAACGAGATATCGTTAGAAGGGTCAGTTCGTTCGAACGAACTGGGATCTCGTTCGAACAGCCTCGTTCGAACGAGACTTCTAACGACCTGACAGTCCAAACTCGTTCGAAGCCTCGTTCGAACGAGACTTCTAACGAGATGACAGTTTGGTCCTTTTTGGACTGTTTTGATTTTTGGAGTCCCGAAAACTGGTTAGAGGGTAGAGTTAACATTCTTTGAGGATGTAAGGATAGATTTGGGACTTTTGGGTTATTGAGAGGAATATTATACACTAGAGTTATATTCAATGAACCATTTGGGTTGAGACGTGAGTGTCTACTACGATGTGAGGATGAATTATGGCGCGTATAATTACAAACCGGAATACTAAGAATTGTGATAATTATAGTTAGTACGAGAGTGCAAAATGTACTACGATTAAAATACGGTATTACTAAGATGTGTGTTTACTTAGTATTGGTATATGGATTGTGTGTATGACATACCTACCATACTTGCTATCACGGGAGGTTTCGTTCGCTTAGGACCCTCTAATCCTTGTGTGCCTACGGGGGGGATATAGACTGGTACCTTGATGAACATAGGTCATAGAAGGACTTATTGTGATATTAATAAGTCTACATAATCATGGGAGCGTAGGTATGTGCGTGACCCATGTGATGGTGACTGTGTTCGCCTCCACTATTTGTGATTTGTGTTATCTGAACTATTCCTGAGAGATTCGGAATATGTGATCCTTATGTACGTGATGTACCGGGATGGATAGCAGAGTATGTGTGCACCATAGCTTAGATTGCGGGGTGCTTGTATCGTATATTTATGATGTGAATAATATACATTTAAATAATGGGAATCCTCATGTTAATGTTGTAACTGTATTACGGTATTGTTTCGAGATATATAAGGAGTTACAGATACTTATATATATATGGCATATTTAGTAACTGAATTTACGTTAAACCTCTATTTAATCACGATTGTTGTTATGTTAAATGGAACCGAGTAATATGGGTAGAACCTTTGGTAGTCTAGCTAGTTATGGTCAGTTAGCTAGTAGTATGGGTCGTTATAGATGGGTACTTACGTTAGGAGTGCACAGTTAGACGAGAGGTGAGGATATCATGCGAGTGTACGTCCTAACATGTACTTTGCATTTAATGTTTTAAATGTTTTTAAAGCACTTGCAGGTTTTTAAAATATAACACATTCGGGCTCTAACCCGTTTGCTTTTCAAATCTTTTTCTTTGTAAAACCATTTTAGGTGCCCAGCCACAAGGACACCAAGCATAGGTACTCATTCAGGTGACGAGCTGTAGCTGTTTGTGGAAGCTACAGGGATTTGCTCATAGACGCTTCTATCTTCTGGATTCCAGAGCCACGATCTATCTATCAGTTGTAGGGCATGTTGCCCATTTCTATTTAGAGCATCTTTTACATTTCAGTATTCAGACTTTAGCATGTATTTGTTTCAGTTTTTCATTTCAGTTATGGGATTGTAGTGAGGAGTTTTCCTCCAGACTTTATTTACTCTATTGTGATGGATATTCATTTTATTTCAGCATGGTGAATGGTGTTATATATATTTCTTCATTACACTTGTTGCATGTTAATCAGACTTAAATTAAAATTTGGCAACTTGCTTTTTAAATACTAGGTGGTTAGAAATAATAAAATGTTTTCGACAGTGATGCTATTAACTGAGCCAACTTGGCATTTTGAATTAATTTTATAAAGGAGTAGCTACCCGGTATTTAATTAGTCGGGGTGTCACATTGGCATGAAAATACATGACTGACAAAACTCATTACATTAACTCGAACACGACTTGATATGTCTTTGTAAGAAATAATAAAAATTATTCTTTGTCATTCCTTATTTTTCGGTGTCTTAACAGCCCTTCCGATGATGATTGATCCACAGCAAATTGTGTTGTTTCTCTTCAATCAATATCTTTAGTCCGTAGTTGAAAATAAATAAAATCGTGTATACGAGCCAAGCCATGAATTTTCCTCTGGTATTACTTTTGATTTTAAATTCACCGCCCCTCTGTTTTTAAGCACATGTAAGTGTATAACGAGTATGTGTGTGTGTGTGTCTATATATATATATATATATATATATATATATATATATATATATATATATATATATATATATATATATATATTTGTTTATATATTTCTGCCACTTTTTAATTGTCTAGCGGGTTTGTATCTATAGATTTTTTCATGTTTTATAACCTACCTTCATTTTTTAGATTCTTCACTATTTCTTAATATTATGCCATCTTTTTACTTTTTAGTTTTCCTAATAAATTCAAACCCTCAAGATGTCAACTTTTTCCTTTGAAATTAATTTTGCTTCATTTTATAGTTTTACTTCTTGCCATAAATTTGTAAAATTAAATATATATTGAGATGTTTCATATTCTAGATACGCTATTCAGAAATGCGGTCTCCGTGATTGTAAGCATGCAATTTTAGGCAATTGTAAATAAGTTAAAAGAAGTTCTATGAACAGCACGCGCATCGCGCGGGGCTAAAACCTAATACTATTGTATTAATGGTATAATAGAGATATCTCCATCAACCAATCAATCACTCTTTAAACTTTTCGTACTATCTCCCCCGTGCATCCTCTCTAAGTCGAGCTTTCCTTTGAACCTAAAAAAAGACAAGGTCTTTATACCTTTGTAGAGCTTTCCATCTTTCCATGCACCTTTTTAAAGCATTTGTGTATATTGCATATAAGTTGTGTATAACGTTTTTTTTTCAGCACACGCACGCACACACACACACACACACACACTATTGCAAATGCTTCTGTTGAGTTTGTGGTTTTCTGTATATGATAACAAATGCATGCAGGTAGAAGATAGGGAGAAAGAGAATGAGAGATGGTGTTTATAACATGGAGTTTTTGAAAAATGATTTTCAATATTTGTGTTTTGAACTTATCTACTTTTATGTACTTTTCTTCTTTTTTTTTGCTCTCTCTCTCCCTCTCCCTCTCTCTCTCTCCATCTCCACACATTTACACTTTCGTTTTTTATATACTTTTCTATTTATTATTTATTAGGAATACAATTATTGTTCAAGTTTTTTTTTTTTCACAACGTGAGTCTTCAAAAAGTAACCTTTTACAGCTACACAGTACGTGGCTTGCAAGCTAGTAAGGAAGGAAAATGTTATCCCATAAAATGACTCCAATCTAATAAAATGTCACATCAGTTTGCATAATTTTCTGATTAATTTCATTCTACAAGTAGCATTAGTATAATATCTCAACATATGTAAAATTAAGGGAAATGTGCTTGTTATTTCGATAAGATATAGTTGGAATCAATTTATCTTTCTATGACCTAAGAAGAAGGGTATATTCACTCTAAAATAACATTTTAGATTAAATTACACTACAAGTGCTTAAACTATTATGTATCGATTAATTTAGTTCATAGTATGCTTTATTTTGGATGTGCCTACATAGCACACATGAGACACACATCATGAATGAATAAAAGATAAAAGAAAAAGCATGTGTTAAGCTAGAACATCATCTTGGATCAAGCATCTGTTTTGGTAGAAGAAAAGCATCAATGGTTTCCTTGCTTTCATTTTCCTACCTTTTTCCATAGAGAAACCCACAACCTTATTAGTAGCATGAGGATTTTGGCTAAATGTTATGACTTTACTTAGGTAATATGTGTATGATTTCCTCGGATGATTATGGTCATAGATTTCCAAAAACAAATTTAAACGCAACATATATAAATTAAAGGGATTAAATCATATGGATTCTAAATTTAAACATGCCTTGGGCTTCAAATTTTTTTATTTGTATATAGATGGATTATAGCTTTGTGATCCTTGTATAAAACTCAAATATGAGATTGAATGATGTTTAGATGAAGATTAAATACATCAAATCTTCCATCATATGATTCAGGAATCCTAAAACGTTTCGTGCGGGCACACCTTAAAAAAAGGTTGAGATCTCACTTTATCCTTCCTCTCTATTATAGCTGACCCTACACTCCATCTTTCTCATATAAGTTTGTTATATCTCTCTATTTTTCTCTATAAGGTATATGTATGCTTATTTTTTCCACACATAATTGGATTGTCATATTTTATGTGCAAAATATATTTTGTGTGTTTTAGTCCTTGAGGTCGTTCCGGCATAGCACATCAACTATAAATTTGCTTCCGAACCAGACATCCACATGATGGCATATTAATGTTACCACTTGGTTGAAGTATTTGGGCTTCTTAAAGAGACTTTAACACTTACCTTCCTAAAGAGATTTTAACCATTTTCCACATTCAAATTAACTTCGTGTGTGTGTCTGTTTGTGTGTTGGTTTGGATTTTTGGTTTAAGTGATACAGATATTCATGTATATTACTTAGAAATATAAAATATAATTTTTGAAGTTTCTTTGCATAAGTATTTCACACGAAGGATTGTGTAATGGTTCAATCCTTAGTGACTAGTATTTTTCCCTTGAAAATAATGTTTGGGACTCTTCATTAATGCCTCCTTGCAACAAAAATGATCTTCATTGATGTGAAGATCTAGGTTCGCTGGTCATGACATCACTCGAATTTGCTAAAGTTCTGTGAGACTTACTTCATTGCTCATTTGTTGAAGTGAAAAATCTCTTCTCGACTGTAAACATAACTTTCGTTGGTCATGACATATGCATGTGAACTAGATATTTGTTAAATATCTTCTTGAAAAATATGAAGACTTTTTTGGCAGTCAAATCTTCTTTAAACTCAAGTGACTTGATTTATTTTATGAGGCCATATTCCCATATGATTTAATCTTGTATTCCACATTTGTAAGAGCTTGATATAAATGGTAAGCTTAACTTCATAACTATCATCTTTGTCCAAACTCAAAAGAAAAATTAATGAGAATTTTTTTAATAAAAAAGGCATTTAATCAAAGAGGAAAAAATTTAAGAGATTTCTTTTTTAGTTATATTACTCAAGAGAGTTAAATCATAGTTAATCTTCTTTACAATTCTCTTTATGTTCTTAAGGTGTTTGATTTTTAAACTTTGATCATAAGTCATATTTAATCCTAAAAATTTCTACCTTTATTTTGAACTAGAATACTTGTATACTTTCTCATAAAAGGCTTATCTGAATGTCCCAAAAACACATTACGAGGTTTCAGCAAGACAAAATCATTTTAAACACTTTCAAAATCTTTAGGAAAACTCAGACATCCAAGTGTGACACCATGCCGATTAAATAATGGGCAGCCAACCCACTACCAAAATAAAACAATAGTCTCATATGGCTCATTCTTTGCATCACTCCCGAAACATAATTATTAACTAACTACCGAATTGATTTTAACAAGTAGTGTCAATTTTATCTTTCGTTAACATACAACATAATGAACAAATCCACAATAAATCCATACACTTTGACAATATAAAAGTCTAAAGCTGAGATAAATAGATAAAGTCCCCGAATAAACCATCGGATAAAAATACAAAACATCCAATACAATTCGCTAAAGTAATCTGAAATACATAAGTCTGGATAAAATGGGCAACACACCCAACCAACGACTGAAAATAAAGAACTTAATCTAGATAGCAATAAATGAAGCGACTACTCCGAATTCTGCAAGCCTCTACATCAGGTGCAACTACGTATCCTTGGAAAGAAATATCATCATTGGCATGCCCGTGGATGCATGCCTAAAAGTTTTTGGAAAAAATATTTGATACGAGTCAGAGCCCAAACCTTTGAAATTTTTTTAAAAAATGTATCAGTTACAGTATTGAAAATGTAAAGCAATTTTAATATTTAAAGTGGTAGTGCACACGCATTAGATAATCCTTACCCCTCATCTAATATGTGCACCTAATGTATGCTCTTAACCCTCCTAGTTATGCTGCCCAGCCTAATTAGCCTCATCACTAATTTCAATGTAACACATTACCCTAACTCGAGTATTGTTTATCACTAATTTGATAACTAGCTCACCTATCTGCTTTGTTCATTATCTCATTATTATTCATTATCGTAGCGTTACTCCGGTTATCAAGTTTATTCATAATTAATGTCTTATGTTTGTATATAATTGTCTACCTCTTTATATACGTATAGTCGAAACACATCAAATGCAAACAAACACGTATATCACTCGCTATATGTATGTAACCGCTATCCCTTTGAGATTTAACTTGCTGAATGTGAAAATATCTAGCATGATATCAAGCTCCAGGGATCCCACCACAACTTGGGCAATCAAGTTGGAATATCACCACCGAACCCAATAACGTAATAAAAATCAGAGGCGGTTATGGCCTTAAGGCCGTAGTCATAACCATACCAGATTATTTTACGGGACTCTAACCCTACACAACGTGGGTATGCACAGACCTATGACTTAGGGAAAACAATACTACCTTTGCTGAGATTCGCGATAGTGACCTCCCACGGCGTGCAACCTCCACCGATAGCATATCTGCTAAGACGAGTATGTTTCACATAAATATCCTGTACACAGACATGCGCGCGCGCACACACACACACACATACACACACACACACACACACACACACACACACACACACACACACACACACACACACACACACACACACATATATATATATATATATATATATATATATATATATCCCCATTTCGGCTAATTAGTTGAACACCCAAGGCACTAGACTATAAGTCACGATTCTGTCCCCGACTCTTAAATATTTAATTATTCACTAGTTCAATTAAAGTTCATTACATAACCTTTTTGAAATACATGGACTTTCCAACCAACCAATATATAATAATAATACTCTCCGAATTCTTTTATTCCAAATTCGTAGATTATATTTCTAGTGTTACCCTCCTCCTAAACACTCGTAACCATAATTCGAGTCTACTCTCCTATACCCAAGGTCGGATAACTATTTAGAACATTTTCAGAAGTCCAACAACACACTACGGATCTTATCCAATTTATAATTTCCCAAGATTCCCTCGAATTACATGAAAAGGCATTACTGTCCCTCACAACAGGTTCGAATCAATTCGGGTTCATAGCCGAATTGATTTTCTCGCTGAATCGATCCACTTATAAAGGCTAAATCAATTCGATTATGGGCAGGAACCCAGTTCTTGAATTAAAGTGACGGGTTTTCTTAACTCACAACATTCAATTCCAAAACTTCCACAATACGAATAATATTTTTAGTCTCCCTAGGGTTCTAAACATAAAATCTAATCTAAATCCATCCTAAGATTCACAAATATTGTAATCATCATCTCAATTTCATCAATTCAACATATTCAATGATTTTGTCCCAATTTCCAGATTTCTTCCTCTTTTAATTACTTCTCTAATTAGACTATTTCTCAAATCGTTTTTCATATAATTCAGATAATCATAAGTGTTGAATCCAACATAAATCAAGATTAATTCCATAAAATCAAGATTTATTCTCAAAGAAATCAAGATTTATATCATTACGTGATTCATATGTACATCGTTTCTCAAAACCCCGTTTAACATGTTGAATCCCCATCCCAAAATTAGCTTTTAGTCTACCAATTTTGATATGAATTTAAATAATAAAAAATCAACAAGAAAATTATACACTTGCCTTGAATGGTGGTTGAATATTAGTCTCCTCCTTATTGAATCTAATCAAGAAAGCCTTTTTCCACCCTTCCTTGTGTTCTTCCTCCTTTTTTTATCACCAAAAGACTCCCGTAGGTTTAGAATGTATAAAGTGGCTGCCTCCTAACCCTAATCCCCCGCTTAAACCTTTTAATCCCGAATTTAGGTTAACCCCTTAATGAAAAATGACTTATATGCCCCTCATTGGGTCCCGACTAGTCTAAAAATCTCCTGGTAACCAATCTCTCTCTACTATTGGGTACTTGATTTTGACTATTTCAACCCATTTCGGATCAATCATGCACTTGAAATTATCATCCAAGTCACCAAACATAAATATCACATCTCAATCTACAAATAGCCTACTTATATGTCCCAGTTGAGATATCGTTGTTGATACCAAATTTAATCTGCTAACGTGGACCAATCATACGAAGACACCTGGCTATCTACATGGCAACAACAGACCTCTCCGAGGAACTCACAGGCTCCGAGGAACATACCTCTCCGAGGAACTCACAGGCTCCGAGGAACATACCTCTCCGAGGAACATACTTCTCCGAGGAACTCTTGAATACCAGGAATATCAACATACCCGAGTTACTCAGACGGTCCGAGATGCATCTCGGCCACAGCACTGATTGCCAGATAACGAACAGTCCAACTGGTTCATTAAATGATTATCCTTGACGCACAAGCCTAAGGGCATTAAATGTATTACCCTTTCATATGTATATCATTTAATGTATCGACCCTTTCATGTACAGCCTCAAGGCTATAAATACCTTGTATCATCCTCATTCAAGGGGACCGGAATTTCTTGAGAGAACTTGTAATCAAGAATTCCACAAACACTCAGCAATAACATAACAGTGGACGTAGGCTTTATTCCTAGCCGAACCACTTTAAAAATCTTTGTCTCATATATGTTTGATGTGAATGTTTATCTTCATCTTCAATCTCATCCTCATCATTTATCTGCTGTTGACGCCACTAAAATGGCAGTGGCCATTTTCTGTCTTCAACAGATTGGCGCCGTCTGTGGGAACGTGTTACAAGCGTTGTTCTCCACCAAAAGCTAAGTTTTTATTTTCTCTACGTATAATCAATTATACATACATCTTTTAATTCAATCAATGATTTTTATGTTTATATACATAAGTTAATTGTCTAATTTTTATCTGCAAAATGTTGCATATCATGATTTTTAAATCATAACTGTTAGATTTATCCTTATTTAGAAATCTGAAAAATAGTGGATTTCATAAATCATAAATTTTTGCTTGATTCTCAAGTTTCTATTTTATATCATGGAATAAATATTTTAAATGATTACATATGCCAATATATACGACGATGATAAGATTTGATCATTTTCATTGTTGATTTTGAAATAAATTTTGTAAGATATTTGATATCTATTCGAATTCCCATCATATTTTTAATAAAAGAATGGGAAAAGGTTAAAGACAATGAAAAGTCTTCTCATGGAAATTATGATCCATATATATTCTCTCTCTCTTCAAGTTTGAGTCCCTTTGCATTCACTTTTATGAACTATATACTTAACTTGGTTCATCTTCCATCTATGTCAATAAAGTCAAATTGATTGATTTTTTTATATAAATTTGGTAATGACTTTAATCATTCACCATATTTTTATCTCTCCAAATTGGGAATATGAAGGGATCAATATAAAAAATAATTTTCTCTCACCTGAAAAATCATTACCCACCTCTTGTAAAAAAGTCTGGGCACAAATTTGATATGTTGGCCCCTCGTTCATCACATCACAAGATTTCTTCGTCGAAATCACACGATCTAGTGGGTTATATATTTATTCATTTAATTAACGTTCTTAAGGCTTAAATTTTACATTGAATGTTATTTTTGATCTAAAGACTCAAGAAATAATTTGAGATATCCTTAAATGTTGGTCGGCAACATCCATGGTGTTTGTCGGCAGCAGTAAAATCTTGGGGTATTAAAAAATGCTAAGCACCCCTGATATTTCTTTAAACACGAGTTCAGCTTGGGGACAAACAGGGGGGCTTAAGTCTTTTTAACTTGTGATCACCCCAAAAATATTTTTAAAACCAAGTGATAAATAATTTTCAAACAACAACTAATACCTGTTTAGTTGTTGGAGATTAAATACCTTTACGTCTTATTTATGGCGCATATCTAATAAAAATTTGTCCATCTCACACACGTGTGGCACAAAAATATTATTTCATATTTTGAAATTTTTATGCTGATACATATCATATATTGATTGGATGAGTAAATTATTCTCATGATTAATCAATTCAGCCTACACATATGGTAGAGCAAATTATTAATTTTTACAGGCACAAGATTCAATGCCGACGAATGCTGAAGCACAAATTATTCTATATCCGTACGGATTCATATTTTATATTTATCTCAGCATGGAGCTCGAAAAATTTCTTCTCTCTATATATATTCGGCTCCGAGGAAAAGCTACAACAGTTATTATATTTCACCCCCAACGGATAGTTGGTCCGGGTAATTCTTATTTATATTCGGGCCCAGATATCTTCTCCAGCACAAATGATTCTATATATCCATTGGGATTCATATTCTATATTCATCTCAACATGGAGCACGGAGAGATACTTATTATCATATTCAGCTCTGAGGAGAACTGTAACATTTATTATATTTCACCCCCAACGAATAGTTGGTCGGGGTGATTCTTATTTATATGCAGGCCCAGCAAAATTCTCGGCCATATTCTTATATTCTGGAAAATATTATTCTTATTCGGCATTCTGCAATTATGCCTCGACAGGATACTTATTCAGCTTTAAGGAGAATTACAACATTCGTTCGGATAATTCTTATTTATATTCAGGCCTGACAACATTCTCGGCCATATTATTATGTTCTGAAAGATCTTATTCTTGTTCGGCATTATATGATTCTACCTCGACTGATCGGCGAGGCATTTTATTATTTTTAATTATTCTTTATATCTATTTGGATGCATATTCTATTCTCATTTCAGCATGGAGCTCGACAAATATTTATTATATCTTATTCAGCTCCAAGGATGTCTCCAACATTTATTATATCTTATTCAGCTCCAAGGATGTCTCCAACATTTATTGTATCTTATTCAGCTCCAAGGATGTCTCCAGCATTTATTATATCTTATTCCCAACAATCTGTTGGTCATCACCAAGGAGGTATCCTGCATTTATCTTATTCCCAACAATCTGTTGGAGGTATCCTGCATTTATATTATTCCCAACAATCTGTTGGTCATCGCCGAGGAGGTATCCTGCAATTATTATATCTTATTTCCAACAATCTGTTGGTCATCGCCGAGGAGGTATCCTGCATTTATTATATCTTATTCCCAACAATCTGTTGGTCATCACCAAGGAGGTATCCTGCATTTATATTATTCCCAACAATCTGTTGGTCATCGCCGAGGAGGTATCCTGCATTTATTATATTTATTACCAACAATCTGTTGGTCATCGCCGAGGAGGTCTTCATCATTTATATTATCTTATTCCCAACGAATCTGTTGGTCAGCGCTGAGGAGATTTCCAGCATTTATATTATCTTATTCCCAACGAATCTGTTGGTTAGCACCGAGGAGGTCTTCAGCATTTATATTATCTTATTCCCAACAAATCTGTTGGTCAGCGCTGAGGAGGTCTCCAGTATTTATATTATCTTATTCCCAACAATCTGTTGGTCAGCTCCGAGGAAGTCTTCATCATTTATTATCAATTACCACCAACTCTGATCGGTAGATAAAATCCAACTCCGGTTGGTAGACAAAATCCAACTCCGGTTGGTAGATAAAATCCAACTTCGGTTGGTAGAAAAAATCCAACTCCGGTTGGTAGACAAAATCCAACTTCGGTTGGTAGAAAAAATCCAACTCCGGTTGGTAGATAAAATCCAACTCCGGTTGGTATTGGTCGATAAATCTCATTCAAAGTTCACATTCCACAGTTGGGGGCTTATATTACAGATATATTTGTTCATTTGGTGGCACATTCTTATATCATCATGCAGTCGAGCATCAAATTCAACCCCGACTAATCAGGAGGTATATTGAAGTTCAGGAGGAATATTGAAGTTCAGGAGGTATATTGAAGTTCAGGAGGAATATTGAAGTTCAGGAGGAATATTGAAGTTCAGGAGGTATATTGAAATTCAAGAGGTGTATTCAGAAGTATCACGACATGATGAAAGAAAGCGACAAGTATTCCCCCGAGGAACTCTGTCAGACCAGAAATTTGAAGACGAGGTACCTACATGGAGATTATATGTAGATGGATCATCTTGCACAGCTGGTTGTGGAGCAGGGATTGTTTTAAACACCCCAGATGATATTGACATGGAGTATGCCTTAAGATTCCAATTCAAAGCTTCCAATAATGAGGCTGAGTATGATGCTATGATAGCAGGTTTTCATTTGGCGAAAGTCATGGAGGCACGGCAAGTAATTGTTTTCAGTGATTCTCAATTAATTGAATCAAATGATGGGAATATATGCAGTGAATGGAGAGTCGATGGTCAAGTACCATGCAAAGGTGATGGAGTTATTGACAGAATTTGATGCTATTCAATTGGTGAGGACACCGAGGATGGAGAATGCTAGAGCAAACGCATTGGCCCGATTAGCATCAGCTACTTGTACCGAGCTGCGAAGAACGATACCAATTGAAGTATTAGAAAGTCGGAGCATATATTGAGGAGGAACAATTACCGGAGGATAATCTCGCTGCCTAGAAATGGAAGTTTAAAGCTGCTCGGTATGTATTAATTAATGGTATTTTGTATAGACGAGGAATTATGGCAGGTTTGCAAAGATGTGTACATTCCTCCGAGGTGAAAGAATTGGTTAAAGAGATCCATGAAGGGTCCTGTGGAGCCCATGTAGCAGGTCGGACACTTTTGCAAAAGGTGATGACGCAGAGATACTACTGGCCGACGATGAGAGCTAACTATATAAGCCTATGCCAAGAAATGTGACAAGTGCCAACGCTTTTCCTCCATCCGAAGAATTCCACAAGATTGTTGACACCCATAACTCCTTTTGGCCATTTGCCATATGGGGATTGATTTGGTTGGACCATTGCCGACGACTCGAGGAAGATTCAAATACCTCGTCATCACAGTAGATTATTTTACTAAGTGGATAGAAGCTGAGCCACTTATTGACATGACATACGAGAAAAAGAGCATCCAGCCCCGAGAAGAATCAAGCTACACAAGAGGAAATGAAGACCGAGCCAAAGAGAGATCTAGATCTCCTTGCCGGGTAGAAGAAAAACAATAAATGGAGAATGTGTGTTGATTTCACCGATCTCAACAAAGCAGTGGATGCTACCTCGGGACACGAGTTGCTCATGGATACTTACTCTGGCTAACACCAGATCAAAATGAAACCTGAAGACAGGGAACGACATAACAGCGGCTAATGAACAAGGTTTTTGCCGAGCAAATCAGTTGCAGTATGGAAGTCTATGTTGACGACATGCAAGAAAGCTGCTGATCATTTGGTTGACTTGAGTCAAACTTTTGATCAACTGGATAAATACCAAATGAAACTCAACCCGACGAAGTGCACATTTGGAGTACGGGAAGGAATGTTCCTCGGGTACATCATCAACCAGCGAGACGTTGAAGCAAATCCAGACAAGATCAAAGCCCTTTTAGGGTTGCGATCCCCAAAAACGAAAGAAGAGGTGCAGAGATCAGATACCCAAAGCTGGAAAAATTGGCAGTGGCATTAATTAAAGCAAATAGAAGAAGGAGGCTGTGTTTCCAGGCCCATACCATGCATACCGACATGCCATTAATACAAGCTATAGCAGAGTTTACTGATCTTAATACTCCTGAGAAACAAAAATTGCTCGCTGATCAACCTATGGATGTTACAGGATCAACTAAGAAGACTTCTCTACGGAGCCATGCTCTACGGAGCCAAGCTCTACGGAGCAAAAGTGCTATAAGTAGCCAACCTCCTTTGGTTAGGAGGATAAGCTCTACGGAGCGCTCTACGGAGCAAAAGTGCTATAAGTAGCCAACCTCCTTTGGTTAGGAGGATAAGCTCTACGGAGCGCTCTACGGAGCAAAAGTGCTATAAGTAGCCAACCTCCTTTGGTTAGGAGGACATGCTCCAAGGAGCCAAAAAGTTCGAAAGAACCCTACTACTCCTTTGATTAGGAGGTGTATACCAGCATGATCAACTACGGTTGGTAAGACTTTATATACTCTCGCATTACAACTTATGTTGGTCGGGAGGTAACATTATTACAAAAAGTTCTTTAAAGAACAAAATATTCCAAACTATACCAAGTATGGTTGGTCGGGGATAAAAACCCATCAACTGTAGTTGGTCGACAAACATTATTTATCCACCTTGGTTGGTTGGAAACACTTTGAATAAATTATACTCATTACTTTATTATTAAGTGATCGAGCAACATTACTAATACTTATAATTTTTTGGTCGATGAACCATACAATATTGTTATGCAAGCACAAATAATAAAGTGTTTGATATTTACAAAACAATAGCAAATTCAAATTTGCGAACAAAAATGAAATTCTTTCACTGAATTCAAAATGAATTATGCAAATTTATTACATTGATATTAAATTGTGTACTAACTATTACATTGAGATTCCTACTCTATTGGTTTCTCTCCCTCTGATTTTGAAACAGGTTCCTCGCCAGCAGGAAGATCATCCAAAGCATAATGGAAATTTTATGAAGTTAAGATATTTCAGTATTCTGATGTTCATCACAGATGGTCTGTCCGAGCAACTCTTGCTCATCCCCGAGCAGCTCTTGATCGTCCCCGAGCAGAGTCCACTACTAGCTCACAGAATGCAGTAAGTCGGCTAACAAACCAATCAACATACTTGAAGATTATGATAAGCTACAAACGGCATCATATGTCGTCCAGGAGATAATGCCCATTATGTCCAACAAATCAAGAAGGTAGATCAAGAATTTCACGAGCACCGAGCAACACTGCAAAATAAAATACTCCATCCTTTCAAGTAAACCATCAAGCATGAAGCATTGGGGGCTTCTGTTGATACCAAATTTAATCTGCTAACGTGGACCAATCATACGAAGACACCTGGCTATCTACATGGCAACAACAGACCTCTCCGAGGAACTCACAGGCTCCGAGGAACATACCTCTCCGAGGAACTCACAGGCTCCGAGGAACATACCTCTCCGAGGAACATACTTCTCCGAGGAACTCTTGAATACCAGGAAGATCAACATACCCGAGTTACTCAGACGGTCCGAGATGCATCTCGGCCACAGCACTGATTGCCAGATAACGAACAGTCCAACTGGTTCATTAAATGATTATCCTTGACGCACAAGCCTAAGGGCATTAAATGTATTACCCTTTCATATGTATATCATTTAATGTATCGACCCTTTCATGTACAGCCTCAAGGCTATAAATACCTTGTATCATCCTCATTCAAGGGGACCGGAATTTCTTGAGAGAACTTGTAATCAAGAATTCCACAAACACTCAGCAATAACATAACAGTGGACGTAGGCTTTATTCCTAGCCGAACCACTTTAAAAATCTTTGTCTCATATATGTTTGATGTGAATGTTTATCTTCATCTTCAATCTCATCCTCATCATTTATCTGCTGTCATCCCTGTTATTATTATCTACTATGACGTACTAATAATTTACCAAATTTAATTTACTATATCACACTTGTAAATTTTTATTTCTACATAAATATTAATTTTATTATCATTAATTAATATTTATCAATTAAGTAATATTATTATGAGCACACATGTAATTAAAATGCTAAAATTAATTATTAAAAAAATATGGGGTGATACATCCTTCCCCCCTTACAAACGAATTTAGTCCTCAAAATTCGGACGTACCTACGGTAAAAAGTGTTGGATATTGTTCTCCCATATCATCCTCCAACTCTGACGTCGACTCATCTATATTATGGTGTCCCCACTGAACTCAAACTAGGGGTACCACCTTAAACCACATTTACGCTCACTATGATAAAAAATAGTAACCGACCTCTCCTCGTACGAGATGTCTGGATACAAATCAATCTCCTCCAGTGGGATATGCAAAAATCCCTCTCACTCCTTTGATATCTCTTGAGTAACGACACATGGAATATGATACAACTGAAAAAGTGTCTCTAATGCGTGTAAATACGATTCAAGTGTAAATCGATCGCTCAAGTAATAATCTGGTAAACAGGGTGTCAAACTTAGGGACTAAGACAATCTCTCATGACGATTACTATGTAAGAAGACTAACCCTAACGAGTGACTCATGAAAAAAAAAGGAAAGATGATTGTGATGAGAACTTTTATACTACTTCTAATGAAAGCAGTGAAATCCTATCTAAATTAACTATGCATGCAAGACTAACAATTGACTGATTAATTAATTTGAGAGAAAGATAAGGTCGGAATACAATCCCCCAACCCCTAGTAATATCCCCGGATACGAAACTAGCCGAGAATTAAACACTTAATTGAAACGTATACTTTATTTATTTGAAGCATAACATATATGAAGGAATTAACCCGCACAATATGTAATCAAGAATAAAAATAATGTACGCGACAAGATTGTTAACACACCCCGTTGCATTCTTAAACACTTTAGTTACCTAGGTTAAATGGATTTAAAAGTTCTACAACGGTTGTATTAACAAAATATCACATTTTCAATTAATTATTTAACTCGAGAACATATTTTATATCCATGTGAAACACACAGGGTTGGGTTCATGCATCCCAACCCTTGAAAACCTAGCCGAACATGATGTTGTTAATTAAAGACATGATTTTTACACTGCATGTGAATTTAATCATCATTACTGTGTATCTAAGCATGCAAAAATAATTTCCTAGTTATAAACGATGCAAAAAACCCAGAAAAATAACTAAAAGCAAAGATCAAAGGAGAGAAAGACAAACTATATTTATTATTGCATGAAAAATCTCCACAAAGCACAAACTTGGTGAAATACTTAATCTCTTATGTTCTTGCCTCTTTTTCTCCTCTCAAAACTAGGTTAAAACTATGTTCGATACGACTAATGTTGGCTTATAACTCAATGAAGTCGTTTTTATAAGAGTCTTAAACCCATACAACTTTAGGGGGAGAATTCAGAATAATTAAAATTCGCGCCCAGGTGGATCAAACTGATTTTCTTGCATCTCCAAACCGGTTTGCAAGAACATATTTCTGAAATTCCTTTTTCTACCCTTGGATTTTCTTCTCAAATTTGAACTCGCATAACTTCTTCACCGTAGCTCAGATTAAGGCTCAATTTCTTCTAGTGTTCTTGTGATTTCATATTCTTTAACTTTCCAGTTGGATCCACCTCCGAACTATGGATGCAAAATTATGCAAATGCCCTTTGACTTCCTTTTATTGGTTTATTTCACTATTTCGGTTCCTCTCATGCATTTACTTGCATAAAATACATGTAAAACACACGAGAAATACACAAAATAAGAAATACTCACCAAAATGAGTTATTAGCATAAATATGAGATAATTTTGGGTTAATTACAATGCATGGGGTCATAAAAGAATCAAAATTAAGGGGATAAATATAACATATTTATGCCGAACCAAATTAACTTAACTTAGAACATTGCTCATCCCGATAATTGTAAAAGAATAATAGTATGAGTTAATGAAACTTTCAAAAAATTTATTGGGATAGAATACCTCTTTCGTGGGCAAGCGATATCATTTAGCGTATGCAACAAGCCGTTAAACCCCTAGGCTATCCTAGTAGGACGAGTGGTGTCTCGTGAGGTTTTGTAGTGAATTATAATTGAGTTTGTTTCTAGCTTTAACCCCTTGATGTGGATTGACAACCTTACTTACCGCTCTACACTTTAGTTTGATATTATTTTGTAGGTATTTTAAGGTTTTGATTGACTTGGCTTGCAACAACGACTAGACAAAAAGTCAAAGTTATTGATAAGTTTAATCCAAGGGCTGATAATAAACACTAGTTTTGTCTCTTAAAAGAAACACACAACAAACCAATAGGAGTGGGACAGGTGTAAGGCAAATAACGAACCACAAACACGCATCTCAAACTAATTACATAGACACCCTTATAGTCTCCAGCGCTTTCGGTTTCTACCCAAGTGAACTTAACAAAGATAAAACCAACAACCAAAAATTATAGAATGACCCCAAAACTTTTTAATTCCAATTTTATTTAAGAAAAAATTATTTTAAAATCATTAGAAATTCCCAAAAAAATATTAAAAAAATGTTTTAAGGTAAATTAACACACACACAACACACACAAATAATTTATGCAATATATGAACAATGTATGCAGTCCTAATGTGTGTGAGTGTTTGTGAATATACCTTTGATCATTCAAACAAGAGGAATGAATTGAATTAAAGGTCTGAGGCTCTTTGTTATCTAGGGAAGGGACTCAATTTTGTCACTATTTCCAAACTAGATGAGCACTTATACAATGTAGACTCAAGTGAGTCAAGAGTATAAGGTGCTTCAATCTCCCCCTTTGGAAATATGAGATAAAATCTCCTTTGAGTCATCTTGGACTCGTAGGGCAACAAATAGAAAAGGAAAAAACTATTCCTATACAAAAATTCTATCTACCCATTTTCTAGAAAAGAAAATTACATAACTCAACTAATTAGTATTTTAAAATGCTTTCAAATGGTGTTGGAGATTTCACTTAAGGTAAAACTTTGAATCTTTTGTTAAATGCTTCATACTTCTTAATTGAACTTGACCTTGGAACTTTATCTCAATGATGTTCATTATTTTTGTTTTTCATAAATCAGATATGATCTTATGCTCTTGTCTAATCACTACACCATGTTATTATCCTTTTATAGATAATCTTTTCTCGGTTGTGAACGTTGTCATAAACTCAAAATTTGATAAGTGTGATATTGCCCATATTTTTATTTATTAATATTGGTTTATGATTTGTTTTTATTATGAACAAATATGTTTGTGCCTCCTTGTAAAATCTTTTATATATTAGGATTTGAATATGGAAAGATCTTATCTAGGTACATATCAACTAGTGTCTGTTATCATCCTATGTTATTTATAGTACAGTGTTAAGTAAAAATTTGACGCTACATCTTGATGATGGTGTTTATATATTTGACTTGATATATCATTATTGATACTTTATTCCTTTATATTATATTCCATGTGATTCATATCCGATATTAATTTGTTCTCCTTCTACTTATTATGATAACTAGGATGCTTTATACTCTAGCTTGTTTTCATTTATACTAGTATATAGTTCACATTCTCAAGTTCTTATTGTTTACTTTTTGTTAATTCTTTCATTAGGGGAGAAGTTTATCAAATGGAGAGAATCTATGATTAAGGGGCAGAATCAATTTGTGAAAACAAAGATAACTATTTTTTAGCAGGAGAAAATCTTGCGCTCTTAGGTTGTACTTTTACACTATACTTTTCAGGGGATGAGAGTCTTATGTTAACAAAGTGTGAAAAATTTAGTGAGGGGGGTAGATTTAGAATTTTGTGCTTAGATGAAACCTCTATATTTCCATGTTGTGTACTTCATATTATTACTTAATTTTTCACCGTCTTTAAATAACACATTAATATCTTGATATGTTTGCTCGTGTGTAACAGGAAAATAGGCACAAGTGTTTATAACACCCCATATTTTTTAAGCATTTTAAATTACACGTGTGCAATTAATTTTCTTAAATCGAGAAATAATGTGACTTAACTAAATATTAATTAGAAAATAAAAGGATTAATATCTATGTATAAGTAAATGAAAACATGTTAAATTATATTACGTTTTTAGTGGCTTAAAGCCATGGGTTTATCAACATCTCATTCTAGACACACAGATAGAGTCGTGTTGGGCATGAGATGAAAATTAATGTTATATAACTCAAATGGTAATTTTGAGTGCGCTAATGGTTCGGAGTGGGTCGAAATAGTCAGAAATAGGTACCTGAGGGTTATAATTGGGTTTCGGGGACTTTATAGGCTAAACTGGGGCTGTAAAAGGTATTCATATCATTTTACATATAAGGGTTGATTCAATTTTGGGATTTGGAATGTTTAGGTTTATATTAAATTAAGGTGGATATAATAGGAAACTATCCAACCATTTATGAGGCTAGGGTTTTGAGAGAGGAGAGAAAAGAGAAGAAAAATAAGAAAAGTGAAAAGAAAAAGAATTTAGGGTGAATATAAAGATCATCCGGATTGAAAATCATTGCCAATAAGGGAATACAAGAAGGAAATATAAGAAATTCATCACTTCCAATGACAGTATTTAACTTTCTTTAATGTTGATTATAGTTTCAAATATTCATGTAAAAATAGAGTAGGAAGAACGCACTTTTAGGGATTAGGAGAGCTATGCGAAATTGGGTTTTGATTAAATAAATCATTAAAGATGAATCTAATGGTGATAATATAATAGATCTCATACAATTAGAATGAGAAAGATGATTTCTTGATTGATTGAGAAATAAAATATTGAATCTTGAATTATGATTTTAACCAAGCATGAATCTTGATGTAAATTGGGTGATCTTCTGAATTATATGTTGTTTCGGATGAATATTACATATAAACTTGTTGATTTATGTTTGGGATTGGATTTTGTTCATCTTTGATGGCTTCATGAAGTTTAGGACTAGTATGGATGAAGGAAAATGGAAAAATCTCATCTTAAGTTTGTCATGGCAGCCCAGCAAATCAAACCTGTTCGATGGGGGGAGTAAACTGGTTCACTCATCGAATCGGTTCAGTCCAGATAGGGAACTAGTTTGGTTTGGCTTGCTAGTCTCCCTTTTCTTTCATTATTTTTTATAGATAGTTTAGGGTTCGACATGGATTATGGGGTCCGATAAATGGAGTTAGACTTTAGGTATCTCTTCAGAGGTCATGTACTTATTTTCAACAAGCTCAACCTCAAGATTGAAGATTTGAAGCCAACGAACATACTTTTGGTCGACTTCACTGGAAAAATGATTATACCTATGGGGAATGTGGTACTACCAGTATGAAGTGGGAATATCTTAAACTTGATCGAGTTTCTAGTTATGGAAATTGGGTCCCTCTATGACCTAATCCTGGAATGAGGATGGTTCCATGCCATGAAGGTTGTTCCCTCAACTTATCACAAAAAGCTCAAATGCATCACTGTCGGGGGATAATGGAGATAAGGAAAAATCAGGTTGTTTCTCGACAATACTTTATTTTCCATTAGGCCAAAGAAAGAAAAGAAGAAAGAGAAAGTGGTCGCTGATGAAACAAACTAAGACAGGATACCTCGTCCAAGTAGCAACTAAATAATCGAAGATCGAATGGAAGAAATAATGATGGATACCATAGACATAGTCATGGAACCATTATAAGAAGTCATGTTCAACGATTCAAAGTGGAAAATAATTTTTTGATCGGCAACTCACTTATCGATCACGAAAAGGAAGAACATATTTGCCTTTTTAAAGAGAATAAAGACATATTTACTTGAAAACCTTGTAATATGCCTGGGATTAATCCTAAGTAATGTGCCATTAACTTCATGTGGACCCATATTCCTGTTGATCATGTAAAAGTCACATCGAACAGTCCCAAAAAAGGTAGAGGTTGTAGAAGAAAAAACAGGTAAACTTTTGGAAGCATGGCACATTTAAGAATTTTAATTCCCCAAGTGGATCTATAACCTAATTATTTTTAAAAAGAGTACTCAAAAGTGAAGGGTCTGTATAAAGTTCATAGACTTGAAAAAATCCTATCGCAAAGACAACTTTCCTCTACTAAAGATTCATCAATTGGTAGATGCTATAGCTAGCCATGAATGAATGAGTTTCCTAGATTCATACTCAGGGTATCACCAGGTCCCTCTATTCATCCTTGAACAGAAAAATACTTCATGCATTACTACCCTTCACTTGTACTTCTACACATTCATATCATTTGTACTCAAGGACATAGGAGCAACTTACAAACGGTTCGTCACCAAGATAAACATCAGCTCGGTGACTCAATAAAGGTCTATATAGATGATATTCTTTGAAAGAGTAAACATTAATGCAATCATCAGAATTAATGTATGTTAAGATACCTATGCTGCCTACTATCCGACGATTTCCCGCACAGGGCGATCCCACCTTGATGATTATAGTGAGGTCTGGATGTGTGCCCCCAAACATGGAACTTAGGGTGGCTCACTATGTTCATTGTATTAGTGGGACTGGCATGCCGTTTCGGTATGTTAGGTATGTGCGTATCCCATAGGTTTAGAACCATGTTTGCCTCTCCTGTGTGTTGATTGATTTTGAGTTCGAGGAGACATACCGAACCAATAGACCTTGATTTAGTACGAGAGCTACATGGACTTGAAAGCAGAGTATACCATCATCACGAGGGGACATTATAGGGATGCTATAGTTGTATATATTATATGTGGGTTAAATATATACAAGTGCGATATATTTATGATTATGCATAAATTCTTCACATTTATCCCCTTAATTTCGGTATTTTTTATTATCCCGTGCGGTGTAAATAGCTTGGATTTATAACATATTTATGCTACTAACCCTTTTTGGTAAGTATTTTGTGTTTTGTGTATCTCTTATGTGTTTTATAGGTATTTCATCCAAGAAAGATGGAAAAGAGAACTCAAAGTAGTGAAAGAAACCAAGAAATGGGGAGTTGAAGGGCATTTTCATAATTTTTCAGCATTAGTGTGGATGTGGGGCCAACTGGAAAGTTGAAGATCTTTCAATTACAAGAACACTCGAAAAAATGGCACCTCACTTCGAGTTACGGTGAAGAAGTTATGATCAGTTGATGAGAGAAGTCAAGAAAAAAATCTCTGAATGAAAAACGAGAGAGATCCAGACCAATTAAAATTAAAGGATCCGGACTGCCCTTTTGTCATGCTCAAGATTCGTTACAAAATTAGTCACGCTTCCTAAGTGGGACAAATTGCTAGATATGGGATTTTTATTTTGTTCTTATCTTTTAGACAAAAGAGTTTTATATTTTGGGGACTCTTCTAAACAACCTCTAGCCTATATATTTAGTCATTAGGACTCTTTTTATTGAGATTTCATTCATGTAAAATCTCTTAATCAATGAGGAACATGTAGGAGAATAATTTATATATTTTTCACCTTCAATTCGAGTTTTTCTTCAAGCTTTGATTTTTTCTTTCATATTCTTGTTCTTCAATCTTGGTAACCTTTATTTCCAGCACTTTGATTATAATTTCTCATGTTTCATCACATTTTTAGCGTAAGAATGATTCCGTGCTACGTAGATTTCTTTCTTAATCATAGTTACACCATGTCCGTCTAGGTTTGTAAGGGTTGGAATGCATGAACCCAAACCGATGTGATTTGTGCGGATATAAATTTAATTCCCTGAGTTAAATAAATAATTGAATCATGTTTATTGGTTAAGACAACAGTCGTAGGACTTTTAACCTCGTTTGACCCTACGTAATCGGGGTGTTTAAGAGTGAAACACGCGTATTAGCTTTTGCGACACCGCTTTATTCTTACTTTTGATTATGTATGATGCGGGCTTGTACCCTCATATATGTGATGCTTGAGATTTATAAAGTCTGGGTTTAATTAATTATCTAATTCACAGTTAGGGTTTGTATCTGGAAAACGTACTAGGGATGAGGGATTGTATTCCAACCTATTTTCTCATTCATTTAATTAGTTCTTAATTAATTTAGTCTTGAATGCTTAGTTTAATTTTTAGTTCAATTGATTTGCATTTAGTTGTTAGATAATTTTCAAATCAAAATCATTTTTCTTTTATTTCTTTTAGAGTCAACCTTAGGACTAGTCTTTCTACCCTTTATCGTCACGAGCGATCGTCCTATTCCCTGAGGATTCGACCCCGAGTTACCAGGATTATTACTTGAGCGACAGGATTGCACTTGAGCCTAGATAGCACGTAGTCAGATACACATTTATGGTCGTGTCAAGTTTTTGGCGTCGTTGGCGGGGAATTAGGTAGAATTTTAGGTTAGGTCGATTTAATCCAAAATTTGACTCTAATTCTTAAAAAAAAGCCAAAAAAAAAAATAAAAAATAAAAAATTCAAAACAAAATATAACTCGATAGTGACACAACCGAATTACCTTTAGATATAAGTCTTGGAGATTTTAAGAAAGAATTTGGCCCGGTAGATGGGGATCTCACTATTGTAGTTAAATTTTTTTTAGACTCATGGTGACCTAGATGAGAGCGACTGGAATGACAGTATAGATAAATTCATTCTTTATGAATGTGCATCCGAGCCTTTTGAAAGTATGCTGAAACATGAGATTTTATCAATAAGGATGTGATTGAGAAAATAATTCGAGCATTTCCATCCGGTGACGCATGGTTTGTCATATCGCATTATCACTTTCCACCACGTTCACACACGTCATTGGAGTTTTTGGATGAGATCGAGGACATAACTAAAGTATCATCCTATTTGAAGTCCAATTTATTCGTTCTCGAGTTAGAGAAAAATCTAGGTTTAATGTGTCAATCAGAATTTCAGCATGATAGAATCTTCAAGTGTGACCATTTATGTTATGACGTGGTGGTGCATGTTGATTTCACCCAGCGCATTCATTAGGTGCCTCCATATGTATACTTGTTTTATTGGGTTGACTTTCAATTATTCAGACTTTTGATTTATGATTTGGAGGACCCCCGTACATGGAGTTGAGCAGTTTTTGAGAGAGAGGTCGTCGCACCCCCGATGCGTATGGGGTGATTTTTATTGTATTTTTAGTCTGGTGTTTGAGTCATATATAGTGTCGTCTTGCATTTTAATATTTATTTGTTTTATTTTCGCACTTATTCTTTTTCTTCTTTAGATTTTAGTCATTTTGATTGAGGACAATGCAAAAGTCTAAGTTAGGGGGTGGGGGGGTAACAAGTGCATCCTTTAAAAACTTCATAAATTTTTAAAATGTCAAAAAAAAAATTGAAAATTTTTGAAAAAGCCAAAAATATTTTTCCTCAAAATAAATAAAAATTGGAATTTAAATTTTTTAAAAATGTCACAATTTTTTTTGAAGTCTCAAATTGTAAAAATCCAAATGTACTAAGTCGAAATTTACCAAAGATGGAAATTGAGCGAAAATTAACAAGTTTACGAATAAGTGTGGAGATTAACTAACTCGGTGAGATTTCGAGCCTATCACTTTTTGCGAATTTTTAAATCAATCCGAGTTAATGGTTAACTCAAAGTTTTTTTCAGCGTTAAAATAAGTCGTTGAAGATCTCAATACCCTTGTTTTGATTGGTTATGGGAAATGTGTGAGATATTGCCCCGAAAAGCGCGCTAAAATATCTCTAAATTAAATGATTCTCGAGACGCATATGGTAAATTAATTAGTAAATTGGACAATGAAGTTAGCCCCTCATTTGTTTAGACAAAAATATTAGCCATAAAAAGTTGTAAAAAAATTATCCTTTTGCTACCCAACTTGAGCCTAATGAAATTTTCCCTTTTCGTTTGATAACTCGAAAAACCCAATTGGCTTGGAATTGTGGAAATTGAAAATTCAGAAATAAAGTCCGGAAAGTGCATAGAAAGGGGCAAGAAAAAAGAAAAATGCTTAACAAAAATAGCAAGAAAAGAAAAGTGTGATAAATAGAAAAATAGAAAAAGAAAAGAAAAATGAGCAAAAGCCCAAAAAAGCACTAAAGGACATCATAAGAAGATTTTTCAATTCCGAATTATCAAGCCATCTCAATATACCCAATGCACCTTAAAACACAAAAAAAGTCCTAACCCAGTCCGAATTACGAAATTAATTACCGCGTGAAGAGCTAAGACACAAAAAGATAATAAGAGACATTAATTGGTGTGAATAAGAGGCGATGTTTCCTATTTTCCAACAATCATATTCCAATGAAGAGATCTTTCTACCATAAAAATTCCATATTTCAATTTTGTGTGTGTGAATTCGTGTCCATTATATTTACTCCTTATATCACGCATACCGAGAAAAAATAGCCACAATCCGAGTGATTCTTTGTGAGAGCATCCGTGAGATTTTGAATCAGAATAAATTTTCGAAAAGTAACGTAACGATCAATCGATGGAAATTAGCGATTTAATTTTTGGCTTCGCACACACACACACACACTACAAATTGAAACTTATGAATATAAATCTATGGTGATTATTTTTCGAAAGGTTTAAATTGTCCAATTTTTAAGTATTTCGATGTTTCTTGAGTCAAAAATTAATTTTGTGGGTATATTCACTGCAAACCCTCACGAGACATCACTTGTCCTACTAAGATAACCTAGGGGTTTAAAGGCTTATAGCATACGCTCAATTCAATCGCTTGCCCGCGAAAAAGTTATTCTATCCCAATAAAGATTTTGAAGGGTCCTTAACTCATACTCTTATTCTTTTACATTTCTCAGGACATGCAAAGTTCTAAGGTAGGAGGTTTGATTAGGCATAAATTCTAAACATTTATCCCCTTAATTTCAGTATTTTTATTATCCCATGTGGTGTAAATATCTTGGATTTGTCACATATATATGCTACTAACCCTTTTCGGCAAGTATTTTGTGTTTTGTGTATCTCTTATGTGTTTTACAAGTATTTCATGTAAGAAAGATGGAAAAGAGAACTCAAAATAGTGAAAGAAACCAAGAAATGGGGAGTTGAAAGGCATTTTCGTAATTTTTAGCATTACTTTGGTGGTGGGGACAATTGGAAAGTTGAATATCTTTCAATTACAACAACACTGGAAAAAACGACACCTCAATTCGAGCTACGGTGAAGAAGTTATGATCAGTTGAAGATGAGGGAAGTCAAGAAAAAAATCTTTGAATGAAAAACGAGAGCAATCCGGACATATTAAAATTAAAGGATCCGGACCGTCCCTTTTGTCATGCTCAAGATCGGTTAAAAAATTAGTCATGCTTTCTAAGTGTGACAAATTGCTAGATACGGGATATTTATTTTGTCCTTGTCTTTTAGCCAAAAGAGTTTTATGTTTGGGGGACTCTTCTAAATGACCTCTAGCCTATATATTTAGTCATTAGGACTCTTTTTATTGACATTTCATTCATGTAAAACCTCCTAATCAAGGAGGAACATCTAGGAGAATAATTTATATATTTTGCACCTTCAATTCGAGTTTTTCTTAAAGCTTTGATTTCTTCTTGCATGTTCTTGTTCTTCAATCTTGGTAACCTTTATTTCCAGCACTTTTATTATTATTTCTCATGTTTAATCACATTTTTAGCGTAAGAATGATTCTGTGCTACGTAGATTTCTTTCTTAATCATAGTTACACTATGTCCGGTTAGGTTTGTAAGGGATGGAATGCATGAACCCAACCCGACATGATTTGCGCGGATATAAATTTAATTCCCTGAGTTAAATAAATGATTGAATCATGCTTATTGGTTAAGACAACTGTCGTAGGACTTTTAACCTCGGGTTGCCCTAGGTAACTGCGAAGTTTAAGAGTGCGACACGCGTATTAGCTTTTGCGACACCGCTTTATTCTTAATTTTGATTATGTATGACGCGGGCTTGTTCCCTCATATATGTAATGCTTGAGATTTATAACGTCTGGGGTTAATCAATTATCTAATTCACAGTTAGGGTTTGTATCTGGAAAATGTACTAGGGATGGGGGATTGTATTCCAACCTATTTTCTAATTCATTTGACTTAGTTCTTAATTAATTTAGTCTTGAATGCTTGGTTTAATTTTTAGTTCAATTGATTTGCATTTAGTTGTTAGATAATTTTCAAATAAAAATCAATTTTCTTTTATTGCTTTTAGAGTTAACCTTAGGATTAGTCTTTCTACCCTTTGTCATCACAGGCGATCGTCCTATTCCCTGAGGATTCAACCCCAACTTACCAGGATTATTACTTGAGCGACAGGCTTGCACTTGAGCCTAGATAACACGCACTTAGATACACGTTTGTGGTCGCGTCAATCTACTTATGTGTGACAGTAGAACTCATAGAGTGTGTGTATCTAAAAGTAATTTAAGTAGAGAAACTTAAATAAATGACTCAATAATAATATGTGGGTAATATATTATTGATACTGTGGTAGCGTGTCGTATGGGTAATACGAGAGAGCTAGACCTATTAATGTTATTTGGAAACGTTATCTAGTTGGGATGGGTATCATAGCTAGATAAGGTACGTTAGGTGTGCGTATTAGTTTAGAGGTGAGGATGTCAAGGGAGTGTACGTGGAACTAACATGTGTTTCTAATAACTTATTTAAACTGTGATTTAAACACTTGCATAATATTTTTAAACTGTTTTCCCTGGCTCTGACCCGTGTCAAAATATTTTCAAAACCTTTTAGATGTCCATCCATAGGGACGCCAAGATTATATATATATATATATTGATGATTCTATCAGGGATGTGTAGCTACAAAACTTTTGGAGGCTTGCAGGAGTTGCTTTAGACGCTTTAATTTTTTCATTTCTAGATAGAAAATTCTTTAGTATTTCATTTAGGAGTGTTGTCCCTTTAGACTATTTAGTTCTTCAGTTTATTTATCAGATTTTATTTAGATTTCAGTTTTATTTACCTCAGATTGTAGTTGGATTATTTATTTTTGGAACCCATGGTTTATTTAGTATTATTTAATTATATATCTGTCGTGAGATTGTTCAGACTATAATTGTGTGGATGGTTTGGTAAATTTATTGTAGTTATGCATGTTGTTAATTAAATAAAAGATAAAATTTGGCACCAACTTAATTTAACATAGGTGGTTAGTAATAAAAAAAAGTTTTTGATAGTGTTGCTAAGAATGAACTAACTAAGATTCCTGGTTATTTTGATAAAGGGTTGATCAACGATGATTAAAATAGGCGGGGTGTCACAAAAACCCCACAATGGGAAACAACCTCAGGCCAAACAAAATGAAAAATTCACTCTAGTAGAGTATTATAAATAGAAAATAATGACTTATAATCCTACAACACAATGGGTGATTATCAAATCTTCCCCACCATACCTCTTAAGAGAGTGCAACCAAATGGAGAATGCAACATAATTGTGACTGGCTTTGAACTCGCCTGATATCTTTTAAAACTACACCATACACCAAAATACCTCTTTGAAGTAGAAGCCAAACTTTGTTGAGAAGCCATCGATGCTTGGTGTAACACCCCGTATTTTTTGAGTAATTAATTTTAACATTTTATTTACACGTATGATCATAATAATATTTCTTAATTGATACATATTAATTAATGAGAATTCAATTAAAATTTGTGTAGAAATAAAAATTTACTAATTGTGATTAGGTAAATTAAATACGATAAATTATTAGTACGTCGTAGTGTGTAAGAACGACGGGGATTGACGATATCTCAATCGGGACATACGGGTAGGCTATTTATGGACTATGAGAGGATATTAATGTTTGGTGAATCGGATAGTGTTTTTGAGTGCACGGTTGATCCAAAATGGGTCGAAATAGTCAAAATCAAGCACCCGGGGTAGAGATTGTTTACTAGGAGCTTTTAATACTAGTCGAGACCCATTCGGGGGCATTTAAGTCTTTTTTTCATTAACGGGTTAACCTAAATTCGAGATTAAGAGATTTAAACTGGAGATTAGGGTTAGGGGTCCGCCACTTTATATATTCTAAACCTCTGGGAGTTTTTGGTAAAAGAAGGAGGAAGAACATAAGGAAGGGTGAAAAACGGCTATTCTTGATTAGATTAAACAAGGAGGAGACTAACCACCATTCATGGGTAGTACATAACTTGCTTGTTCATTTTCTATTGTATAGATTCATATCAAAATTAGTAGAGTAAAAGCTAATTTTGGTATGGGGATTCAACATGTAAAATGGGTTTGGGGGAAAAGATTTACGTATGAATCATGCGACGATATAAATCTTGATTTTATGAGAATAAATATTGATTCTGTGGAATTAATCTTTATTTCTGTGGGATTCAATACTTATGATAATCTGAATTATGTGAAAAATTATTTGGGAAATAATTTAATCATAGAAGTAATCAAAAGAGGAAGAAATCTAGAAATTGGGACAAATTAATTCAATATGTTGAATTAATGAAATTGAGATGATGATTATGAGATTTGTGAATCTTAGAATAGATTTAGATTAGATTTTATGTATAGAACCATTGGAACACTAAAAATATTGTTGGCAATATGGAAGTCTTGGAATTGAATGTTGTGAGTTAAGAAAACCCGTCACTTTAATTCAAGAACTGGGCTCCTACCTAGAATCGAATCGATTCGGCCTTCATTGGAAAATCAATTCAATGGACGAATTGATTCGAACATGAACACAAATCGATTCGCACCTACTGTGAGGGACAGTCAGGACTTTTAATGTAATTAAAGGGAATTTTGGAAAATTATAAATTGTAGAAAGTCTGTAGTGTGTTGTAGGACTTCTGGAAATGTTATAAATGGTTATTAGACCTTGGATAAGGGAGAGTAGACTCAAATTATGGTTACGAACGCTTAGGAGGGGTAACAATCAGAATATAAACTGCGAATTTGGGATAGAATAATTCAGGGAGTACTATTTTTATTTATGGGTTGGTTGGGAAGTCCGAGTATTTCAGAAAGTTTATGTAACGAACTTTAATTGAATTAGTGAAGAATTAAATATTTAATAGTCGGAGACAGACTCTTGACTTATAGGCTAGTGTATATATATATATGAGTATTAATATATGTGTGCATGATGTTTAAGGATGATATGCTATCAGTGGAGGTTGCGCGTCGTGGGAGGTCACTTCGGCGAATCTCAGCAGAGAATGTACTATTTTCCCTGGGTCATAGGTCTATGCATGCCCACGCTGTGTAGGGGTATGGTTATTACTACGAACTTAAGGTCATCACCGCCCTCGATTTTTGTTATGTTATTTGGTTTGGTGGTGAGATTCTGACCCGATTTCCTAGGTGTGGTGGATGCCCTAGAGCTTGATAGCATGCTAGCGATTTTCGCATCCAGCGAGGTAAAACTTGGAGGGATAACAGTTACATACATATAGTGAGAAATATATGTGTGTTGTCTTCATTTGATGTGTTTCAATTATACATAAGGTAGACAATTATACGAACATAAGATATTAATTGTGAATATTCTTGATAACCGGAGTAAGGCTACGAGAATGAATAATAATGAGATAATGAATTAAGTTAATAAGTAAGCTAGTTATCAAATCAGTGATAAGCAATACTTGAGTTAGGGTAATATGTTACATTATAATTAGTGATGAGGCTAGTGAGGAGGGGTAGCATAACTAGGAGGGTTAAGAGAATACTTTAGGTGAGCACATTAGATGAGGGGTGAAGATTATCTCATGCGAGTGCACTACCACTTTAAATATGAAAATTGCTTTACAATTTCAATATTGCAACTTATACACTTGCTAAATGTTTTTCAAAGGTTTTAGGCTATAACCCGTATCAAATATTATTTATAAAAACTTTTAGGTGTCCATCCATAGGGGCGCCAAGGATGATATTTCTTTCCAGGGATACGTGGCTACAGCTAATGTCGAGGCTTGTAGTATTCGGAGTAGCCGCTTCATTTATTGCTATCTAGATTAGCTTCTTTATTTTCATTCATTGGTTGAGTGTGTTGCCCATTTTATTCAGTCTTGTGTATTTTAGATTATTGTAGTTTGTTGGATTGAATGTATTGGATTTTTACCCAATGGTTTATTCAAGGCTTTATCTATTTATCTCAGCTTTAGACTTTACTTGTGGCATCATTTATATTGTTACAGTGTATGGATTTATTGTGAATTTGTTCATTATGTTTTATGTTAATGAGAGATAAAATTGATACTGCTTGTTTAAATCAATTAGGTGTTTAGTAAATAATTATGTTTCGATAGTGATACTAAGAATGAGCCATATGAGACTACCGTATTATTTTGGTAGTGGGATGGAAACCCATTATTTTAATAGGTGGGGTGTCACGGATGGTATCGGAGCATCAGGTTCTAGAGTATTTTAGGATTTGTGCAGCTTACTATAATTTCTGCCTAGCATTCTTTGATATAGAGCCCTATTTGTATGACTGTTGCATTCATCTTTTCATATGCGCATTTACGTTCTTCTGCTGATTATTTTATATTTAACTGTGAACTTATATAAATTTCAATCTGGTTTCGGATGCCACCTAAGAGGGGATTACCAACTAGGGCCACCAGGGGGCCAATGAGGTAGAGGCCTAACAGGAGCCACAGGGACCACAAGGGATAGTGACGACCATAGAGGTAGCCACTATTGTTGCCCAGGAAGTTAATTCCGCGATTTTCGCTATGGCCCATCATTTTTTGTAAACCCAATCATAGCAGCTGCTGACACTTATCGTTCAGGCCCACCCGGGGCTGTCAGCTTGGGAGAGAGTGAGGAAGGCCTTTCAAAAAGGGCATCCACCAGAGTTTCAAGGCAGCTCGATTGTTGTGGCAGCCGCCCAATAGAAGAAGGATAATACATGTCATCTTCGTCTTGTAGATTGCAGTGAGACCTAGAGATAAATACTTGCCACTTTTAAGCTAGAAGGTGAAGCACTGCAGTGGTGGGAGTTGATTACCACGGTAGAGGATAGAGATGTTATGGCCATAACAGAGTTGTGGGTGCAGTTTGCTCGTAAGTATTTTCCATCAATGATCTATACAGAGATGCAACATAAATTTTTGAATGTTACTTACAGAGATAGGTCGGTGGCTAAATACGAGGAGGAGTTTACCCTTCTAACCAACGTTGTGCCTAACAAAGTGAATAGGGAAGAGACAAAGATGTTGAAATTCATAGATGGACTCACTTGGAGGACCAGACAAGACTTGCTTGGTAACCAGGCATTGACCACCTACTCTGAGATATTCAATGCCGCACTACTTCATTACTAAGACCATAGCCTCCATCTAAGGGGAAGTAAGAGAGCAGGAGATACTAGCCAGGCAGGTAGAGCAACTAGGAATGGTGCTATTTGGGCACCGTAGCAGCGCAGAGGTAGATAGCAGGAGATGAATTCCCTATAAAGGGAACCGGCTAAGATATTTAGATCGGGAGGTTTTTGACAGAGAGTAATGGGTTTATATAGGGTCAACAGGGTCGCCCTTATTTCCAGCATGAACAGTAGCATCATATTCCTCAGGGCCTCCAGGTAAAGGGAGCAATGTGGAGGCCAGTAGGGCCGAGTCCATCATGGCCAATGATCGGGACAACCTCGATAGAGCCACCAAGTCTAGAGATAGGCAGACTTCATTATTCGATCATTTACTTATGGTAAGATGGGCCACAGGAAGAGGGACTGCCCGCAGACAGGCATAGGGCCTCATCAGGGTGCTTAGTAGGGACAACATGCATAGTTACCATCGATAGGACCAACTACACTAGCCTCGTAGCCACATTCATAGTTACATTACGAACATATCTACAACGTTCGAGATGTAGTCATACCACATGCGCAGTAGGTGCCACCAGCAATTGAGGGTACATTTTATATTCATGGGCATATGGGTAGGGTGTTATTTGATACGGGAGCTTCCCATTCGTTTATAGCTACCAGATTGCATTCATGGCTGGCCTACTAGAGACAGTCGACAAAACCGTTATGTGTGTAGACTCACCGTTAGTCAATGGAGCCCTTATACATTTCATTTATAGGGGAGAAGATGTAGATGTCAGGAGACTATGTTTAGCAAGTCCCTTGATTATTTTAGACATGGTGGGGTACAATGTCACTTTGGGTATGGATTGGTGGGCAGGGTACCGAGCAATGGTGGATTGCTACGATAAAACCATTATATTTTCTATCCCAGTACATGAGATGTTCCTCGTGGAGATGCCTCTTCCTGAGGGAGGGTTGACCACACACTTTTATTATATTTAGAATGAGACCTTAAAGCAAGTGGTTATTTCCTTGGATTCGATTTCGTTAGTGAGGAAGTTTATAGATGTGTTCCATAAGATACCCCAGTTGCCACCTAATCGGGAGATAGAGTTTTTTATTGACTTAATGCCTAAGACCAGTCCAATTGAATGAGCCCTGTATCGCATGGACCCATTAGAGATGCAGGAATTCAGGGATCAAATTTGAAAGCTCTTGGGCTAGGTCTTCATCAAGCGGAATACACCATCGTGGGGTGCGACGGTATTGTTTATAAAATTAGAGAGATGAGTTGCTTCGTTTGTGCATGGACTATAGAGAGTTAAACAAAGTCACGATATAGAATAAGTATTCATTGCCTCAAATTGATGACTTATTCAACTAGTTGAGAGGATAAACGTACTTCTCTAAGATAGACCTGAGATCGGGATATCATCAATTGCGTATTAGGGAGGAGGAAGTTCTTAAGACCACATTCCTGATACGGTATGTATCGTATGAGTTCAGGGTGATGCCATTTGGGTTGACTAATGCGCTAACAGTGTTCATGGACCTTATAAACAGGGTGTTTAGGATTTTTTTAGATCAATTTATGATCGTATTCCTAGACTACATACTGGTTTAATCTCGTACTAAGGGTGAACATGCAGAGCATCTGTATGTGGTTCTACAAACATTACGGGACCATCAGCTTTATGCCAAGTTTGACAAGTGTGGGTTCTGGCAGAAGGAGGTTCAATTCTGGGCTATATTATATTGAATAGAGGGATTTCTGCGGATTTGAGTAAGGTATCAACGATTATTGAGTGGTGACATCCCATGACATCGAAAGAGGTTCGAAGCTTTTGAGGGATGGCTAGGTATTTTTACCGCTTCATAAAAGGATTCTTAAAGATTGCAGGTCCGTTGACTAATCTGACTTGTAAGGGGGTACCGTTTATTTGGGATGACTATTGTCAGTTAGCTTTTAATGAGCTAAAGGACAAATTAACTTCAGCGCCCGTGCTTGCACTGCCTAAGGGAGGAGTGAAGTATAGTGTTTTCATATATGTGTCCCTATAGGGACTTGGGGGTGTATTACATAAGGAGGATGGGGCTATAGCTTATTCATCTCGCAATCTTAATCCTCACGATAGAAATTACCCCACACATGACCTGGAGTTAGCAGCGGTTGTGTTTGCTTTGAGAATTTGGAGGCACTTCCTTCAGGGTGAGATGTTCAGTTTATTCACCAACCATAAATTTCTATAGTATATGTTCACACAATATGCGTTAGCAGAGGAGGTTAGAGTTCATAAAGGATTACCAGTTTAATATTCAGTATCATCCTAGGAAGGCTAACATGGTGGCAGACGCATTGAGCCGACAACTTACGGGGGAGATATCATAGATTTAGAAGGCCAAGTGGGATGACCTTCGACATGATGATGAGGTTGCCAGAGCATGTATGACATTATTAACTATCATTCCTGAGATCATGATGGGGGTAGTGAAAATAAAGTTCAGATCTATCAGGATAGGGTGTGCCAGTTATTGGGAGATGGGTCAGAGTCCTACTCGATCAGTTTTAAGGGAGGATTTCACTTCAATAGGAGACTCCTTGTTTCAGAGGATGAGAGTTGAGACATGTAGTGAAGATCGAATCTCACGAGTTGAAGTTTACGATACATCCCAATGGGTATAAGATGCACCAGGATCTACATAGGTAGTATTGGTGGTCGAGGATGAAATAGGACATAACAAAGTTTGTCTCAAAGTGAACTACATGCCAACTAGTGAAGATAGACCACTAGATACCGATAGGGATGTTACGACCGTTAAGGTTTTGGTCTAGAAATGGGAGAGCATATTTATGGATTTATCAATGGTTTATCGATGTCATAGAGGGATCATGATTACATCTGGGTAATCATGGATTGCCTAACCAAGGTGGCCCATTTCCTACTAGTTTGTCGAATTTTAAGATGAGACAGTATGCCTAGCTATTTATTATTGAGATCGTGAGATTACATGGGATACCGATTAATATCGTGTTCGACAGGGACAATATTTTTGAGTCCCACTTTTGGCAGAGCTTTCAGGAGGCGACAGGCACTGATTTATGATTGATTATGACGTATCATCCGTAGAGATATGGATAGACTGAGAGAGCTAATCATATGTAAGAAGACATGCTCAGGATGTGTATACTTGATTTTAGGGGAGGTTGGAAGTAGTACCTTCCACTAGTGGAGATTGCTTATAATAACTCTTACCAGTTTACCATCAGGAGGGCACCATTTAAGGAACTTTATGGACGACTTTGTTGTTTATCCAGTTGTTGGTTAGAGGCAGTGAACAACAAGCTATTAGGACCATAGATGATTCAATATACCACAGCCAATATTAATCTCATTTAAGGATGCATACGAATAACTCAATGTAGGAAGAAGAGTTATGCTGATATCTACAAAGACACATAGAGCTGAAGATTGGGGAGCAGGTCTTGGTGCGTGTGTCTCCCATTAAGGGAGTGCTAGGGTATGTGAATAAGGATAAGATATCTTTGAGTTGTGTAGGGCCTTTATGAGTCATTGAGAGAGTCGTACCAGTTGCGTATAGTTGGGGTTGCTAGAGCATCCATAGAGGATCCACGACGTATTCTGATTCGGTGTAAATATTTGATATTTATCCCTTTATTTTTGGTTCTTTATGACCCCATGCATTGTAATTAACTTGAATTTATCTCATATTTATGCTAATAACTCTTTTGGGCGAGTACTTCTTATTATGTGTATTTCTCATGTGTCATACAGGTATTTCATGCTAGTAAATGCGGGAGAGGAACTGAAACAGTGAAATGAACCAAGGAAAGGAAGTTGAAGGGAATTGGCATAATTTTGCACACATAGTTCGGAGGCAGAGACATCTGGAAAGATGAAGAATGTGAAATCACAAGAACACTGGAAAAAATAACACAATAATCTAAGCTACAGTGAATAAGCTATATGAGTTCAAAGTTAACAAGGAAGTCCAGGGGCAAAAAAAGGAATTGCATAAAGGTGTTCCTGCAAACTGGTTCGGAGGTATAAGCGAACCGGTTCGGTCCACTTGAGCATGAATTTTAGTTATTCTTAATTTTTACCATAGAGTTGTATGGGTTTAGGACTCTTGTAAAAACGACTTCATTGAGATGTAAGCTAACATTAGACATATCAAACATACTTTTAACCTACTTTTGGGAGGAGAAAAATAACCAAGAACACAAGAGATTAATTTTTGCACCAAGTATATGATCTGTGGAGATTTTTCGTGCAATAATCAATATAGTTTGTCTTTATCTCCCTTGATCTTTGCTTTTAGTTATTTTTCTAGTTTTCTTGAATCGTTTATAAGTAAGAATTCATTCTTGCATGCTTAGATACACATTGATGCTGACTAAATTCACATGCAACGTAAAAATTATGTCTTTAATTAGCAACATCATGTTTGGCTAGGTTTTCATGTGTTTTGCATGGATATAAAATATGTTCTTGAGTTAAATAATTATTTGAAAACGTGGTACTTTGTTAATACAACTGTCGTCAGACTTTTAACCTCATTTGCCTTAGGTAACCGAAATGTTTAAAAATGCGATATACGTGTTAAGAATCTTATCACATACTTTATTTTTATTCTTGATTACGTATTTGTAACACCCCGCCTAATTAAATACCGGGTGGCCAGTCCCATACCAAATTAAAACAGAATATACAGTTGGCACATTCTTAGCATCACTGTCGAAAACATTTACAACTCACCTAAAACTCAATTAAGCTGGTGTTAAAAACTTTCCAAATTTAAATTTCAGCAAAACCATTTTTAGTTTAAGAATAACACTACACATTTTATTCTACAAAACTGGTAACACAATAAATAACACAAAAGAATTTAAATGCAATTGGAATAAACATTTCCAAATAATATAAATCCTTTACAATAATCCCAACAATGTTGAATGTATTAAAAAGTCCTGAATACAATATTATTTGACCTCGATAGAAAAGATAACTGAATCCTCTGGGCGACATGCCCTAGCTAAGAATACTGTGAATCAAAAGATGGAAGGCGTCTAGACAAAACTCCATAAATCCATAGCCTGTCATAATCCGCTATTGTTAGCGTCCCTGTTTCTGGACACCTGATATAGAGATACAATAGAAGAGAAAATATGCAAGGAAACGGGTCAGAGCCCGAATGTGTAGATTATTTTTAAAACAGCAAGTATTTAACAAGTGCAATAAAGCATTTATTATGTACATGTTAGATCCAACTCTCACTTGCAATTCTCACCTCTCAACTAGAGTGCACACTTAACGTTTCCTATTAACCTCCTAGTTAATGGTTCCTCTTTTCTAGTCTCCGTATTATAATTCCATTCCCATATCATAATCCCCGTATGTCCCATACCATACGTCACATTATTATTCATTTACATCTCTTCTTTATATGATTAATTTCTCATTAACATGAATCATTACTCATTAATATGAATCGTTTCTCATTATCATGAGTGAAGCTTTTCAATTCTATAAGCATAAACATTTATTAACTAAATTCCATTATCTTTCTCTATTCACCGTTATCTACAATTATCACCGTAGATAAATTTAACCACAATATATAACCATTTAATCATTTAATCCATTATATTTATATTCATATATAATACGGCACCCCGAGTCACAGCTGTGGTGCAATGCATTACTCTGCTATCATGTCCCATCATCGCAGGTCTCCGAATAGGGGACTACAGCTTCAGTAAGATTCCACGAACCACAATCAACAACAAACAAATTGGAGGCGAACATAGTTCTCATATCCATGGGTCACGTACATACCTACGTACCCACAGTCAGCGGACTTATCAACTCCCCGATAAGTCTTTCATAGACCTATGTTCTCGAGCGACAAATCAAAGTTCCCATGGATTCATTAGGATATGACTGACCTCACGCGAAAACCTCCCACCGATAGCAAGTAAGCTAGGTATGTCATACACATAAATCAATAATCAATCAAATAGGTATTATCATACCTATAATATAATATCAATAAGGTAATTATCACTACCCTAAGATATTTCCCATACGTAGCATTATATCCCTTTTAAATCCCACGTATTACCATATTATATCTTTACTTCATAATTTAATTATCCTCGCATCCTATAACATCTCTCCACTCCCGACGTCGTTAAGGTTCATGCGCGGAGCGTCTCGCAAAGCGAAATCCAAACAAGGAACCCCTCCAATACACTACTACTTAACTTTGTCGATCGAGGAGGTCCGACAACTACAACTATGTGATCGGGATAACCTCATACCTCTTTCAACCCAAAAGTGTTTTAAACTCCCATCTCTATCCAGGAGTCATACCACTACGCTCTTGTACTACACTCAGTCCTTGCATAATCAATAATGAGTTTAAACTCAGTCCTTGATGTTCGAATTGTAACCCTAAGGCTGCCCTCACTCAATACACAAGATTCAAATAGGTTTTTCCTCAACATATATTCAGTAAGAATTCACTAATATCCTACTGGTCCATAACATCATTTCACCCGAATTACTACGAGTTAAATTTTCCTTTTCATTAAGGTTAAAATCGATAGTTTCAAATCTCTTATAAACACATCTTCTTTCACTTTGGATTAAACCCTCATGTAAACTTAAGGATTCCCAGGTGTTATATTAAATCACCCCTACTGGTCCTATCTTAAATCCTCATACATCTCCATTTAGAATTTAACAATTGAATCTAGCAACCGAAATTCCATTCGATATAAATTTTCATCATTTTAATCACTTGAATCCAAATCAAATTAATTCAAATCTTATCAAGGGTTTACTGATATTTTCTAAGTCCCATAATATCCAAATAATAATCACCAAAGATCCACAAAAGTTTTGGGATTAGAATCAACATTTAAAAGAAACAACTTTACATATTCTGGGGAGGTCGATCGATCGAAGGTAGGGGTCGATCGATCGATCCCTCAGGTCCAAGCCTGGTTTTCTGTATTTTCTGCAGCTACGGGTTTCACCATTTTTACTCATTTAAACCTTCATATTAACCTCCAAAATGAGTTATAATTATTTCTACATGATATATCAACATATATGAACGATTTCCAATACTCTAAACATCCTAGAATCTTCAAGGGATTGGATTAAAAGCATGTTTCTCTCCTTATTTCTAGAAAATCATCAACATAATAACTTCAAGAACACTACAATGGTATTTCAGATTTTCCCTCAACATATTCATGATCATTTCGTGGATTAATATCATCCTACAATATAAGTTAAATTCCTATATCATTTCAGTTTCTAGAATTCCATTTAATACTCCATTATTTCTTCCAAACATGAATAATATTCTCTTTTCATATTATTCTAACATGGACAATATACAAACTTAAATTGCCATTATCAAACACTTGCCGTTCTTGTAGGTCTGATCCTTTGGTGTAGTATATCTCAGTTGGTTGTCCCTTCTCCGGTCAAACTCCGGTGGTGGTTGGTGGTGGTGAACCTTGGTTCTTGTTCTTGTCCTTCCCCAAGTGGCTTTTCCCTTCCCAAGCACTCTTACACTCTCTCTAGGAAGATGGATGCTCTAATTTGTGAAGAGGAGATGAATAACCCCCATACACTTAATCTACCAATACTTATAATAGTGCCAAATCCGTAATCACTATTCACCCCCCCTAAAAAAATGACCAAAATGCCCTTTCGGGTTGTCTATTCATTTCCAAATGACCCGAGACTCAAAATTAACATCCAAATAGACTTTTCTGACTATTTCGAACCTTACGGACGCAACGATGTAGTCGAAATGACTATTAGATCGATAGAAAATAAATTTCCTTTTTAATTTAATAAACTAGTCCCGACACGTCCCATACCGCGTCTGACTAAAAATATAAATTACCGAATTTATATCATACAGTCATATCAATGACATCACATTCATATATTACCTAAATACCTTTAAGTAATATTCAAAATCATCCATTTTAATATCCACCGTCCGGATAAAACCCGAATGAATTAATTAATAAAAAATCCAATTAATCCATTAATTTAAAATATAATCATTTTAAAAGTCATTTAAAATGACGGGATATTACATACTTCCCCCCTTATAACAGAATTTCGTCCCGAAATTTAGGAATATAAGTCATACCGGTAAGGTCAACTCCGAGTATAAATCTCACATCGCAAGAAATCCAAGATGTACCGCCCATACAGTATATTAACAAAGTCCCTATCGATGTTATACGCCAAGCCTCACCATATAGTTTCAACTGAATCATATTTAAACTATACACAATCTTCCCTATACCGTCCTCGTGACAAACGTTGGGAAAAATAAACGATCCGCTCGTAGTGAACAAATAAATCCTGAAGTCACAATTACTTACCTTTTTCACAAGTATGAAAAATACTACAATCCAATCATCTAGGGCGCCCATACACCCTCTCGTACCGCTTTCAATATTAAAAGTTTCGCAAAGGTTATAAACTCGTTTCCCAAAGACCTAACTTATTTCGACTCCCAACGGTTATTAGTTTCATGCGTGGGGTGTCTCGCAAGCGAAATCCAAACAAGGAACCACCCCGATACACTACTTCCTAAAGTAGTCGGTCATCGAAACTCCTAAGGTCCTTAGTCAATAATATATATAAAAAAAATTTGATTTAAAAAAAAATAATATCAGGTTTATCGATTTTAAAACAAAAATTTAGTTTTTATCGATTTCAAATAGGGTCTACGCATCTACTCTTTTATAGAAGACAAGATGAAAACATATGCTCTCATATACCACAAGTCAATGCATGCCGATAGTCAAATCACACTCGGACATGCTCATGGTAAGTAATCCCATGATACAAATCAAACCCACGTGATAACATGTAATATAAAGGTGTCCCACACCCCTCACTGAGTCTACGTAAATAACGATGCCATAGGCTGAGTTTAACAACCCTTTTGCCCTCACAATATCAATCACTACAAAAATCAATACGCCTCATACTTCCTTAGATAGGAAACATACCCTCATGTGCGGGAGATGGTTTTTGAATCCCAATATTATAACTTTGCTCCGATGAGTCAAGAAAAATTTTACCCTAAATTTTCAGTTCTAGTTAATCACACTCCACTATATACCCAAGCCTTTCAATATATTGCTTTCATAAGGGAACATACACAATTCACGCATTTCAAGAACTTCTACTGATGACTCTCCTCAATTTTTCCATAATAGGGGTGACCTCGACTACGGTCATCATACTCGAACATACATCATAACCTCCTAAGTACGATCTCCGCTATCCGTCCAATGGCCCTCATCTGCCATACGTACGTAATGAAAGATTCCCCAATAAATGTTGTCGAATATTATAGTTCCACCCATCAGTGGACATTAGGACTCTCCTCTCCTCAGTAGGTACTTCAGCTGGTACCAAATTAGTTAATCTCGTAAACTCTTCCTCATATTCCACCACATCTCTGTCTGGATGGCGGAAGGAAAATACTTCCCATCAAACCGTATCCAAAAGTCTTGGATAGTCATTATGTCCCTCTCTTCCATAGTGGTCGTAGCTTCCCACCATTGCAAAGCTGCCCCTACTAGCTTGAATGTGGCTAGTATTTGACGTTGAACCTCAGTGCATTCGATCATTCCCAAGTGCCGTTGGATATCTTTCTTCCACTGGCTAGCAGTCGCAACATCTGATCCTCCCTGAAACTCAGGTGGGTGCGCTTTCTGAAAGGCATCCCTCGCTCGTTCCCATGCAGTAGGAAACACTTGCCCTTGCGCGGGTGGCACAACCGGTGCCGGTGCAGGAGCCTGCTAAATAGCAGCTACAGCAGCATTGACTGCCAGAGAGACAATTGCAGCAACTTCAACCGCAGTCATCGTACCTTTGTAGGAGTAAATAGAAAAGCAATAATCCTACTCATAGGGCTCTTCATCAAAGAACGCTAAGCTGAAGACACAGTAAGCCGTACAGATCCTAAAGGACACTAGAACCTGATGCTCTGATACCACCTGTAACACCCCGCCTAATTAAATATCGGGTGGCCAGTCCCATACCAAATTAAAATAGAATATACAGTTGGCACATTCTTAGCATCACTGTCGAAAACATTTACAACTCACCCAAAACTCAATTAAGCTGGTGTTAAAAACTTTCCAAATTTAAATTTCAGCAAAACCATTTTTAGTTTAAGAATAACACTACACATTTTATTCTACAAAACTGGTAACACAATAAATAACACAAAAGAATTTAAATGCAATTGGAATAAACATTCCCAAATAATATAAATCCTTTACAATAATCCCAACAATGTTGAATGTATTAAAAAGTCCCGAATACAATATTATTTGACCTCGATAGAACAGATAACTGAATCCTCTGGGCGACATGCCCTAGCTAAGAATACTGTGAATCAAAAGATGGAAGGCGTTTAGGCAAAACTCCATAAATCCATAGCCTATCATAATCCGCTAACGTTGGCGTCCCTGTTTCTGGACACCTGATATAGAGATACAATAGAAGAGAAAATATGCAAGGAAACGGGTCAGAGCCCGAATGTGTAGATTATTTTTAAAACAGCAAGTATTTAACAAGTGCAATAAAGCATTTATTATGTACATGTTAGGTCCAACTCTCACTTGCAATTCTCACCTCTCAACTAGAGTGCACACTTAACGTTTTCTATTAACCTCCTAGTTAATGGTTCCTCTTTTCTAGTCTCCGTATTATAATTCCATTCCCATATCATAATCCCCGTATGTCCCATACCATACGTCACATTATTATTCATTTACATCTCTTCTTTATATGATTAGTTTCTCATTAACATGAATCATTACTCATTAATATGAATCATTTCTCATTATCATGAGTGAAGCTTTTCAATTCTATAAGCATAAACATTTATTAACTAAATTCCATTATCTTTCTCTATTCACCGTTATCTACAATTATCACCGTAGATAAATTTAACCACAATATATAACCATTTAATCCATTATATATATATTCATATATAATACGACACACCGAGTCACAGCTGTGGTGCAATGCATTACTCTGCTATCATGTCCCATCATCGCAGGTCGCCGAATAGGGGACTACAGGTTCAGTAAGATTCCACGAACCACGATCAACAACAAATAAATTGGAGGCGAACATAGTTCTCGTATCCATGGGTCACGCACATACCTACGTACCCACAGTCAGCGGACTTATCAACTCCCCGATAAGTCTTTCATAGACCTATGTTCTCGAGCGACAAATCAAAGATCCCATGGATTCATCAGGATATGACTGCCCTCACGCGTAAACCTCCCACCGATAGCAAGTAAGCTAGGTATGTCATACACATAAATCAATAATCAATCAAATAGGTATTATTATACCTATAATATAATATCAATAAGGTAATTATCACTACCCTAAGATATTTCCCATACGTAGCATTATATCCCTTTTAAATCCCACGTATTACCATATTATATCTTTACTTCATAATTTAATTATCCTCGCATCCTATAACATCTCTCCACTCCCGACGTCGTTAAGGTTCATGCACGGAGCGTCTCGTAAAGCGAAATCCAAACAAGGAACCCCTCCAATACACTACTACTTAACTTTGTCGATCGAGGAGGTCCGACAACTACAACTATGCGATCGGGATAACCTGATACCTCTTTCAACCCAAAAGTGTTTTAAACTCCCATCTCTATCCAGGAGTCATACCACTACGCTCTTGTACTACACTCAGTCCTTGCGTAATCAATAATGAGTTTAAACTCAGTCCTTGATGTTCGAATTGTAACCCTAAGGCTACCCTCACTCAATACACAAGATTCAAATAGGTTTTTCCTCAACATATATTCAGTAAGAATTCACTAATATCCTACTGGTCTATAACATCATTTCTCCCGAATTACTACGAGTTAAATTCTTCTTTTCATTAAGGTTAAAATCGATAGTTTCAAATCTCTTATAAACACATCTTCTTTCACTTTGGATTAAACCCTCATGTAAACTTAAGGATACCCAGGTGTTATATTAAATCACCCCTACTGGTCCTATCTTAAATCCTCATACATCCCCATTTAGAATTTAACAAATGAATCTAGCAATCGAAATTCCATTCGATATAAATTTTCATCATTTTAATCACTTGAATCCAAATCAAATTAATTCAAATCTTATCAAGGGTTTACTGATATTTTCTAAGTCCCATAATATCCAAATAATAATCACCAAAGATCCACAAAAGTTTTGGGATTAGAATCAACATTTAAAAGAAACAACTTTACATATTCTGGGGAGGTCGATCGATCGAAGGCAGGGGTCGATCGATCGATCCCTCAGGTCCAAGCCTTGTTTTCTGCATTTTCTGCAACTACGGGTTTCACCATTTTTACTCATTTAAACCTTCATATTAACCTCCAAAATGAGTTATAATTATTTCTACATGATATATCAACATATATGAACGATTTCCAATACTCTAAACATCCTAGAATCTTCAAGGGATTGGATTAAAAGCATATTTCTCTCCTTATTTCCAGAAAATCATCAACATAATAACTTCAAGAACACTACAATGGTATTTCAGATTTTTCTTCAACATATTCATGATCATTTCGTGGATTAATATCATCCTACAATATAAGTTAAATTCCTATATCATTTCAGTTTCCAGAATTCCATTTAATACTCCATTATTTCTTCCAAACATGAATAATCTTCTCTTTTCATATTATTCTAACATGGACAATATACAAACTTAAATTGCCATTATCAAACACTTGCCTTTCTTATAGGTCTGATCCTTTGGTGTAGTATATCTCAGTTGATTGTCCCTTCTCCGATCAAACTCCGGTGGTGGTGAACCTTGGTTCTTGTTCTTGTCCTTCCCCAAGTGGCTTTTCCCTTCCCAAGCACTCTTACACTCTCTCTAGGAAGATGGCTGCTCTAATTTGTGAAGAGGAGATGAATTACCCCCATACACTTAATCTACCAATACTTATAATAGTGCCAAATCCGTAATCACTATTCACCCCCCTAGAAAAATGACCAAAATGCCCTTTCGGGTTGTCTATTCATTTCCAAATGACCCGAGACTCAAAATTAACATCCAAATAGACTTTTCTGACTATTTCGAACCTTCCGGACACAACGATGCAGTCGAAATGACTATTAGATTGATAGAAAATAAATTTCCTTTTTAATTTAATAAACTAGTCCCGACACGTCCCATACCGCGTCTGACTAAAAATATAAATTATCGAATTTATATCATACAGTCATATCAATGACATCACATTTATATATTACCTAAATACCTTTAAGTAATATTCAGAATCATCCATTTTAATATCCACCGTCCGGATAAAACCCGAATGAATTAATTAATAAAAAATCCAATTAATCCATTAATTTAAAATATAATCATTTTAAAAGTCATTTAAAATTATGGGGTATTACAGTATTGTGCGATTAATTCCTTCATATATGTAATGCTTGAAATAAATAAGGCAGTCGTTTCAATTAAGTGTTTAATTCTTGGCTAGTTTTGTATCCAGGGAAATTACTATGGTGTGGGGTTGTATTCCGACCTTATCTTTCTCTCATATTAATTAATCAGTCAATTATTAGTCTTGGATGGGTAGTTAATTTAGATTGGATTTCATTGCTTTAGTTAGAAGTAGTATACAAGTTGCCATCACAATCATCTTTTCTTTTTCTTTTTCGTGAGTCACTCGTTAGGGTTAGTCTTCTTACTTAGTTGTCATCATGAGCGATTGTCTTAGTCCCTAATTTCGACACCTGATTTATCGAATTATTAATTGAGCAACCTATTCACACTTGAACTGTATTTACACGCGTTAGAAACACTTTTTGAGTCACGTCAAACTTTTGGTGCCATTATCGGGAACTAGGTAGATATACTAGGTTAGGTCGGATTAATCCTATAATTTGACTCTAATTCTTAAAAAGAAATCAAGAAAATTGGAATAATCCCAAAAATATTCTCTCCATCATTAAATTTAAAACACGCCTTCTAATCCCATACTTCCTAGATTACACGAGAATCATACGATAAAGCTCAATTCCAATAGCCCACGCACCCCAAATGTTCCAAATTTTTAGGTTCCACCTCCTACACCGGCCAACTCCATCATAAGTCACACTGCCAGTCACACAACTAGGGTGTCTAGTAAGGATATTGAGTCATTGAGAGAGAGACCGATGTCAGACAACGCTAGTTATGGTATGGCCGGTGGTGAGTTACTGTATCACCCTGTACCAGACCTTTTATATCCCGAGTGAACCATCACTCCAGGATGCATTATACTCCCATATAATGTAGGGAAATTTCATTTTAGAAATGGTATGATCCAAATTCTCCCAACATTTCACGGTATGGAATCAGAAAATCCCTACCTCCACATTCAATAGTTCGAGGAGGCATACGATACTTTCACGGATCAAGCATGCACTTAAGATGTAGTGCGTTTCAAGCTTTTTCGATATGGCTTTGGTCACTAGAATCGAAATCGATAGCCACTTGGAGGGATATGCAGGCTAAGTTTATCCAAAAGTTCTTTCCAGCATATAGGACCAATGTGATTAGGGATCAAATTCAAACATTTAGACAAAATGAGATTTATCCCTTTGATCAATGTTTGGAGTGTTTCAATGAGTTAGCCAACATGTGCACACACCACAATTTTGAAAAGTGGAGATTCATCTCTTACAAACTACTAAGTAGTGGGAGAGTTGTGAATGATTCATCTCGAATATTACATATATTTATCCCTTTTACTTATACATTTTAGCCAACTTGGGTACCTTAATTACTATATTTATGCTCATTAACAAGACAACCACTTTTATATATGTTTATATGCTTTGCAAGGTATAATTGAGCTTTTGTAGGTATTAAAGTGCTTAGCGTAAAGTTTGGTTGCGTTTTAGGATTATTTCTTCGCAAAAGGAAACTTTAAGGGCATTTTTGTCTTTTCAAACTCACTATTTTGTATGGAATGAAGTTACCAATAGTTAATCATCAAATTATCTTTTCATAGCCACGGACAGTGCATCATTCTGATCCCGAATGAGGAAGTTATGCTCATTTTTGTAAGGTTTTAAAATTTTCTTCTACTTCAAAGGCATTTTGAAATTTAATACTTAAAAATTTGGATGTTTTCAAAGCAGAATTATCTTTGTGCCGGTTTCGGCCACGCATCATTTCGATATGGCATATATAGTGTTCAATAATCCTTTTCGCTCTCCAATACATATCTAATGCTTGTTATGAAAATCATTTTCCAATATTGAAACTGCCCGCCATTTTTCATTATCCCGGGCTTTCGTCCTCGAACACTTTGAATCCTTACATATTTCTTTTGTTTTATAACCTTAACCCCTAACCTACATTACAACGCTATAAAGTCCCATGTGATCTTAATTCAATTTAAATGTTTAAATATTTTTGATAATATGTGAAATACAAATCGCCTCCTTTAATGATGATTTCTTTCATTGAGATTACATGTTTTCATTTTTTATATAGCTTTCTTCATTTGTGACATGTGAGCGGCCTAGTTTCCATTTACATATACTTTTTATGCCTGCATGTTCTGTGTATTACCTCCATGTCATAGTGATTTCATTTGTTGACTGTAATATCCGATGAGGATTGACATATATGCACGCTTTAATTCTTATCCGGTTTATATAAGTTTTTGTCACATCATTCTTTGCGCGTGCTCTCTCCCCTCCCACTCTTAAGGTTTCAATTCTATGAAGTTTGTTCTATAATGTTAATAACTACGGACTTTTGGGTGAATTCGTTCACTATGCTAATTACGTGTTTGAAATATTTTTTGTTATTATTGAGTTTGTCTTATGTTGGTTATTGGGCATGTTTGTGGAAACTATGATGTTTGTGGGTTTCATCCCTGAAAACCCTCACGAAATGACACTCGTTCACAAGGATAACCTAGAGGTTTAACGACATATTGCATATTCTAAATATAATCGCCCGTAAAAGTGGCTTTTATCCCCTTTGTACATATCTCCTCTCTTGTGGTTTACCTGTAGTCTTCTTTATTTGCATGTCATTGCTATGGACTAGCAATGTCTAAGTTAGGAGGTGTGATTCGTCTCAAATATTCCACTTATTTACTTGTTTTACTTATGCATTTTAGCCCTCTCGGGTACCTTAATTACTATATCTATGCTCATTAATAAGATAACCACTTTTATATATGTTTATATGATTTCCGAGGTATAATTGATCTTTTGTAGGTATTAAAGTTCTTAGCGTGAAGTTTCGTTGCGTCTCGGGATTGTTTCATCGCAAAAGGAAACTTTAAGGGCATTTTGGTCTTTTTAACTCAATATTTTGTATGTAATGAATTTACCAACATGTATATCGTCAAATTATCTTTGCATGGCCACTGACCGTGCATCATTCTGACCTCGAATGAGGAGGTTATGTTCATTTTTGTAAGGTTCTGGTACTATCTTCTACTTCAAGGGCATTTCGGTAATTTATACTGCATAATTTGAAGGGTTTCAAAGCATAATTATGTATATAATTGAATTATCTTTATGTCGGTTATGATAATGCATCATTTCGATTCCGAATGAAGAAGTTATAGTTATTTCCGTACGACATGCCCGTAATTGGATTGAAGCAGAATCAACACTGTCAGGGCCAAATCGATTCGAAATTTTTCCAAATCGATTCAGCTACAGTAAAATTCTACAAATATCTATTTTTAAGTGGGTTTTGGTTGGGGTATGTGTGTGTAACATTATTTCAATTGTAGGGAGTCATTTTTTACATCAGTTTTTAGGGTTAGAAGAACATTGGGGATTGTTATGGAGCCTCGCCTCGCCTCTCCTCCATTTCTCTTTGGATTTATACCCATTAATGTAAGTTTTTACTATTCATTATCACTTTACTTTTATTCTTTCTTTGATTTTTATTTCCATGCTTTGTAGTTAGTTTATTGTTTGTGTTGGTTAATTAGTTTATTTATGTCTTTATTCATGTATTATCCTTAGTTTAAGGGTTGGGGTCATTTCTCCGCCATTGATGGGCATTGAGCTCCAAAAGTTGGGTTTTCAATAAAATTGTGTTTAATTAAAACCTCGTGTATTAAAGTTATAATATTATGCATTTAACTTTATTTCTCACGCAACGTTAGTGTTTAAAGTGATATTCCGAAATTAATCCACATGTGACCATTTTTGATTGAATGTTTTATCTCTCATTTTTTGATTAAATTCCTTCATGGGTGATGTTTATAATTAATTGAATATGCTCGGTTTAATGCTGTCAACCAAAATTCTAATTATGCGTTGTTTAGATCATGGCGGGTATGTGACCCTAACTCTCGTTTTATTAATTCTTGTTTAGTGTTAACTTCCTTTTTCCCCTTTTTCCCATTTACACCTCATCAACTTTTACACTTTTATTTTAGAAGTAATAAATCAATTATAATTTGTCCAACATTCCTGTGGATTTTCGATACCCGGATAGGCTGCTATACTCCATTTGTCGAATGTAGTTAGAGTTTAGATTTTTGCATTGTGGCGGTGAACCGAAAACAACGATATTGTCTTTACACGAGCACACGGTTCGCGCTTGATCAGTTGACTTGTCACCTCCCTCGCACGATGATCATAATGGTAAGGAGGTTTCGTCAGGCATGAAAGAGGCTGAAGATGCCTCCTTGGAGGTGAGTGATAAAGAGTACACAATTAGGCCCAAGGTAGTAGTGAAACCCCCTAATATCGCGCCTTACCCTCAACGATTGGTTCATCCCCCTAAAAGGGCCACCCATGATCATATCTTAGAAGTACTCAAGCAAGTAAAGCTCAACTTACCTTTTCTCGAGGCAATAAAGAAAATTCCCACTTATGTAAATTTTCTTAAGGACTTGCTAATGGTGAAATGTGGACTAAAGGTATAAAAGAAAGTATTTCTATCAAAAAACGTAAGTTCGGTACTTTTGAGAGACCTCCCGCCAAAGTATAAAGATTCGGGTACACCCATCATTTCATGCACCATTAGAGAGAGAAATATTAAGAGAGCGCTATTAGATTTAGGGTTCAGTGTTAATATTCTACCTTACTCCATTTATAGACAACTAGATTTGGGGGACTTTAAGCCCACAAAAATTACTCTCCAACTCCTAGATCATTCCGTGAAGAGACCTTGGGGGATTGTTGAGGACATGATTGTCCAAGTCGACACTTTCTACTTCTCAATATATGTTATCATTTGGGACACGGATCCCTCCTCTACCTCGAGTCATCATGTTCCTATGATCCCTAACCACTTATTTTTAGCTATGGCTAATGCTTTGGTAAACATGAAAAATGGGCAAATGCAACTCATGTTAAGGAATATGACACTCAAGACTAATATCTTCAACATCACCAAGAAAATGGGTGATGAGGATAAGTTATGTGATACGGATCTTATTAAGGAGGTACAAAAACATTTTCAGGGCAATCACACGAGGGATCCAATAGAGGAGTGCCTTGTTACGGTGAGTGAAGGCGGCAGTGCATACACTGAATTTGAGAGAGATGTGATGGAGATAAGAGAGTTGTTAGACGGGAGTGAGAGTGATGAGGACATATGAGATGTTAGTTGGGTGCCTCGATCCGAGTAACTACCATCGAGGAAGCCACCCACGGTTCCCTCCGATGAGAAATTTCCTACCCTCAAATTAAAATAGCTTCCTTCGAATGATAAATATGCTAACTTAGGAGAGGATGAGACATTTACTATTATTGTCTCCTCGAGCCTAAGTAATGAGCAAGAGGGAAAGATTATGGCCGTCTTGAGGAAGAGCCGAAGTGCTTTTGGTTGGAGCATTACGGATTTCAAGGGCATAAGTCCCTAATTTGTACCCATGAAAACCACCTCGAGGAGGACATGAGGCCTTTGAGGGAGATGCATAAGCGTTTGAACCCCACGATGAAAGATGTCGTGATAACGAAAATTATAAAATTATTGGACGTGGGCATCATATATCCCATCTTGGATAGAAAATGGGTAAGTCATATTCAAGTCGTCCTGAAGAAGTCGAGAATATTTGTGGTTGATAACACTAAGAGTGTACTTATCCCAAAACGTACCACCACCGGGTGACACGTTTGCATTGACTACCGGAAGCTCAATGATGGCACTAAAAAAGGTAATACCATTTATTGATCAAATGCTAGAGAGAGTAGTTGGCAACCCATTATTTATTACTTTATAGATGGTTATTTTTGATATAATCAAATTGAGGTGGACGTAGTGGATCAAGGAAATATGACGTTCACATGTCCTTTTGGCATGTTTGCCTACAAGTGTATGCCATTTGGTTTATGTAATGCACCCACGAACTTTCAACGGTGCATGCTTAATCTTTTTATTGATATGGTCATGAGAGGACTAGAGGTTTTTATTGACGATTTTATCATTTTCGGCCCCTCTTTTGACCATTGACTCACTAATCTTGAGAAGGTGTTAGCCCGATGTGTGGAAAAGAACTTGGTACTGAATTGGTAAAAGTGACATTTCATGGTTATCGAAGGTGTAGTTCTTAGCCATATTATTTCATCCAAAGGTATTGAGGTAGATAGGGCAAAAATTAACTTCATTGTCGATCTTACCCCACCTATGTCACTAACAGATGCGCGCTCTTTATTGGGTCACATGGGTTTCTACTGCAGGTTTATTATGGATTTTAATGCCATCTCTAGGCCCTTAAGCAACCTACTAGTAAAGAATTTCCCCTTTGAGTGGAACGAAGCATGTCAAGGAGCTTTTGAAAAATTAAAAAGCATGCTAGTCTCCGCTCCCATCAAGCAAGCTCCGGATCTTTCCCTTCTATTTGAGCTTATGTATGATGCGAGTGATTATGCGATTGGGGTTGTTTTGGGGTAAAAAGAGGATAAAAAGCCCATGTCATCTACTACGCTAGTCGGACCTTAACCAGACCTCAACTTAACTACTCCACCACGGAGAAAGAGTTGCTAGCAGTAGTCTTATCCCTAGATAAATTCATCTCCTATCTCATCGGTTCAACCATTACTTTCTTCACTGGCCACACGACTCTCAAATACCTCATTTCCAAAAAGGATGCGAATTCGCGTCTCATTAGGTGGATCCTAATCTTCCAAGAGTTCGATCTTTTTACTAAATATAAAAAAGGAGTAGAAAACGTCGTCATCAATCATTTATCGAGGCTTTCATCCGACGTACATAGCGATCTTATACCCATTGACGAGTACTTTCCGCATGAGCAATTGTTTCCCATTCCCCCTCTCCCCTTATTTGCGAATATAGTGAATTATTGTGACATATGCCTAACAAAATACCGGGTGATCAGTCCTATATCAAATTAAATAGGAATCTCATATGGTTCATTCTTAGCATCACTTTCGCAAAATTATTAATTACTAACCACCCAGTCTTTAATTGAGTTGATGGCAAATTTTATCTTATGCTTTAAATCTAAACCAACCAATATAATAGAAATCCAAGATAACCAACACAATAGAAAATATAATCATGCCACATAACTAATAAAAGCATTAGTCAAATAACATCGACTATACAAGCAATCCACCAAGTGCAAAGCATGAAAGAGAAAACTGATACATGCCAAACTAAATATAAAAAGTACAAGCACAATGGTACAACTGAAATGTCCTTATCTAGAGAAAGAACAAAACAGGCGTCTAAATAAATGTCCTGTAGCATCCACCTAAACTCTAGCTACAAACCCTATAACAAGATCAGGCCTGGCCCCCTGTGGTAGGACACCTAAAATTTTTTGAAAATGTTTTATACAAGGGTTAGAACCCAAAACATTTGAAAATATTTAGCAAGTGAATTTAAATGCAGGAAATTAAAATGCAAATATGCTCTTCATATTTAAGTTAGTGTCGTACACTCTCTTGAGGTCACCTCACTCCTCCACTAATGTGCACGCATAACATACTATACATGACCCACCTAGCTAACCACCCCATAACTAGTCTTGTCACATATATTCCACTACTTCCCCCACTAATCTATCCCGAGTGAGTTTATCATACACTTATAAGTTATTAATCACATTAACTTATTTTAACCAATTCTCATTCAATACCATATAACCGTTTCACAAGTTATATCATTTATACATTTCACACCATGTGTGCGTGTGTGTGTATGTGTGTGTGTGTATATATATATATAATTATGCACTATATATATGTATCATATCTCAACATTCACAAGTTTGTCGGATATGAATGTTATCATCCAATGCATAGGAGGCGGCCATAGTTCCCCCCGAAAGTGTCCGTTCCATACCATAACGACCCACCCTATAAACATACGCTATGACCTGGGGATTATACTCACCCTACATTCGCTAGCCAGGGGACTCACCCACATCGTGCAACCTCCTAAGACAACATTAATATTGGTATACTTTACTATAAATATTATTCACACAAATATTTGAAAATCATATATATATATACTACACATCACCGTCTATATATAGAAATTCAGGCTACCGGTGTACTATGTCCATACACAAGCCTAAAACATGCAAGTCTATGGTCCGACTTCACTTCAATTAATTATACACTAATTAATTTTTATTATTTTGGTGTCACCCTACCAATTATACTCGGACTCTCTCCTTCAGCCTGAAATTCAATATTTCCAATCCATCAATTAATTAAGTCTACCCACTTAATTAACAAGGTTTCAAATCACTCAATCATGAACCTTAATTATTCAAATTAATTAATCCTCTAATTAATTTAAGGGTAAACATCCACAATTTAAACCCTAGATTATAACCAAAATTGCAGAATCACCCAATGCAGAAACTGTGTATCTTAAGACACATAGCATGTCTGAACTAGGGGAAGAAAGAAATCTAGCAGGGTTTAACAGGTCGTTCAAGCGACCGACCATGTCGTTCGAATGACAATGGCTCTCGTTTGAATGAGACACCAAGTCGTTCAAATGACCCTGGTATCATCTTCACCCCTAATTTGTCAAGTAAAACCCAGTCTGCCATTGACATGTTTCAAATCTCAATTTTGTACAGATTTCTTCATCAAAACTTCAAAAGATTCATCCTAATTCCATCCTTTTATATATTCAATCTACCCCATCAATTACACCAATTTAGGGCATCAAATTAGTCAAATCTTAACATCTCTGCAGATTTATAACTCCAAGTCAAATAAATTCCCAACTCATGAACACAAAACCTAACATATTAATTGATTCCCACCTCCTTTAATATGAATAGGTAAATGAAAATTAACAATTGAAAATTAAACCACTTGCCTCAATTTGTAGATCAAAGCCTTTGGATGAGGATGTTGGATTGAATTCAAGGATCTCCTCTTGTTCTTGAAGCAATCTCCCAAAATCCCCAAATTCTCTTCTAATGGCTCTCCTCTTAAACTCTCCACAATTTTAGTCTTCTAAAATGACTTTAAGTTGCCTTACCCTTACACAATTAGGGTTAAAAACTCTAATCCCGTTTTTAGGCCTCCCCAAAAGGGCCTAAACTCTTAATTTGTACCTTAAATATGTCCAATTAAGTCCCCAAACCCAATATATACATATGGTCACTCATTTTGGACTATTTAAATCCTATCGAACTCAATCGTGCGCTCAAAATCGCCATCCGGATAATAATTTTTAAAATTAACTGTCACCCGTTAATTTATTTAAATATTTCACTTTTATATAACCCAATTAATTAATTCTCATTAATTCACGACACAAGTAAATTACTAATTACCAAATTAATTAATAAATATAAAAAACTAGAAATTATGAGATGTTACAATTATCTTGTTACGAGGTTCGTTTCCCCCGATTGGACACCACAAGAGAAGAGGAGGTTCCTTACTTGGTCACGCATGTTCTTTTATGACAATCCATATTTGTTTAAATATTGCGCGAACCAAATCATTCGAAGATGTGTGCCGAATGATGATATTCCTAGTGTCATCCGCTTTTATCATATGGAAGCATGTGGAGGCTTTTTCTATGAATAAGACAACTGCTAAGATCCTTCAAAGCAGTCTCTATTGGCTCATAATTTTTCGGGATATAAACGCTCATTACAAATCATGGTATAGATGCCAAAGGATGGGAGCCATCATTCAATGAGACATGATGTCGTTGACCCCTATTCTCCTTATCGAGATATTCGACTGTTGGGGCATCGATTTCATGGGACCTTTCCCTCCCTCCTTCGATTTCTTATACATCCTCGTCGCGGTAGATTATGTGTCAAAATGGCTTGAGGCCATAGATACTAGGACTAATGATAACAAGGTGGTGATAAAGTCATTCAAGAACACTGTAATACCCCACATTTTTATGGCATTTAATTATGGGATTAATTAAATTAAATTGGGATAAATTAATTTAATATTAATTCGAATTTTAAAATAAATATTTACTAGTGTGACGAGAGTTAGTAATTATTGGTAAGAATTATGTTGAATATTACTTAGTGATAATATATGAGATTGAATTTATTAAAATTGTCGCGAGTGAATAACATGACGATTATATAAATTAAGCCGGGACGCGCATGTGTCGTGTCGAGACTAAATTAATGGGATAAAAAGTAAATAAACTATAAGTTGCCTGTATGTCATTTCGAGTGCACCAATGTGTCCGGAAGGATCGAGATAATCAGAAAAGTATACTCGGGGGTTTTGTTTGGATCTCGGGATAATTTTAGGTCTAACCGGTAACCCGAGAGGGCATTTTGGTAATTTCTAATTTTAAGCCTTAATTAAGGAAGAAAATTGAAGGGTTATAGCTGATGGGAGTTAGAGTCCTCGAGGGTGAGAAAACATTAGAGTTGCAGAGAGGCTAAGGAAGAGAGAAGAGAGAAGGCTTCCAAGAAGGAAAGCCACCAACCCTATACCACTCTCACCAATTCCACCACCAACGCGTAGATTGGAAGAAGGGGATCATTCCTATACCACTCTAATATGTCGGATCAAACCTTCAATTTTTAGGCAAGTATCTAACTTGATGTTCTATAGTTGATAACACATCCTTGCTAGTACAGGAGATGATAATTTCATGTTTTCATAAAAGATAAAAGACATTTGGGAGATTCATAATGAAATTTTGAATAGAAATCATGTTAGGACAACCCTATTATTATATGTAGATGATTAATCATGAAATTGATGTCCAATAGAGGTTAAATTCTGGAAGAATTAGGAAGATATTGATCATGAGGATAAAAATAGGGTTCTTGATGTATTAATTTGAATTAACCCTTTAATTTATGGCCTTTGATGAATTCGTATATGTTTTACGTTAGAAATCATGTATGTAGGATGATACAACTGTTGGTTTAATTGTTTGGGAGTTTGGGACGAATTAATAGAGTTTTTGAGGATTTATATTAAGGAAACCCGTAGGTAAAGAATTGCAGAAACTGGGCGATGAACTGCTCGATCGATCGATCGATCCCTTTCAATCGATCGATCGACCCCTCCTAAAAACTGAAACTTCTTCCCCTTTTTATGTTAATTCAATCCCAATGTGTAAGAACCCTTGGACATAATTTAAATATCGTAATGGGACTTGAGAAGGACCAGTAGGGCATAAGTAGGGTTCGGATAATACGAATTTATATGAGATTTAACCATGGGATTTTAGGGGTATAAATTTAGTGTGAAATCGTGGTACGTTAATTTAGGTCTTTTGAGAATTAAGAATGACTTAGACCAGTAGGGTAGTGAGTTTACACCTACTAATTTTATATTTATCAAGAGGATACACTTCGACAGTCGAGAAGTGCTTAAGGACTTGAAGTAATTGAGGAAATAAAAGAATGATCTAATTATACGTAGAACTCGGGCGTTATGTGCCATGCATGGTTCGAATATATTATGGGTCGCGGGCTTACCTAGTTGAATAATGTGAATATATATGGGTGCATGTATATATATATATATATATATATATATATATATATATATATATATATATATATATATATATATATATATATATATATAATATTGAATATCTGTGTGTAATCATACTCGCACTACATGCTATCATGGAGGTTTCCGTGCCGGGACAGTCTTATCTCGATGACTTGTCCCCTAGAACATAGGATCCTTGATAGGCTATCTGATAATGATAGTCATATGGTCCTAAGAGACGTGAGGGTATGTGTCGACCTTCTAGTGACTGGGACCTGTGCTTCGCCTCCAATATGTGTGTTTTGTGTTAATACAATTTGAGAGTGATTCCGGATTAGTATTTCCCTTGGTATGAGAGATACGGGGACTTGATATCAGAGTTTGCCGGTACCATAGATTTATGTGGGGTACCCTATTAGTATATATATTATGAGTGATAAATATATATACCTTTGATTAATCTACTGTGCTTGTAATTAGATATGAAGTGAATGATTAATAGTAAATGAATTAAGTAGTTGTGAACTTAAGTCCATATTGAGATGAATATAATGGCTAAATATATTCATAAGAAAAAGTTATCTGATATAAACTATAATCGTGCGATTACTTGAAACATAATTTGATGAGGGGAAATTGAATTAGGCTAGCGTATTGGGTTAGACTAGTGAATTGGATTAGCTTTATCCAGATTAGCTCATTAGTACGTTAGGCGTACACACTAGTTGAGGGGTGAGAATTACCAAGTGAGTGTCGTGGTACTAACATGTATGTAACATCAACTGGTAAGCATTTTAAATACTTGCTAAACTATTTTAAATATGTTTTACACTCGAGCTGTGACCAGTTTCCTGTTATCTCTTCCTTCTCTTGTATATATATATGTATTACCGGTGCCTAGCCACAGGGGCATCAGGCTTAGATCTTTGGACTGTTGACGTGCTGCAACTAGTGTGGGAGTTGCAGGTTCTTGCAGTATACGACTTCATCCTTGTCTTCTCAGTCTTCTATTTAGTCATCATTAGATACGACATGTGTCACCCATTTCCAGTTTTTATCTAGTTTAGAGAGATTTGTACTCTTCATTTATTTCAGTATTCTGTTTTAGTTGTGATTGCTTTTTATTATTACATTGTCCTGCGACTTGGGATATTTATTTGGATTGATTTATCTAGCATGTTTCTTTAATTTGGATGGTTTGGTTTTTAATATTATTTGTGTTCATAAAAATGGTTTCGTATATTAAATCATAACAATAGGACTTAATCTCTAAAATGAAATATTTTGACACTTAGCTTAATTATTTATTAGGTGATTAATAAAGGAAAAATGTTTTTCGATAGTGATGCTAAGAATGAACTAACCGTACACTTTGATTTAATTTAATAAAGGACCGATCACTCGATATTTAATTAGGCGGGGTAACACAAACACATATTTTCTCGCTTCGGTGCTCTGAAGGAGATTATTAGTGACAACGACAAAACACCTTTGCAATAGGTCATTTGAGAAATTAATGACGAAGTATAGAATCATCCATAAGGTGGGTATGACTTATCACCCATAGATAAACGAGAAAGCCGAGTTTGCAAATCGTGAGATAAAGCACATTCTCGAAAAGACCATTGACTTTAATCGAAAGGATTAGTCTACATAATTAAATGATATGCCATGGGCTTACGGGACTGCCTATATGTGCCCATTCTACTTTGTCTATGGAAAGCCTTGTTATCTCTCCGTTGAGTTTGAGCATAAAGCGTATTGGTCAATGAAGAGGTTAAATTACAACTTAGATAAAGCTGGTGAAGTTTGGAAACTTCAATTGCATGAGATAGAAGAACTAAGCAACGATGCGTATGAAAGTGACCGCATATCCAAAGAAAGGATGAACTCACACGTGAATGCACTATCCATCGAAAGGAGTTTTATCCTGGTCAAATGGTTCTTCTTTACAACACGTGCTTACAATTGTTTCCCGACAAGTTGCATTCAAGGTGGACCAGTCCGTTTCTGATAAAAGAGCTATTTACCCATGGTTATATTGAATTAGAAAATTTGAAGGGTGGGGATACGTTTAAAGTGAATGGACAACGCCGAGAGTCATATCTTGAGGCATATGTTGAGGAAGCCGACACAATTTGGGGGTGCTTGAGGTTGAAAGAGAGGTAGGCTCAACCCCAACACATATGGGGTGAGTAGGTACTATATACAAGTGAGTAGAGTCCATTTTAGGGTAGTTTATAGGTCCGTAGATTCCATAATTTAGGAAAGTTAGGTGCACCATGTTGGGTTTTTATGAACGGGAGAGAAAACGCACGTACGAGAGCGAGGTTGAGGTGTCCTGGGGTCCTAAGGTGTTTATGGAGGTTTGAGACACCTTAGAGTAAAGCTGTGAGGTGAAAACACTTAGAATCTAAAAAAAATGAAGAAAATGCATGTTGAGGCAGTGCACTTTGGTCAAACTATAAGCCGAACCGGTTCGCCTGTAGCTTCGAACTGGTTCAGAATACCTGATGGTTGATTCATTCCCCCTTTTCTTTTCCCACCAAATTCATCCCCCTTATTTCCCCTTCCCTCCATACGAATTCTTTCCCCCCAACCCACCCACCCCCAATCCATTTTTTCACACTTTTCCCTTCCCTTTACCCTTTCCCAGCTCCAAATTTTCCATTTCCCACTCATTAATACCTATAAATACCCCCTCCAACCCTTTCGTCCACACAAAAACTCCTACTCTAAATTGTTATTAGGTCCTCTAGTCCAATTCTCCACGGAACCTCGTCGCACCCCTCACCTCCTCAAACACGACCCCACTACAATCCTAGACGAGTGGGATGACCACATGTTTCGATCCAACTAAGAATGAGATTGGTATGCCGCCTTCTTTACCGCCCTATTAGACTGCCGAGGGTGGTGAAATTTCTTCAATCCTCCGCTCGATAGGGTATATGAAGAGGAAGTGCGCATTTTCTACGCGACACTTGCCTGCAAATCGTCCACGCTTCACAAAGCCTATGTGGGCGCGATTCACATTCCCTTCTCCCATGAAATTATCAAAAGGAAAATGTATGAAAATGGGTGATTCTTCCCTAACCCTTTTCCTACCCGAACAATGCCCCTCTCCTCCCCCCCTCCCCCCCCCCCCCCCCCCCCCCCCCCCCCCCCCCCGTACCAAATCCGAATGCATTGATCAAATGGCCCCGAATGAGAAATGGATTCATGACACTTTCTCGGTGGTAAAACTCCAAGAGTCGGTGCACTATGCCCATCTAATCACTTTTGGTACCATCCTCCAAACCACCAATGAATCAGTGGTGCATCTCCGACACAGTAAATTTCAATATCATTTTCTTGATGAGGCGAGTGCAATCAACCTCTACCAACTCTTCTACATAGAAATTCTACATGCCATGTACGACACTAGCCAACAAGTTTCTCTTCCCTATGCGTGTCTCACATCCGAAATCATGCATGAAACCAGGGTGCGAATCCCTGACTCGCACACCAAGTTTCCTAAACCAATTGGCACTACACCAAAATGGGCAAATTGCCACCTTTTAGCCGGCCAGCCTTGTCAAGGTCATTGACCGTGACAAAAAAACACGCGTTTGATGTCACGGTCATTGACCTTGACACGACCGTGACAACTAATTGTCACGGTCATTGACCGTGACAAGTCCGTGATAAATTTAATTGTCACGGTCTTGTCACGGTCATTGACCGTGACAATTCTTGTCACGGTCAATGACCTTGACACGACCGTGACAACTTTTCCAGCAAAAACCCTTTCCCCCTTCTTTTTTCCCTCCCCACCGTTCCCTCCCTCTCTCTCTCTCTCTCTCTCTCTCTCTCTCTCTCTCTCTCTCTCTCTCTACTTTCAGGTCCAATTTCTCTCTCTCTCTCTCTCCTCTCTCTCTCTCTCTCTCTCTCTCTCTCCCTCTCTCTCTCTCTCTCTTCCATTTATATATATATTTGTGTGTATATTTATGTGTGTATGTGTATATATATATGTGTGTATGTGTGTGCGTGTGTGGGGGATGGGGCGGGGTGGGGCAGGGTGGGGTGGGGTGGAGGGGGCAGGGGGTGGGGTGGGGTGCGGTGGGTGTGTGTGTGTGTGGTGGTGTGTTTTGGGGGAGAGGGTGGTGGAGGGGGGGGAGGGGGTGGTGGAGGGGGGCAGGGGGTGGGGTGGGGTGGGGTGTGTGTGTGTGTGTGGTGGTGTGTGGTGGGGGAGGGGGTGGTGGAGGGGGCAGGGGGTGCGGTGTGTGTGTGTGTGTGTGTGGTGGTGTGTTTTGGGGGAGGGGGTGGTGGAGGGGGGCAGGGGGTGGGGTGGGGTGGGGTGTGTGTGTGTGTGTGTGGTGTGTGTGGTGGGGGAGGGGGTGGTGGAGGGGGGCAGGGGGTGGGGTGGGGTGGGTGTGTGTGTGTGTGTGTGTGGTGGTGTGTGGTGGGGGAGGGATAATTCATGGGCTTTAGCTAAACTAGGGTTTTATAGAGTTTCGCTCCTACTACTTTGGCAATGGACTATACTTAGGGACCAAAGATAAATAAATAAACTGGATTCAAAGTAAATACTAGGAAATCCCAATTTATAACCGTCTAATTTATATCCTTTATTTATTTAATCACGATTCATTCCACTAAATAATCATGATTGCACTCAAATATAATTATTTATAAATCACTCGAAAGAATGTGTTCTTATTATTAAAGTTGATTACGGTATATTATGATTCCCCACGTTATGTTTTCGATACCCTCTTGGTTAAATAAATTTTCTACTAACCGATTTTAATGAATATCTGATCAATTCCTTGATTCTAAAACTTAATTCTATAGGATTATAAAATAGTTCATCGGTCGGGTAAACAAAAATATAAGTCTATCAAGGGGTATCACAATCCAAATTATTTCTTGGACGTGAATTCCTCCAAATTATGATCTCATACCTATTCACACAATGATTGACCAACTTGCGAGGATCTATTGTTCTAACATATAATTGAACTTCACCCATCGCAATCGAAGAAATAATTGTGCAAGAAATTTGATATCCATAACCCTAGGGATTAAGAATCTATGAACTTTTTGCAAACGATATGAGATTTCCCATTTTTAATCAAGAACATCCTTAGACTTGTAGGGGGTGGGGTGGGGTGTGTGTGTGTGTGGTGGTGTGTGGTGGGGGAGGGGGTGGTGGAGGGGGGCAGGGGGTGGGGTGGGGTGGGGTGTGTGTGTGTGTGTGTGATGTTCAATTTAGTTGGTGCACAAACTAACGGTCAAAGTAATAGTATATAATTCCAACATTTCAAACTACTTGAACATCACAAATGGATACAAACTTAAAATATAAATTGAGATAACCTTTGAATCTAATTAGGGTAAAAATATAATGGCATCAACTAACATATATGTAGGGGTGGGGTGGGTAGGGGGTGGAGGTGGTGTGTGTGTGTGTGTGCGTAGGTGCGTAGGTGTGCGTGTGTGTGTGGCGGTGGGTGGGGGTGGGGGTGGGGCACCCATTTAATAACTCTTTAAATATTTGGAAAAAACATAATATTACAAAATTGAAACGAAATGGTATTGACGGAACTTACACATATGTTATAATATAGATGGAACATTTTTTTATCTGTACTATTAATTCAATTAATTCAATTAGGTAAAATGAAATGTGTACTATTAACATTTTTTTTATCTGTACTAATAACATTTTTTTTACAGCAAAAATGTCTCCTTCAGATGTTAATTAAATTTGGATTATATCGTCATGTATATTGTTTTTACTTTGAATATTTGGATTATATCGTCATGAATATATATTTGCATTATCTTTAGTTTGTGTTGGATATATGATGTTTGGAACAGGTACAACGTTGCTATAACGGGTACAAATATACTGCTGGGCAGTGGCGGTGGCCATACTGCCCAGCAGATTTTTTTTAAATTCTGCCCAGAATTGTCACGGTCATTGACCGTGACAAGTCCGCGACAAAGTTGTCACGGACGTGTCACGGTCATTGACCGTGACAATTGGGGTCACGGTTATGTCACGGTTTAGAATCGTGACAAACGTGTCACGGTCATTGACCTTGACACGACCGTGACAAAAAACGCGAGTTTTTTGTCAAGCTCAATGACCGTGACACGACCGTGACAAAAAAAGTTGTCTCGCCTCGAAATGTCACGGTCATTGACCTTGACAAGGTGAATTTGTCAAGGTCAATGACCTTGACAAATGGGCAGATTTGGTGTAGTGTTGGGCTATATTCAACCAATCATAGTGTCTGTCAAATGCGAGTGGCCCACCCCCCACCCCTGGGGGTGGAAGAGGAAGAGTTTATGGAAGAGGACACCCTTGTGCATGAGGGGGCAAAGCTGAAGAGGAAGCGGGTGATGATGTTCAAGAGGGAAGGGGGTGAAGATGGAGAGTCGGACTATGAGCCCGATTTTCATGAAAGTAATTTTCAAACGGTGGTCATTAATCACCGAATTGATGAGTTGGAGTCCTACCTTGATGGATTCATCACCGAGTTCTGTACCGTGACAGAGTTAGATAGGCGGGACTATAGGTGATACACGAGTGTGATGATGCGTCTACAAGCGGACATGTACCGCTTGCAATTGGGGTCCGACGCATAATTCCCATCCTACTTCGACGACCCCTACACTCGTGATCCCAACGCTACCGCGTCGTCTCAATAAATTGTACTGGGTAAATTGTGGTTCATCTTTATGTAGTTATCGGGTTTAAATGCAAATTCTATTGTAAGAACTATATAATTTCTCAATCTTTTCTTTTTGTTCTTATGAGGTGTTTCTAATGAAAATATTTACATTATAAATATTTGCTATTTTTATTTTTGCACTTATTCTTTTTCTTCTTTAGATTTTAGTCCTTTTGATTGAGGACAATGCAAAAGTCTAAGTTGGGTGTGTGTGTGTGTGTGTGACAAGTGAATATTTTACAAACTTCACCAATTTTTAAAATTCCCCAAAAAACTGAAAATGTCAAAAGGTTCAAAAAAATTATAAATTAAAAAAAATTCCAAATAAATTAAAAAATTCAGAAAAATTCAGAAATATTTTCCTTCAAAATACATAAAAATTTGAATTTAAAATTTTCAAAAATATCGCTAATTTTTTTTTATTTGAAGTCTCAATTTATAAAAAATAAATGCACAAAGCCGAAATTGACCAAATATGAAAATTGAGCGAAAAATAACGACTTAATGAATAAGTGTGGAGATTATTAACCCGGTGAGATTTCGAGCTTATTCATTTTTGCGACCATTAAATAAATCCGAGTTAATGGTTAACTCAAAGTTCAATTTATCATTAAACAAGTCGTTGAAGATCTCTATTTTTTTTATCGGTTAAGGGAAACAAGTGACATATTATCTTAAAAATGTGCCAAAAATATATCTAAATTAAATATAATCTCGAGATGCATCTATGTATATATATAAAGTTGTAGCCCAAAATAGTTTTGAGTTGACACATGACAATTGATTTAATGAAGCACCAATTAATTCTATTTGGAACCTTTTTCCTTCTATTATTTACTCCACATAAAGCGTCTCTTCCATTTTATTTCTTACACTCACTTAATCATTTACTATTTCTCTCACCCTTCTATCACACCTTCTCTCTTTCTCTCCACCACTTCTTCTTCTTCTTCTTCTTCTTCTTCAGTCGGGATCGTATTTTTTCATAGCACTTGATCCGTTCGAGAAATAAAAGTACAGAGATTTTACGCTATAAGGTCCTAATTATCAACCTTAATTATCCAAAAGTCTTAAACACGTTAAGTTTATTCTTAGGTTCACTATTATGGGTTTGTTTCAGCATATGTTGAGCTCCATGATACTCATTCTTACAAATCTGATGTATCTCTCCACATCTATTTTTTGTGTTTGCTTTGTTTTTCCTGATATTCATGTTTATCTTTCATTTATTATTTTACTATTTGGGAATTTATTCTATGATTACAATTTTATATGCATGTAACATGATTTATGGCATGGATAATTTAGATGTTATTTTTTTTTGGGCGGGGGGGGGGGGGGGGGGGGGGGGGGGAATTAGTGAAGGACCTGAATTGATGCAAAGTCATTGTGGCATTTATATGTTTGAAATATAAAAGGTGCAACATATGGGTTGAATTGTATTTGTGTGAAATAAGTAGTCCTTGAAAAGAAAAAGATGTGGCTTTCACCTATGATTGTTATAAAAGAAAAATATTCCCACCACACAGGTAATTATCAGATTGGTTATTGAGTTAGAAAATAAAATAAATGAACATAACCAAATTATTATGGTTCATTTTATTTCTTACCCTTATATACTCATTTTCTCTTTCTTTCACCCTTCTATCGTATATTTTTTCTCTCTCTCTCTCCACCCCTTCTTCTTCTTCTTCTTCTTCAGTCGGGATCGTATTTTTACATAGCACTTGATCCGTTCGAGAAAAAAAGGTACGGGCATTTTTATGCTATAATGTCCTATTTGTCAACCTCAATTATCTTGAAGTGTTAAACACGTTAAATTTATTCTTAAGTTCTCTATTATTGATTTGTTTCAGCCTATGTTAAGCTCCATGTTACTCATTCTTACAAATCTCATGTATTTCTCTACATCTCTTTTTGTGTTTGCTTTGTTTTTCTTGATATTCATGTTTATCTTTCATTTATTATTTTATTGTTTGGGCTTCTATTCTATAATTACAATTTTATATGCATGTAATAAGATCTATGGCATGGATAATTTATATTTTAATTTTTTTAGGGAAAATCAATGAAGGACTTGAATTGATGCAACGTCACTGTGGTATTTATATGTTTGAGATATAAAAGGCGCAGCATGTGGGTTGAATTGTATTTTGTGTGAAATAAGTAGTCTTGGAAAAGAAAAAGATGTGTCTTTCACCTATTATTGTTATAAAAGAAAAATATTCCCACCACACAAATAATTATTAGATTGGTCATTGAGTTAGAAAACAAAATAAATAAACGCAACCAAATTATTGTGCAAGAAAAGATAATTTCAATAACAAAAACGTGATATATTTTAAACAATAATTTTATTTTTATTATTCATTGTTTAAATATATATTGTGCACTTGGAATATTTTCATCTATCTAGAAGGCCGAAACATGAATTTTCAAATTTAATGTTTGGTCTATATATAGTAAAACCTTGATAAATATATACTCTCGGGATCGAACAAGATTATTTATTTATCGATAAATGAGAATTTATCGATAAATAAGATATTTCTGGTAATGGAGGTTTGGTGAATGGCAGATAAAATTGTTTCACCACTTCTTACGCATTTGCGTGATCATTTGAATGATGTTGAGGACATTCCAAATCTGGAGAAAGATACGACTGAATTTGGGTGTAATAAAAATCGTGGTCGAAGATGCGGAGAATTCATTAGGGAAAATAATGGTGATGGAGCACTTTTCGGCCGGTGTGATATATTCACTTATTAAATAAACATATACTAATATCTTCTCTATTATTACATTTCTCGGTTTACAATATTTTTATTTTGGTTTTGTTCTTATTCAGAATTGATCTAGCTGAGGAGAAGTTATAACAAACTAATATTGTGCTTTTGATATTCGACAACTGAAGGTAAAGATGTTAATTTCAGTATTATATTTTTTTGTATGTATTCATAATTAATGATTTTAGTTCTAGGTGTGTTGCTATTGTGTAATGCATTTTTGGTTTTGGTTATGCATTGTTTGTGTGCTTTTGATATTAATTTAAAATTCAATCTCGTTTAATTCCTAGAATATAGTGTGTGAAACAGGCTACAATAATAAAAGAATAAAGTTTAGATAAATTCGGCCACACATCGCTTGACCTGCATGCTAGTATGGAAAAATAATTAGTAAGTTAGACGAATAAAGTTAGGCCATCAATTGTTACCTAAAAATATTAGTCATAAAAACTCACAAAACAAATATATCCCTTTGCAAGCCCATTTGACCCTATTAAATTTTACATTTTCGTTTGACAATCCGAAAAACCTATTTAGCCCGGAGTTGTGAAAATAAAAATCCATTAATTAAGTCCAAATGGGGCAATAAAAAGGGGCAAGAAAAAAATAGAAAAATGATCTATAAAAATAATAAGAAAAAAAATAGAAAAATGAAAAAACATGAGGAAAAAATTAGAAAAAGTAGAGAAAATGAGCAAGTTCCCGAAAAAGTACCTAAGGACATCGTATACAAGTAAACTTTCCAACTCCAGATTTCCCAACTAGTCCCATTTTATCCAATACACCTTACAACTTGATAAAGTTCTAACTGAGTTCGAATAACGAAATTAATTATCGCGTGGAGAGTGAAGACACGAAAAGATAACAAAAGAGATTAATTGGTGGGGATAAGAGTCGATGTTTTCCATTTTTCAACAATCGTATTCGGATGATGAGATCTATTCACCTCAAATATCCTATCTTTCTAATTGCATGCATTTATATCACGCATACCGTGAGAAACTGCCACATTCTGAGTGATTTATTGGCGAGAGCATCCCTTGAAAGTTTGAATTAAAATAAATTTTCGACAAGTAACGTAACGATCAATTGGTGGAATTTAGCGGTTTGATTTTCGGCTTCGCACATGATAAGCACTCAAAAGTGTACATTTTATACGCCGAATAGACGTATTTTAGTTGCTAATTCTCGACAATTTGAGTCTTATGCGCGTAAATGTTCAATATGCAGGCTTAATTGCAGTTGCAGTGTCAAAAGTTATATTTCGAGATAATTTGCAGTTAAAATGGAGCTAATTCCCTCCCCCGTAACCTTACCCGAGCCTAAACCTACCCCGCACCCCATGTGTGTTTAGTTTGTGCTTTTTTATATTTTTTTTAGATTTTTAGTTTGAGTCGTTTTTATTTTTAGAGTTTATTTTAGATTTATTTAGAATTTCTAGTTTTTTTTTCTATTTTTCTATTTTATTTTTATTAGTGTAATTTTATTTTATTTTGATTAGTTTTTATTTTATTTTATTTTATTAGGATTAGTTTTTTTAGGAATTCATTTATTTTTAGTTTTATTATATTTTACTTTTTAGGATTTTAGTTTTAGTTTAATAGATTTTTATTTTTATTTCTTTTTAGTCTTATTTTTTATTTGAGTCTTTATTTTACTTTTAGATTAGGATTTTATTTTTAGATTTTTAATTTTATTAATTTTAGTTTTTTTAGTTAGTTAGTGTTATTTTTAGGTGTCCAAATTGAACACACACTCACTTATCTCACATACACACAAACACAATAGAGACATCAAATTTCTTTTTATCAAATGACGTCGTTGTCATTCTTGGGAGCGTGAAGCACTTGGAGTGGATTTCAACTTGTAGGTCATTTATTTTTTGCACTTTATTATTTTTTGTACCATTTTTATATTTTTAGAAGGCTTTTATTAGGATTATTCTATTCTTGGCTTGTATTGCGGTGCATATAGACACCATATTTTTTTCATTTTAAAAATTAGAATAATTGAAGAAAGCGTGATAGGGAAACTAAACAAGGTAGAGAGAGGGCGTCCAAAGGCGAGGAAAAGAAGCCTATCTACCTTGGGTCGGTAGGACTCCCATGGCCGACTGAGATAGGCGTGATCTACCCTCGGTCGACTCAAATTTTTTAGCACCCCACGGTGTAAAAACCGTGGGAGGTACATTTCTCAATCCTCGTGCCTCTCCTGTTAGCGAGTCAATTCTTTTGTGTGCTTGTGTGGTCTTGTGTGATTTTATTCTCGCATTTATTTTTCAAATGGCGTGATGAATTAAATTACTAATACCTACACCCGGTCATTCACGAGAAGGGATTTCATCACCCGACTCACTCGCTTATCATTGTGTACTACCATAGCCATCATTAAATTTAAAATCAATTAACTAGGTAGCCCAATAGGAGAACATTTTTGCAAAGGCGATCACAAAGATAAATTATGTGATTTTTATTACCCACGGACTTAATTGAAATTTGACTACCCTTTCATTAAAATTAAAGATAAAAATTGGCTATGTGCTAGTTAGGATTTATCCTTGACTTGTGTGTGTCCAATTCAATTTTTTGGTAGTCGAGTTTTAGTGAGTTCGTGCAAATTCAAAGACTCCACCTATTTTTCCCACTCTTTTGTTCCAAAAAAATCCAAAAATATTTTTTCCCTTGGTTTCTCCAAAAAAATCCAAAAACATTTTCTTCCTTTATTTTTTTTAGAAAAATCCAAAAATATTTTCTCTCCTTTTGAAAAAAATTTAAAAAATCCAAAAATATTTTTTTCCCCCACTATTTTCTTCCAAAAATATTTTCTTCCTTTCATTCTCTAAAAATTCCCAAAATATTTCCTTTCTTTTTCAAATTATTCAAAGACCACAAAAAAAAGTGAACATCTTGAAAATAAAAAATAAGGCCGTGATCGGTGTTTCTTCACCCTCACCTTTGTCAGTTTATCCAACAAGACTTACACTTTAGTCTTGTTTGGGGGTGATTATCATCACCCAATTTTTTTTGTCGCCTCTCACTTTCATAGATTTTATCTTTATGGTGAGATTTCACCGGTCTGGCTGAAGACATTAAACTTAGCGCTATCGAGAGGCAGCCTGTGATTTCTTGTGTAAGTCTCATCCTGTTTGGGGGTGGTGTTCCACATCACCCAATGCTTTACCATGTTATGGATTTGTACACATTTTGTTTTCTCTTATCATTTATTCAGGATCTTCTTGGATTTATCTATCCACATTATTAGCGATTGATTCTAATAATCTCTTGCGTACCTTATGCTCTCAATTTTAAAAATCATTTTACTTAACATCGAGGACAATGTTCCTTTTTGTTTGGGGGGTGGGGAATTTTATCAAAATTGTACCTCTTTTGAAAAATTTTGATTTTGAAACATGATTTTTAAATTTCGTGCAGTTTCTTCCATCTCACTCATTGACGTGAATTTTCTATCATCCATCTTTTAAGTTTATAAATCAAGCCAGAGGATTTATCTTTTTATAAATAGCTTATGTAATACATAACAAGGCATGTATCACCATGAATTTCTAGACTCAATAAAATTTGTGCACTTATCAAGTCACTATGGTTTAAGAGTTGAAGAGTACTACAATTCTGAAGAGAACCTTAAGGATCACTGGTAGAGACTTTAGCTTGTGAGATTCGTGCCTTTCACCCTTTTTGAGTGGTTTACGCAATCTCCGAGTCACAAGTTGATTCAACTTTGTTTGAGTCAGCACTTTAATTGTTGTATGATCCCATTATTCTTCATTTTTGGCTTGATCACTGAGAATGACATCACTTTCGAATTGTAAGAAACACGTGTCTTGAAATTTGTCCCGATCACTAGATTTTCACCTATACACTACCCATTCACTTCACCCATTACTTTTCCATATTTCATATATATTCCCCTCACCATCCATATATATTCCCAACTCATTTCATATATCATCCATCATTTTGAGAAAAAGAGTGTTTCCAAATGTAAAAAGTCTTCAGTGTTGAGAGTATAAAAAAAAGAGAAAAACAAGAATAATAGAAAAATAGCAAAAATTAGAAAAAAAATATAGAAAAAAGAGAAAAAAAAGAAAAAAAGAAGAAGAAAAAGAGAGATGTAGTTAGTTTTTATGTAATAAAGACATTTGTTCTTTATGTATAGAACACTCTCACATTGTATATCCATCACCATTCTATCATATCCTACCTCATACCATCCTACCTCATTTCATTTCCCCCTCACCCATATTCATCCTCAATTTAGTTTTTTTTAAAACTCTTGTGTGATAAATTTCTCTACACTCTTCTTTAGAGAGTATTTGCATTTTTAGCAAATATCTCAATAAAGAGGTGTGTAGTGAAATTTATCTCTAGGATGAATTCCACCCCACCCATCTATAATGAATTTTTGTATTTTTAGCAATGAATTCATAATAGATTGATGTAGTTGAATTCATCCATTATCATGTAAATAGAGAGATAAAATTCTAGAGAAAAGTAGAGAGATAGGTTAGATTAGAAAATAAATTAGGGAAATATTTTATAAATAGTTTTTATTTTTATTTTTGTAGAGATTTGTGAGGATAAATTGTGAGTAATTCCATTGAGTATTGTAATGAGTTGATTATTGTTGGATGCTCATATTGGATGTATGGTGCTTGATTTCAAGTAAATAAGAGTTCAATTTCACTTCAAGAGATTAGGTTTGATTGTTCTCTTCTCTTCTCATTTATTTTATGCCTTTGATTATTAATTTGTCAAATTTCATACCATGTTAGGCTAGATACCCTTTCAAGGGGTGGGATGAACCCTTATTTGATGTTATTCTAATTTAATTAGTTTGATTACTTGAAAATTCCCTTTGAATATTAATTTTGATCCCTCACCCTTAAATTTACGCTTCGAGAGAGGGTAAAATATTTTCGATAGAAAATCGAAATTCTAAGTTATAATACCCATTTTAGATTCGAACTAGAGATGGGGGTTTCTTAAGTGTGGTATTATTCCTTAAATTTCAACTCTAATTTCATTTTCTATGATTTATACAAATTTTAATCGATCGATCCTAGCGGGTGATTAATTAAAAGGAGTGTAGATCTATTATCTAGAGTTTTGGAGGAAGTTAAACTCAATTTTCTAAAAGATTACTATTAAAATTACACTTGCAACGAGAGTTGGTTTGTAATTTTGATATTAATTTGGGAGAATTCAAATAATAAATTAATTAATTGGAATAGCTAAAATTTGTGGCGTAGTCCCACTCCTTGATTGTTCTCACATTTATTTACCTCACTTTATCTCTTATTTTTGTGTTAGACTTTATTTTTCATTTTAGTCACTTTTTAGTTTGTCATTTGATCTTCCATTTAGTTTAGTGTTATTTCACTTCATCTCACCCAAAAATTGTTTTAATATTTGAAAAGATAAAAAAATAAGAAAAAGTAAAAAGCCCAAAAAGAAAATAGTAGTTTTTCCACATTCCAATTTGCAAGCCTAAGAGTGATTCTTAGAGCATCATAATACATAGTCCTGACTCTGACTAGATCTTCCTCGGTGAAGACTATATTCTTGGTATAGATAACATATTTTGGTAGACAATGCTTACCTATTATGGTCTTAGAAGGCTCAAACTGAAAAGCATCCATGGTCACAATAACTTTCTTTTATTCCATCTGAAGTGCATTTTCTTAAATCTGGTTTGAACATGATGCCCTGTGGATAACTACAAACTCGTGCCCTATCTTATTGTCATCTAAGACAGTGTCAGGTTTTTGGTCTTGCTTTACGGTGGTCTTTGTGCCCTTCTTCTCCACTTAGTCATCTAGATGGCCCTCTTATGACAATTCCTCAAATTGAAACTTGAGCGCTTTGTAATTATCTATTTTATGCCTATTGTCCCTGTGATAGGATAATTTTAGGGTAGCGTTCCTCTTTGGCGGATCTCCTATCATCCCCATTGTCCACTTAAAAACTTTTGATATTTAATTTTAATAAATATTTTATAGATCATCTTTTTGAAAATAGTGTTGATAGCTTGGTGGGCCTTTCTTGGGTTCGCCTTATCATTACTTTTGGATCCTCCACTCTTCTTCTTGCCCATTCTTAAGAGTGTTTTATTATTAAATGTTGTTGGTTGTCTTTAATCAATAATTGTCGTGCTAGGTTTTATGTACCATATCCCCGACTTTGGCATATTTCTCAATTTCGGAAATAAGGTCGTCAATAGTGTTGGCCTCCTTCTTTGTGAGAAACTTGTGCAATATAGAGTTGTTTGGCAGACCAATCTCGAAAGAAGCCATAGAAACTTATTTAGAGCACTCCTCCATTTATTTGTTATAAGTTCCCAAGTATCATTGAACATATTCCCGCATGGTTTTCTAGGGCTTTTTCCTCATAGTGAGGAGTGAGTCCATCTTCTTGGGATGGGAGTTAGTAATTATGAATATGGTAGTGAAATCTTCCATGAGCGACTTAAAGCTAGTAAGTGACACGTGTGGTAACTTTTTGAACCACTTTTATGCAATACTCCCTAGATTATAAAGAAATATGCGACGCATGAGGGCTGTATTTTTGCTCCTCTTGATGGTATTGGAGAACATGGGTGATACGATTAGTCTTCTCGTTTTAAATATTGAATCCAGGGGTGGCGACCTTCTTAAGAGGATCTGGTTCGTCTATTGGCCTAGAGAATGGGGACTTCGTCTAACTGATAATGGCCCTTTTTCCAGTTGCTTGGTAAATCTGGTCTGGTGATGAGTAAGATTCTCATCCAACTATCGCTAGATGAGATCGAGGAGATTGTTCTTATGATGGCCCGCTCTTGATCTCTTTTTGTTGGAGGGATCCTATATATGGAGCATTCTTGATCGCGTCACATACTCTTTCCTCGATTGTGAGTTTTTGTCGCGTGAGGGCTAGGTGTTCGATTGTAGCATTTTCACTTGTCCATATGGAGCTCTTGCTCCATTTTTTCCAGGCGATGTTGCAAATGAACATTCTCCTCCTACTGGAGGTGCGTGGTGTCTTCTTGTTGACGAAATTACCATTCATAAGTGCCTGCAAGTTGTGAGAAATGGGTAGATCTCAGTTATTCATTTCTTTCAATAGTTTGTTCATTTTGTGGATGACGGGATGAATTAGGAGTGTTATGACTCCTATTAAGATGAACCTCAGACCCGACCCTAGGTGCTGGAGAACTATTTTCATTGTTCTGATGGTCACTATTAGATGGAAAATGGGGGTTGTGCGAGTGAGACATGACTGTTCGTTGGATCTTCTTCGATGAAAAAGGAAACTCATTCCCACAAGTGGCATTAATTGTATATGGTAAAATCCTACTATGATGATTCAACACAATTGAGCTAAGAAGAAAGTGAAATCATAATTGCAATACATAGTATATACATAGTTCAAGAACATGCGTACGTCTACAGGGTTGTGTCCATCTCTCTATATAGATCAAATCTTGATAACAAAGATTATATGTCCCTTTTACCACGGGTGTGAGTTACATTTATAAAGAAAAAAAAGTGAATGAGTCGTGTGGGACTCCATGGCCATAGAATACAACTATGATTTGATCGAGTGAATCCAAGATCGACATTTCCTCTTATCATCTACTCCTTTATTCTTATCTTCATGTCATGATCTTCAATTTGACTGGATGGATACATGTCAGATGTTCCTGTTAGGTCGGATAATTCCCCCATATTTATTATAATAAAATTTCCACTATTTCATAAATTGCAATAAATTCCATTGAACAATTGCAATATAAGTCAAATTTAATTATCTCAAAATTATATGTTATCAATTAAGAAGACATGTTTGTAATGTGTATCTTAAAACGTATTATGATTCCCCACATTATGATACATGTTTCTACTTATACTTAATTTGGAAACATTTGTCATGAATTGAGGTTATATTTAACAAATTGATGCTAAGATTATTCTATACTTGAAGAATTGAGTAAACTTCCCTTAGTTATTGCATGAATGCATTGGAAAATTTGACTTTATGGATGAAATTAAATTTTAGGGCTCTCTAAATTTCTATCTAAATCAACTAAACTTTTAAGAATATTATAGATTTTAGTTTTACAAAGTTTGTGTAACTATTTAGAGTATATATAAGGTGTTAAGACCTTAAGGCATTCCATTAATAGTAATTCTATACACAGGGGTTGTCAAAGGGACTATAGGTTGAACAAAGGTGAACTTCTAGAGAGTTTCGTGGTTCAATCGTGCGAATGGTCACATTTGTGGTCCATGAGCACGGGTTATGTGAACAACTAAGTTTTAGTTCCATGAGTACATCCAAGAAAAATTTGGGATATATTCTTAAATGGAAATCTCGGACATAAATGGAAGACTTAGACATTACAAGATATTATTCAATAACTTTTAATTATATATGCGAAATTACTTAGATAGAGGATAAATATGTCATTATATGGAGGTAAGACTTATATCCTACCTAAAATATGGATAACTTGTCCGGTATATTATATGCAACATACTGGGTCTGAGTACTCTTGGGGGACGTACTAGAAGGGAGTATCCTCATAGGGTACAAACAACGACGACTACATATGTACCCAGATGCGAAAGATGAGTTTTATCTTATTCATTTTACTCCGGACACTACATTTTAATCGTACACGTGTATCTTAGGAAGATGTACACATGGCGATCCTTTCATATAGTTTTTTGGTATGGGATTATATGACTGGTGTGAAGGCGTAGTGATTATCACTAGCAGATGCATTGATGGTTATAGGTGCGGGACAACCTATAACTATGCCTAGTATGCACAAGAGATCCCCTAAGGCGGTAGGAATAAGCCTTCATTATGTGAGGGCTAGCGAGTAGCCCATTTATAATGTACGTGTTATGGACCGTACTTATGTCTATGTAGACTTATAGATTGTTTTTATTCTTTGATATGTTCATATTGAAAATATATAGAATCTTTAATAAAGTAACCTTTACCTAAACAAGAATTACATTATGTGGAGGTTACAGACCATATGCTCGGATATGGTAGATGTTTGATATGTATATCATAGTTAACAATGGAATCTTTACTTGTTATCAATTAAGATGAATAAAATATAATCACGGGATACAAATGGGATTTGTGATTAGATGCATGTGATTACTTAGGATTGTTTGGGTGGGATTAACTTAAAAGCACCTATAATACGAGAGGAAGATGCATAATTATATTGTATCCCCAAACTCCATTATATTCTTATACTTCATAGACTTGATATTAATGTTGCTGTTGATTTCACTTTTCAGGACAAAGGTAGATGTTGTCGCCTCTAACCTAATCTTTTATTTGCATCTCCATCCACCACTACTCAGATAGGATGTAGATGTCAAGCCTGCGTACTTGCTTTCTTTACCACTCTTTATATCCATTCGAGTCAGATATATGTAGTTATTCATTTCAATAGTTTGGTCCATATTGATACAGTTGTAGTTACATGATGGTGCTATTACTATTGGTTTCTTTAGTATTATCGTTACATGATTCATCTATATTATGTTTTAGTTATTTATTTTTCTGCATTTAGTGTTCTATTTTATCCATGCTTAGAATGACATTTAATTGCTTGATTCCCGTGATTTTGTATTAGTCCCGATCAATCTATAATTAAATTTTATGGACTTTCACAAACACTAAAAATGTAATTTTTTTAATTAATATTAGTTGGCTAGTTCCCCTGACAAAAAAGGAGTCATTGATTTTTTTAGGTCACGTAGACTTGATTTGAATCAGTGAGGTGTGTTTACTTGTCATAGTATAAATCTTTGAACATTGAATATCTTGGAACCGCTCATTGAAGACTTTTGTTTCCATGAATTCACATTAGATTGAAGGCTATATCATGTCTAGTAGACATCAAGAATTGTCTATGGCTAAAATGTTTTAAAATGTGTGAGGATTTTAAAATTTGATGGAACAAGTGTTTTAAAATTGTCTCAGAGGGCATTTGAAAATGTTTTTGGGAGTTTTTTTTGTTTTATGTACGAACAAATTTCACATTAAGTCAATTTGTATTGATTTTGACTTTATTCCATTTGGACACAAACATTTGAGTCATAGGTTAGGATTTGAGCTTGTTTGTCCTTCAAACCTAATATTCATGATTGAAGACCGTAGTGGCCAAGTAAAGTGACTTTATCATTATGCAAGTTTCGTCTTCAACATCCATGGTATTTCAAGAGGTATGAATTCATATTATGTTCGATTCCAGAAGACGTTGTAGGTGTTGGTATTTTTTTAAAAAAAATCTGAGGCTATTTTGAAAAAAGGCTTTTCTAGAAAATATTTGTACACTTTGAAGTCATTTCAATGAGTTTCGACACTCATTCAAATGTGTTCAGTTTTTTCGTATAAAGGAGAACTAATCTTCATTGAAAAAGTTTGGGCAAGTCATTTTAATAACCTTTGAGCGACCTTGGCGTGACTTGGTTTTTCTAGAAAAAAACTTTTCACGAGAAGCTCATTCGATATTCGTTCAAATGAGATTAACTAGGTTCGAATGAGGTATCAATTGTTGTTCGATCAAGTTTGACTTGAAGTTCATGACTACTTAAATTTTGTGAAAATCAATATATATCAGGTTTGTACAATATTTTTATTTTTAAGTCTTTCGAAATCAGTTTTCTAAAATTAATACAAAGCCTCCAAAACCCTAGTTTACACCCAATTATTTGAGATCCAATTTTCATCCAAATATGCTAGTTTGAAATCTCATGTTTGAGCACCAAAGTTTTATTTCTCTTTATCTTTCATGAGTAATGTATTAGTTATACATTGTGGTGATGGTTTATTAGCCAAGATCGATGGATATTGAGACGTGTGAGGAGCACGAATTGTGGTGCTTGTGGGTGGATTCTTGTGCATTGATGGGAAGAAGGTCAATTAGTGAAGACTTAACTAAGGCTTGAAGGAGTTGAGCGAAGTGGAGTAGGTATGTCTATCATTATTGTGTAATTCTTGTATCATATAGAATTCGCGTGGCTGAGTCATCTCAATTTTATTCTATTATGGGCTTTCCTCGTACATTGGGGCGTTGTGTCTTGTTAATTTATGTATTCTTACTATAGAACGTAGAGGCATATTTAGTGCAAGATAAAATTGGTTATTAGTTTACACAACGCATGTTTACAATGTGATTAATTTTAATTAGAATAAGTGCTTATTGGTTTAATTTTAATTGAAAATTTGAAATTGGTGGTGTGTGATAGTCGGGTTAATCATTATCGCAAGATAAACTTTTAAATTAGTATCACAGAGGTGTCTATAAGTTTTTAGTCATGAATCTGGGAGGTCTTTAGTTGGAGGGTGAATCAATATCTACACCACCTTTGTTTGATGGGTCGAATTATGCGTACTAGAAAGAGCGTGTGCAATTTTTGCATAAGTCCCTCGATGAGTGGTTATGGGTAGCCGAAGAAAGGAGGTGGACTCGACCCACAAAATAAGTAGGTGACCTTAGTGTCCCTAACTCTGTTTAAAGTTAGAGTGAGGATGAACATGAGTTGTGTAATTACAATTCTCCTGGTCTGAATGATTAATTCTGTGCAGTTACACCGGAAGAGTTTCATCGAATTATAACGTATGAAACATCCAAATACACTTGGGATAAATTTTAACTCAGTTGTGAAGGAATTGATGCAGTTAAAGCTCCAAAATCTCACGATATAGTTTTATACCATCAGGATGGATGAAGGCGAAACCTTCGATGAGTTCTATGTGGGATTTTCAGATATTGTGAACTCATCTTTAAACTTGGGAGAGAAAATACATGTAGCCAAAGATGTGAAGAAAATATTAAGGTCCTTACCTGAAAGATTTAATCCTAAATTCACAGTCTTGAACTCGTTGGGAACTACTGACTTAATGAAACTCAAAAAGCTTGTGGTGACTTTTAACCTATGAGCTCAACATATTTCCTCTTAATTAGAAGGAGAAAGATAAAGGAATTTATCTGAAAGATCGGAAGGAGGAAACACCCATATCTAATCAAGAGTATGGCATTGATTTCGATGATATGTCCTTATTTCCTAAGAAAAATAGGAAATTTCTCAAGTTTAAAAAATAGAACTCTAAATTTGATGAAAAGAAATTTGAGAAGAATAAATTTAATAAGGATGAAAAATTACTTAATAATCATGACTTTTTAAAAGAATCAAAATGATTTTTAAAAAAAGGGATGAACCAAACATATTCTTTGGATGTTTGGGTTATGACCATAGGACATTCATGTGTATGTGGCATTACGAGCCCCAGGTATGGTGGCAGAGGAGTTCATGTAACAGTGGGCGCAAAAGTTCTTGTATTCTATTCCATCGAGGTTCATATATCGGTTCTAAATGGCTTTCCCATGGAATATGTTTGATGCCATATTTAGTGCCTGGTGGTATGTGTGTTTTGTGAAGTAAGGGTTTCAGTTGGTATGTTCAGAGTCGCCAGTTAATTTTAAGAAAAAACAAACAAAATATTGGAGCTAATCCTAAGGCAGGTTTAAGTCTGCAGTTGGTCCACATATTCTTGTAGTGTGGGTTAGGGGACCGGTTTACGAGTGGGGAAGGTATTAGGTACTCGACTTGTTATGCATTATTTCCTTAATTTTATGCTTAATATTGATCCTAACATTAATTGATTACTTTTTAGTTAATTTTAGAATTTGTTTAGAGACCTTAGCTTGAGAATCCCTTAAAGGTAGATATGTTCTTAGGTAGGAACATAATATCAGTGAGAGGTGTAAGAACATCACTTCAATTGATATAGGTACACAATGGTGTTGTGTATGACTCTATGCTTGTATAACGGATGGTTATTGGTACGTATGTAAGTGCAAAAAAGATATAGTCTTTGAGATAGTTTAATATCTCCTTCGAGGTTTAAGGAGAGATAGAAAGGTGAGAGACAAATGCATCTCTATTACGATTAGTGTATACGTGTTTGCACGTTTGTATGCATTTGAGCATTGGTACATATATTTTATGGGTTTGCGTTTGAGCGATTGAATATATTATTCCGCCTTGAGATAGTTTGTTATCCCATTTTGTTTATATATATGTAAGGTTTTAGATTTAAGAGATGGTTGCATCTCGGTGGAGACAATATGTCTCTTGCTCGAGTTCACAAGAAGGATTTGATATTGTGCCTAAATACTCGTGCATCCACGAGACCAAAGCCTACATAATTTATATTCTCACATGCTCCAACATGTTGTGTGTTGGGGTGGGGAGGGCTGGTATTAGTGATTACTAACTGGAAGTCATTTTCCTTCAAACTAGTTTGGAGGTGCATAATTGGGATGAGTTGGGATAAGAAGAATGGATGTTATATCAAGGATGTAATGTTGTATTAAGAAGCATAAAAAACATCACACCTTGGTGTTGGGGTGGACCATAAGAAGTCGAGGGAGTTCAGGACCGGGAATGGATGCATCCCTAGTAGATAATATATCGGGAGACGTATTATGAGGCTTGGGCTTCACGATTTTATCTCGGTATAGTTCCTATGTACCAAAGGAAACGTGGGATCAAAGACAATGTAGTTCCGAGAACGAAGTTGGATAATATATAGGGGTGTTAGGATTATATACAAGGGGTTCTATTAGAGATGGGACATCCCTAATAAATAATACATGAGAGATGTATATTGAGGATTGAGCTTCACGAGTTAAGCTCGGTATAACGCCTATGTACCCAATGATAATTGGGATCAAATTCAATGCAGTTCCAACAAACGAGACACATTTATAGGTGTGGGCGACAAGATATTGGGTATACAATATACATCATTATGGTATTTATGGAGCCTAATCCTTAATATAGAATTTTCTTTATGTTGGATTGATATATTGGCATGTTAAAATAATGTCCAATAAAAGGCCAACATTTGATGAGTATTTGGATATAAAAACACATATTCAGGTTTCTTTGTATGGAAGGCCTTTTTTTGGTTAGAGAAGTGATAGGAGTAATCAAATTTTAGACTTTGGCTTGATGCAAAGTTTCAAACTAACTCAGCTCACAGACACTTTCCTTGGAATGATTTTGAAAAGTAAGTTTTCATATTTTGTAATTGTTGTTGTGGAATTTGATTAGAATTATTCAAACACATGAACATGTCAAGTCAATTAACAGAGGTGTTGGATTAGAAACCAATCTTTTGAAATATAAATGTTGTAAATTGCATATTCGGACCTCTAAATGCGAGACGGTTTAAAAAGGTGAACAAATATGTAAAATTTATTGCAATCAATATATGTATGTATGGGGTATTGCCCTAAAATTTGGGTAGAGCTTCTTTACCCTCATGGAAAAAAGGTGACTTTTTAGCAGGGGGAATGTCCCATTTTTCTAGTTTTTTTTTCCAGTCGGGCGGAGCTTCCTATAGAAGTGTTGAGTTTTGCATTTTTTCTATCCTCAAATGGGAAGAGCTTTAGCTAGAAATGTTTGGGTTTTTGAAAATTTTGCAGAGGTTTGACTCTTTTAGGGACTCAAAAGTGACTTTGCGAAAATACGAGCTTTTATTTTTAGGGAAAGCGAATTTTTTTTAGGTATGAGTTTTCTCAGAACTTTCTGAATGAGCTTGAGTATCTCGGATGCTCGAGGGAGAAGAAAGTTAGAAAAACAGATTGTTGTTGAGTTTTTAGGCTCTCGGTGGTTTTCGAAGTGCTTGAAACGAAAGGCGGGGGCCTCTATCTTTAAAAAACTAGTAGGGTCCTTTTCCCATTCGAAAAAAGGATGAGGGTTGTTGTTTTTTAGATAAGGATGTCACATATATGGCTAGGATCGAGCGCTCTGACAGTACTCTTACCGATTGGTAGAAAGACTCCAAAGCCTTTTGCCGATCGACAAAAGGTGTTTGGTAAAGGTTTTAAGCCCTTTTGCAATTATTTTTCTTTTTCTTTTTGAGGATATTTTTTTGTATTGTAGGTTTTTTGGTCTTTTTGGAATCTATCTGGAGTGTTTTTTCTTTGAGATTTAGGTTAGGCTAAGTTTAGAGTCCTGGGCTTGGGCAAGGCAGGTTTTAGTGTATCTAGGGGTGTTGTTACCCTTGAAAACTTGGTCAAGGTCAGTTTAGGGCATTTTGTTTGGTGGGAGTTAATGAGTCAACCCTCGATTGTAGATTGGGGTGTCCACAAAGGCGACTGACTACGAGTGTGTGTGTGTGTAGACAATCTTCATCAAAATTGAAAGGTCTAAAGTGGGTTTGACCATATTTGGGGTAGTGTGGGGGTCTAAGCGATAGCAGGGTGAAAACCTTATGGTGTGGAAGTAGGATTTTATAAATATGGGGGCTTTAACTGTACGACATAAGGTTCTTTGTGTTAGTCTAGGGATTTAAAGGTACAACAATTGGATAGGAGTTGGGTTGAATGAAGGAAAGAAGGATCCATTCTTTGGAATGTATTTAATGCAGTCTTGAGCTTCCATTTAGAGAAAGATTTCTATATCGGTCTCCAATGATGATTATTCCTGAACGAATACCGTTACTTTTTTTGGATATCTATTGTGCCCGTTATCTTAGTGTTTTTAAACGTCATGGATAAAGGAAGTGGCTCACATTTTGGGATGATTGATGTCCCATTATTTTTATCGTTGTTAGGTATCCTTTCGGTGGGAACGAGGGCATCTTCTTTGGTATCGATCATACCGATAGTGGGGCAGGATGCAACTTCACTCTCCTTTGTTTTCATCACTTCATCTTTATTGGCATCTCGGGCTGGTCGTTTCATGCTCCCGGCGTTGTTGTCTACATTTACAATGGTTCTTCGCAGTGAGGACCAAGTGGTACATTTTCATTAATGTGGATCATATTTTCTCATGTTGGCATCGTCTTTGGATCCTGCCCTCTTAGAAAATGACGTGAGTTTTTTAATAAACCATTTATTCATACGTCGTCTTTTTCATTTCTGACTGAGTTTTATATTTTTTATAAACTTTCAGCAGGTACTCATTGATGCCTCCCAGCTATGGGAGATGTTGACGCACTAGTCGTTAGCCCAAGTGGCTTTATGCTAATTGACTACGAAGATTTTCAGGGATGTCAACACAGATTATCCTTGGTTGTGAACAAGCTTGGTCTTAAGTCCAGGTGGTTTATCTTACCCGCGCGGAGTGTTCGCTTAGGTGTGAGAAAACCAGGACACCAAGTTCAGGAGTTTTGGATGAGAGTCGTACTGGTGGTCATTTCGTAAAGAGATCTCATGCTCGTTAGTATGGTGGTGATGATTTTTTTGTGGGTCTTTTAGGTGGGATTTGATATAACTTCCTAAACAAACATTTTTTTTGTAGTTTTATGCTTTTTGGATGCTATATATAGGTAGTATGTTCTTCTATGAGGAACACAAGGAATTCCCGATGCATTTTTGCTTTGCATAGGGATCTTTGTTTCATACATCGATGTATAAAAATAAGGATATTTCCCCTTTCGAGGTTCTATTTTAGTATGCATTGTGTTTATCTTTCCCTTATTTTAAGCATAAATGATGTATATATGGACATAATTGGGCCAAAGTCCTTTTATTTTTAAAATGGCAATAATAATAATAATAATAATAACAACAACAATAACAACAACAACAACAACAACAACAACAACAATAAAAATAATAATAATAATAATAATAATAATAATAATAATAATAATAATAATAATAATAATAATAATAATAATAATAATAATAATAATAATAATAATAATAATAGGGAAAGAATGTGGAAACAAAGTTACTCCGTCTTTTTTGAGATTTTCCTTTCGGAGAGAAACAACTTTGACTGTCCTAATGGTGAGCCGCTTCATTTGAACGAATGCGGGAGTGGGAGGGGAAGACCACTTTTTCTTTTCTATGTGATAGGGAAGGAGCTTTCTGATGTAGATTTGAAGCATAAGTGTTGTCCTTTTGTCCATAATAGGGTGTTGTTTTATGGTGAACCCTTAGTGAGTCGGTGTGCCGATGATCTTTACCTTAGTATGCAGAGTTTTTGAGAGAAAGATGGTCGGTGTTTATTTTTTTGGGAATGGGGTATATGGGTAGTGTATTTTCCCTTTTGTAGGCTTCTTTTTTTCGTAATATTTGAATTTGTGTATAATTTAAATAAGGATGACTTTTCAAAGCCTTAAATATTTTAGAGCATTATTTTATTACTTGACACAACCTTTTAGATCATCCCGATTCTTTTAGAGTAAGGGAACAATGACCATAGATAGGGTTCTCTCTTAAAAATGGATTTTTTAATGTTTATTTAGACCGGGGTCGAAGTGATATCTCGAATAGCCTACATATCTCCAATTCAAAAGCAACGGTGTGCCCTTAATTTGAATGTGTGCAATAATAGTATGGTGGAGAATCAAGTCTACACAGTTCTCACTTAAAATAAATAAAAATTAGGGGCTTAAAGTGTTTTAGTTGACTTCAAGAAAAAAAGTTGGTGGCTTAAGTGAGGCATTTGATGTAAGGTTGAGAATGTGTATGGGCTTGCATAGTCTTTGTTTCCCCAGCAATCGACCATTCGACCTTTTTCCTTTTCAACCTACGTAGGTTTAAGAAAAGAATTTCTTCAATTAATCAAAATTGAAGGGTTGGGAAAATGTGACTTTATCGAGATCATTTAAGGTAGCCACCTCGCCAAAGTTTATTTTGGCGATTAGATAGGGTCCTCCCAGTTGGGTACGAATTTACCTCCGGGAGTCCGGGCAGGTTTGAGATTCTCTTACAAGACTAGGTCTCTCTCTTGAATAATTCTCTTCTTGTCTCGATTATTCAATGACCAAGCGATACACTTTTGGTAACCCTGGTTGTGATAACCATATTTTAGCCTCATGTCGTCAAGGAGGGTAGTTCGTCGTAGTGGGCTTGGACCCAGTCAGTTTTGGATAGTTGACTTTTAATCATAACCGTTAGTGAGGAACTTTGAGTTCTATGGCTAGGATTACCTCCATTCCATAAACTAGTTAATAGAGGTGGCTCTAATGGAGTTTCGCTTTGTAGTATGGTAGACCCAGAGGGCATATGGGAGTTTGTCTGACCAATCGTTGTAGGTTTTGATCATTTTGCTGGTAATATTTTTTACATTTTGGTCAGTGATTTGAATGCTCCATTGGTTTGGGCCTTATAGAGGATAACTTATGCCTGGTGATCCGATACTCATGTAATAGGTTAGACACCTCCTTTTCGAAGTGAGATCCATTATCTGATACCAACTTGTGAGGTACGCTGAAATGATAGATGATGTTGAATTGTATGAATTTGGTCACTTTTTTAGAATTTAAAATTGCATAGGATTCGGCCTTGACCCATTTGGTGAAGTAGTCAATGGAGACTAAGATTAACTCATGCTCCGTGGAGGCCTTTGGAGTGAATTACCCTATGATGTTGATCCCCCATGTGGAAAAAAAATAGCATAAGGTCATGGAATATAGGTCTCAAGGAGGTAAGTGTTATCGGGGGGGGGGGGGGGGGGGTATAACTAACATTTGAGGCACCTCTTGATGCACTCAGTGCAGTCCTTTTGTAAGGTGGTATAATAGTATGACCACCAAAGTATTTTCTGGCGATTTTGTGCCCACTTATGTGCGGGACACATTCACCAATATGGATTTCGTCCCCTGTGACACATCGTAAGTGTATACCGTCGAACCCTATTTTGTAAAGTTGGTCCCCACAGACGATGAATTGGGCTGCCCATCGTCATAGGGTAAGTTAGTCATTGGAGGAGGCATCTGAGGGGTAGTGATTTATGTAGACAAAGATACATATGTTGAAGTACCAAACTACATATCATATAATTATTTCTTCGATGGTATTGACTTCAAAGCAATACAAAAGGCTGTTCCGACTATTTGTGGTGAATGTAATCTCCATGGTTCCCTCTGCGTGTCGATCACAAAGGCCATAGTGGTAAGTGCATCTCCAAAGTTATTTTTAGCTCTCGGGAGGAAGTCAAAATTGAGATGATTGAATGACGAAGCTACCTCCTCTAAGTAGGCATGGTATGGTTGAAGTTAATCATCCCGAATCTTCCATTTGCTGAGTATTTGACTGATGATTAGGCTAAAACCCCTATAGGCCTATAGGTTGGTGATTCCCATTTTTAAGACGATTTTGAGACCTCTGATGTAAGTCTCGTACTCAACCATGTTACCTATGCATTCATATATGATCTTGATAGCGGTGGGGAGTCATCTCGAGTTCGGGGATATAAGTAGAAATCTTATAAAGAATTCCTTTTGTTGGATGCTTTGTGAAAGTAAATTTCCTAAGTTTCTCTACTGTTTAGGGTGAAAAGATTCTCGTTTGAGAATTCTGCCTTATTGTGGTGTTCATCCTATGATAAGGGTTGTCATGTGAGGAGGTCTAATGGAGGGAACTTTTTTATGTGTTTGTCATTGTTTGAAGTTCCTCTAATCAAAACCTTTCACACCTACAAAAATATATCAATACTAGAGTGTAGCGGTAAGTAAGGGAATCAATCCATTTCAAGGGGGTAAAACTAGATGAAAATTCAAATGTAATTCAATTTTATTCTCTTTTTGGACTTTTTCTTTTTCTATTTTCTTTTTATCTTTTTCAATATTAAAACAATTTTGAGAATTAGGTGAATTTTAAACTAAGAACTAAACACAAAATGTTAATTGAACTAAAGTAAAAGTGTGAAAAATATAAACTAACGAGAGATGAAAATGAGTAAAATGTAACTAAATAAGAGAATGAATCAAGGGATATATATCCACCCCCAATTCACACAACTAATTTAGCTTGAACTATTTTAATTTGATTGAACTCCAAAATATTTAATTAATTCAAAAGGTAATTCTCACTACGCAAATGAACTAATTGAATATTCTTTTAGAAAAGTAATTTTAATTCCCACAAATAGTACTAAAAATATAATTAAAATTAATCAAATGAATCATCCGCTAGGATAGATTCACCCAACTAGTTTTATTTGACAAGATGAAATAAAAGTAGGTGAAAATAATATTAGCATTTTAAATCAATTTGATAAGCCTATCTCTAGTTTGAATCAAATGATAAAATGTTAACAAAATTTTCAATCCTCTCTCAAGGATTATTTTTCATTTCTCAATGAAAAAATAAGAGTAGGAATTAAATTTACTAATCAAAGGAGTTCAATAGAATTAAAACTAACAAACTAAACTGATTCGATTCATGGGGGCTTCAATTTATCCCTTGATTGGGAGATTAGCTTTCCATAATCATCATCCAATCAATAATAAGATAACAGTGAATTAAAAGCATGAGAAGACAAATTAGAGATAAGATAGTCAAACCCAATTTAAGGATAATGGCAATTGATCTTCAATTAATGCAGCAATATTCTCAATTAATTACAATCACTCCAAAAAAAACTAAATGAATTTCTAAAAATAAAGTTCTATTCTCTATAAAAAAAAATCTACAATTATCTTCTACTCTATCTACAATTTTTTTCTCTCTAAAAAAGTTCTCCCTCTTTTGGGTCTTCTTTCTTCCTTAAATAGTGTGACTATGGAGCTTAGGTGTAAATTGGGAAGGTACACACTAGTGTGCATGAGGGGTGTGAGGATATTTGGGTGAGGGTTAATTTAGGAATTAAAGAGGGTGCATGTGGGAAGTGGGTGTGTAGGGAATAAGTAGGGGGTATTTTGGGAATGGGGTAAAAGGTTGGTTTAAAACATGTGTGGCATTTGACAGGTGACAACAACGATTTTGCATTTGGGTTTTGGTTCGAGATGGTTTCCGGGCAATTGGGTCGATCTCGGGTTATGGAGGTTAATAGGTGGGTTCAGGGGACTCGGATTGGAGAACGAGTTAGGGTTGAGGAGTTTGGCTTCGAGGATGAGTTCACAGTTTGGTTCCGGGACTGGAACGGGTTTGGTGGTTTTTTAGCTGTTGGGTTTGGTCCCAGTTAAAATCGTCTAGGGTCCGGTTTAATAGCATGTCTAGGGGAAATGGGTTTGGAGTTTGTGGGTGCCTGGATTAGGTTCGATTTTGTGCGTGTTTCAAAATCGGGTAAGGGGTATGTGTTAATGTGTATGGTATAGAGGCAGGGTCGCGGGTTTGGAGGGGGACGATGTGGGTATCCGGGTTGTTGGGAGTTTGAGGAGAGAGATAGAGAGAGAGAAGATGGGTGTTTGGTGATATGAGTGAGGAGAGAGAAATGTTGTTTTGGTTATGGAGCAAAAAGGAGAGAGAAAGAGTTGGGTGTAGAAGATGACTTGGGGGTGATAAGGTGTGGTACGCAAATTAAAAACATATAGACCCTAATATATACAACTACGAACAAATAAACACGACTCAAATAAAAAATAAAACTAATAATAAAATAAAATAAAACAAATAAGATAAGATTAAACTAGTTGACTAAGCATAAATTCTTCTGAATTTATCCTCCTAAGTTGGTAGTTTTAGTACCTCGAACAACGTAATTGATTTTTTTAATCCCATATCATTGCTAATGACTTCTTCTAACAAGTACCCTGAGTTTCGTGTATTTCTTACTATTTTTATAGATATTTAGTACCAAAGAGAACTCAAAACAGTGAAAGAAACCAAGAAAAGGGGAGTTGAGGGGAATTTTTGTAATTTTACATATATATTCCGGAGGTGGGAAAAAGTAGAAAGTTGAAGAGCTCTAAATTACAAGAACACTGGAAAAAACGACAGTCAAATCGGAGATCTGAATCAAAAGATATGGCAAGTCATAGTTGGAGAAAGAAAGTTAAAGTTGAAATTAATTTTGGAAGCTGAAGAGTTTCAACTCTTGAAATTTCTTGTATAGTTCCTTTTTATTAGTTATAAAATATGGACAGGCATGGGAAAAGTTATATTTGGGTAATATCAAAAGCCAAGCCCTAGAGTGATGAAGGGAGGAAGAGAGAGAGTTTCTTTTGGCATATAATTTCATATTTTTTTAGGATTTAAAAACCCTAGTTTGTAAGTTGAACAAGAGATATTAAAGATTCAAGTTTCAAGTTTAGATTTCCTTCTTCTATTCAAGTATTGCTAATTTTTACTTTCCATTTCTTCCATATTGTAAGTTTAAATTGCTCTTGTAGTTTAATTTTGTTTCTCAATTCAAGTTTCTTTTCAATGCATAATAGACCTATGATTTCTTGCACATTTAGAATTTTGTTCTCATTTAATAAAATCATGTCTAGCTAAGTTTTTTTTAGGGTTGGGATGCATGAACCCATCCCAATGTAAATTACATATGTAGAAAATAGAATTTAAATTGAAATTTTGAAAGAGTCGTGCAAGATAATTCTACAATCAATATATGTCTTTTAATCTCTCTTGCCCTAGGTACTTAGGATGTTTAAGAATATAATGTGTGTAAAATTATTGAGCACCGCTTTATATTTCTCTTTGATTTCATATGATGCGGGATTGAACCTCATATATGTAATGCTTAGAATCTATAAAGACTGGATTCATTCAAACTTCTAATTTATAATTTTAGTATTCTGCTAAGTAATTACTAAGGATTGGGGGATTGAATTCCCAACCTATTTTCCCTTCATTCTTATTAAGTCATTCTTACTTAGTTAATTTTGCTCACATAGTTAATGCAGTAGTTTAATTTAGTGTGCATTTATTTAATTAGTTATTTCCCATCTCAATCATCTTTTTATTTCTTTTTAGAGTCAAGTTAGGGTTAACAGTCTTACCTTTATCCTCAGGTTCACTCGTCCTAGTTCCCTGAGGATTCGATACCCAGACTAGCCACTATACTCCACAAGAATGTAGTTAAAGTTTAGGTCTTTGTATTGCGGTTGGTAGCAAATAACAACGACTAGCGTATTTACACGGACGCTCGATTTTTCCACTCGATCAGTAGCTAAAAACTAAAAACAAATAAAATAAAGAAAAATATAGAAACTAATACTCGACACGCAAATAAAATATATAACAAAATCACAAAAATATATACATGACTCAAAATAAAATAAAATAAAAAAATAAAATAAATCCTAAATATAGAACAACACCAATAAAAATCTAAGTGAAAATAAATTAAAAAAAATAAAAGGGGACAAACCAAACACACATGTATCGGGATATGCTTAGGCTAGGTTAGGCTTGGGTTTGGGTTACGGGATAGGGTATACAGGCTTAACTCCATTTTTGTTAAAATTTCCTTAATTTGAGCATTTGAACACTGCAACATGCATTTGACCTATAAAATAAACAAATAAGCATATAAGACCCAAATTACCGAGAATTAGCAACTAAAATACGTCTATTCGGGGTATAAAATGTACACTTTTGGGTGCTTATTAGACCACCCCCAAATAGAATATTACTAGTCCTTGAGCAAAATACAAAGAGAAAGAAAGATAGGAAAATAAAAGTTTACCACTTTCGCGGGCACTCGCAATTGCACTTATCATGTGCAACAAGTCTTTAAACCTATAGGTTACCCTACAGGACGAGTTGTGTCTCGTGAGGGTTTGCAGGGAATATACCCACACAATTTTTTATTTGAAATGACAGTCAATCTCTTATTAGACATAGAATAATCGCACAATCCATCGCAAGTTAAATATTTTGATAAATACAAGCTAGAAGTGTAAAAAGCGTAGCTAAGTAAATACTCAAGGCACATCCTTCCTAGAACTCAACGTGTGTAGTGTGAATCAGTCAAAATAGGTCGAGTATCACAAGAGCAATTCCTAGATCGCCTTTTCAGAATCAACGCTTCAACTTCAAAAATCTCGTCGATGTATCTCTCTCAAATGAACTCACGAGATTAGGGTAAGTGTATCGCTCTTGTGTGTGAGGAGGTGAGTAAATGTAAGCAAGCTCAAACGTCTCACACACATATAAGAAAGAACGAATATTTAGAAAGAAAATTGATCTCATGTAAGGAAGCTAATCACTATAGTGAGAACGTCGAGTTATTCACCACGTTGTCTTTCATTTGCCTGAACACCTAGGGAAAACATGGATTTTTATGGGTGAGGGGAAATGAAATGGGATGAGAAGGATATGATAGGTATGATGGGGATATGATGGATGATGGATGGATATGCGATGAGCGAGGAGAGTCTTCTATACATGAAGAAAAAATGTCTTTATTACACAAGAACTAACTACAAACTCTTTATTTTCTTTTCTCTCTTTTCTCTTTTTTTTTCTAATTTTCTTTTTTTTTTTCTTTTTTTTTCTTTTATGCTCTCAATCACTAAAGATATTTTCTCAAAGAAATGATGAATGATATATAGATGGAGCAGGGTATATGGATGATGTGGGGAATATGTGGATTAAGAAGAATATGGGAAGGTAATGGGTGAAGTGAATGGGTGAAAACCTAGTGATCGGAACAAAATTGAAGACACATATTTCTTATAACTCGAAAAAGATGTTGTTCTCAGTGATCAAGCCAAGTTTTTTTTTATGAAGAATAATGAGATCATACAACAATTTAAGTGTGGACCCAAAAGAAGTTTAATCAACTTGTGACTCGGAGATTGCGTAAAACACTTTGAAAGGAGAAAGGCACGAATCTCACGAGCTAAAGTCTCTACTAGTGATCCTTAAAGGTTTTCTTGAGAATTGTAGCACTCCTCAACTCTAAACCGTAGTGACGTGATAAGTGTACAAATTTTGTTGAGTCTAGAAATTCATGGTGCAAAGTCTCTTGTTATGTATTACATAAGCTAATTAGAAAAAAATAAATCCTCTAGCTTGATTCCTAGACTTGAAAACTTGGATGATAGAAAATTCACGTCAATGAGTCAAATGAAAGAAACCGTATGAAAATTTTACAAATCAGGTTTAAAAATTAAAAATTTTCAAAAGAGATACGATTTTGATAAAATTTCCCACCCCCAAACAAAAAAGAACATCGTCCTCGATGTTAAATAAAATGATTTTTAAAATTTGAGAGAAAAAGGGAGGAACCATATTACCAGAATCAACCGCTAATGAAGCGGATAGAGTAAGCCAAAATAAAACCTGAAGAAATGATAAGAGAAAAAAAATGTGTACAAGTCTATAAACATTTAAAAGCACTGGGTGGTGTGAAACACCACCCCCAAACATGATGAGACTCTTACAAGAAACACGGGCTGCTTCCCGGTATCACTAAGTTTAACGCCTTCATCCAGATCGATCGAAACTCAACCAAAAAAAAATTATAATCTAGGAGAGATCGGAGTGGCAGAAAAATCGGGGGATGAGAATCACCCTCAAACAAGACTAAATAATCAGTCTTTATAAATGGGGTCAACAAGGTCAATCTCTTCTATGTGAGTGGAGCCGAGCTCTAAGAAAGGCTTCAAGCGTTGACCATTGTCCTGAAAGAGGCTATCATCCTTGGAATTTTGCACAGTGATTTCACCATAAGGAGTAACTGACTCAATAATGAAGGGTCCAGACCACCTGGTTTTCAATTTCTCGAGAAATAGATGAAGCAGAGAATTATACAATAGATTTTTTTACCAGGGTGGAATTCTTTGTGCGTGATGCTTTGGTCATGGATCCACTTCATCTTGTCCTTATACTTCTTGGATAAATCATAGGCATCATTACTAATTTCCTACAATTCATTAAGTTGCATCTTCCTATGGACTGCTGTCTCATAAATATCAAAATTAAGGGCTTTGACAGCCCAATATACATGATGTTCAAGCTCAACAGGAAGGTGGAAAGGCTTTCCAAAGACCAATCGATAAGGAGACATGCTAATCGAAGTCTTGTAAGTAGTACGATATGGCCATAAAGCCTCGTTCAAGCATAAGGAGCAATCTTTCCTATTAGGACTGACATTTTTTTCAAGACTTTGCTTGATCTCGCGGTTAGAGACCTCAACTTGACCACTATTCTGAGGGTGGTAATAGAGACCAACTTTGTGGGTAACGCCATACTTTTTGATAAGGTGTTCAAAAACTCAATTACAAAAATATTTACCCCCATCACTCATGATAACTTTGGGGGTTCAAAACTCGTGAAGACATGTTCTTTAAGAAATTGGACCATAACTCGATGGTCATTGTTGCGGTAAGAAATTGCTTCTATGCATTTGGAGACATAGTCAACAACAACTAGAATATACTAAAAACCATTAGAGGAGGGAAATGGTCCCATGAAATTGGTACCCCACACATAAAAAATTTCAACAATGTGGATGGGTGTGAGAGGCATCATATGATGATGAGAGAGACGCCCAGATTGTTGGCAATTGGAAGAATCTTGACAATAGTGATGGGCATCGCGAAAAAGGGTAGGCCAATAGAAACCACTCTGCAAAATCTTTGAGGCAGTTTTCTTTGAGCCAAAGTGGTCTCCAAAAGCATTATTGTGGCAAAAGGACAGAATACTAAGTTGTTCACACTCAGGAACACATTGATGAATGACTTGATCGGGGTAATACTTGTAAAGAAATGGGTCATCCCAAGAGTAAAACTTCACGTTTTCCATGAATTTGGAGCGATCTTGTTTCAACCAATGATTGGGATGCTGATCGGTAACAAGGAAGTTGATAATATCAGCATATCAAGGCGAGGTGGAGATGGAAGAAAGTTATTCATCGGGAAATAACTCAGAAATGGGAACATGTTGAGCGCTACTATTGATATCTGATTACATATTGTTTGATTATATTTGTTTCAAATTGGTATCAAATAATTACTCACATGTTTCAAATGATTTGTTCTTATTAGAAATATAAATTGGTATCATTTGTTCCTCCATACTTCACTAGGCATCTGTTTGTCTGTTTCATGTGTGTAGGTATGCTTTCAGCGATTCGAGATTTCAAGTCTACATCACATTCAGACAGTTCATGCTTGCCGGTGCTTCATATTCTAGTCCGTGTCCTATATTTTTTATTTTGAGTTTTTTTCTCGTACATCTGGACTGTGTTTTACTTGCTTTAATCACTAGATTCATGTTTAGGATTAATCAAGATAAAATTGGTTTAAAGTAAGAATTGGGTTTTCACAACTTGGTTTGGTGCATAATTAAAAGTTGGACCTTTTTCGGAGAAAAAATGGTTTAAAAGAAAACACACATATCGGGCCACTCACATCTTCAAATTGGTATCAGAGCTAGAAAACATTTTTATTTGTTTTGTGATCCCGTGTGTTTTCAAAGATGACTTCTGGATATAATGAATTTTCTCGAACTCCTATTTTTGATGGCACTAATTACACTTATTGGAAGATGAGAATGAGATGTGCTTTAAAATCTATTGATGAGCGTGTTTGGATTGCAGTTGAGAAAGGTTGGACACCCCCTGTCACTATTGTAGGTGAGGTCACTAGTTTAAAGCCTATTGAGTCATGGACAGAAACTGAACAAAGACTCGCACAATATAATTCTAAGGGTCTGCACGTTATTTCTTCACATGTCACACAGGCAGAATATAATAGAATTATGACTTGTGAAACATTAAAAGATGCTTAGGATATTTTGCCACTCACTCACTAGGGCACTAGCATGGTTAGGGCTTCAAAACTTCAAAATCTCACTACACAGTTTGAGACCATTAAGATGTTAGAGAGTGAGACCTTTGATGAGTTTTATGCTAGGTTGTCCAATATTGTCAACTCGTCGTTTAACCTAGGTGAGAAAATTCCCTACAACCGTGTCATTAAGAAAATCCTTAGGTCGTTGCCTAGTAGGTTTGATGCGAAAGTGACCATTTTAAACTCCTTGGGTAGGTTAGAGTCAACGAAACTAGAAGAGATTGTAGGTTACTTACAGACCTATGAAATCGACATGATTACCTCCAAGCAAGTTCCTAAGAAAGAAAAGGGTATTGCTTTGAAAACCTGGAAGGAGAAAATTAAAGTTTCGGATTCCAATTCCGATTCAGATTTTGAGGATGTTGCTTTGTTGGCAAAGAAATTTAAAAAATTTATTAAGTTTCAAAAGCAATCGAAAGATGACAAGAAATTTGAAAAATTCAAGAACAATAAAGTAGATCCCGTCTCTAAGGATAAGTTTGAGAAGCCTAAGAGAGATGAGTCGGATAAGTGTTTTAGGTGTGAGGGGTACGGTCACAAGGTTAAGGAGTGTCCCACTAGACTTAAGAAAGAGGGAAAACAACCCGTTGTCTATAATGCCAGATTAAGTGATAGTGAACCGGAAGAGGGAGAGAATTACCCCATTGAGCATAACTTTGTTGCATTTATGTCATGGCATGTGAGCGATGACGATTCTCATGTGCATGACACTTTCGAGGAGGTTTTGAGTGTATCCCATATTAGTGAGGGTGAAGAGAGTGACGAGGAGGAGGTTGATGTGAAAGAATTACAAAATGCGTTTAATGAGTTGTATGTCGAAACGGTGAAGATAAAAAAGGCTAACTCAAAATTGCAATCTAAGTTGAATGAGCGTGCCATAGAAAATAATGATAGTTTGATTGAGGATCTTAGGGCACGAGAGAAGATGTTTAGGGAGAAATTAGATTTTGTGGAGAAAGAGAGAGATAGTCTCCGTGATTTGATGGAGTCCTTAAAAAAAAGGAGATTTTAGAGTTTGAGGAGTCTAGGCGTTTGCTCGAGTCTAGGATTCATGAGTTGGAGGAGAGATTGAGAGACTCATCTAGAGTCAAGTTTGATTTGGACACTAGGTCGAAAAAGTTAGATAAGATCCTAGGCACCGTCCAAATTAAGGAAGATAGGGGAGGTATAGGTTTTGATGAGAGAGTTGTTCCCATTCCCCCCGCATGTGTGAGAAACACTAGGATGGTTAGAAAAGGTCCACATAAAGGTAATCATTTCCACCACCGCTACACTTTCTCGTTTTGTGGTAGGAAAGGTCACCTTAGGCGTTATTATTACGACCTTAGACAAGCTCCTAGGAAGTTTAAGAATAAAGTTGCACCGGTTACCCAAACCCCCATGCGTCGTTTTACACCTACTTGGGTTAGGAAATCGGATTTAGTGGCTTTAGGGATTAAACTTCTTGATTCTAGTTTGGGTGCACTTATTCTTCCCATGATAAATCTAAAGGATAATAGTGTTTCCATGTTTGTCATATTCTAGTTTGCTTCATGATATATTGATTGATAGTATTATGACATGTGTATCATTTTGTATTTTAATTTGTTTGAGTCTTATTTGAAAAATACAAAAAGATTTTGCTTTTCTTTGAGTCAAATATGTTTGAAAAGCCAAAAAGATTTTCAATTTTTATTTTTGAGTTTACCGATGCTTAGAATGATCTTAACCATTGTTTATATGGGGTTGTTTTGAAGTTGATATGCATTTTGATTCGACTTTGTATATATGCCATAATTGCACACATGCACGAGTTTATATGGATGTTTGACTTCTCTTGCATATTTGAATTTGGTGAGGCGTTCTTATCTCAATCTTTTCATCTATGCGTAAGTAGACTTAAGGAAACCGTTTACCGTGAGGATTTAAAATTGGTAAAAAATGACGAGTGATTCATGGGAAAGGGCTGCAAGAGTTCGAAATTAACTCGTCGTGAAAGCCACCGTTTAAAAGAGCCCAAAAGTAAATGCAATATGATAAGAAAGGTCCAATAAGATTTTCTCTAAGTTGAGAATGCTAGAGACCTCAAAAGAACTTGAAAATATTTGATATTATTGAGGGAGTTTGGTTGGAGAAAATTAAACGCTTTTGCACAACTAATCCTAATGTTGTAACATTGCAATTTGACGCTATTGTTTGTAGAATCGTCAAAATTTTGGATTTGTGTGCATGTAGTATGTCAAGTTCATTAAGCTCACTCTTTAATTTTCATATGGCTATGATAAAGTTTGATGATTTATCTCTATCAATTAGAGCTTCTTGATCGTTTCGATGTGTTGGAATTGTGACTCATTTGTTGTAGTTTCACGCCCATTAATTCCATGTACATGTTTGAGCATATCGGTACTATGTTTGCATGTAACTCGCATTTTTAGTTTTTAATGAGTTTTTGCATTTTGTGTTAAAAACCTTCTGTTTTAACATTGTTTTGATTATGTCAATCCCTTCCTGGAATTTCTTTGTGGAAATTTTTTCACTGGGAAATACTTTATATTATTTCTGGGAATCCAGGAAATTTTGGCAGGTCGCGCGAAGTCGTTCAAATGACAACTCATCTCGCGCGAACGACATATGTACTTCGTTCGAGCGACATCCTCATCTCGTTTGAATGATGTCCCTGGCTCATTCGAACGACATAATCAAAAATGGCTTTTGATTGGTTTGCATTCCACTAGTTTAATTTGATATATTTTTGGTACCGCGGGAAGCATTTCTGGAATGTTTGGTTTATATGCAGGTTCTTTTATGTTCCAAATTGGTATTTTGCGTATGAGTCCGTTTATCACACTTGATTTGATTGGTATATTCTTTGTGTGATTCCTTGGTTTACTAGCTATTGATTTATCATTGCTTGATAATATTTAGCTGGTTGTTTCATGATTATCTAGAGGTTTTCAATTCTTAAATTTCTATGAACTTGATTCAAATTTGTTTCATATTCTCATGCTAGATATTTCATATTGGTGTATCTTTTCACCGAATTGTCTATTCGAGATAAAAAAGGGGAGAGATGTATGTGATGTAGGGGGAGATTTGTTGAGCACTACTATTGATATCTGATTACATATTGTTTGATTATATTTGTTTCAAATTGGTATCAAATAATTGCTCACATATTTCAAATGATTTATTCTTATTAGAAATATAAATTGGTATCATTTGTTCCTCCATACTTCACTGGGTATCTGTTTGTCTGTTTCATGTGTGTAGGTATGCTTTCAGTGATTCGAGATTTCAAGTCTACATCACATTCAGACAGTTCATACTTGCCGATGCTTCATATTCTAGTCCGTGTCCTATATTTTTGATTTTTGGTTTTTTCCTCGTACATCTGGCGTTATGAGTATTCTTTACTTTACTTTACTTGCTTTAATCACTAGATGCGTGTTTAGGATTAATCAAGATAAAACTGGTTTAAAGTAAGAATTAGGTTTTCATAACTTGGTTTGGTGCATAATTAAAAGATGGACCTTTTTCGGAGAAAAATTAGTTTGAAAGAAAACACACATAGCAGGCCACTCACATCTTCAGAACATGATCACAGTCAGACGTGACAGTAATGCGAGAGAGATGGTCAGCAACAACATTTTCACAACCTTTCTTATCGCGAATTTCAAGGTTAAACTCTTGGAGTAAGAGAATCCACCTTATCAATCGTGGTTTGGAATCCTTTTATGAATAAGGTGCTTAAGGGCGGCATGGTCAGTATACATGGTGATAGGGGAACCTATGAAATATGAGAAAAATTTATTAGGAGCAAACATTGCCTCTAACAACTCCTTTTCGGTGGTCGTGTAATGAAATTGAGAATCATGAAGAGTTTTGCTAGCATAATAGATGGCATGTGGGCACTTGTCAACTCGCTGTCCAAGCACGGTACCAAGTGAAAAATCAGATGCATCACATATGAGCTAAAATGGGAGAAACAAATTGGGAGGTTGCATGATAGGAGCGGAAGTGAGCTCAGCTTTGAGGTGATAAAAGGGTACGACACATGCTTGATCAAAGACAAATGGGACAAGTTTGGATAAAAAAGTTCTTAAAGGTTGAGAGATTTTAGAAAAGTACTTGATGAAGCTACGGTAAAATCCCTCATGTCCTAAGAAGGATCGAATGTCCTTAACAGACTTAGGAATGGGAAGCGTGGAAATTACCTCAATACCGAAGCTAGAGACAACATGACCTAAAATAATTCCCTTTTTGACCATGAAATGGCATTTTTCCCAATTGAGGACAAATTTCTTTTCTTGACAATGCTGAAGGGCCATAGTGAGGTGAGACAGGCATTACTCAAAGGATGAACCAAACACAGAAAAATCGTCTATAAAGACTTCAAGAAAATGCTCTACCATGTCACTGAAAATATTAGTTATACACCTTTGAAATGTCTTAGGTGCATTGCAAAGGCCAAAAGGCATGTGAGAGTACGCAAAGGTGCTAAAGGGACAAGTAAAGGTAGTTTTATCTTGGTCTTCTGGGGCAATGGGTATTTGGTCGTACCCTGAATAGCCATCAAAGAAGAAATAGTAATCATGGTCGTCTAAGCGTTCAAGCATCTGATCAATATATGGGAGTGGGAAGTGGTCTTTGTGAGTGACAACATTGAGCTTCCTATAATTAATACAAAAACGCCATCCGATTTGTATACAGGTGGGAACAAGCTCATCGTCACTATTTTTGACAACGGTGACTCCAAAAGTTTTAGGCACCACATGAATGGGACTGACCCATTGACTATCCTATATGGGTTAAATGATACCGCCATCAAGCAATTTTAAAATTTCAGTTCTAACGACCTCCTTCATCGCCGAATTGAGTTGGCGTTATGGCTTATGAGAAGTCTTATCATTTTCCTCCAAGTGAATGCAATGGCTACAGACATTGGGGCTCCCGCCTTGAATATCTGAAATAGTCCACCCTAAAGCAGTGCTATGTTGAGTGAAAGTGTGGACCAACTGATCTTATTGATTCGGGGTCAAGTCGGAAGCAATAATGTCTGGGTGATGTTGGTTTGGGCCTAAGAAAGCATATTTTAAGTCAGTAGGTAAAGTCTTAAGCTCCAAACTACGTGGTGATTCAGGAGAGGTATCAGACTCAGACGCAGAAACAGAGTCCAAGTAAATATCGGGGCATGAGTTAACTAGGGAATCCACAGAAAGAAGGGTATCGACAAAGAGAGGCTCAAATGGAGTAGCCCAAGTGGAAGTGTCCATTAGAGGTGTAGAATCTAACAAGACATTTACCTCATAGATGGAGGAATCAATATCAAAGTTGGACCCAAAGTGAGCTAGACATTGGTGGATAGGATCTTCTGGGTAGGTGTGATCCAACATCTCTTGGACTAAGGAGTCAATCATACATACCTCATCAATAGAATCAATGTCGACCTTTTGTTATATGAGGTGGAAAATATTAACTTCTACGGTCATGTTGCCAAAAGAAAGATTCATGGACCCATTTTGACAATTGATGATGGCATTGGTAGTTTCCAAAAAGGGGCGACCCAAAATTATAGGAATAATGGTTGGGTCGGGAGCACGAGTGTCTATTATGATTAAATCCACAGGGTAGTAAAATTTAGACACTTTCACCAAAATATCTTCATTATATTCCTTTAGGCACTTTCACCGAACGTTCTGCAAGTTGAAGAGTAACCCGTGTAGGTTTCATGTCTTGTAAACCTAACACAAGGTAAAGGGAGTAGGGTAGAAAATTAACACTAGACCCAAGTTCAAGCAAAGCCCAAGTAGTGACCTTATCTCCTAACATGCAAGACACAGTGGGACAACCAGGGTCTTTATACTTAACAATACCATTCTCCTGGATGAGGGAGGTGGTTTTCTCAGTTATAAAGGCATCACGAGGCACATTCGTCCGTCGATTGATAGTGAACAAGTCCTTCGAGAATTTTTCATAGGAGGAAACTTGTTGAATCGTGTTGAGGAATGGAATGTTTATGTGAGAATTCTAAAAAACTTACTTGATCTCATCAAATTTTTGGGATTTCTTGGTCCGATCCAACCTATGAGGGAATGATGGTTTGGCACATAGACAATGGTGGACTCATTAGGATGAGAGTCATTCTTTTCAGTGGGTTTGTTGGGTGGTTTTAACTTAGGAAGAGGTTCTAATGCGCAATGCTGGGTGGATGGGATTTGCACATCTTGGGGATTTATAACACCATTGTCAACCTGTTTATCGAATCGCAGAGTACTCACCGTTTTCATGTCCGCTTGGTATGTGGGTGGAGTGGAAGTGGATCCAACCTCATAAGCCGACTCCTTGCCATTCCCCTTAGGGTTAGGAATGGGTTGACTTGGAAATCAACCTTTCTCTCGCTCGGACTCAAACTGGTTAAGACGTTGCTCAAGTATTTGGATGGCTTGAGTTTGTGCTTGCGTGGTTTGTTGTTGAGTCGTGATAAATTAAGTGAGATGATTCTCAAGAGAGGAGGTGGATGATTGGGATGGAGGGTCATAAGGGGTTGGGGGACCAACTCTCGGTTAGAAGTAAGTGGATTTGAATACTCATAGGAGGGAGGTGGGACAAGGACAATTTGATGAGTGGGGTTTAATGGTCCTCCTTGGGGAACAAAGGATGATGAATGGTGTTGGTGGTGGTGTTGAGCATGGTGATGTTGGATAGGAGGGCGATGTTGCCTTTGTGGGGTTTGGTGAAACCCTGGTGGACCACCAACATTTTTTTGTGGGATCGATGGAGAAAGGTGGTTGTCGTACTTATAAGAAAAATAGGTATGGTTCCTATTATTGGGATTGTAAGTAAATGACGGGGGTACGGGTTTCCTAGTGGTATAAAAGGCACAGGCTTGGGCCATAGTGGGTTTGGGATCATCTTGAATGAGGGGGAACAAATGAGATAAATGATATTGACTTAAACAGACATGACAAGAACGTCTAGAATCGTTGATGTTCATCACTTGTTTAGAAAGAGAAATATTTTGCTGCATAGAACAACTGAGAGCATCAACTGTCTTAGTCAAAGTGTTTAAGCCATGAAGCAAGGTTTTAAAATCGGGATCATTTTTTACCTCATAAGTGCTACCTACACGTGGTGGATTTGATCTCGAAAATTCATTGGTGCTCTCCCAATCTTGGGAGTCATGCCTAATTCAAGGAGAAAATTGTAGGCGACAGTGGGAGTTAAGTGCTTGAATTTTCCTTTGTGCATGGATTCAATCAGGGTGTGAGAGGAAAGAATGAGATCATTTTAAAAACTATGGATGAGGCGAATTTTCTTGAGATAATGATGTGGGCAACTATTGATATAATCTTGAAAATGAACCCAGGCTTCACAAAATTTCTCGGTTAGCTTTTGGTGAAAATCCTAAATGGCTTGGCGCATCTCATTGGTTTTACTTTTGGGATAAAACTTGGACATGAACTTCTTCATAACTTGTTCCCATGTATGGATAGAATCTGGTGACAAGGAATGGAGCCACATGGATGCTTTATCATGGAGAGAAAACGGAAACAAGCGAAGGCGAACATTTTCTTCATCTAGATTTTAATTTTTGAATGTCGCACAAATCGTGAGAAATTTTCTCAAGTGAGTGTATGGAGACTCACGTTCAAGGCCATCGAAATTGGGAAACATGGAAATGGTCGCCGGGCGAATTTCGAATTGGTCCACTGGGGTGGGTGGAAGAACGATGCATGATGGTGGGGTGGCCGTTATCGGGTCAAAATAGTCCCATAATACACTCTCTTCAGCCATGGTGGGTGGATGAAGTAGAGATGTTGACTCGGGGACAACTCGAAGTGACTGGTGGTATTGGAAACTCAAGGGGAACACGTGGTTCTGCTAATGTGGAAGAGGGGGGATAAAGACTACGAGAACGAATTAATTGATGATTAACACATTGCCATGTGGGAATGCAAAGCGATTTTTTTTTTATTTTTGGAAAAAAAATATTTTTGGGTTTTTTCTAAAAATGAGGAGAAGAAAAGATTGTTTTTTTTTGGATTTTTTTTATAAAAATAAAGGAAGAAAATATTTTTGGATTTTTTCTTCGGAAGAAAATGTGGGAAAAAATATGGACTCGCAAGTTGGATGAACTCACTAAAATGGACTAATGAAAAAATTAAATTGGGCACACACAAGTCAAGAAAAAAAATCCTAACTAGCACATAGCCAATTTTTATCTTGAAAATTAGTGAATGGGGTAGTCAAATTTTAATGAGATCCGCAGGCGATAAAAATCACGGAATTTATATGAGTGATCGCCTTTGCAAAATGTGTGTTCCTACTTTAATCACAATATGACAAGAAGCTTTCCACAAATATTTTTCACAAAGCTACTACGACGAAACGGTCGGCCGGTACAATGCTGGAGACATCACAAACCTGTTTTATTGGGCGGCTGCACTTAAAACCCAGTTTCCCTGGAGACTTTCATGTTGCAAAGCAAACCGTTTGAGGGTTTTTCGGGTGGAGGGACTCTATGGGTTATCCTACAAGTCAAATTGATCAAAAAGGGGCCTACTAACACCGTATCCTATGGGGATATCTAGTTGATTGATTTTAAATTTCTTGATGGCTAGGGTACCACACAGAGGATAAGTGATTGTGTCGGGTGATGAAATCCCTTCTCGTGAGTGACCGGACATAGGTCTTAGTTAATTAATTCATCACGCCGAGCGAAAATAAATGAAAGAATAAAAATCACACAAGAGCATGTAGGGACACACAATATATTGACTCGCTAACAGGAGAGGCGCGAGGGTTCAAGAGATGTACCCCCCACGGTTTTTACGCCATAGGGTGATGAACTAGCTGAGTTGACCGGGGGGAGATTATGCCTATCTCAGTCGGCCCCGGGAGTCCTACCGACCCTAGGTAGAGAGGCTTATTTTCCTCACCATGGATGCCCTCTCTCTACCTTGTTCGGTTTCCCTATCACGCTTGTCTTTGATTATTACAAATTTAAATGAAAAATAAATGGTGTCTTTATGCACCGCAATACACACAAAATAAGAGAATCCTATTACAAGCCTTCTAAAATAAAGAATAATGGTACTAAAAAGAAACAAAATGCGAAAAATGAATGAACTACAAGATGAAATCCGCTCCAAGTGCTTCACGCTCCCAAGAATGGCAACGACGCCATTTGATAGAGAGAACTTTTTTGTGTGTTTGTCGTTGTTTGAAGATCCTCTAATCAAAACCTTCCATACCAATAAAAATATATCAATACTAGAGTGTAGCGGTAAGTAAGGGAATCAATCCATTTTAAGAGGGTGAGACTAGATGCAAATTCAAATGTAATTCAATTTTATTCTATTTTTGGACTTTTTCGTTTTCTATTTTTGTTAGCTTTTTTAATATTAAAACAATTTTGAGAATGAGGTGAATTTTAAACTAAGAACTAAATACAAAATGTTAATTGAACTAAAGTAAAAGTGTGAAAAAATTTAAACTAATGAGCGATGAAAATGAGTAAAATGTAACTAAATGAGAGAATGAATCAAGGGATGTATATCCACCCCCAATTCACACAACTAATTTAGCTTGAACTATTTTAATTTGATTAAACTCCAAAATATTTAATTAATTCGAAGGTATTTCTCACTACACAAATGAAGTAATTGAATATTTTTTTAGAAAAGTAATTTTAATTCCCACAAATACTACTAAAAATATAATTAAAATTAATCAAATGAATCATCCGCTAGGATAGATTCACCCAACTAGTTTTAATTTTGACAAGATTAAATCAAAGTAGGTGAAAATAATATTAACATTTTAAATCAATTTGATAAGCCTATCTCTAGTTTGAATCAAATGATAAAATGTCAACAAAATTTTCAATCCTCTCTTAAGGATTACTTTTCATTTCTCAATGAAAAAAATAAGAGTAGGAATTAAATTTACTAATCAAAGGAGTTCAATAAAATTAAAACTGACAAACTAAACTAATTGGATTCATGGGGGCTTCATGTGACACCCCGCCTAATTAAATACCGAATGATCAGTCCTTTATTAAATTAAATCAGAAAATCCAGTTGGCTCATGCTTAGCATCATTGTTGTAAAATAGTTTAACATTATTAATCACTTAATACATAATTAAGCTAGTGTCAAAACTCTTTCTTTTTTTTTCCATTTTAAGATATACCCAAATAATCCATTAATAAATTCTAAGTATTAAGACATCAACTATTTACCATACACATGAATATAATAAATATTGGATATGAATCAACTACTAAAATAAGTAAGATTGGATAAAACATTCAAGTTCAAAGTCTCAATCCAATAAAACGTAATGCTACTCCATCCAAATCAAAAGAACTACAAAAGTAAACTGAGTAAAATATCTAAGATAAAACGAGTGAGAATGGGCGACACATGCCCTAAATGAAATGTATAAATAGAACTGAAGGAAATGATAGAGGCGTCTAATCTCAATGACCTACAACTTCCAAAACAACTGCAGCTCGCCAAGTAATCCAAGTGTCAAGATCTGGTGTCCGTATGGCTGAGCACCTGATATAACATATATATATATATATATCAAAAGAGAGAAGAATTACAAGAGATGGGTCAGAGCCCGATGTTTTAAAAATTATTTAACAAGTGTTTAAAATTTGCAATAAAGCAAATATTATGTGCATGCTAGCTTTTCGGACACTCACATGAGATTCTCACCTCTCATCTATTGTGCAAGCCTAATGTACATCTACCCCACAGTAGCTATGCTACCCAGCCTAACTAGTTTAAAGTCAACAAATCACCATCTACGTTCACTAGTAGTATGCCCATATTGCCTATACAATATGTTATTGAAATAGTTTATCCCACATAACTAAATTTCATTATTTATCGTTCGAATGGTCAATATTTTACCCACTAAGATTATTTTATTTCTCATTATTACTATATCTACTAATTTCACAAAGTAGAATCTTCCCAAGTATTTTCCTATATATGTAGTCACATCATCCCTATATATATACTAGTCCTGTACCCCTTGGTTAAGACCACTTGCCGCAAAACATTTATTATTATTACCATATCTACTAGTTTCACACAGTAGAAATATTCGGAAGTATATAAATATATACATATAATCACATCATCCCTATACATATATATACTAATCCTGCACCCTTAGGTTAAGATCACTTCGCGCAATGCATACTCTGTTATCCTATCCCGGTGCATCGCTCATTGCATAAAGGACTGTTGGTTCAATCTCTCACGAACCATAAAATTAAAATCACATATATTGGAGGTGACCATAATCCCAAGACAAATGGGTCACGCACATACCTACACTCCCATTCAGCCGTCGAAACTATCCTACATCTCATATAGTACATAACCAAGTTGATATGCTCTGGGTACAAGTCAAATATCCCCCCAATGAGCAACACAGGATAAGACTGTCCACTGTGCGAAAAACTCCTCCTGATAGCAAGCAGTATAGGTATGCTATAAACATAACAATAAGCATATAATACGCATACACACACCCTATTAAAATCAATAGGTATTCACCCAACCAGAACATATACTATCCATACGTATTATTCTCTCATTAATTATTTCAATTATTCTCTCTCGAAACTTCCAAGGTTAAGTTACCGTTCCAATATTTAAAGTATTATTCCCCACTTACTTTCCAAAAATTTTGCACTATGCTAAATTCATCAAATAGCAGTTCTCCTCACTTAAATTAACTATATAACTCGATTTGGGTAAAAATAGAATTTTCCTGGTTTTGGACCCGTCGTTCGAACCAGGTTCTATCTCTTTTGAACGAGATAGCATCTCGTTAGAGCCAACTTTGATCGAGATCCATCTCGTTTGAACCACTTCAAGCGACATCACGCGACCAGCACTGTTACGTCTTCAACGTCTAAATTCTGCATTTTCTACCATTTTTACTCTCTAAAACCTTCGAAGATTATTCGCAAACTCCTAGTAAACAAACCCAATTGTTAACCTAACATGTTTAGATGATTTCTATCAAGATAGAATCATTAAATTTTCACAGTACATCAATTAGATACGAAATCCCCAAATTAAACCATTAAAACCCTAGCTCTTCCAATTTTAGTTCAAAAACCATTAAAACCCAGATTTATTCCTCAATCACAACATATCAATTGGGGATTCCTATTATACATGCATAGGGATCCAATTCTTCATTAGAATAACTCTTAATTAATGATTTACATTCTCTAAATCCATCCAATTCTATTCCAAATCATGTATTTGATTCCTATACTAACATAAACACAATTATTGCTAATAGAAAGTAAGTAATAAATACTTTCCTCGATTATGATGGTCTGATCTACTCATGAAATTGGTATAGCTTTGTTCCTTGTCTTCCGATCTACGCAAAGGTGGTCACGGTGGTGGAAAATGATAGGTTATTGGCCTTAATCTCTTGGGGCTTGTTCTCTCTCACCCTCTATGGTTCTCCCTTGAAGTTTGTACATAATACCCTAACTTTTTTTTATGTAACTGATATTAACCATCTCCAATTTTCGTCATTAATTACACCCCAAAAATACAATTTACCAAAACGCCCTCCCGAAACGCTGATTAGGCCTAAAATTTCCTCGAGACCCAAACTAATTCCCTGGGTATACTATTATGACTATCTCGACCCTTTCAGACTGAATAGTGCACTCAAAATGGCATTCGAGTTAATTAAAATAATTTACTTCTTTAATCCATTTAATCAATCCCGACACGACTCACACGCGCGTCCTCACTTAGTATGCCAAACTGTCGTATTTCTCACTGTCGACAATTTACAAAATTTCATAATTTCATATTACATATCCACACAGTGATATTCAATAATTTTCATCAATAAGTATTAACCCTTGACACGCTAGTTAATAATTATTTTAATCTGAATTAATTAACAATTAGTTTCTCACATTTTAATTTAATTAATCCAATAATAATAATTAATCCCATAATTGTTTAAAATCATAAAAAATACGGGGTGTTACACTTCCATTTATTCCTTGATTTGGAGATTAGCCTTCCATAATCATCATCCAATCAACAATAAGATAATAGTGAATTAAAAGCATGAAATGAAAGATTAGAGATAAGATAATCAAACCCAATTTGAGGAGAATGGCAATTGATCTTCAATTAATGCAACAATCTTCTCAATTAATTACTATCACTCCAAAAAAAACTAAAATGGATTTCTAAAAATAAAGTTCTATTCTCTACAAAAAAAATTCTACAATTCTCTTCTACTCTCAACAATTTTTTTCTCTCTAAAAAAGTTCTTCCTCTTTTTCTTTCTTCCTTGAATAGTGTGGCCATGGGTCTTAGGGGTAAATTGGGGAGGTACACACTAGTGTGCATGAGGGGTTAAGGTGTGAGGATATTTGGGTGAGGGTTAATTTAGGAATTAAAGAGGGTGCATGTGGGAAGTGGGTGTGTAGGGAATAAGTTGGGGGTATTTTGGGAATGGGGTAAAAGGTTGGTTTAAAACATGTGTGGCATTTGACAGGTGACAAAAATGATTTTGCATTTGGGTTTTGGTTCGAGATGGTTTTCGGGCAATTCGGTCGATCTCGGGTTATGGAGGTTAACAGGTGGGTTCAGGGGACTCGGATTGGAGAACGAGTTAGGGCTGAGGCGTTTGGGTTCGAGGATGGGTCGCCGAAATTGGGTTCACAGTTTGGTTCTGGGACTGGAACAAGTATGGTGGTTTTTTAGCTGTTGGGTTTGGTCCGGGTTAAGATCGGCTAGGATCCGGGTTAATGGCACGTCTAGGGGAAATGGGTTTGGAGTTCGTGGGCGCCCGGATTAAGTCCATTTTATGGATGTTTCAAAACCGGGTAGGGGTATGTGTTAATGTGTATGGTATAGAGGCAGGGTCGCGGGTTTAGAGGGGGACGATGTGGGCATTCGAGTTGTTGGGACTTTGAGGAGAGAGAGAGAGGATGGGTGTTTGGTGATATGAGTGAGGAGAGAGAAAGGTTGTTTTGGTTATGGAGGAAAAAATGAGTGAGAGAGTTGGGTGGAGAAGATGACTTGGGGAGTGATATGGTGTGGTAAGGTATAGGTTAGTTAGGTGAGGGTGAGGGTGTGTGAGTTATTTGGCTGTATGTGAGTGTAGGATAGTGTGGTGTGTGTGTTAGTTGTGACCCTAAAAAAACAAACTAATTAAAGTCAATCAAAATAAAATCCCAATCTAAAAATATAATAAAGACTCATATAAAATAGAATCAAACTAACTAAAAAAACAAATAAAACAAATATTAATAAAGTACTAAAAACTAAAAAAAACAAAAACTCGACACGCAAATTTAAAACACACAGACCCTAATATATATAACTACGAACAAATAAACACGACTCAAATAAAAAATAAAACTAATAGTAAAATAAAATAAAACAAATAAGATAAGATTAAGCTAACTAAAAACTAAAAACAAATAAAATAAAGAAAAATATAGAAACTAATATTCGACATGCAAATAAAATATATAAAAAAATATAAAAATATATACATGACTAGAAATAAAATAAAAAAATAAAATAAATCCTAAATATAAAATGACACAAATAAAAATCTAAGTAAAAATAAAATAAAATAAAATAAAATAAAAAGGGACAAACCAAACACACACGTCTCAGGATAGGCTTAGGCTAGGTTTGGCTTGGATTTAGGTTACGGGACGGGGTATACAGGCTTAGCTCGATTTTTGTTGCAATTTCCTTGATTTGAGCATTTGAACACTGCAACATGCATTTGGCATATAAAATAAATAAATAAGCATATAAGACCCAAATTGCCGAGAATTAGCAACTAAAATACGTCTATTTGGGTTATAATATGTACACTTTTGGGTGCTTCTCAAGGTCGAAGACAGCTCTATCTTTGTGGATTTCTGTGTGACATATGTGATTTCATATTCCGATAGTATTAGCAGCCACTTAGCCATCCGTTTAGAGTGGGTTTTTCAAATAGGTATTTCGGGGAATCCATCCTGAAGATGTTTTGTATACTGAATATCATGTAGTGTCATAGTTTACGTGTGATCCATATAAGGGAAACACAAGCCTTTTCTAGGACAGTATATTTGAACTCATATGATTTAATTTTTTCTGACATGGTAGATGGCTCTTTCCTTTCGAGAGCTTTCTATTTACTATGCTAACATGGATCCAGAAGCCATATTTATTATAATCATATAAAGCAAGAATGATTATCGTCAAATATTAGGAACTATCATCGCTGGATGAGTGAGGTGATCCTCTATTTTCTCGAATGCATCTTGGCATTGAACTTTCCATTATTTACGTGAGTCCTTTTTAAGTATTTGGAAAATGGTTCAAAAATAGTGGTGAGATGGTTGATTAATCGTACTTGGCCTAGGAACCTTCCGACTTCTTTTTCTATTCTTAGTGGTGGCATTTCTCGTATCGCTTTGACCATGGTAGGGTCTACCTCAGTTTCATTTTTTCTGTCAACAAATCCGAGCACATTCTCTTTGGTGACTCCAAAGACATACTATTTCATATTTAGCCTCATTTTGAAGAGACATGACCTTTGGAAGAATTTCCATAGTGTTGGGTGTGTTCTTCTTGGTCTTTGGATTTAATGATCATGTCATCCACATCCTTGTGTATGAGGTCGTGCATGATGTTTGTGGATTCTATTTGGTTGGTTTCCCCAATGTTTTTGAGTTTGAAGGGCATAATCGTATAATAATACATATCCTAGGAGTAATGAACCATGTTTTCTTTAGATGGTCAGTTCACATGTTGATCTGGTTATAGCCTTCAAATCCATCGATGAAGAACTTTCACGTGTTATTGATTGTTCTTTTTATTAATAAGTTGATGTGTGGTAGAGGAAATCATCTTTGGGGCATGCCCGATTGAGATCCATATAGTGTATTCACATTCAAACTTTGTTATTGGTTTTGGGTACTGATAAGATGTTGGCTATTTTTTCACTCGGATGAACCCTACACTGGGATGCTTATCTAATTCTTCCTTTAACATTAAGGACCATTCGTGCATAATTTTACAAAGCCTTTTCTTTACGGGTTTTGCCCCAGGGAGAGTGGTTATCTTATGGATGATAATAGTTAAATCGATATCAGGCATGTCGGCCTAGGACCGAGCAAAATTATCTGTTAAATTGACAAGGAGATCCGTGAGTTATTTTCTTTTGTTCTTATTTAGGAAGAACCTTATTTATAACTACTTAGGGTTTTATGGAGTGCCTAAGTTTATGGTTATTGTGTCATCCTCGTTGGAAGACATGTGTCTATTTTGACATTGGTCAAGTTTTTACAGGTGTTTTAAGTATTTTAAGTCTACACAGTTATCATTATTATGGGTATTTTCTAATCCATTAGTGGATTCATTATCATCAAATATAACACACATATGCGAATGCTGGAAATCATTATTTATTATGCCAGCAAAGGAAGTGAAGACATCATTTATAATAGCAGAAAATTCTACTTTTTAGAGGGATACATCAGGAGAAGGGATACGGGGGGACTCTTTATCTAATATGTGTGTTATAATAGCAGAAAATCCTCGGTATGACTACTTATAGTATGCATCTAGTAGAGGTCAAGTTCTTCTGTATATAGGTCCTTTTGATGTTGGAGATAAGGTGAGTCGGGTTTTACTGTGACACCTTTGGAGAGACCTTTGGGCATTTGGTAACTTTGGTAATAACTGCATGCTACACAAGGCGTTGTTTCTTGGTATGGGACCATTTCCTTTGAGAGTGGATTTAAATTCCTTAACGGATTCCATAGCCGGATTGGTATGGGGATGTGCCTTAGAGAGGGATTTTAGAAAGCGCTGGTGCTTTCCTTCCTCCCAATGATAGTCCTAAATGGATTCAGTGGGTGTGTCCTAAGGCTCAACCAAAGACGGTGTTTCAAGCGCGAGGGTTGTGGAGTTTGAAACGTGGAGTGAAAGATTAATTTCAAGGATGTTGATCAACCATAATTTTTCTGTAGTGGAATCTCAGGTGGCCGAGGCAGTGTACTAATCGTGGAAGTGTTCATTAGGGGTTAGGTTGGTGGTTTCTAACATAACTACTAAAACAGTCTCATTGATAAAATATTGTGCCATTCCCCATTCAGTTTCTCATTCAAAGGTCTCTCTTTCCTCTGTAATGTCCCATAATACATTAACTTTACCCTGGTGGACTATGTGGACTCTATAATCGATGTACAATCCCTCATCATAGAGGATTTCTATTCCTGGATGACGGGATCTCTTTATTTTGTCTCACTAAGGTTAGAGGAGCCTGTGATAGGGGAAGTCTTCTCTCTATTGATGGAAGTGGATGTTCCATCCTTGATGGAGGTCTTCGAGAATTTTTGGTTATAACCTTGGGATTAGAGGTGTACTAATACTTATTTTTTCCTTAATCTGTAACGGTGGTAAGTTTGAGGGTTCCTTGTTGATTTATTCTGAGACTAAAGTCGATCTTGTATCTTATACTTTAGATGATCCAAGAAGATTTATTGTGATTGATTGGTTTTTCTTCTATCATGTTTAGGAGTGGTATGACTCAGAGTTCGCTGAGGCGGATATCGTGGCTGTCATATTTGGTGCCTAAAAGTAAGGTAATTCTATTATTGGGATCCATGGTGTAACCATCATCTCCCTGAATGGATGACCTCGATGTTGAATGGGAACCTAAATTTCATGTGGAGTGATGAGGGTAATGCCCCCATGGGATGTATTCAGGATCTTTCGAGTAGGAGGTTAAATATGGCCGGGATGTTGGGCACTTAAAATTTGACATCGCACTTAATATGCCCTATTATGAAAATAAGAATGATGCCCACCATGACCTCTTAATGGGTGTTATTATAAGCCTTGATAGCCGTAGAAGATGGTGTGAAATTTGAGGTAGTGTATTCCAGATCGATAGCAGTTTGAAGGAGGCATACATTGATGGCAGCTTCATTGTCTATTAGTACGAGGGACACAATATGTCCGCGAGTCTTAGTAATAATATGCAATTGCAAGATGGTGGTTGCACCCTTTCATGGGAAGGTCTTCATCAGATAAGATAATATGATATTACATGGAGATGGAGCCAATGATGGTTGACATTTTTTCTAGGGTGAGATCCATAGATACAGAAGACTAAGATAATAGGCACACAAAAACATCCTCGTGCTCCTGGGAGATGGCTAGCAATTCCCACATAGTAATGTTGGATGATGTTTGCTAAAGTTTCTCCTGGATTTTATTATTTTCTATTAGAGGGAGTATAGTGATTATTGAGGGGGAACTCCCTCTTTTTATCAGCAGGGTTTGGTGGAGTGAAGTGTTGGTATAACTAGTTACAAAATCGACCTCCTTGCCCGGAGTGAGCACAGGTTTTGTCTATGTTTTTTGTTCAGTTCTTTCCAAGAGGAGCATGAGATACTAAGGATGTTGAGGTAAAGGTGGGCGATGTTAGATTTAGATTCGTAACCTCGGTCGAATCCAAAATAAAAGTCTATTTCTGGCTCTTGGGAGGTCCATATTGGGTTATTAAAGGGCCTCGAGATATAGGATGTCTGAGTTTAGCATGGGGTGGACATTTGTGCTATCGTGGACATGACTTGGTTTCCTATCTGGTCTGGTGAATTTAGTGGGGGTTGTGTAGACACTAAGAATGCCAACCAAATGTCATCCTCCAATGCAGTTTCTTAGTATTCATCGGTATTTGGGTGGGCATTAATGGAGGCTTCTTGGCGCTCTTCGTTAGAGGATGGGGGATTTGGATCCCTTAGATCCATTTCCTTCACGATGCCGATGACTTCTCAGAAGGTGTATCCATAGTAATATTGATACTCTATGTATTATGGTCCCAAGGTCGAGATTTTATAGAAAAATTTAGCAAGAGTTAGTACTGACATTACATATTGTAGCTGTCAAATTTCCTCTCTGCATGGTTGTGTTGAGAGGGATGGATGAGTTTAATTTTATCTATATATGAGTACTTCCATGAGGGGGGCCTTCTGGTGGGGTATGACCTCAACGGGTCATCTCATCTTGCAGTTCAATAATACTGGTTTATGGGTCACGTCTAAGTATGCCTTCTTGTAATTGCATCCCATGTCAATATAATGGTGGGACCTGGGGGATATTTCGAGTGTAAAGAGTTCATAGCCCAATTAGGAGACGATCAAATCCAATTCATTATTGGGATTTTTGGTGTCTTCTTCTAGAAGAGGGCTCTTAGGGGATGTTCTCTATTATCATAGAGCTTCACATGGTATCATGTACTTTCATGGTAAGTCATCCCATTTAATAGATCGGATGTTGTGATAAATATTAATATTGGGATGTTAGAGTTCCCCTATGTTGTTAAAGAACTAGAGGGTTGGGCCTCCATGTGAGAGGTTAGGTTGTGTACTATCTGTAATGTGACCCCGCATCTTTATGCGATAAATGCAGTGTTCATAACACTCCAGATGATCAAGCTAATCTATAGTGACTCTGTATTCGATCCTAAATCTGTAGTCTTGAATATTAGAGACTTTGAAGTATGTGGGACTTTTTTCATGTAACCCAAGACCTTTTTAAGGGAGTAGTCCTACCGTGTCATCATTTTCCAAACCTGAGGGTTAAGGGTAAATTCATATCCATGATTCGGGTATGTGTTCCCTTCAGTGATGAGGAGGTGGTCAAAGTCGTCATCAATCCCTTATTCAGTAGGTAATTTAGTATATGTGGTCGAAATTCGATGATGGAGATCTCGGAGTGTGCTTTGGTTGATCTAAGGGTGGAGTAAGTACAGTGTTCTGTCCTATCAGGCGTGAAGGGTCAATATCACTCTTGGGGTCTGTTCGCATAATGTGGATGGTGTCCAAGGGGTAGACCTATGTCTAGGGTCCTTAAGGAAGGCGTAGAGTGAGTACTATGATATCGATCGTACTATAACTCAAACAGAACTTTAGCCACTACAACCCTTTGGTTCTCATAGAGTTAATTCCACCTTTCTTTCACGAGATTTAGGTGGGATTCATATGGGATAGGTCCCAGACCGTCCCTAAACTTGGTTTCCCAAGCAATGTGTCTTTAACGAAGTGGGATCTCAACCTTTCTTCCTCGTCATATAGTAATTGGTGGTGGTCTTTGAACTTCCAGGTGATATGATAGGATATCGTGGTGGACAAGTAACGGGTCCTCCTATTTGGTGATAGGCTGATGTGGTTCTTCTGAAATTTCCCTGAGATTTAACTGAGAACATGTTTCCATTTTTGGGTGGAGGGGTATCACTATTGACTTTTGAATCTAAGAGGGAAAACATGTGTACTTCTGAGGTAGATTCCCCCCATCAGATGTCTTGAATAGGTATTGAAAATATGATATGTTCCATTTCTTAGAAGGATTCTCAATATATTTCTTCCCATTCAGTTAAGTGATCGGCCACTGATAAAAAGGGGGTAATAAGTCCCAGTTCTTTAAAAGGTATGAATTTGATAACTATGAGGCGATCCGAACTGCAATGGTTATTTTAAAGTAAGTGTATGGACATAATGAAGAAGGTCATATGGTTAGTGGTTGGCTTTGTCTTGGTGATGATTTTTATGGAGAGCAATGGTGTCAATAGAGGGGCGGTTACTTGATTTGGTGCATGTTTTGTCATCCTCTATTTGTGATGAATAGGGATTATCAGGGTAAAGGGGTCAGTGTTTAGAATGGGAGTATCTGATAGAGTGTTGATACTGGGTTTGGGGTGATATGGTAGAGGATTGTTGGTGACATTGGGCTTCGGAGGGATAAGTCTCCCATCATCAATGAGGTTTTGGATGGCAAACCTTAGGGCTCAACAGTTATCAGTAATGTGGTTGGGTCCTTAATGGGACTCACAATTGAGAGTGCTTGCACGATCTTAATGGAATTATTTATATAATTAAATGCCACCAATCACAAATCCAATTATATCTTATTATCCTAAGACATTTATCAAAATGATAAAACATATATATAAAATGTGCAATCGCACGAAAATTGAGGAAAAATTCATTTTCAGGGCAAAAACTTTTTTTAGAACTTTAGAAACTTTACAAGACAATCGACTTACAACACTACCTGATATAATCCACAAGTATAATCCGTACTCTTTGCAGAATCTCTAAACAATACCACTCATTCCTCAGCAGGCCACAGGTTGCAGTCCACCTTCGGTATCCATCAATCAACCTTCAGCCATGATCCTTTCGGGTTCACAAGTTAGCCATAGAGATGATCTCTCCACATTGACTAAAAATCAACTAAGGTTTAAAATCGATTCATAAAATATTTTTGGGGATGTGTTTGTGTATAAAAAGTATTTTGATAAACAAAAATGTTGAAAACTTTTGCAACAGATATGCATAAATCGTTTTGGCAAAAGTCCCACAAAATTCGGAAACGAAACATATATTTATAGCTCATGCACAAAATCTGAGGCGGAGGTTAGTTTGAACGAAATTAAAGCTTGTTTGAAAGAAAATAAAGTTCCTTCGAATGAGACTCCAATATCATTTGAACCAGCTTCTAAGGAGCTTCAAACGAATTCAAATGGAAGGCCCTTGTTGGATTTTTATACGATGTAATATAAAACAACCCTTCTAACGATAAGGCAAAGTTGTTCAAATGAGAATCTAGTCTCGTTTGAACGAGGTTAAAATAATTTATTTTTAACATACAAATCTAGCCTCGGTTAAAATAAAAAACAACACCCCAAATAAAGTTTATGAATACTTTTAAACACTAATTTATTTATACATTTGTGGGATGTAGGGAAGTTTTTAATCTTGGAGTCGGTTTGTCGTGAAAGTACGTGACAATTTGTAACGGGATACACCAAACTAACCATGGTGCAAATAAAATAAATAACAAGACTTAGCTAAATTGTTTGCCCTTACAATAATGTGCATCGACTCTGTAGTGCTTATATGGGAAATCTAGGGGTGGTCTAAGGTTGAGAGGTATTATGTGACCATTCATTTTTAGGGCGGCCCATACCCTGTTGAGAGGAGCCTGGAGATTGGTGAATTATCATGGTGGGACGTTGAACTCCTAAAGATTAGACACAACTTGACAATTTATGAGAGAGGGTCCATGTTAGAAATTGATGTTGTGGCTACCATTTATTAGGAAGTATTGGTAACCGAGAGTGATGTTGGGTTCGAGCTGAAAACAAGGGTGGTGATGTGAGATGTAGAAGACCCGGGGGAGTTCCTTCATGTGGAGTATTATCTTATAACTCAACGAGGTTCTTCAGTGGATCTGATAGTCCTTACAGCCAAACATTCCTTGACCTTACACCCGATAAGGTTAACTGCTTTGAAGTGAGGGATCCAGGTGAGCCCGATTTCAGTATATACTTATTTTCAGAGGTTTTGGCTTCGATAATCCAAATGCTTCCACTGCTAAAGCCATGACCAATATTTTGAGGCAATCAAACTTAGCCAAGTGCATAAAAAAAGGTAATCCCAAATGTAACATTCCTTGTCGTGTCTACACTTGCACTCATTATGGTAGGAAACCTTAAGAATTTTTGCTACGATCTTAGAAAATGTCCGAGAAAGTATAAGTCTAGGGTCACCAAGGTTTCTAAAACCTAATTTTGTCACATTACACTTATGTAGGTTAGAAAATCAGATTTGGAGGCGTTAAATATTAGACTTATTGATTCTTGCATGCTTGCACATGATTCTTCTCATGCTATATCTTATGGTTGTGTTCACATGATTTTTATGCATTAACTTTTGTGTTTTATGTAATATTTTATTGCTGATTGTATGATGTTTATATTTTTTGTATTTTTATCCTTTTTCTTTTGTTGAGGGGGTATGAGAAAAATATAGAAAGATTTTGTTTGTCTTTTTGAGTCATTTTTTTAAAAAGTTTAAAAACTCAAAAATAATTTTATTTTATTTTGTATAATAGTTTTACACATTTTTTATGGCATAACAATGTGCTTGACTCCCATTTGTTTCATGTTGATACTACAATTGAGTATGGTTTACAATTCTTTGGAATTTTTCTAAATCATGCTTGAATGAAGTTATTCGAATTTGGTTTGCATAATGTATTCATCTAACTATATACCTCCTCACACACTTTACACGAGCTCTTTTGGATTTTAATAACTTATTTCATGAGCCACGTGAGGCGTTCGCCTATCATTATTGTCAATTCATATCTATATATGGGAGAGTTGTGCATTTAAGAACCATTGCCCATAAGTTTTACTTATAATGAAAAAAATATGAGTGTTAATTCGAAAAAGGGATACAAAGGAAGTAAATATCATTTTCATGGAAGTCCACCATTATAAAGACTTAGAAAAGAAAAGAGAGGCAAAATAAAAGATAAAATTTCTAAGTCCAAGTTTATTTATGATCATCAACAAAAAGAAATGATGTCTTAAAAAAAGTGTAAAAAAGTTAAGATGCTTATTTTGAGGGTGCTATAAGTTAAAGATCAATGAGTTTGCATAGTCTTAGTTAATAAAAAATGTTTGACGCTATTGATTAAAGAATCATTAATATTTTCCAAGCTAGTTTGCCTTGTGTAGGTTTGTCCATTATAAGTTCAAATTTTATAAATTGAGGCTAAATCTAATTTTGATAAATTAATGCAATCAAATAGAAGTCCTTGGACTATCTTGAGTGTTTGGAATATATTTCTTTTATTTTCTTGTTCACGCCCTTCACTCTGTACCATATTTGGTTTAGACACATTTATAACATATGAGTGTGGGATTTTTTTTGTCTTTTGTGGTGTGTTTATACCTATATATGCTTGTGAGTTATATATATATATATATCTATCTATCTATATATATCTATCTATCTATCTATCTATATATATATATATATATGTGTGTGTGTGTGTGTGTGTGTGTGTGTGTGTGTGTGTGTGTTTTGTTTTGAGTCTTTGCATTAAATTTAATCCATGCTTGCCATATGCTTCATCTTTGTCTCTATTGGCATCTTATATGATTATATTGGTATCTTTTATTCCATGTTTTCATTGTTATCATTTGTTTTTATTATTTGTATTATTTGTGCTTGTGTTTTCGAGTCTGCTTGTCGTTGTCATTTCACTTCACATCGTATGATATTGCTTCTTTTCCTAGTATGTTCACATGTGTTACATTTAAGGGGACAAGTTGGTTTGTATTGTTCACTTTACCTTTATCTATTCCGTAATTAAAAAAAGGGGGAGAAATATTACCTCACGAAAATAAGTCTAACCTAAGGGGGATGTATAATCTAAGGGGGAGTTTGTTTTTCATATTTGGTTCATATTGTTATATTCTCTTTGTATTTGAAAGTTGTGTCAAGTGTTCATGTTTAACGATGATGCGAAAAAGTTTCACAAGAGCAAAGCTACTCAGAGTTAGTGTTTGTTAAGTGTTTGTACTTTTTCCTTTGGGGGTGGGATTAAGTCTTAGAGAGATTGATGACCCATTAGCTTTTTGGTTTTGGTTTTGTCAGAAAATAGCCAAATGGGGAGATTTGTAAGGAAAAATTTCACATCAATTCAATTTATATGTATTTTGAAATTATTCCATTTGGACAAAACTGTTTGAACCATAGGTTAGTATTTGAGTTTGTTTGTCCTTTAAGCCTATGATGCATGATTGAAGACTATGGAGGTTAAGTAAAGTGACTTCATTATTGTGTCGTGTTTCATGCCATGTTTCATCTTCAACATCCATGGGATCTTAAGAGGTATGAATGCATTTTATGTTTGAATCCTAGATACGTTTTGAGTGTTAGTATTTTTAAAATGTTTTTCTAAGGATATTTTGAGAAATGACTTTTCTAGAATACATTTTTCTATGTTTTGAAGTTGTTCGAACATTTTTCTATAGTCGTTGTTGACACCAAAATTAGTATGCTGATGTGGAAGAATAATAAGAAGACACATGTCAATCTACGTGGCACAATAGCAACGAGGAAGATTGTTTTCCCGACCAACATACTCACTCCGAGGAACACCAACCCTCCGAGGAACTCTTATCCTCCGAAGAACTCCAATGCTCCGAGGAACTTTTGGACGACGAGCAACTAAGGCGGTTCGAGCTGCACCTCGACCACAGCATTAATTGCCAGATAATCAACAGTTCAACTATTCATTGAATGCTTATCATCTTGACGCGCACGTTTGAAGAACATTAAATGAATTACCTTTTCATATGTGTATCATTTAATGTAACACCCTTTCATGTACAGCCTAAGGGCTATAAATACCTTGTATCACCCTCATTCAAGGGGACCGGAAATTCTTGATAGCACTTGTAATCGAGAATTCCCAAACACTCAGCAATAACATAACAGTGGACGTAGGCCATTCATATAAGGCTGAACCACTTTAAAATCTTTTGTCTTATTTATTTATCTATAATTGAATAATTAGAGCTATCTAATTTTTTACATCAACAGTCGTTTAAATGAACTCAGTTGTTTCATTCGAACAAGTTCATGTCTTCATTCAAACAAGTTTAGGCATATCATTCTAACGACCTTTGAGTGACTTCATTATGCTAGACTAAAGTTTTCGCGAGAGGGTCATTTCATAATCATTCAAAAGAGATTATATAGGTCGTACAAACAAGTTTATTTTAGTTAGAATGAAATAGTTGTATTATTTAAATGGGGTATCAATTTTTGTTCGAATGAGTTTTTTTTTAATTGCACGCCAAAGTAAATTTTATAAATCTCTCTCTCTCTCTCTCTCTCTCTCTATATATATATATATATATATATATATATCAGGTTTCGACAACAATTTTGTTTTTAAGGCTTTCAAAATCAATACGAAGCCTCCAAAACCTTAGTTTACACCCAATTTTTTGAGATCCAAGTTCCATCCTAATGTGATACTTTGACATCTCGTGTTTAAGCACCAGATTTTGAGTACTCTTTATGTTGGTCGAGTATTGTTTCATACCGTAAATTCCATGTTCGTTGCGATGATGGTTTGCTAGCCATGATCGATGGATACTAAGACGTGTGAGGAGCACGTGTTATGGTGTTTGTGGGTGGATTCCAATGTGTTTCTATGAAGAAGCTTAAGTAGTGATGACTGCACCAATTTTTGAAGAAGTCGAGCAAAACTGAGTTAGTTGGTTTGTCACTATTGTGTAATTCTTATATCATAGTGAATTTGCGTGGTTAGGTCATTCGAGGATTTTTGTACATCAAGGCATTGTAGTTTGTTGATTTATTTTCTTCTTGCTATATAACTTAGATGAATGCTTAGGGAAAGATAAAAATGGTTATTAGTTTATGCAATAGATGTTTAAAAGGTGCTTAATTTTAATTAGAATTATTATTTATTGGTTTAATTTTACTTAAAATTGGTGGTGTATGATAATTTTGCTAATCCTCAGGTTAAGACCACTTTTATTTTATCATATTTAGTATATATTTGAGGAAGAACTGCCTTCTCTCTTCACACGACTGTAAACCCCATATTTTTGGGAGTATTTTAAATTACACGTGTGCATTTAATTTAATTAATCGAACAATGAATGAGTGAATAAATGTTAATTATCGATTATGGGGATTAATATTTTCATTTTATTAAATTTACTTATGTGATAAGTAATGAAAACGTGCTATTTTACATTACGTCGTAAGTGAGTAAAATCGACGGGTTTGACGCTATCTCATTCGGGACGCGTGTGTGGAATTGTGTTGGAAATGAAATGGGAAGTTTATGCTAGGTGACTCGGATGGTGACTTTGAGTGCACCAATGATCCATAATGGGTTAAAATAGTCATAATTAATTACTCGTGGATTGTAATCAGGTTCTTGGGGCATTTTAGTCTAATTGGGACTCGTATAGAGGCGCTCGACTCATTTTTCACTTAACCCTATTTATAATTTCGATATTTGTGATATAATTAGGTAAGATGGATGGAGTGGAAAACCATTCCACCATCTTAAAAGACAGAGAAAAGAAAAATGAGAACCAAATTGAGAGTGAAGAAAATCACTCCAGGAGAGAATTGAATCGATTTTGGGGATATAACCATTATATAAAAAAGATTGTAGAAGGAAATAAGAATATCTACAATCTAAAGCAAGTGTTTATCTTCCTTTGATACTTATGTCGTTTTAATAATCCATATCATAGTTGGTGTAGAAATATGTTTGAATTTTGGGGTGGGAATCACATGTCAAAATGGGATTTTTGGGAACAAAATTATAGAAAGATAATGTGACTGTAATCCCATGATAAATATGAGATTGATTTATATAAAAATATTGGATCTTGAATGGTTCTTATGAGAATTAAAGAAATATTGAAATTGAATTAAGAAAGTAGATAATTCTTGATAAAAATGTTGAATCCCAAGAAATTAATAAGTTATCGGCTGAATTCGGATGTAAGAATATATATATCTTTACATTTAGGATTGATAAGATGATGTTATTTTGGATTTTGATGAAGAATGGAGTTCATCTGGTGTATGGTAAATTGGGGTATTTCGTCCAAAATGCACCAGGCCAGACTCGAAAAGTGAACTAATTCGGGTCTGGAGGGTGAACCGGTTCTGCCTTACTATTCAGTCTTAGGGCTCGAATTAATTTAGGTATTTCAATGTGTAAATTATAACTTCTAAAAAAATATCTAACAAGTTATAATTACCTTGGGTTAGTTGGGAGAAAAATTCGGGTATGGGAATATGGGTGTTTTAGGGTAAATGTCGCTCGGAATATGACTAATGAAATATGTTTGGGATTTTGGAATGAATTAGGCTACGGCCTGGAGTAGAATAACTTAGTCTAGAATAATGATAATAAAGAATTTATTTTAAGTAAATACTTGAATATTTGGGAGTCGGGGATAGACTCAAGAATTGTGGGCTAGAGCTATGATAGATTTATGAATGTTTAGCCGATTATATATATATATATATATATATATATATATATATATATATATATATATATATATATATATATATATATATATATATATATTTATGTTTGTGTGTGTGTGTGTTCTTAATATATGTGAACATACCTACTCTATGGATGTTATCATAGAAGGTTGTGCGTAGTCGGCGACCCACCCTGGATCGACTAGCATGTATTAGGTCGGTCCCCCCGGTCATAGGACTGTTACATGACCATTGTATATGAGTTTAGAGTCTAGTCGGGGTAATTTGGTATGGTTATGACCCACTTATGTATGTCCATGACCGCCTCCAGTTATGTGTTTATGATTTGGGTTTGGTGGTGAGATTCTAGCCTGGTGTCCAGGAGTGGTACGTGAACTACCTGGAGCCTGATAGCATGCTAGAGAATGTATCCGCGAGGTCTCAGCTCTGGGGATGCGATTATACGTATATAGCAAGTGATATATACGTATGTTTACAAGATGTGATATTTATATACATATATAAGAGTAATATATGTATATGTGCGAATTAAACGAATGTGTGAACATTAAAATATTAACTAGTGCAAAGTTATGTGAATCAGTTAAGCATAAGGATTATAATTGAGAAGTATAATGATAACACTTATGTGATAGCTAAATGAGAAATGAATCAAAGTAAAATACGTGTAGTACGGTTGAACAATAAGATTATTGTGTGGGACTAAGTTAAATTATTATGATAGTTAGGCGAGGTAGCGTAACTAGGAAATTAAAATGAATGCATTAGGTGCGCACTATAGATGAGGGGCGGATATTATCTCATGTGAATTCGACACTAGTTTAAATATGAACGATTATACTGCATTTGCATTACTACATTTTAAATACTTGTAAAATATTTTCAAATGGTTTTAGGCTCTGACCCGTATCAAAAATATTTTTCAAAATCTTTTTTATTACTCAGCAACAGGGATGCCAAACTTAGCTATCCTTCCAGTCAGACGATGCTGCAGCAGTTGTAAATGCATGCAAGGATTGATTATAAGCTTATATAATTGATATCTAGATAGGATTTTAGTTCATTTATTCTAAAGGACATGTTGTCCATTGTAGGATAGTCTTTACTTTATTCGGACTTTATGTTTTTCATTTTCAGTTGGAATATTGTATTGGGTTTTATTGAAAGTTATCAGTTAATTTTATTTATTTCATCTCTCAGTATTCATGGCACTATTATGGTGAATGTGTATTTATATTATTATAATGGTTAGTTGTATGAATGGGAGCTTATTAAGTCAAGTTAATAAGTTTTTAAAATTTGACATCGGACTGAATAGGTTATTAGTGATTAATTTGATTTTCAACAGTGATGCTAAGAATGAGTCGGTCTGAGATTCCTATTTTATCTTAGTAGAGGGTCGGCTACTCATTATTTAAATAGGCGAGGTACCACGGATGGTATCATAACATTAGGTTTTAGTGTCCTTAGGATCTGTACGGACTTACGATATTTTCAGCATTGCTTTTCTTTGATGTAGAGCCCTATGCTTAGGAGTGTTGATTCATATTGCATTTTTACACTCTTTTGATATTGTGAGTAATTCAAGTGAATATTATACGAGTTCAGTTTGGTTCCAGATGCTAAACAGGTGAGGATGACCATCTCAAGCCGTGAGGAGGACCATAGGAGGAAAGGCTCGGTCGTAATTACGGATTATTCAGGGGGATGGTGACCGCATCAGAGGTCGCCCCTATTGTTGCTCGGGTAGTGAATGTTGCCTTGACTTCCATAGTTCAGCAGTTTCCCCAAGCACCCCCACAGTAGCCAGTGGGATAAATTTAGGCTCACCCACTGCAGTAATTCAAAAGGTCCATCCACCTGAATTTCACGGAAATGCGGACATTGTAGTAGCTAGATAGTGGAAGAAGGAGATCTAGATGCATTTACGTATAGTTGAGTGCAATTACACTCATAAACAAACCTTGGTGACTTATAAGATCATAGGAGCAGCGTTATAGTGGTGGGAGTCAGTCACCACATTTGAAGAGAGAGACATCATGACTATCGGAGAATTTTAGGTGCAGTTCGATCTAAGTTATTTCCATCTGTTGCTCAAATAGAGATAAGGAAGTTTATAAACTTATCATAGCAGGGTCGAATAGTGTCCGATTATGAGGAAGAATTCACTCATTTGGCGAATTTTGTGCCCAACGAGGTGGATATGAAGGAGAAAGGGTCTTTAAGTTTATTATAGGGCTCACGTGGAGAGTTTTCTACCACTTATTAGGAAACCTGATCTTAATGAATTATGCTGATGTCGTAAATGACTCACTTAAGAAATGGAAAGAGGCTATAAAACAGCAAAATTATCTTTGCTTAAAAGACATAATTTTCAAAATGAGCCTAAAATATTAATAATACACGAAAACAGAAGTGCTAAGGACAATTTTATTTATGCTTCTTTACATATGAGAATTGTGATATCTTCAACAATAATGGGAGTGAATTCTTATATATTTGAGATTTTGAGGGTGTTATAAAGTAGGAGATCAATGGGTTTGCATGACGGACTTTCTTAAAAAGCATAAATAGTTTGGTAAAGTATTTAAATTCAAGGTATGTTGAATAAGTCGAGTCAATTTTATTTAAGTTCAACTTTTTTACACCTAAAGCTGAAATTGATTTCTTTCTTTAAAAGTATCTCACTGAATTTGTGCACCTCTGTTATGAATGCTTATGTTGATTTTTTTGTGAAAAATTGTTCACATAATTACATTCTGCTTTCATGATTCAATTATTTTAGTGCTATTCCATGGTGTTATTGTAACACCCCGTGTTTTTATTTATTATTTAATTAATTAATTGGAATTTTTGGGATAAATAAATTTTTGAATTTTAAAATTTTTATTAGCTAAATATGTTGGTTATGATTTTAGAAGAATAAAACTTCAAGAGGAATTAAAATCGGATTAAAATGGATTTTATATGATTTTTAGAAATATTTGTCCCTTATAATTTTTAAGCAAAATTGTCAGTTTTTCTGGGTGATCGATAGATCGATGCCTGGGCATCGATCGATCGATGCCTTTAGAAAACGTGCGCTGTAAGCTGTTTTTTTTTAGAATTTGTGTAGGATTAGGACTCCTAATCACTATATAACCTTGTTAATCCGTATTGGGACTTCTCATAATCACTTTTTTTCAGTTTTTCACCAGAGAACACTTCTAAATATTTTTCCTCTCACTCATAATCATCAACCTTCTTCATTATCAAGTTTTTGTCACAAGTTTTGGCACAAGTTTTTGAAGGCTTAATTGAGGTTTAATCAAGATCGTTTAAGAACACTCTTTTGCAAATTTTCCGAGAGGAATCCAGATTTCTAATCAGATTTTCAACACGATCATTACAGGCATGAATACTTTATTCTTTTCCTTTAGTATTATGCATTTTAAGTGTCGCCTAAACACTTAATTACATGTTTTTTTAAAATAATTAGCAACTTAATTAGAAAAAGTGGATACTAATTAAGGGGGTGTTTTTTATAAAATCTTTTAATCTGAATAATATTCATAACCCTTTGGGTACGTAGGATTCATGAGTGATTTTGGGTTTTATTGGTGTAGGTTACATGTAGAAAAATCCTAGTTTTAAAATAAATAATTTTTGGGTGCGTATAACTCATGAAATATATGTAGAGATAATAAAATTTAGTTTTTGATCAATATATGATGAAAACTTGGTATATTTAATTTAAAAATAATTAAATGAGATGATTTGGGTATTGTTGACGTTGTGATAATTAAATTAAGGTTTAATTGAATTGGACTATCATGCGTAGTTTTATACGTTGATTAATTATGCTTGTTTATGGGACTTGTTAGTATTATTATATTGCCTTTATAACGACGGGTTGTTGGGTAATTTTTGCTCTCCCTATATTTTAGGATGCCTTCTAGGTATGGGACTAGTGGGTAGGCCTTTTAATGATTTACGCCTTCTAGGTATGGGACTAGTGAGGGTAGATTATCGCGTTTTTATCATCTTGGGAGTGGGCTGATTTTTAATACTTTATCGTCGTTACGGTAGTCTAAGTACGAGACTAAGTTAAAATTTATGTTAGAAAATCCTCTTATACATAGGATAGGACGTATTGATAACTTGGGTCTCCTTAGGTATGGGACTAAGGGGTATTTTGAGGATCTCACATCGATTAAAAGAGTGGGGTGATTATAAATTGAGAAATTGAGACATAAATGCCTAAGATAAAAAAGGGTATTAAAATTTGTGGCGACATAATGTGTCGGGGCCGACAGTTTAAATGGGCCAGAGGGAGATTTATGTCCTGTCGTGTGTGGAACCTTGTCATGTGTCGGGGCCGACAGTTAAACGGGTCAGAGGGCGATTGACAAGGGGAACCTTGTCATGTGTCGGGGCCGACAGTTTAAACGGGTCAGAGAGCGATTGACAAGGGGAAGTGTGACAATTTAATAAAAAGTGAGAAATATAATAAAAGCTGGTTAATTTAATTAAATTAACATCGTGGGACTTGGGAATTTAAAATCACATTGGTGTGCCTTTGTAAATGGGGATTCCTACAGGTAGTTAGTAATTTATATTTATCGCGTTTAATTATTCTGTTTAATTTAAAATATTCTATTGTGATATTTATTGCGTATAATGCTACTGTCTGGATTCAAGGATCCTATTTGAGGGGAGTAGTGTGTATTCTTCCTCAGGGCTTTGGCTCTGACCCATGCGTTGACTAATCTTTTTCATGATTTAAATTGGAGAAGCTGCATAAGTTTATCACAGTTATCATTTGGAGGTGCAACTGGAGTTATTCATTTTGTGTCATAGTTTAGTTAGACTTTATTTTCCAGTCGTAGTTAATTATGAGACTTCATTTGAGTTTTATTGGGTCATTCGGTTCCAAAGTTGTTTTGAGGATTTATTTTGGGATTATTTCAGATTTTATTTAATAATTATTGGAGATTGGATTATTGGAGTTAGCATGTGATGGATCTTTTATCGCTTAGTTGTTTATGAGAATTTGAGTTTGATTCAACTATGTATCTTATGGACTGGTTTATTTATGTCTCATATCTGTCTCATGCTAAGAATGGTATTTATTTAGCTCATGCCCGACATAGTTTTGGTGGCGGCCGACGCCAGAAATAGGCGGGGTGTGACAGATGTGCTAATTCGTACTTCTTAAGGTAGATCTTCTAGCATACGTGTTACATATGTTTCTTAGAGATGTGAAGTTTTGAGTTAAGGACGTTGTAGGCATTGAGTTTAGAATTAGTAAGTTTGATGTGGGGATTCTTAGAATGGATTTTGGAGACAATAATTATTTTGGAGATTTTAGTATAGATGTTAGGTATCATATGTATCGATTTTTGGTGTTGAGATTTAATTTGAGGACGTTAGCATTTTGATGACTTTCGGCTATCGGATCGAGTGGGGGATTTGTGAGAGCACGTGGTACACCGTTATTTTCATAGTTATGTGTATGTATATAGGCAATATATAATATTTTGTTGCTCGTGGGGTAGGTGCGCGTAGAATTGGGTGTATGGGCGCCCAATTATGGCATTCTACGGGTAGGCATATATGAGCCTTATTTTCTTTTGCGAGATTTATGCGATGACGAGTATGCTGCGTCTAATTTCGAGGACGAAATTCTTTGCTAGTGGGGAAGTATGTAACACCCCGTGTTTTTATTTATTATTTAATTAATTAATTCGAATTTTCGGGAAAAATAAATTTTTGAATTTTAAAATTTTTATTGGCTAAATATGTTGGTTATGATTTTAGAAGAATAAAACTTCAAGGGGAATTAAAATCGGAGTTAAAATGGATTTTATATGATTTTTAAAAATATTTGTCCCTAATAATTTTTAAGCAAAACTGTCAGTTTTTCTGGGTAATCGATAGATCGACGCCTGGGCATCGATCGATCGATGCCTTTAGAAAACGTGCCTTGTAAGCTGTTTTTTTTATAATTTCTATAGGATTAGGACTCCTAATCACTATATAACCTTGTTAATACGTAGGGGGACTTCTCATAATCACTTTTTCTTCAGTTTTTCACCAGAGAACACTTCTAAATATTTTTCCTCTCACCCATAATCATCAACCTTCTTCATTATCAAGTTTTGGTCACAAGTTTTTGAAGGCTTAATTGGGGTTTAATCAAGATCGTGTAACACCCCGCCCGCCCGAGGAGAGCGAACGGAGCACTACTACGGTAAACTAAATCAATTCCACAATATAACAAGGTATAGAGCATCTAAATCCCATAATAGAAAAGAAACCACTAATCTCAAAATCTCTTCAAATAAATACAACAATTCTCTCGAATAAATTACAGCATCTAACTCAAAAATAAAATACAAATCTCCAATGCTCTATACATCAAAATAATACAATCATCTCATTGTATTCTCGAATATTCTTCCCAAAATAATCCTCGCTAAAAATCATCCCAATTGGTCCATAGCGCTCAAATCCGCGCTAACCTGCCAACTAAAAAAAAATATGAGAAAGTACACAATATGACAGGAAAGATGCTCAACAAATATTAGCGGTGAATAAAACGTAACAATACGAATACGAATATTCAAATCAAAGTGAATCTCATAAGCAATTATATCAATATAATTTCTCAACAACACATTAACTGGGTCACCAAGACTCACCACCGTACCGCGCCTATGCATTTTTTTAGCATATCCGGAAAAAGGAATACTGGCGGGTGCCCAACCTCAGTGTCATATTAAAATCTCATGACAACATGCTCAACACCAAATATAATACCACATGAATCGAAATCAGATTCCAACAAATATTTTCAGATTTCCAAAAGAATTTAACAATTCAAATATGAGTCAATAATCACATGAAACCAAAGGGAGAAACACTCGCGAGATTAAGGAGCATATTGTGTAAAACCCCATACCTCAAAATCATCACAAGAATCATCATATAAATTTCAGACTCAAAATCTAATCACACCATCGCATTCTTCTCGCGAAAATAATCAAATCTCGTTAAAACACCAAATAAGCCTTCTAATCTAAGGTTGAAATCTTGAATAAGTTTGCGGCTACGGTTGGTAGATGAAAGGGAGTAATTTTGTAGAGGTCTTCTGGTTGAAAAGTTAGAGAAAAAGTGATTTGAAAAGCCAAGCCACGAATTAGTTGATATATAAAGGATTAAGAGTTTGATTAAGAAAAGAGTTCTAATGAGATACAAATATTAAAAAAAATTATTCCGGTCGATTGGACCGTTGGAATTGGATGAAATTTTACAGAGAATTAGCTAAAGACGAGAGAAAGCTGTCAAAATTTTTTTAGCTCGATCGGACCGTTCAATATTTTTAAATTTTTTTTTGCTAGAGAGTTTTATGTTTTCAGGACTCTTCTGTATAATAAAAATTCAATCAAAACTCCATTTTAATTCCAATTCCGAAACCGTTTGAAATTCTCATCTTTAAAAATAAAATCCAACATATTTGAGCCATAAAAGTAAATTTACCAAAAACTTTATTTTCCTCTATATTTTGAAAATACCCCAAAATTACGTGGGTTGTTACACTTCCCCACTAACAATGAAATTTCGCCCTCGAAATTCGCCGAATGCCTAACTCTCAAAAATCAGGCCAACAATCTCCCAAAATAAACTCGTCACCAAAAATAAATTCATCACATCTAAACCAAATGTCTAACACGAAACGTTCATCTAAAGATTCTATCTCCAAAAATACGCGCTACAAAAAGGCAACAGACCCAAAACCCAAGACCCGAGGGTTGTCGTATACCTAAGCTCTGATACCATTCTGTCACACTCCGCCTAATTCTGGCGTCGTCCGCCACCAAAACTATGTCGGGCATGAGCTAAATAAATACCATTCTTAGCATGAGACAGATATGAGACATAAATAAACCAGTCCATAAGATACATAGTTGAATCAAACTCAAATTCTCATAAACAACTAAGCGATAAAAGATCCATCACATGCTAACTCCAATAATCCAATCTCCAATAATGATTAAATAAAATATGAAATAATCCCAAAATAAATCCTCAAAACAACTTTGGAACCGAATGGCCCAATAAAACTCAAATGAAGTCTCATAATTAAATATGACTGGAAAAGAAAGTCTAACTAAACTATGACACAAAATGAATAATTCCAGCCGCACCTCCAAATGATAACTCTGATAAACTTATGCAGCTTCTCCAATTAAAATCCTGAAAAAGATTAGTCAACGCATGGGTCAGAGCCAAAGCCCTGAGCAAGAATACACACTACTCCCCTCAAATAGGATCCTTGAATCCAGACAGTAGCATTGTACGCAATAAACATCACAATAGAATATTTTAAATTTAACGGGATAATTAAACGCGATAAATATAAATTACTAACTACCCGTAGGAATCCCCATTTAAAAAGGCACACCAATATGATTTTAAATTCCCAAGTCCCACGATGTTAATTTAATTAAATTAACCAGCTTTTATTATAGTTCTCACTTTTTATTAAAGTGTCACACTTCCCCTTGTCAATCGCCCTCTGCCCCGTTTAACTGTCGGCCCCGACACATGACAAGGTTCCACACACGACACGACATAAATCGCCCTCTGGCCGGTTTAAACTGTCGGCCCCGACACATTATGTCGCCACAAATTTTAATACCCGTTTTTATCTTAGGCATTTATTTCTCAATTTCTCAATTTATAATCGCCCCACCCTTTTAATCGATGTGAGATCCTCAAAATACCCCTTAGTCCCATACCTAAGGGTCCCCAAGTTATCAATACGTCCTATCCTATGTATAGGAGGATTTTCTAACATAAATCTTAACTTAGTCTCGTACTTAGACTACTGTAACGACGATAAAGTATCAAAAATCAGCCCACCCCCAAGATGATAAAAACGCGATAATCTATCCTCACTAGTCCCATACCTAGAAGGCGTAAATCATCAAAAGGCCTACCCACTAGTCCCATACCTAGAAGGCATCCTAAAATATAGGGAGAGCAAAAATTACCCAACAACCCGTCGTCACAAAGGCAATATAATAATACTAACAAGTCCCATAAACAAGCATAATTAATCAACGTATAAAACTACGCATGATAGTCCAATTCAATTAAACCTTAATTTAATTATCACAACGTCAACAATACCCAAATCATCTCATTTAATTATTTTTAAATTAAATATACCAAGTTTTCATCATATATACATCAGAAATCAAATTTTATTATCTCTACATGTATTTCATGAGTTATACGCACCCAAAAATTATTTATTTTAAAACTAGGATTTTTCTACATGTAACCTACACCAATAAAACCCGAAAGCACTCATGAATCCTACGTACCCAAAGGGTTATGGATATTATTCAGATTAAAAGATTTTATAAAAAACACCCCCTTAATTAGTATCCACTTTTTCTAATTAAGTTGTTAATTATTTTTAAGAAAACATGTAATTAAGTGTTTAGGCGACACTTAAAACGCATAATACTAAAGGAAAAGAATAGAGTATTCATGCCTATAAAGATCGTGTTGAACATCTGATTAGAAATCTGGATTCCTCTCAAAAAATTAGCAAAAGAGAGTTCTTGAACGATCTTGATTAAACCCCAATTAAGCCTTCAAAAAGTTGTGCCAAAACTTGTGATAAAAACTTGATAATGAAGAAGGTTGATCATTATGGGTGAGAGGAAAAATATTTAGAAGTGCTCTGGTGAAAAACTGAAGAAAAATTGATTATGAGAAGTCCCCCTACGGATTAACAAGGTTATACAGTGATTAGAAGTCCTAATTCATTACAAATTCTAAAAAAAACAGCTTATAGCGCACGTTTTCTGAAGGCATCGATCGATCGATGCCCAGGCGTCGATCTATCGATCACCCAGAAAAACTGACAGTTTTGCTTAAAAATTATAAGGGACAAATATTTCTAAAAATCATATAAAATCCATTTTAACTCCGATTTTAATTCCGCTTGAAGTTTTATTCTTCTAAAATCATAACCAACATATTTAGCCAATAAAAATTTTAAAATTCAAAAATTTATTTTTTCCGAAAATTCGAATTAATTAATTAAATAATAAATAAAAACATGGGGTGTTACATACTTCCCCACTAGCAAAGAATTTCGTCCTCGAAATTAGACGAAGCATACTCATCAACGCATAAATCTCGCAAAAGAAAATAAGGCTCATATATGCCTACCCATAGAATGCCATATTTGGGCGCCCATACACCCAATTCTACGCGCACCTACCCCACGAGCAACAAAATAATATATATTGCCTATATACATGCACATAAGTATGAAAATAACGGCGTACCACATGCTCTCACAAATCCCCCACTCGATCCGATAGTCGAAAGTCATCAAAATGCTAACGTCCTCAAATTAAATCTCAACACCAAAAATCGATACATACGATACCTAACATCTGTACTAAAATCTCTAAAATAATTATTATCTCCAAAATCTATTCTAAGGATCCCCACATCAAACTTACTAATTCTAAACTCAATGCCTACAACGTCCTTAACTCAAAACTTCACATCTCCAAGAAACACATCTAACACGTATGCCAGAAGATCTACCTTAAGAAGTACGAATCAACAAAGGGAATCAAAGATCGGCAACGCAGAAGCTAAACGGACTCATAACCTACGAGACCTAAGACCATGCTCTGATACCATTCTGTAACACCCCGCCCGCCCGAGGACAGCGAACAGAGCACTACTATGATAAACTAAATCAATTCCACGATATAACAAGGTATAGAGCATCTAAATCCCATAATAGAAAAGAAACCACTAATCTCAAATCTCTTCAAATAAATATAACAATTCTCTCGAATAAATTACAGCATCTAACTCGAAAATAAAATACAAATCTCCAATGCTCTATACATGAAAATAATACAATCATCTCATTGTATTCTCGAATATTCTTCCCAAAATAATCCTCGCTAAAAATCATCCCAATTGGTCCATAGCGCTCAAATCCACGCTAACCTGCCAACTAAAAGAAAATATGGGGAAGTACACAATATGACAGGAAAGATGCTCAATAAATATTAGCGGTAAATAAAACGTAACAATACGAATACGAATATTCAAATCAAAGTGAATCTCATAAGCAATTATATCAATATAATTTCTCAACAACACATTAACTGGGTTACTAGGCCTTACCACCGTACCGCGCCTATGCATTTTTTTAGCATATCCGGAAAAAGGAATATTGGCGGGTGCCCAACCTCATTGCCATATTAAAATCTCATGACAACATGCTCAACACCAAATATAATACCACATGAATCGAAATCAGATTCCAACAAATATTTTCAGATTTCCAAAAGAATTTAACAATTCAAATATGAGTCAATAATCACATGAAACCAAAGGGAGAAACACTCGCGAGATTAAGGAGCATATTGTGTAAAACCCCATACCTCAAAATCATCACAAGAATCATCATATAAATTTCATCCTCAAAATCTAATCACACTATCACGTTCTTCTCGCGAAAATAATCAAATCTCGTTAAAACACCAAATAAGCCTTCTAATCTAAGGTTGAAATCTTGAATAAGTTTGCGGCTACGGTTGGTAGATGAAAGGGAGTAATTTTGTAGAGGTCTTCTGGTTGAAAAGTTAGAGAAAAAGTGATTTGAAAAGCCAAGCCACGAATTAGTTGATATATAAAGGATTAAGAGTTTGATTAAGAAAATAGTTCTAATGAGATACAAACATTAAAAAAAATTATTTTTTACGATCGGACCGTTGGAATTGGATGAAATTTTACAGAGAATTAGCTAAAGATGAGAGAAAGCTGTCAAAAAAATATTAGCTCGATCGGATAGTTCAATATTTTTAAATATTGTTTTTTTGCTAGAGAGTTTTATGTTTTTAGGACTCTTCTGTATAATAAAAATTCAATCAAAACTCCATTTTAATTCCAATTCCGAAACCGTTTGAAATTCTCATCTTTAAAAATAAAATTCAACATATTTGAGCCATAAAAATAATTTTACCAAAAACTTTATTTTCCTCTATATTTTGAAAATACCCCAAAATTACGCGGGTTGTTACAATTATATATTTTGTGCCTCTTATAATTATACCTTTAACACTTGAAAAAAATTGAAAATTTTCAAAAATAGTTGGTTTTATTCTTCAAAAATTCATCGCATGTGCTTACTTGTTTATCTTAGTAATATTATTTCTTTTGAATCCATGTGATGCTAATTATTCATGCTTAGTTTCTTACCCTTTGTCTATTATGGACAAAAAAGGGGGAGAACAAATTAAGGGGGAGTTTATCTATTTTTTAAACTTGTACTCCTCACGGTATTCTCTTGTTTCGTGTGTGTAAGTTTTTTTTGCTTTGATAATGATCTCATGGACTACACAAAGTGAAGAATTTTAGTTGAAGACAAAGTTTCTAATGTCTGTAAGGACACAAGTCTCTGATTGAGTCTTAATGTAGTGTTGGCTCAATTTCGGACAAAAACTCTTGAGTCATAGGATAGAGTTCTTGACCATCCATAAAGCCTATGACATGTTAAAGTTGAAGACGTTGCGGCCTACGTATTAAGAGAACATCATTAACGATTTGAATAAAAAAAATTGGGATTAAAATGAATTTTGACCATTCTGTCACTTCGTTCAAAATTGTCGTTCGAATGAGTTTGCTAACGACTTTTGCCTTTTGGCCACTGGAACTTCTTTAGAAGGCCGTTCAAATGAGACTTAGTTCAAACGAAAATCTCGTTCGAATAAGATTTCTGGGCGGGAATTTTTTTGGTAATTTTAACCCATTTTTCCACTACTTTGTCCCACTATCTTATGACATTTTTAAAGGCAACTTCGGGACAGACCTTTTCGAAGACTTTTGCAACCTCCTTGAGAGCTTTTTCAGAGCCAATATTTCATAACAAAAGTCTCAGTTTTCATGTGTCAAAATTAATTAGAAATTCTCTTATACACATGTATTTACACCAATAAAATTGTTTTGTTTATAATTTCAAGTATTTCCTCATATATATAATATTTTCTTGCAGTTTCTTGGAACCTTTGGTTCATCTCTACCACAAGAAGGATAAGTTCGGATTTTGCTTCTATTTCCCATGAAAGAAGAAGTTTGGTTTTGGCTGCGGCATTCTCATACGGTGAAAGGCACCGTATGTGGTAGATGGGTTCCTAAAGCTTCATTGGTGGATTCCAAGGTTCTGATGAATTTCGGGATTATCGATTAAGCAGAGGAGGTACAAGAAGACGCGTCAGGGGATTGAAGGGAGTCGAGTCAAGTTGAGTAAGTTATTTTTTTTGTACTTGTAAAATTCCGTACTTAGTGGACTTAAGGCTAGGGCCGTCCGAGGTTTTTTTTCGTTGTGGATTTTTCCACGTACATCGCGGAGTAGTGGTTGTGAATTTATTTTATCTTGCAAATCACCTAGAACTCATGCTTAGGATTAAAAGATAAAATATTGTTTAATTCATTTCTCTCGTTTAATTTGGTGATAAAATAAGTTTGGGTGAAACTTAAGTTGATTTAATTCAAGTCAGTAATTTATATTTGCTAAAATTTTGTTTGGCCTAATTTGGTAATATTGAAAATATTGTGTAGGCAAAATTTAGGACTTGTGTTAAATTAGTTTTGGGCTGAAAGTAAATTTCTCATAGTTAACTTCATGAGTTAGTTTTGTTTGTGAGAATATCCTAATACTGGTTTGTGTGAATTTTGTGTGTGTGTGTGTGTTCACAATAATTCACTAATTTAGGTTTAATTTTAATTTTGTTTTCAAAAAATTAAAATTTGTGTTTAATTTAATTTTTCATCTTTTTAAGAAACGAAAATCAAATAAAATTTTGACAAGTTAAATTCTTGTGTTGAACCATCTTTATTCCGCATGTGACACCCCGACTAATTAAATACCGGGTAGCTACTCCTTTATTAAATTAAATCAAAATGCCAAGTTGGCTCAGTTAATAGCATCACTGTCGAAAACATTTTATTATTACTAACCACCTAGTATTTAAAAAGTAAGTTGTCAAATTTTAATTAAAGTCTGATTAACATGCAGTAAAAGATTTAAAGCAAGAATAATATCACCATTCACCATAACGAAATAATAGAATAACCATCACATGATATAAATAAATTTGGAGGAAAAACTCCTCACAACAAATCCCACAACTGAAATAAGTAACGAAATACTGAATACTGAATTAATACATGCCAAAGTCTGAAAAACTGAAATGGAAAAGTATCTCTAATGGAACTGGGCAACATGCCCTAAAACTGAGGAATACCGAATATGGGATCCAAATGATAGAAGCGTCTAAAAGCAAATCCCTGTAGCTTCCACAAACAGCTACAGCTCGTCATCTGAGTGAGAATCCTATGCATGGTGTCCTTGTGGCTGGGCACCTAAAAATGATTTTTACAAGAAAATAGATTTGAAAGAAAACGGGTCAGAGCCCGAATGTGGAGGTATTTTAAAAACCTGCAAGTGCTTTAAAAACATTTAAAACATTAAATGCAAAGTACATGTTAGGACGTGCACTCACATGAAATTCTCACCTCTCGACTAAATGTGCACTCCTAACGTAAGTACCCATCTAAAATGACACTAATCCCTAGCTAAGTGACATCATATCTAGCTAGACTGTCATAGGTTCTACTCTTATTACTTGGTTTCCATTGACATTCTAACGTTACCAAAGAATAGGGGTTTACTTAAACTCAGATTCTCAATATGTAATATATTTCACAATTGGTTAGCCCGTTATGTTTTCTCAAAACAATACCATAGTTTTATTCACAATATAAACATGAAGTTCCCATCAATTAAGTGTATATTATTCACATCATAAATATACAATACAAGCACCTCGAGACTAGCTGCGGTGCACACATACTCTGCTATCCATCCCGGTACATCACGTACGTAAGGATTACATATTCCGAATCTCTCAGGAATAGTTCACAGATAACAACATCACAAATAATGGAGGCGAACACAGTCACATCACATGGGTCACGCACATACCTGTGCTCCCACGATCAGCAGACTTATTAACATCCCAATAAGTCCTTCTCTGACCTATGTTCATCGAGGTAACCAGTCTAAATCCGGGCAACACAAGGATTAGAGGGACCTAAGCGAACGTAAACCTCCCGTGATAGCAAGTATGGTAGGTATGTCATACACATAAAATCTATACATATATATACTAAGTACGCACACGTCTTAGTAATCACCATAATATATTGGTACATATCTCTTCTCGTACTGACATATAATACTACACCATTTATATGTTCCCGGTTAATATAATTAATTAGGCCGTCAATAGCTCACATCGTAATAGACACTCACGTCCTACTTCACATTTTCCCTTAGGTTCAAACTACACTTCTAGGTTTGACTCATCATAATATCTCAAATATATCAATTACTCATCAAGGAAAGGCTATCTCTACCTATACACAAGGTTACTGGGCACTCGAGATCAAAACAGGCTAAAAAGCCTAAACTGTCAACTCGTTCGAAGTCTCGTTCGAATGAGGCTGTTCGAACGAGACTTCGTTCGAACGAACTGAGTCTTCTAACGAGATCTCGTTCGAACGAAGTGGGCTTTCTAACGAGATCTCGTTCGAACGATCTTATCGAACGAACTTCACCCTCGTTAGAAGTCAATGGTCAACTCGTTAGAAGCTCGTTCGAACGAGCTCGTTCGAACGACCTGGGTAGGTCTTCTAACGAGTGGCCAGATTCAAGCCCAGAATTTCTACTTTCGCTTTTCACCAATTTCTACTCATCAATTCTCCTCTAAAATTCGTCCCAACAATGTTTTAAGGTCTCTAATCAATCCTAAACATATTATAATCACATATTAACGTGTTTTAAGGGAATAAATCATCCTAAACATCACCAAATCACAAGTCTCATCACTTTTCCCCAATTTTTCAAGAACATAAACCCTAAGATTATAAATCATCAATTTCCAGAATTAAATCCATTTTTATAACACATAAACTTATAATTCTCTTAATTCGATCTTCCAATAACATTTCTACATGCAAACCTATCTCCAAAATTTATTAACAACTCCAGTTTCATGGGTTTTCAATTATCTCCTAATTAATTATGATTATTGAATAGTCTAAGCATGGAAGAAGCATTTACTGCATAAAAACGTAAATTAAACCACTTGCCTTGATTCAATCTCAGATTTTGATGACGATTTGATGAAGCTCTCTCTCTTTCCAAGCTTTTCTCCTCTATCTCTCTCTTTCCAAGCTTTCTTCTCCAATGGCTATGGTGGCTAGGGTTTGTTTTGGGAAAAATTAGAAACCTAATTCTAATAACCTACGTAGCCTATTGGGTTAACATGGGTTGGTTAGTGGTTTAGTGGGTCAAATCCACATCAGATATAATTTACTAATTTTCGTCACTTTTAATTCCCAAAAATACAAAATTACCAAGATACCCTTTATGTTGCCGGTATGGCCTAAAAATACCCCGGGACCCAAACTAAACCCCCGGCTAGTGTTTTCTGACTATCTCGACCCTTCTGGACGCGTTGGCGCACTCAAAACGACCATACGGTTAATAGAATTTAAATTTACTTTTATAATTAAAATAATTATATATCCTGACGCGACTATCTCACGCGTCCCAATAAAATGTCCAAATTGCCGTATATCAATCTCACGACAAATTTCATAATTCAATATTCATATATCATCATATATACTCAATATAGTCAAATACCAACTCACATCTCGCTAGTATTTTATCCGGATTAATTCCCAATTAATTCTCATTTAATTAATAAATCCCAAAAATAAATATCGCCAAAAATACGGGGTATTACATACTTCCCCCCTAATAACAGAATTTCGTCCCGAAATTCGGAACTAGAAAGTACCTGATAAAAACAACTCTGGATGACGTTCGCGCATCTCATCCTCGCGTTCCCATGTGGACTCCTCGACATTGTGATGTCGCCACTGAACACGCACTAACGGAACTATCTTTGACCGCAGCTTCTTCTCACTTCGGTCCAAAATAGCAATCGGCCCTTCCTCGTAGGAGCTATCAGGCTGTAGATCAATCTCCTCCAAAGCGATGTGAGAATGAGCCAAATCATCCCTGAGATATTTCCTTAGCGAGGAAATATGAAACACATCGTGAATCCGGTGTAAATGCTCCGGTAACCCGAGTCTATACGCAACTGGTCCAATCCGCTCAATAATAGGAAACGGCCCCACATACCTCGGTGCCAACTTCCCCTTCTTCCTGAAATGCATAATCCCCTTCATAAGAGATACTCTGAGCAAAACCTGGTCCCCCACTTGGAACTCCCTGAAAGATCTCTTCGCATCAGCATAACTCTTCTGCCAGTCTTGAGCTACTCGAATGCGACTCCGAATCAACTCAATCCTTGCCGAAGTATCCTGAATCACTTCCGGCCCAAGTAGTTTGTTGTCCCCCACCTCTAACCAACATGCTGGGAACGACAAGGCCTACCGTACAACGCCTCAAACGGAGCCATGCCAATAGTGAACTGGTAGGAGTTATTATAAGCAAACTCTACCAGTGGAAGGTATTATTCCCATCCACCTCCAAAGTCAATAATGCACATGCGTAGCATGTCCTCCAACATCTGATTTGTGCGCTCGGTCTGCCCATCGGTCTGCGGATGATAAGTCGTACTCAACCGCAATTCCGTGCCCATGGCCTCCTGGAAACTCTCTCAAAACCGCGAAACAAATATTTTGTCTCTGTCAGACACGATATTTAGGGGCACACCGTGAAGTCTCACAATCTCTGAAATGAAGAGCTGGGCATACTGTCCCGTAGTGTAGTCAGTCCTTACGGGTAAAAAGTGAGCGACTTTGGACAACCTGTCCACAATTACCCAAACGGAGTCGTGACCCCTCTGCGACGTAGGCAACCCCGTGATAAAGTCCATGGATATGCTCTCCCACATCCACCTCGGAACCTCCAACGGCTGTAGAAGTCCTGTCGGTCTCTGATGATCCACTTTTACTAGCTGACAAGTGGTGCATTTCGAAACAAACACAGCGATATCTCTCTTCATACCGCTCCACCAATACTGGCGTCTCATGTCTTGGTACATTTTGTCCCCTCCGGGATGTACCGTGAACTGTGAGCCGTGCGACTCTGCCATCATCTCGTGTCGCAATTCCTCCCCTTCCGGAACCACCAATCTTCCATTGAAGCGTAATCCCCCGTCCGAGCTAACGGTATAGGACTCGGCTCCCTCTGCTAGTAATCGAACTATCTGCTCCTGACAGAACGAGTCATTAGCCTGTGCCCGTACTACCTTCGTGACAATCTGCGGTGTAACGGTCATCACAGACATGAAAGATCGGGCCACTGCATCCTGGTGTCCCAACTCCTTCCACTTTGCCTTCCACACCCCTGCCACCTCATCTGCTGGCCTACGGCTCAACGCGTCTGCTACCACGTTAGCCTTACCCGGGTGATACTAGATATCGAACTGGTAGTCCTTCACAAACTCAAGCCACCTCCTTTGCCGCATGTTCAACTCCTTCTGCGTGAACAGGTACTATAGGGACTTGTGGTCCGTGAACAATTGGAACTTCTCCCCCAAAAGATAGTGCCTCCAAATCCGTAGGGTAAATACCACTGCCGCCAACTCCAAATCATGCGTGGGGTAATTCTTCTCATGAGGCTTAAGCTTACGGGAAGCATAAGCTATGGCCTGTCTCTCCTGCTGCAATACACCTCCAAGTCCTTGAAAAGACGCATCGGTGTAAACCAAATACTCAACTCCCAGTCTCGGCAATGCTAACACAGGTGCTGAGGTCAACTTATCCTTTAATTCATCGAATGCCAACTGACATGCATCACTCCAGATGAATGGCACACCCTTACGAGTCAGATGTGTCAAAGGACCCGCTATCTTCGAAAATCCCCGAATGAACCTCCTGTAGTATCCTGCTAGGCCCAAGAAACTACGAATCTCAGTCGGTGTCGTGGGCTGTCCCCACTCCCTCACCGCGGATACCTTCCCCGGATCAACAGATATTCCCCGGTCGGAAATAATGTGTCCCAAAAAATGGACCTCCTTCAGCCAAAACCCACATTTCTCATACTTTGCATACAACTCATTCTGACGTAGTGTCTGCAAAACTTGCCTCAAATGTTCGGCGTGCTCCTCCTCTGTCTGGGAGTAAACCAGAATATCATCGATGAAGACAATGACAAACTGATCTAGGAAATCCCTGAACACTCTGTTCATCAAGTCCATAAACACTACTGGAGCGTTGGTCAAACCAAAAGGCATAACCCGAAACTCGTAAGAACCATATCTCGACAAGAACGCAGTCTTTAACACATCCTCCTCCCTGATACGCAACTGATGGTATCCCGATCTCAAATCAATCTTTGAGAAGAAAGAAGCTCCTCTCAACTGGTCAAATAGGTCATCGATTCGAGGCAACGGATACTTATTCCGTATCGTGACCTTATTCAACTCCCGGTAGTCCACACACAATCTTAGTGAACCGTCCCTCTTCTTCACAAACAAAACTGGAGCGCCCCAAGGTGAGGTACTCCTGCGAATAAAGCCCTGACCTAACAGCTGCTCTATCTGGTCTCGTAGCTCTCGCATCTCTGCCGGAGCCATCCGGTACGGTGCGCGTGCTATAGGTCTCGTATCGGGCAATAGGTCTATAACAAAGTCTATCTCTCGACTGGGGGGTAGGCCTGGTATCTCCTGAAACACATCCGAATACTCCCTGACAACTGGGATCGAATCTAAAGGAATCACAACCTCCTTAGAGGTATCCTCCTCTAGGTAATACAAATGAGCGATCGAACCTCCCTCTGGGCGAGGCATCGCCACTACAAACATCTCTTGCCCCGGAATGGCAAAAACAATGCTCCCGCAGAAGCAATCAATCATGGCCCTATAAGTTACGAGCCAATCCATACCGATAATCACATCGTGCGCATGCATATCTAATACCAACATGTCTGCAGGTAATACTAAACCACCAATATCTACCCCCACTCCCCGGCATATAAAGAATATAAGTGACCCATTCCCCAATGGTGAGTCGACACACGTCACTGTGCTCTCCGCTGTGGCTAACAACCCTAAAGCCTTCGCGAAATGTGTAGCTATAAAACAATGTGTAGCCCCCGTATCAAACAATACTCGACCCATAGTGCCATGGATAGGAAACATACCCTCAATCGCGAGCGGTGCCTGTGGAACTGCTGCCTGGTGGACGTTATAGACACGTCCATACTGTAGCTGCCCTTGCTAAGCTGGGACTGCTGGAATGGGTGGCAATGCTGCCATCTGTGGCGGTGCCGGGAGATCGGCGGGAAACATAGGCCTCTGAGGGCTCCTGGCGAGCACCCTGTTGCTGCTGTTGTGGGGCCCTGCCCCTATCAGGACAATCCTGTCGTTTATGGCTAGTCTTGCCACAAACATAACACTTCCCTGGGAAGTTCCCTCCTCTCTGCCCCTGCTGTCCTCGGCCCTGGTGGCCGTTACCGTTCCTCCCTTGGCCCTGCTGGCCCTGCTGAAACTGCTGCCCATTCTGCCCATGTTGGACCTGATGGCCGTTTGGACCCTGATGGCCCTGACGGAAACCTCCCTGTCCGTGCCTGTAATTCCCTGATCTGAACCTCTTCTGATCCCCCTGCTGGGAACCCTGCTCACCCTGTTTCTGCCCCTGAACAGATTGTGCCCCACCAGCACTATGTCCTCCAGTCCTGCCCTGATGGCTAGACTCTCCCGATCTCTTGCCCTCAGCCATATGAAAGCGGTGATCCTGGCAGTGTAACAAAGCAGCGTTAACCACATCAGAATAAGTGGCCAATGAAAGGTTCCCTAACAGATGCTGACGGATCCTCCATGTCAACCCGTCGGTGAATTTCTCAATCTTCTTCTTTTCTGTCGGTATCTCATCCGGAACGATATTCAACAGATTCGTGAACTCGACCTCATACTCGGCCACGGTCTTACCCTCTTGCTTCAGATTCATCAGTTTCCTCCTCATTTTCGTGTGAACAGCTGACGGAAAGTACTTGCGGTCGAACCGCACCCAAAAGTCCTGAATAGTGAGAGTATCCCTCTCCTCCACGGTGGTAATAGACTCCCACCACTGCAGTGCAGATCCAACTAGCTTGAAAGTAGCTAGCACCTGCTTCTGAACGTCCGTGCACTCATACATCCTCAAGTGCTTCTGCATATCCTTCCTCTACTGGCTCGAGACTACCACATCTGAGCTACCTGCAAACTCTGGAGGATGCGCTTTTTGAAAAGCGTCACGTACACGTTCCCAAGCAGACGGGAATGCATTTTCCTGTACTGGCGCGGCAATCGGTGCCTGAGGCGGTGCCTGCTGAACTACGGTAATTGCGGCATTTATCGCTTGGGCTACAATGGCTGCAACCTCAGCGGCGTTCATCATGCCCTGTACTGGAGCGGGCTGGGGTTCTGGCGTTGCATCCCTGGGAACTCGTCGTGCACGTCGTGGAGGCATCTGAAGTAAGAATAAAGTTTATAATTTCACAGTTTATAAACATACAATAGCTAAAGAACGAAGCATACACAAAAAGAGTACAACAGTCCTAAAATATAGGGCTCTATATCAAAGAAAACTTAGCAGAAACATAATAGCCGTACAGATCCTAAAGGACACTAGAACCTGATGCTCTGATACCACCTGTGACACCCCGACTAATTAAATACCGGGTAGCTACTCCTTTATTAAATTAAATCAAAATGCCAAGTTGGCTCAGTTAATAGCATCACTGTCGAAAACATTTTATTATTACTAACCACCTAGTATTTAAAAAGTAAGTTGTCAAATTTTAATTAAAGTCTGATTAACATGCAGTAAAAGATTTAAAGCAAGAATAATATCACCATTCACCATAACGAAATAATAGAATAACCATCACATGATATAAATAAATCCGGAGGAAAAACTCCTCACAACAAATCCCACAACTGAAATAAGTAACGAAATACTGAATACTGAATTAATACATGCCAAAGTTTGAAAAACTGAAATGGAAAAGTATCTCTAATGGAACTGGGCAACATGCCCTAAAACTGAGGAATACCGAATATGGGATCCAAATGATAGAAGCGTCTAAAAGCAAATCCCTGTAGCTTCCACAAACAGCTACAGCTCGTCATCTGAGTGAGAATCCTATGCATGGTGTCCTTGTGGCTGGGCACCTAAAAATGATTTTTACAAGAAAATAGATTTGAAAGCAAACGGGTCAGAGCCCGAATGTGGAGATATTTTAAAAACCTGCAAGTGCTTTAAAAACATTTAAAACATTAAATGCAAAGTACATGTTAGGACGTGCACTCACATGAAATTCTCACCTCTCGACTAAATGTGCACTCCTAACGTAAGTACCCATCTAAAATGACACTAATCCCTAGCTAAGTGACATCATATCTAGCTGAACTGTCATAGGTTCCACTCTTATTACTTGGTTTCCATTGACATTCTAACGTTACCAAAGAATAGGGGTTTACTTAAACTCAGATTCTCAATATGTAATATATTTCACAATTGGTTAGCCCGTTATGTTTTCTCAAAACAATACCATAGTTTTATTCACAATATAAACATGAAGTTCCCATCAATTAAGTGTATATTATTCACATCATAAATATACAATACAAGCACCCCGAGACTAGCTGCGGTGCACACATACTCTGCTATCCATCCCGGTACATCACGTACGTAAGGATTACATATTCCGAATCTCTCAGGAATAGTTCACAGATAACAACATCACAAATAATGGGGGCGAACACAGTCACATCACATGGGTCACGCACATATCTGTGCTCCCACGATCAGCAGACTTATTAACATCCCAATAAGTCATTCTATGACCTATGTTCATCGAGGTAAGCAGTCTAAATCTGGGCAACACAAGGATTAGAGGGACCTAAGCGAACGTAAACCTCCCGTGATAGCAAGTATGGTAGGTATGTCATACACATAAAATCTATACATATATATACTAAGTACGCACACGTCTTAGTAATCACCATAATATATTGGTACATATCTCTTCTCATACTGACATATAATACTACACCATTTATATGTTCCCGGTTAATATAATTAATTAGGCCGTCAATAGCTCACATCGTAATAGACACTCACGTCCTACTTCACATTTTCCCTTAGGTTCAAACTACACTTCTAGGTTTGACTCATCATAATATCTCAAATATATCAATTACTCATCAAGGAAAGGCTATCTCTACCTATACACAAGGTTACTGGGCACTCGAGATCAAAACAGGCTAAAAAGCCTAAACTGTCAACTCGTTCGAAGTCTCGTTCGAATGAGGCTGTTCGAACGAGACTTCGTTCGAACGAACTGAGTCTTCTAACGAGATCTCGTTCGAACGAAGTGGGATTTCTAACGAGATCTCGTTCGAACGATCTTATCGAACGAACTTCACCCTCGTTAGAAGTCAATGGTCAACTCGTTAGAAGCTCGTTCGAACGACCTGGGTAGGTCTTCTAACGAGTGGCCAGATTCAAGCCCAGAATTTCTACTTTCGTTTTTCACCAATTTCTACTCCTCAATTCTCCTCTAAAATTCGTCCCAACAATGTTTTAAGGTCTCTAATCAATCCTAAACATATTATAATCACATATTAACGTGTTTTAAGGGAATAAATCATCCTAAACATCACCAAATCACAAGTCTCATCACTTTTCCCCAATTTTTCAAGAACATAAACCCTAAGATTATAAATCATCAATTTCCAGAATTAAATCCGTTTTTATAACACATAAACTTATAATTCTCTTAATTCGATCTTCCAATAACATTTCTACATGCAAACCTGTCTCCAAAATTTATTAACAACTCCAGTTTCATGGGTTTTCAATTATCTCCCAATTAATTATGATTATTGCATAGTCTAAGCATGGAAGAAGCATTTACTGCATAAAAACGTAAATTAAACCACTTGCCTTGATTCAATCTCAGATTTTGATGACGATTTGATGAAGCTCTCTCTCTTTCCAAGCTTTTCTCCTCTATCTCTCTCTTTCCAAGCTTTCTTCTCCAATGGCTATCGTGGCTAGGGTTTGTTTTGGGAAAAATTAGAAACCTAATTCTAATAACCTACGTAGCCTATTGGGTTAACATGGGTTGGTTAGTGGTTTAGTGGGTCAAATCCACATCTGATATAATTTACTAATTTTCGTCACTTTTAATTCCCAAAAATACAAAATTACCAAGATACCCTTTATGTTGCCGGTATGGCCTAAAAATACCCCGGGACCCAAACTAAACCCCCGGCTAGTGTTTTCTGACTATCTCGACCCTTCCGGACGCGTTGGCGCACTCAAAACGACCATACGGTTAATAGAATTTAAATTCACTTTTATAATTAAAATAATTATATCCTGACGCGACTGTCTCATGCGTCCCAATAAAATGTCCAAATTGCCGTATATCAATCTCACGACAAATTTCATAATTCAATATTCATATATCATCATATATACTCAATATAGTCAAATACCAACTCACATCTCGCTAGTATTTTATCCGGATTAATTCCCAATTAATTCTCATTTAATTAATAAATCCCAAAAATAAATATCGCCAAAAATACGGGGTATTACACCGCATTAAAGGAAATTGATTTTTAAAGTGAGTTTTAAAATTGGGGGTAATCATTTCCAACAATGTCATTCCATTTTGGGTTTTGGAGGACATTAGTAGTACATTGTCTGAGGGATTTTATTGTAATTTGGTTTCAATTTTTATTTTTGTACCGTAATAGCCAAAGGGAGATATTTGTAAGAGTGAGAATTTACAATTGCTCATTGCTTAGTTATTTAGCGTATCCCATTACAAATCGAACACTACATCCGCATTTGTCTCCACGGTCATTTGAAAACTTGTTAGTGACCGAGCATAGTTTTCGAATTTCAAGTCTTTGGAATCATCACGAACATTTTCTTGGAGGTATATTATTTTAGGTTTTTGACTTAAAATAATACAATTTTATTCTTGTATGTTTTATTTTAAAATCGAGGCATTTTTATAAAATGAATTTTCAGCAACTATTTTTTTTGGTCCGTTAGAATGAGATTTTAATCTCTTTAGAACGAGACTTGTTTATCGTTTGAATGAGGATTGATTTTGTCGAAACGAAATGCTTAAGTCGTTAGAACAAACATCTAACAAGATTTTATTGATAACTCTCTGTTTAACAAAACCGCTCTCGTTGGAAGGTCGTTCGAACGACCCAGGCATGCCATTTGAAAAAGGATTAGACCTCATTAGAATAAAACCATGTTTTTGTTCGAATAAATACCTATTTTCGTTCAAACGAGATCGCCACCTCAGAAAATGTATTTTATAGTTTTAAAAAAATGATTCTTTTGGACCATTTTGAACAATTCTTCTGGTTAAAATAAATTTCAATACATGCACCAAAAGTTTATTATCTTATATTTCATAGAAACAATTTTGTTTTTCAAATCATACATCCCTAAATATAATTTGTTGAGTTTTGTCAAATGCAATTTCTATACATGACATCAAACCCTTGTAGATATTTCTCTATGGCTGATTATGGAATTGGGACTCTACTACTGAAGAAGAAAGTATTTTGCACCCTATGGCTGATCGGTGGATACCGAGTGAAGAGTTCCTTTCTGTGGACGATGCTGGACTATGACATATTTGTTGAAGATTTAAAGACTTGTACAATATACTTAGTTAAGCTCTACGTATTCTGTAAGTCGTCTAGTCTGTAAAACTCTTTTACAGTACTGAAATATAGGTTTTGCCCGAAAGAGATTTTTCTTCAAAACTTTTTCGTGTTTTTGGATTGATTTTTTGGGTTGGATTATTTAATTTGGACTTTATCTTGCATGCACACCTAATATTAATTAAGATAAGTTAAAAATTGGATCATTGTGTGCACAACCTAATATACCTACTATCCATACGACCCTGCATTTTCAAGATTACGCTGAATTAATTTCGCTGCATATTGTCAATTCCCCTGTCTCCATCACTAAATGCAGAGGGAATCATTATTGTCGACATGCTCCTCATCTAGTAATGGGTGCATGCAATGTAGGTACTCAAAACACCAAATATGAAAAAGAAATTTATCGCAATATGTTAACATTTTAAAATTAATACTATAATCGAATTAAAATATGTGAGTGAAACAAATTAAATGAAATATAATTTACGTGGATAATCCAAGTGAACCGATTGGACTAATTCCTCAAATGGGGGAGCACCTTGGAGTGTTTCCAGTCGACACGTGACATCTAAATCTTGAATACAAATGTGTTATTATGGTTCTATCCCTGTCATTGTCGCTTAGATAATTAGGTTACCCAATAAAGCTATCCAACCCACTATTTTTCCTCTATTTCCAGCTTTGAAGAACAAATAGCGTAAAGTGTAGAAAAGAAACACCCAATTATAACCCCATTGGTCCACAAGCACCCCCAGCACCGTAATAAACTCTCCTAGTCTAGTGAAAAAACTAACTTTGTTGGGTTGCACTGCATGAGATACCGGCCTGCTCGGTCCTAGAAAGATACTAATCATATACCAAAAATATTCATCAATCGCAACAAACTATAAAATCTCCCCCTACTAACCTCCAAACCGATGAACATGGTAAGATCTAGGGATGTAAGACCCATTTTACCTAGAGAAAATGAAAGGCGTGGGTTGTGTTCCACCGTCGCTTAATCAGTTCTAGAATAAGTCCACGATCGGTATGAGTGTAGGTCGTAGTGATAATTAGTCCAAAAAGACATGTTCGAAGTCATTTGATAATATATGACCATAGCTGACCGAGCAACTATATAACATGCCACCAACTATACATAGAATAAACAACGGTGTATAACTTATACGTAATGATAACTTGTTAATGTAATTGTAATTTAAAGTTAATTAACGAACCTAATAGAATTATCGTATAGTGTGATTCAAAATTTATTAATTAATTATATTAACTAATACAAATAATCCATTAAATATAAATCTTCAAAAAATAATGCAAATAATGTTAGTAATTAAAAATAATATCATACCTCTTTATTTATCGCTCATTTTAAAATATGTGTCTCGGGCATCGTATGAATGGAGAGGGGACACATATGATATTTGTTCCTCTAAAAAATCAAAGTCATGGATGTCATACTAAGTCGCACATGATGAATTCACCCCGTGCAAATCAGTGGGTCAGCCGCTTACGAATCTCCTCATTACTTAGTATGGGTCAAAGAGAAATTTCTATTAGTTTTGATTAATGAAGGAGTTGGAATAGGAAGATGTTGTAAAAATGGAGTTTTTACACAAACTTATCCCGCGACAAGTCAATTATTGCACGAGCCTTTTTGTCACGATAGTTGACTTTCTACAAGGTAAGTTCGTATGTTGACTACCTTAGAGGGGATATCAAGCTTTGGGTTGAAAATTTAGCTTTTTACTTCTTTTTGTGTGTGTGTGTGGGGGGGGGGGGGGGGGGGGGGGAGGGAGGGATTTACCCTACGACTTGGATATGGTCTCATAAGAGATCGGGGTTCGGTGCTAAAACTTATCAAAATGATTCCACAATTAAGTGTTCAAATTAATCAAAGCACTCAGTGGTTAGTTATTGATTTTATGTATAATAATAGTAATGATTCATTTCTCTGATTTTATAGTAGGGTGCGAATTCATTGATAAAAACTCGACCATGTGTCACTAACCGCTAAAAGTATGAATTTTTCAAACCGTGTCGAACGCCCATTTTTTACATATATAACACAAAATAATGATCGTTTTCGCAACCTACTATCACCTAGGGTCCATTTGATACAAAAGTTGGCAAATGACTTGAGTTGTAAATTTTCTCATGGCAAATTCTATAATATTTCAGGTGGGGTTGTTTGATAGCATTAATTTTTCAAGTGGCAAACCGAGTTTTTAAGAGAATAAAAAGTAGAATTTTTTTAATAGATAATTATTTTAAATCTCAATTTTAAAATGTCTTTTGAATGTACTGTTTTACTGTATTAAAATTGTACTGTTTTAATACTATTTTTTTAACTCTTTTTTTTTCGTTCTGAAAACTATACTGTTATTAACATTTTTTTTTGTTTGAAAATTGTTCTAAATGTTTTTGCTACTTTAAAACTATAAATTTTTTAATTTTTTTATACTCTCTTTTATTTAAACTATACACCTACTAACAATTTTTTTTAAAATTGTGTTTTATTATTTTAATAAACTGTTCTAATTTCTTATTATTTTAAAATTGTACCCTTTTTAACACTTTTTTTTTAATTTTAAAAACTATCTTTTTCTAAAAGAAATTAAACAATTCTTTTCGTAAAAAATGTAAAGATCTTATTTTTAATAAATAGTTTGAAAACCTTTTTTAAATGTACAGTTTTTAAATGTATTTAACATTTTTTACCTTTATTTTTAACTATTTCGTATAAAAGCAATATTTAAAAAAAATTAAAATAGTTAAAATTATACACTAAAAAAGGTCTATTTTTGGGTGTTCCCCATTAGTTTTGTTCGTTTGGGAATTAACCCCCAATTAAAAACTATTGTATAATCAATCCTCATTTTTCACTTTTAACAACGCTTTTTTAATTTTTTTTTCTTATTTTTAGCGATAACTTTTTCCAAAAAGTGTCGCAAAAATTGAAAAATGGAGGTTAATTCTACTATAATTTTTAATTGGAGGTTAATTTTTAAACGAACAAAAATAATGGAACCAAAATACAGATAGCCCTATAAAAATATGATATAAAATTAAACCATTGATTTTAACAAAATAAAAAACTTGTATTTTAACAAAAACAAAAGTGTGCAAATCATGGGTGGCAAAATTTTCTTTAATTATGCGCAAAGCGATTTTTTTTATAAAAGGATGAAAAGATATGGCAAATGACATTGCATGGAAAAAATTTCAATAAGAATGAGTGAAAAGTTACTGAGTGTTGAACAATTAATTTAAACCATAATAGTGAAATGTGATGATAAAGTTCGAAGGGGGTTATAGGGTTTTGGTGCTGAAGATTCAAAACACCAATGAGTTACAAAAATTTCTCAGGTCAAGACAATCAAAAGAAAAAGAAAACAAAAAAAATGGTGTATAATAAATAGAAATTGTTCAATAAGGAGACCGTTTTTATTTTAAAAAAAATTATGCTTATGTAAAATTTGTGTGGTACCCTTAGTATAATTTTATGTAGATCGCATTGTGAATCAAATAGAAATTAAATGTATATGTGACAATCACATGTTGCTTGTGAGTCCACTGTTTTCATATATTTTGTTAAATTTAAAGCAACATGTGCTTGACACATACGTATTTGGTTCAAAACGGTAGGTTAGGTAGCACTACTCGATACCCTTAGTAATATGTAGTCCTATATGCGATGATTTAGTTATATCCGATCCTATATAATTTTATTTTTATTTATTGGTCTTATTGAGTGATGGTTCAAAATTTACTTAGACAAGTATCATTTTTAGGGAAAGGTTGGTTGGACGGTATTATGTGACTAATCTATAATTATATAAATTTGTCATCGTAATACAATGTTGACATTTATTTCTCCCATACGTTAACACGTGTACACTTCATTAATGTGTTAGACATCCTTAATTAATCGATATGTACATATATTAGGGTCATTAACTAGTGCTTTCACTTATCTATAACATCAAACTATACTCTTTCCAAATGCCCTCGGAATCGTTTTCTCTTTCCAAACCAAATGACCCACATATTATCCCTTATCTATCAAACATTATTAACCCAATTAGAATACCCAAGTTCACATCTAACTCTTCCCTTACACTCTCATGCTTCTTTACTCTCCCCCCCTTTATCTCCGTATAACTCTTGTTTAAGAAATCTCCTCTGTCTCGTCTCTATTTACTCATGACCACTCCAAATTCCCAACAAATACATGCACAACTAGAATCAATGAACCAACAAAAACATCCAAAAAAATATGAAACCAAAAAAATATGTAAACACATGTACATAACCCAAATATACAGGTATGTACTACTACCCTTCAACATCAAACAAAGGTAAAATATATCAACTAATTGTCTTTTTCTTCTTTTCAATTTTCATGCAATGTACACTCAACATCATCCGAATCTTGAATTGGAAAGTAAAATCTACAACAATGCTAAAAGAACTATGTTTTATTTGATCTTTGTGGTCAATTTAATTTATAAGGATCGATATACCTTATATGGGCATATATTCTTATTCTTTTCTAGTTTAGAATTTTTTATAGTTTTCTTTTTTGGATTTTGAATCTTTTGATGGTCTGGGCATATTTTATTTAGATTAAGATCTGCACCCTTTTGAGTTTTTGATCACTGAACTGATTATATAGGCAATAGGTTATTATATAATTCGATTATGGGTCTTGCAAATGTTTTCTCCATATAAAACATTCTTTGAAGCCTCAAAACCAAGATATGTTCTCTGTTAATTACATTTGGGTGTTATCCATTAACTTACTAATTTTTTCAGGTGTATAATTCAATTTACTGTTTGATGTTCACAAATTCAAGTTAATTTTGACTAAAGGATTCAGATCCTAGAGTTAAGTTAGTGGTTTATTGGTACTTTTATTTCCATTTATTTATTGCATATACTTGGTCCAAAGTGGTTATTTAAAATAGGTCTTGTGGTTGCTCTCTTAAATTATTTCAAACTAGAATGTAACTCGCGCAATGCGTGGGCATATATCAATTGATCCCCAAAATAAAATATTACAGGAAACGACTTTCATTAATAATGTATTGCCCTTTTATTTGAACAAGATTATAAGTGTATAAAATTTAGATTAGAACAACATATAATGCAAATAACATTGATTCTGATGGAAATAAGTAAGAATTAGGGTGAAAATTTTAAAAATCAATAATATATCATAATTTATATTTAGGTGAGGTAAAGAAAAGATCCATAAATCCTTTTTCATCTGTTCCAACACCCTCCCTATGTTCCAATCGGAGGCGATCTGAAGGATGGGAAAACGGTGGGTTACTAGACATGAAACAAGTTGTGTCCCTGTAAAAAGATTGAAGGTCGCCAGTGATGGGGTCGAAGAAGAAACAGACAATGTTGTGCTCATGTTTCTCATGTCTCATACTGGTCATAAGATTGTTATGGCTATAAATACAAATGGCCCTCGTGGTTTTAAGGTCACCAATCTAAACGACCTTGCTTTGAAATGGAGATATGGCTCCCTGTTTACCAGTCTAGGCTCCAGAATCTATGCCATCGACGGCAAAATAATGCTCCCTTAAATTATGCGTGATACGAAATTCAATGAAATGGAAATCAACCACAACCCATTGGGAACGTGGTACTGTGATATCACCAGGGGAAATGAGGCCTTATTTGTTGTAGTGACTGGATGAAGGGCCCTAAGTTAAGAGAAATCGAGCCTCGTGCAATCGTTGTAACCTTAAAATGGAAGATATATGTCCTCGCAGGGACCCTATTCATTTTAGACCCAGCATATATGAATATCATCCTGATGACTATTTCGATAAGGTATTTCCCAATCCCATATTTGAGGTATTTGATCCACATGCCCAAAATGGCAAAGGCCAATGGCAGAATTTGCACCCCCCATATGCACACCAGCTTAGACATTATACGACTGTTTGATATTACCATACTGTCTATGGCAACACTATTTTTGTTCACATACTAAATCAACACCCTGTCCGCTATGCTCCTAGGGACGCCTTATATCTTTTTAATACTTTCACCGTGGAATGGTCTTGCCCCACTTAACCATATCTACCCTCATTTTCCTCTACTCCACAAGATAAAAAGGAATTGATTACTGATAATTTCAGCTTCATCTCATAGTCCTCAAGGGACTATATTGTTGGCAATAAGATACTTCTTACCAACGTGCATTGGCCTCTTACCCCTGGGGAAAAGTTTTTTACACTTGATTTCCTCACCAGGCATTAGCACCAGCGTGACTTCGTGTTCGAGTTCGAGGTCCAGCAGGATAAAAATTACATTCATCCCCATAATTTTTCTGCCTCACTCAACTTTTCTTTTTGAAAGTATCCTATCCATGGCTTGTCTCATCTCTTCAACGAAATATCTCCCACCAAGACTTCTTATATTACTACCCTCTCAAATCAAACCAAGTTCATTTCCGCTCTTTTAAAAAAGAATGGAAAATTTCGTCTACGTGCTTGCACATTTCGGCTTCATGAGTTACATGACTCCTCCCCGATGTCTTTGCATGTAACTCACATTAACTTCTACGATTATCTGGATTTTAATGAAACCTTATATGCACAAAGATTTCACTGGTGCAAATTCCAAAGTCCAAACCTAAGCTGCTGATGGGAACCCAACTTGATAACAGCTTTTGAAACCGTCATCATCATAATGATAATAGCCAAGTGTTTCTGGGATTGTTGCTATTTTGGAGGCATTAACAGGCTACCTTGTATTCATCCGAATATGAATTCCATTTGTAATAGTCTTTTGGTAGGGAACCTTTTTTTATAGGTTTTTACGGTCTAGTCCCTTGATCGAACATTTTGGATGTTTTAACCGGGTTAAATAAATTTTAAATGATTAGGTATATATAAATGCCTTTTCTGACATTTAATTTATTTTGTTATCATTGACCTAATCAACTACTGACAGCATTTCCAATAAGCATTTCCTTCTCTTTCTTTATTCCACTTTTGTCAAACAGGTTCATTCTCTCCACTAACTTAGGATCTTATGATTTATTTTTGATGATGCTTAGATTCAGCACCACCAGATAAGTGATGATGAGCTCAAACAGTAGTAACCATGGCAGCCATGGAGATATGTATGTATAAGTATATAGAAGGAGGTGAGTATAAGAGGAATAAGACAATGATGTATAGTGGTTCAGCCAATTAGGCCTACATCCACTGTGAGTGTGTGATCCACTAAGTATGGGCACTAATGGCCTTGGATACAATGCACATGAGCTCCCTTTCTCTCTCTACTGTGTGTACAAGCAGAGTTTCAGCTAGGGTTACAATTATCGATCCATCTGTAGGGATGTAGGTGACAAGTATATATAGGTCTTGGGGGGTGTAGTGTACCCCCCAAGCATGCATGGTGCATGTGAATGATGATCTAGCCAATCTCCTATTGACACCTGTAGATGCCAAATGATGACATAATATTCCCTCATGTGAGGGGGTGATATTGTTATAACGGTCTTCCACATGCCATGTGAGCCTCACGAGCACTGTTCCACGCGTCTCCTAAACCATGCGTTGTGATGATGTCACCCTCGACCTGTGATATGAGGCCGAGGGCAAAGTTCCTTCTGGTAGTGAGTCTGGGCTAGTTTAGGCCTCGTACTATCGTACCCTCGTAGGGTAATCTAGACCTAATGAGGGGTCGGCCCCTTGGAGGGTGGTCTGGGCCTGATGAGGGGTTAGCCCCTTAGAGGATCGTCTGGACCATGATGAGGGGTCGGCCCCTAGAAGGGTCATCTGGGCCTGATAAGGGGGTTGACCCCTTGGAGGGTCGTCTGGACCATGATGAGGTGTCGGCCCCTTGGAGGGTCATCTGGGCCTGATGGGGGGTTGGCCCCCTGGAGGGTCGTCCGGACCATGATGAGGGGTCGACCCCTTGAAGGGTCATCTGAGCCTGATGAGGGGTCGGCACCTTGGAGGGTCATTCAGACCATGATGAGGGGTCGACCCCATGGAGGGTCGTCTGATATTGGTTAAGAGATCATCCTGGCCCCGTCAAGGTGTAAGGCACCCTCGGCCTGGCCGAGGATATATATGGGTATATCAATCACCCCCAGCCCTTAGCCATCGATGTTGCTGAGATAGCTGAGGGATAGTGTTGCTTTTGAGATGTGCATGGTCAGTTAGATGAATGACACCTGTCGAGCTGATGCGACACTTAGGTAGATATCCATTGTCGTTCCAATTTACAAGGCGTGGAGGCAGCACACCTGGCCTAGGACTTTGTGCCCTAATGATGCGCTCCTCGTGGGCGGTGTTTTGCCTTGGTTAGTGGGTCCACTCATTAGCATGGTATTTAAGCAAATTTTAAAATCATTTCTATTTTTCTTCTTCTTCGCGCCTGAACTCTCTCTCTTTCTAGCTTCTCAACACCTTCTATAGCCATTTCTGTAACTTCTGTAGCAAGCTTCATTCAGTCGTTGCTTTCGTCTTCAGGTACTTTCTTTTTCCATAAATTCCATTTTTAATCTTCAATTTCATTTCATGCATTGGGGTTGATGCCCCCCTTTGGTGTTTCTAGGGTTTTCCTTGTATTTTCCGGTGACTTCTCCGACAAGTCGAGTTCTTCCCTTTCTTGAATGTTCTTGATCGAAACCCTTTCTGACACACCCCAACCCAATTACTTATAATTAATTCTGAAAGTCAAAGTGAGTCAAACCATAATTAATCTAACCAAACCATAAACACGAGTTTTGATTTCAGAGTCATCATTGTAAATCCATATAGCTGAAAACCATTTTACAACAGTACACTAGTCATATTTATACAAACTTTCATGAATGATAATTTAACTTAATTACATCATTTACATTAAAACAAAATCTTTGTTTCTCCCGTTTCTTGCTAACCCAGACCGACTTCCTAGATTTGGCAGTGACATCGCATTACCTGAAAAATGTGAACATAGGAACCATGAGCAAAAATAGCCCAGTGAATGCATCACTACTAAACTACTGCATGAATTTAAATGCAATAAATCATGTCCATATACTTATGTATTTACTTATCCGTCTCATTCATAATGAATGACCAACTTTTCCAAATCATGATTCACATATCCTGTCTAAATAGACAATTCTCCCCCATTCCTGGTCGAGGAGTAACCCCTTGTCATTAATAGACAAATCTCCCCCATTCCTGGTCGAGGAGTAACCCCTCATTTCAGTAAACCGAAATGAACAATTTCATATTCATTTTATTATGATCATACCCACAACACGATACAAATACATCATTCCAGTGAGTACACTCACCTTGGGTTGTCAACTACGTATCCAGGTTTCCTTCTGGTGGAGCTGAACTGGTTTTATTAGACCTTACACCTGTCAATCCAACTAGATCAGTACTGAAACTCAATCATAAATATTATCCTAACATAATTATGTAACTTTCCATGACGATACGTCAACAATATAATTCCAATTAAGTCACATTCCATAAAACATAGGTAAAGGCAAAACAATGATATACATGTTGATAAAGTTACGGACATTCAACCGTAGGAAATACCTTATGAGGAATTTATAACCAAAGTCAAGTAAACATGAAATTATAATCCTCAATGTATATACACATGAAACATGAACTCAAAGTACCCTTTGTAAGGACGAAATACAAACATTCATTTAAGGGGTATCCAGTATGGCCTGAAATTATTGTCTTACATATTTAATCATCCCATATTCCTAAATTGTATAAATGCAGGGGTCCAAACTTATCAATATGAAAACATATATGAATATATTATCTAGTACAAGTGACGGTGTAATTTTTCAAGCTTCCTAGGGCAAATTATGACCATTTCTCTACAACACAAGAAATCTGCCCTACAAGCTCCTCTATTGATCCTTCGAATTCCCAGAATTTTCATAATTTTTACACAACATAACTTTCCATGATTTTCAACAAACATTCAGTAGACATACTCAATAGTACATAATTAAAGTTTCATAATATTTGGACTTCATTTGCTATCTCAAAATCTTGACCAAACTCAGGGCATACCGAAATCAAGTATACAAACAGCAACTGTGTACCAACTTGAAATCATCATTACAGCCTAACCACAAGGAGATAAATTCTAATTTTCAGATATTATATGAATATATGAGTCTAATTTCATTTCCAATTGGAATTTCTCAATTCCAGTAATCACACAAAGAGATATGCAGATTTGAATACAAGGAGTTTCAACACAAAGCAATTTTAAGGGTTTCTACACTCAACTTAACATAAGCTTGCATCTAACCATACATATATATAAAGGGATGAAACTTTCGTAAAATTATGATGGTTTATATCATATAAATCAGTAATATAAGATAAATAACAAGAATATCTATTAGTATTACCTTCAGGGCTTTTTACGTAATTTCCACGGATTTTTCTACACTTTTTCTCCTCACTTTTTCTTCCTAAACCTCAACTTTCTATTTCCTCAAGCTAACAACACTTGAAACTGAAACTAGGATTTGTTTTGATGAAGAAATATGTTAGAGGGAGGGTTTTAAGTCGGCCAAGTCTGCCTCCCAAGCCAACCAATCAAATTAAACCATTTGGTTTAATAAAAGACAATTTACCACTTAAGGGAATTGACAGATTTGCCCCCTTCTCGTAATTTCGACCTAACTTCTTCCTCGAGCATCCATTTGATGCACCGTTTGTTGTGTTACGACACTAACTCACATGTATACAATTATGTAGTTTTCACCTCAATTCAATTGTAATGTTATAATGGTCAAAACTAGTCTTAAACAGGAACATTTCTATCGAAAATAACCAAATCTTGTGTTCGTACATAACTCGACATTTCATGATTTATGAAAGTAGGATTAGACTAAACATAAGAACTTAATATTAGATATAATAATAACACATTATTCATATCACATAATATAAACATGATTTAAATATAATTTATCAAAATTATATTCGGGTTGTCACAACTTCCCCCCCTTAGAAAATTTCGTCCCCGAAATTTAATATAAAGGTCACTTACCAAACAAATGGGGATACTGTTTCCTCATGCTATCCTCCATTTCCCAAGTTGCTTCTTTAACTCCGTGGCTCATCCACATAACTTTAACTAAGTGAATAACTTTATTCCTCAATACCTGCTCCTTACGATCAATAATTTCCAACGGTTCCTCGATGTACGATAAGTCTTCCTTCAGTTCCATTGGTTGAGTTTTCAACTGATGGGATGGATCCGCCAAATACTTACGAAGCATCGATACATGAAACACATCATGTAAACGGGATAAATCTGGAGGTAATGCTAATCTATAAGCCAGGGGACCAATTCTTTCCAACACTTCATATGGTCCAATGTATCTTGGACTTAGTTTCCCCTTTTAGCCAAATCTCATAACGCCTTTCCACGGTGAAATACGCAGGAATACAAAATCTCCCTTCTGAAATTACAATGGATGCTTCCTCTTATCTGCATAAAATTTCTGCCTGCTTTGCGCTATCTTTATTCATTCCCGAATCATTTTGATCTTTTTAGTTGTCATATCTATCAATTCCGGACCCAAAATTTTTCTTTCACCTACTTCATCCCAACACAAAGGCGTCCTACATATCCTCCCATATAAAGCTTCATAAGGAGCCATACCAATAGTCGACTGATAACTATTATTGTATGAAAATTCCATCAATGGCAAATGATCATCCCAACTACCTTTGAAGTCAAATACACAAGCTCGTAACATATCTTCTAATATTTGAATCGTCCTTTCTGACTGCCCATCAGTTTGTGGATGAAACGCAGTGCTGAACTTCAAACTTGTGCCCATGGCATTCTGGAGACGAGGCCAAAACTTAGAAGTGAATGTTGGATCTCTATCTGATACAATTGACACTGGTGCCCCATGTAAACGGATAATCTCATCAACGTACATTCGTGCATACTTGTCAACAGTGTAGGTGGTCTTAACTGGAAGAAAATGGGCTGACTTCGTCAATCGATCTACAATCACCCAAATAGAATCATGACCCTTTGGTGACCGGGGTAATCCTATAACAAAGTCCATCGTTATATGCTCCCACTTCCATTCCGGAATAGGCAACGACTGCAATAATCCTGCCGGCTTCTGATGCTCTGCTTTCACTTGCTGGCATACTAAAAATTTAGCTACGAACTCTGCAATCTCACATTTCATATTGTTCCACCAGTAATACTCCTTCAAATATCTATACATTTTGGTACCTCCCGGATGCATAGAGTAAATAGAACTATGTGCCTCTTCTAATATATCCCTCTTTAAGGGTGGATCATTCGGTACACAAATCCTATTTTTATAACACAACGATTCATCATTCTTAATTTCAAAGTCACTCTCTTTACCATCCAGGACATCTTGTTTCTTCTTCTCAAGGAATGGATCACTGGTCTGCAAATTTCGTATGAGTTCGGCCAACAAAGGTCTCACTGTGACATGTGCTAATAATCCTCCGCTTTTTGAAAACTTCAATTCAATCCCCATTAATGCCAAGTCAAGAATATTTCCAACACGTGCACACCGTATGCAACCAAGAATCCCTGATGATTTCTGACTCAAAGCATCTGCTACCACATTGGCCTTCCCAGGATGATGATGAATGGTACAGTCATAGTCTTTAATCAGCTCTATCCAACGCCTCTGTCTCAAATTTAGTTCTTTCTGTGTGAACAAGTATTTCAAACTTTGATGATCTGTAAATATCTCACAAGTTTATCCATACAAGTAATGTCTCCACAACTTTAAAGAAAAAACAATGGCTGCTATCTCCAGATCGTGTGTAGGGTAGTTTCGTTCATGCGTCTTTAATTGTCTAGAAGCATATGCTATTACCTTCCCATTTTGCATAAGAACACATCCTAACCCCTGAAATGAAGCATCTGTATAGATCACAAAAGACTCATTCCCACATGGAATAACAAGTATAGGGGCTGAAACTAACCGCTTCTTTAATTCTTTAAAACTCCTTTCGCATTCTTCATCCCACACAAACTTCACTTCTTGACGGGTCAACTTTGTCAATGGTAATGCTATTGCTGAAAATCCCTTAATGAATCTGCGATAGTAACCTGCCAATCCTAGGAAACTCCTAATTTCTGTCACATTCTTAGGACTCTCCCATTCAACAATTGCTTCCACCTTCTTTGGATCAACATATATCCCATTTCTCGAGACAACGTGCCCCAAAAACACAATTTCATTCAACCAAAACTCACACTTGCTGAATTTAGCAAATAATTTCTTCTCTCTCAAAATCTGCAATACAAGTCTCAAATGTTTCTCATGTTCCTCCATGCTACGCGAGTAAATCAACACATCATCTATGAATACTATCACAAATGAATCAATGAAAGGGTGGAATACCCGGTTCATCAAATCCATAAAAACTGCCGGAGCATTAGTCAATCCAAAAGGCATCACCAAAAACTCATATTGCCCATATCGAGTCCGAAAAGATGTTTTGGAAATATCACTATCTTTCACTTTCAGTTGGTGGTAACCCGATCTCAAATCAATCTTCGAAAATACAGTGGCCCCCTGTAATTGGTCAAACAAGTCATCGATACGAGGTAGAGGGTACTTGTTTCTAATGGTCACCTTATTCAATTGCCGATAATCAATACATAATCGCATTGTCCCATCTTTCTTTTTCACAAATAACACCGGGGCTCCCCATGGTGAAACACTAGGCCGAATGAAACCTCTGCTTATCATATCTTGTAATTGAACTTTTAATTCTTTCAACTCCGCTGGTGCCATTCTATATGGAGCAAGACAAATTGGACCAGTACCTGGAACTAATTCAATAGAAAACTCTACTTCCCTATCGGGTGGCAATCCTGGAAATTCTTCTGGGAAGACATCAGAAAACTCTCTAACCACTGGTATCTCTTCAACTTTAAGTGCTTCCTTACTAACATCAACCACATACGCTAAATACCCTGTACAACCCTTACTCAATAACTTTCTGCTCTTTATTGCTGAGATAAGACAATTAGGGACAACATTCCTTTCTCCTATAAATTGGAACTCGGGTTCACCAGGCAAATGAAATGTAACTTCTTTGTGAAAACAATCAATGGAAGCATGGTATGATGATAACCAATCCATCCCCAATATAATATCAAAATCTCGAATGGCCAATGGTATCAAATCAACATAGAAATCTCGTTCCCCCATTCGTAAGATACAATCTTTATAAACATGCTCAACCAGAATCACACTTTCCATTGGGGTAGAAATATATAAGGCACAATTGAGAACTGACCATGGTCTACCCAAATATGAAACAATATCTAATGCCACAAATGAATGCGTAGATCCAGGATCAATGAGTGCATATAAATCTTTGTTCGCAATAGAGAGTTTACCTGTAACCACTTCAGGTGTAGCATGGGCATCTTGCAGCGTCATTGCAAACACTCTTCCTCCTTCCTTTGATCCACTTGCTTGTCCTGTACCTCTTCCCCTGGTGGCACTTACTGGAGAGGATCCTTTATGAGGCCCCACACTACTGACTGAAACTGCTCTTGATAGCATAGGGCAATTCTTTCTCAGATGGCCCTTCTGATGACAGTTGAAACATTCTATACTCTGTAACTTTGGGCAATTTCTTTTTATATGACCCGATGACCCACAAAAGAAACAAACATTAGGATCTCTTTGTGCTGAAACTCCTGAACCTCTTCCACCACTAGCCTCACCCCTTTGCAAACTACTTCCACCTCTACCCTGTTGGAATTTCTGCCCTCCAAGTCTCGAATATTCTGTATCACTACCCTTTTGATAACTTGGATCGAATCTGCTTCTCTTTACACCTCGTTCTCGATTTCCTCTTGCTTCATTCACGTCCCTTTCTACTAACATGGCTTTATTCACCAAGGCTGAATAATTAACAGTCTCTAAAGCCGATAGCCTTGATTTAATAACTAACTCTAGTCCATCTAGAAATCGGCTACACATATCTTCCTCATTCCGGATAAACCTTAAGGCAAAACGAGATAAGGCTGTAAGTTTGGCTTCATATTCCCTAACTGTCATACTCCCCTGATTCAATAGGAAATATTCTTTCTCCTTTTGTTTTTGATACATCGGAGGAAAATACTTGTCATACAAGGCTTTAACAAAAGCATCCCATGAGATCACATTCCCGCCTCCTGGAGTAATCAACAAATGTTTCGTGGCATCCCACCAGTACTTAGCTTCTCCTTTCAACATATACGTCGCCAAGGTTACCTGTTGATTTTCAGGCATCTTCATTACCCCAAAGATAAGTTCAATTTCTTTAACCCAGACTTCTGCCTCAGCGGGATCAACTGCTCCTTCGAACGATGGTGGGTTCATCTTAATAAATTTTTCATGTTAAGTACACCTTTCTTCCCGGTGTATCACCTCCTCAGCCCTAGCCAAGGCTTGTGCCTCCAGTTGCCTGGTCTGTTGTTCTTCCACATGAGCCATAAATCTAGCTTGTTGCTCTGCCATTAGAGTCATAGCACGTGCCATTTTTTGCATATCCGTCAGTTGTTCTGGCTCGGGTTCCACATTTATCTGAACAGGATGCTCAACCTCCGCTTCTGCTGGAATATTTGAAGCCTCATCATCTATTCCCACATTCACATTCCCTCATTCCATTCTCTTATATCTATAATGAATCAAAGATATAACAACATGCAGATATACATATCTTTCCTAACATAATCGTTAGTATCAAATAAAATATATTTCTAACATTCACTGCCAAATCTAGACTCTTCTCACTCCAGAACCTCTAAAACCTAGGCTCTGATACCAAAAGCTGACACACCCCAACCCAATTACTTATAATTAATTCTGAAAGTCAAAGTGAGTCAAACCATAATTAATCTAACCAAACCATAAACACGAGTTTTGATTTCAGAGTCATCATTGTAAATCCATATAGCTGAAAACCTTTTTACAACAGTACACTAGTCATATTTATACAAACTTTCCTGAATGATAATTTAACTTAATTACATCATTTACATTAAAACAAAATCTTTGTTTCTCCTGTTTCTTGCTAACCCAGACCGACTTCCTAGATTTGGCAGTGACATCGCATTACCTGAAAAATGTGAACATAGGAACCATGAGCAAAAATAGCCCAGTGAATGCATCACTACTAAACTACTGCATGAATTTAAATGCAATAAATCATGTCCATATACTTATGTATTTACTTATCCGGCTCATTCATAATGAATGACCAACTTTTCCAAATCATGATTCACATATCCTGTCTAAATAGACCATTCTCCCCCATTCCTGGTCGAGGAGTAACCCCTTGTCATTAATAGACAAATCTCCCCCATTCCTGGTCGAGGAGTAACCCCTCATTTCAGTAAACCGAAATGAACAATTTCATATTCATTTTATTATGATCATACCCACAACACGATACAAATACATCATTCCAGTGAGTACACTCACCTTGGGTTGTCAACTACGTATCCAGGTTTCCTTCTGGTGGAGCTGAACTGGTTTTATTAGACCTTACACCTGTCAATCAAACTAGATCAGTACTGAAACTCAATCATAAATATTATCCTAACATAATTATGTAACTTTCCATGACGATACATCAACAATATAATTCCAATTAAGTCACATTCCATAAAACATAGGTAAAGGCAAAACAATGATATACATGTTGATAAAGTTACGGACATTCAACCGTAGGAAATACCTTATGAGGAATTTATAACCAAAGTCAAGTAAACATGAAATTATACTCCTCAATGTATATACACATGAAACATGAACTCAAAGTACCCTTTGTAAGGACGAAATACAAACATTCATTCAAGGGGTATCCAGTATGGCCTGAAATTATTATCTTACATATTTAATCATCCCATATTCCTAAATTGTATAAATTCAGGGGTCCAAACTTATCAATATGAAAACATATATGAATATATTATCCAGTACAAGTGACGGTGTAATTTTTCAAGCTTCCTAGGGCAAATTATGACCATTTCTCTACAACACAAGAAATCTGCCCTACAAGCTCCTCTATTGATCCTTCGAATTCCCAGAATTTTCATAATTTTTACACAACATAACTTTCCATGATTTTCAACAAACATTCAGTAGACATACTCAATAGTACATAATTAAAGTTTCATAATATTTGGACTTCATTTGCTATCTCAAAATCTTGACCAAACTCAGGGCATACCGAAATCAAGTATACAAACAGCAACTGTGTACCAACTTGAAATCATCATTACGGCCTAACCACAAGGAGATAAATTCTAATTTTCAGATATTATATGCATATATGAGTCTAATTTCATTTCCAATTGGAATTTCTCAATTCCAGTAATCACACAAAGAGATATGCAGATTTGAATACAAGGAGTTTCAACACAAAGCAATTTTAAGGGTTTCTACACTCAACTTAACATAAGCTTGCATCTAACCATACATATATATAAAGGGATGAAACTTTCGTAAACTTATGATGGTTTATATCATATAAATCAGTAATATAAGATAAATAACAAGAATATCTATTAGTATTACCTTCAGGGCTTTTTACGTAATTTCCACGGATTTTTCTACACTTTTTCTCCTCACTTTTTCTTCCTAAACCTCAACTTTCTATTTCCTCAAGCTAACAACACTTGAAACTGAAACTAGGATTTGTTTTGATGAAGAAATATGTTAGAGGGAGGGTTTTAAGTCGGCCAAGTCTGCCTCCCAAGCCAACCAATCAAATTAAACCATTTGGTTTAATAAAAGACAATTTACCACTTAAGGGAATTGACAGATTTGCCCCCTTCTCGTAATTTCGACCTAACTTCTTCCTCGAGCATCCATTTGATGCACCGTTTGTTGTGTTACGACACTAACTCACATGTATACAATTATGTAGTTTTCACCTCAATTCAATTGTAATGTTATAATGGTCAAAACTAGTCTTAAACAGGAACATTTCTATCGAAAATAACCAAATCTTGTGTTCGTACATAACTCGACATTTCATGATTTATGAAAGTAGGATTAGACTAAACATAAGAACTTAATATTAGATATACTAATAACACATTATTAATATCACATAATATAAACATGATTGAAATATAATTTATCAAAATTATATTCGGGTTGTCACACTTTCATTCTTTGCTTTTAATCCCAAAGTCCAACTTAGTCAACTATGAGATTGTTTGTAGTTGGCTTAGCCAAATTCTTCCAAGTGTAGGGTCTTCACCTTAATGCTTAAGAGGCTTTACGATCTAGCCGAGGAGTTCCCATCCCTGAGAGATTCTTCGTAGAGATTAGACGAATAGAGGAAGAGGGGGAGAGAAGACGAGGGGCTGACCCTAACTGGGTACGACCCATTTTTCCCATTCCATTAGCCACTATCATACCCCCTGAGTCCTGTGGGTCGTCTTGTCGGCTAATCGAGAGTCAATCGTTCGAGGGAGAAATGGATCAGAGAGCATCATCGCCGATAGGTGCTGGCCCTTCTGGGAGGGGAGAGACATCCACTCTCAGCCTAGGCCGACAGGATGAGGGCACAACACCTTCTGAGGTTGTTCCTGTAATAACGCTGTCCCCCTTTGAACTTCAAGTAGCCTTTCTGGGTGGTCCCCCAGAGGTTGGGGGATCTGGGGACGAGGGATATGAGGACGACAGTGAGGGTTCTTCTAATGGCGATGATAGACAAGTTGACACTTCGACCGCTTCCACTTATGCATCGTCAGTCAAAGACCGTGATCTCTTTCTATGGAGGAACCGCTTTGGCATACAACCCAACATAAGCATGAGGGTTCCCTCTAAGTCTAAGAGAGTCTTTGAGGGTGACGAGGGAGAGATTGCTGTATATGAACAGATGTTAAAGGTCGGTGTTAGGTTCCCTGTGCACCCTTCCATAGTCAATATACTGTCAGCCCTTGGCGTTACCCCCTCTCAACTTCCTCCCAGCTCCTGGAGGATTATCCTCGGCTATGTCTCCTTGTGGAAGAATACCTTCACTGATGAGATTTCAGCCGATGTGTTCTTGGCTTGCTATAATATCACTTCCTCGTCCAAATAGCCTAGTACCTATCATCTGGGGGAAAGGAAGTTCGATAAAAAACTTCTCCAAGTGGCACAAACCTCTAACCACGACTAGAAGAAGAGATTTCTCTTCATATCTGGGGGATGGGAATTTACTGATGGGGCTCAACCTTTGGATGACACTCCGAGAGTGCCAAGGATATGGTCTAACCCTTCTATGAAGGCTAGGTCAGACCCTGGACTTAGCTTCAATGAAAAAGAAATAGTCGAGTATTTGAGAGAACGAGGGAAAGAGGGTTGACTTGCAAAGTTTGAAGATCTGATGACCCCTCTGTTCCTCAAAGAAGCTGGTCTGAGGGTCAGCCCCTTGACAGAGCTATGTGAGTTATATTCTTTTTTATTTGTGTTTTTTTCTCAATCTTTGATTTTTCCCATGTGTTTCATCTTTGCCTCTGTATTTTTCTGATGTTTCGTCTCTTTTTCAGGTCGTCCTGCAGGTATCTCTGACTATTTCAGGGAAATGACTGCCACAGGCTTGCTATCTGGTCTCGGAAAAAAGAAAGGCAAAGAGCCTCAGCAGGCTCAGAGGAAGTCAAAGGCCGTGGGATCGACGCATGCTGAGTCGACCATCGATAGTCATAAAAGAAAAGAGCCGAAAGTCCCTGTTGACCCTCGGCCGGATTCTAGGACGAGGGCAAGGGTTGAGGCATCTGAAGGGACCGCTTCCTCTTCCAGTATGGGGGACTTCTGGTCCCAAAACTTAGCGTTTTTAAAGGCTGAGCCGTCTTCCCTGATTGCTAATCTGAGGGCGGCCAAAGCTTCTATGTTCTCTGCCCCCTCGACCGCCGACTATGATTTCCTGTCGAAGATGCCCCCAGCCAAGGTGTATGACTATGGTCTGCACACTCTGGCTCAGGTATTTGTTTTCATTTCACTTAGTTTGAACTTTTCACCAACTGTTTCCTCGGCCTCTTAACAAGTGTATTTTTCTATGCAGTCTGTCTATGCCTTCACATCAGCTACCAAGTGGATGACTGAGAACCAATAGAAATTTCATGAAGCAGAGAGGGCCATTCAGTATGAGGCTAACCTATAGACTGAGCTTGAGACTGCAAGGGCCGAATTAGAGACTGCTAGGACCAAACATGCAAGGGTCCTAGACGAGCTGATAAAGCAGCATGATGCAGACCTGAAGGCCAAGGGCTTTCTTATTAAAGATAAGGATGAGGCCTTGATCAACCTGGTGGTTCAATTTAAGGCTTAGCTTGAGGGGGCTGTAAAGAAAGCCGATGCCGATGCTGGGGAGGCCTACAAACTCTCAGATGAGTTTCAAGGCTGCGGTCTTGAATACTTAGAGAGGGGGATTAGGACGGCCTGTCGGTGGGTCGTCCTTAAGTTCGCTGATGCAGTATCGTCTGTTCTACCCTCTCTTGAGGCAGTTCAATTGGATGATCCTCTGATTGCTGAGGCTTTGGCTCAGGTGGAGTCTCAAGTGCACGCCGAGGGTACCGGCATGTCTGAGGATCGACCTGTCTTGGTCATAGAAGAAACCCCCATAATTAATGTTGAAACATTGCCCTCCGAAGTTTCTCAATAGGGTGGTCGTCTGTAGCCCACACTCCCTTCATGTAACCAATATTTTTGTACTCTATTTTTGTTGAACAAACATTAACTGTGTAATATAATGCCTCTTGCTCTCTTCCATACTTGTCTTTTTTATGATTTGCATTGTGATGTTTTTTAAATTAACAATATCACTAACCCCCTCCCTCGTCTTTCTTGAGGGTAAATGAGGGTCGTCCCCACCATTTTCCCTCATCATAGCCGAGGGTGGTTTCCACCAACCTAATGGTTTTTCAAGTCCCCCGTCCCCACCATTGGCCCTCATTATAGCCGAGGGTGGTTTTTCACCAACTTAATGGTTTTTCAAGTCCCCCCTCATCTTTCTTGAGGGTGAATGAAGGGTCGTCCCCACCATTTTCCCTCATTATAGCCGAGGGTGGTTTTCCACCAATTTAATGATGTTTTCAATAAAGTCCCCCTCGTTTTTCTTGAGGGTAAAGGAGGGGTCGTCCCTACCATTGACCCTCATTATAGCCGAGGGTGGTTTTTCACCAACCTAATGGTTTTTCACGTCCCCCCTCGTCTTTCTTGAGGGTAAATGAGGGGTCGTCCCCACCATTGACCCTCATCATAGGCGAGGGTGGTTTTTCACCAACTTAATGGTTTTTCAAGTCCCCCCTCATCTTTCTTGAGAGTGAATGAGGGGTCGTCCCCACCATTTTCCCTCATTATAGCCGAGGGTGGTTTTACACCCACTTAATGATGTTTTAAATTTTGAAGTCTCCCCTCGTCTTTCTTGAGGGTAAATGAGGGGTCGTCCCCACCATTTGCCCTCATCATAGCCGAGGGTGGTTCCCCGAAGATGATCCCAGTCATACTAGAACTGGCAAACGCAAGATGAGGGAAAACACAATATGATATTTCTCATTAACATTTCAAGTGTTCTGTTGGAGCTACACCCATTAAAATTGTGGTCCGATAGGACATTACAACACTACTGATAGTATTTCTTCAAATGATCTGCATTCCAGGGCTTGGAAAAGGGTTCTCCTTCTAGGTTTTCTTGTCTATAGGTTCCAGGGACAACTTCATCGATGACCCTATATGGGCCATGCCAATTTGGATGGAGCTTGTTGGGCTTTTGCCAAGTCTTTTTTAGGACTAAGGCCCCCACTGAAATTGGCCTATGCTTCACCCTCTGATTGTAAATCCTTGTAGTCCTATGCTGGTAGACAACTTGCCTTATCTCGGCGTCTTCCCTCCTTTCCTCAATCAGGTCCAAGTCAAGTCTCCTCTCTTCCATATTTCTCTGGGGGTCATACATTTGGACCCTGTGAGTAGGAAACCCAATCTCGGTGGGGATGACGGCTTCTGAGCCATAAGCTAGCATGAACGGGGTTTCTCCGGTAGAGGTCTTTGTCGTCGTCCTGTAGGCCCACAGTACAGCATATAACTCCTCAACCCATCTTCCTTTTGCCTCCTCGAGTTTTTTCTTGATCCCATATAGGATTTTCCTATTTGTAACTTTTATTTTCCCGTTGGCTTGAGGTTGGCCTCGGGTAGAGAAGAATTGTTTGATAATCACCCTTTCACAGTACTTCTCTAGAGATGTATACTTGAATTGAGTCCCGCTATCCAAGATGAGGATGATGGGGAGACCATATCTGCATATAATGTTTTTCCATATAAACTGGAAGGTCTTCTACTCTGTGATTGTTACCATTGGATTTTGAAAAATAGTCAATTTCTACGATGAGGAACCAATAGTTATTGATGGCCCTAGGCAAGGGGCCTACTAGGTTGATCCTCCACACTGCAAATGGCCATGGGGATGTAATGGAGGTAAGACGCTGATGGGGCTGGTGAGGGATGGTGGCAAGTATTTAACATTTATCACACTTTTTTACATATGCCGTGGCATTGTTCCCTAAGGTCGGCCACCAGTACCCTTGGGTGACCACCCTCTTCGCTAAAGATCTACCCCTAATGTGGCTTGAACATGACCCCTCTTGCACGTCTTGTAAAATGTGTGGGATTTCAGACGGGTGCACACACCTAAGTAAGGGGAGCAAAAACCCTTTTTGTACAAGGTGTCTCCGATGACAGTGAATTTCGCCGCTCTGTATCTCAGCTTCTTCCTTTCTTACCTTGCTTCTGGCATCTCCCCCTCTTTAATGTATCTGATCAGAGGGTCCATCCATGAAGCTTCCTTAGAAACATTTAAGCAAGTGCCAAGTGTTCCCTCAGCATCTTCAATAGTTGGTCGAAGCAAAATTTCCACTAGGACCATCCTCCTGATATATGTCCTAGTCGTCGAGGCCAACCTAGCAAGGGTATCATCTCGACCATTATCGAGCCTAGGTATCCTCTTAAATTTTACTTCTCTAAAGCTCTTCAATAGTGACCTCACCTTTTCAAGGTACTTGGACATCCGCTCATCCTTGGCCTCGTAGGCTCCTAGTATCTGATTCACTACTAGCCTTGAATCACTATGGACCAAAATCTGGCCGACACTAAGAGACTTGGCCAAGGAGAGTCCTGCTATCAGGGCCTCATATTCGGACTCGTTGTTGGAGGCTTTGAAGTTGAACCTCAGGGTGTACTCAATGTCTATGACATCGGGTGCTGATACTATCAGTCCATCTCCACTTCCGCTATCGGAGGAGGACCCATCAATGAAGAGGCTCCACACAGTCTGTTCTTCTAAGAAACTTCCCTCGATGAGGGACCCCTGTATAAAGAGATATCTTCCCTCTTCATTTTTGACAACTTTTCTTCTAGTGGTGCTTGTCTCAGCCTTATCTGCAGGTGTGTCGGCGAGTGGACTTTATAGGGCATCTGTCTTCTCGAAGCTCTCATCTTTAGCTTCATCATCTTCCCAAGTAAATTCATCCATGAAATTTTCCAATGCTTTCCCCTTAATAGCCTTCTTAAGTTGATACACAATGTCAAACTCCCCCAGCTCTATAGCCCAGGCCATTAACCTCCTTGATTTTTCTGGCTTGTGTAGGACCTGCCTAAGAGGAGAGTCAGTGAGGATGATCATTGTATGGGACTGAAAGTATGGCTTCATATTTCTTGATGCATGGATCAAGGCATAGGCTAACTTCTCCATCCTTGGGTATCTTTGCTCTGCCCCCTGAAGTGCCTTGCTGTTAAAATACACTGGCTTCTGTACTTTATCCTCTTCTCTCACAATAGCTGTGCTAATGGCAGATTCTGAGATGGCTAAGTACACATGTAGCCGTTCGCCTTGCACTGGTCGTGACCGCACCAAGGGAGACCCTAGGTATGACTTTAACTCCTTGAAAGCCTCATCACACTCTTCACTCCATTCGAAGGCCTTTCTGAGAATTTTAAAGAACGGTAAACACTTGTCTGTGGCTCTGGACACGAACCTATTCAAAGCGGCCACTCGTCCTGTGAGCCTCTGAATGTCTTTAATAGTCTTGGGGGTCTTCATCTCTAGGAGGGCCTTTATTTTCTCAGGGTTGGCCTCAATGCCTCTTTGATTCACGATGAACCCCAAGAATTTCCCTGATCCAACCCCGAAGACACACTTAGTCGGGTTGAGCTTCATCCGATACTTGTCCATCGTATTAAAGGTCCTCTCAAGGTCAGCCACATGATCATCTATCTTCAAACTCTTAGTCAGCATGTCATCTATATAGACCTCCATAAAATTCCCAATTTGGTCTTCAAATATTTTATTTACAAGGCGTTGATACGTTGCCCCGACGTTCTTCAGGCCAAAGGGCATGACCCTATAACAGTATGTCCCCTTGTCGGTAATAAAAGCAGTTTTCTCCGAGTCTCCAAGGCTCATAAAGATCTAGTTGTAACCTGAGTAGGCATCTATAAAACTCATTAGATCATGGCCTGCGACAGCGTCTACCATCTGATTAATGCGGGGGAGAGGGAAGTTGTCTTTGGGACAATGCTTGTTGAGGTCGGTGAAGTCTACACACATTCTCCACTTCCCGTTGGCTTTTGGGATAATGACTGCGTTGGATAGCCATTCGGGGTAGATGACCTCCCTGATAAACTCTGCATCTTCAAGCTTCTTGACCTCATCCCTAATGACCTCATACTTCTCTCGAGAATAAATTTTCCTCTTCTGCTTCACTGGCTTTGCACCTTCTACCACGTTGAGCTTATGGCACATGATTTCGGGGTCGATCCTCGACATATCTGCATGAATCGGTCTGCCAACTTCTTAAAGTTTTCAATGGAGTTTTTTGGAAGAGACATATACCAGACATGTGCAGCCCTAGTCAGAGTGCCAAAAAAGGCACGACACTTCATCTTATCTGAGATAGAGTATATGTCTATCGCCGATTGATGCATCTCAATATGATGGATAGGGTTTGTACTCCCGTCATATCTTGGGGTTACCAGAGGTGGCTAAAACTTTGATGGCATAGGGAAGTTGACTATCTTCGCCACAAAGGGTGAGCCTATGGAGTATCCTCCCTGAAGAGGGTCTCGGCTCTTTAGAATATCATCGATCTTATCCTCTAGTCGCTGGATCGAGTGATTTTAGGGCCTCGTAGGGTCGGCTTGGCCTATGTTATCCCCTGCCGCCTCTTTGAGGTGGATGGAGGGTTTAACTGCGGCAGGCCTGTGTCGGCTGTTTACTTCCCCTAGCCGTTGTCCCATCCTAGGGGCCGGCCCCCCTGGGGTTGTCCATCTGCTGCCTCCCTTCTGGACCTCATAGCACTCCTTGATCTGGACAATTTTTCTCGCAGGTCATTCACTGGGCCCAGCCTCTCAAAGGCCGACCCCCTGCCCAAGCGATTAAAAGCAGAGCCTCTTGGGCGATCGTCAGGATTTTACCTCCCACACTTCCCCCTGCTCTCTTGGAGAGGTCATACAGTATTGTTAAAGACCTCATACGGCTCCCAGCATTCTATGGGAGCCTCATCTACTTCCAGATCATCATACCTATCCTTAGGGCAAGGGTTTCCTTGCCTCCCCAAGTGTAGACGTCGGGGATCAGCGACATCCCTCCGCCGCTGAGGGGGTGGCATATCTTTGCATGGTGCCTGGGGTGGTCCCCTGGCCTCATGCTGCCCTGGAGCCACTGTCGGAGTCAATCATCTCAGGTGAGACCCCTGGTGGTCTTAGTATATTCTGGATTAGAGCTGTGAACTGCTCCTGCATGATACGCTGGCTTGCTGCCAAAGACTTCAAGGCTGCCGCCATATCAGCCATCTCAGACTGAGGTGGTGGCTGACTGGAACTGGATCCTACTCAACTATCCAGTAGAGGAAGTGGTGGTGGTGGCATCTCCGGTGCCTTGTGTTTGAGCTATGAAGAGCTGAACTAAAGAAAAGATTGATGATCTTGAGAACCTTAATGGGTCTCTTTCAATGGTGACACGTCTCCTCACAGGGGGAAGAACTGTCTCACCACCAGAGTGCCCAGTGAGGTCAAGTTGTACAAAGGAAGAGATGTCTTTTCGTTCCCACAGACGACGCCAAGCTGATGATGCTTAGATTTAACACCACCAAATAAGTTATGATGAGCTCAAACAGTAGTAACCATGGCAGCCATGGAGATATGTATGTGTAAGTATATAGAAGAAGGTGAGTATAAGAGGAATAAGACAATGATGTATAGCGGTTCAGCCAATTAGGCCTGCATCCACTGTGAGTGTGTGATCCACTAAGTATGGGCACTAATGGCCTTGGATACAATGCATATACGATCCCTTTCTCTCTCTACTGTGTGTACAGGCAAAGTTTCAGCTAGGGTTACAATTATCGATCCATCTGTAGGGATGTAGGTGACAAGTATATATAGGTCTTGGGGGGTGTAGTGTACCCCCCAAGCATGCAGGGTGCATGTGAATGATGATCTAGCCAATCTCCTGTTGACACCTATAGATGCCAAATGATGACATAATATTCCCTCACATGAGGGGGTGATATTGTTATAACGGTCTTCCACGTGCCATGTGAGCCTCACGCGCACTGTTTTATGCGTCTCTCATACCATGCGCTGTGATGATGTCACCCTCGACCTGTGATATCAGTCCAAGGGCAATGTTCCTTCTAGTAGTGAGTCTAGGCTAATTTAGGCCTCGTAGTGTCGTACCCTCGAAGGGTCGTCTGGACCTGATGAGGGGTCAGCCCCTTGGAGGGTCATCTGGGACTGATGAGGGGTCGTCCCCTTGGAGGGTCGTCTGGACCATGATGAGGGGTCGGCCCCTTGAAGGGTCATCTGGGCCTGATGAGGGGGTCGAACCCTTGGAGGGTCATCTGGACCATGATGAGGGGCCGTCCCCTTGGAGGGTCGTTTGGTCCTGATGAGGGGTCGTCCCCTTGGAAGGTCGTCCAGACCATGATGAGAGGTTGGCCCCTTGGAGGGTCGTCTGGGCCTGATGAGGGGTCGGCCCCTTGGAGGGTCGTCGGGACCATAATGAGGGGTCGGCCCCTTGAAGGGTCGTCTGAGCCTGATGAGGGGTCGGTCCCTTGGAGGGTCGTTCAGACCATGATGAGGGGTCGGCCCCATGGAGGGTCGTCTGGGCCTGATGAGGGGTCGGCCCCTTGGAGGGTCGTCTGATATTGGTTAAGAGATTATCCTGGCCCCGTCCAGGTGCAGGGGGCCCTCGGCCTGGCCGAGGGTGTATATGGGTATATTAATTTTCAGTTCTGTTCAACGAGCTTTGTTCTGTCAAAGAAAAAGTTATCAATTTGTTCGAAGAAATCAATCCTTTGCGCTTTATTTAACCAAGATTTTTCTTTGCATTTATTCGATCATTTATAAGTTTATACTTGTTATGAATAAATGTTTTGCATGTTGATCAATTAAAATAGCTTGATGTATTTCTTTCGTTTAATCAAATAATTGTAATTTTGTAAATCATGTGATGAATTAACTCGAACATTGAATGAATGATTTGGTTGTGTCTTTTTATAATTGTATTTTAATTTTATATGAATATATTTTGACTTTATGTTTTGATTTCGTAACAGGTTGTGTATTTATATGTTTTGATTGTGTGTTTATTTGTGTGTGTGTGTGTACTTTATGTATATACAAGTTGTTCATGCATATACCTCAAATGATCATTGCAGTAAAGTACACGCAATTTGATGTAAAGTACACGTGAATTTTGGACTTGATTATTTATGATTTTTTCTTTTGACATTAATTTGAAATAATGTTATTGTGTATTTACTTTGTTACTTTCGACTCATTATATAATAAACTTGTCATGTGTTTGATGGGCATGTGTTTGTTGGTCTGCGCTAGCAGCATTAACCAATTTTGATGTTTTACAATAGTAAAATACTTTGTATATACCATAGCAGAAAATAGCAGTAAAGTACATGCAATTTGATATAATGTACACGTGATTTTCTATTGATTAATTTTTATTTTGTTTTTTGATATTAATTATTCATAATGTTGATGTGCATTTGCTTTGTTAGTGTTGAGCTTGTTTAATAGAATAGTCATGTCTTTGTTGGCCATGTATTTGTTGGTTCGCGCTAGCAGCATTAATTAAAATTGAACTTTAACAAAACCATTTTTCTATTTTAATATAATGTAGGATATAATGGAAAGTTATCGGATTGCTAGGTGTTGTTATTTGGATAATATGGCTTGCATTGAAATTTTTGAAGACAACTAATTATATTTCATATGCAATGAGTTACATAGTAGTTTTATGGATTTGAACGCTGCATCTTTTTCATTAAAATACGACTTTGGTTATGAAACTCGATTCGTGTTGCTTTGTGAAAAAGATGTTCACCGTATTTTGTGGTCTCATGTGATTCTCAATGCTGATTTTATTTGGATATATATCTTTGATTAAACAGCTTTTGCCACTAATATAATTCATGAACGGGTCAACTACACGTATAGAATTCGTGATCGGGTTGACCATAGTTATACAACTTATGATAGGATTGAATGCAGTGGTACAAGTAGAGAAAGGGTAGACTATATATCATCATCCACTGTGATTGATATTAGTAGTGGTGTTGAAAATGATGTTTATATTGGAGGTGTGGAGCTGAGTACATCAAAAGTTTATCTCTTCAATGATTAGAATACATATATTAGTCATGAAGAGCAATGTTTCAAAGGAGGTGTGGTTGAGTTTCGTGATAAGTTGCGAACGTATGTTGTTGAGGTTGGTTTCAAGTATATATATTTGAACAATGATAACACTTGGGTGACAGCAGAGTGTTCTAAAAGGAATACTGAGAATTGCATGTGGCGAGTTCATGCTTCATTATCAATATTAAACGGTTACTTTTATATAAGAAGTCTGAACAATGAGCATACTTGTAGGGGTGTATATTGTACTCCATTAAGCAAAATGATTTACTCCAAATTGGTTTCTACATTGCTTGTTGATGAGTTAAGGGATAAACCATTGCTAAGACCAATTGATGTAGTTAGAGATATGAAGAAGAACTACGATCTTGATATAGGTTATAATCATGCACGGCGTGGCAAAGAGATGTAATAACCCTTATTTTTGAGTAATTGTTTTTATATAAATTTCCATGTGAAGTAATTATATAAAACAATGGAAGTTGGAGTAAATATTATTTTAAGTGATTTAAAAGATAATGTTTACTAAACTTTGTATATTTACTGTTAGGAGAATGTACATAGCATCATGTTATGTTTTATTTCATCGTTGTGCTTTAAACGACAGTTATGGTTTAGAATGACGTTGGAACATGAAATAAATTATGTTATACCGGATGCCTATTTAGAGGGCGTGGTTAGTCCTGAAATGATTGATTTAGTCAAAATAAGTGTCATATTGTATTTTTGGGTTCCGGGCCCTTTTGGCAAGTTATGACTTAATTATGTTGTTACGAGTCAATTTAATGGTGTAATAACATTTAAAGATGGAATTTAGTGTTAATTGAACGTTTAAGTCTTCCAACCTCTTTCATTTATCAATTATATGTTCCTAAACCTAGAGAGAAAGAGAATTGGGGAGAAAAGAGAGAAAAAGGAAGAGAATTGAAGATTAGAGCTTGAATTTGTTTCTACCGGAAGACAATTCAAGATTTTAGACTTAAGGCAAGTTTCTAACTTGCAACTGTATATGAATGAGTGTGAATAAGGTGTATTGATAGTTGTGTTTTGAGTTTGACCTACAAATGGAAATTACTGATTTTGTTAGGATTAATCAAAGATTATAGGATCTAAACTTGTTTTTACAGTCTCTTCTAGTCATTTAACTTCTATAGATAATTGGATGATGATAGGAGTTGATGGTTTGGGAATTTAATGAAAAGAATAATAGGTTTTGGGAAATTAGGGTTCATATAACCCGTAGTCCCAACTTGGCAAATCTTCCAGGATGAATCGATCCGCCCTCCCTAGCGAATCAATTTGCTAAAGTGGGTGGCTACAGGTCTGGGGAGCCGAATTGATTCGGGTAAAGGCCGAATCGACTCGGCAGGAGATAGAAAGTTAGGATCCTTATCCTAATCAATTCGCTTTTAAGGGTGAATCCATTCGCTAGGGAAAATCGATTTGGCCCCTAAGGCGAATCCATTCGAAATGCTGCTGTTTTGAGGTATTTTTCTAGCTTAGTTTTAGCCTCTTCTTTTAATATTTAGACCTAGGAACCTTCATGCATGAAGTAAAACTAGAGTATTAGAGTCTAGTATTAAGGTAATTGACGGCCTAGGTTAGATATTGAGTGTTGGGGCTTAGTTCAGGAATTGACTAATTAGTTGTTAGAAGGAGGAAAGGGTCCTTTTTATATAGTGATCTAGCTTAGGACTAGAGGGAAGTCGAGTTATAAGATTGTGGGATTTTATACTTGGGATGAAGTAATAGTGTACTTGATGGCCTATTGGGTTGTTGTTAACTCATGGAGACTAATATGGAGATAAATAAGCGTTGAGGTTTATGATGATGTCATTAAATGACTATTGTTCCGGATAAAAATGTGATATACTCTTTAAATTGGCATATTTTCGTGAATGGTAAATTGCATTAACATACCTCTCTAAATTCTATCATAAGGGAAGTTACGCACATGAGGTGAAGCCCCCTAGCTAGTGAATACAGGGTGAATATAGCCCTCGGCCATACGACCGGTTATTATATATTATGTTGTTATTGTTCGAAGTGAGGTAATTCCGGATATGGTTATGACTCACCGTCGAAGGTGTATAGTCGCTTCCCAATGTCTGGCATTTTAGGATGCCGGTTGTCTTGGTGATAGGCCCTGGAAGATGATATCTATTTAGGGGCGCATCCAGTGGGGTGACTCCCGGAAGGATGGTCTTAGAATCGTTGTATGTTGTGAGTATAACTATTCCTATGAAAGTGGTATTTTATAAATGGTGAAACATTTGATGAAATTAACCAGGTTAGAAATAAGTTCCTATTGAGGAATAGACTTGCTATGTCATAAGGTGCTAAATGGAAATGGAATCTTATCAAGTGAAATTGTATTATATTCTCTTGCATATATGAATACTCATCAAGGTTATTGAAATTACGCTAGGTTGTGAATTTAGATTGAGAGGTGAGGACTATTATTAATTGTGGAGAGCGAGATAAGCTTATTCATGATGATTTGATATTCATAAATGTCATGCATTTTATTCACATGTGATCATATCAAACTCGGTCCCTGACCCTTTTATATCTCTTGTTTTTGCATGAATTCTCTTCACGCCCCGGTGCTCCACTACAAGTACGCTCGTAATGACTCTTCCATCCTAGCGTCATGGAGCTCTAACATTTTGCAAATGTTATAGGATAATTGCTAAACGCCTCTATCTTTTGTACTCTAGCTATGCTCAGTTTACACATTCGGGCGTGTTGCCCAAGTTTTGTACATGTTTAATATATTGTGATATTTGTTTAATACTCGGTGTAACCTGCTTGTATTGGTCTGTTAACCGACAGCTTATTTGGTTATTATATGGTGAATGAATGTATTTGTTACTTGTCTTTTATCCACCTTTTTAAATATACTGTCTATAGAATTTTCTCTAAACTTACAAATATTTTTACATCCATTTTCTACAATAATTGGTGGTTATCTCGTATATTTATGATATCGACAGTGATGATATCCTCTATTATTTGGAATATCGGGCTGGCCACCTCTTATTTTAATAAGCGGGGTCTCACAGATGGTATTAGAGCATTAGGTTCTAGAGTTCTTAGGATCTATGAGGACTTATCACGTTCTACCGTAGCGTTCTTTGATGTAGAGCCCTATTGTTAGGACTGCTTTGTTTGTATATGTATGTGATCTTCGGTAAAGATAAATTGTTTTAAATTATATTCTGATTTAGTTGTTTCTTCATCTTAGATGCCGCCTAAAAGAGGTCGCCCAGCGAAGAGAAATAGAGTTGTGGAAGATAATGTAGAACCTCCACCTCCATAGCCAGGAACTATTAATACCGCGGAGGTAGCTAATATTGTCTCCCAGGTGGTCAACGCTGCAATGACTGCCATAGCTCAATAATTTCCTCAAGCCCAACAACCGAGAGTACAGGAGGTGCAAGTCCCTACGGGACCTTCCCCGTGGGAAAGAGTAAGAGAATCTTTCTTGAAGGGTCATCCCCTAGAATTCCAGGGTGGTTATGATGTAATAGTCACAATCCAATGGAAGAAGGACATGCATCATCATCTTCACATGGTAGACTGTAGTGAGGAACGAAAGAAAATACTTGCTACTTTTAAACTGGTTGGAGCAGCCTTACACTGGTGGGAGACGGTGACCACGCCAGAACAGATATACTATAATAATATCGAATTTTTGGGTTTTATTTGATCGGAAGTATTTTCCTCCTGTAATCCAAAGGGAGATGAGGAGGAAACTTTAAGATATAGTCCAGGGTGAACATCCTGTGGCAGAGTATGAGGAGGAATTTACGCATCTGGCTAGTTTTGTGATGGATGAGGTAGTTTCGGAGGAGTGGAGGATCTCAAAGTTTAATGGAGGTTTGCATTGGAGAATACGGCAACACTTGCTGGGAAATCCGGCTTTACAAATATTTGGTGATGTAATGAATGACGCATTACTTCATTGCTATGATCATAGTTTGCATATCCAAGGGAGTAAGAAGGTTTTAGTGTCGGGTCAACCTAGTAAGTAGGGAGGAAATGGTGCTGGAGGAGCACTACCCTCGTCTCAATTATCGGGAAGTAAGAAGAAGGAAAGGGACACCCAACAAGGGGATCTGTCCAAGAGACAGAATTTTAGGGGCTTTATTTTTGGTAGTAGTGGTTTCAGGCACGGTCAGGGTGCCTCGAAGCAGCAACAACAGGTGGGCCATTAAGGCCAGGTAGGTTAGGGTAACAATGGGGGTCGAGGCCATTCGGTTCAAGGCTTGGGGAAGTCCCAAAATAATAGGGTCTGTTATCAGTAAAATATGGCGGGCCATTTTTTCCAATGTGGGGAAATGGGTCACTTTAAGAGGGCTTATCCCTAGTTAATTGGGGGATAGTTTCCTAGAGTTCCACAGCATCAGCAGGCACATCTACCGCCACCATCGCCTATTCCAGTCGCCCCTCCACAGCTGGGGCAATTATAGTATGGGCGTGTTTACCATATTCAGGATGCTTTACTTCCTTCAGCCCCGCCCATGTTGCCAGCCATCGAGGGTAAGTTTCCCATTCATGGGCATATGGGTCGTGTGTTATTTGATACAAGTTCAACGCACTCATTTATTTCTATAAGTTTTGCTCAATCGAAGGAATTAATTAAGGCTATGGAGAGTACCTTTATTAGTGTCGAATCTTCTATGGGTGATGGTTCGCTCATTTTCTTTGTTTGTAAAAGTGTAGAAATAAACCTTGGTAATTTATGTTTTGAGGCCGATTTACTAGTCCTGGATATGGTCGGTTATGACATTATCTTGGGCATGGATTGGCTAGTGAAATATCTTGTGATAGTAAATTGTTATGGGAAGAGTATAGTTTTTGCCATTCTGGGGAAAGAGATGTTTCTTGTGGCTATGCCTCTTTCCGAGGGAGGTTCTAGCACGTATTTGTATTGCATTACGGAGGAGACTTCTCGTGACATAGTTGTGTCCCTAGATTTGATTCCCTTTGTGAGAGACTTTGAGGATGTTTTTCGGGAGATACCGAGTTTACTCCCAAGTCGGGAGATTGAGTTTGTGATAGATTTAACACTGGGATCACGACAAATTTCTAGGGCTCCATACCATATGGCTCCTGTGGAGATGAAGGACTTAAAAGATCAGATTCAGAAGTTGTTAGAGCAGGGGTTTATTAGGCGTAGTACGTCGTCATGGGGATCTCCTGTATTGTTTGTGAAGAAGAAAGATGGTTCCCTCCGGCTGTGTGTAGATTACCGGGAATTGAACAAAGTTACCATCAGGAACAAATACCAACTACCTTCGATTGATGATTTTCTTGACCAAATTAGAGGATCTTCGTACTTCTCTAAAATAGATTTGAGGACGGGGTATCACCATCTGCAGATACGAGAGCGACACATATCAAAAACTGTGTTCCTAACTAGATACGAGTCCTATGAATTTTTAGTTATGCCTTTCGGGCTAACCAATGCTCCTGCAATGTTTATGGACCTTATGGATAGAGTTTTTCAGGACTTCCTAGACAAGTTTGTTATCGTGTTTATTGATAACATCCTAGTTTATTCTCAGACAGAACCCGATCACGCTAAGCATCTACGGTTGGTCCTGTAAATGTTACGGTATCATCAGTTATATACCAAGTTTGAGAAATGTGGGTTTTGGCTACATGAAGGGCAGTTTCAGGGTCACATTGTGACAGCTCAGGGTATATCGGTAGATCTGAGTAAAGTGGTTGCGGTGAGGGATTGGGGTCAACCCACGACACTGACAGAGATTCACAATTTTCTGGGTTTAGCTGGCTATTACCATCGATTTATTAAGGGTTTTTCTAAGATTGTTAGCCCTTTGATAAATTTGACTAGGAAGGGAGTGAGGTTTGTATGGGATGATTCTTGTCAGCTAGCTTTCAATGAATTGAAGGATAAGTTGACTTCCGCTCCAGTACTCACATTACCAAAGTTGGGGGTAGACTATTTAGTCTTTACTGATGCGTCTCTACAGGGGTTAAGAGGTGTGTTACAGGAAGAACACCGATATATTGCTTATGCTTCCCGTAAGCTAAATCCCCATGAGAAGAATTATTCAATACATGATCTGGAACTTGCTGCAATGGTATTCGCCTTGAATATTTGGAGACATTACCTCCTAGGGGAGAAGTTAAGTCCTTCCACGGACCACAAATCATTGTAATATTTATTTTTGCAGAAGGATTTGAATATGTGATAACGTCGATGGTTGGAGTTTATGATAGACTACCAATTTGATATTCATTATCATCCGGAAATGGCTAATGTGGTAGCGGATGCGTTGAGTCGAAAACACGAAGGGGAGTTAGCACATGTATGGAAGGCTAAATGGAAATAATTTAGCCAGGAGGATATGGTAGCAAGGGAGTTTTTATCGGTGTTGACCGTTACGCCTACGATAGTGGCAAGAGTGGTGGAAGCTCAAGGAAGGGTCAAAAATTGTCAGGACCGTATACGCTAGTTACTAACCGAGGGAGTGGAATCCTACTCTATAAGTTCAGAGGGTGGGTTATGTTTCCACGGGAGACTTATTATCCCGGATAAGGGAGATTTGAGGCGTGTTGTAATGACTGAATCTCATGGGTCTAGATTTGCAGTTCATCCTGGAGGGGACAAAATGTACCAAGACATGCTCCGTCAATATTAGTGGACGGGTATGAAATGGGATATCTCTGAATTTGTTTCCCATTGTACTACTTGTCAGTTGGTGAAAATAGACCACCAGCGATCGACGGGATTGCTCCAACCCTTGGAAATACCGGTATGGAAGTGGGAAATCATCTCGATAGATTTCATTATGGGATTGCCAACGTCACAAAGCGGTCATGATTCCATTTGGGTTATCATCGATCGCTTAACTAAGTCAGCATATTTCCTACTGATACGTACAGACTACAATACCGCTCGGTATGCTCGGCTGTTTATTACAGAGATTGTTAGACTCTATGGGGTGCCCATTAATATAGTCTCCGATCGAGACAAGATCTTTGTTCCCACATTTGGTGAAGTTTCTAAGAAGAGATGGGAATCGAATTGAAGTTGAGTACCTCCTACCACCCTCAAACAGATAGACAGATGAAAAGAGAACCAAATGTTGGAGGACATGCTCAGAATGTGTATACTTGACTTCAAAGGGGGATTGGAACAATATCTTCCCTTGGTCAAATTTGCCTACAATAATTACTACCAATTCACAATAGGTATAGCACCCTATGAAGCATTATACGGCCGATCGTGAAGATCACCTACTTATTGGTTGGAAGTAGGGAATAATAATTTTCTTGGACCTAAAATGATCCAAGATACTTCCTCAAATATTGAGCTTATTCGCAACCGCATTCGAGTCGCCCAAGACCTCCAACAGAGTTATGCCGATGCAAACAGAATACATATGGAGTTGGAGGTTGGAGATCAAGTTTTGGTATGGGTGTCACCAATGAAAGGCATAACACGATTTGGGAAGAAGGGCAAGCTTGCACCACGCTATATGGTCCCTTTTCCCTTTATTGCAAGAGTAGGCGCCGTAGCTTACCAACTCGCCTTACCAGAATGCTTACAACAGATTCATGATGTGTTTCATGTTTCATCCTTGAAAAAGTACAAAAGGTTTGAAGGAGCTTACTGGCACATTCCTTTAGATGATATCGACTTGCAGCCCGATATCTCATATGAGGAATAACCAGTTGTAATTTTGGACCACGACTAGCGTAGACTAAGGTCCAAAGTGGTTCCCTCGGTCTGGGTCCAATGGGTGAATCATAATGTCGATGAGTAACAGTGGGAGTATGAGGACGACATGCGAGAGAAATATCCATATCTCTTTTCACAAGGTACGCTTAAATTTTGAGCGCAAAATTTCCTTATAAGCGGGGTAGTATGTAATAACCCTTATTTTTTAGTAATTATTTTTATATAAATTTCCATGTGAAGTAATTATATAAAATAATGTAAGTTGGAGTAAATATTATTTTAAGTGATTTAAAAGAGAATGTTTACTAAACTTTGCATATTTACTGTTAAGAGAATGTACATAGCATCATGTTTTGTGTTATTTCGCCATTGTGCTTTAAACGACAATTATGGTTTAGAATGACGTTGGAACATGAAATAAATTATGTTATTTCGGATGACGATTTAGAGGGCGTGGTTAGTCCTAAAATGATTGATTTAGTCAAAATAAGTGCCATATTGTATTTTTGGGATCCAGACACTTTTGACAGGTTATGACTTAATTATGTTGTTACGAGTCATTTTAATGGTGTAATAACATTTAAAGATGGAATTTAGTGTTAATTGAACGTTTAAGTCTTCCAACATCTTTCATTTCTCAATTATATGTTCCAAAACCTAGAGAGAAAGAGAGTTGGGGAGAAAAAGGAAGAGAATTGAAGATTGGAGCTTAAATTTGATTCTACCGGAAGACAATCCAAGATTTCAGCCTTAAGGCAAGTTTCTAACTTGCAACTGTATATGAATGAGTGTGGATAAGGTGTATTGATAGTTTTGTTTTGAGTTTCACTCACAAATGGAAATTATTGATTTTGGTAGGATTAATCAAAGATTATAGGATCTAAACTTGTTTTTATAGTCTCTTCTAGTCATTTAGATTCTATAGATAATTGGATGATGATAGGAGTTGATGGTTTGGGAATTTGATGGAAAGAATAATAGGTTTTAGGAAATTAGGGTTCATATAACCCGTAGCCCCAACTTGGCAAATCTGCCAGGGCGAATTGATTCGCCCTCCCTAGCTAATCGATTCACTAAAGAGGGTGGCTACAGGTCTGGGGAGACGAATCGATTCGGATAAAGTCCAAATCGATTCGGCAGGAGACAAAAAGTTAGGATCCTTAGCCGAATCAATTCTCTTTTAAGGGTGAATAGATTCGGAATGCTGCTATTTTGAGGTATTTTTCTAGCTTAGTTCTAGCCCTCTTCTTTTAAGATTTAGACCTAGGAACCCTCATGCATGAAGTAAATGAAAAACGTGATGGTGTGATAATTGATTAAATTAATTCGCAAGTTTCCAATTAAACCTTATTTAATTAGAGTCTATTTTTAAACAGACTTAAATCAACCCCAAACCATTCAACTACCTGTGTGCGTGTATCAATCCATAAATAAATAAAGCATACGACACAAGTTTAAGGAGAAATACCCGAAGGTAAAAGGCTTTTTTTTAATTTATAGAACTCTGAGAAGTTTACAAAACCTACAATCTTGCTTTCGCCCACAAGAGTAATGCACAGTGTCTTCGATAAACCTCCAAAGCAATGGCTAGAAATAAAACAACAATGGTTCACACGCAGCTATACCACAAGGACCGCAATCCCAGACACGTAGTCTTCTCGGTGTAGATTATCCTCCCCACAAGAGTAAACAGCAGCAAAGGTGTGTTCTTGAGCACCAAAAACAATTCACTAAAGCATATTGGGAGTTTTGTGAATTGTAAATAGAGAGGGATTAAACCCTAAAATGAAGAAGCCAAAACGATTCTGCTTTCGCAATTTTTCTATTCTGTCAAACGCTGGGACTTCTTCAACAAAACGAAACCATATAATGAGTTTCTATAGAAAATTGCGCCACCTCAAAAATCGAGCTCGTTCGAACGAGATAAGGGTCTCGCGCAAACGAAGGACAGATGTCGTTTGAATTACATCGTGCGACATGCACATGTCGCTCGAACGACAGTGCTAAGTCATTTGAAGGACTGCTACGTCGAAAAATATTATTTTAAAGTCCACTCCAACACTTCGAAAAAATGCTCATTCTCAAATTTTGACGAAAAAGTTCGCTCCAACACTTAGAAAATATTCTGTAAAAATATCCCAAAAGCTCTAAGTGAAAAGTTAAGGTATTTAAAACATAACCTTATCAAAGTAAACTTCGCGGAGTCTTTTTGATGAAGAACTTGATTAATTCAGATATGTCTCGATGTAGATGGCTCTTGAATGCTCTTCGACGGTGTAGCGGTATATGACATAATAAATTGATAACGGACTTATAAAAATATGTACTTACGAATCTCCCCCTATGTCTATGCCGGTACTACATAAAAAATTCGAATTACCAAAAACCAAAATGCCTATACAAATCTACCCTCCCATGAATAAATTTGCAAGTTCTCAAACTGTTCTCGAAAAATCTTTGTCAAATCTTCTCAAAGCTTTTCTCATCAGGTTGTGCAAAATCATGATTTTCAATCTTTGTACCTACACACATGAGATAAAGCAAAAGAAAAAACCTTCGTGACGCATCGGGTTTGAAATGATACAAGAGTAAATCAATTAATATAATCAAATCTCCCCCATAATGCAAAAACTCCCCCATAATATGATAATTCGTTCTCCCCCTTTTTACGCTGTCCCCAAATAGACAGACAAGAAGAAACAATCAAAACATGGAGTGTCACGATAAAAATGCATAGCAAATATGAATCAATCAACGCGCATGCAAAGGAGTATCCCACAAACATCCACAAATTATTTTTGGATTTTTTAATTTTTCATACAAAAATAAGATACTAAAATCACACCATTGATTTAGACTAAAATAACCAAGTCATGGAAATGGAATGAATGGGTGTGAAAACATTCGATAGGTAAATAAACTCAATCAATCATATGTGCATGATGCATACGTGTACCCCTAACGAATGAACATTAAAATTATCCTTAGGTGTAAAAGTTGTTAAATTTAGATGACATCTTCTTAATCAAATCAACAAATCAAAGTCAAAGTGATTTCCACACCAATAATTTCCAAAACTATTTAGCGCTTTTTCAAAACTTTTAAGGATGTGCAAACTCGTTATAAAATATCCAAGCACACTTCCTCATATATATTTTCTTTTATAGGTGTTAAACTAAATTCTCAAACTTTGGAGAATTGGTGCAAAAACCTAATTGGCATGAATTTCTTTTTATTGCCTTATAAATTTTTTCGGCCTTTTTTAAACCTCTTTAGACCCCGGATAATAAAATTCCTCAATTTTTTAAGTCCAGTTTAAATGGCGGCTTAATCGCAAATGATAAATGATAACCTTTCGTGTGCCCTTCACCGTTTTCAAACAAAGCACACAAATCCACAAACGGCTCTTACGTGCACAACTTTCTTAGCAAGTTTTATCGCTCTTGGTTCGTTTTAAGGATAGTATTGAAGTGAAAACACCCAACCAACATGTGATAAGATAAGCACAATAATCAAATAAATTCGTGCATGTATGCAATAAAGTAAATCATGAGTCAAACATGTAGGAAGTAACACTTAATTACATCTTAATGACTCCACACATTATAAAGCACATGGATGAATTGACCTATTGTCTCAAAACACTATAAATAGTCACATGAAAAAAAATGGAATGATTTTGTGACTCGTTCATCCTAAGTGTTCATCCATAAACGGTGTAAACAAAATACAAAACTCTTTTTGAATTTTTCAAAAATTTTATTAAAATAAAATCTTTTCGTATTTTTCAAAAAAAATTCCAAAGAAAAAATTTATACAAAAATGATACATACTAGCAATAGGCAAATAATGTCATCATGCAAAACAACATATGCTAGTAAACAAGTCAAACCTCAATTGTTAGGTGCGGAGGGGCTTTCCAAAGGTGGTGTCAACGTATGAAAAAACTCCATTAAATTTTGTGAAGTTTTGAACAAAAACTTCACCTGCTCACCTAAATGTGCAAACTCTCTCATGTAATCTCTAGGAGCATGTAAAGTATCATGTGTGGGTACATGTGTGTCAGAAACACATGTAGAAGCAAAGCGTGACACATAACCCAACTTAAAACAAAATTCCTTAAGGTGACCTCTCGTCTTGTAATGTGAACAAACATAAATAGGCCTAGGAACACCTCTCTCAAAAACTCTAGGACACACTCTACTAATAGGAATGGGATGCCTAGGTGGGTTAGGGTGAGACTCAAGTGAATTTAACACTAAAGTGGGAACCGTCTCGGGTGCTAATTGGGAAGTAGAAGCACCGTCATGTCTTATTCCTAACTTCTCACCTTTACCCTTAAGAACCACCTTGTCAACCTTCTTAGGTGCCTTATCAAAATTGACTTTGACCTCCCTGGAACGTTCGAGATCACTCTCGAGTTGAGATACACGTGTCGTCAGACTAGACAACGTGTTGGTCAAATCATACTTCTCCTTTCTTAAAACCTCATTCTCTTTCTCCAAATCTAAAAGATGACGACCTAAATCTCTATTATATATCTTTGTTTTCAAGGTCTCGGTATACAAATCTCTAAAGGCTTTTTGGAGCTCACTTTCATATCCACTCTAAAATCCACTCTCATCCCCACTAGAACCACTCAATTAATCCTCCTTGGGGGTCTCACTAGATCTAGTCCCCTCACCTCCATCCAAAATAGGTGTGCTAAGCCGACTAGCTTAAAACCCAACACACATACCGCGATATTTTTCATCACCCAAATCAAACACCTCATGTCGCTATCACTAAGTGTGGAAGGCATAGACACTTTCTTTCCCTCTCTCCTAAGTCTAGTGGCACACTCATACGCCATACGCCCTTTACCCCCACACTCAAAATATGTCAAACTTTCTAAATTTTCCTCACTCTCCTTTTCTTTTTCTCTCTCCTTCTCTTACTCACCGCTTTCTTTGGCCTTTTTATTTTCTCAAAAAATCTCCTATTGGAAGAATTATTTTTGTTCATGTTGAGAATTTTTTTAAAAATTTTCGCAAACAAGGCCATATATTTAAAATCAAACTCTTCCTCAGAATCGGACCCACAAACTTTTTCTTTCTTTTTTTTAAAACGAGTCTTTAAATCAATGCCATTATCCTTAGCCTTAATGGTTTGGGGAAACATGTCAATCTCATAGGTTTGAATATCTCCTACAAGTTCTTCCAACTTAAGTGATTTCAAATTTCCCAACGAGTTCAAAACAGTGACTTCAGGAATAAAGCGTTTTGGAAGAGATCTCAAAATCTTTTTAATGACACGTGTGTTATCAATCACGTCACCCAAATTAAAACATGTGTTAATAATGTTCGACAAACGTGCATAAAAATCATCAAAGCATTCAGACTCAGACATGGTAATAGTCTCAAATTGGGTGGCCAAATTTTATAATTTTGATTCTTTAACTGCGTTCATACCCTCATGTGTCAATTTCAAAACATCCCATGCATCTTTACACGTGGTGCACGTCATAGTTCGACGGAATTCATTGGGAGTGACGGCTCCAGAAATAGCACTCAAACCATAGGAATTAAAATTAGACATTTTATAATCATCTTCAATCCATGACGACACGGGTGTTAAAGAGGTGATATTATCAACGGTGATCGTGGATGGATTCCACCCATTTTCACAAAGCAACCAAACACGCTCGTCAATGGCTTTTAAACTAGATTTCATGCGAGCTTTCCAATAGGCATAATTATTCCCATAAAAAATAGGCACCTTATTGAATGAACGTTCCATTGAACAATTGCGATTTTTCACATAACTAATTTTTCAATATCACACAAATTTTGAGGAAAATAGGATCACGCGATAAAATAGCGTAAACCGCTTTGATACCAATTTGAAAAACGTGACGGATATCCTCCCCAAGGGCCATAATCCTAGACACCCAGTCTTCTCAGTGTAGGATATCCTCCCCACGAGGGTAAATAGAAGTAAAGGTGTGTTCTTGAGCACAAAAAACAATTCACTAAAGCATATTGGGAGTTTTGTGAATTGTAAACAAAGGGGGATTAAACCCTAAAAGGAAGAAGACAAAAGGATTCTGCTTTCGCAATTTTTTTGTTATGTCAAACGCTGGTACTTCTTCAACAAAACGAAACCACAGAATGAGTTTATATAGAAAATCGCGTCGCCTCAAAAATTGATCTCGTTAGAACGAGATAAGGGTCTCGCACGAACAAAGGACAAATGTCGTTTGAACGACATCGCGCGACTTGAACATGTCGCTCGAACAATAGTGCCAAGTCTTTTGAACGAATGCTACGTTAAAAAATATTATTTTAAAGTCCTCTCCAAGACTTAGAAAAAATATTCATTCTCAAATTTTGACGAAAAAGTCCGCTCTAACACTTAGAAAATATTTTGTAAAAATATCCCAAAAGCTCTAAGTGAAAAGTTAAGGTATTTAAGACATAACCTTACCAAAGTAAACTTCGCGGAGTCTTTTTGATGAAGAACTTGATTAATTCTGATCCGTCTTGATGCAGATGTCTCTTGAATGCTCTTCGACGGTGTAGTGGTATATGACATAATAAATTGATAACGAGCTTAACAAAATATGTCCTTACCGTAAAACTAGAGTATTAGAGTCTAGTATTAAGGTAATTGAGGGCCTAGGTTAGATATTGAGTGTTCGGGCTTAGTTCGAGAATTGATTAAATTAGTTGTTAAAAGGAGGAGAGGGTCCTTTTTATATAGTGAGCTAGCCTAGGACTAGAGGGAAGTCGAGTTATAAGATTGTGGGATTTTATACTTGGGATGAAGTAATAGTGTACTTGATGGCCTATTGGGTTGTTGTTAACTCATGGAGACTAATATGGAGATAAATAAGCGTTGAGGTTTATGATGATGTCATTAAATGACTATTGTTCCGGATAAAAATGTGATATACTCTTTAAATTGGCATATTTTCGTGAATGGTAAATTGCATTAACATACCTCTCTAAATTCTATCATAAGGGAAGTTACGCACATGAGGTGAAGCCCCCTAGCTAGTGAATACAGGGTGAATATAGCCCTCGGCCATACGACCGGTTATTATATATTATGTTGTTATTGTTCGAAGTGAGGTAATTCCGGATATGGTTATGACTCACCGTCGAAGGTGTATGGTCGCTTCCCAATGTCTGGCATTTTAGGATGTCGGTTGTCTTGGTGATAGGCCCTTGAAGATTAGAGCTTGAATTTGTTTCTACCGGAAGACAATTCAAGATTTTAGACTTAAGGCAAGTTTCTAACTTGCAACTGTATATGAATGAGTGTGAATAAGGTGTATTGATAGTTGTGTTTTGAGTTTGACCTACAAATGGAAATTATTGATTTTGTTAGGATTAATCAAAGATTATAGGATCTAAACTTGTTTTTACAGTCTCTTCTAGTCATTTAACTTCTATAGATAATTGGATGATGATAGGAGTTGATGGTTTGGGAATTTAATGAAAAGAATAATAGGTTTTGGGAAATTAGGGTTCATATAACCCGTAGTCCCAACTTGGCAAATCTTCCAGGGCGAATCGATCCGCCCTCCCTAGCGAATCGATTTGCTAAAGTGGGTGGCTACAGGTCTGGGGAGCCGAATTGATTCGGGTAAAGGCCGAATCGACTCGGCAGGAGATAGAAAGTTAGGATCCTTAGCCTAATCAATTCGCTTTTAAGGGCGAATCCATTCGCTAGGGAAAATCGATTCGGCCCCTAAGGCGAATCCATTCGAAATGCTGCTGTTTTGAGGTATTTTTCTAGCTTAGTTTTAGCCTCTTCTTTTAATATTTAGACCTAGGAACCTTCATGCATGAAGTAAAACTAGAGTATTAGAGTCTAGTATTAAGGTAATTGACGGCCTAGGTTAGATATTGAGTGTTGGGGCTTAGTTCAGGAATTGACTAATTAGTTGTTAGAAGGAGGAAAGGGTCCTTTTTATATAGTGAGCTAGCTTAGGACTAGAGGGAAGTCGAGTTATAAGATTGTGGGATTTTATACTTGGGATGAAGTAATAGTGTACTTGATGGCCTATTGGGTTGTTGTTAACTCATGGAGACTAATATGGAGATAAATAAGCGTTGAGGTTTATGATGATGTCATTAAATGACTATTGTTCCGGATAAAAATGTGATATACTCTTTAAATTGGCATATTTTCGTGAATGGTAAATTGCATAAACATACCTCTCTAAATTCTATAATAAGGGAAGTTACGCGCATGAGGTTAAGCCCCATAGATAGTGAATGCAGGGTGAATATAGCCCTCGGCCATACGATCGGTTATTATATATTGTGTTGTTATTGTTCGAAGTGAGGTAATTTTGGGTATGGTTATGACTCACTGTCGAAGGTGTATGGTCGCTTCCCAATGTCACGCGTTTTAGGATGCCTAGGTTGTCTTAGTGATAGGCCCTGGAAGATGATATCTATTTAGGGGCGCATCCAGTGGGGTGACTCCCGGAAGGATGGTCTTAGAATCGTTGTATGTTGTAAGTATAACTATTCTTATGAAAGTGGTATTTTATAAATGGTGAAACATTTTATGAAACTAACTAGGTTAGAAATAAGTTCCTATTGAGGAATAGACTTGCTATGTCATAAGGTGCTAAATGGAAATGGAATCTTATCAAGTGAAATTGTATTATATTCTCTTTCATATATGAATACTCATCATTGTTTTTAAAATTACGCTAGGTTGTGAATTTAGATTGAGAGGTGAGGACTATTATTAATTGTGGAGAGCAAGATAAGCTTATTCATGATGATTTGATATTCATAACTATCATGCATTTTATTCACATATGATCATATCAAACTCGAGCCCTGGCCCGTTTATATCTCTTATTTTTGCATGAATTCTCTTCACGCCCAGGTGCTCCGCCGCAAGGATGCCCGTAATGACTCTTCCATCCTAGCGTCATGGAGATCTAAAATTTTGCGAATGTTATAGGATAATTTCTAGACGTGTCTATCTTTTGTACTCTAGATATGCTCAGTTTACCAATTCGGGCGTGTTTCCCAAGTTTTGTACATGTTTAATATATTGTGATATTCATTTAATACTCGGTGTAACCTGATTGTATTGGTCTGTTAACCGACAGGTTATTCGGTAATTATATGGTGAATTAATGTATTTGTACTTGTCTTTTATCCACCTTTTTAATTGGACAGTCTATAGAATTTTCTCTAAACTTACAAATATTTTGGCATCCATTCTCTACAATAATTGGTGGTTATCTCGTATATTTATTATATTGACCGTGATGCTAAGAATGGACCATCTATGATTCCTGTATTATTTGGAATATCAGGTTGTCCACCTCTTATTTTAATAAGTGAGGTGTCACAAGAGATGGCTGCTGCTGATTTGCATGGTGATGAGAAAGTTTTGTATGCATTAATCAATGATTATAGGGAACTTCTATTGTAATATAATACATGATCACATTGACTTATTGACGTCGAACCAGAGAGCAAATTATTCAAAAGAATTTTTGTAATCTTTGCAGGATCTATTAACGGATTTCAGTACTGCAGGCCTGTTTTGTTTGTTGATGGTGACTTTTTGAAGAGCAGGTACTGTGGAACGATTTTGTCGGCAACTGCAAGGAATAGGAACAATGGTAAATGTGAAGCATTGAAGTTTACTTAACAATACTATGCCTTTGTTTTTTTAATCTTTTGTATGTTCTTTCAACTGAAAATATAGTACACGCATGACATCACAGAGTACACGTGAATTTCGCGTGTACTTTAGGAATTACGCGTGTACTTTGAGGTATGTTTGTATTATTTGCATTAGAACCCCAAAATACATGCAATTGATAAAACAGTACACGTGAATTTATATTCTATGTCACATGCACTCTGTGATGTCATGCGTGTACTTTTGGATTTATTGTAAAGTACACACATTTCATTACTATGTACATGCGACATTTTGTTTACACTTAATGTTTACATTGTAATGTTTTGCGTGTACTTTGTGATTTTTTCTTAGTTATTGTCAAATGAAACAATCATAATATGTTTATAATTTACATTTGTGTAGCCTATCACTACAAATATATTTATTCTCTTGTATAGCCTACGTGTTTATTGGGCCATGCCAACGGAACTATTTCAGAGTTCATCATAGATTCTGTGTGTATTGATATATGTCATTATAAATTCACGTGTACTGTTTTATCTATTGCGTGTACTTTGGGATTCTAATGAAAATAACAAAAACAGACCTCAAAGTACACGCATAATTCCCAAAGTACATGCTTATATTCATGTGCGCTGTGTGATGTCATGCGTGTACTTTTGGATTTTTTGTAAAGTACACGCATTTCATTACTATGTACACGTGACATCATGTTTACACAAAATGTTTACATTGTAATGTTTTGCATGTACTTTGCGATTCTTTCTTTGTTATTGTCAAATGAAACAATCATAATTATGTTTATAATTTACATTTGTGTAGCCCATCACTACAAATATATTTATTCTCTTGTATAGCCTACGTGTTTATTGGTTCATGCTAGCGGCACCATTTTCAGAGTTTATTATAGGATCTGTGTGTACTGATATATGTCATTATAATTTCAGGCCTTTATCCTCTTGCATATGCAGTTGTTAATTCAGAGATAGAGGATAATTGGATGTGGTTTCTCATTAATTTGCGTGATGCAATAGCTCATCAAGATCGAAACATCACATTTATATTTGATCAGAACAATGGTCTTATTAAAGGTGTGTCTAATGTTTTTCCAATGTCTACACATTGCTACTGTATACATCATTTACAATGAAATATAAAGAAGAAAATACGGGGTACTACGAACTTCCGAAAGAATCTCGTTCAAGATTTCATGCGTTATGTATATGATGTAACAGTTGATGAATTTCAGAAGAACATTGATGCCCTGAAGAAGGAATGTGGAGTTGATGTCGCTGGTTTTCTTGATAATTTACTTCCAGAGAATTGGTCTTGTGCATATTTCACCGGTAAGCGTTATGATGACATGGCATTAAGTGTTGCAGAATCATTCAACTTTTTAGATCCTAGAGGAAAGGCATTTACCGATAATTAATATGATGGATAAAATGAGGATCAAAATTATGAATTTCAATGCAATCAAACTTGTTGAATCTGAAACATGGTCAAAGGACTTGTGTCCTCATTTTGATAAATTACTGATTGAAAATTGGAATAAAAGGAGACATTGGAATATTAGCAGCTCGAGTACACATGTATTCGAAGTTCATGCAAATGTGCGGGCCATGATTGACTTAGAAAAATGAATTTTCTCTTGTAAAAGTTGGAAACAATGATGTTTTCCATGTTCTCATGATGTTTTTTCCGTAAGGAAGATAGGTGGAAGTGTTTATTATCATATTGAGGATTATTATAAGTTTTTTTTTATAAGAAATCATACTCATCACCTATAATTGCTCATCCTAATTTGATGTCCCTAAAGATTCCATTACCTAAAAATCCATCAATCCTTCCTCCATTAACAAAGAGACCGACAAGGAGGTCAAGAAATAAGAGAATAAAATCTGTCAGAGAGGTCATAATAAGAGAAGTAACTTGCTCTAGGTGTAATAAAATAGGTCATTACAGATCCACATGTAAAGAACCAATTGATTTCTCTTAATACTGTTCAATTCATTCATTGAAACATTAGTTTTAAATCAAATAAATAAACATTCACATTTGAATAAATTATTGTAATTTTATTATTGAGTGTTCATTTCTGTATTATTTATTTTGGAATGGAATCTACATAGAGTATACGCATATTTTTATAAAGTCCATGCATATTGATATGAGAAAAATCTAATTCAATATATGTGTACTTTATATATTCTACATGTAATTTTATAAAGTACACACACACACACACACACACACACACACACACACACACACACATATATATATATATATATATATATATATATATATATATATATATATATATATATATATATATATATATATATATATATATATATATATATATATGCATGTACTATTTAGAAAATAGTTTTGGACATTACAATGTGCTTGTACTTTATGAAAAACACTTAGGTCACTCATATTCTTAAATTCCTATGTGTATTATGGTCCGCACCATCAGTATTATTATACGAGTATTTCATTATGCGTGTACTTTATGTATTATGCGTGTACTTTATAAAATACAAGTGTAATATATAAATTACACCCATTTAAATAATGGTTTGGTATAATACCTTGTGCGTGTACTTTATAAAAACTTGCATGTATTATAATTTAGAATAGATAGAATCTTATTTTGACATATTTTGACAATACAATCATATTTTGACAATACAATCATATTTTGACATACCAATTTTTTTACAATAAATGAATGTAATATTAATGTTTACATTTTTGATAATTGTTGATGTAAAAAACTAGATTGCTCTAATTATTCAATCACAGATAAATAAATAAGACAAAGATTTTTAAAGTGGTTCGGCTAGGAATAAAGCCTACGTCCACTGTTATGTTATTGCTGAGTGTTTGTGGAATTCTTGATTACAAGTCCTCTCAAGAAATTCCGGTCCCCTTTGAATGAGGATGATACAAGGTATTTATAGCCTTGAGGCTGTTCATGAAAGGTTCGATACATTAAATGATATACATATGAAAGGGTAATACATTTAATGTAGAGTGTGTGCCAAGAATATAAGCATTCAATGAATATCTGAACTGTTGATTATCTGGCAATTAATGATACGACCGAGATGCAGCTCGGACCGCCATAGCTATTCGCTGATCAGGAGTTCCTCGGTGCGATAGAGTTCCTCGGTGTGATAGAGTTCCTCGGTGTATTCTCGTTGCTCGGAAAGAAGCATGGTTGGTCGGGAAATGATCTTCCTCGCTGCTATTGTGCCACGTAGATTGACACGTGTCTTCGTATTATTCGTCCACATCAGCATATTAATTTTGGTATCAACAGAAGCCCCCAATGTTTCATATTTCGAATTTTGAGGAGTATGTAACATTCTTTCTTGGTATATGGCAATATTAAATGACCTTCCTGGGTTTCAGGAACATTGTATTCAAATTTCCTTCTTATTTCGCTGTTTTCCGCCTTTTTTATAAGCGCTTCGATCTTCGTGCAATTTTTGTCCTTTTAGCCGCCGAAAGTTCAGTAGTTTCTTTTTGGTAATCATTTCTTTCGCCGCTTCCCAATGCAAAGTATTTAAACTTCTTTGGTAACCATACCGTCGTCTACGTTTTCCATTTTCTGCATTCAAGCTTTCTATTCTCTTCTTCTCTCTTGTGCGTTCATCCTTGTTTTCGTTCGTTGCCAACATACATCCTTTCTTTCTGTAAGATATTCTTCCTTTCTTCTGTATCTCTTTTATTCAATATGGTTTATATTGTGGAGTCTGTTGAGAAATTCCGTTCTGATTTTTCCATTCCTTCGTGGGTAACTCTAGAGGTTCTTTCTGAGCCTTTAGATTACTTTCGATTGGCTGAGGGACATTGGTTCCCCAGTCTTTTCGTTGCTGAATGTGGTTTTTCCTTTCCACCAAACTCATTATGTCTTGAGTTTTGTCAATATTTTGATCTTGTTCCTGCAAAAATAGCCCCCAATTCATGGAGAATAATTAATGGGGTGCACAAATTAAACCTAACTCATGGGACTCGTATTGGGATCCCTGAAATCATGTATTGCTACAGATGGGCTGTTTTAGATAATATTTATTATTTAAAAACTAGGTTTTTAAATAGGGCCCTTGTAGTTAACCTCCCCGATGCAAATAAAGACTATTTTGAACATGGGGTGATTATCAAAAATTGGCAATATGCCCCTCTGGTGGGAGACGAAGTGTACAATGGTCCCAGATGTCCCTTATATGGCAACGGGATAGGTTTATTTTTCATTTTATCTCATTTATGAACTTATGAATTCATTATGTTTGACAAAATGTATGACTGATATTTCATTATGTATTTATTTGCAGTTGATAGCAAAAGAAAAACTCCAAAAGAGTCAGAAGTGAATATCAAGCATTTGAAACTTATCTGGAATTTGCATAAGACAGTTGCAGACCAGCATATTAGGTCTGCATCATATTTGCTGCAGTATAAGAGCTACACGACCTCTTATACTGCTCGTCCTGTTGAGCCTGCATCAACTCCAGAGGACTCCTCATCAGATTCTCACGTCCCCTTAAGTCAGAAAATGGGCAAGAAGAGAGCTCCTCCTGCTCTATTTGATGATTCTTCCTCTGCTGCTGAGGCTAAGAAAAGCAGAACTGATGTCCCAGAAGGGACTAAGAAGGTGGATATTGAGCCTTCAAAAGCTGTCGAGAAGCCCCCAGTGGCTCCGAGCAAGAAGAAAGCTCCTATGGAAGTAATTACAATCTCTCCGACCAAGACTTTTTCCTTGGTTGATGCTGCTGACCCTCCTTTGAAGAGATTGAGGAAATCATCCTCAGTTAATCTTGCTGGAACTGCATCTTCTCTACCCGCTGGTGGTAGTAGTGTTTCAAACATCATTCTTCCGAGTTCTTCAATGAGCTCAGTTATACCCGAGGTTCTCGGGGTTGATGAAAAAATTCCTAGGGATACACTGACATCCCTAGCTGCTCGTCATCTTTCTTCAGTAAATTTCTCATACCTTTGGTCTTTCTTTATTTTTTTTTTGAATTCTTGTATTTGTGTTAACTTTATTGTTTTTCTTATCTTTCAGCTGGTGAACTGCTTCAATACCATCGTGAAGAAAGATCAAGTTATTAAAGCTTCCAGTTCCTCGTCCGATGTTGACGATGCTTTGTTGGGTTTAGCCCAATCTGTGAAGGAATCTCGCCAACAGTACATCGAGGAGAAAACTGTTTGGGAGAAAAAGCTGGCTGTGGCTGAGGCTGATAAGATGAAGATGGCTGAAACCTCCAAGAATTTGGAGGAGAAGGTGAAAAGCTTAGAGGTCAATCAGCAAAAGTGCGACGACCAGCTGAAGAAGGCAGAAGAAGAACTATCTACCCTGCGAGACATCAAAGTCCAAAAAGAACAGTTGGATGCCAAACTCTCCTCGGAGAAGTTGAAAAGAAAAGTTGTAATCAAGAAACATTTCAGTGCTGGTTGGGAAAAAGGATGGGATAAAGGGATTGCTGCTATGACATCCCAAGTCCAATATGGGAAGTTGAAATACTTCTATGATGGCTGGGTAGCTGCTCTTCAAGAGTTGAAAGTCGAAGACAATTCAGAGCTATTCCAACAACACCTCCCTGGTCCTCTTCCAGCAATTGTGGAAGAAGAAGAAGATGAGCCCGTCTCAGATGAATCTTCTATGGCTGTGGATGACCCAGTCTCTACTTCTCAACCCTCTGTCATTGAGGACATTTCTTCTATGCCTCCTCCTGCCGATAAAATTCCAGCTGATCAAAATGTTGTTACCACCGAGCAACCGAGCTCCTCGTCCCAGCCTCCCGAGAAAGTCTTGGGGGACAAGGAAAAGGTGTGAAGTTGTTCGGTATCATTTCTATATTTCATTACTTGTAATCGAACACTGTAATCCTTTTTGATCTAATAAAATACATCTTTGCTCATCTCTGTTGTTGATAACTTGTTTTTGTTGATTGTTGTCTTTTTCTCGTCCTTAGTTTGTTGCTAGAATGGAATTGATCTCTTCACATGATACCGAGCTGATGCAGCAATGTCATCAATACTATAAGGCTGGTCATACAGACCTTAGTACATCGGAAATTGCTGATATCCTTGGTCATGGTGCTTCAGAACAGGCTATTGAGGCTTATCGGTACTTGAAAGATTTACTCGACCGAGCTGTGGCCAACAATGTCGCTTATTATGACTTGATTGAAGAGCTGCATTGTTCCTTAGAGGATCTCCAAGGTCAGCACAATGAATCAATGGCTTCATTACACAAGGAATATGAAAATAGATATCAACAACTTTCTTCTGATACAGGTCATAAAAAGATCATTGCTGCATATGATATTAGGGAAAGGACCCTAAAAGGTGAAGTTAAAGCCTGCAGACAAATTGCCGAGATCCTGGAACAAGAAAATAATAATTTGCAGAAAAAATTGGCTCAATATGAATCTGCTTCTTCATCTTCTACTGCATTAATACTAGTTACTGATGAAGGCTTCTCGTTCTTAGAGGTCGAAAACGCCAAACTAAGGCAAGAGCTGGAGGACTTAAGAAGATCTGCCATTTCTGGAACTGCTCGGGGACGAGGAAGAGGTTCTCGGGGGCGAGGAAGAATCCTCAGCCAAAATGTTGAAGAGGCTCGCACTCAGTCTACTCTGGAAACTCAAGCGTTCCGGTTGAAAGTAAAAGACCGTGCTCTGACTGAAATGTCCAATAAAAATCTGTCTCTGGAAGATTAGCTTACATCGACGAAATCTGCCTTGCATAATAAGGATCTTTTTGCCAAAAGCCTTCATGAACAATTGGATAGATTAACCTTCCAATTCCATAAACAGCCAAGGGAATTCTGGATGGCAGGATACAATGAAGCCCTTGTTCACTTGGATGCTCGTATTGAACATGCCAACAATGAAGGTTACAAGCAAGGATGGTTAAACGCACTGGGTGTGTTGAAATTGGAGCAAGGGCATTTTTTATGGGACTATCATGCTCCATCATTATTAGACCTGCCTGTACCACCTTTCAAATTGGACATGGCATGGATCCCAGCTCGTTCCATTCCTCGTAGCTTGATTTCAAAATACCTTGGCGATTATAGCCTTCATTCTCAGGTTGAATTGTCTCGTCCTGAGCATCTCTTGGATACACCTTCTGTGATGAACGTCAGAATGCTCAGGGATGTTAATTTCATCAATTCTCCTCTTTGCCTAGAGGATCCTCCTGCTGGCGAGGAGCCTGCTTTACAAAATAAAGGAAAGAAACCAATAGAATAGGTTTTCAATGTAACAGTTAGTACATTTATGTAACTTGTAATTTATTCTAGATTAATGAAAAGATTTTCATTTTCTGTTTGACAATTTTGCTATTGTCTTGTGTTTATCAAACACCTTTATATTTGTACATATGTATCCATGTATCTGTTAAAAAGATAACAATATTGTACTAACCAGCAATCAACTTAAAAAATTACAAGTATCAAGGTTGTTCAATCACTTAATAAAGTAAATTGTTCAAACTGTTTCCAACCAACCAAGGTGGATAAATAATGTTTGTCGACCAACTATAGTTGATGGATTTTTATCCCCGACCAACTATACTTGGTGTATTTTCAGTCTTTAAAATGTGTCCGACCAACCAAGGTCGATAATTTGTCCTCAAGTAAATTGTTCAAACTGTTTCCAACCAACCAAGGTGGATAAATAATGTTTGTCGACCAACTATAGTTGATGGATTTTTATCCCCGACCAACTATACTTGGTGTATTTTCAGTCTTTAAAATGTGTCCGACCAACCAAGGTCGATAATTTGTCCTCGTTGATCAAATACAGTTAGTGGGTCTTTATCCCCGACCAACTCTACTTGGTATATTTTGGAATATTTTGTTCTTCAAAGAACTTTTTGTAATAATATTATTTCCCGACCAACATAAGTTGTAATATGAGAGTACATTTTTATCATACCAACCGTAGTTGATCATGCTGGTGTACACCTTTTAACCAAAGGAATATTTCTTGGCTCCTTAAAGCTTTTGGCTACTTATAGCACTTTTTGGCTCCTTAGAGCTGTCCTCCTAACCAAAGGAGGTTGGCTACTTATAGCACTTTTGCTCCTTAGAGCTGTCCTCCTAACCAAAGGAGGTTGGCTACTTATAGCACTTTTGCTCCTTAGAGCTGTCCTCCTAACCAAAGGAGGTTGGCTCCTTAGAGCATTTTGTTATTCCCCGAAAAACTTTCAACCAGAAAGAAAATGGAGAAACATCCTCGTTTTATTCATAATGAAAGAAATGCTTTACATTTGACATCACTGATAATACTTGCGCAAGTGTTCAGCATTCCATGCGTTCTTAAATTCCTCTCCTTCTAGAGTTGCTATTCTGTAAGTTCCTGGTCGAACAACCTCTGTAACTCGGTAAGGTCCATGCCAGTTTGCTTCCAGTTTATTCTGCTTCTGAATGACCTTCTTTAGCACATAATCCCCCTCTTTTAGATCACATTTCTTTACCCTTTTGTTGTAAAACAGAGTTGTTCGTTGTTGATAAGCAGCATTCCTAATGGCTGCCTCTTCTCTGACTTCTTCGAGCATATCCAAATCCAGTCTTCTCATCAAATCACTGATCGGAGAATTGAAATTTAACACCCTGTGTGTTGGTAGGCCCAACTCGGCAGGTATCACAGCCTCACTTCCAAATGCTAGCATATATGGTGATTCTCCTGTTGCTGCTCGGGGAGTTGTTCGGTAAGCCCACAAAACTGACTGTAGCTCATTAATCCAATTTGCTTTAGCCTCACTTAACCTCTTCTTCAACCCATTTAGTAATGTTCTGTTCGTCACCTCAGTCTGTCCATTGCTTTGGGGATGGCCTGGTGTTGAATGAAACTTCAAAACGTTCGACTGATGACAATAGGCAGCAAATTCTTCATTATCAAATTGTGTTCCATGGTCTGTGATGAAAGCGTGGGGGAGACCATATCGACAAATGATATTCTTCCATATGAACTGATACACCTTCTCGTACGTCATATCAATTAGTGGTTCAGCTTCCACCCACTTAGTAAAATAGTCTACTGCCACGACGAGATACTTGAACCTTCCTCGGGTCGTCGGTAGTGGTCCAACCAGATCAATTCCCCACATGGCAAATGGACAAGGTGATGTTATGGGTGTCAACAATGCCTGTGGAGTTCTTCGGATGGAGGAAAAACGTTGGCACTTGTCACACTTCTTAGCATAGGCTATACAATCAGCCCTCATCGTCGGCCAGTAGTATCCCTGTGTCATTACCCTTTGCAAAAGTGTCCGACCTGCTACATGAGCACCACAAGATCCTTCATGAATTTCTTCAATCAATTCTTTGACTTCTGATGGATGCACACATCTCTGTAAACCTGCCATAATTCCTCGTCCATACAAAACACCATTAGTTAACACATACCGAGCAACTTTATACTTCAATTTCTTGGCAGCTAGTTTATCCTTCGGCAATTCTCCTTCTTCAATGTATGCTCTGATAGGATCCATCCAAGATGGTCCTAAATCAAGGGTAATAATCTTCACCGTCAGATCTTCGTCTATGCTCCGACTTTCTAATACTTCAATTGGTATTGTTCTTCGCAGCTCGGTGCGCGTAGCTGACGCTAGTCGGGCCAATGCGTCTGCTTTAGCATTCTCCATTCTCGGTATCCTCACCAATTGAATAGCATCAAATTCTGTCAATAACTCCATCACTTTTGCATGGTACTTCACCATTAACTCTCCCTTCACTGCATATATTCCCATCATTTGATTCACAATTAATTGAGAATCACTGAAAACAATTACTTGACGCGCCTCCATAACTTTCGCCAAATGAAAACCTGCTATCATAGCCTCATATTCAGCCTCATTATTGGAAGCTTTGAATTGGAATCTCAAGGCATACTCCATGTCAATATCATCTGGAGAGTTTAACACAATCCCTGCTCCACAACCAGCCGTGCAAGATGATCCATCTACATATAATCTCCATGTATGTAACTCGTCTTCAAATTTCTTATCTGTTAGAGTTCCTCGGTGAAATATCATCTGTTTTCTTTCATCATCCCCGGGTATCCTTCGTTCCTCGTCGGTCATTTGTTCGCGCCCTTCTACCAACCGGAGTTGGTCGGGGTTTGAATATGATGATTTTTCTACATCCACAAGTCCTTTTACCAACCTTGGTTGGTCTGGATCTGTGTCTGTTGATCCTGTATTGTCCACAGGTAGGTCAGCAAGCATCTTTTGCTCCTCGGGGGTATCAGGGTATGTGAACTCTGCTATAAAATCTGCCACGGCTTGCCCCTTCAACGATGATCTGGGTTCATACACAATATCATATTCACCGAGCTCTATTGCCCAGTACATCAATCTTCCTGATTTTTCTGGCTTGTGAAGGGCTTGTCTTAACGGCATGTCGGTATACACAATGATGGTATGGGCCTGGAAGTATGGCCTCATTCTTCTACTTGCTTCAATTAATGCCAGTGCCAATTTTTCCAGCTTTGGGTATCTGATTTCCGCACCTCGGAAGGCCTTGCTTGTGTAATAAATTGGCTTCTGGACTCCATTCTCCAATCTGATCAACGCCGAGCTAACTGCATTTTCTGATACTGCCAAATACAAGTACAACTTCTCTCCAGTTATTGGCCTAGACAACAATGGTGGGGCTCCCAAATACTTCTTCAAATCTTAAAAGGCTTTCTCACATTCATCAGTCCACTCAAAACTTTTTCGCAGTGTTTTGAAGAATGGGAGGCATTTATCAGTTGCTCGGGATACAAATCTGTTGAGTGCTGCAACCCGTCCGGTAAGACTCTGCACTTCTTTCCTCGTCGTCGGGGATCGCAGCCCTAAAAGAGCTTTGATCTTTTCTGGATTTGCCTCAATACCTCGTTGGTTGACGATGTATCCGAGGAACATTCCTTCTCGTACTCCAAAGGTACACTTCGTCGGGTTAAGCTTCATCTGGTATTTATCCAGTTGATCAAAAGTTTGACTCAAGTCAATCAAATGATCTGCAGCTCTCTTGCTTTTGGTGAGCATGTCGTCGACATAGACCTCCATATTGCGGCTGATTTGTTCGGTAAAAACCTTGTTCATCAACCGCTGATATGTTGCACCTGCATTTTTTAAACCAAAAGGCATAACATTATAACAATAAGTTCCCCTTGGGGTAATAAAAGAAGTACTTTCCCTGTCTTCAGGTTTCATTTTGATCTGGTTGTAGCCAGAATAAGCATCCATGAAGCTGAGTAGCTCGTGTCCCGAGGTAGCATCCACTAGTTGATCAATTCTGGGCAATGGAAAATGATCTTTTGGACATGCCTTGTTGAGATCAGTAAAATCAACACACATTCTCCATTTGTTGTTCTTCTTCTTTACCATCACCACATTCGCCAACCAATCTGGATATTTCACATCTTCAATGAATTGGGCTTTCTGGAGTTTCTCGACCTCCTCTTGTATGGCCTGGTTCTTCTCGGGACTAAACACTCTTCTTCTTTGCTTCACAGGCTTGATCTCCTTATTCACGTTGAGCTCATGACATAAAAAGTTTGGATCTATACCTGGCATGTCTTCATGACTCCAAGCAAAAGTATTCTTCCTGCTTCTCAAGAAAGTTATCAACTCTTGTTTTATTGAAACATCCAACGACGATCCTATCTGAGTTACTCGTTCAGGATGCTCGTCGTCCAGGATAACAGTTTCTGTAGATTCCATCACCTGTCCTTTTACAAGTTGAGATTCATCCCTAGGGTCAAGAGTTTCAATTTATGTTCCCTCCTCTACTTGATAAGTAGTAGTCTTTCTCCTTGATTCTTCAGGTTCTTCTTGCTCGGCAGACGAATAATAGCATTCCCGAGTTACTTTTTGATCACCTTTCATAATTCCTACTCCAAAATTCGTTGGGAATTTCAAACACTGATGTACTGTAGATGGAACTGCTTCGAATTTCTTCAATCCAACTCTTCCCATGATGATGTTGTAGGCTGACTGCACATTCTTATCCATCACAAAGAAACGTATTCTTTCTGTTCGACAAGCAGGCCAAGTTCCGATGAGTATATCCAACTTGATCGTCCCAAGTGGAAAAACTTTCTCGCCAGCAAAACCCAGAAGGGGTCTGTGATAAGGTTCTAATTGAGATAATTTTAAATTCAGGCTATCAAAGCATGAATAGTACATGATGTCTGCCGAACTACCATTGTCTACTAACACCCTTGAAATGACCACATCCTTCATCCTCATTTTGATCACCAAAGGATCATCATGAGGGTAAAGAACACCTGCCAGGTCGTTTTTTGAAAAACCAATCACTAGCTTCTCTTTGTTTACCTTCCTCGGACGATCATCCTCGGCCAGGTTTATTCGCTGAATGTATGAACAAGCTTGAGCCTCTCCGAGGTAAGCTTTTCTTTCTGCAGTAAGGTCTCCTCCTCCTGCATCTCCTCCTGTAATAACATTACAATCAAATGACCCAAAACGTATGGAAAATACCTCTCGTTCAGGTTTCCTTGGTTTCTTGGGAAGATCGGGGTCATCATCTGGATCCTCTTCATGGTCCCTCCTCTTTTTCTCCTCTGCACGACGAGGAGATCTAGATCTCTCTCTAGTTCTATCATCATTCTTCCTTTCACCTCTGCGATCTACATACTTTGATAATTTTCCTCTTCGGATGAGTGTTTCAATCTCGTTCTGAAGGGCTATACAATTTTTGGTCATATGGCCATGATCTTTGTGAAACTCGCAATATTTGGCCTTATTCCTCAGATCGGGATTTGTCTTCAGTTTCTCTGGCCACTTGATTTCCTCGTTATTCCTGATTTCTTCCAAAACATGATTAATACCCATTTTTAATGGAGTATAATTATCATACTTCTTTAGGACTTCCAACTTCATCCTGTTATTCCTGGAATGTTTGTCACCACCATTACCTTTCTGATCTTTCTTCTTAGAGTTGTCGACCTCCACTTTAACTTCTTTATCCATATTCTTCTTCGCAGCCATAGCCTCCTCGGCATTCATGATTTTGGCCGCCTTTGCCATCAACTCCGACATATTTTTAGGTGGATCTTTAGCCAAAGTGTAGTACAGCTTGTTAGGCAGCAAACCACTCATCAGAGCAGTGATTGTTGTCTTTTCTTCATAATCTATGACTTCCAACTTCTCGTTATTGAAACGAGTTATGTAATCTCTAGTACTTTCACCTGATTTTTGTCTAACACTTAGCAAGTGTGCTACTCGCTTTACCGGCTTTCCTCCAAAACAAAAATTGCCAATAAACAACTCGGCTAACTGAACAAAAGTTGAAATCTTACCCCGAGGAAGATTATTGTACCATATCTGTGCAGATCCGGTAAGAGTTCTCGAGAATGCTCTACACCTCATCTCGTCGGGGACAGCGTAGATATCTGCTGCAGCTTGGTATTGTTCTATATGAAGTACGGGATCTGTCTTTCCATCGTACTTGGGGGTCACTACAGGTGCTTTGAATTTCGACGGTGTAGGGAAATCCACAATGGCTTGCACAAAAGGTGTCCCTTGAACAAAAGTTCTTTGTAAGGGGTTCCTCGCCTTAGCCATTTCTCCCAGTCTATCCTCCAACCGTTGAATGGAACCTTTCCATGCTTCATTCCCTTCCTCGGGCCGCTTAGTCCGAGCAACTGATTGCTCTGACGTAGCTTCCTGAGATTTATCTCGACGAGTAGTTGGTCGCGATTGTGCAGATCCTTCTCTCAAACCTGGTGGTGGTCGAAAACTTCTTGATGGAGCCCTAGGTGGACTCATGTTCCTCCTTGGTCCTAACCGACTGAAAGGAGACGCCCTGCTTAATCTTTCCAAAGCGCTGGTTCTTTTCGGAGAGAGTGTGACACGTTGATCTGTATCCGTAGCCCGTATCGATGATGTTCGCCCAGGTTGATACGTAGAATCAGTAGACTCCCCATTGCGATATGACCCAGTACGTCTGGATTGTGATTGCCCACGATCACTCCTTTGCCCTGAATAGGTAGGTGCACCGCCCTGAAGAGTTTGAATGAGTTGCCTCATAGATTCTTGCATGGCGGTTTGTCCTTGAGCCAGATTCGTCATAATTCCAGCCAGATCTGGGGATGCAGATGGATTTGGAAGATTTCTAGTATTTCCAGCATTTCGATTACTGGATTCTGGATTATCTGCCATTGATGGTGAATGATTTTTTGCGAAAAACGATAGTAACAGTCGTTTCCCACAGACGGCGCCAATCTGTTGATGTAAAAAACTAGATTGCTCTAATTATTCAATCACAGATAAATAAATAAGACAAAGATTTTTAAAGTGGTTCGGCTAGGAATAAAGCCTACGTCCACTGTTATGTTATTGCTGAGTGTTTGTGGAATTCTTGATTACAAGTCCTCTCAAGAAATTCCGGTCCCCTTTGAATGAGGATGATACAAGGTATTTATAGCCTTGAGGCTGTTCATGAAAGGTTCGATACATTAAATGATATACATATGAAAGGGTAATACACTTAATGTAGAGTGCGTGCCAAGAATATAAGCATTCAATGAATATCTGAACTGTTGATTATCTGGCAATTAATGATACGACCGAGATGCAGCTCGGACCGCCATAGCTGTTCGCTGATCAGGAGTTCCTCGATGCGATAGAGTTCCTCGGTGTGATAGAGTTCCTCGGTGTATTCTCGTTGCTCGGAAAGAAGCATGGTTGGTCGGGAAATGATCTTCCTCGCTGCTATTGTGCCACGTAGATTGACACGTGTCTTCGTATTATTCGTCCACATCAGCATATTAATTTTGGTATCAACAATAATACAATGGGGTTAGTTCTTTTTTTTATGTGTGTAGCAGATCAACAAAGTACACGCAGTTTTAGTAAAATACACGTGATCATTTTTCCTAATATTCATGTGTACTTTACCATATTTGTGTGTACTTTACATGTTTACGCTATGTCATGGTTCGAGACAACATTATATTATGTAGGTTTTGGTGTATGATATAAGTGACAATACATGCATGAAAGAAATAAAATTTTCATCAAAACAGAAAAATAAAGTACAATTTTTTCACATAACAAAAGCTGAAAAAAATAAAGAAGGCTTCTATTAGGGAAAGTTGTTAAAGGCATCTACGGTGTCAGGAAGAGAGTCAATTAAATTCGAGCATAGTCTAATTTCTTCTTCTATGACAGCTACATGTCCTTCATGGTGCGCCTTCTCCTTCATCTTGGAGATTTTCAACGGAACTTCTTGTCTATAGAAAGACATGAGGTCTTCATGTATTTGAGAATAGTCATCATCTACATCAAATAAATCTATGGGATTGGGTGGAAGTCCAGAGTAGCCTTCCCTCGCATATGTTTGAAACTGATCAAAGGCAGTTTCATATGAGGAAAGATTTTCCTCAATTTTCCTTTTTTTTTTATTTCTTTCATCTTTCTCAAGTGTAGTTCGCAACTTTTCTGCTGGAATACTCATTATGTAATCTTTACCCTAGATGTAATGGTTAAGAAAGGAACAAATATTACTCTTTTATAGGAAATGTGGGGAAAAAAATATGCCTACATAATAGCGTGACACGTGGCGAGCACCCCGGTCAAGATGGCGAGCAACAGACGCTCCAACAAGATGGGGACGACTAGAGCCCTTGATAAAGTTGAAGACCGAGGAGCAGTATCTGATTCAAATCAAACTCTACGAAGATAGGACTCATCCATTTTTGTAACCCTAATGTAACCCCTAACTCTATATAAAGGGGACACCCCCCATTGTGAAAGGGGGTTGAGAAGGCTAGAGAAACTCTCTCATCTAAACTCTCTCATGATCATAATGAAACACAACATCAGCCCCGTGGACGTAGGTCATTCATGGTCGAACCACGTAAATCTTTGTCTCTCTTTTATTTATTATTGTACATGCATCGTGGTATATGGGCACCCCCATATCCCAGATTTTTTGACACCACAATTGGCGCCATCTATGAAAAACGACACAAAAAGTCTTTCCTTCTTATTGACAAGATGAAGATTTACGTTGCAATGCAATGGTTTACACGCACGACAATCAAGAGCTAAGTTTTCTTTTTTATCTCTGCATGAATAATTATATGTTTGATATAACACAATGTTTCATTGATGCATGCTTTTTTATACATGTGTATTCACAAATCCTGTATTCAAACTTTTATGCATCTGCAAATCTGCACATTAGTGTTGATTTCAGATAATTTTCATTATTTATTTCTTAAGAATCCAATTGCATGTGGTCTTTCACGACTCCTTAAATATCTGGATTTTTATAATAATTTTTGGGGGTGATACGGTTGTTCATCATATCCTTCCATCTACAACTGAAAAAAAAGAATGGATAAAGATCACAAAACAATTTTCTCTCTCTTGAGATACACACTACCCACCTCCGAAAAAGAATGAAAGAATAACCGACGTGTTCATTGCTCCTGATTATCAAGGGAAACCATATCAATTTGTGGCTCCGAGCACAAACCTGAGATCGAAAACCTAATCAAATATATGGTATATTTGTTTAAAAAAATAGCAAATCCACACAAAATCAAAACCACCAACACATTTTTCTTAACTCCTCATAAGAGGGGACACAACTTGGCGTGCGACAGTCATCTCTCCGGACTAGGTAGAAGGCTGACAGCAACCCGAATACAGAACTGCCTCTCAATCCGTTCAAGAGACCCAAATCCCAACGACCCAGCATCAGGGAGACAATCGAGAATTTACAAATTTAAAATTTGATTTTTCATGCAAAAATGTACGACTATAACGAGGATTTCCCTTTGGGTTTTTCTTTGAATGTGCCGTCCAGTTCCTTCTCCTCTCCGACCAACGGTGTCAAGCAAGACTTCTGTGATACAGAAGTCAATCGAGGAATCATCATCGCCGAACCACTCTTTATCTGGTCGACAATAACTGTGCTGGACCTTCAAAACAATACAAGGTAAATTCCTTTGGAGCATGTCGATTTCGTATGACTGGTCGCCGCCGGACCATCATCACTGGTCGGTGGTAGAGACGAAGACAACATCAGTTCAGCATGCTTCATGCATTTCAAATAGGGATAGAAGTTCGTTACTGTTTAGAGTCTTTTTACTTGGTTTGCATTTTACAACACCACCATCAACTGGTTGGCAGTTTTCCTCAACCTTGAGCTTCTGGTCGGCATCTCTTGATTCCACCGATTAGCTTCCCAAACAGGGGCGAGCACGACATCAGCTGGTCGGTGGCATGGATGAGTAGTGATGAGCATGCCATCAGCTGGTCGGCGGTAGGGACGAGCAGTGAATAGCACGCTATCAACTGGTCGGCAGCAGGGACGAGAACGACATCAGCCCAGCACACCCATATGTGTTTCCATAAACATATTTAAAATCTGCTTGAGGCACGAATTTGTCTGTGCTTTAAAGCCCTTTGGAAATTGTTAAAATTAACATTTCCTTACTTCACGTCTTTATGTGGAAATAAAAATTTGGAACCATCTTACATTATGTGTTTGGAGTTCATGATTAGTCGTAAATATTGTATATTTTACACCCGTTAATTATGCATGTACGCACGCTTGTGACCGTTATTTCACATATTTAAGATCTTGTAATGTATAACCTTTGGTTTTCATATATATATGCTTTGCGATGTTTATTTGAGCTTTTGTAGGGATTGGAGTGCTAAACGATGCAAGTGTGCGTTATTCGGGAACGTTCAATGTTTTATGCAGCTTCAGAGATAATTTTGTCATTTTTACATTCGACCTTTGTGCCCTAACCCTTCACGGATGTTGTAGTTCTCCTAGCCAACTTTATGTAGCCCCCAACGATTTGTCAATCCGGTTTATGAGGACCAAGATATGGTCATTTTCCCTAGGCCCCTTGTTTGTGTATCTAAATAGGAGAGGACCCAAGATTTTACAGGACCGGTCGAACGGTCACAGACCAGCAATCGATCGGGGTTTCACCATTTTCCTTCAAAATGAGACAGTGCACATTTTCCCTGACCAGCGGTCGATCGGTCCCATACCAGCGGTCGACCGGTGCCTCAAATTCTGTAAAACCCCCGTAGTTTTGGTTTGATTTTTACCACCCTTGTTTTGTGGTTTTCTTCCACTTAGTATATATTTTGAGTGGTTTGATTTGTTGAAGGATATCCTATCACAATTTTATGCAAGGAAAAATATAGAATATATTTTGTTGCTTTTCTCTCTCTCCTAGGGCTTGACATTTTTCCTTGCCATTTTCATCTTCCACTTCATTTATTGCAAGTAAAGTTCCATCTTAGTTGTATCTTGTTGACTATTGGTATCATTTTATTCAAATTAATATTGTGGTTGCGTATTGAATGCTTGCTTTCAACATAGTTATTTCACTTGTTATTAATTTGATGGTGTGTTTAATATGGTTAGTGTTATGAGTAGCTAATCTCCTTAGATTGGGAGCATAAACCCACCTTGGAGGGTTCATTTTTTGACTTGTTCAATGATTAAATCCAATAAATGGGTGTGTGGGTTGATATTGGAGTTTCATAGGATTTTATCTTCTCTTATCATGTAAGCGTTGTATTTTAAGACTTAACTCCAAAATCAATGCATTTGTCCGATAATATATCGTTACCTTCATCTTATATTATTGGGTTGACATCCTTTATGTAGGATTGTTGATATCGATATTGTTGATACCAAAATTAATATGCTGATGTGGACGAATCATATGAAGATACTTGTCAATCTACGTGGTACAATAACAACGAGGAAGTTCATTTCCCCGACCAACTCATAGTCTCTCCGAGCAACGAGGATACACCAAGGAACGCCAGTACTCCGAGGTATTATAACGCTCCGAGGAACTCCTGAGCAACGAGCAACTAAGGCGGTCCGAGCTGCATCTCGGCCATATCATTAATTGCCAGATAATCAACAGGTCAACTATTCATTGAATGTTCATCATCCTGACGCATGTGATGCCTTAAATGTATTACCCTTTCATATGTATATCATTTAATGCATCAACCATTTCATGTACAGCCTAAGGGCTATAAATACCTTGTATCACCCTTATTCAAAGGGACCGTGGAAAGGATCTCTCCAACGGTTGGAGGATAAATTGGGAGAAATGGCCAAAGCAAAGAACCCCCTACAACGAACTTTCGTTCGAGGAACACCTTTTGTACAGGCCATTGTGGATTTTTCTACACCATCGAAATTTAAAGCACCCGTGGTAACTCCCAAATATGATGGAAAGACAGATCCTGTTCTTCACATAGAACAATATCAAGCTGCTGCCGATATCTATGTTGTCCCCGACGAGATGAGATGCAGGGCCTTTTCAGGAACTCTTACTGGATCTGCCCAGATATGGTACAACAATCTTCCTCGGGGTAAGATTTCAACTTTCTTTCAGTTAGCCGAGTTGTTTATTGGCAATTTTTGTTTTGGAGCAAAGCCAGTAAAACGAGTAGCACACTTGTTAAGTGTTAGACAGAATTCTGGTGAGAGTACTAGAGATTACATAACTCGTTTCAATAACGAGAAGCTAGAAGTCATAGATTACGAAGAGAAGACAGCAATCACCGCCTTGATGAGTGGGTTGTTGCCTAATAAATTGTATTACACCTTGGCGAAAGATCCACCTAGACACTACACCAAATCTGCCCATTTGTCAAGGTCATTGACCTTGACAAATTCACCTTGTCAAGGTCAATGACCGTGACATTTCGAGGCGAGACAACTTTTTTGTCACGGTCGTGTCACGGTCATTGACCTTGACACAAAACTCGCGTTTTGTGTCACGGTCGTGTCACGGTCATTGACCTTGACACGTTTGTCACAGTTTAAAACCGTGACTAAGCCGCGACCCTTTTTAAAAAAATTGTCACGGTCATTGACCGTGACAAGCGCGTGACAAATGTTGTCAAGGACTTGTCACGGTCAATGACCGTGACAATTCTGGGCAGAATTTAAAAAAAATCTGCTGGGCAGTATGGCCACCGCCACTGCCCAGCAGTATATTTGTACCTGTTATAACAACGTTGTACCTGTTCCAAACATCATATATCCAACACAAACTAAAGATAATGCAAATATATATTCATGACAGTATAATCCAAATTTTCAAAGTAAAAATAATATACATGACGATATAATCCAAATATAATTAAAATGGACAAACTTAAAAATAATGTTACTACATGTCTTGGGTAAATGTGAGGAGGTGGGTAGGCCACACGACATACGAATTGACGCACCCACTAATATATGTCGTGCCGCATTGTTCACGCAACCACAGTAGGGAGTTCTCCTTCCCGGGTATGACATGCGTGACGAGCACCCTGGACTCCATCCCTTGAAGCACACGTCCATGGACTATTTCACCCTCGATGATATCCGGGTCCCTCAACCCCCGCCCTATCCGCTGGCTATCAAATATGTCCAATATGAACACGCTCGGCCAACCAATCTTCGATAATGGTCTGTTGGAGGGCGTCAAATAGGGAAGTGGATCGTCGAAGTACGAACGTGTCGGTGATGAAGCAGCGAGGTCCACATCCTCGTCATCCTGCGCCTCGTCCTCCCGCACCTCCTCGTCCTCCTGCACCTCCTCCTCCACCGCCTTCTCCTTCCCTTTCCCTTTACCTTTCTCTTTACGGTCTCCACCCAACGTATGCTTCATGAATGCGTACATATCTTGGACCGTCGCCTCCAAACGGGACAGCTTCGCGTCGTGTGAATCCACCGTTCGAGCCAACCCGGTGTCGCTCGTCTCCAATCCGATGATCCTAGATTTGGCCACCCGCGAGCTCACTCCCCTTGTCCTCCCCTTGCGATCAGAGCCAAGCACTTGGCTGAGTGCGTCTGTGGACAAAGATGCCTTGTCGGCATCAGACTGCGACTCATGCACTTCCTTAAGCTTTGCCTGAAACGACAAAAAGCACATGATTAGTAAAATAAGTAAACTAAAAAATTATAACGTAATTAACAATAATTAAACTGTCGGATTACTTACAATCGTGGCCGCGACGCTCGGGGACACCTCCTTATCCTTCCCCTTCTTCGTCCGAAGAGCCACATAAGTATCGAGCCTATGTGGCTTACCCCCTGGCCCACTCCCTACCCCCTGAAATAAAATAAAGTAAAGTAAAATTAGTATCGGCCCCGCAAAGTAAAATAATATCCAATAATATATTTCTGTAGTTATAGATAAATTAAATATTACCTTCATCCTATGCTCCACCTCAGCGTAAGAGGTCCGGCCGGAGTAGTGCACGTCCGTCTTTTTAGCCCGATTTTCCCTCCCCGATTGGCGAGATGCCAATTGTCGATCCTCGATCTCATTGTCAATGAACTTTTGCCATTGTGCCAATGAGATCGGCTCCTTGGGCGGGACGGATCTGCGCCATTGTAAAATGGTCTCTCGTGTTTTTCCAAAGTACCGTGTCCGCATATTTTTTTTCCACGTCTTGTGTTGCTCCCTCAACTGCTCGAAGACGGAATCGCGTAGCTTTGGATCCAAGTTGAATTGTTCCTGTCCAACAAATACAATGTTAGTTGCGAATAAATATAAATATAAATATAAATATAAATATAAATATAAATATAAATATAAATATAAATATAAATATAAATATAAATATAAATATAAATTGAAATTGAAATTGAAATATTCATATAAATATTACCTGTAGTGCCGCCCAAACAGCTAACTTGAGCTCATACGGCACCTCCTTCCAACTCATAAACCCCGGGCCGATGACCGTCTTTAGCAGCTCGAGGGATCTCGCTAAAAGCTCTGACTTGTTTTCGACGGTAATCCCAAATTTTCCATATTTGGGGAGCCTAGGGGCGGAGGAGCCCTCGTCGCCTCCGCTACCACCGAACCCAGACGACGACATCATCATAAACAGCATCATCATCTTCGCCCTAACATCTGAAGGAGACATTTTTGCTGTAAAAAAAATGTTATTAGTACAGATAAAAAAAATGTTATTAGTACAGATAAAAAAATGTTTCGTCTATATTATAACGTATGTGTAAGTTCCGTCAATACCACCCCCGCCACACGCACACACACACACACACACACACACACCACCCCTACCCACCCCACCCCACCCCCACCCCCGCCACACGCACACACACACACGCACGCACACACACATATTTTGAATGAAAATATCAATTATTTATAAAATTGATGTCTACTTTTAGTGTTGTGTATATATGTTAGTCTACTTTTGCTTTTTTTTTTAAATAATCAATTAACCAAATTTCATAATAGTGAATAAGGGTTAATCCTAGCCATTGATTAAGTGTATTATTAGTAAGTACAAAAATTAAATATGGACTCTTAATCTAGGATATAAGGAGTATTTGTTAGTGAAATAATAATTTAGTGATAAAAACACACTCGAACACTACCAAGTTTTGACGGCACGGGTCTCTAGAAAGAAAAAAAAGCATTTCCAAATTACACGTCGAAATAATACATGTTGTATAATAATAATAATACAAGTGCATGCTTTGCAATCAAAGGTATTTATCTTTAGGGGTTTGTAAATTTAGGATTTATTGTAATATGTATTTTGAAAATAGGACAACAAACATTTTATTTATGATTTTAGTCCCTATTTTTGAATAAAACCGCTGGCGCGGACCCATATTCATAAAACGTTAACCAATTATAAGGATAAAATTATCTTAAAATGATTGGTAGGGAATGTCTATGAGGTGGATGATAATTTATTTGATATTTTATTTTATTTCTTTTGGTTAGGTTATTAAGACTTTATTTGAATTGATATCTTAGTAATTATTATTTAATATTTATTTTGAGCAATTATCTTATATTATTATTATACAAACACATCGGGAAATACGCGTATGTGATACTCTCCCTAATGTTTAGAATTTATTATTATTTGGCTAGCAGAGCTTGTTTTATAAAGTTACCATTAAGTTTACTATTGATGGGTTGTCTCTATCTTTCGATATCTATTTGTTTATCTCTATTTATGTTGGAGCGTCTGGCCATGGTACATCGATTTTTCATATAAATTGAACTATAAAAATTATAAAATAATGCAAACAATATGTCTATAATGAAAATTGACTTTATCAAATAAATAAGTTCATAATTAAAACTATTACAAGAAGCATGATTTTAGTTTACTACCACAACATTTACAATGTAAACATTATGTCCATAATTGATTTATTTTTGTGGTGGGGTGGGGGTGGAGGGGTGGATATTAGAAGGCTACAAGGGATTTACCAATTTTGCTAAGTGTGTATGTGACATTACTTACTAATTTGGTGAGGTATTGATGAATTTCATTAAGTAATTGCTAATTTTATTAAGGTATATGTGAAGTACATAAAGTTTATGTCCAAATTTAGTAAGTTATATATTAATTTTATAAGGTATGTGCGAATTTTATACAATATCTGCGATTTTTGGTAAATTTTTCGTTTAAACTTCTATAATGTATATTTGAAAAGAGTAATATTAGGTATACCAAAAAAATGAACCCCAAAAAATAGACCCAATGAAATTTAACAATGCATTGAGTGATATTTTTAGTAGACTTCATGTGAACCCCACACACCAACCAACGTGTTGCTTACATTTCTCATTAGGTTCATTTGAATTTAAAAAAATATATTTTAATTTGGGTCAGTTATTTATTAATTTAGTAAGTAATTGCACATTTGTCCATGTAGCGAATTTCAAAAGTAAATGTCAATTTCATACTCACTACAGTATAGTAATGTTTGATAAATATTTTCTCTAATGTACATATATCATACAAGTAAACCACTCCAAAACTCTCACCCTCATATATGAGATTTAGGGCCTCTTTGGTTTTCTGTGTTTAAATACAATTCTGATAAAAATTTACGTTTGGCATACCTGATTTTTAAATACTGTATTAAAATATTTCCGTGTTATAATTAAGTTTTTTAGAAAATAGCAAAAGGGTATTTTCTAAATTTTGTTTTTTAATTTTCACCACACACACACACACACCCCACCCCACCCCACCCCACCCCCTCCCCCACCACACACCACCACACACACACACACACCCCACCCCTAACCACCCCCTGCCCCACCCCTCCACCACCCCCTCCCCCACCACACACCACCACACACACACCCCACCCCACCCCACCCCACCCCCTCCCCCACCACACACACACACACACACACCCCACCCCACCCTCCACCACCCCCTCCCCCACCCTGCCCCACCCCGCCCCACCCTGCCCCACCCTCTGCCCCCCTCCACCACCCCCACCCCCTCCCCCACCCTGCCCCACCCCGCCCCACCCCCCACCCCCTGCCCCCCTCCACGCACACACATACACACATATATATATACACATACACACAAATATATATATAAATGAAAGAGAGAGAGAGAGAAAGAAAATGGACCTGAAAGTAGAGAGAGAGAGAGAGAGAGAGAGAGAGAGAGAGAGAGAGAGAGAGAGAGAGAGAGAGAGAGAGAGCAGCGTCGAGAGAGAGAGAGAGAGAGAGAGAGAGAAATGGAGGGAACGGCGCGGGAGGGAAAAAAGAAGGGGGATAGGGTTTTTGCTGCGAAGATTGTCACGGTCGTGTCAAGGTCTTTGACCGTGACAAGAATTTAAATAATTGTCACGGTCAATGACCGTGACAAGTTCGTGACAAGTAAATTTGTCACGGGCTTGTCACGGTTATTGACCGTGACAATTCGTTGTCACGGTCGTGTCAAGGTCAATGACCGTGACATAAAACGCGTGTTTTTTGTCACGGTCAATGACCTTGACAAGGCTGGTCGGCTGAAAGGTGACAATTTGCCCATTTTGGTGTAGTGAGAACTATGTCAGAATTGATGGCAAAGGCTGCCAAAATCATGAATGCCGAGGAAGCTATGGCTGCAAAGAAGAATATGGATAAAGAAACCAAGGTGGAAGTCGACAAATCTAAGAAGAAAGAGCATAAAAGCAATGGTGGAGATAAACATTTCAAGAATAAATGGGAAGTCATGAAGAAGTACGATAATTATACTCCTTTGAAAATGGGTATTAATCATGTCTTGGAGGAAATCAAGAACAACGATGAAGTAAAATGGCCAAAGAAACTGAAGTCAGACCCTGATTCGAGGAGTAGGGATAAATATTGCGAATTTCATAAAGATCATGGCCATATGACCAAAAACTGCATAGCTCTTCAGAACGAGATTGAAACGCTCATCCGAAGAGGAAAGCTAGAAAAATATGTTGATCGGGGAGGTGAAAGAAGGGATAACGACCGAGCTAAAGAAAGGTCTAGATCTCCTCGTCGGGCAGAGGAGAAAAAGAAGAGAAACCATAAAGATGATCCAGAAAATGACCCCGATCTTCCCAAGAAGCCAAGGCAACCAGAACGAGAGGTATTTTCTATATGCTTTGGATCATTTGATTGTAATGTCATTACAGGAGGAGATGCAGGAGGAGGAGACCATACTGCAGAAATAAAGGCTTACCTCGGAGAGGCTCAAGCTTGTTCATATATTCAGCGAATAAATCTGGCCGAGGACGATCGTCCGAGGAAGGTAAACAAAGAGAAGCTGGTCATTGGTTTTTCAAAAAACGACTTGGCAGGTGTTCTTTATCCTCACGATGATCCTCTAGTGATCAAAATGAGGATGAAGGAAGTAGTGATTTCAAGGGTGTTGGTAGACAATGGAAGTTCGGCAGACATCATGTACTATTCATGCTTTGACAGTGTTGATGTAAAAAATTAGATAGCTCTAATTATTCAATCACAGATAAATAAAATGAGACAAAGATTTTTAAAGTGGTTCAGCCTTATAAGAATGGCCTACGTCCACTGTTATGTTATTGATGAGTGTTTGGGAATTCTCGATTACAAGTTCAGTCAAGAAATTCCGGTCCCCTTGAATGAGGATGATACAAGGTATTTATAGCCTTGAGACTGTACATTAAAGGGTAATACATTTAATGCAGCGTGTGTGTCAAGATTATAAACATTCAATGAATAGTTGAACTGTCGTCTATCTGGTAATTAATGATACGGCCGAGATGCAGCTCGGACCGCCTTAGTTGCTCGTTGATCAAGAGTTCCTCGGAGCGCTTGAGTACCTCGGAGTGCTGGAGTTCCTCGGGGTATCTTCGCTGCTCGGAGGGAACATGAATTGGTCGGGGAAATGAACTTCCTCGTTACTATTGTGCCACGTATATTGACACGTGTCTTCGTATTTATTCGTCCACATCAGCGTATTAATTTTTGTATCAACAGAAGCCCCCAATGTTTCGTATTTCGAACTCTGAGGAATATGGAACATTCTTTCTCGGTATATGGCAATATTGAATGATCTTCCTGGGTTTTAGGAGCATCGTATTTGAATTTATTTCCAAATTCACAAAATCCGCCTTTTTTTGAATTTTTAAGAGTGCTTCGATCTTTGTGTCCTTTTTGTCCTTTTAGCCGCCGGAAGCTCAATAGTTTCTTTCGTGTAATCATTTCCTTCGCCACTTCCCTAGGCAAATTATTTAAACTTCTTAGGTAACCATATCGTCTTCTTCTTTTTCCAATTTTCTGCATTCAAGCTTTTTATTCTCTCTTTCTCTCTTGTGCGTTCATCTTTTCCTTCGCTAGTTCTCAGCAGATCTCCTTCCTTCCTGTAAGATTTTCTTCCTTCTTCTTTTATTCATCATGGATTACATTATTGAATCTCTTGAAAAATTCCGTTCTGACTTTTCCATCCCATCTTGGGTAATTTTGGAGGAGCTTTCTGAACCCCAAAATTACTTTCGTTTGGCTGAGGGACATTGGTTCCCCAGTCTTTTTATTGCTGAATGTGGTTTTTCCTTTCCACCAAACCCATTGTGTCTTGAGTTTTGTCAGTATTTCGATCTTGTCCCTGCAAAAATAGCCCCCAATTCATGGAGAATAATTAATGGGGTGTATAAATTAAATCTAACTCATGGGACTCGTATAGGGATCCCTGAAATTATGTACTGCTATAGATGGGTCGTTCTAGATAATATTTATTACTTAAAAACTAGGTTTTTGAATAGGGCTCTTGTAGTTAACCTCCCTGATGCAAATAGAGATTATTTTGAACATGGGGTGGTTATTAAAAATTGGCAATATGCCCCTTTAGTTGGAGATGGAGTATACAACGGTCCCAGATGTCCTCCATATGGCAATGGGATAGGTTTATTTTTTATTTTATTTCTTTTCTGAATTTACGAATTCATTATGTTTGATAAAATGTATGACTGATATTTTAATACGTGTTTGTTTGCAGTTGAGAGTAAAAGAAAAACTCCAAAAGAATCAGAGGTTAATATTAAGCATCTGAAACTTATCTGGGGTTTGCACAAGAACGTTGCAGACGAGCACATCATGTCTGCATCATATTTGCTACAGTATAAGAGCTATACAACCTCTTATACTGCTCGTCATGTTGAACCAGCTTCAACTCCAGAGGATTCTTCTTCAGATTCTCACATCCTTTTAAGTCAGAGAATGGGCAAGAAAAGAGCTCCTCCTGCTCTATTTGATGACATTTCATCTGCTGCTGAGGCCAAGAAAAATAAAATTGATGTCCCAGAGGGGACTAAGAAGGTGGATGTTGCGCCTTCAAAAGCTACCGAGAAGCCCCCAGTGGCTCCGAGCAAGAAAGTTGCTCTTGTGGAAGTGATTACTATCTCTCCGACCAAGAGTTCTTCCTTGGTTGAAATTGCTGAAGTCCCTTTAAGAAGATTGAGGAAATCATCCTCAGTCAATTTGGCTGAAACTGTCTCCTCTCTACCAGCTAGTGGTGTTGGTGTTCCAACCATCATTCCTCCGAGCTCAGCAATGAGCTCGGTAAAAACTTGGATCATACCCGAGGTCCAAGGAATTGATGAAAAAATTTCTAGGGATATGCTGACATCCCTAGCTACTCGTCATCTTGCTTCAGTAAATTTCTCACACTCTGAGTTTTCTTTCTTTCTCTGAATGCTTGCATTTTGTATTGACTTTACTGTTTTTCTCATCTTTCAGCTGGTGAACTGTTTCAATAATATCGTGAAGAAAGATGAGGCAATTAAAGCTTCCAGCTCCTTGTCTGGTGTAGAGGATGCTCTGCTGGGTTTAACCCAATCTTTGAAGGATTCTCATCAGCAGTATGACGAGGACAAAGCCGAATGGGAGAAAAAGTTATCTACAGTTGAGGCCGAGAAGGTGAAGATGGCTGAGATCTCCAAGAGTTTGGAGAATAAAGTGAAAAGTTTAGAGGTCGAGCATAAGAAATATGACGACAAGCTCAAGAATTTTGGAGAACTTGAGGATAAGTTGAGGAAGGCAAAGGAAGAATTGTCCACCCTGCGAGATATCAAGGGCCAAAAAGAAGTATTGGATGCGAAGCTCTCCTCGGAGAAACTGAAAAGAAAGCTCGCAGTTAAAAAATCCTTCAGCGCTGGCTGGGATAAAGGATGGGACAAGGGGATTGCTGCGATGACATCCCAAGTTCAATATGGGAAGTTGAAATACTTCCGAGATGGCTGGGTAGCTTCCCTGCAAGAATTGAAGATCAAAGAAGATTCTAGGCTATTCCAGCTACACCTCCCTGGTCCTCCCCCACCAATTGTGGAGGAAGAAGAAGATGAGCCTGTCTCTGATGAATCTTCCATGGCCATAGGTGATCAAGTCCCTGCTTCTCTTCCTTCTGCCAACGAGGACATTTCTTCCATGCCTCCTCCTCCTGAGCAAATTTCAACTGCTGATCAAGTCGCTGTGACCACCGAGCAACCAAGCTCCTCGTCCCAGCCTCCCGAGAAAGTCTTGGGAGGCAAGGAAAAGGTGTGAAGTTGTTCGGTATCATTTCTATCTTTCAGTATTTGTAATCAAACAATGTAATCCTTTTGTGATCTAATAAAATACATCTTTGTTCATCTCTGTTGTTGATGATTTGTTTTTGTTGATTGTTGTCTTTTTCTCATCCTTAGTTTGTTGCTAGAATGGAACTGATATCTGCACATGATACAAAGCTGATGTAGCAATGTCGTGAGTATTATAAAGCTAGTCATACAAATTTGGGTGGATCAGAAATTGCTGACATCATTGGTCATGATGCCTCAGAACAAGCAATTGAGGCTTATCGGTACTTGAAAGATTTACTCGACCGAGCTGTGGCCAACAGTGTAGCCTATTATGAATTGATCAAGGAACTTCATTATACCTTAGAAGATCTACAACATCAACACAATGAATCAACTGCTTTGCTGCACAAGGAGTATGAAAATAGATATCAGCAGCTTTCTTCTGAAACATGCCATAAAAAGATCCTTGTTGGATACGATGTTAGGGAAAGAACTTTAAAAGGTGAAGTTGAGGCCTGCAGGCAGATTGGTGAGTTGCTGGAACAAGAGAACAATAATTTGCAGAAAAAGTTGGCACAGTATGAATCTGCAGCGTCATCTTCCACTGCTTTAGTACAAGTTACTGATGAAGGTTTCTCGTTCTTAGAGGTTGAGAATGCCAAATTAAGGCAAGAACTGGATAACTTAAGAAGATTTGTTATTCCTGTGACTGCTCGGGGACGAGGAAGAGGTTCTCGTGGGCGAGGAAGAGCTGGTCAAAATGTTACCGAGTAGCCAAGTTCTCCAGTCGCTGCTCAGAGTCGATCAAGAGTTCTTAGACGCAATGTTGAAGAGGCTCGCACTCAATCTACCTTGGAAACTCAAGCATACCAATTAAACGCCAAAGATCGGGCTTTATCTGAAATGTCCAAGAAAAATCTATCTTTGGAAAATCAACTTACTGCAACGAAGTCTGCTTTGAATAATAAAGATGTTTTTACCAGGAGCCTTCACGAACAATTGGATAGATTAACCTTCCAATTCCATAAACAGCTCAGGGAATTTTGGATGGAAGGATACAATGAAGCCCTTGTTCATTTAGATGCTCGGATTGAACATGCCAATAATGAAGGTTATAAGAAGGGGTGGTTGAACGCCTTGGGTGTACTGAAATTGGTGCAAGGGAATTTTTTATGGGATTATCATGCTCTAGGGTTACTAGATTTGCCTGTGCCACCTTTCAAATTGGACATGGAATGGATCCCAGCTCGTTCTATTCCTCGGAGTTTAATTTCAAAATATCTCGGCGAGTATAGTCTTCATTCTCAGACTGAATTATCTCGTCCAGAGAATCTCTTGGATACACCTTCTGTGATGAACATCAGAATGCTCAGAGATATTAATTTCATCAATTCTCCTCTTTGCTTAGAAGATCCTCCTGCCGGCGAGGAACCTGTTTCAAAAGCTAAAGGAAAGAAACCAATAGAATAGGTTTTTCAATGTAATAATTAGCACATATGTATAGCTTGTAATACATTTTTATCTTAATGAAAGAATTTCAGTTTCTGTTTGCAAATTTGTATTGCGATTGTCTTGTATTTATCAAACATTTTTACATTTGTGTATATGTATCTGTTAAAAAGATAACAATATGATGTTGTTCATCAACCAACTTAGTAATCAAAATTACAAGTATCAATGCTGCTCAATCACTTAATAATAAAGTAATGAGTATAAAATGTTTAAATTGTTTCCAACCAACCAAGGTTGTTAAATTGTGCTTGTCGACCAACTACAGTTGATGGGTTTTTATCCCCGACCAACCATACTTGGTAAACTTTTTCCTAAAATGTACCCGACCAACCATGGTCGATAATTTATCCTCGTCGACCAAGTATAGTTGATCACCGACCAACTATACTTGGTTCAGTTTGGAATTCTTTGTATTTTCTGGAATGATTTTACCTTCCGACCAACTTGTTGGCTTATTTTCAAATCAAATGATATTGTTCTTCCCTCAACCGTAGTTGATTATTGAATTATCAGGTTCTTTCGAACTATCTTGTCCACTAGTTATCTTACCAACCTTAGTTGGTCACGCTAGTGTACGCCTCCTAACCAAAGGAGTATATTTTTTGGTTCTTTCAAACTATTTGTCCACTAGTTATCTTACCAACCTTAGTTGGTCACGCTAGTGTACGCCTCCTAACCAAAGGAGTATATTTTTTGGTTCTTTCGAACTATCTGTCCACTAGTTATCTTACCAACCTTAGTTGGTCACGCTAGTGTATGCCTCCTAACCAAAGGAGTATATTTTTTGGTTCTTTCGAACTATTGTCTTCTTTTTGCTGTCGAGCAGCATAGTGTACAACACTAGTATTCCCCGAAAAACTTTCAAACAAAGGAGAGGAAAATGGTGAAAACATCATCGTTTTATTTATATTGATGAACCCGTTGTACATTTTACATCATTGATAATACTTGCGAAGGTGTTCAGCATTCCAAGCATTCTTGAATTCTTCTCTTTCTAAAGTTGTTATTCGGTAAGTTCCTGGTCGAACAACTTCTGTAACTCGGTAAGGCCCATGCCAGTTTGCCTCCAATTTATTGTGTTTCTGAATTACCTTCTTTAGCACATAATCTCCTTCTTTTAAATCGCATTTTCTCACCCTTTTGTTGTAGAAAAGAGTTGTTCGTTGTTGATAAGCAGCATTCCTAATGGCTGCCTCTTCTCTGACTTCCTCGAGCATATCCAAATCCAGTCTTCTCATCAAGTCGCTGACTGGAGAATTGAAATTCAGCACTCTGTGTGTTGGGAGACTTAACTCGGCAGGTATTACAGCCTCACTTCCAAATGCCAGCATATATGGTGATTCTCCAGTCGCTGCTCGGGGAGTTGTTCGGTAAGCCCACAATACTGATTGTAGCTCATTAATCCAGTTAGCTTTAGCTTCACTTAGCCTTTTCTTCAAACCATTCAGCAGTGTTCTATTCGTCACTTCAGTCTGTCCATTGCTTTGAGGATGGCCTGGTGCTGAATGGACCTTCAAAATGTTCGACTGATGACAATAGGCAGCAAATTCCTCGTTATCAAATTGGGTTCCATGGTCTGTGATGAAGGCATGAGGGAGACCATATCGACAGATGATATTCTTCCAAACGAACTGGTATACCTTCTCGTACGTCATGTCGATGAGGGGTTCAGCTTCTACCCACTTAGTAAAATAGTCTACTGCGACGACGAGGTACTTGAATCTTCCTCGGGTGGTCGGCAATGGTCCCACCAAATCAATTCCCCACATGGCGAATGGCCAAGGGGAAGTTATGGGTGTCAACAATGCTTGTGGAGTTCGTCAGATAGAGGAAAAACGTTGGCACTTGTCACATTTCTTAGCATAGGCTATACAATCAGCCCTCATCGTCGGCCAATAGTATCCTTGAGTCATTACCCTTTGTAAAAGTGTTCGACCTGCTACATGAGCTCCACAAGACCCTTCATGGATTTCTTCAATCAATTCTTTCACCTCGGAGGGATGTACACATCTCTGCAAACCTGCCATAATTCCTCGTCTATATAAAATACCATTAGTTAATACATACCGAGCAGCTTTATACTTCAATTTTTTGGCAGCGAGCTTATCCTCTGGCAATCCTCCCTCTTCAATATATATCCTGATGGGATCCATCCAAGATGGTCCTAAATCAAGGGTAATAACATTCATCGTCAAGTTTTCATCTATGCTCCGACTTTCCAATACTTCAATTGGTATCGTTCTTCGCAGCTCAGTACGAGTAGCTGATGCTAGTCGGGCCAGTGCGTCTGCTTGTACATTCTCCATCCTCGGTATTCTCACCAATTGAATGGCATCAAATTCTATCAGTAATTCCATCACCTTTGCATGATACTTTGCCATTAAATCTCCTTTAACTGCATATGTTCCTGTCATCTGATTTACAATTAATTGAGAATCACTGAATACAATTACTTGTCGTGCTTCCATAACTTTTGCTAAGTTTAAACCTGCTATTATGGCCTCATACTCAGCTTCATTATTAGAGGCTTTGAATTGGAATCGTAAAGCATATTCCATGTCAATCTCGTCTGGGGTGCTCAAAACAATTCCTGCGCCGCAACCTGCTGTGCAAGATGAGCCATCTACATATAATTTCCATATGGGTAACCTGTCTTCAAATTCGTTATCTGACAGGGTTCCTCGGTGAAATATTTGTTGGTTCTTTTCGTCCTCCCTTGACACTTTTCGCTCCTCGTCGACCATCTTTTCTCGCTCTTTTACCAACCGGAGCTGGTTTGAGCTCGAAGTTGATGATCTGTCTTCATCCATAAGCCCTTTTACCATTCGAAGTTGGTCTGGGTTTATGTCTGTTGATCCTGTAACATCCATAGGTTGGTCAGCGAGCACCTTTTGCTCCTCGGGGGTATCAGGGTATGTAAACTCTGCTATAAAATCTGCTACAGCTTGCCCTTTTAATGATGATCTGGGTTCATACACAATATCATATTCACCGAGTTCTATTGCCCAGTACATCAGTCTTCCTGATTTTTTTGGCTTGTGAAGGGCTTGCCTCAATGGCATGTCGGTATATACGACGATTGTATGGGCCTGGAAATATGGCCTCATTCTTCTACTTGCTTCAATTAATGCCAATGCCAATTTTTCTAGCTTTGGATATCTGATTTCTGCACCTCGAAAAGCCTTACTTGTGTAATAGATGGGTTTCTGAACTCCATTCTCCAATCTAATCAATGCTGAGCTAACTGCATTCTCTGATACCGCCAGATATAAGTACAACTTCTTTCCTGTTATTGGCCTGGACAACAATGGAGGTGCTCCCAAATACTTTTTCAAGTCTTGAAAGGCCTTTTCACATTCATCAGTCCACTCAAAAGTTTTTCGGAGTGTTTTGAAGAATGGGAGGCATTTGTCAGTTGCTCGAGATACAAATCTGTTGAGCGCTGCAACTCGTCCTGTAAGACTCTGCACTTCTTTCTTTGTTGTTGGAGATCGCAACCCTAAAAGAGCTTTGATCTTATCTGGATTTGCTTCAATGCCTCGCTGGTTGACAATGTATCCGAGAAACATTCCTTCTCGTACTCCAAATGTGCACTTCGTCGGGTTGAGTTTCATCTGGTATTTATCCAGTTGATCAAATGTCTGAGCTAAGTCAACTAAATGATTTGCAGCTTTCTTGCTTTTTGTCAGCATATCATCGACATAGACTTCCATGTTACAACTGATTTGTTCGGTGAAGACCTTGTTCATCATCCGCTGGTATGTCGCTCCTGCATTTTTCAAACCAAAAGGCATAACATTATAGCAATAAGTTCCCCTAGGGGTAATAAAAGAAGTACTTTCCCTATCTTCAGGTTTCATCTTGATCTGGTTGTAAACAGAATACGCATCCATGAAGCTGAGCAGCTCATGTCCCGAGGTAGCATCCACTAGTTGGTCAATTCTGGGCAATGGAAAATGATCTTTTGGGCATGCCTTGTTGAGATCAGTGAAATCAACACACATTCTCCATTTATTGTTCTTCTTCTTTACCATCACCACATTTGCCAGCCAGTCTGGATATTTCACATCTTCAATGAATTGGGCTTTCTGGAGCTTCTCAACCTCCTCTTCTATGGCTTGATTCTTCTCGGGGCTAAATACCCTTCTTCTTTGCTTTACAGGCTTGATCTCTTTATTCACATTGAGTTCGTGACATAAGAAGTTTGGATCTATTCCTGGCATGTCCTCATGACTCCATGCGAAATTTTTCTTCATGTTTCTCAAGAACATTATCAACTCTTATTTTATTGAAGCATCCAATGACGAACCTATCTGGGTTACTCGTTCAGGGTGCTCTTCGTCCAGAATAACATTTTCTGTAGATTCTAGTACCTGTCCTTTTACAAGTTGGGATTCATCCCTGGGATCAAGAGTTTCAATTTCTGTACCTTCCTCTACCTGGTAGGTAATAGTCTTTTTCCTTGATTCCTCAAGCTCCTCTTGCTCGGTAGACGAATAATAGCATTCCCGAGCTATTTTTTGATCACCTTTTACAACTCCTACTCCGAAGTTTGTTGGGAATTTTAAGCATTGATGCACTGTAGATGGAACTGCTTCGAACTTCTTCAAACCAACTCTTCCCATGATGATGTTGTAGGCTGACTGCACATTCTTATCCATTATAAAGAAGTGTATTCTTTCTATTCGACAAGCAGGCCAAGTTCCAATGAATATGTCCAACTTGATCGTCCCAAGTGGAAAAACTTTCTCGCCAGCAAAACCCAGAAGGGGTCTGTGATAAGGTTCCAATTGAGATAATTTCAAATTCAAGCTATCAAAACATGAATAGTACATGATGTCTGCCGAACTATCATTGTCCACCAACACCCTTGAAATCACCACATCTTTCATCCTCATTTTGATCACCAAGGGATCGTCGTGAGGGTAAAGAACACCGGCAAAATCATTTTTTGAAAAACCAATAACTAGCTTCTCTTTATTTACCTTCCTCGGACGATCATCCTCGGTAAGATTTATTCGTTGAATATATGAGCAGGCTTGAGCCTCTCTGAGATAGGCCTTTCTTTCTGCAGTAAGGTCTCCCCCTCCAGCATCTCCTCCTGTAATAACATTACAATCAAATGACCCAAAACGTATGGAAAATACCTCTCGTTCAGGCTGTCTTGGCTTCTTTGGAAGATCGAGGTCTTCATCTGGATCATCTTCATGATCTCATTTCTTTTTCTCCTCCGTCCGACGAGGAGATCTGGAATGATCTCTAGTTCTATCATCATTCTTCCTTTCACCTCTGCGATCTACATACTTTGACAACTTTCCTCTTCGGATGAGCGTTTCAATCTCGTTCTGAAGGGCTATGCAATTTTTGGTCGTATGGCCATGATCTTTATGGAACTCGCAATATTTGGCCCTATTTCTCAGTTTAGGATTGGTCCTCAGTTTATCTGGCCACTTGATTTCTTCGTTATTCTTGATTTCTTCTAAAACATGATTAATACCCATCTTCAATGGAGTATAATTATCATATTTCTTCAGGACTTCCCATGACATCCTATTATTCTTGGAGTTCTTGTCACCATCATTACCTTTTTGCTCTTTCTTCTTAGATTTGTCAACCTCCACCTTTGTTTCTTTATCCATATTCTTCTTCGCAGCCATAGCCTCCTCGGCATTCATGATTTTGGCCGCTTTTGCCATCAACTCCGACATAGTTTTAGGTGGATCTTTGGCCAAAGTATAGTATAACTTCTTAGGCAGCAATCCACTCATCAAAGCAGTGATCGCTGTCTTTTCTTCGTAATCAATGACTTCCAACTTCTCGTTATTGAAACGAGTTATGTAATCTCAAGTACTCTCACCTGACTTTTGTCTAACACTTAACAAGTGCGCTACTCGCTTTACCGACTTTGCTCCAAAACAGAAATTACCAATGAACAACTCGGTTAACTGAATAAAAGTCAAAATCTTGCCCCGAGGAAGATTGTTGTACCATATCTGTGCAGATCCGGTAAGAGTTCCCGAAAACGCTCTACATCTCATCTCGTCGGGGACAGCATATATGTCGGCAGCAGCTTGGTATTGTTTTATATGAAGAACAAGATCTGTCTTTCCATCATATTTAGGGATCACTACAGGTGCTTTAAATTTCGATGGTGTAGGAAAATTCACAATGGCCTGCACAAAAGGTGTCCCTTGAACAAAAGTTCTCTGTAAGGGATTCCTTTCTTTAACCATTTCTCCAAGTCTATCCTCCAATCGCTGAATGGAACCCTTCCATGCTTCATTTCCTTCCTCGGGCTGCTTAGTCTGAGCAATTGATTGTTCTGACGTAGCTTCCTGAGATCTATCTCGACGAGTAGCTGGTCTTGATTGTGCTGATCCTTCTCTCAAACCTGATGGTGGTCGAAAGCTTCCCGATAGGGCTCTAGGTGGACTCATATTTCTCCTTGGTCCTAACCGACTGAAAGGAGATGCCCTGCTTAATCTTTCCAAGGCGCTAGTTCTCTCCGGAGAGAGGGTGATATGTTGATCTGTATCCGTAGCCCGTATCGATGAAGTTCGCCCAGGTTGATAAGAAAAATCATTAGATTCTTCATTACGATATGACCCAGTACGCCTGGATCGCGATTGCCCACGATCACTCCTTTGCCTTGAATGGGTAGGTGCACCACCGTGAAGAGTTTGAATGAGTTGCCTCATTGTTTCTTGCATGGCGGTTTGTCCTTCAGCCAGATTCGTCATAATTCCAGCCAGATCTGGAGGTGCAGATGGATTTGGAGGATTTCCAGTATTTCCATCATTTCGATTACTGGATTCTGGATTATCTGCCATTGATGATAAATGATTTTTGGTGAAAAATGATAGCAACAGTCGATTCCCACAGACGGCGCCAATCTGTTGATGTAAAAAATTAGATCGCTCTAATTATTCAATCACAGATAAATAAAATGAGACAAATATTTTTAAAGTGGTTCAACCTTATAAGAATGGCCTACGGCCACTGTTATGTTATTGATGAGTGTTTGGGAATTCTCGATTATAAGTTCAGTCAAGAAATTCCGGTCCCCTTGAATGAGGATGATACAAGGTATTTATAGCCTTGAGGCTGTACATGAAAGGGTAATACATTTAATGCAGCGTGTGTGTCAAGATTATAAACATTCAATGAATAGTTGAATTGTCGTCTATCTGGTAATTAATGATACGGCCGAGATGCAGCTCGGACCGCCTTAGTTGCTCGTTGATCAAGAGTTCCTCGGAGCGCTTGAGTACCTCGGAGTGCTGGAGTTCCTCGGGGTATCTTCGCTGCTCGGAGGGAACATAAATTGGTCGGGGAAATGAACTTCCTCGTTACTATTGTGCCACGTATATTGACATGTGTCTTCGTATTTATTCGTCCACATCAGCGTATTAATTTTTGTATCAACAGACAGCTTGAATCTGAAATTATCTCAATTGGAACCGTATCACAGACCCCTCCTAGGTTTTGCTGGTGAGAAAGTTTTTCCACTTGGGACGATCAAGTTGGATATATTCATTGGAACCTGGCCTGCTTGTCGAACAGAAAGAATACGCTTCTTTATGATTGATAAGAATGTGCAGTCAGCCTACAACATCATCATGGGAAGAGTTGGTTTGAATAAGTTCGAAGCAGTTCCATCTATAGTGCATCAGTGCTTAAAATTCCCAACAAACTTTGGAGTAGGAGTTGTGAAAGGTGATCAAAAAGTAGCTCGGGAATGCTATTATTCGTCTGCCGAACAAGAGGAGCTTGAGGAATCAAGGAAAAAGACTACTACCTACCAGGTGGAAAAAGGTACAGAGATTGAAACTCTCGATCCCAGAGATGAATCTCAACTTGTAAAAGGACAGGTGGTGGAATCTACAGAAAACGTTATTCTAGACGACGAGCACCCTGAACGAATAACCCAGATAGGTTCAACGTTGGATGCTTCAATAAAACAAGAGTTGATAATTTTCTTGAGAAACAGGAAGAAAACTTTCGCATGGAGTCATGAGGACATGCCAAGAATAGATCCAAACTTCTTATGTCATGAGATCAATGTGAATAAGGAGATCAAGCCTGTGAAGCAGAGAAGAAGAGTGTTTAGTCCCGAAAAGAATCAGGCCATACAAGAGGAGGTCGAGAAGCTCCAGAAGGCTCAATTCATTGAAGATGTGAAATACCCGGACTGGTTGGCGAATGTGGTGATGGTAAAGAAGAAAAATAATAAATGGAGAATGTGTGTTGATTTCACCGATCTTAACAAGGCATGCCCAAAGGATCATTTTCCATTGCCCAGAATTGATCAACTAGTGGATGCTACCTCGGGACATGAGCTGCTCAGCTTCATGGATGCTTACTCTGGCTACAACCAGATCAAAATGAAACCTGAAGACAGGGAAAGTACTTCTTTTATTACCCCTAGGGAAACTTATTGTTATAATGTTATGCCTTTTGGTTTGAAAAATGCAGGAGCGACATACCAGCGGCTGATGAACAAGGTTTTCACCGAACAAATCAGTTGCAACATGGAAGTCTATGTCGATGATATGCTAACAAAAAGCAAGAAAGCTGCAGATCATCTAGTTGACTTAGCTCAGACATTTGATCAACTGAATAAATACCAGATGAAGCTCAACCCGACGAAGTGCACATTTGGAGTACGAGAAGGAATGATTCTCGGGTACATTGTTAACCAGCGAGGCATTGAAGCAAATCCAGATAAAATCAAAGCTCTTTTAGGGTTGCGATCTCTAACAACAAAGAAAGAAGTGCAGAGTCTTACAGGACGAGTTGCAAAGCTCAACAGATTTGTGTCCCGAGCAACTGATAAATGCCTCCCATTCTTCAAAACACTTCGAAAAACTTTTGAGTGGACTGATGAATGTGAGAAGGCCTTTCAAGACTTGAAAAAGTATTTGGGAGCACCTCCATTGTTGTCCAGGCCAATAATAGGAGAGAAGTTGTATTTGTATCTGGCAGTATCAGAGAATGAAGTTAGTTCAGCATTGATCAGATTGGAGAATGGAGTCCAGAAACCAATCTACTATACAAGTAAAGCTTTCTGAGGTGCGAAAATCAGGTACCCAAAGCTGGAGAAATTGGCATTGGCACTAATTGAAGCAAGTAGAAGAATGAGGCCATATTTCCAGGCCCATACCATCATCGTATATACCGACATGCCATTAAGACAAGCCCTTCATAAACCAGAAAAGTCAGGGAGACTGATGTACTGGGCAATAGAGCTCGGTGAATATGATATTGTGTATGAACCAAGGTCATCATTGAAAGGGCAAGCTGTAGCATATTTTATAGCAGAGTTTACATATCCTGATACCCCCGAGGAACAAAAGTTGCTCACTGACCAACCTGTGGATGTTACAGGATCAACAGACATAAGTTCAAACTAACTCCGGTTGGTAAAAGGGTTTGTGGATGTAGAAAGATCATCAAATTCAAACCTAGACCAACTCCGGTTGGTGAAAGGGCGAGAAGAAATGGTCGATGAGGAGCAAAAATTAACAGGGGAGGATGGAAGAGAACAGCAGATATTTCACCGAGGAACTCTATTGGATAAGAAATTTGAAGACAAGTTACCTACATGGAGATTGTATGTAGATGGGTCATCTTGCACAGCGGGTTGTGGAGCATGGATTGTTTTGAAAACTCCAGACGAGATTGATATAGAATATGCCTTGCGATTTCAATTCAAAACCTCCAATAATGAGGCTGAGTATGAGGCCATGATAGCAGGTCTTAATCTAGCAAAGATCATGGAAGCACAACAAGTGATGGTATTCAGTGATTCTCAATTAATTGTGAATCAGATGATGGGAACATATGCGGTTAAAGGGGAATTAATGGTCAAGTATCATGCAAAAGTGATGGGGTTGCTGGCAGAATTTGACGCCATTCAGTTGATCAGAATACCCAGAATAGAAAATGCACAGGCAGACGCATTGGCCCGACTAGCATCAACTACTCGTACCGAATTGCGAAGAACGATACCAATTGAAGTACTAGAAAGTCGGAGCATAGATGAAAACCTGACAATGAATGTTATTACCCTTGATCTAGGACCATCTTGGATGGATCCCATCAGGGTATATATTGAAGAGGGAGAATTGCCAGAGGATAAGCTCGTTGCCAAAAAATTGAAGTATAAAGCTGCTCGGTATGTATTAACTAATGGTATTTTATATAGACGAGGAATTATGGCAGGTTTGCAGAGATGTGTACATCCCTCCGAGGTGAAGGAATTGATTGAAGAGATCCATGAAGGGTCATGTGGAGCCCATGTAGCAGGTCGAACACTTTTACAAAGGGTGATAACACAGGGATATTTTTGGCCGACGATGAGGGCTGATTGTATAGCCTATGCTAAGAAATGTGACAAGTGCCAACGTTTTTCCTCTATCCGACGAACTCTGCAAGCATTGTTGACACCAATAACTTCCCCTTGGCCATTTGCCATGTGGGGAATTGATTTGGTTGGACCACTGCCGATCACCCGAGGAAGATTCAAGTACCTCGTCGTTGCAGTGGACTATTTTACTAAGTGGGTAGAAGCTGAGCCACTTATTGAGATGACATACGAGAAGGTATACCAGTTCGTTTGGAAGAATATCATCTGTCGATATGGTCTCCCTCATGCCTTCATCACAGACCATGGAACCCAATTCGACAACGAAGAGTTTGCTGCCTATTGTCAACAATCAAACATCCTGAAGACTCATTCAGCACCAGGTCATCCTCAAAGCAACGGGCAGACTGAGGTGACAAACAGAACGCTACTAAATGGTTTGAAGAAGAGGCTAAGTGAGGATAAAGCTAATTGGATTAATGAGTTACAGTCAGTATTATGGGCTTACCGAACAACTCCCCGAGCAGCGACTGGAGAATCACCATATATGCTGGCATTTGGAAGTGAGGTTGTAATACCTGCCGAGTTGGGCCTGCCAACACACAAAGTGCTGAATTTCAATTCTCCGATCAGTGACTTGATGAGAAGACTGGATTTGGATATGCTCGAAGAAGTCAGAGAAGAGGCAGCCATTAGGAATGCTGCTTATCAACAACGAACAGCTCTGTTCTATAACAAAAGGGTGAAGAAATGCGATTTAAAAGAAGGAGATTATGTGCTAAAGAAGGTCATTCAGAAGCACAATAAATTGGAAGCAAATTGGCATGGACCTTACCGAGTTACAGAAGTCGTTCGACCAGGAACTTACCGAATAGCAACTCTAGAAGGAGAAGAATTCAAGAATGCTTGGAATGCTGAACACCTTCGCAAGTATTATCAATGATGTAAAATGTACAACGGGTCCATCAATATGAATAAAACGATGATATTTGTCACCATTTTTCTCTCCTTTGTTTGAAAGTTTTTCGGGGAATACTAGTGTTGTACACTACGCTGCTTGATAGCAAGACGAAGACGATAGTTCAGACCTACGACCAACTCCGGTTGGTAAAAGGGCGAGAACAACTGATATACTCCTTTGATTAGGAGGCGTACACTGGCGTGATCAACTTCGGTTGGTAAAATAACTAGTGGACAAGATAGTTCGAAAGAACAAGATAGTTCAGACCCACGACCAACTCCGGTTGGTAAAAGGGCGAGAACAAACTCTACTCCTTTGGTTAGGAGGCGTACACTGGCGTGATCAACTTCGGTTGGTAAAATAACTAGTGGACAAGATAGTTCGAAAGAACCTGATAGTTCGAGCGTGATCAACTTCGGTTGGTAAAATAGCGAGAATAAATTATACTCCTTTGGTTAGGAGGCGTACACTTGCGTGATCAACTTCGGTTGGTAAAAGAGCTTGTGGACAAGATAGTTCGAAAGAACCTGATAGTTCAAGCCCACGACCAACTTTGGTTGGTAAAAGGGCAAGAACAACATTCTTATAACGCCAATCTCGGTTGGTTTATACTATCAAATGCCAACTTATGTTGGTCGGGAGGTAATATTATTACAAAAGTTCCTCAAAATACAAAAAATTCCAAATTGAACCAAGTATAGTTGGCCGGTGATCAAAACCCACTAACTGTAGTTGGTCGACAAGGATAAATTATCGACCTTGGCTGGTCGGTCACATTTTATGAAAATATTTCAAATTGAACCAAGTATGGCTGGTCGGGGATAAAAACCCATCAACTGTAGTTGGTCGACAAACATAATTTAGCAACCGTGGTTGGTTGGAAACATTTTGAACATTTTATACTCATTACTTTATTATTAAGTGATTGAGCAACCTTGTACTTGTAACAACACTATTGTTATCTATTTAACAGATACATATGCACAAATATAAAGTGTTTAACAAGCACAAAAGAATAATAGTAATACAAATTTGCAAGCAAAAAATGAAATTCTTTCATTAAGGTCAAAATATATTACAAGTTACATGTATATATGCTAACCATTACATTGAAAATCCTATTCTATTGGTTTCTTTCCTTTAGCTTTTGAAACAGGCTCTTCGCCAGCAGGAGGATCCTCTAGGCAAAGAGGAGAATTAATGAAATTAACATCTCTGAGCATTCTGACGTTCATCACAGAAGGTGTATCCAAGAGATGCTCGGGACGAGATAATTCAATCTGAGAATGAAGACTATAGTCACCAAGATATTTTGAAATTAAACTCCGAGGAATGGAACGAGCTGGGATCCATTCCATGTCCAATTTGAAAGGTGGCACAGGCAAGTCTAGTAACCCTGGAGCATGATAATCCCATAAATAATGCCCTTGCTTCAATTTTAACACACCCAGTGCGTTCAACCACCCTTGATTATAACCTTCATTATTGGAGTGTTCAATACGAGCATCCAAATGAACTAGAGCTTCATTGTATCCAGCCATCCAAAATTCCCTAGGTTGCTTATGAAATTGGAAGGTTAATCTATCCAATTGTTCGAGAAGGTTTTTGGCGAAAAGGTCCTTGGTATGCAAAGCAGACTTCGTTGCAGTAAGTTGATCTTCCAAAGATAGGTTTTTCTTAGACATTTCAGACAAAGCACGATCCTTTGCATTCAATTGGAACGCTTGAGTTTCCAATGTAGATTGCGTGCGAGCTTCTTCAACATTACGGCTGAGAACTCTTGATCGACTCCGAGCAGGTGGAGAACTTTTCTCCTCGATAACATTTTGAATAGCTCTTCCTCGCCCACGAGAACTTCTTCCTCGTCCCCGAGCAGTACTAGAGATACCAGACCTTCTCAGAGTATCCAATTCTTGCCGTAATTTGGCATTTTCAACCTCTAAGAAAGAGACTCCTTCATCAGTGACCGGTACCAAAGAAGTAGAGGATGGAGCTGCAGACTCGTATTGCGCCAGCTTTTTCTGCAAATTGTTGTTCTCTTGTTCCAGCAGTTCGACGATCTGTCTGCAGGCCTCAATCTCACCTTTTAGGGTTCTCTCCCTAACATCGTATCTAGCAATGATCTTTTTGTGACCTGTCTAAGAAGAAAGCTGTTGATGCCTATTCTCATATTCCTTGTGCAATGAAGTAATTGATTCATTGTGATGACCTTTGAGATCTTCTAAGGAATAATGAAGTTCCTCAATCAAGTCATAGTAGGCCACGTTGTTGGCCACAGCTCGGTCAAGTAAATCCTTCAAGTACCGATAAGCCTCAATTGCTTTCTCTATAGCATCATGACCAAGGATGTCAGCAATTTCTGATGTACTAAGGTCTGTATGACCAGCTTTATAATATTCGTGACATTGCTGCATCAGTTTTGTATCATGTGCAGATATCATTTCCATTCTAGCCACAAACTAAGGATGAGAAGAAGACAACAATCAACAAAAACAAATCATCAACAACAGAGATGAACAAAGATGTATTTTATTAGATCACAAAAGGATTGCATTGTTTGATTACAAATAATGAAAGATAGAAATGATACCGAACAACTTCACACCTTTTCCTTGTCTCCCAAGACTTTCTCGGGAGGCTGGGACGAGGAGCTTGGTTGCTCGGTGGTAACAGCAGCCTGATCAGCAGGAGTCGAAATTATCTCAAGAGGAGGAGGCATGGAAGAAATGTCCTCGTTGGCAGAAGGAAGAGAGGCAGGGACTTGGTCACCTATGGCCATGGAAGATTCATCAGAGATAGGCTCATCTTCTTCTTCTTCCACAATTGGTGGAGGAGGACCAGGGAGGTGTAGCTGGAATAGCCCAGAATCTTCTTTGATCTTCAATTCCTGCAGGGCAGCTACCCAGCCATCTCGGAAGTATTTCAACTTCCCGTATTGAACTTGGGATGTCATCGCAGCAATCCCCTTGTCCCATCCTTTATCCCAGCCAGCGCTGAAGGATTTTTTAACTACGAGCTTTCTTTTCAGTTTCTCCGAGGAGAGCTTCACATCCAATTCTTCCTTCTGGCCCTTGATATCTTGCAGGGCAGACAACTCTTCCTCTGCCTTTTTCAGCTTATCTTAAAGCTCTCCAAAGTTCTTGAGCTTGTCGTCATATTTCTGATGCTCGACCTCTAAACTTTTCACCTTATCCTCCAAACTCTTGGAGGTCTCAGCCAACTTCACCTTCTCGGCCTCAACTATAGACAACTTTTTCTCCCATTCAGCTTTGTCCTCGTTATACTGCTGATGAGAATCCTTCAAAGATTGGGTTAAACCCAGCAGAGCATCCTCTACACCTGACGAGGAGCTGGAAGCTTTAATTACTTCATCTTTCTTCATGATGGTATTAAAACAATTCACCAGCTAAACAAAAGAAAAAGTGACAGGTCAGTGCAAAAATACAAGTATTCAAAGACAGAAAGGAAATTCAGAGTGTGAGAAATTTACCGAAGCAAGGTGACGAGTAGCTAGGGATGTCAGCATATCCCTAGAAATATTTTCATCAATTCCTTGGACCTCGAGTATGATCCAAGTTTTTACCGAGCTCATTGCAGAGCTCGGAGGAATGATGGTTGGAACACCAACAACACCAGATGGTGGAGAAGAGACAGTTTCAGCCAAATTGACTGAGGATGATTTCCTCAATCTCCTCAAAGGGACTTCGGTAGTTTCAACCAAGGAAGAGCTCTTGGTCGGAGAGATAGCAGTCATCTCGACAGGAGCAGCCTTCTTGCTCGGAGCCACTGGGGGCTTCTCGACAGCTTTGGAAGATGCAACATCCACCTTCTTAGTCCCTTCTGGGACATCAACTTTGCTTTTCTTGGCTTCAGCAGCAGAAGTAGTGTCATCAAATAGAGCAGGGGGAGCTCTTTTCCTGCCCATTTTCTGGCTCAAAGGAATATGAGATTCTGGATCAGAGTCCTCAGGAATTTGCACTGGATCACTGGTGCTGACAACAGGACGAGCAGTATAAGAAGTCGTATAGCTCCTATACTGCAACAAATATGAGGCAGACCTGATATGCTCATCTGCAACCTGCTGATGCAAACTCCAGATATGTTTCAATTGCCTTATATTTACCTCTGATTCCTTGGGAGTTTTTCGTTTGCTATCAACTGCAAATAAATACATAATGAGATATCAGTCGTACATTTTGTCAAACATGATGAAAGCATTATTTCATAAGTAAAATAAAATGAAAATAACCTATCCCATTGCCATATGGGGGGCATTTGGGACCTTCATACACTCTGTCTCCGACTAAAGGAGCATGTTGCCAATTTTTGAAAACTAACCCATGTTCAAAATAATCCCTGTTGGCATCAGGGAGGTTGACTACTAAAGCTCTATTCAAAAATCTAGTTTTTAAATAATAAACGTTGTCTAAAACAGCCCATCTGTAGCAAAACATAATCTCAGGAATTCCTAGACGAGTTCCATGAGTTTGATTTAACTTATGCACCCCATTAACTATTCTATATGTATTGGGGGCTACTTTTGCAGGAACAACATCGAAATGTTGGCAGAATTCTAAGCATAAGGAGTTGGGTGGAAAAGAAAATCCGCACTCAGCAATAAAAAGGCTGGGGAACCAATGTCCCTCAGCCAAACGAAAATAATCAAAGGGCTCAGGAAGATTTTCCAGAGTTACCCAAGACGGAATGGAATAATCAGAACGGAATTTTTCAATAGATTCAGTCATCTAAACCATGATGAATAAAAGAAGAAGGAAGAAGATCTTACAGGAAGAAAGGAGGTCTGTTGACAACGAACGAAAACAAGGATGAACGCACAAGAGAAAGAAAGACTGGAGAATTCGAAAAGCTTGAATGCAGAAAATTGGAAAAAGAAGAAGACGGTATGGTTACCTAGAAGTTTAAATACTTTGCCTTGGGAAGTAGCGAAAGAAATGATTACACAAAAGAAACTATTGAACTTCCGGCGGCTAAAAGGACAAAAAGGGCACAAAGATCGAAGCACTCTTAAAAGTTCGAAAAATGGCGGATTCTGTGAATTTGGAAATAAATTCAAATACGATGCTCCTAAAACCCAGGAAGATCATTCAATATTGCCATATACCGAGAAAGAATGTTTCATACTCCTCAAAGTTCGAAAAATAAAACATTGGGGGCTTCTGTTGATACCAAAATTAATATGCTGATGTGGACGAATCATACGAAGACACTTGTCAATCTACGTGGCACAATAACAACGAGGAAGTTCATTTCCCCGACCAACTCATAGTCTCTCCGAGCAACGAGGATACACCGAGGAACGCCAGTACTTCTAGGTATTATAACGCTCCGAGGAACTCCTGAGCAACGAGCAACTAAGGCGTTCCGAGCTGCATCTCGGTCGTATCATTAATTGCCAGATAATCAACAGTTCAACTATTCATTGAATGTTCATCATCTTGACGCATATGATGCCTTAAATGTATTACCCTTTCATATGTATATCATTTAATGCATCAACCCTTTCATGTACAACCTAAGGGCTATAAATACCTTGTATCACCCTCATTCAAAGGGACCGAAATTTCTTGATAGCACTTATAATCGAGAATTCCCAAACACTCAGCAATAACATAACAGTGGACATAGGCCATTCATATAAGGCTGAACCACTTTAAAATCTTTTATCTTATTTATTTATCTGTGATTAAATTATTAGAGTGATTTAGTTTTTTACATCAACAGATATCTTATTCCCATTTGATTGTGATTTAATCGAAAGAACTCGTTGAGTTGTGCACATCTGAGGTGGGGGAATGCTCCTTAACCTTTTGTTAAAGAATCTTTTCATAACCCTGTTTAAAAATCTCGCTTGTTCCTGTTACTACTTTGTTTATCGTTCCATTTATCTTGGTTCGCTTTGGTTCATTACGACACTCAAAACCTAAATAATCTTTTCTTTTATTTTTCATTCTTGTTTATTGATTTGTAACTGGAAGAATATCCTCGGTACTTCACATAATTCCCTGCGGAAATCGACTCCGATCTTACCTGGCTTTTATTACTCACGCGATTAGAGTACACTTGCGCTATACAATTTTCTGAGCAAATCAAAGTTTTTGACGCCGTTGCTGGGAAATTATTTGTAACGAATTTATTGATTTAGTTCTTTGTCGATAATCCTTTGCATTTAATTATTTGAGCTAGTGTTGTTTTGAAGGATAGGTCTTTTGTCCTAATGAGCAACAATTCGAACCAAGGGTTCATCGGGGACTATAGACCACTATTGTCTTCTGAAGGCTCAAACAATCTCTATAATAACTTTGGGGGATCATCTCAACATCGTTACTTGCTTAATACGGCGCCATCCTAGATGGATTTGCCATCTCAACATCATCCTCGGTACGATATTTTGATCCTCCTATGGAGTATAATTATGCACCCCCGCGGGGTACTACCCCCGTGCGTCAATCATTTGGCGATTACCTCCGACCGGAGACAGTCTCTGTACCGGATGTATTACGTTCCCGTTTAACCACGGGTCCTTCTATTTCCAGAATGGCATGATCAATATCTTGCCTTCCTTCCACGAAATGGAAAATGAAAACCCTTACCGGAACATTAGAGACTTTGAAGAGGTGTGCAACACTTTTTGAGACCAAAATTGCACACCCGATCTTGTGCGGCTTAAGTTGATTTCATATTGTATTAAAGACAAAGAAAAAGATTGGTTGATTAAACTTCCCCCCAACTCTGTTGGGAATTAGCAACCGTTGCAAGACCTCTTCTTAAAGGAATTATTTCCCATACACAAGACAAATGCACTCATGAAACAAATTCAAAATTTTTAATAGTATTATCATGAGACATTTGACAAGTGTTGGGAATGTTTTAAATCTTTAAAGCGGTCTTGCCCGCATCATAATTTTGATCAGATGCTATTAATCTCTATTTTTCACGGGGGTCTAAACCCTTTTACCAGACAATTAGTCGAAACCATGTGTCAGGATAGTCTTGTTGATTTGAGTAGTGATGAGGTAGAAGCCCATTTCGAGTTTGTCTCAAAGACATCTCGGGGATGGGACACATCGAACCCTTACGACCGCACTATTCGTGATAACACAGTCCCTCACGGGCAAACCAGCGGTCTGAGTATCTTGCAGGAAAATTAGGATACCCAAACCAAATACGATCAGCTGTGTCATAGAATTGATTCAATGCAACTCACATAATAACCCCCACCCATGGAAGCCATAAAAAAGGTTTCCGTTGTGGAGGAAGTCGTGTGCGTTATATGTAACAACATTGGCCACCCAACGAGGGAGTGTCCTTCACTCCCTAACATTAAGGGCCAGTTGCAAGAGCAAGCTAATGCTATAGGGGCATATAGAAAGCAATACTCCAATGCTCCGTTCGATCCCAACAACCTTCCCTACAATCCTATTTGGAGGACGACACATCCTCTTATGAGTTGGAAGGATCACAATTCCAATTCTCGAATACCCCCAACTCTGAACTTTCCAGGATCGCGTTCGTCCCCATAATTCCAACAACAACCTCCCCCATATCAATCGCAACAACATCTGTTCGCGGGACCTCCCGCTTCGTATTTGCCTCCTCAGAGACGGCATAATGAGGAACAATTTGCGACTGTTTAAAAAGTTTCGCAACTTGAATAGTCCATCTCGCAAATAGCGCGGTCTATGCAAGAAGATGCAAATCTTTATTGCTCAATTGGTTCAAAACTCCCAAGGAGTTGTGAGACCCGTCTACCGGCACAACCTCAACCCAACCCCAAAATCCAAATGGGCAATGAAAGCTCCACCTCAAATACATCGCACAACGAGCATACTAAGGGTATTACCACCCTTAGGAGCGGCAAAACGGTTGACAACAAAGTTGTGAGATCCTTATCGGAGCCGCCTATTCACACTAAATCCCAAGTTAAAGACATTGCTACAGAGGACGTGTCATTGCACTGTCCCGCTAACATAGACGATGACATTCCCAAAGAGGGAGATGAGCCTATTGTTACGAAGGATACAATTTGTCCCATACCGGCACCTTTTCCTCAATGGCTAAGGGCAAAGACCACAAAAGCCTCCGAAGAGGGGTTTCTCGAGTTGTTTAAGCAAGTGAACATGAACATCCCCCTCCTTAAAGCAATCGAACATGTGCCCAAGTACTCCAAGTTTATCAAAGACTTGTGTACGGTTAAAAGGAGACAAAATGTGCACACAAAGGCATACATGTCTATCCAAGCTAGTGTTATCATAACTAATGAACTAGCCCCAAAATTCAAAGATCCGGGTTGCCCCACCATTTCATGCGTGATTGGGGAGACTAGAATCGATCGCGCCCTCCTCGATTTAGGAGCAAGTGTAAACTTTCTTCCTTATTCAGTATATCTTGAGTTAAATCTCGGTGATATTAAATCAACTCCTGTCACGTTACAACTAGCCGACCGTTCGACTAGGATACCAAGAGGAGTTGTGGAGGACATGATTGTCCAAGTCTATTCTTTCTACTACCTAGTAGATTTTATAGTCTTGGACACTCAAACCGTACCTAAAGGGAGTGCACAAATCCTAATCATTATTAGGCGACCGTTTCTTGCCACCATGAATGCAAACATCAATTGTAGAAATGGGGTGATGAAACTTTCATTTGGGAACATGACGGTCGAAGTCAATGTGTTCAACCTCCGCAAGGAACCCCAATTTTGCAATGAGAGTGAGGAAGCGGTTGAAACTGTAGCTTGCATCGACACTCTTGTACAAGAGTATTTTAAGCTCTCCCATTTTCAAGATCCATTGGAGGCAATTATTGCTAACTCCTTGGAAAACAATTTGCTCCCCAACGATAAGGGCTATGAAGATGCCCTTTATGGAAATTATTTTTCACTGAATGGAGAGTTAATGGACATGTGTAATTCCCTCGAGTACTTTGAGGAGGTGAATGAAGGTATGGATGGTAATATCATAGATGGTAGTGACGGTTAAAGTGACCTCACGCATGATGAAAGTGAGGGGTTTATCAAAGACTCGATGTGGATATCCCACTTTGAGAAACTACCCCCACGTGACTCTTTTCCTTTCCCGTCGAGTGTTTCAATGCCCAACCTCGAGCTCAAAACCTTGCCAAAGGAGCTCAAGTATGCTTTCCTAGACTGTGAGAACACGTTTCCGGTGATTATAGCGACAAACCTTAACAATTGTCAAGAGGAGGCTTTACTTTAGGTGTTTAGAAAACATAGGAGTGCTATAGGTTGGTGCATTTTTTACTTAAAAGGGATCAATCCTTCCATTTGCACTCATAGCATTTACTTAGAGGAAGATGCCAAACCCACCCGTCAAATGCAAAGACGGTTGAATCCGAATATGAGTAAGGTGGTGACGGTGGAAGTGATCAAATAATTGGATGTGGGGATAATCTACCCCATTTTCGATAGTGAGTGGGTGAGCCCGACGTAAGTCGTACCAAATAAATCGGGTGTCACTATTGTTGAGAGTGCGGAGGGTGACCTTTTACCCTTACGCATTCCGACCGGCTATCGTGTTTGCATTGATTATAGAAATCTTAACTCGGTCACAAGGAAAGACCACTTTCCATTACCCTTTCTTGACCAAATTCGAGAACGGGTAGCCGGACATAGGTATTACTGTTTTCTTAATGGATATTCGGGATACAATCAAATCGAAATAGCCTCTGAAGATTAAGAGAAGACCACGTTCACTTGCCCGTATGGCACTTTTGCCTTTCGTAGAATGTCTTTGGTCTTTGCAACGCACTGGAAACTTTTCAACGGTGCAGGCTTAACATATTCAGTGACATGGTTGAAGACATTGTAGAAGTCTTCATGGACGACTTCAGTGTTTTTGGTAATACGTATGAGGATTTTCTAGCCAATCTTAAAAGATTGCTAGCGAGGTGTATTGAGAATAACCTTATTCTCAATTGGGAGAAGTGTCACTTCATGGTGACACGAGGCATAGTTTTAGGCCATAGCGTCTCCAACGATGGTATTCAAGTTGACAAGGCTAAAATTGAAGTTATAGCCAAAATTCCCGCTCTGAAAAACCTCAAGGATGTAAGGTCCTTTCTTGGTCACGCCGATTTTTACCGACGTTTTATTCAGGACTTTAGCTCGATCGCATACCCCATGTGCGTTGTTCTTGCTAAAGATGCTTCGTTTCTATGGATTAGTGCGTGCTAAGACTCTTTCGATAAATTGAAATCTATGTTGACCACTACCCCTATCATGCAAGCGCCCGATTGGACCCTTCCATTCGAGCTTATGTGCGATGCAAGTGATTATTCCGTGGGGGCGGTGCTTGGTCAGCGAAGGGATAAAAAACCTCACGTGATTTCCTATGCTAGTCGCTCGCTAGACAGTGCACAAATGAACTACTCCACCACGGAGAAAGAACTACTAGCTATAGTATTTGCGTTGGATAAATTTCGGGCATACTTGGTAGGATCACCCATTTTGTGTTTCACCGACCATGTCGCACTTAAGTACCTTGTTTCTAAGAAGGATGCGAAAAGTAGGCTCATTCGTTGGGTTCTCCTTCTCCAAGACTTTGACCTCTCTATCAAAGATAAAAAAAAAGGGGGGGGGTGGAGAATATAATTGCGGATCACCTGTCCCGACTTACATTCGATCACGATCATATCGATCCCATACCTATCTGAGAGTGCTTCCCGGATGAGCAACTCATGGTCGTCTTTATGTTGCCATGGTTTCCCGATATCGTCAATCTTCTTATCATCAAGGCCTACCCACCGTACTTTTCGACTAAGGATAAGGAAAGACTTTCGATGGTGGCCTGGTCATTCTTCATAAATGAACCATACATGTACAAACTATGTCCGGACCAGATCATTTGCAAGTGTGTCCCAAACGATGAGATCACAAGTATCTTGTTGTTTTGCCACGACGGTGCATGTGGGGAACACATTTCCTTCCAAAAGACTGCCCTCAAAGTATTACAATGCGATTTCTATTGTTCGACGATCTTCAAAGATGCGCATGCCCTATAAAAAATCTGCACCCGTTGCCAATCTATTGGGATGATAACCAAAAGTAACATGATTCCCCTTGCCCCTATCTCGTAATCGAAGTTTTCAATTGTTGGGGAATATACTTCATGGGTCCTTTCCTTAAGTCCAATCATTTTTAATATATTTTAGTCGCAGTCGACATTGTATCCAAATGGGTGGAAGTCGTGCCTATAAGGAACAACACCGCGAAGGTGGTGTTGAAATTCCTGAAAGAGAACATCTTGGCTTTCTTCGGCACACCCAAAGCATTCATAAGCGACCAGGGCAACCATTTTTGTAATGATATATTCCGTCGCTTGATGTCGCAATATGGGGTAACCCTTAAGGTCACCACCACTTATCACCCACAAACCAACGGCCAAGCAGAATTGGTAAACAGGGAGATAAAGGGCATTCTTGAGAAAACTGTGGATCCTTTGACCAAGGATTGGTCATATAGGTTAATCGATGAGCTTTGGGCGTATCGAACAGCCTATAAGACGCACCTCGAAATGTCCCCTTACCATTTGGTTTATGGGAAAGCTTGTCACTTGCCGATAGAGCTTGAGCACCTGGCATATTAGGCCGTCAAAAAGCTCAATTTTGACATTAAGGAAGGTGGTGACCTTCGTAAGTTCCAACTCAATGAACTTGAGGAGTTGCTGAATGATCAATACAAGAACCTTTGTATTTTCAAGGCCAAAACCAAGGCCTTTCATGATAAAAGGATAGTGCCCAAGCACTTGGAGGTGGGCCACAAAGTCCTACTCTATGATTCCCTCCTCCACTTTTTTCTCGAGAAATTGCAATCCGGATGGAATGGACCATTCTTGGTACAAAAGGTACATGATCACGGTGTCGTTGACATATGGAACCCAAGGACCGGAACCATTTCTAAGGTGAATGGGCAGAGGCTCAAGCCTTTCTTTGAGGGTTTTAATCCCAAGCTAGCGGAAATCTCTCTAGAGGATCCACCCCCTGTGGGCCCCCCAGAGGATATCGCAACTTAGGCATCGGATTGTCCTTGATTTTTTTGGATTGCCTCACTTCCTAGTGAGTTCTAGGCAATCGTGCTTATGCACACTCGATTGTATATTTATCGCCCCGAGAGCGTCCTTTATCTAGTGGAGCGATTTTATTGGTTTAGGTGGGTTTTTAACAGAATGTGGGGAGGAGTTGCAAGAAACAGAGTCGCGGTCGACCAGTCACCATACCGCGGTCGACCGTTGAATGAACCAAGAGCACACTGTCTCCATTCCTAGGCTTTTTTCTAAAGCTCGGTCGACCAGTGTTTGTTCTTCGAGCACACTGTCTCAACCCTTAAGCTTAAATTTAAACCGCGGTCGATCGCACCCATCAGTTATTAGGTCCAAGACGTTTCATTTCCCCCTCACTTCTCTTTTATTCTCCCAACTTCTCCCATTCTCTCTTAACCCAAAAATTCCCAAAATCAACCCTAGGTCCAATTTTCTCTCCCTCTTTCACTTCCAATACCCTCATCCAACTTCCAAGGTATGAATCAAACTATTATTTTCATAATGCATATATTGATTGTCGGTATTCTAGGGTGTATTTCAGGATTCTAGGGTTGCTTATATTTGGAATTTTTATGATAATTTATGATTCCTTCTTGATGCTCTTAATGTTCTTCTCATTTTCTCACACACACACATACTTTCCATTGATACATTATGATGGTTGTGTTACTAAAATGGATGAACATTGTATTGGTTATGTTTTTGCCCCAATTGTGTCCACACCCATATCTGTTAACCTTGCCAACTGGTTTTTATGGTTAAATCCCATTTATGGCAAAATGTTAGTGTCTATTCTTGAGATGGCCATGAGTGGGGGTTCCTTGTTGGTGCAAATTTTTCCCATACCCCCATTTTTCCACTTTGCACACCAAGTGTTTGTTCAAATGCCTCAATGACCTTATTTTCATCTCTAGGACATTTTCTTGCTTGCAATTTCATTCCTTGCCATTGCTATTTTAGTTTCAACTACACTATTGTACTAATTTCTATTTTGCAGGTATAAATGGGCAACGTTGACTAATATAAGCTGTCTCGTTACGTGCCTCCCAAGGGAATTGATGGGTTCTGTTGTGCCCAAGAAAAACAGTGGTTTGAGGCTTACTTTTCCACCTCGAAGCGCCCACTTGCAGTCAACCGATCGTGGAATATGGATGACCTCCCTCATGCAGTCTTGGCCATTCTCAAGCATTACAATTGGGACTCTTTCATGGGGATCTATACTACAATCAATGAGGAACTTGTCCATATGTTCTATGCCTCGTTGATCAAATGTAAAGGAGAGAAGGGTGTATTCAAGGATTTTGCACGAGGAGTGAGGATTACGTTTCGTCGCAAGGACTTTGGCCCGGTGGATGGGAAATGTGGCGGACCCGTTCTTGTTTGTTAGTCTATCGGGTGAAACGACCTTTGACCTGGACACGCTTATTGAATTTCTAGCCCCGGGTGAGGTTTGGACTAAGAAAATGTCCTGGTTAGCTACTATGGTAGATTTGTCGAGGCTCTTACATTATGTGAACGTGTGCTGCTTGATGGTGACTAATAACAGATCCGAGGTTTGCCACAAACATGTCATTTTCCTCTACACTCTGCTGAAATAGTCGGGAGACATCAACCTCCCTCAATACTTCCTGAAGCTGATGTACTTGGCATCCAAGGAAAAGGCATGGAACGTCTCCTTTCCTTTGCCCAGTATCATGACGCAAATTTGCCTTTAAGCCAAATGTCCCGAGTACTCTTCTGACAGAAAAGTGGACTCCAAGGGAGTCCTAACCAGAGAGAATATCAGGAGGTGATTGCAGCACTATTGGGGTGAGCCGGTAGTCCAAAAGAGGCCGAGGGTGGTTGTAGAGGACATGGATGAGGAGACATAGTTAAGGAGGGCCGAGCAGGGATCAGGTCAGCAGGGTAAGGTGCCTCCTGCACTTACCGATGCTAGCTTTGCGACGTTCGAGGCACGACATGAGCACATGTGGGAGGAGACCCAGATGCAGTTGGCTACTTTGGAATCATGGCTTGACCAATATGGGATTGATCAGCGCCAGGATTGGACCGAGCGGCGTCAGGAGTTTCACATGGTCCAGGCCATGATGCATGATCTATATATCCAGCAGCATGGCCCTGATGTACCGATTCCGCCGCATTTCCAGAGTCCTTACGACCCAGCTTTTTAGGGTTTGTCCAGCGATTCGGGTCTCTAGACTATTTTGTGGGTGCAGGTGGTTTTTTGTGGATGATGATGATGTGTCATTTTTTGGGGCGATTATGAGAACTATGTAATATCTATTTTGCTTTCTTTACACTTATTAAGCTGTTTTGTATTGAATTATATGAAATTAGTAATGATAATTTAGTAGTTGATTTATTAGATCTTGATGTGTATACATTTTTTCAAATCCTATGTCCACCATCAATTATCCAGTATCTGCATTTCAATCCCTCTAAACTATTGCGACTCATGGCATGCTTCTTTCTAACTTAATCATTGTGGTACATATTTTTGTTTTTCTTATGTTGGTATAGGGCGCGCGTTGACAACCTCGAACTTCACTCCAAATTGGGGTGATTTATTCTACTCCCTCTATTTCTCATAATGTATTTAATTACATTGAGGACAATGTGCGATTAAAGTTAGGGGGTGTGTTTAGGCATCTCATTTTATTTTCCATCCCTCGTGTGCTATATACATATGTATTGAAAAAAAGAATCAAAAATTCAAAAAATTCAAAAAATTATTTTCTTTATTTCTTTTCCCTTTCTTGGGCATTTTGCCCTAATTTCTTATAATAAATTTAATAATTGTCCGATCCAATTTCTAAGTCAATGATGCATTTTCTATTTATTTCATGTTATTAAACTTTAGTCCTTATATTATTCAACATTGGGGATAAATGCATGAATTAAACCTTGAAAACCCATAAGCACTTGAGCATATTTTCTAAAATCATTTGGTAGGACAATTATAGCTTGGTATCTTGTTGTTGTTTTGTGTACACTAAAAACCTAGCGAGTTTCATGATTTTATTCGTTTCTGAGTGTTTATACATTACTCTTTCTCTTTCTTGAATAACATATCTTGTTGGTGATCTCATTTTCTTTTCATTGATTGCATATTAATTGAAGTATCACATGAGCATGATTTTCAATGGTGTTGAGTCTCGAGAATCACATGAAACTTTGGGAAAGGATCATAGGCCCTCTTTTTTATTAACCCATACGACCTTAACCTTACCCTCATACATATCCCTAGTCAACCCCGTTGAGCCCTATTATGACCTTTCTTTTCGTCCTAAATCCCCTAGCCAACTCCACATTGGAGTATTACACCATACATTTTACCTTTCTTACCTATGTTTGGAATGATATTTGGGATTGAATGATGTTGTGTAGTGTGGTTGCAATTTAAGCATGAAAAGAGTGAGAAAAGAATAAAGTGTAGTGAAAAAGAAAACAAAAGAAAAAGAAAGAGAAATTTGTATATGTTGTTTATAGTGATTCAATAATCCTTGTTACTCTCTGGATTGATATATTTAATGCTTGTTTGGAAATCATTTTCCAATTTTGAAAACTGCCCTCTATTTTCCATTATCCCAAGTTCTTCATCTCCGAACACTTTTCGTATCCATAAATACATCCTTTCATTTCATTCCCCTAACCCCAAACCTACATTACAACCAAATAAAGTCCTATTTGATCCTAGTATAACATGATTCACGGGTCGAACATTAGCGATAATCTGTTTAAGTGCATTTCACATTGGTTAATATGCGATATCCTTTCAAGAGATTGTATTTTTCATTTTTTATATTGCGTTCTTAATTAATGACATGTGCACGGCTTTATTTCCTTTTACAATTACTCTTTATGGCCGCATGTCCTATGTGTTACACCCTATTCCGAGTGCTTCTATTTGTTGAGTGTGATATCCGAAGAGGATTCAGTGGAAGCATGCTTTAATGGTTATTCGGGTTGTAGGCGTTTTTACCGAATCAAAACTCTTTACATGTGCATGCACACCACTCACATTTGAGGTTTCAATTCCATGTAGTTACTCTTCTAATGTTAATAGTTTTGGATTATTGGGCAAAACCTCTCCTTTACTTTGTTAATAATATGTTGAAATATCTAATTGTTGTTGAGTTTGGCATATTGGTTTTGGCCATGCATGTTTTGAGGAAATTTGATGTTTGTGGGTTTCATCCCTAAAAACCCTCACGAGACAACACTCGTCCACTAGGGTAACCTAGCGGTTTAACGGATTGTTGCATTCACTAAATGCAACCATGCGCTCGCAAAAGTGGCACTTTGTCTGTGTATATATCGTTTCTATACTTACCTCTCTTTGAGGCGGGTTTTTTTTTTATTTTGTGTCATATCCAGGGACTAGTAATGTGTAAGTTAGGGGGTGTGATTAGTCGTAAATATTGTATATTTTGTGCCCGTTAACTATTCATGCACGCACGCTTATGATCGTTATTTCACATATTTAAGCTCTTGTACTGTATAACCTTTGGTTTCCATATATATATGGTTTACGACGTTTATTTGAGCTTTTGTAGGGATTGGACTGCTAAACGGTGTAAGTGTGCATTATCCGGGAATGTTCAATGTTTTAAACAACTTCAGGGGTAATTTTGTCATTTTTACATTCGAGCTTTGTGCTCGAACCCTTCACATATGTTGTAGTTCTCCTAGCCAATTTCTCGTAGCCCCCGACGATTTGTCAATCCAGTTCATGAGGACCAAGTTATGGTCATTTTCCCGAGGCCCCTTGTTTGAGTATCAAAAGAGGAGATGACCCAAGATTTTGCTGGACCGGTCGACTGGTCACAGACTAGCGGTCGACCGGGGTTTCACAATTTACCTTCTAAATGAGACAGTGTTCATTTTCCTTGACCAACGATCGACCGATCCCATACAAGTGGTCGATCGGTGCCTCAAATTCTTCAAAACCCACGTAGCTTTGGTTTGGTTTTTACCACCCTTGTTTTGTGGTTTTCTTTCACTTAGTATATATTTTGAGTGGTTTGATTTGTTGAAGGATATTCGATCATTTTGTGCAAGGAAAAATATAGAAGATATTTTGTTGCTTTTCTCTCTCTCTCTCTCTCTCTCTCTCCTAGGGCTTGACATTTTTCCTTGCCATTTTCATCTTCCACTTCATTTATTGCAAGTAAAGTTCCATCTTAGTTGTATCTTGTTGACTATTGATATCATTTTGTGCAATTAATATTGTGGTTGTGTATTGAATGCTTGCTTTCACCATAGTTATTTCACTTGTTATTAATATAATGGTGTGTTTTAATATAGTTAGTGTTATGAGTAGCTAATCTCCTTAGGCTGGGAGCATAAACCCATCATGGAGGGTTCAATTCTTGACTTATTCAATGATTAAATCCAATAAATGGGTGTGTGGGTTGATATTGGAGTTTCGTAAGATTTTGTCTTCTCTCATCATGTAAGGGTTGTATTTTAAGACTTAACTCCAACATCAACGCATTTTTCCAATAATATATTGTTACCTTCATCTTATATTATTGGGTTGACATCCTTCATGTAGGATTGTTGATATCGATATCTTATTCCCATTTGATTGTGATTTAATCGAAAGAACCTGCTGAGTTGTGCACATTCGAGGTGGGGGAATGCTCCTTAACCTTTTGTTAAAGAATCTTTTCATAACCCCGTTTAGAAAAATTGTTTGTTCCTGTTACTACTTTGTTTAGCGTTCCATTTATCTTGGTTCGCTTTGGTTCATTACAACACTCAAAACCTAAATAATCTTTTCTTTTATCTTTCATTCTTGTTTATTGATTTTTAACTGGAAGAATACCCTCGATACTTCATATAATTCCCTCCGAAAATGGACTCAGGTCTTACCTGGCTTTTATTACTCTCACAATTAGGGTACACTTGCGCTATACAATTTTCTGAGCGAGTCTGTTCACACAATTTTGCAAAAATTCTAAATCAAACCTATGTCTTACATTTGAGATATGTTTGACTAATTTTTGCACTGCTTGGTTCTATCTAAAAATTTTTGAGGGACCATATGACCTTATTACAATTGTTACAACGATTTTAGTTGGCACTTTTTATGCGATCTTATTACAAATTATTATGTTCACATAAATAATGGGGAGCACTTATAGAGAAATAATGTCATTTATTCGATCATTCTAATTTTCAATATTATTGTCCGGCTATAACTATTTAATTTTGACAAAAGGAGATTATTGGTTATTTAGCTCAGCGCCGATGGATGCTCGAGCACGGTTGTCTTAGTGGATTTTTATCATAAAGATCATTGGATCATTCATTACATTACTACACTACTATGAAATCTTTTCCCTGAAAAATGGTCAAGCGGGTACATGTCGTATATACTTTGCTGAACAAATCATTCTCTTAATAATTTCTATTTGATTTAGCCTCAACAGATGGTCGGGTAATTTATTAACTTCCACAGGTACAAGATTCAGTCCCGACGGATGCTCGACCACAATCTTAAGCTCTTGAAAATCTTATCAATGCTTCAGTAGACACTCGAGCACGCATCGCTCGCTATAGCTACTCGTTACTGTACATATTTTCCCCAACGGACTAGCCAAGCACCACTTATTTTATTCATGATCCAACGCGTAGTTGAGCACGCTACAACACTGTAGACCCAACAAATGCTTGGGCAAAATTATTATTACTCCGACTGATGCTCGGGTTCTATGATTCTTAACCTGAAGGATGGTCAAGCTCATTTAAGATTCATCTCGGAAAATGATTGGCAAAATATTTCTATATATTTAGTCCCGAAGATATTTGCCACACATGTCATGTTTTATCCCCCAATGGATGGTTGGTCAGGATAATTCTTATATTTAGCACAACCCCAATTGATGGATACGCACATTTTTTTATGCATTGTTCGTTTCTATCGCATAATTTTTTTTTCTCACAAATTATGCTCACGATTTTTATCATCATAAGTTTGTTAGCAGGGGGCAATCTATACTTTATACTTCACAACACAATTTTCGGTGAAAATAATTTTTTTGAAACCAACTTACAATTGAGTATTTTCTTAAGAGCTATTTGCAGAAATTCCAAAGTGACCCCTATGTTGTACATCTGGATATATTTGATAAATTTTGCATCTTTTATTCGACTTTATTACAATTATTTTGTTCACATAAATAGTGGGGCGCACTTATAGAGCACTCATGTCATTTATTCGATCATTTAATTTTCAATATTGTCATCTAGCTATTATTGGTTATACCAATGGATGGTCGGTGTAATATTTTTACTAATACCTAACATAGCCCCGACAGATGCTCGGGCACGGCCATCCTCGTGAGATGTTATCATAAAAATTATGGGGTCATTCATTTGATTTATTCAATACTATGAATCTTGTCCTCAACACATGGTTGAGCAGATACACATCATATATTCCTTGACTGAATAAGTGAATCGCGTGATAATTTCTATTTGATTTAGCCTTGACAGATGGTTGAGCAATTTATTAAATTTTGCAGGTGCAAGATATGGTCCCAACGAGTGCTCGACCATAATCTTAAGCTCTTGGAAATCTTATTAAGGCTCTGACAAATACTCGAGCACAAATCATTTGCTGTACTTACTCGGTATTGTATAACTTAGCTCCAAAAGACTAGCCACTATTGATCATCCGTCTTTATAATTCTTAACCTGAAGGACGATCAGGCATATTCAAGGTTCATCTCGGCAAATGATCGGCAAAATATTTCTATATATTTAGCCCGAAGATATTTTCCACACATATCGCATTTTACCCCCAACATATGGTTGGTCAGGATAATTCTTATATTCAGTCCCGACAGATGGATCGTTCGTAATATCTGTTCGTCCCTTCTTGCCTCGATGGATGCTCGAGCATGGATCACCCACAATATCTACCCGGTCCTCTATAATTGCCTCGATAGGCATTCATGCATCATTTAATTAATCTGGAAATCTACTTTTCACCTTGATAATCTTGCCTCGACGGATGCTCAGGCATCATTTATCTTATCAATGCTCCGAAAGATGCTCGATCATGAATCGTTCATGACATTTATAAGATCCTTTGAAATTTTGCCTCGATGGACCCTCATCTTTAACTGATAGTCGACATTATGTGATCAAATCTCAAGATCCAATGAAAGTTAGGCAATGCAGTTCTTATTGAATTCAACCTCGGCGAATGCGAAGTTGGGCAACCTGTATAACAAAGGTCCAATAACATATAAAGCAGTATGGAGTGTAACGATCAACTATATTTATCAATAAGAACGAATCCAGTATGTAGGAAGTCACATATCCAGCAAGGTCACAATCGATCGTGGTTCCTAAGGATTGAAGCCGAGCATCACCGCACTTTGCTTTGTCCACTCCAACTAGCGATCTCATGGTTTATGGATGACTCATGTCTCATCTCCAGCAACCCGTTTCGTGGTTTACTGACTTAAGAAGTTTTGGCCCACCGACCTGTGAACTGGGGCTGTCACAATTAAGTGCCCAAACATTCTTTCTAATATTATGTCCAATCATCATCGACCTACATTTGGGTCTTCCCCTACTAGTCGACGTTCTTTCATGTGCGACGAACAGAATGTTTTGGCAGCAACACTAGACCACCCTGAACGTATCAACAACATCGTCGGATAACCCATGGTGATCGGCGATCATTGGGCAACGAAATTTCTCTTGTCGACATCGAAAGGGCTTCATCAGCACTAAGATATCCACTCCAGAGGAGCAACATTTCCTAAATTCCATATCAAATTAACATATTTCTGCACGAAGATGCTTTAAAATCATATCAATTTCTTCAGATGCACGAGTTATATGGAGTTTTCCACAGCATCCAAGAACAACCATGCATAGTCGGCGAACAAGTGCGCCCCAAGGAACGATACATTACATGGAGCTATATGGGCAAGATAATCATTGATTATATCCATCTCGATGAATAATCGACGCGATATTCTTCAACACAGCAAAGCCCCAAAGAATGGTTGGGCACAATTATCATCTCGGTTATTATGATCAAATACTCGATGGACGGTCTGGCGTTATATTTAGTCAGTCTCCTCTTTATAGCCAGATTAGGGGATCCATGGAAACGATGACACGTGAACAGATTCACCGCAACATTTAGAGAAAAATATAAGAGGCCAACTTAGGATGGTTGCCAACATGGTTAATACTGGCATTAGTCTTTAAAACGACGATTATGATTAAACTTGATTTAATTACAACAACTATCTTGATTGTTTCAATTAAATTAAGGAAGTCCTCAGGTCTTTATCATCTCCAAACACAAATGGCCTCATGAATTGTCCTGGCAATAGTAAAAGCCCTACAGGGGATCCCTAGGCAAAAAGCCAACTCGGGTTGGTCGCCAACTATGTTAGTCGCTAAAATCCTGAATTAGTGGATGGACCTTAAACCAGGTGCATTTTTTACAGCGTCTTTTAGGCCTAAGGAAGTGTGACGACATAACCTAAAGGGTAAAATAGATGGATATTTACATGCGAGGCATTATAAAATGGAAAAATGCAAACAAAATTGGTATTATATCGACTTGCGGGAAAGGCCTAAGTACAATAAGCATACCGATTACATATCAAATGTTATAAACCTAATGAAGGGTCTTACCTCGACTAGGTACATGTCCTAGCAAGACTCAACACATAGGCTTTTGGTCAGCCTCTCTAATTGGACCATATGAAAAACCTAATGCAGGGTCTTACCCCAACTAGGTACAAGTCCGAGCAAGGCTCGGCACATAGGCTTTTGGTTGGCCTCTCAAATTGGACCATACGAAAAACCTAATGCATGGTCTTACCCCAACTAGGTACAGATCCGAGCAAGGCTCGGCACATAGGCTTTTGGTTGGCCTCTCCAATTGGAACATATGAAAAACCTAATGTAGGGTCTTACCCCACCTAGGTACAGGTCATAGTCCTGTGGTCGGCCTCTCCAATTGGACCATATGAAAAACCTAATGTAGGGTCTTACCCCGACTAGGTACATGCCCAAGCAAGCGTCGGCACATAAGCCTGTGGTCGGCCTCTTCAATTGGACCATATGAAAAACCTAATGACAGGTCTTACCTCGACTAGGTACATGCTCGAGCAAGCCTCGGCACATAGTCCTGTGTTCGGCCTCCCCAATTAGACCATATAAAAAACCTAATGCAGGGTCTTACCCCGACTAGGTACATTCTTGATCAAGCCTTACCACATAGGTCTGTGGTCGGACTCCCTAATTGGACCATATGAAAAACCTAATGCAGGGTCTTACTCTGACTAAGTACATGCTCGAGCAAGGCTCGGCACGTAGGCCTGTGGTCGGCCTCACCAAATGGACCATATAAGATCAGAAGATAGGGAGATGCCCTACACTTAATGCACGCTTAAGGAAGCCTCAGTAAACGAATTCTAAACAGGCATGTGGTCGGCCTCACGAATTGGGCCATGCAATAAAATAGAACAATGAATTACGTTCGACCTAATCCCATGAGGGTACGTAGGCAGCTCGACACTCTCGAGTTCGGTTCCCATATTAATTGAACGTCTCTCAAATGAAGCCAAGCATTCATCTAAAATACTTATAAAGGCAAGAAGAACAACCAAAGAAGGCTAAAAGTTGAACGACTGATCAAAGAACGTCGGTCCAGTTCACATCAGTAACTACGCACGTTTAAAGAGATTATGGACTAGATCCCAGCTCATCTCGGAATCAACTCAGCTGAACTATGACCTATGGGGCTATTGTGTGGGGGAAAATATGCCTACATAATAGCGTGACACATGGAGAGCACCCGGGTCAAGATGCCGAGTAACAGACGCTCCAACAAGATAGGGACGACTAGAGTCCTTGATAAACTAGAAGACCGAGGAGAAGTATCTGATTCAAATCAAACTCCATGAAGATATGACTCATCTATTTTTATAACCCTAATGTAATCCCTAACTCTATATAAAGGGTACACCCCCTATTGTGAAAGGGGGATGAGAAGGCTAGAGAAACTCTCTTATGTAAACTCTCTCATGATCATAATGAAACAAAACAGCAGCCCTGTGGACATAGGCCATTCATGGTCGAACAACGTAAATCTTGATCTCTCTTTTATTTATTATTTTACATGCATCGTGGTACATGGGCACCCCCTATATCCCAGATTTTTTGACAATAAAGTTATTTATTTCTTTGACCATAAGTAGTTAGGATAGTGATTAGTTGAGCTTAATAAATTATTTTTGGGTATTGTGTCCTGCTGAATAAGTATACAGGGTAGTTTTATTCCTACGTATTGAATGGTCCATGCCAGGGGCACAATTTTTTTACTAGAAATTATATGTAACTACAAATACAGAAAAAAATTACAATCATCTATTATGAACAAATTTAAAAAAAAACTTAATACAAAGTGTTTTGTTGTAAAGTACACGCATAATATTTGGCCTCATTGGCTGTACTTTGTTATTGTCAAATGAAACAATCATATTATGTTTATAATTTAGATTTTTGTAACCTATCACTACAAATATATTTATTCTCTTGTATAGCCTACGTGTTTATTGGTCCGCGCCAGCGACACCATTTTCAGAGTTCATCATAGAATCTGTGTGTACTAATATATGTCATTATAAATTCACGTGTACTGTTTTATCTATTGCGTCTACTTTAGGATTCTAATGCGAATAATAAAAACAGACCTCAAAGTACACCTGTAATTCCCAAAGTACACGCATATATTCTCGTGTACTTTGTGATGTCATGTGTGTACTTTTGGATTTGTTGTAAAGTACACGTATTTCATTACTATGTACACGTGACATCCTGTTTACACTTAATACACTAGAAATTATATGGAACTACATTGAATAAAAAATATATATATACAGACAATTTCCTCCTATTAATAAAAATGTAATAAAAATTCATTAGCTATATATGCTCTTTGTTGGAGAATTTCGTCATCTTCAAATGATGTTTTGAGATAATTTCCTTTGGAAATTTGTTCTATGTAGTATATACAATAGACCCCACAGTCAACACTGAAATTAAAATAAAACAAATATATCAGTTAGCATAATGCGAATAAAATTTGTTGAAATGTAACTTGATAAATTATGCGTGTATTTATTCAAGATTGTTTGATCTTACCTATTATTTTGTCTCACACATTGATTATCTTTGAGTAGTTCAAAATTTACATCATAACTCAAGAGCTAGCTTATTGTTATTTTTTCTTCATTGAATAATACATCTTCCAATTCCACCCCTTCAAAGGATCTTGTTATTGTACCTTTTTTACTTATTTTGGTGCTCGGGCCTTCAATTTGTACAAATTTTCTTTGAAAATAGAAAACTGTTAAGAGGAAAAACCATGAGTATATAAAATACAAAAGTGCATGCAATGTAAATAAATTTAGGCCGTAACCATTTTATTATCCTCATTGCAGTATAATGATGATTGATTTATTTCCAACGGGCGGAGCAAGTCCATATGGATAAATTTATTTATTTCTTTGTAGATAACTAATAATATAAAATGGCCTGCATCATCTCCAATTGAATGTCTCATGGTAATAAAAAGAATATCAGGAATTTTGAAAAATTCTATAATATGTTTTTCTATCTGTTCTTTCTGTATTTTGTGATCATTCTTTCGAATAGACTCCTGTTAAAAGTAATAGATTTTTTAGTAAGATAAGTATGATAATATATATTTTAAAATCATGGGCAATACTTTAGGTTTTATTTTCCTTACCCAAGCATATAAGTTAAAAGAGTGCGTAGGTCGAAGTCCATTGTTCTTCATTTTTGTCTCCATTAAACGGGGGAAACATTGAATTATCCAGTTGGATATTTCTTCGCCTTTCGACAATCCCTTAATATCGTCCCCGTAAATGAATGCATCCTCCATTATAAAGAGACAATTGCTGAATTTCAATATAGAAAATAATGCTAGAAGAATAATTGAAACATGTATATAATCTATGATCATATAATAAGATGCGTGTATTTTATCTTTATGCGTGTACTTTATAAAAAGCGTGTACTTTATGAAATGGTTGTACTTAATAAAGTACACGCATAAAGTTCAATACAAAAATTCATGTACTTTAAAAAAATAAGCGTGTACTTTATGAAATGGTTGTACTTAATAAAGTACACGCATAAAGTTCAATACAAAAATGCGCGTACTTTAGAAAATAAGCGTGTACTTTATGAAATGGTTGTACTTAATAAAGTACACGCATAAAGTTCAATACAAAAATGTGTGCACTTTATGAAATGGTTGTACTTAAAAAAGTACACGCAAAAAGTTAGATACAAAAATGCGTGTACTTTATAAAGTACATGCATAAAGTTCAATACAAAAACAAACAATTAGAAGATTTACCATGTATCCTTCTCCTCCATCAAATATTTTTTCAATTTATTCCGAGTTTCTTCGTTAAGGTGTTTTGAACACTTGGTAGATTTTCAGATCCACTTCATGTGTTGCATTTGTTCTGCCCTTTTTATTCTGGCCTTTATTGTTTTGCCCTTTTTTCTTTTAAATGTGACAGTAGAGGCCTTATTGTTTTCATCTCCCTTTGAGAACCCGTGAATAGGATGTGAATATACAAAGTGTTCATCAATCTTGGGCTTCATATCGACTCTTTCCTGGATTCTTAAAACCATTGAGTTCTGAATTGAATTTATTTCTTCATCCTTTTTAGATAAGGAGGATGGCAAATCTTTTATCTTTTTCTTGAGATTATTATTTTCTACTTCCCGGTGAAAAGAAACCATCATGTTTAAATATTAAACATGTCATAAACCTCAATGTTAATAAACAAAATGTGTGTGTACTTTATCAAACTATGCGTGTACATTTATTATTTAAAAAGAAGACTAAATTACCTGTGAAAATTTTCAAAATACAAGTAAATATAAAAATAATTTCACGTGTACTTTTGGGTGATATGCATGTACTTTGTTTATAAAATTACTGCTTGTACTCTATAGGAAAAAGATACAACTGTATTTTAATCAAAAGTACCTGTTCAACTCTTTTAAATTCTGATTTCTTAAGATCCAGCAACAATGTCCCCTTTTCTACGTCTCCATCTCTCAATTTTTGCACTACATCTTCAAACTTATTTTTGAGATTTTCATTACTGTCAGACAAAAATGAATTTTTTTTCCAAAATTCTGGATGTTTCAACATGCTTTCTCAATAACTCATCTAGTTGTTTAATTCTATCTGAGTCATTCATCATGGCTTGATCAATCTTTTCGTTCAAATAATTTTTTAATAAGACAAGTTGGGAATTTTCCACCTCCAACTTATTTATTGACTCTTTTTCTTTCAAAAGGTTGGAATTCTCCTCCGTCAACTTCTTTATTTCGTCTTGATCTTTCAAAAGTGAATCAGTATCTATATGCAACTGTACATTCATAATGGTAAGGCTGGCACTCTCCACCTCCAAAGTGGCCACCTTTTTTAGTGCACAATCAAGGCCTTTAGCTGCTTTAAATAGTTGGTTATTTTTTTTCAAAAATTTCGAATAGACTCCTGTCAAACTAGCAATTTGTTCCTCCAAATTAACCTTCTTAGGCATTTCAGCATCTGTTGGTTTAACAATTCCCTTTGATTGATCATTTCCCTTATTTTTCTTTGGACTCACAATGTTTTTAAGGAGAATATCCCCACCTGATAAAAACTCATTGTCATTAAAATCTTCAACAACTTTTTTTTATGATGAATTAGCATGTATAGGACTTCTTGTAGAACTGTTCAAAGAGTAACTGGGCCATTCAAACTGAGATACCCTTTATACAGAACTGTTCTTATAAGTTGGTTTATTTGTAGCATCCTTCAAATTTACTGTTGCGATGTCATTTGCCGCAAAGCAATCTCTCAAAGAAGACAATTTCCACCTCAAGAATTTCGGCGTCTTATCTTTAAATTTTTCAACAGGAGGAATAATATCAAAATTCTCACATGCTCAATACTGTGACCATGCAAAAAAAATGATATTAATAATTATATTACCTAGTTATTCATAATTGAAAGTACACATGATTTTTACAAAATACACGCAAAGTTACACGTGTACTTTATACATATAACAAGTGTATTTTCAAAGTACACGTGATTTTTACAAAGTAAATGTCACACCCCGCTCAATTCTGGCATCGGACGCCACCAAAACTAAGCCGGGGGTGAGTAAATAAAATACCATTCTTAGCATGAGACATATATGAGACATATAAAATTAATCCACAAGGTAAATGACAATCAATTCCAAAAGATAAACCATCCAACTAAGCGATAAAAGATCCATCTCATACTAAAACTCGAATAAATTCAATCTCCAGTAATATAAGCTCAATAAAATCCCATTATAAATATCTGAATAAAACCGTACAACTGTGGAATCGAATGGCCCACCAAAACCATAAATCGAGTCTCAATACAAATGCAAACGAATGGAAAACTTATCTACACTACTAAACTCAACTAAAATACTTCGGTTGCGCCTCGAAAATAATCTCTAAAAATCCTGCAATAACTCCAGCACTAAAACCTGAAAATATTAATCAACGCACGAGGTCAGAGCCCCGGGCATGAATACACACTACTCCCCTCAAATAGGGTCCGTGAACCCAGACAATAGCATTATATGCAATAAATTTCACAATAGAATATTTTAAATTAAATGCGATAAATATAAATCACTAACTACACGTAGAGATCCCCATTTAAAAAGGCACACTAATATGATTTTAAATTCCTAAGTCCTACGATGCTAATTTTATTTAATTAGCTCATTTTATTACTGTTCTCGCTTTTTATTATGACGATCCTCCCCTCCCGGGTGGTAATCCACCAAAGTATCACACTTCCCATTGGCAATAACCAGCCGAATCCGTTTAAACTATTGATCCCCCGTAACATGACAAGGTTCCAACTCACGACACGATATAAATTGCCTAAGCTGAACCGTTTAAACTGTCGGTCACTAACACATTATGTTGCCACGTATTTTTTATACCCAATTTTATCTTTAGGCATTAATTCTCAATTTCTCAATTTATGAATTACCCCACCCTTTTAATCGACGTGAGATCCTCAAAATACCCATTAGTCCCATACCTAAGGGTCCCCAAGTTATCAATACATCCTACCCTATGTATAGAATGAATTTCTAACATAAACCTCAACCTAATATCGTGCCTAGGCTAGCGTAACGACGATAAAGTGACAAAAATCAGCCCACTCCCGACATAATATAGTCGAAATAATCTAGCCTCACTAGTCCCATACCTAGAATGGGTAAATCATCAAAAGGCCTATCCACTAGTCTCATACATAGAAGGCATTCTAAAATATAGGGAGAGCAAAAATACCCAACAACCCATCGTCACAAAAGGCAATTAAATAATACCAAAAATTCACACAACCAATCATAATTAATCAACGTATACAACTACGCATGATAGTCCAATTCAATTAAATCTTAATTTAATTATCATAACGTCAAAATACCAAATTAATGCCATTTAATTATTTCAACTTAAATACACCGAGATTTCATCATTAATAGAATAAAATTTCAATTTCATTATCTCTACATAAATTACGTGAGTTATACGCACCCAAAAATCATTTATTTTAAAATTTGGGTTTTTCTACATGCAACTTACACTAATAAAATCCAAAATCAACTCATCAATCCTACGTACCCAAAGGTTATGAATATTATTCAGATTAAAAAATTTAATAAAAACAGTCCCATAATTAATGTCCACTTTCTCTAATTAAGTTAGTAATTGATTTTAAGAAAATATGTAAATAAGTGTTTAGGCGACACTTAAAATGCATAATACTAATAAAAAGAATAGAGATCAGATTTCTAAACCAACTTTTATTCATGCCTGAATAAAAGTTGGTTTAGAAATCTGATCTTGAATGTGTATTCCTCTCAAAAATTTGACAAAGATTCGTTCTTGACGCGTCTTGCGAAAATCCGGTTAATCATGACAAAACTTGAGTTTAAAGTTATGTATAATGCTGCTAGGGTTTGGAGGTTGAAGAAGATGAGAGGTTTCTGATTTTTGAGAAGGCTAAAATGTGTTTTAAAAGACCTAAACTCGTCACTTTATGTTTATATACCAAAATTAATTAGACTCCTAATCAAATACAAATACTCGAAAAATTATTACGGACGATCGAATCGTCAGGATCACTTAAAATTTTAACATGTTGTAACAAACGGCGAGACAGGACTGCTGTGAAAAATTCAGCTCGATCGGACGGTTGGATTTCTAAAAATATTATTTTTACCATAGAGTTTTATGTTTTGAGGACTCTTAGATAGTTTTATATTTTGAGGACTCTTCTATATAATAAAAATCCAATTAAAACTCCGTTTTAATTCCGATTCCAATTCCGTTTGAAAATTTATTTTTCAAATATAAAAACCAACATTTTAAATTATAAAATTTATAAAATTCAAATTTTCATTTTTATCTAATTAAAATTGATTTAAGAATTCCCATTTTAAAAAATCGGGTTGTAACAGTAAACATGTACTTTGCCAATATAAGTTCACGTATACTTTATAAAGTACACGTTATATTTACAAAACATAGTACACATGTTCTTTATAAAATACACGTGTACTTTCAAAATACACTTGAAATATCATGTGTATTTTCAAAATACACCTAATACTAATAATATACACCCGTGAATTGGTTTAAAAATTACGTGTACTTTATAAAGTATAAGTGATTTTTACAAAGTACACGTGATTATTGGTTTGTATATTTACAAATATCGGGATGTTGTTTTGCTCACGAGTAAGGAAATGACACATCCACTTGCTTTGCTAGGTTTTGAACTTATTGTTTTGTCAAGTGAATTTATTAGAGACTCATGCACAGCAAATACCCAATCATAGCCATTCACTTATTCAATAATGTTGATGTTAGATATAAAAACATCTACTAGTGTGAAGTTTGAGTTGGAGAAAAACAATATTGTCAAGAAGTGGAGACAGACAAGTTTTACAAAATCGACAATGCCTTCGTATGTGTCAACCTCGAACGATTTCTTCAAACTAACCAATATTGCTAACTTTTTTATTTTATTTTTGAAGTATCGTGCAAGTAATCTAGGTTTTGAGACAAAGCCGGTCTCTTTTTCAGTTCTATTGATTTTTCCCCCTCAACCATTGGTATGCCAAATAATTCACTTATGCCTATTGGCCTTATTGCAATGCTACTCTTCATATTGAAACTTTTGATTTCCTTATTGTACAACTTGATAATTGATAAAATATTTTTATCGGTCTTGTTGTGGTCCACTTCTACCACTTCCCCACTGTAGTAGGCATTGAAAAGCTCCCAGAATGGAGTCTTCTTAAGAAGTTCAATATGCCTATTATTTATTTTCTCTTTAATCTGAACAAAATCATTAAAAGAGCTAACAACATTTGATCGATACTGGTTGTTCTTCTTTGCAACACATGTAGATTTCAATGCAACACTAGAACTAAAACTAGAACTGGAAGAAAAATTGTCTTCAGAACTACTCTTTTTTATTTTCTTTCCTTTTCTTGTCTTCATCTTCATCCCCATTCTATTGATCTATAAAAAAAATTTAATTACTAACCTATAATGATAATTACATATACAAAAAATAAAATGCATGCAAAATAGAATAAAATATAGACTAGAATAATAAAATACAAGTGTATTTAACAAAAGTACATGCAATATTCTCACAAACAAGTCATACAAGTCTCAACAAAATACATGCTAAAGGAAGTAATATATATCGTTCGTTTTATGGTAATGCCTAACAGAGGTTATTCGACAAGTCAAAAAACAAGATTCTCTCTTCCTAACATATTCAGAAAAGAAGTGATACAATAGTTCCATGCTAAAAGCGCCAACATTATCAAAATCCCTTAAGCAATACTGCTCAATTCGTTTAGCTAAATTCTTTGCTTTTGATTCAGTTACTTGAAGCAACTGAACATCAAAAGTGCACTTAATGTCTTCATAGTAGTTGTAGAAACCAAGTAACCTCTTAGATCTATCATTCATGCAAAGGAGAAAAAAAAAATTCATCATCATTAGTACTGTTGACTGTCAATGTGAAAGGTTTTGTATTGTTAAGATCTTCAAAGGTGCAAGCAACAAATTTGTAGTTGAACATGCTTGATGGTATGATTCCTAAACAATAACACAACAATATATAAAAGTACACTTATAATGCATAATAGTACACGCATATTGGATTGAAAAAATTCAATTTCAATGTGCGTGTACTTTGTAAATTTTGCGTGTACTTTCAACAAAGTACACACAATAATACTTCTTACAAACTAATGGAATATCATTAAAATGCCGTTGGCACGGACCAAAATAACTCCTAAACATTTACACAATAATAATACTTCATACAAAATAATGGAATATCATTCAAATGCCGCTGGCGCGGACCAAAATAACATAGGATTGATCAAATATGGATTTGAAATATATATTGTATAGAGTACACGTATATAACATAAAAGTACACGCATATTGGACTGAGAAATTCAATTTCAATGTGCGTGTACTCTGTGGATTTTGCGTGTACTTTTTGAAAGTACATGCAAAATACACATAGTACACGCAATAAAATATGTACATATTCCAATCATGTATATATCCATAGTCCTCGATAAATGATGTATACAGGAGGAAATATACAATGATAAAATACATATATCTAACATGAAAAAAGTGTGTTTTGCCTTTAAAATCAGGGCGACAAATATATTTTTTCATATCATGAAGAAGAAAAATGTGATTTCATCAGTCCATTTGTAATGTCTACAAATTTATACATATGAGAACACAAAATACATAAGGACAAACAGGGTGATATAAGAAATAAAACGCTAAGAACAAAACATATACATAGTGTATGGTATAATCTTAAGTAAAAAACTTAAGAACATATATATGAGAATGTATCCATACTTGTTAGTGGTGTTTGGAAGAATTTGATTGAGAATGTGAAATGCTCGGTAGGACTTCAACGATTAGGGTTTTATCCATTTAATTAATGTGAAGTGTGTTTGTATTGGAATTCAGGGGTATTTATATGTTGTTGTTGACCAAATTTTGATTGAGAATGAGAATTATTTTCGTGTTTTGATCAAACAGACAGTACATTTGGGGTTTTGATCGAAGAGTGTTTTTGGCACTTTAATTTCTGAAAAGTGCATTTTTGTTTTAATTTCGGGGTATTTATATGTTGGACCTAATCGTTTAAAATTTGTTGGGCCCAATTTTTTTGTCCAAAATTGTTGGTCTAAGGACTAGACCGTAAAAGCCCCATTTTTTATCTTGTTTGTTTAGAAGAACCAAGTTGTAAGATCTCATTAGTGTATTACACCTAAATGTGGAAGTTGTTGGTGGGAACCTTCATCGTGAAAATGTAAGTGCATCATCTTTTTCTGTAAAAAAAAAATTGTATTTAGCTGTCATGAAATAATATAACATGCACTTACCACAAATAATATTTGTTCACTTTGACCAAATAAATTTGCATTGTTCTATAACTCTTTCACACAATTGTATGAAAATATAAATTTCATTAAAAAAACACAAAATAAAATTTCACTAAAAGAACTATATTCAATATATTATCACACAAAATTGAAATAATAAAAAAAACGGTAGCTTCCAAACAGAAAAAAATGGGTGGCTTCCAAATAGTAAAAAGTGGGCACTGCGTGGAAAATAATTTCTACCATCTTATGAAAAGTTAATAATAAAATAATGTGATGGAGCAAAAGGTAAGGATATGCCTCTTGTTTTTTTTTTTGATAAGGTAATATATTAAAATCAGGCCCAAGGCTCAAACGAAAAACAGACTCGATCCAAAAACCATAACAAACCGGCTAAGAACTCCACAAAATACAAACGGCCCCCAAAATTCAATAACAAAACAAAAACAACCCAACAACACAAAAGCCCAAGCGCCAACTCTCAACCCATCAGTTGGAAAACCCATGAACAATCTAGAAACTCACACGCGTCAGACACCAACACAACATGCGACAGACAACTTGCATCTCTAGGACACGTAACTTGACCAAAATAAAACCAGGGAAGAAAACTATGTGCAAACACAAAAGTAATACAGACAAACGACAGAAACACAAATTCTCCCAAGATGCCTCTTGTTAAACACAAAAGATATCTTTCAATATTCCACTTCTTCTTCATCAATTCCTTAGCATCTGTTTTACTTCACTAGTGTAGGTTTCATCTGAAAAGCTTTATTGGAGAATTGTTCAGATGGGTAGTCGATGGGAATTATGGGTTTTGTACAGTCATGAGGTCCGATTAAGGTTTTGAGAAGCTTTGGACGAAGATAATTTTCCTCTTTGTGAGTTTTAAAGGAGATAGAAAGACATGTGTGAGGAAAAGTAGAGTTATGTGGTTGAACAGTGGAGGGAGCCAGAGAGAGAAAGAGAATTTTTGTTGCCTGGATTGTTGCACGAAAAACATCTTATAAAGAGGGAAGATAAATGGACATCATCACATGATGAAAATCTAAAAAGACTCAAGAGAGAGAGGGAGGGATATGGAAAACCAAAGGACCCGTATAGAGAGATGAAAAGAAAAAATAAAGAAGAAGGATGAACATACTATAAATCATTTGGGTGCCGAAAATTTTAAAATTGGAGAATCATTAATACCATTTACACCTCTACTACTACTTTTTAGAGGTATAATATATATTGTTTAATTTTAATAATAATAAATCAGGTTTCTATTCATTGTTAAATTTACACTTCTAATTGTTATGTTTTATGATAGTACAGATATAGTACCTCGCCGCGGAACGTGTACAATGGCAAGTACAGAAGCTTATAGATCGCGAACCCAATAACCACATGGTGAGGCACCTATAGGTCATCCTTTATACACGGTGTGCGGCACCTATATCCATATCCGCACTAACAGGTCGTAGCGTACTACAGCATAGGGTGCGGCATCCACAGCTCTGGCCTCATAAGTACCTTGTGCAACATACGCCACTGGACCGCTGTTACAGCCCTTCAGTCATGAGATGCGGCCCCCCTTACATTTTATAAGGTGCGGCCCTATTCTATTCACTAATAGGTTGCATCCCCAATCCATTATAGTAATAACACAGTACATGATCCTCATATAAATAGAGGCCCAAACCTCGAGATAGAGGATCTCGGTTCAGATTCTACAATACCTAGTCTTACCAAATTTTCTCTACACAACCTTAACATATAGCTTGGGGGTTACTCACCTACATCGTAGTCATAACTCCAGCACTCCCAAAATCGCTACAGTCATGTATTCTTCTCTCATCTATCTTGTACGCCTATTGTGGCATTGTAAACTTGCACATCAATGATATGAATATAATGAGAGGGAGGCACCAAAGTGGACGTAGGCTCTTTTATAGACGAACCACTCTATATTTTGTGTCCATGTCTCTTTACTTGTTTTATTTCCATTCTTTACTTGACTTGCTGATATGAGATCGACTTATGGGCGATTTTTCGTATCAATAATTTAGCGCCTTCTGTGGGAATCGAGATATTTCAATCTTGTTTCTCTGCATTTTGAGTTCTTAAACACCTTATTCTATTCATGGGGATACTTTGGATCATCATCTCTTGAGTAAATTTTGGCTACTGAGCTTTATTTTATATTTACACCTTTAACTGGGTATTTCTTATATTCAGATCTTCTTTTGGGTCTTCATTTTATGACCTTAGATCTATTTTACATACCCTCGTGATATTATTTCATCTAGATAGTGCTGAAAAGCATGATGGGCTTTATCCCCAAAAAGGTGAATGGTTAGGGAAGGATTGTATTTAGTCATATTTTTGTTGTTCTCAACCTATGATCTAGGGTTTATCATTGAAACTATGCCGTTTTGTGCACCATGTGGGTTTTTTCTCGTTAATAGACCCTAGTTGGTATCCTCTTCACGTGTTTTAGGAGAAAACTTAGTTTTTGCATTTTAATTTGGGATTTCTCCCTTCGCTGCCTAGAAGGGGATGCAGCTTGGTAGTTCAAAGGCCTTTATGGTCGCGACCTCTACTAGCGCAGCTGCATTACAGAAGCTTCAAAACATCAAGGAACGGACTCAGATGGTCTCCAGCTCAACCTTGGTTAATATCATTCAATGGACATGGCAGTACACTTATGTGCCTTACTGGTCGCGTCCTTATCAATAATATCTTTTGCTCGTATGCTTTTTTGGCCGCGTCCCCAGCTGTAGATCATGCAGCAGTTCAAACGCACCATCCTAATTTCCTACTTGGTTACTCTAATATTTCTGAGATTACTCACTTCTGCTAGTTTTGTCTCAGGTTATATATTTTGTAAAGACTAACAAAACCAGAAAATGGAAGGAGAATCCAGCCAGAGCATAGAAGTTAAAGATGAGATTGTGCAGCTGTACAATCACCTCGACCATCTCTATGATATCCATGTCTCACTCCAAACCCAAATCAACTATTTTACTCAGAGGGTCCTCATGATTGAGGCTGCAACATTCCCAAGATCATTGCTGCAGCCCCTATCACTACCACGGCTGTAACATCAGATACCGAGGAAGTGTCCCAGCGAAAAGCACTGGCCGCAGAAGGCAAGGCCACGGCCAGGTCCCTAAAGAGGAGGATGAAATAAGAAAGGGAGCTACGTGAGAACTACACACCGCTGAACTCTAGCCTGGAGGATATCCTTGGAAGCATCGAGGAGGAATTTCTCAAGTGGACAGAAAAGCAGAGAGCTCCACCTCATAAAATGGACAAAGCCAAGTGGTGCAAATTCCACTATGATCACGGCCACCTCACCGAACAGTGTCACGCTTTGAAGAATGAAATTGGGAGGCTCATAAGGTAGGGGATGCTGCAGCGCTTCCTCAAGGATGCCTGAGGGGTACAGTGTAGCTATACAGGCCATGTTCCTCTTTTTATTACCACATTCCATATTTTATCTATCTCTGTTCTTAGTGAACTCTTTTGAATAGTTTCATTTTAACTTTGTATTGAAATAGAAAAATCTTATATATATGAATAGATATGTCAAATCAAATTTGCTCTTATAATGCCATATTTTAATTCTCATTTCCATGAAATGTTATCTTATAAAAGACCATTTTATCTTAAACAAGTCTCGATTCGGGACAATATACTATATCGAGAATGAGAATATCTAAATGGGCGCGCAATGCCAGTCAAGACGCCTGATTGTTCGAAAGTAAGTGATAATTGAAAATGACGAAAGCAACTATTGAGAGCATCTATCTGAATTAGTCTGCAACAATCACTCATAAAGACTATATCCCAGCATATAGTAGCTACAATCTCGAAAGCAATTCTCATAAATCGTTATTGGATACGGGAGCCTCAAGCGCCCAATTTAAGCTTTTGGGATGCATCATTAGCATTAGGATGTTACTCCACCGGTAAACATCATTAACTTATTGGATATGAGACGAAACATCATTAATTTGGTGATCTCATATTAGCTTTGTGGAAGCTTCATAATACCTAGCCCGGGAAGGCCTGAAAATAACCCACAGGAGCTAGAGACTTAATTATCTATGAATAATCCTATATTTAAAGGGGCCAAAGACTTAATTGTCTGCGAATAATCCTATTATAGCCTGGGAAGGCTTTATATATATCCACATAAGCTTAGGGAAGCTTTATGATACCTAGCTCGGGGGGGGGGGGGGGGGGGGATGATAATAACCCAATCAAAGCGACTAAAGGAAAAGCCATGAAAGGCAATCAAAGCGACTGAAGAAGGCTATGTGGTTGTGATCACGAAGCATACAAAAGATACAGAAGGATGGCCTCAATTTCCTAAAGGGCTAAAAAGGTGCCGCAGCCTTATCAGTATGAATGCAGCCATTAAGTGGATTCATTAAGAAGACGCGACAAATAAAGGCAGGCAGGATTGTTAACATGTCGCAGCCCTGTTCAAGAAAACAAGCGACATTTGGATTAGGATCCAATCATAAAGCTACAACACTCAAAGGTGTCGCTGCCCTTTTCAAGAAGAGACTGCGACCGCTATAGAACAAATTTATGCGGCAACAACCTATAAGAATTCAAGAGGAAAGGCTAAGGTGAAGAGAACAAGCCGCAGCCGATTTGAAGAAAATTTATACTATAAGTTCATTCAACCAATCAAGCAATTCAAATGTAAAAGCATTAGTTCAAGCATCAAGGCATTGGAGGAATAAAGCATGAAAATGATATACAAAAACCATTGATTTTTAAAGGTGGATGCAACCTTGATAGTAAAGTTAGAAGCTAAGAATCTTGGTAAAGATCAGTGTTAAGATTACAGGCCATAGCCTTGCCCATTCTTGGTATCCCATACTAGTTATTGGATGATCATAAAGTATGGTCGCAGCCTTATTCAATACTTCCATTAAAATATGTTATCGCGGCTTATGACCTATGCGTTATTGTTGAAGTGAATTTTTTCAAAAAGCAATTGAATGGTTCAAGAAATTAAAGATGTACAGATAAGCATTCATTAAAGTGTTGAAGCAAGCAAAGCAGAAGAATAAAAAAGCTACTAGAAAAGGAAGCAGAAAGTCAACATTAAATGAGGCCGCAGCATTAATTAAGCAGCTCAAAAATGGCAAGTTCAAGAAGATTCTAAGGGACGCAGCCCTATATCGACAGTTTAAAAATCAAAAGTTAAATGGTATAGCTTTCATGAGGCTGCATCGTCATTGACATCTCCTTCATCACCCTCCGCAGCTGACTCAGTCTCATCTTCGGCTGTAGCCTCTTCAGCAAGCTTCCTTGCCATTTCCTCTGCTGCAGCCCTAATTTCAGCTACACACTGGTCATGCTCAGCATCACCCAATTTCCAGAACATGATTTGATCCTTGGACTATAGGAAATTCTTGACGACTCTGTGCCTCAGGTCTTTAAAGTTATGGAGATAGGCTTTGTTGTTGATCAGAAAAAAGTCCTTGGACTTCTTGAAGTTGGCCACAGCAAGATCCGCAGCTTGTCTTAAGGCTGCGGCATGATTCTCTTCTTTCAGTCTGTTGGCCTCACAATACTGGCTCTTAAGACTTTTGAGGTTCATGGCATGATCAGCATCTATCTTTTTCATTTGATTTCCAGTCGCAGTAAGCTTATTTTGAGCAGTAGCGGCTTATTCTGCAGCCACAAGAGCTTGAACCTTGGAAATTGACAAAGACTCTACAGCCTAAGAGAAGTTCTGCTCAGCCTCATTCTTCGCCTTAAGGGCAACCTCCAAATCTTGCTTAACTGCCATAAGGGTTGCGGAAGATGAGCTTTTGCCTGCTTCAAAATAAGATGCCTTGGTCGCGTCCATTTCCTTTTTATAAGAAATCTCCGTAGCCCTATAAAGCTTGAAGATCCCTTCATACTTCATTTTTTGGGTCACAACGATGTCAGCGGCCTGTTGGAATTCTAAAGAGTTAGTACAAGTAAAGAATTAATAACCAACAAAAAAGAGCCAAGTGGGAGAAGTTATTACCCGCAGTAAGCTATGAAGGGCATACTCCTCCAAATCCTTGTGGTCCTCTTCCACTAGACGATTTAGGTCCACAACCTCTGGAACCTTTCTCATTCTGCGGACGGCTCTTGCAGTTGTATCCTAAGAGGAACTGGGATTTTCTTCCCTAAGATAAAGTCGCGGACGACCATTAGGTCCAACCCTTAGCCTACCTTGAGGAGGCGGCAGGTTGGCATTTACAACCATAATAGTACGCAGAGGGGAATAGCTGGCAGAAATAACAGGTGAAGTGCCGCGTCCACCAGTATGGTCAGTTTCGGAGGGCAGAAGGCCTGCCGCGGCCAAGTGTTCGCTAATGTCATCATCGTATTGGACTTATCTTTCTAATGTCGCGGCACCACCCTTAAATACCTCATGTGTTGCAGCCCTCCCGAGTGTGGGATTTATCACATCTGCCTCTTCAACAACAGTGGGCTCAACATCATTTGGGACTGCGGCAGGAGCCCTCTTTTTCTTCCTCCTCTCTCTTGGCAACATTATTGAGGTTAGCTGTATTCTCACCCATCTCTAGTAAATGAGATTTCAAAAGCTCCATATCTATCTCCTCACCTGAGGAAGAAACAAAGTAGAGATTTCAAGTATTGATGATTGGAAGATAAGTGTCACGAAATGTTAAGGAAGAGTGATTGATTACCTTCCGCAGCCATCTTTGATGGCTGAGATTTATTAGGGAAGTAGCCTGCCTCAAATATGGAATTATAAGTCACTAAGGTGCTGAATATTTTGTCCTTAGCCTTGACTTTCGCAGCCTTTTCAACCCTTCTCTCCTTCCGCTCACTGAGATGTAAGTTATCAAGAGCTACATATAAGGCCAATATTAGTACAGTACAGTAAAAAGTGCTAAGTGCAAATTATAAAATAGGACACAACATATATCCAATGGCTGCAGCCGTACATGCCTAGTTTTGAAGGCTTGCCCCACTGCCGCGGCATCTTAAATGATCTCTCCCTCCCACTCTCTTCAGGGTGAATCTCCCATCCTTCACCAGATATATAGAAGTACTTGCCCTTCCAGTTCTTTACACTGGTGGGCCTTCCAGAGTAAAGGGTCTCATCCCTGCCATGGACGGAGAAGTAGTAATACCCAGCAAACTTTATAAAGTTTTCCTTCAGACAATAGAAGTGGAAAAACTTCGTGGGAGTAATATCTCTCTTGAATTGATTCTCCTATAGCACGATGGATGTAAGAATGGACCTCCAGCCATTGGGATCTAATTGGGTTGGGGCTAATCTTATTGTTTAAAAAATTCTTTTGATGGGAACAGGAATGGGCAGTCGTAGACCGTAAATGAAAGCGTGTAAGGGGAAGCAGACCCCATCGTCAGTAAGGGCCGTGTAGGGCCTTTGTTCTGTGGCAAGTAATGAGCACATCAAGTTATCTAGAAACTCAAAGGCCTCAGCTACCTGATCAACCCATTCTTGGGTCATAATGCTGTGAATATCAAGTGTAGCAAGAGGTCTCTCAACCCTCTCAGATATGCCAGCAGGTTAATCCCCAGCGTTAGTTTTACCCCCTGTCGCGGCATTCTCATCTATGTCCATCGAATGGTTGCTAGAATTCGCCCATTCTTCTATGGCCGCAGAGTCTAGGCTTGAGTCTGAAGTTAATACCACACAGTTGGGGCAATCCTTCAGTTGGAAAATCCCTACTGACTTTAAAGGAGGCAGTGAAGGAAGTTCAGGAGGAGAGACTCCAAAATGTTTTCCCCAAAAGCCTCTCAAATATTCTTATGGGTCAAAGTTGATATGGCTGCAGCAGTACCTGAAAATCATAATCTGCAGTTAGGTGTTGCAGCCAGTATGGTATTAAGGCCTCTCAGAGGCCGCGACAGGTGCAGTGATATATCAAGTTAAGGACGAATAAGAAATATTAGGCCAAATGGGCTAAGTATACCAAATATTGGGTTCTAAAGTCCTAAAAGATAATTGTCGCCGCGGCATATTGATTTGATGGAAGGTGTTATTTTCTTACATGCCATAGTTACTATGGGCTAAAACACTACTGACTCTAATTTGAGAAACTAAGGAGAATATTGTCAAACTAGTTTCAACAGGCTATAGTCATCAAACTATGGGCTAAAATTCCACGGATTGTAAATCTAAGAACCTAAGGGATTACCCTATCAAAAAGAGGCTACATGCCGTAACCAACCCCTATCACAGGCCGCGGCTAGGGCTTAAACCAATGTTGGAATATTGCATGGATTAAGGGCAGCCTTAGATTACTAAAGGGGTATTTTATCATGTCGCGGCCATTCACTCAAACAGTTTAGTATCTAATGTTGATTCATTTAAAGATTGAAGACCCAGAATGTGAAGGGTTTGTTTAAGAGCATCAAGAACAGTTATATGATTTCAATGCGATTCAACACACATACATGCCATATGATCCAAGCAATAGAAGATTAAGGGTTCATTTCATCATATGAAGATTGATTCAAAGAACAATTTGGCAACAATTACAATTATTTATCATTCCGATGTGTTCAATTCTTGGAAATTGGCATATTATTCAATCAAAACCCTAAGTTTCTATCAAGTAGTTATTTTTTTCCCTCAAAAATAGATATGGCAGATATAATCCAGAAAAATCTAATACAAGTTCAGAAAGCAGCAGACATGATTCAAGATCGGAAGATTCACAAATGCAAAAATTTAGAAGTTCAGAGGATGAATTATGAACTGAAAAAGCTATTAAAGAGATTATTGGTTGGAAAATTAACTGGGAATGGAGAAACCAACGATGCTCAGCCTCAAACCGCCTCAGAACCACCACACACAGCCTTGGAAAATCGCTGGAAAGATCAAGGGAAGAAACGAACAGAGTTCAACTTTCGATTTTTTCTCAAGGTTTTTAGAAACGTAATTAAGTCCACAACTGAAATAATTTATATAAGATGGCGTGAGAAGATGAAGCGTCACCTTGGAGGTACCGCGACACCTTTAGAAGACGACTACTCAGCCCCAGCCCCAGCCCCAATCGCAATCTCTTGACACTACGACTTGGGGGATTATTGATAGTATAGATATAGTACCTCGCTGCAGAACGTGTACAATGGAAAGTACAGAAGCTTATAGTCCGCGGACCCAATCCCCACAGGGTGCGAAACCTATATCTATAGCCGAACTAACAGGCTACAGCCTACTATAGCATAGGCTGCAGCACCCACGACTCTGGCCTCACAAGTACCTTGTGTAATATATGCCACTGGACCACTGCCACAGCCCTTTAGTCACGGGATGCGACCCCCTTTACATATTACAGGGTGCGGCCCTATTCTTTTCAATAACAGGGCGCATCCCCAATCGATTACAGTAATAACACGGTACATGATCCTCCTATAAATAGAGGTACACACCTCGAGATAGAGGATCTCGGTTCAGATTCTACAATACCTAGCGAAGCCTTGCCAAATTTTCTCTATACAACCTTAACATATAGCTTGGGGTTTACTCACCTACATCGTAGTCATATCTCCAGCACTCCCGAAATCGCTACAGTCATGTATTCTTCTCTCTCATCTATCTTGTACGCCTATTGTGGCATTGTAAACTTGTACATCAACGATATGAATATAATGAGAGGGAGGAACCAATGTGGACGTAGGCTCTTTTATAGCCGAACCATTCTATATTTTGTGTTCATGTCTCTTTATTTGTTTTATTTACATTCTTTACTTGACTTGCTGATATGAGCACGACTTATGGGCGATTTCTCGTATCAACATTTTATTTTAAATTCTATTTTGCAGCAGGTATGTTTTTTTTTTACTTTAAAATTTTATATTTATAAATATTTATGGTTATATTTCAGGAATGAATGAATTCACTACAAGAAATACAAACATACATGTGCTTTTTCGGAAGGAGGATGATTTATAAGTTAGCTTTCAATCTTTAAGAATTGTATTTTTTTCTCTATGTGTTTGACATATACAACTGCACTTTTAAACATAACAGTCTTTTTCATAACAATATTTATATATTGGTTTAATATTAATTTTTATTTATTTAAAATAACATTAAGATATTTAGGCACATTATTCACAATCAAAAGATCGTTTCATTACGTTAAATATGTTTTCAACATGCCGTAACAATATTCTCTTTCATAATGCGAGTCTCCAAAAAGTAACATTTTACGGTCACGCAATGCGTACCCTGCAAGCTAATTATAATTATAAAAATATATGATATCGGTGATAATTATGTAACACTCCGTGTTTTTATTATTTAATTTAATTAATTAATTGGAAAATTCGGGAAAAATAAAATTTTGAATTAAATAGTTTTTGATGCTCAAATATGTTGGTTATGATTTTAGAAGAATAAAACTTCAAGCGGAATTAAAATCGGAGTTAAAATGGATTTAGTATTGATTGTACAATTTTTGTCCCTTATAAATTGTTGGGCGAATTGTCAGATTTTAGGCATGATCGATCGATCGATGCATGGGGGTCGATCGATCGACCCCCTCAGGTTTCGTGCGCAACAGTCTTGTTTTTCGACGAATTTGGTTGGTTTTAAAACTCTTCCACTTATATATAATTAAAGGGACGGGGCTAGATTTTTAAACGATCATTTGTGAAAACCCTAAGAGCAGAAAACTCTATTTTCTCCATCTTCTTCTACCTCAAAACCCTAGCCACCATTAAAATAACTTTTCAAGCTCAGTTTTGAAGGCCAAGGCGAATCTGTCCCGAGTCGGTCCAAGAGGGGGGTTTGAACCATTTTTCGAGAGGAACACATTCACGTAATCATATTTTTCTGTCGAACTAATCCCAGGCATGTTTACCCTATTCTTTTCCCTTAGTGTTATGTGTCTTGATTGTAGCCTCCATTAAACACATGTTTTTCTAAAATAAGTTATGAATATAAATATTGAAGAGATAAATTTCGGGACAGTTTTGCATAAAAAATTAATGTTGCCGAATACGTATAACTTTGTTATTCTTTGGGTTGTGTCGGTATAGTCGATTTTGCTTTGGGCATGTGCATGTAGAGGAGCCCTTTTAAAAAGTAAATTTTGATATTTCATGTGAAAACCGTAGTTTAATTTAATTTATTGTGTTGGAAAATAATGATCATGATAGGACTTGCATGTAGCTATTATTCTGAAAATCATAATATTTAGGTGTCTTTGATTTCCACTTTTTAAATTGAATTATTTAAATGGGAATTTAGTATTATTATGAATGTTGTTATAATTTTGGAATTGTGTTACTCTATGGAAATATGATAATTTTTCGGGAAGATTGGGTATGGTAGATAATTGGTTTTCACCCTTGTTATAGTACACTTGTTAGGTATGGGACTAGTAAGTGGGCCTTAATTACGATTTATGCTAATTAGGTATGGGACTAGTTAGTGTAGGTCTATGCGGGTTATATAATTTGTGGTGGGGGCTGATTTTCTATATTATACCCTTGTTGTGATAGCCTAGGATTGATATCTAGGTGGAGTGAAATTTTGTAATCATTCTTTGCTTAGGATAGGACGATATTGTGTTCTGGGAACCCTTTGTCGGGCCTAAAGGTTATTTTGAGGATTTTCACATCGCTTTTAAGGGTGGGGGAAATTAATGTGATTAATGAAAATAAGGAATGTGGAATTTAATATCACAGGACTAAAACGAATATTAAAAACTTATTGGAGACATAATGTGTCTAGGGCCGACAGTTTGAACGGGTCAGAGGACGAGTTATGTCGTGTCGTGTGTGGAACCTTGTCATATCGCGAGGGTCGCATGATAAAAACGGACCAGACGGCGAACTTGGCAAGGGGACGGGTGTGTGTGTGGAACCTTGTCATATTGTGAGGATCGCAGGATAAAAACGGATCAGACGGCGGACTTGACAAGGGGACGGGTATTGGTAATATTCTCCACGGTTAAATTAATTAAATTTAACATTGTGGGAAGGTGGTTTAATTAAAATCATATTGGTGTGGCTTTTATGAAAACCTTGCGGGTAATTGTGAATTTATTTATGGTGATTATTAATCTCGTAATTAAAAGATTATATTGTTATAGTCGATATATATAGTACTATTGTCTGGGTTCAAGGACCCTATTTGAGGAGAGTAGCCAGTTTACATGCTCAGGACTTTGGCTCTGACACATGCGTTGACTAATCTTTTCAGGATTTTTGGGAGTTGCTGCATAGGATTCATTGGAGATCTTTTGGAGGTGCAACTGGATTTGTGTTCCTGCTTTAGTAGTTGGATTTTCTCTTTCCATTCAGTCGTTTTATTTATGAGACTATTTTGGAGTTATTGGGCCTTTTTGGTTCCAAAGTTGTTTTAAGTTTTCAGTTGGATTGATTTATTTTATTATTGAGATGTTGGGAGATTATGTGATGGATTTAATTGCATTTTGGAGCTTTATCGGTTGAATGTCATTTCATATTTGGGTTTGATTAAAATAAATTATATTGTGGATTAAAATTTGATGTCTCATATATGTCACATGCTAAGGATGGTATTTTATTTACTCACGCCCGGCTTCCTTTTGGTGGCGGCCGACGCCAGAAATAGGCAGGGTGTGACAGATGGTATTAGAGCATGGTCTTAGGTCTCGTAGGTTATGAGTCCGTTTTAGCTTCCGAGTTGCTTGTCTTTGATTCCTTTTTGATGATTTGTACTCTTAGTCATTCCGAGTCTGATGTTGTTTTGTTCCTATCTTTTCAGATGGCGAACACTAGGAGAAATGGGAGTAGGACAGAGGAGTCTGTTTCTAGACCCGCGGCTCAGGAGAGGCGGCGTCTGATTACTTTGGAGGCTGAGGAGTTAGCGGCTATCATTCGTGAGGCCACAGTGGCTGGTTTGGAGATGGGGAGACAGAGAGGGGTGACCTTAGAGGCGCAGCAGCGGTGTACACCCGTCTCAACTTGGGATAGGGTGAGGAGAAGTTTCTTTAAGGGAAATCCTCCTACCTTTGGAGGGGGATTTGACCCAACAGTTGCTCACCAGTGGAGGAGGGATATGGAGAGGCATTTGAGGATGGTGAACTGCACGGATGTGCAGAAGAAGATGTTAGCAACATTCAAATTGTCAGGGAATGCTTTACAGTGGTGGGAGAGTACCACCATACCATAGCAGCGAGATCAGCTGAGTTATGCAAAATTTCATATCAGGTTCAATAATAAGTATTTTCCATATGCTATCAGGAGTGCAAAGAAAAGGGAGTTTCTAGAGTTGCAGCAAGGGACAAAATCAATTGTCGAATATGAACAGGAGTTTACCAACTTATCTATGTTTGTACCGGAGGAGGTAGACACTGAGAGGAAAAAGATGGAGTGTTTCATCAAAGGGACGTCCTGGCCCATTAGGCAGATGGTTTTGGAAAATCCGGCATACACTGCTTATGCCCAAGTAGTGGATGTCGCAATGTTACACTGGCAGGAGAAAATAAGCTATCAAAAGAAATTAGGAAAAAGACAAGAGACCGAGGGTCAGGGAGGAGACAACAAGGGTCGCAATGACCAAGCATGGAAAAGTCAAAGGCATAACCAAGGGCAGCAGAACAATAACTCTCATCAGGACCAACAGAGACAGGGTCGTCAGGGGGAGCGAAATTGGAATGGGAATTCGGAGCCTTTTCAGGGTACTTGTTTCAAGTGTGGGAAAGTGGGACACAAGGCGAATAGGTGTTTCAAAAGAGAGGACCATCAGGGTCAAGCTATGCAGGGCCAGTAAGGCCAAGGGCCTCCGGCGCCGGCAGGGTCCGGGGTACGGGGAGCCCCAGCAGTATTGGCGGCGATCAGTGTTCAGGAAGCGCCAGTAGCGCCGGTAGCGTCAGGTGCACAAGGGGTGGTCACTGCACCAACCAATCTCAGTTTTGGGAGGTGTTATGTACCTCAGGTTCAGTCAGAGTAGGTTAGATTACGTGGCTAGTGGAGTATCACGGTACCTAATACCTTCTTAGATACTTATATATATTGTATTTGGGTAGATTAGGTGTATGGGAGCCTAATGGTGTTATTTTGTGGGGTAGGCTTATGTGGGTCTCATTTCTTTTTGCGATATTTATGCATTAATGTCTATGCTTCGTCTAATTTCGAGGACGAAATTCTTTGATAGTGGGGAAGTATGTAACACCCCGTGTTTTTATTATTTAATTTAATTAATTAATTAAAAAATTCGGGAAAAATAAAATTTTGAATTAAATAGTTTTTTATGCTCAAATATGTTGGTTATGATTTTAGAAGAATAAAACTTCAAGCGGAATTAAAATCGGAGTTAAAATGGATTTTATATTGATTTTACAATTTTTATCCCTTATAAATTGTTGGGCGAACTATCAGATTTTAGGCATGATCGATCGATCGATGCCTGAGGGTCGATCGATCGACCCCCTCAGGTTCCGTGGGCAGCAGTCTTGTTTTTTGACGAATTTGGTTGGTTTTAAAACTCTTCCACTTATATATATTTAAAGGGACGGGGCTAGATTTTTAAACACTCATTTGTGAAAACCCTAAGAGCAGAAAACTCTATTTTCTCCATCTTCTTCTACCTCAAAACCCTAGCCACCATTAAAATAACTTTTCAAGCTCAATTTTGAAGGCCAAGGCGAATATGTCCCGAGTCGGTCCAAGAGGGGGTTTTGAACCATTTTTCGAGAGGAACACATTCACGTAATCATATTTTTCTGTCGAACTAATCCCAGGCATGTTTACCCTATTCTTTTCCCTTAGCGTTATGTGTTTTGATTGTAGCCTCCATTAAACTCATGTTTTTCTAAAATAAGTTATGAATATAAATATTGAAGAGATAAATTTCGGGACTGTTTTTCATGAAAAATTAATGTTACCGAATACTTATGACTTTCTTATTATTTGGTTTGTGTCAGTATAGTCGATTTTGCTTTGGGCATGTACATGTAGAGGAGCCCTTTTAAAAAGTAAATTTTGATATTTCATGTGAAAACCGTAGTTTAATTTAATTTATTGTGTTGGAAAATAATGATCATGATAGGACTTTCATGTAGCTATTATTCTGAAAATCATAATATTTAGGTGTCTTTGATTTCCACTTTTTAAATTGAATTATTTAAATGGGAATTTAGTATTATTATGAATGTTGTTATAATTTGGAATTGTGTTACTCTATGGAAATATGATAATTTTTCGGGAAGATTGGGTATGGTAGATAATTGGTTTTCACCCTTGTTATAGTACACTTGTTAGGTATAGGACTAGTAAGTGGGCCTTAATTACAATTTAGGCTAATTAGGTATGGGACTAGTTAGTGTAAGTCTATGCGGGTTATATAATTTGTGGTGGGGGCTGATTTTCTATATTATACCTGTAGGTGCAAAAAATTTCACCCGTCGGAGAGTGTCAATTCATCATGATACAAGTATAAAAATAAATACGAGAGAGACAAAGATTTATGTGGTTCGACCATGAATGGCCTACGTCCACGGGGCTACTGGTGTGTTCCATTAGATGATCAGAGAGTTTTATATGAGAGTGTTTCTCTAATTTCTAAGCCTCCTTTCACAATGGGGGGGTCCCCTTTATATAGAGTTAGGGGTTACATTAGGGTTACAAATATGGATGGGTAACAAATATGGATGAGCCCTATCTTGGTGGAGTTTCATTCCCATCAGATACTGCTCCTCGGTCTTCCCATTTTTAAGGACTTTAGTCGTCCCTGTATTGCTGGCACGTCGCCCTCTTCACCGGGGTGCTCCCCACACGTCATGTTATTCCGTAGGCATATATTTTCCCCCCACAATAGCCCCACATGTCGCAGTTCAGCTGAGTTGATTCTGAGATGAGCTGGGAGCTGGTCCACAATCTCTTTAAGCATATGCAGTTGGTGGTGTGAAGTGGACTAGCATTCTTTGATCTGTCGTTCAACTTTTAAGCCTTCTTTGGTTGATCTTCTCGCCTTCATAGGTTTTTAGATGAATGCTTGGCTTGAGTTGAGAGGCGTTCAATCGATATGGGAACCGGACTCGAGAGTGTCGAGCTGCCTACGTACCCTCTTGGGATCAGGTCGGACGTAGTTCATTGTCTATTTTATTGTATGGCCCAATTCGTGAGGCTGACCACAGGCCTGTTCAGAATTTGTTTACTGAGGCTTTATCGAGCGTGCATCAAGTTTAGGGCGTCTCCCTGTATTTTGGTCTCGTATGGTCTATTTGTTGAGGCCGACCACAGGCCTATGCGTCGAGTCTTGCTCGAGCATGTACCTAGTAGGGGTAAGACCCTGCCTTAGGTTTTTCATATGGTCCAATTGGAGAGACCGACCAAAAGCCTATGCGTCGAGCCTTGCTCGAGCATGTACCTAGTAGGGGTAAGACCCTGCCTTAGGTTTTTCATATGGTCCATTTGTTGAGGCCGACCAGAAGCCTATGCGTCGAGCCTTGCTCGAGCGTGTACCTAGTAGGGGTAAGACCCCGCCTTAGGTTTTTCATATGGTCCAATTGGGGAGGCCGACCAGAAGCCTATGCGTCGATCCTTGCTCGAGCATATACCTAGTAGGGGTAAGACCCTGCCTTAGGTTTTTCATATGGTCCAATTGGAGAGGCCGACCAGAAGCCTATGCGTCGAGCCTTGCTCGAGCATGTACCTAGTAGGGGTAAGACCCTGCCTTAGGTTTTTCATATGGTCCAATTGGAAAGGCCGACCAGAAGCCAATGTGTCGAGCCTTGCTCGAGCATATACCTAGTAGGGGTAAGACCCTGCCTTAGGTTTTTTCCCACAATTTAATGTAATACCAATTACGTTTGCATTTTTCCATTTTCTAATGCCTCGCATGTAAATATCCGCCTGTTTTACCTTTTAGGTTGTGCCGTCACACTTCCTTAGGCCTAAAAGGAGATGGCAAAAATGCACCTGGCTTGAGGGTCATCCACCCGTTCAGGATTTTAACCGACCAACATAGTTGGCGACCAACCTGAGTTGGTTTTTTTCCTAGGGATCCCCCGTAGAGCTTTTATTGTTGCCTGGGCAACTCGTGAGGCCATTTGTGTTTGGAGATAACAAAGGCCTGTAGACGTACTTAATTTAGTGGGAATAAGCAAGAAGGCCGTTGTAACTAAATCATGTTTGATCATGATCGTCATTTGAAAGACTAATTTTGGTTTTAACCATGTTGGCATCTGTCCTGAGTTGACCTCTTCTCTTTTGCTTTGAATGTTGTAGTGAATCTATTCATGTGTCATCGCTGCTATAGAGCCCCCAATCGAGCTTGTGAAGGGAAGGTTGCCTGACCGTCCATCGGGTCGTCTGATTTATATAACCGGGATGATAAGTGTGCCCGATCGCTCCTCGAGGCTTCATTGCTTTAAAGAGTATCGCGTTGATCATTCGTCAAGCTGGATATATTTAAGGATTATCTTGCTCGTATAGCTTCACGTATTATATCATTCCTTGGGGCACACTTGTTCGCTGACCATACATGGTGGTTCCAGGAGGCTGTGGAAGACTCCATATGGCTCGTGCACCTAAAGGGATTGATAGGAGTTCAAAGCATCCTTGTGCCGTTAATCTGATATGGTGTTCAAGAAACATTGTTCCTCTGGAGTGGATATCTTAGTGTTGATGATGCGTTAATTCGTTGCTTGGTGATCGTCGATCACCATGGGTTGTCTGACGATGTCGCTCGATACATTTGGGATGGTTTAGTGTTGTTATCAACATGTCTTGCTCGTTGACTGTGATTTTGCTGGGCGTGTGACTTCTTACAAGTTGGATTCATCCTTGTGGATAAATATTGTTGATAGTCGCTCTTCATACTGCTTTATGTGTTATTGGATCTTTTTGGTACAGATCGCTCAACTTTTCATTCGACGAGGTTGAATTAAATAAGAACTGTATTGCCCAACTGTTTATTGGAGCTTGAGACGTAACCACACAATGTCAACTATCGATCGAAGTTGAGGGTCCGTTGAGGCAAAATTGTAAAGGACCTAGTAGATGTTGTGAACGATCCATGCCTGAGCATCTGTCGGAGTATTGATGAGATAAATGATGCCTGAATGCCTGTCGAGGAAAAAACTATAGAGGATCTGGTGGATATTGCAGGTGATCCATACTCGAGCATCCGTCGAGGCAAAGAGGACCGGGCAAGTATTACGAATGATCCTGTATTGTTAGTGAAAACTAACCTTCCAATAAATGCAATGTTGATTATTAATCGACTCTGCCAACCATCTGTTGGGACTGAATACAAGAATTATCCTTACCAACCATTTGTTGGGGATAAAATGCGACATGTGTGGCAAATATCCTCGGGACTAAATATATAGAAATATTTTGCCGAGCATTTGCCGAGATGAGCCTTGAATATGCCTGATCATCCTGCAGGTTAAGAATCATAGAGCCAGATAACCCATTCTGAAATTCAAGAAATATCAACATCCAAGCATCTGTCTGTTATAAATAATATTGCCCAAGCATGTGTTGGGTCCAAAGTGGTGTAAAGTGCTCAACCATCTGTCGGGGAGAATTAACAAAATAAGTGGTGCCAGACTGGTTTGCCGGGGCGAAGTTGTACAGGTCCGAGTAGATATAAAGAGCGATCCGCGCTTGAGCATCTATCGGTGTGTTAATAAGATTTTCAAGAGCTTAAGATTATTGTCGAGCATCCGTCGGGACTGAATCTTATACCTGTAGAAGTTAATAAATTGCTCGACCATTTGTCGAGGCTAATTCAAATAGAATTTATCATGCAATATGATGTGCATCCGCTCGACCATTTGTCGAGGAAAATATTCATAGTATTGAATGAATGACATGAATTATCCCATAATTTTTGTGATAAAATCTCACGAGGATGGCCGCGCCCGAGCATTCGTCGGGGCTACGCTAAGTATAAGTAAAGATATTACACCGACCATTCATTGGTATAACCAATAATAGCTAGACGATAATATTGAAAATTAAATGACCGGATAAATGACATGAGTGCTCTTCTAAGTGCGCCCCAATATTTATGTGGACAAAATAATTGTAATAAAGTCGAATGAAAGATGCAAAATTTATCAAATATATCCAGATGTATGGCACAGGAGTTAAATTGGAATTTGTGCAAATAGATTTAAGCAAATACTTAAAATACAAGTTCGGTTTCAAAAAATTGTTTTCACAGAAAATTTGTGTACTGGCAATCAATTGTTTTTCTCATGTGAAGTATAGAGTATAGATAGCCCCCTGCTAGCAAATTTATGATGATAAAAATCGTGAGCATAATTTGTGAGCAAATGAAGTATTATGAGATGGAAACGAACAATGTACAAATAAATGTGTGTATCCATCAAGTGGGGTTGCGCTAAATACAAGAATTATCCTGGCCAGCTATCCACTGGGGATAAAATGTGACATGCGAGGCAAATATCTTCGGGACTAAATATATAGAAATATTTTGCCGATTATCTGCCAAGATGAGTTTCAAATGTGCCTGACCGTCCCTCAGGTTACCGAATCATAGAATCCGAGCTTCAGTCGGAGTAATAATAATTTTGCCCAAGCGTTTCTTTGGGTATAAGGTGCTATAGTGTGCTCGACTATCTGTCGGAGTATTAATAAAATGAATGGTGCCTGGATAGTCCGCCGGGGAAAAGTTGTAGAATACCAAGTAGATATAGCGAGCAATTCGTGCTCGAGCATCCGTCAAAACATCGATGAGATTTCCAGGGACTTAAGATTATTGTCGAGCATCCGTCGAGACTGAATCTTGTACCTGTGGAAGTTAGTAAATTCCCCGACCATCTGTTGAGGCTAAATCAAAATAGAAGTTATTATGAAAATGATATGTTCAGCAAAGTATATAAGATATGCATCCGCTTGACCATTTGTCGAGGAAAAAATTCATAGTCACGCATGAATGTAATAAAGATCCAATGATTTTTATCATAAAAATTTCACTGTAATAACTGTGACCGAGCATCCGTCGGGGCTGAGCTAAATAACCAATAATCTCGCTCTGGTGAGATTAAATTGTTGTAGCTGGATGACAATATTGAAAATTAAAATGTTCGAATAAATGACATGAGTGCTATATCACTGCGCCCCACTTATTTATGTGAGCAAAATAATTTGTAATAAGGTCGCATAAAAAGTGTCAACTATCGTTGTAATAAAATCATATGGTCCTTTAAAATAATTTTATTTTTAGGGAGAACCAAGAAATGCAAACATTAGTCAAATATGTCTCAAATGTAAGACATAGGGCTTATTTAGAATTTTCGCAGAAATATTTGGACTCCAAGAAAATAGTCTAATATAGGTTTCAAAAATATGTTTCCTCGTAAAGCCACATAAGGCTGTCAAGGAAGAAGAAAACATTTAATTCTGAGCAAGTAAATAGTTTTAAAATCCAGCTGGACTTGTCCCAAAAATATTCCAAATGTGACAACCAAAACACACAAGACGTGTTGAGAAGCCTAAAAGAATCACAGCCGTCCCCATTGGCGAGCTCCGTCCGACCTGTTCGACGAGCTTGCTCAGGTGGTACCCTGCTCGCCGATCATCGAAATATGGTCTGGGGGCGATGCTGTAGTGGTCGCTCAACTCGGAGCGTGGTACCCTGTTCGCCTAGTTGGTCCAGGTGGCCTGCTCGCCGATTAAGCATCCATCGGCGCTGCTCGGCAATCATGGAGGATGTCTTCTTCGTATAGATAGTGGGTAATTTGCACGGGGGAGAGCTCGCCACTGATCGTCCTCGTCGCCGACCAACTGTGTTGCATTTGTCCTTGCTCGTCCTCGCCGCCGACCAGCTGATGGTAGTCGTCAACTGGTCGCCGACTACCAGGGGCTCCGGTAAAGTCCTTGCTGGTGTTCTGTTTCTTCGAGCTCATTTCGTTGTTGATGCCCTCTGGTCGACCAACGATTATGACCGCAAACAGGTCGCCGACCACAGGGGCCTTCTCGACCAGAGAGATTGCAGGTCGGAGAACAACCGGAGGTGAGGTCGTCGCGAAGAGGTCGGTGATCGCGGGCCGATCAAAAAATAGTGTTGGGTGTAAATCCCCCATGACTCCTGATGAGGATGAACGGCGCTGACCGTGGAGAAAACCAGAGGGAAATTCTTGTTGCATATGAAATCCGACCAGCAGGGGCGGATGATATGTAAAGTCGGTGATGAGGACTGGATCTCCATGGGTTGGTGACGATGGCTATGATGGGCCAGTTTCCGACGGTTCCTTTTATCTCAAGTGGGCGTGTCCGTGTACCCGACTGGAAGATGGCATATCCAAGATGCCCGCCTCAAAAGGGGGTGTTACGTGACCCAGTAATTGAGATATTTGGTATATGCTTCCAAAAATCTCGGGAGAGAGAGAGAGAGAGAGAGAGCATGCCCAGATCGTGATCGTATATGCTTGACCTACAAGAGTCCAAATATTTGGAGGTTCTTCTCACATCTTCAGTATTGAGATTCGTCAAAAACAAAGAATGGTTATGCATATTTTCAGATGAATATACACCCAGTAAAGAATTTATGAACATAAATATACGAAAACCAAACATCACTGAAACGATATTTGTACAAAACAAATAATCATATCTGAAACGTATAACTGCTCGTGCACAGATTAAAAAAGAAAACTTATCTTTGATTATGTGCATAGCGTAGGCATCAATGTCCTTGAACGTAAATCTAAATCTCTTCTAGCAAGAAAGGGAAGGTTTTTTGTGCCGGTTCCCACAGACGGCGCCAATTGTATGTGCAAAAAATTTCACCCGTCGGAGGGTGTCAATTCATCACGATACAAGTATAAAAATAAATACGAGAGAGACAAAGATTTACGTGGTTCGACCATGAATGGCCTACGTCCACGGGGCTGCTGGTGTGTTCCATTAGATGATCAGAGAGTTTTACATGAGAGTGTTTCTCTAATTTCTAAGCCCCCTTTCACAATGGAGGGGGGGGTCCCCTTTATATAGAGTTAGGGGTTACATTAGGGTTACAAATATGGATGGGTAAAAAATATGGATGAGCCCTATCTTTGTGGAGTTTCATTCCCATCATATACTGCTCCTCGGTCTTCCCGTTTTTAAGGACTTTAGTCGTCCCTGTATTGCTGGCACGTCGCCATCTTCACCAGGGTGCTCCCCACACGTCATGCTATTCCGTAGGCATATATTTTGCCCCCACAATACCCTTGTTGTCATAGCCTAGGATTGATATCTAGGTGGAGTGAAATTTTGTAATCATTATTTGCTTAGGATATGACGATATTGCGTTTTGAGAACTCTTCGTTGGGACTAAAGGTTATTTTGAGGATTTTCACATCGCTTTTAAGGGTGGGGGAAAGTAATGTGATTAATGAAAATAAGGAATGTGGAATTTAATATCGCAGGACTAAAACGGATATTAAAAACTTATTGGCGACATAATGTGTCTAGGGCCGACAGTTTGAACGGGTCAGAGGACGAGTTATGTCGTGTTGTGTGTGGAACCTTGTCATATCGCGAGGGTCGCAGGATAAAAACGGACCAGACGACGGACTTGGCAAGGGGACGGTGGTGTGTGGAACCTTGTCATATCGCGAGGATCGCAGGATAAAAACGGATCAGACGGCGGACTTGACAAGGGGACGGGTATTGGTAATATTCTTCACGGTTAAATTAATTAAATTTAACATTGTGGGAAGGTGGGTTAATTAAAATCATATTGGTGTGGCTTTTATGAAAACCTTGCGGGTAACTGTGAATTTATTTATGGTGATTATTAATCTCGTAATTAAAAGATTCTATTGTTATAGTCGATATATATAGCACTATTGTCTAGGTTCAAGGACCCTATTTGAGGAGAGTAGCCGGTTTACATGCTCGGGGCTTTGGCTCTGACACATGCGTTGACTAATCTTTTTCAGGATTTTTGGGAGTTGCTGCATAGGATTCATTGGAGATCTTTTGGAGGTGCAGCTGGATTTGTGTTCCTGCTTTAGTAGTTGGATTTTCTCTTTCCATTCAGTCGTTTTATTTATGAGACTATTTTGGAGTTATTGGGCTTTTTTGGTTCCAAAGTTGTTTTAAGTTTTCAGTTGGATTGATTTCTTTCATTATTGAGATGTTGGGAGATTATGTGATGGATTTAATCACATTTTGGAGCTTTATCGGTTGAATGTCATTTCATATTTGGGTTTGATTAAAATAAATTATATTATGGATTAAAATTTGATGTCTCATATATGTCACATGCTAAAGATGGTATTTTATTTACTCACGCCCGACTTCGTTTTGGTGGCGGACGACGCCAGAAATAGGCGGGGTGTGACAAATTAATACAAGAGCTACATCGAAAAGCAACACAATACAATTAGACTTATTTTGAAATATTTTCATAATTTCATAAAGGGAGTGACTATTAGCACTCCAACCAATTCTTAAGACACTCCATCTTGATACCAAATGTCAATTATACCTTTAGACTTACAAAATTTAAATTTTCATTTTTTTGCGGCCAATTAAAACAAATATATCTATAAAACAACTAAAAATTGTATTTTCAATAAAAAATGATTTTTTTTTATAAAAATCTGTTTTTTATTAAGAATCTCTTTTAAAAATATTTTTTTTTACTTTTCATAACAACTTTTTTGTACCCTTTTTAATAAAACAAATCAATTTTTTTAAAAGATAACACAGTTTTTCAAATGTAGGATCTTTTTTTTTTATATTATATTTAATGTAAGCTCTCGTTTTTATTTTTGTCATTAAAAAATATGATTACAATGTGCTCCTTTTTTTACATATATTTTTTTGAAAATTTGATGTCTTAGAGACGTGATTGGTTAGTGGCGCTGGCACGGGCCCACATCCGTGTGGGCCCGCGCCAGCCGCACTGACTAATCGTCTCTCTAAGACATTGAAAAAAAATTCAAAAAAGAAACCAATCGCGTCTCTAAGACGTTAAATTTTCAAAACAAACCAACTGTTTTAACAAAAATAAATTGTTTTAAGTGTTGAAAGTTTGTCTTTTATATAACAAATTGTACATTTTATTTGAAATAATTTTACAATACCGACAATACATACTGCTGGCGCGGACCAATATATTAAAAAAAAATGGCCTGCTCCAGCGATATGTATAGGTGGTCGGACTGCCTATACATATCGCTAGTATGAACCCTTTTTTTCTAAATAATAAAAAGATTATTTTTAATATAGTAAAAAATGGTCCACGCCACTGGTGTGAAATAAAAAATACGACTCCATGCCACGTCGCATTTTATTTGGATCGTAATCATGTTACTTAAAAAATAATAGATTCATAATCGCAATGTGTAATTTTTTAAACTGCCAGTAATTTTTTAAAACGTTTTTAATAGTCAAAACGGTTTATTTCGTAAAAATATTTTTTATTTTATATAAAGCAACTTTTTATGTTTTATAAACAATTTTTTAATAATAAAAATAGATAACAATTTTTTTTAAAGAATTGAAATGTTTTTTTAAAACAGTTATGAAAAGTAAAACAAAATATTTTTAAAAGTGATTCTTATTAAAAAAAACATACTAGTATATATATTGTGCTCTTGGCTTAGTCGTTAGCACATTTATTTTGTATATTAATCTATAACAGTATTTACTTGATTACATAATTAATTATTTAATCCTTTTGGCTCTACCATCGCCGCTGCCCAAATCCAGATGTGAAACGAGGTGGGTTAGTATCAAAGTGACAACCGACTGTAAACTTATATCAAATCTTGTGATGGATTCTCTAATTAAAAGAAGAAATGTAAATTAAATAACATACATATGAAAGTTCAAAAAATATTTTTTTATAAAAAAAATATAAAGTTTTCTAAAACAATTTATAAATTCCGAACGTTTACATTGCTTTATATAAACATTTTTTTCTTAAAAAAATTTTGTATTTATATTTATACATCAGCCTTTTAAAACACAATTAAAAACTATTTTTAGAAAATTACTTTATAAAAATACAACTTTTATATATAATAATTTTTTTATATTTATCTTTAGAAAATTAGTTTTTATTATAAAAATAGTGTCTCATCATGTTATTGTGCCACTTATCCACACTATATGCAAAGAGTTATGTTTAAATTGTCTCTCCAAATTAAGTTTTTTTTATATAAAACATCTTTTCTCTCAATTAATAAATGTTAATTTTTTTATATAGTAAATAATTTTTTTTATATATAACTCAAAAAATATTTTTTATAAAAAAAAATGTGCAGTTTTCTAAAACAATTTATAAATTTTGAACGTTAACACTGTTTTATAAAAAAACATTTCCTTAAAAAATTGTATTTATATATATATAACAACCTTTTAAAACACAATTTGTATAAAGAAATGAAGTTAAAAACAATAGTACAGGGTTAACATGATAGTTTTATAAAAAAATCATTATATATTTTTATAAAGCAGTATTTTTTAAAGCTTTTTAAAACACAACTTATTTAAAGAAATGGAGTTAAAAACTATAGTTTTTAGAAAACTACTTTATAAAATTACAATTTTTATATATAATAAAAGATTTTATATTTATCTTTATAAAATTAGGTTTTAGTAAAAAAATTATAAAAAAAGTGTTACGCTATAGTTTTACAAAAAAAATGAATATCTAATTTTATTTTTATAAAAATAGTATTGCTTAAAAAAATAATTTATATTTATAAAATATATATATATGTGTGTGTGTGTGTGTGTGTGTGTGTGTGTGTGTGTTATTCTTTTTTATTTTTTTATTCTTCTTACTTCATCATTAAATGTTCTTCTTTTTGCGTTTCAATTTTACATGCAAGTATTTGTTTGCCATTAAATATTCTAACATGTGAAATAGGTTTTTTAATGTTTTATATTTTACCTCTATTTTTGTAAGTATTTTTGCATTGCATTGTATAATAAGAACTGCAAAGCAAACGCACACTCTTATTATGCTCAACCACATATCACATACTCCTCCATTTGACTCCAAAATGCAAACTCCTATTTACCTTCCATCAAATTTGCTCAACCTTTTCATCTCCGCTTTTCTTAGATCTTTCTATGAGCAAGACATGTGATACATTTGTACCACTTCAAATTCTCAATTTTTGGACACTCACTACTGAACATGCATATTTCAAATCATAGGGCACAACATATTTTCATAACTACTATATATTTCAAAGTGTAATAAAATCATGCTTAGAAACTAAAATAAAAAAGACAGGAAACATCTCATAATGCTCAGTGAAAAAAATTTCATTTCTAACTATTTTTATATAAGAATAGAAAAAAAAAAAGATCCTTTAAATATAAAAAGAGCTACAAATGAAATTTGCTTTCATTGAGCATTATGAGATGTTTGCCACTTTTTTTTTGAATTTTAGTTTCTAAGTATGGTTTTATTACAAGAGTTGTATTACTTTATGGAGGAGATATCTATTTATATGGTTCAAATAATTTAGCATTGCATACAATGATTAGTGCTTTGCACCAAATTAGTATTATCCTACGATTTTAAACCGTCCCTGCATTGCGCGAGTATGGAATCTAGCATTAAAAATATCGAGTTGATTTAATCAAACAAAACTAGTCTTTATGCTGTGTTTATTTTAATAATAGATCTATTCAAGTAACTTGAAATAAAAGCCCAACTTGAGTACAAAGCCCATTCTCTAAAATGGTATCAGCTTTAGGCCATCTCCAATGGAACAATGGAAGATAATGTAAATTTAGACGATCTAGAGTATATTTTTTTGTTTAGATACACAATGGGACAATGTAAAAATGAGCTGGATGGGATGGGGCCCACTCTGGGCGGATAAGTTTTACCCGCCCAACAATATTATAAATTATCTTTCCCCACTAATCGTACATTTTATGTTTTTTTTTTATTTGAATGGGAGTTGGATGGAGAAATTTTATCCCCCCACAGTCTGGGCGGCCAACAGTTACCCGCCCAACTGTGGGACTCACCAATTACACAATGTGTAGTGACAATCTTGTTTTACATTGCCAATAAATTTTCTTTCTCTTAATTGTGCATTTTATTCTACCCATTATAAAAATAAAAAGATACAAATATGCATATTTACACTACCCATTGAAAATGACTTGGCACGTACAAATTCATGAACCTTATTTGTCAACAGTAGATTGGGAGACAGGTTCAAAAGCAGCTAGCGGATTATTAGATGAAATAAAGTATGCGAAGGCCTTTTTTCGTATCAAAATTGGTCGCACCACTCGCTTTCCCTTGCCCTATCAAACGCTAACGAGTTTTCGTCACGACAATCACGGGCACAGATTCCAATATGTCTAAAAAAAACTTCTCCATATACGAATAACGATATTTTACAAACGATAAATTTACTACTTTCAAAGTTCTCGCATTGGAAACAGAAAATAATCCTTACATCAACAGGACGGTCCACGTAGCCGACTGACGTGACTCTCAACCACCTTAAGATTTCATCACAAAAGCCGCTCACCTGGCTTTTAATTTCGAAACTGCCCTTCACAACCTTATCTATAAACAGACTAGATTTTTATAGTGCTTTTTAAGTTTAATATTTTAAATGTCTCTTCATAATGTGTGCATGTGCGTATTTTTGGATCTTCGTTGATGTTTGTTTGCATACTGTTCTTAAAAGGAGAAAAAAATAATCATTATTATAATAAATTATTGAATCAAAACAAGTTGGTTTAAGGAATTTAAAGAGTTGCCCATATTGGTAGAATAGTATAACTATAAATTAAGCATAAATGTTTGTTTCGCAAGATTTATTCGGAGTGGAGGAATTAATCCGAGGTGTGTGTAAGTTGACCCAAAATTACCCTTCATATAATAAAAAAGTTGAGTGAAGTATGTTAGTATTATCTATCTTTATGTTTTTTTCAATTATACTAATCATGTCACCAGCTACTACAAAACTCTAATAAAGCACAAGTCGTTTTTACTCATTTTAGCTTAACCCATTACTAGTAGACTAATGTTACACATATCCAAATTTCTTATCAATTTGTTCCAATATGCTTGTATATTTTAATTATATAGTAATACATAAAATTCAATGAAGCAGTTGTTAGATTTGAATGACAATGTCATAATTATAATAAAACTTACAATTATGTGTGTTGATGTAAAAAATTAGATCACTCTAATAATTCAATCACAAATAAATAAATGAGACCAAGAATTTTAAAGTGGTTCAGCCTTATAAGAATGACCTACGTTCACTGTTGTGTTATTGCTGAATGTTTATGAATTCTCGAGTACAAGTTCTCTCAAGAAATTCCTCTCTCGATTCCAAGGTTTGGATTCGAGTCCCCTTTATAATGAGGATTGTACAATGTATTTATAGCCCAGAGGCTGTAATGTGAAAGGGTAATACATTAAATGGGATACCTATGAAAGGATAATACATTTAATGCCTCTTAAGCGTGTGCGTCTAAATGATAAGCATTTAATGAATCAGTTGAACTGTTGGTTATCCAGCTATTAATGTTTTGTTCGAGATGCAGCTCGGACCGCATAAGCTTCTCGGTACTCAAGAGTTCCTCGGAGAGGTATTTGTTCCTCTGAGCGTGTGAGTTCCTCGGGGAAGCAGTGTTCCTCGGGGAACTTGTAAAGGAGGAATCCCCGGGGGTTTCAATAATTATCACAATTAAAAATGTTTAATTTCCTTTTTAAACAAATAGATGCGGAAGCGTTGAATACAAGTGATGGTTCAACAAAATAACAAGGCCGGGTTTTAATATCTTAAGAAACAAATTAAAACAACATAATTCAAGTCCTAGAATTTGCCTAAGTCATAATTAACAATTATATCCAAAGTTAGGCGAAACCAAATTAATGCAAGTGACTTGAATAAACCAATTAAATTAAAGTCCCAATTTAATTTAGTGTGATTGTAAAACCAAATTTTATCTTGAAATTAATCTAGCATGCGTTCTAAGTGATATAAAGCAAGATAAAATAAACAAGGTCACACAACACCGCGATGTATGAGGAAAAACCCACTAACGGGAAAAAACCTCGGGACGGCCCTAGCCTCAAATCCACTAAAAACGGTATTACAAAATACAAGACAAAAGACTTACTTCCTAAACTCGAACCCTCTCAAGCCGTGATGCTCCTTCTTGTATCAACCTCCAATTAGCGGATAACCAACGGACCTCCACCGTGGTCTCGGAATACACCGATAGGACTTTAAACGGTCACCGTCACCCGAATATGGAGCCTTTCTCCAAACGGGTAGAATCTCAACAAAGGTCTTCTTTGTGATGGGGTGTAGAAGCAAACCCGAAACGTCTCTTGAATTCGGTAGAGAAAACCGGTGCCAAAAACTCCAAGTAAGGATATGTATATATAGAACTTGGAATAAACAACAATGGGTGTAAACTAGAGTGTGTATGAATTTTCCATTAAAAATTAACACTCAAAACTTGAACATTTTCCCTAAATAAATTTGCTCTCAAACTCTCTCTAAGAGATGGATATGGAATGGAAAAGTTGGAAGGAAAAATGTGTTTCCCGTCCCTCATAAGGCTGGAAAAAGTTGGTTAAAAAACAAGTGGGGATTATGGGAGAAAACTGCCAAAAAACTGCTCAAAACTGTTCCCGCCTGGCATTCTCGTTCGAACGACTTTGACTGTCGTTCGAACGAGGTTTCTAACGAGCGACCAGCCTGGGCTCGTTAGAACCTCGTTAGATACCTCGTTAGAACGAGAAAGTCGTTCGAACGACTTATCTAACGACTGACCAGTTAGGTTAGAAAGCAGTCTCGTTCGAACGAAGTTTGGTTCGAACGAAAAATCTCATTCGAACGAAATTTCGAACGAGTTTCAGAAAATTTTTGTTAAATTCTATTTTGGCCCAGAAACATTTATATATATTAATATAAAGTTCTTTTTAAATTATTTCTGAAATAAACATGGCTTTTATTAAACCTAACACCCAAATAAACATTGTTCCAAGCTCCTATATACATATAAATACATTCATACCTTGGGAGCATGGAATCTAAGTTGATGACGTACAAACGAGGCACATAAACTACGACATGTTGATGATGCTTTATACTCTTTGCCGCTACGTCTTCAACAAACACTTCATAGGTCTTGAATATTACAATAAAATAAAATCCTACGAATAAATGTTTTTGTCCGGAATTGAGCCAAAACTATAAGAGGACTCAATTGGAAATTTGTGTCCTTACAGAACTAGTCTTCCTCGTTGCAGTCTTGTTCCTCGGAGCGAGTGGGTTCCTCGGAAGTGTTTGTTGTTGCCATGTGGATTGCCACGTGTCATTATTCAATTGAGCCATGTCAGCAGACTAAATTTGGTATCAACAGAAGCCCCCAATGTTTCATAGTTCAAATTTTGAGGAGTATGGAACATTCTTTCTCGGAATATGGTAGCTTTAAATGGTCTTCCTGATTTTTAGGAGTGTTTCCTTCGTATTTATTTCTCCTTCCAAATTCGTAGAATCATTCTTTTTGAACTTTCCTGCTCGCTTCGATTCCCGCACCATTTTTCGTCTTTTTAGCCGCTGTTGCCCGCTTTGATTCTCGCGCCACTTTTCGTCTGTTTAGCCGTTGTTGCCCGCTTTAATTCCCGCGCTACTTTTCATCTTTTTAGCCGCCGGTAACGTAATCATCCTTTTTTGTAATCATTACTTCACCATTTCCCAAGGCAAGGTATTTAAACTTCACAGACACTCCCATCGTCTTCTACCTTTTCAAATTTTTATCTTCGAGTTTTACGTCGTCTCTTTCTCTCCTGTGTATTCATCTTCTCCCATCGTTCGTTGTCAACAACTTCAGTCTTTTTTTTGTAAGATCCTCTTCCTTCTTCTTCATTTCCTTTAATCACCATGGTTTACCCTGTTGAATCTCTTGACAAATTTCGATCTGATTTTTCCATTCCCTCTTGGGTTGTCTTGGAAGAGCTTTCTGAACCTTCTAATTATTTCAATTTGGCTGAGGGACATTGGTTCCCCAGTCTCTTTTTTGCTGAGTGTGGATTTTCTTTTCCACCAAATCCATTGTGTCTGGAATTCTGTTAGTACTTTGATGTTGTTCTCTTCTTATTGATGATTGCTCTTCTTTCTCTACTAGTTTCTGGCCAGGATGGAACTGCTATCTGCCCATGACACTGTGCTGCTGAGGCAATGCAATGATTACTTTAAGGCTGGTCACACAGACCTGAGTGTAGAATAAGTTATCGATATCCTCGACCAGGATGCTTCAGAACAGGTAGTGGAAGCATATCAATATCTGATGGGTTGCTGCCCTTCAGGAGATGAAGGTCGACGAGTCTTCCGAGCTCTTTCAGAGACATATCCCTGGTCCCCCTCCAATTCCAGAAGACTTAGAAGAGGACGAAGCTACCTCCGAAGAGTCTTCGATAGTGATGGGAGATCATCCCCTAGCCATCCAGCCTGCTGCTGAGGAAAATCAGCAAATCATTTCTTCCTCCGAGCAACTGCCTACTCTCCCCGAGCAACTATCCCTTCCCTCCGAGCAACCTACCTCTTCATCCCAACCTCCCGAGAAGGTTTTGGGAGATAAGGAGAAGGTGTAGAATTGTTCGTGTTTATCTTTATATTTTTCTTTCTCTTTATCAAATGTAGCCCAGAATATGTAATTCTGAATTATGATCTAATAAAACTTGAACTTTTTGCATACTGTTGTCTATTTTCTATTCATACTTTGCTTACTCTTCTTATTGATGATTGCTCTTCTTTCTCTGCTAGTTTCTGGCCAGGATGGAACTGCTATCTGCCCATGACACTGTGCTGTTGAGGCAATGCAATGATTACTTTAAGGCTGGTCACACAGACCTGAGTGCAGAACAAGTTATCGACATCCTCGGCCAGGATGCTTCAGAACAGGCAGTGGAAGCATATCAATATCTGAAGTGTCTACTTGATCGAGTGGTGGCCAATAATGTGGCTTACTATGAAATGATCGAGGATCTCCAAGGCACCCTTGAAGACCTTCAGCTTCAATACAAAGAATCCACTGCCCTGTTGCATGAGAGTTACGAGAAGAAGTACAAGTTGATCATTGCTGACAAGGGCTACGAGAAGCTTTTTGTTGGGTATGATGTAAGGGAGAGAACCCTGAGGGGCGAAGTCGAGGAATGCAGACAGATTGCCGAGCTGCTGGAGCAAGAAAATAACAATTTGCAAAAGGAGCTGTCACAATTGAAGTCTGCAGCTTCTTCTTCAAAATCCCTAATCCCAGTGACTGCTGAGGGATTTTCATTCTTGGAGATCGAGAATGCAAACTTGAGGGAAGAGTTGGACACCTTGAAGAGGTCGGGCCCTTCCACATCTTCTCGGGGATGAGCAAGAGCAGCTCGAGTTCCTGTCGAGGAACAAAGGACTCAGTCTGCTTTAGAGAACCAGGCCTTCTAACTGATGGCGAAGAACCAAGCTTTGGCTGAAATGTCAAAGAAAATCAGAGATCTGGAAGAGGAGCTCTCCACACAGAAGTCTACTTTGGAGGACAAAGAGATTTTTATCAAAAATCTTCATGAGCAGATGGAGAGGCTAACATATCAGTTCCACAAACAGCCCAGGGAGTTCTGGATGGCTGGATACAACGAAGTACTATTCCACTTGGACGATCGTATCCAGAATGCCAACAATGAGGGCTACAAGTAAGGTTGGCTGAATGCCTTGGGTGTGCTGAAGCTCGAACAGGGTCATTATCTGTGGGACTACTATGATCCCGGGCTACTCGACCTACCTGTGCCTCCATACAATTTGGACATGGGTTGGATCCCTTCTAGGGCCATTCCTCGGAGATTAATTTCAAAATATCTCGGTGACTACAATTTACATTCTCAAACCGAGGTATCTCGTCCCGAGCATCTTTTAGATCGACCATCCGTGATGAATGTCAGGATGTTGAAGGATCTTAACTTCATCAATTCTCCTCAGTCTTTAAATGATCCGCCTGCTAGCGAGGAACCTGTGTCAAAAGCTGAGGGGAAAAGACAAGTAGAATAGGAATTTTTGATGTAATAGTTAGTATATATTTCAATATCAATGTACTTTTCATTTTAATATCAGTGTAATTTATTTTGAATTTAATGAAAGATTTTCATTTTTGTTTGCAAATCTTAATTGCTATTGTCTTGTAAATATCAAACATTTTACATTTATGCATATCTGTTAAACAGATAACAATATTGTGTTGTTTGTCGACCAACTCAGTAATAATTAAAAAGTTTCAAGTTTTAATAATGTTGCTCGATCACTTAATAATAAAGTCACGAGTATAAAAAATGTTTAAAATTTTTCCAACCAACCAAGGTCGTTAAATTATGCTTGTCGACCAACTATAGTTAGTGGGTTTTTATCCCCGACCAGCCATACTTGGTAGATTTTTCTCTTAAATGTTTATGACTAACCAAGGTTGGTAAATTTTCATTGTCGACCAACTACGGTTAGTGGGTTTTTATCCCCGACTAGCCATACTTAGTAGATTTTTGTCTTTTTCATAAAATGTGTCCAACCAACCAAGGTCGATAAATTCTCCTCGTCGACCAATTACAGTTAGTGGGTTTTTATTCCCGACTAGCCATACTTGGTAGATTTGGAATAGTTGTAGCTCCCGTCCAATCTTAACTGGCATTTTTGGGAATATATATTTACCTCCCGACCAACATAAGTTGGCATTTGCGAGAATATACTTACCTCCCGACCAACATAAGTTGGTATTTTCGAGAATATATGAACTTCCTAACCAACATAAGTTGGCATTTTTAGGAATATTTTTGCTTCCTAACCAACCGAGGTTGGCATTTTTAGGAATATTTTATTTCCTAGCCAAACAAGTTGGCATTTTTAGGAATATTTTATTTCCTAGCCAAACAGGTTGGCATTTTTAGGAATATTTTGTTTCCTAGCCAAACAGGTTGGCATTTTTAGGAATATTTTTGCTTCCTAACCAACCGAGGTTGGCATTTTTAGGAATATTTTATTTCCTAATCAACCGAGGTTGGCATTTTTAGGAATATTTTTGCTGAGTAGTCTGAGCTTTGCCGAGTGGTGTGTAGCACTAGTATTCCCCTAAAATTTTTCAATAAAACGAGAGACTTGCAGAATATCTTCCTTTTATTCATATCGATGGAACTACGTTACATGGGAATATACATCAATGATAATACTTGCGCAGGTGCTCTGCGTTCCATGCGTTCTTAAACTCCTCCCCCTCTAGAGTTACTATTCGATAAGTTCCTAGTCGAACAACTTCTGTAACTCGGTATGGTCCATGCCAGTTTGTCTCCAGTTTATTATGCTTTTGAATGACTTTCTTCAACACATAATCTCCTTTTTTTAGGTCGCACTTCTTCACCCTCTTGTTGTAAAACAAAGTTGTTCGCTGCTGGTAAGCAGCATTTCTGATGGCTGCTTCTTCTCTAACTTCCTCGAGCATGTTTAAATCCAGCCTTCTCATTAAGTCGCTGACAGGGGAATTGAAATTTAGCACCCTGTGTGTTGGGAGGCCCAACTCGGCAGGTATAACAGCTTCACTTTCAAAAGCCAACATTTATGGTGATTCTCCAGTTGCTACTCGGGTAATAGTTAGGTAAGCCCAGAATACTGATTGTAACTCGTTGATCCAGTTTGCTTTTGCATCATCCAGTCTTTTCTTCAATCCATTTAGCAGCGTTCTGTTTGTCACTTCAGTTTGTCCATTGCTTTGAGGATGGCCTGGTGCTGAGTGGACCTTCAAAATATTTGATTGATGACAATAGGCGGTGAACTCCTCGTTATCAAATTGTGTTCCATGGTCTGTGATGAAGGCATGAGGAAGACCATATCGATAAATGATGTTCTTCCAAACAAATTGGTACACCTTCTCATACGTCATGTCGATGAGTGGCTCAGCTTCTACCCACTTAGTAAAATAATCCACTGCGACGATGAGGTATTTGAACCTTCCTCGGGTCGTCGGTAGTGGTCCAACCAAATCTATCCCCCATATGGCAAATGGCCAAGGAGAAGTGATAGGTGTCAACAATGCTTGTGGAGTTCTTCGGATGGAGGAAAAATGCTGGCATTTGTCACACTTCTTGGCGTAGGCTACACAATCAGCCCTCATCGTCGGCCAGTAGTATCCCTGCGTCATCACCCTTTGCAAAAGCGTCCGACCTGCTACATGTGCCCCACAGGACCCTTCGTGGATCTCTTCAATTAATTCTTTCACCTCGGAAGGATGTACACATCTTTGCAAACCTGCCATAATTCCTCCTCTATATAAAATACCATTAGTTAATACATACCGAGCAGCTTTGAACTTCAATTTCTTGGCTGCGAGCTTGTCAATTGGCAATTCTCCCTCCTCGATATACGCCCTGATGGGATCCATCCAAGATGGTCCTAAATCAAGGGTAATAAAGTTCATCGTCAGATTTTCATCTATACTCCGACCAGCCAACACTTCAATTGGGATTGTTCGTCGTAGCTCGGTGCGAGTAGCTGATGCTAGACGAGCTAGGGCGTCTGCTCTCGCATTCTCCATTCTTGGTATTCTGACCAGCTGAATAGCGGCAAATTCTGACACTAGCTCCTTTGCCTTTGCATGATATCTGATCATTAATTCTCCTCTAACTGCATATATTCCCAACATCTGATTTACTATCAATTGAGAATCACTGAAAACAATAACCTGCTGCGCCTCCATAATTTTTGCCAAACTAAGTCCTGCAATCATCGTCTCATACTCAGCCTCATTGTTGGAAGCTTTGAATTGGAAACGCAGGGCGTATTCCATGTCGATCTCGTCCGGAGTGCTCAAAACTATCCCCGCGCCACATCCTGTAGTGCAAGATGAGCCATCTACATATAGCCTCCATATCGGTAACTCGTCTTCAAATTTCCGATCAGTCAGATTTCCTCGGTGAAATATTTGCTGCTTCTTTTCCTCCTCAAAATTTTCTTGCTCTTCGTCGATCATCTTTTCTTGCCCTTTTACCAACCGGAGCTGGTCTGAGCTAGTGTTTGTTGATCCTGTATCATCCACAGGTTGATCAGCAAGCAACTTTTGTTCCTCGTCTGGAGTCTTCACAACTATCTCTGCGCCACATCTTGTAACATCCACACGCTCTTTTACCAATTGGAATTGGTCTGAGCTTGTGTTTGTTGATCCAGTAATATTCACAGGTTGATCAGCGAGCAAATTTTGCCCCTCGGGGGTATCAGGATAGGTGAACTCCGCTATAAAATCTGCTACGGCCTGCCCTTTTAATGATGATCTGGGTTCATAAATTATATCATATTCACCGAGCTCTATTGCCCATTACATCAATCTCCCTGATTTTTCTGGCTTATGAAGGGCTTGTCTCAAAGGCATATCGGTATATACTACTATGGTATGAGCCTGGAAGTATGGCCTCATTCTCCTACTCGCCTCAATCAACGCCAGTGCTAACTTTTCCAGTCTTGGATATCTGATCTATGCTCCTCGGAAGGCCTTACTTGTGTAGTAAATTAGTTTTTGCACTCCATTCTCCACTCTGATCAATGCCGAGCTAACTGCATTCTTGGACACTGCAAGGTACAAATACAATTTTTCTCCCATCACCGGCCTGGAAAATAGTGGAGGTGCTCCCAAGTATTTCTTCAAGTCTTGAAAAGCCTTCTCACATTCATCATTCCACTCAAAAGTCTTTCTGAGTGTCTTGAAGAATGGGAGACATCTATCAGTTGCTCGGGACACAAATCTGTTGAGTGCCGCTACTCGTCCTGTGAGACTTTGTACTTCCTTCTTCGTTGTGGAGATCGCAGCCCTAATAGAGCTTTGATCTTTTTAGGATTTGCTTCAATGCCTCGTTGATTGACAATATACCCAAGAAACATGCCTTTTCATACTCCAAAGATGCACTTCGTCGGGTTCAGCTTCATTTGGTATTTATCTAGTTGATCAAAAGTCTGATTTAAGTCAACTAGATGATCAACAGCTTTTTTACTCTTCGTCAGCATATCGTCAACATAGACTTCCATATTATCACTGATTTGTTCAGCAAAGACCTTGTTCATCAGCCTCTGATATGTCGCACCTGCATTTTTCAAACCAAAAGGCATAACATTATAACAATAAGTTCCTCTAGGGGTAATGAAAGAAGTACTCTCCCTATCTTCAGGTTTCATTTTGATCTGATTGTAACTAGAATAAGCATCCATGAAGCTCAACAACTCGTGTCCCGAGATAGCATCCACCAGTTGATCAATTCGGGGCAAAGGAAAGTGATCCTTTGGGCATGCTCTTTTGAGGTCGGTGAAGTCTACACACATCCTCCACTTGTTGTTCTTCTTCTTTACCATCACCACATTAGCTAACCAATCTGGATATTTAACATCTTCAATGAAACAAGCTTTCTCGAGCTTCTCGACTTCCTCCTGTATAGCTTGATTCTTCTCGGTACTGAATACTCTTCTTCTCTACTTCACAGGCTTGATCTCCTTATTCACATTGAGCTCGTGACATAAGAAGTTTGGGTCTATCCCAGGCATATCTTCATGACTCCATGCAAAAGTTTATCTTCAGCTTCTCAGGAAAGTTATCAATTCCTGTTTTAATGAGGCTTCCAATGATGAACCTATTTGAGTAGTTCGCTCAGGGGTGTTCGTCGTCCAGAATGATGTTTTCTGTAACTTCCACCACTTGACCCTTCACGAGTTGCGACTCATCTCGAGGATCCAATGTTTCAATCTCTGCACCCTCATCCACTTGATAGGTAGTAGTCTTTTTCTTTGATTCCTCCAATTCTTCTTGTTCGGCGGATGAATAATAGCATTCCCGAGCTACTTTCTGATCACCTTTCACAACTCCTACTCCAAAGTTTGTTGGAAATTTTAGGCACTGATGCACTGTAGATGGTACAGCCTCGAACTTCTTCAATCCTACTCTTCCCATGATGATATTGTACGATGATTGGACATTCTTATCCATCACGAAGAAACGTATTCTTTCTGTCCGACAAGCAGGCCAAGTACCAATGAATATATCCAACTTGATCGTCCCAAGTGGAAATACTTTCTCGCCAGCAAAACCGATGAGGGGTCTGTGGTAAGGCTCCAGTTGAGATAGCTTTAGATTTAAACTATCGAAGCACGAGTAAAACATGATGTCTGCCGAGCTACCATTGTCGACCAGTACTCTTGAAATCATAACCTCCTTCATCCTCATTTTGATCACCAATGGATCATCGTGAGGATATAAAACACCTGCAAGGTCATTCTTTGAAAAACCGATGACCAATTTCTCCTTGTTCACCTTTCTCAGGCGATCTTCCTCAGCTAAATTTATTCGCTGAATGTACGAGCAAGCTTGAGCCTCACCGAGGTAAGCTTTTCTTTCTACAGTAAGGTCTTCTCCTCCTTCAGCTCCTCCTGTAATAACATTACAGTCAAATGACCCAAAGCGTATTGAAAATACCTCTCGTTCTGACTGCCTTGGTTTCTTGGGAAGATCGGGGTTATCTTCTGGATCAACTTCATGGTTTCTCTTCTTGTTCTCCTCTACTTGACGAGGAGATCTAGACCTCTCTCTAGTTCGGTCGTTGTTTCTTTTTTCGCCTCCCCGATCAATATATTTTGCTATCTTTCCTCGTCGGATGAGTGTTTCAATCTCATTCTGAAGAGTTATGCAATTTTTGGTCATATGGCCATGATCCTTGTGAAACTCACAATATTTTTCTCTATTCCTCGTGTCAGGGTCTGCCTTCATTTTCTTTGGCCAGTTTAACTCCTCGCTGTTCTTAATTTCTTCCAGGACGTGGTTGATATTTGCCTTCAAAGGAGTGTAATTATCAAATTTCCTCAAGACCTCCCATGACGACCTGTTTTTGGATTGTTTGTCACCACCATTGTTCTTATATTATTTCTTCTTAGCTTTATCACCTTCCACCTTGGTTTCTTTGGCGTCCATATTCTTCTTCGCAGCCATAGCCTCCTCGGCATTCATAATCTTGGACGCTTTTCCTATCAGGTTCGACATGGTTCGAGGTGGATCTTTGGCCAAAGTGTAGTACAACTTATTTGGCAGTAGTCCACTCATCAAAGCAGTAATCGCTGTCTTCTCCTCATAATCAATGACTTCGAGTTTCTCGTTATTAAAACAAGTTATATAATCTCTGGTACTCTCACCAGCTTTTTGTCTAACACTTAACAAATGTGCTACTCGTTTAACTGGCTTTGCCCCAAAATAGAAATTCCCAATGAATAACTCGGCCAGTTGAAGAAAAGTTGAAATCTTACCCCGAGGAAGATTATTATACCATATTTGAGCAGATCCGGTAAGAGTTCCCGAGAATGCCCTGCATCTCATCTCGCCTGGGACAGCATAGATGTCGGCAGCAGCTTGATATTGTTCTATATGAAGGACAGGGTCAGTCTTTCCATCATATTTGGGGGTCACGACAGGTGCTTTGAACTTCGATGGTGTTGGAAAATCCACAATGTCCTGGACAAAAGGTGTTCCTCGAACAAAGGTTAGTTGTAGAGGGTTCTTAGCCTTAGCCATTTCCCCTAATCTATCCTCGAGCCTTTGAATAGATCCTTTCCATGCATCATTTCCTTCGTCGGGCCTGTTGGTTCGAGCAACTGATCGCGTTGAAGTGGCTTCCTGGGATTTATCTTGACGAGCAACTGGTCGGTCATAGGATCTATCTTGACGAGCAGCTGGTCGCGACTGGGCAGATCCTTCCCTTAAATTTGATGGTCGTCGAAAGCTCCTCGACGCTGCATTAAGAGGACTTTTGTTCCTCCTAGGGCCTAATCGGTCGAAAGGAGAAACTCTACTTAATCTTTCCAATGTGCTGGTCCTTTCTGGGGAGATGGTGACACGTTGGTCAGTATCTGTGGCTCGCACAGACGAAGTTCGCCCAGGTTGATAAGAGAAATCTTCAGACTCCTCATTGCGATATGAATTGGTACGCCTAGTACGCGAAGAAGGCGCATGAGTATTTCTTTGAATGCTTCGTGGTCCGAAATGGGCTGATGCACCGCTATGAAGGGTTTGGATGAGTTGTCGCATCGTTTCTTTCATGACGGTCTGGCCCTGAGCCAGATTTGCCATTATTCCAGTCAGATCTAGAATAATTGGCGGAGCAGATGGATTTGGAGGGGTTCCAACGTTTCGATTGCTAGATTCAGGAATATCAGCCATTGGTAATGGATTGTTTTTGGTGAGAAAACGATATTACCAGTCGTTTCCCACAGACGGCGCCAATCTGTTGATGTAAAAAATTAGATCACTCTAATAATTCAATCACAGATAAATAAATGAGACTAAGAATTTTAAAGTGGTTCAGCCTTATAAGAATGGCCTACGTCCATTGTTGTGTTATTGTTGAATGTTTAGGAATTCTCGATTACAAGTTCTCTCAAGAAATTCCTCTCTCGATTCTAAGGTTTGGATTCGGGTCCCCTTTACAATGAGGATTGTACAATGTATTTATATCCCAGAGGCTGTAATGTGAAAGGGTAATACATTATATGGGATACCTATGAAAGGGTAATACATTTAATGCCCCTTAAGCGTGTGCGTCTAAATGATAAGCATTTAATGAATTAGTTGAACTGTTGGTTATCCAGCTATTAATGCTTTATTCGAGATGCATCTCAGACCGCCTGAGTTGCTCGGTACTCAAGAGTTCCTCGGAGAGGTATTTGTTCCTCGGAGCGTGTGAGTTCCTCGGGGAAGCAGTGTTCCTCGGGTAACTAGTCTTCCTCGTTGAAGTCTTGTTCCTCGGAGCGAGTGGGTTCCTCGAAAGTGTTTGTTGTTGCCATGTGGATTGCCACGTGTCATTATTCAATTAAGCCATGTCAGCAGACTAAATTTGGTATTAACAATATGGTTCTAATAACAATCGAAATTTGAAGAGTTTTATGAAATAATGAAAGATTTATTGCGAAATATCAAGAGATTGTTTTGATGGGTAAGAAAAATAAATGAGTAATTAGGAGCCTCATTGGTCCTCCCTCTACATTTAAATAAGTTCTAGTCTCTCCATCCTTCTAAACACTTTTATCAATTTCAAAATTTAAAGGGAAAGTGGGAGAAAACTCAACTCTCCATTTCAACACACTTTGAAGGGTTCAAGTATATTTCAAATTCAGGATTTAAGCAACAGAGCTAAGTTTAAGATCAAAACAGAAGGTGATATGAACCAAGTGTAATATACCGTATTTTTATGCATATTATTTAATTAATTAAATTGTGAAAATTAATTATATGTGCTTGTTGTGACTCGGGTTGTCACCCTTCATATTGCTATGTGTTATTTAAGTTGAATTGGAATTTGGACTTAAGACGCGATGATTTATTAATTGAATTAATTAGTATTTGGACTCGTATCGTAAAATGATTAAATAACTGAGTTGATAGTTATTTGGTTTGTTATATTATTGTATCGGGCTAGTGGACACGTATAATGTCTATTTTTAGTCTAAAACGATAGTTTAAAGGCCTATTGGGTTAGTATTAGGCTCGAAAATAGTTTTAAGTCATTTAGAATTATTTTTGGACTCTTTTAGGTGAGGCCCAAATCCAATTATGGGATTAAAGGGTTAAAAGAGGTCATTAGGGATTTCATTTCATCACAAACCTAATGGGGAAGCATTCGAGGGGCTAGAGAGAGAAAGAACCAAGTGGAAAGGAAGATTTGAGGGAATTATGGATTGATTTCTCAATCAATCCATGAAGGCAAGTGTAACACCCCATAATTCTGAGGATATGGAATTTAATTATATTGGTGAAATAGAATTTTATAAATTTGGAGAATTTAAAATTTTAATTAATTCAGATTATTTGTAAAATTTTCGTGTGTCATATTTTGAGGTCGAAACTGATTTTTTTAGAATGACCGAAATGGTAATTTTGAGGTTACGGTTGAGTCCGGATAGGTCGAAATAGTCAAAATAGTGTACCTAGGGGTAGTAATTGGATCCTGAGGCTTTTTTAGGCATAACGAGACATATACGGAGGCATTTAAGCCTTTTTAATTTGGCTTATAGGCTTAATTTCGGGATTAGAGAAACTAAACCTAGGTTTAAGAGTGTTGGGCAACCGTTATTCATTCCTAAACACAAAAGTTTGAGAGAGGAGGGAAAGGAGAAAGAAGAAGGAAAGAGGGGAGAAAAGACCATTTCGGGTAAGTTTTTCGAGAAGAGATCGTCGTATTTATTCCACCGAGGCAAGTATTTTCTTGTTTTTTGTGAGTTGTAGTTAATAGTGCTAATAATTGAATTTGTGGTAACAAATTAGAAATTTGAACAATCATTGTGTATGAATTTGATTTGTAAACTTTTGAGAATTTAGATGTGGAAGATGGAATAAACCATTAATGATGGAAATTGAGAACCTTTGAGAAGTTTGGTTAAAAAGATAAGTTAAAAATTTGTTGGAGGGGATATTTACGTTAAAACAATTGTGTTATGAAACCACCTGAACAATTCTTGTTGGGACTAATAAGTATAAATGGGATCTTGATTTTGATTGATGAGAAAAGAAGCTTTAGAATAGGGAAAAATGCACATGTTACAACAGTGGCACGTTAGAACTGGAGGGATCTGTTGACAGGGCCCTAGGGCCGGTCGACCTGGGGTTGATTTTGCTGGGAAGCGCAGGGTAGCAAGGCGAGATTAAGGTTTTATTTTATTTTTATATTTTTTTGTGACTCTTTAAATGGGAATAACTTCGTCATACGAACTTGGATTAACATGCCGTTTGCGGCCATGCGTAGCTAGTTTAATGTAGTACGCTACCATCATAATTAAGTAATTTTAATATAGATTATGAAAGGTCTAAAATACCCTTAAAGTTATAATGAGTGACTAAACTTCCCTAATTGGAACCCAAAATCTGCAGGGACCTTTGTGAGATTAATATGAGATTAATTGAGTATATAGGAGGTGAAGTGCATAATCTTATACTTAAAAATAAATAGTGGGGCGTAGCTGTTTAACGTGGGACTTAGAAAATTATGAGTGGATTCGTTTACACTTGGGATATATATAAATGTGTGAATTATGTATATAGATGTATGCATATGTGTTGAATGCATATTTTTATGTATTTAATTATTACTCGACGATGCTATCTAGGAGGTTGCGTAGTGGGAGGTCCCACCCTAGAGATTCTAGCGGGGACTGGATTGTGCTCTAGGTTATAGTGCTCGGGTGGCTCCTACCATGATGAAAGGGGGATGTCACACAGGTCTTTAAGGAAGGTGTATAAAAATCCTAAGGCCTATGTATTTATAACCGCCTCCATTATTTGTTTACGATTTGGGATCGTTGGTGAGATTCCGACCCAGTGACATGAGATGTGTGTGGCATCCGATAGCATGTATGAGGGACGCATCTAATAGGACTAAGCTATGCATATGCAATGTATTTATATATATGCATAAAGAGATATATGTGTATATATTTAGATGATGTGTGACTATTTGTTGACAAGTATTGATGTGACATTTAGTATATTCATATAGACGAGGGTTATATATATTATATTAATTATGATAGTGTGGTTGACTTATAACGGGGTGGTTATCGGGCTACTGTAGGTAGCTATTGTTCTAGTTGAACTGAGTAATGACCAGATAGGATAAAATAAATGCGATAGGTGCGCACTGGAGAAGAGGGGTGAGGTTGTCTTCAAGAGAGTACGACCGCGAAATCAATTGTGAACACTATATACTGCGCATTTTATTTATTGCAATAAAATGCTTGCTAAACATTTTTAAATAATTGGGCTCTGACTCGTTTGCAAAATATTTTCTTTTCTTAAAAATCTTTTTAGGTGTCCATCCATAAGGACGCCAGATTTGAGATTATGTTCCAGGGATACACAACTGCAACATATGTGGATGCATGCAGGAGATTGGATTAGACACATATTTCCTTCATTCCTAGATTAGAGATTCATTTCAGTACAATTCCATTTCGGGCATGTTGCCCATTTATTTTCAAATTCAGTTTTGGAGTATTTATTTATTCGTTGGACTATTGTGTGGGATTTTGATTTATAACCGATGGTTTATTCGACCAGTCATTTTATTATTTATTCAACATTATGTTCAAACTCAGTGATGGTGTGTATGGATTTATTAGTTTTGTTCCGCATGTATATTTACCTATTTAATGAAAGATAAAATTTCGCACCCATTTAATTAATTAATTAATCAGGTGGTTAGTAATTAATATGATTTTTGACAGTGATGCTAAGAATGAACGAAATGGAAATCATGTATTAATTTAATAAATGACTGATTGACCGGTATTTAATTAAGTAGGGTGTCACATATGGTATCAGAGCATCAGGTTCTAGTGTCCATAGGATCTGTGCGGCTTTTCACGTTTCAGCTTAGCGTTCTCTGATGTAGTGCCTTTTGATAGGATTGTTGTATTCTTTGGCATACGCGCATTTACGTTCTTCCACTATTATAGATGTATGAACTGTGAACTCAGATAACTCATTTTTTAAATTTTCAGATGCCGCCTAAGAGAAGACGTTCGTCTAGAGCTGCATTGAGAGATGAGGAGAGAGAGGTTCATCAGGAGCCAGTAGTTCCACAGCCACGATCGGGGATGATGACGACTGCACGAGTGGCCAAAATCTTGGCACGTGCAGTTAACGCAGCGATGACCGCAATGGGGCAACATTTTCTGCAGAATCAGCCACAGCCTTAGTGGCACCCGACGTTCAGGCCCACCTAGGGACGTCCAAGTGGCAGAGAGCAAGAGAAGCATTTTAGAAGGGTCACCCACCAGAATTTCAGGGTAATTCAAATGTGATAGTGGCCAGTCAGTGGAAGAGGGACATGCAACGCCACTTATGTATGACTGAGTGCGGCGACACCTAGAAACAGTTCTTTGCGACCTTAAAGCTAGCGGGCATAACTTTGTAGTGGTGGGAGTCCGTGACCACCGCAGAGGAGAGAGATAGGATGAGCATTGAGGAATTCTGGGAGAAATTTTACAGCATGTATTTTCCATCCGACCTTCAGACAGAGATGCAGCGACAACTTCTCAACGTTTCTCAAGGAGATAGAACCGTGGCAGATTATGAAGAAGAGTTCACCTGATCAGAAAATTTCATTACAGATGAAGTAAACACAAAAGGTAAGAGAATGCATAAGTTCATGGATAGACTTGTCATGAAAATATGACAGCACTTTTTGGGTAATTCGGTATTACTAACATACGCATAGATTGTCAATGCAATTCTACTTCATTACCAGGATCAATATTTCCATATGAGGAATAACAATAGAGTGAGTGGGGCTATTCAGACTGGAAAGGTAGTCGGGAATGGTGCGAGCGGAGTGCAACAACAGCAGGAGCGGGATCTCCAGCAAGGGAACCAAGCCAAGAGGTTTAGGTCCGGGAGTTATCGATTCGAGGGTGTTGGGTTCAGGAAGGGTCAGTAGGGCCCTCAGCAGTAACAATAACATTTTGTTCCTCAGGCCCGCCAGGGCCAAGGGAATAGCTAGGGGGTCAGCAAGGACAGGATCAGGGTCAGGGAGGATTTACTGGTAAATGTTTTATTTGTGGAGAGACGGGCCATAGGAGGAGAGATTGTCTTGAGAGAGGCAGAGGACAACTATAGGACAAGGTTCTGGATGTATAACCACTACAACAGTTCATGGTCCAGTTCAGACGAGAGGACTTCGATCAGGAACCCATTAACCAGGCAAAAAAGTTAGAGTACGAAGGTAAAATGTTTTTATTATCCTATGAGTATGGGGAAAATTTTCATGATTTGGGGGCATCGCAATTAAGATTGTGATCACTAAAATTCGCGAGTGAGTCAGATTTAGTGGGTGCGTTAGTCATTGATAAGCACCCAAAACTGTACATTTTATAACCCGAATAGATGTACTTTAGTTGCTAATTCTCAACAATATGGGTCCGTTTGCGATGTCAAAAGCTATATATCGAGGCAAATGCGCATTTTATGGAGTTAATTCTCTTTCCCGTAACCTTCCCGAGCCTAAACCTACACCCCCTATCATCTTCAACCTTTCACCCTCTCTCTCCTCTCTCCTCTAAACTCACTAACCTCCATTAACAAAACCACCATAACCAACCCCAACTCCTCACCCCTCGCCGGTGCCCTGTTCTGGCCGATAACACTTGACTCAAATCGTCAACAGCCCGGACCCCCGATCTGCCTTGGCGTCTATCCCAGCCGCCGGGGACCCCTACTGCGCCTCAATCCGGCGACTGACCTGCTGACCCACGATCCGCCGCCGCCCAACAGCCACCTGAACACCTACCCGTTGGCGGACACCTCACCCCTTAACCCGAACACCCATTAACCCGCTACACCCCAGTAGCCCAGAACTCCACCAACTCGGACCACCCTCTCACCCACCGGCGTTGAACCTATGCTCCACCCAGGCGCCAGTAACCTCCGAATTTGAACCAACCCATTTTTGTCCTATCTAAATCCGACCCCATACCCGACCACCATACAAGCTAAGTCCTTACCCATTTTCATCCAAAAAACCATCTCCCGAAATTTGCCCCTACCAAAAATAAAAGCCAAAACCAAAGACAATAAACTCATTAAAACCCATGGCCAAATAAAAACCCCTTTTACCCAAAAATACCTCCAACTAACTTAATTTTCCTTTTCCAAAAAATACCCTCATTCACTCCTCACCCACATGACCTCACACTCCTCTCACCATTTCCATGCACACTCAAGCCAATTCCTAAAAATACCCCTTAGCCCTATGTGTGCCATGCATCTACTATAAAAGAAGACTCAAGACCCCATTTGAGGAGACTTTTGATCATCAAATAGAGAGAGAAAATTCTAGAGAAAAGTAGAGAGTTAGGTTAGAATAAATTAGGTAGAAATATTTTTAAATAGTTTTATTTTTATTTTTTTTAGATATTTGTGAGTGATAAATGTGTGAAATTCAATTGAGTTGATTATTGTTGGATGCTCATATTGGATGGATTGTGCTTGATTTCAAGGAAATAAGAGTTCAATTTCACTTCAAGAGATTGGGTTTGATTGATCTCTTCTCTTCTCATTTATTTTATCCCTTTGATTATTAATTTGTCAAATCTTATACCATGTTAGGCTAAATCCCTTTTCAAGGGGTGAGGGGAAATAATTATTTGATGTTATTTTAGTTTAATTAGTTTGATTACTTGAAAATTCCCTTTGAATATTATTTTTGATCCCTCACCCTTAAATTTACGCCTCGAGAGAGGGTAAATGATTTTCGAGAGAAAATCAAAATTCTAGTTATAATACCCATTTTAGATTCGAACTAGAGATAGGGGTTTCTTAAGTGGGGTAGTATAACTTGAATTTAAACTCTAAATTTATTTTCTAAGATTTATATAAATTTTAATTGATCGATCCTAGCTAGTGATTAATTAAAAGGAGTGTAGATCTATTTTTTAGAGTTTGGGGTGTTAAACTTAATTTTCTAAAAGGTTACTATTAAGATTACATTTGCAACGAGAGTTGATTTGTAATTTTGATATTAATTTGGGAGAATTCAATTAATTAATTAATTAGTTAGAATAGCTAAAATTTGTGGTGTAAACTCACTTCTTGATTGTTCTCACATTTATTTACCTCACTTTATCTCTTCTTTTAGTGTTAGACTTTATTTTTCACTTTTAGTCACTTTCTAGTTGTTTTCATCTCACATTATAGTTTAGTGTTATTTCACCTCACCTCACCTAATTGTTTCAATATTTGAAAAACCTAAAAAAAAAATAGAAAAAGCAAAAGCCCAAAAAGAAAATAAAAAGTGAATTACAATTGTTTTTCCCTTTGCTTTACCCCCTTGGAAGTGTATTGATACCCTTACTTACCTCTACACTTGAGATTATATTATTTTGTAGGTATTTGAGGTTTTGACTAACTTGGATTCAAACAACGACATACAAAAAGCAAAGTTATCAACCGTAATAACTTTATTAAGTATATATGTAATTAATTACCGTGGGGTAGCAGGGCTCTTTGGTGTCGCGTAGGAGAGAGAAGATGTGTACACTAAGAGAATGTTTACATTACATGTCAGTTTACTACTTTCGAGAGTTATGAGAATAGAGTGGATTATTATAGTAGGCCTTCGTGTTCTCTATTAGAGGGCATGCTTTCTTTTTGTTAGGTATCACCTGAAAGAGGGTATAGCCTATATATATGTGTGTGTGTATATATGTTATAGTGTGTTTCATATTGGACTTATGAGAATATGTTTGTATTGATATTTTATCCCGGTGAGTATGGATGTTTACTGATATGGTTCAGGATAGATTGGCTAATTATCGAGCGGGGAGATATAGCTCGTAAAATTTATTTTTGCTAAGAAACTTATGATAGTAAGAGCATCGTGATGTGCGTTGTCTTTTATAACATGAAAGTGCACGAGTATACTTTTATGTTAAGAGACAGGGATTTAAGTGTACGTGCTATGGACTGAGGGCCTAACGAATCTCAACGACCGACAATGTTAGGTACTAGTGTATCGGGGGAGTTCCTTATTTGGATTTCGCTTTGCGAGATGTCCCACGCATGAAACTTAGTGCAACGTTGTAAGTGGAGAGATGTTTGTTCATTTGGGACATGATTTAGTGCCTATTTATTGTTCATTATGCAATTAAATTTGAGGGATGATAATTATGTAAAAAAAAGGGGATGGTGGAGCCGGGTAACATTTGTACAGATAAGCACGAGTACGGGGTGTATGGGCGCCCTGGGTAATTAAATTAATTTTTATATAATTCATGATTAGAAGGGGTAGAAATATGAGTAACGATCGTAAGGGGATGTGATTAGGGAAATATTCGAGACTTAGAGTATTAGGCATAGCCTAATTTCGAGGACGAAATTCCTTTATAGGGGGGGAAGTATGTAACACCCTGTAATTCTGAGGACATGAAATTTATTTATTTTGGTGAAATAGAATTTTATAAATTTGGAGGAATTTATTTAATTTGGAGAATATAAGTTTTTAATTATTCGTATTATTTGAAAATGTTTTGTGTCACATTTTGAGGTTGAAATTGGAAAATTTTCTAGAATGACTCGAATGGAAATTTTGAGGTCACGATTGAGTCCGGAGAGGTTGAAATAGTCAAAATGGAGTACCTGGGGGTAGTAATTGGGTCCTGGGGCCTTTTTAGGCATAACCGGGCCTATACGGGGGTATTTAAGCCTTTTTAATTTGGCCCATAGGCTTAATTTCTGGATTAGGAAACTAAACCTAGGTTTAAGAGTGTTGGGCAACCATTATTCATTCCTGAACACAAAATTTTGAGAGAGGAGCGAAAGGAGAAAGAAGAAGAAGGAAAGAGGGAAGAAAAGAGCATTCGGGGTAAGTTTTTCGAGAAGCGATCGTTGGCTTTATTCCACCGAGGCAAGTATTTTCTTGATTTATCTGAGTTTGTTGGACCCCGAGGCTCCAAATTTTAAATTTTTAAATAATAATTTCCTTTTTAAATGCGGAAGATAGACGGTTCAATTAAACAAGTACATAAACATCAAATTTTAATTTCTTTTACAAAATAAAATTACAACTTAAAATCAAAGTGACATTAAATTAATCAAAAAATACATTTATCACTTAAACAACCTAATTTAATCCAAGTCCTAGAAATTTGCCTAACAAAATAATTAATCCATTTTTGCAAATTTAGGCCAAACCAATTTTAACAAATTAAATGATGACTTGAATTAAATTAACATATACCATATACCCAAATTGAATTTGGCACCAAATTAAACAAGTAGTGATTTAAACCAATTTTATCTTTTTACGTAATTTTCTCAAAATTAAAATTGCTCTTGAAAACAAACTTGTGAATAATTAACTTTTTGCCTAAAAGAAATTTAGCCCAAGTTAAAATAGCACCAATTTAATTGAGTATGACAATTAAACCAAATTTTATCTTGAATTATCCTATGCAAGCGTTTCTAAGTTATTTTGCAAGATAAAAGTAAATCAGTCACACTACGCCACGATGTACGAGAAAAAACCCACAACGGGAAAAAACCTTGGACGACCCTAGCCTCAAATCCACTAAGTACGGTTTTACAAATACAAGACAGTAAGACTTACAACACTCGACTTGACTCCGTCCAAGCCCCTACGCTCCTTCTTGTAAACACCTCTGCCTAGCGAATAACTGCGGAGCTCCACCGCGGTCTCGAAATCCACCGATCGGACTTTTAGGAACCCATCAACCACACACGATGCCTTTCACCGTATGAGAATGCCGCAGTAACAAACAAGACTTCTTCTTTGTGGGATGTAGAAGTAAACCCAAACACTCTTCTATGGTAGAGATAAAACCGGTGCCAAACAAACTCTCCAAGAAATATGTATATATATATATATATATAGATAGAAACTTGGATTAAAACAAACAATTGGGTGTAAACTTGGTTTTGTTCTTTGAATAATTCAATTTGAATCAAAAACACCAAGGGAAATTTTCATGAAAGGATTAAGCTCTCAAAAACACTCTAGGAGATGAAAAAAGTTTTTGTAAAAAATCTCGTTCTGAAGTCATTAAATTCTATGAAAGAGTAGTGGGACAAAGTAGTAGGAAAGTACCAAAAAATTGCCAAAAATTGTTCCCGCTGAAATCTCGTTCGAACGAACTATCTAACGAAGTTCCAGTGGAAAGTCGTTGGAAAACCTCGTTCGAATGACATTCTCGTTCGAACGAAAAACTCATTCGAACGAAAATTTCGAACGAACTTCCAGAAAGTTTAAAATTCTATTTTTAGCCCAGAAACTTTATTTTAAAGTTTTAAAGAAACCTTCTGAAAATAGTTTAAAATAAAATACACCCTTATAAAATTATTCCAAGTCTCCCAATATATATATAGAAATGCATTCATACCTTTTGGAGACTATGGAATATGATGTTGATGACGTAGCTTTATAAGTCTTGGCCACTACGTCTTCAACTCTTGCATGTCATAGGCTTGGAGGATGCTCACTCAATACTATCCTATGACACAATTGTTTTTGTCCGGAATTGAGCCAACACTACATTAAGACTCAATTGGAAATTTGTGTCCTTACAAATCTCTCCCTTTGGCTATTCCGGGACAAAAACCAAACAAAAATCCTAAAGGTCCGTCAAGCTCACTAGACTCAAAAACACCCCACCCAAGATAAAGAGTACAATGCTTGACTCGAATACCACTTTAGAATTAAACGCTTTGCCACTTTTAATAGATGCCGCTTTATAATACCTGCACACTTAAACAACACATTAAACGTATAGGGAATATTAAAATATTAAATGCAATTTAAATAAAGACTCCCCATTAATTAATTCTCCCCCTTTATCAAATGGTCTACTTAGAAAGACGTCTCCCACTAAGTTAAATCTCCCAAACTAAGATATGATGACAATAGGATTAGACACCATTTCTCCCCCAATCATTCTCTCCCTTTTTGTTCAGGAATAGACAAAGGCTAAAGAATAAAAATTAATTTATCTCCCCCAATTAAAGCATATACACCCCCCAAACTAAATAAGGGATAAATTGATTGGGATAACAAGTTAAACATGCAATAGTGCAAACAGTGATGAGAACATTAAAGCACGTGGGCAACTCAAATTCAACTAATCCACATAAAGATATGAATATAAACTATGATGCGATAACAAAAATATCAATTTATTGTAGTAATCTAAGCATGTAATATCAAAACAAAATTCGCAACAAGATAGATATCAAAAATGAATTAAAAGCATAAATAAACTAGCGAATCATGGCAAAGACTCCAAAAGAACAAAATATATATATATATATATATATACACACACACACACACACACACACACACACACACACACACACACACACACACACACAATAGATTCAAACTAAGCATAAGTACACAGATATAGATATAAACACCAAAATGACACAAAATTAAATAAGTTTTTCCACACTCTTATATCATAAATTTGTCATATGGAAACGGAAGTGAAGGGGTGTGAAGTAGCAACAATTAAATTTAGACCCAATCACTTAAAATATGTTCACGGAGTTCTCATTTGATTGCAAACTTCATCACATTTGAATATAACGTCATGTGACAATATAGATTGAACTCAATGAACAAACATACACAATGCATACAAGCCTAGAATTTTGATGATTCTACAAACCAATAGAGTCATGACATTGAAAGTAAAACTAGGATAAACGGACATTGTGCAAACCGTTGATATACCATCCAATCTCCCTCAATAAGCATATATATATTTTTGAATGAATATATCAATTAAACATAGGCCTTGGCAATTATTTTTTTTTAATTCCATATTTTTTTTTAGACCTTTGGAATACGTATTTCTTTTAGGTCCATTCCAAACGGTGGCTTACTCGCAAAGGATGATATTTCCTTTCGGAGCCCTTCCCCGTGCACATTTATATATATTATTATTTATATCACTCAAATCTCACATGCAACGAATTTTGACATGCACTAGTCCTCATAGGTCATAGTATGTAGATGACTAGATTGGTAGGAGAACACCTCACAAAGCTCAAATATATCATGTGAAGTTAAGGTTCAAAAAGCTCGTGCATGTGTGTAAAGGCATATAAAAGAGAATCCATTAAGCAAGTCAAACTGAAACTACTCCATGTAAGCATGATAAAGAAGATTTTAAGGATTAAAATTCTAACCAAAAGTTCTAGTCTCATGGAAGCTAAATGAGGATTCAAAACACAAACATATGCCCAAAATGTGTGTAAAACCAAAATAAACACAAAAATAAAATCATTTTGAGTTTTTCAAAGTTTTTCACCAACCACAAAAATTAACTCAAAAGATAAACAAAAATAAATTTGTATTTTTCATTTATTGAAAATTAAAATAAAGGAATAAAATACAAAAGATAAACTAAAATCATAATTCTAGCATGTGATTGATTATGAAGCATAGACTAGAAAAATGATAAACAAAACATACAACTAGAAAAAGATATATCATTAAGCATAAAAGCTAGAGTATGTAAGACATGCAGGTAATTACTCATAAGATATGGCAAGAGAAGAGTCATGTGCAAGAAGGTGAGAACCATCAAACGTAGGAAATATTGAAAGAGGCATATTTTCCATCTTAAACAAAAATCCCCCTCCCCCCCCCCCCCCCCCAAAAAAAAAGGACCTAAACGCATTAACTTAGTGCTCCCGCTCTGATACCACTTGTTGGACCCCGAGGCCCCCAATTTTAAATTTTTAAATAAGAATTTCCTTTTTAAATGAGGAATATAGATGATTCAATTAAACAAGTAGATAAACAACACTTTTTAATTTCTTTTACAAATAAAATTACAACTTAAAATCAAAGTGACATTAAATTAATCAACAAATACATTTATCACTTAAACAACCTAATTTAATCCAAGTCCTAGAAATTTGCCTAACAAAATAATTAATCCATTTTTGCAAATTTAGGTCAAACCAATTTTAGCAAATTAAATGATGACTTGAATTAAATTAACATATACCATATACCCAAATTGAATTTGGCACCAAATTAAACAAGTAGTGATTTAAACCAATTTTATCTTTTTACCTAATTTTCTTAAAATTAGAATTGCTCTTGAAAACAAACTTGTGAATAATTAACTTTTTGCCCAAAAGAAATTTAACCCAAGTTAAAATAGCACTAATTTAATTGAGTGTGACAATTAAACCAAATTTTATCTTGAATTATCCTATGCAAGCGTTTCTAATCTATTTTGCAAGATAAAAGTAAATCAGTCACACTACGCAGCGATGTACGAGAAAAAACCCACAACGGGAAAAAATCTCGGACGACCCTAGCCTCAAATCCACTAAGTACGGTTTTACAAATACAAGACAGTAAGACTTACAACACTCGACTTGACTCTGTCCAAGCCCCGACGCTCCTACTTGTAAACACCACTACCTAGCGAATAACCACGGAGCTCCACTGCGGTCTCGGAATCCACCGATTGGACTTTTAGGAACCCATCAACCACACACGGTGCCTTTCACCGTATGAGAATGCCGCAACAACAAACAATACTTCTTCTTTGTGGGATGTAGAAGTAAACCCAAACACTCTTCTACGGTAGAGATAAAACCGGTGCCAAATAAACTCTCCAAGAAAGATGTGTGTATATATATATATATATATATATATATATATATATATATATATATATAGAAACTTGGATTAAAATAAACAATTGGGTGTAAACTTGGTTTTGTTCTTTGAATAATTCAATTTGAATAAAGAACACCAAGGGAACTTTTTATGAAAGGATTAAGCTCTCAAAAACTCTTGAGGAGATGGAAAAAGTTCTTGGAAAAAATCTGGTCCCGAAGTCATTAAATTCTATGAAAGAGTAGTGGGACAAAGTAGTGGAAAAGTGCCAAAAAAGTGCCAAAAATTGTTCCCGCCAAAATCTCGTTCGAACGACATTTCGTTCGAACGAACTATCTAACCAAGTTTCAGTGGCAAGTCGTTGGTAAACCTCGTTCGAACGAATTCTCGTTCGAACGAACTTCCAGAAAGCTTAAAATTCTATTTTTAGACCAGAAACTTTATTTTAAAGTTTTAAAGAAAGTTCTGAAAATAGTTTAAAATAAAATACACCTTTATAAAATTATTCCAATTCTACCAATATATATATAGAAATGCATTCATACCTTTTGGAGACTATGGAATATGATGTTGATGACGTAGAAACATGGCACTTGAAACTCGATAAATGATGAAGCTTTATAAGTCTTGGCTGCTACGTCTTCAACTCTTGCATGTCATAGGCTTGGAGGATACTCACTCAATACTATCGTGTGACACAACTGTTTTTGTCCGAAATTGAGCCAACACTACATTAAGACTCATTTGGAACTTTATGTCCTTACAGAGTTGTAGTTAATAGTGCTAATAAGTGAATTTGTGGTAACGAATTGGAAATTTGAAAACTCATTGTGTATGAGTTTGATTTGTAAATTTTTGGGAATCTAGACGTGGAAGATGGAATAAACCATTAATCGTGGAAATTGAGAACCTTTGAGAAATTTGGTTAAAAAGATAAGTTAAAAATTTGTTGGAGGGGATACTTACGTTAAAACAATTATGTTATGAAACCACGTGAACAATTTTTATTGGGACTAATAAGTATAAATGAAATCTTACATTTAATTGATGAGAAAAGAAGCTTTAAAATGGGGAAAAACGCACATGTTACAACATTGTTGCATCAGAACCGGAAGGACCAGTCGACCGGGAGTCGATTTTGCTGGGAAGCACGGGGCAGCAAGGCGAGATGAGGGTTTTATTTATTTTTTGCGAATCTTTAAATGGGAATAACTTCGTCATACGAACTCGAATTAACGTGTCGTTTACGGTCACGCATATCTAGTTAATGTAGTACGCTACCATCATGATTAAGTAACCTTGACATAGATTATGAAAGGTCTAAAATACCCTTGAAGTTATAATGAGTGACGAATCTTCCTTAATTGGAACCCAAAATTTATAGGGACCTTAGTGAGATTAATAGGAGATTAATTGAGTATATAGGAGGTGAAGTGTATAATCCTATAGTTAAAAATAAATAGTGGGGAGTAGCTATTTAGTGTGGGACTTAGGAAATTATGAGTGGATTCGTTTAAACTTGGGATATATATAAATGTGTGAATTATGTATATAGATGTATGCATATGTGTTGAATGCATAATTTTGTGTATTTAATTGTTACTTGAGGATGCTATCTAGGAGGTTGAGCGTAGTAGGAGGTCCCACCCTAGAGATTTTAGCGGGGTCTGGATTGTGCTCTAGGTTATAGTGCTCGGGGCTCCTACCGTAATGAAAGGGGGATGTCACACAAATCTTTAAGGAAGGTGTATAAAAATCCTAAGGCCTATGTATTTATAACTGCCTCCATTATTTGTTTATGATTTGGGATTGGTGGTGATAATCCTACCCAGTGATCGGAGGTGACCCGAGTTGTGATTGGCACCCGATAGCATGTACGAGGGATGCATCTAATAGGACTAAGCTATGAGGATGAAGTGTATTTATATATATTCATAAAGAGAGATATGTGTATATATTTAGATGATGTATGACTATTTATTGACAAGTTTGGATGTGACATTTAGTATATTGATATAGACGAGGGTTATATGCATTATACTAATTATGATAGTGTGGTTGACTTATAACAGGGTGGTTATCGGGATAGTGTATGTAGTTATTGTGTCTAGTTGAACAGAGTAATGACCAGATAAGATAAAATAAATGCGATAAGTGCGCACTGTGGAAGAGGGGTGAGATTGTCTTCAAGAGAGTGCGACCGCGAAATCAATTGTGAGCACTACATACTACGCATTTAACTTTTGCAATAAAATGCTTGCTAAACATTTTTAAATAATTGGGCTCTGATCCATTTGCAAAATATTTTCTTTTGTTAAAACTCTTTTTAGGTTTCTAGCCACAGGGACACCAAACTTGAGATTCTGTTCCAGGGATACGCAGCTACGTCATATGTGGATCCATGCAAGATATTGGATTAGACGCATCTTTCCTTCATTCCTAGATTAGAGATTCATTTTAGTACAGTTTCATTTAGGGCGTGTTTCCCATTTATTTTCAGATTCAGTTTTGGAGTATTTATTTATTCGTGGGACTATTATGTGGGATTTTGATTTATAGCCGATGGTTTCTTCGGCTAGTTATTTTATTATTTATTCATCATTATGTTCAGACTCAGTGATGGTGTGTATGGATTTATTATTTTTGTTCGGCATGTATTTACCTGTTTAATGAAAGATTAAACTTAACACCCATTTAATTAATTAATTAGGTGGTTAGTAATTAATATGTTTTTCGACAGTGATGTTAAAAATGAACCAAATAGAAATCCTGTATTAAATTAATAAAGGACTGATCGACCGATATTTAATTAGCTGGGGTGTCACAACAAGTTTCATTATAGAATATGATTATGAGTGCATATGTTTTATATTATACATATTTCATTATATTTTAAACCCTAAACTTGTTTTAAATCTAATTTGTTAGATTTAGTTGGTTAATTTCATAATTAACCTAATCATTTTAGTAATTAGGTTAAATTCCCTTTTATTTCGAATGATTTCCTCATATATATAACTTAAAATAGTTAAAAAATGATTTAAACATGTATTATATTATAAATTAGTTAAAAACACTTTGTTTATTCAAATCAATTCATGGAAATTTGAAGAATTGGATAAAACTAGAATTCTTGAATTTTGAATTGGGTTTTTGTTGAATCTTGAGATGGAATTGGGATTTGATGATGGGATTAGATACCAATGGTAATTTTTATATGTTTTTATCAATTGAATTATGATTGGGCATTTGGATGATGTTTTTGGATTCATTAGTGGGGGTTTGAGAGATGAAAATAGGGGTTGAAGATAATTAATCCCATAACAAGGGAAAAATTGGGACATCGTTGTGTAGACCGGTCGACCAATCCCATGGTCCAGATCGACCGATGGTAACAAGTATGGCTAAGGTTTGGGATTTTGTAGTATTATTTGGAATTTTAAGTTTTATGCCTAGGGTTAGGGTTTGTAGGCCTATACTTTTTATGTATCCATAGAATATAGATATATTCTTATGATTCAAATTATTGGGAATTGATTTTTAGGGAATTTAAATAATTGGAAAAATAGTTGATTTGAAGGGATTAAATGAAGGATTTGGCATTCGAGGGTAGACCCGAGTGTAGAATGGGTTTTTTAATTCAGAATTGATAAGTTAGAGGATTGGGATTGTTGAACGGATTGATTTGAATCGTTGAGATGTATGAGTTAGGTGAATATCCTTTGGGTCAGATTATGTTTGGATTATAACTTCCATTGAGTGAGGTAGTTATTATGTACCTTGGAGTAATATCCCCTACTTTTACAAATATTAAATTTTCACGTGTGCAATTAATTATCAATTTAATTGGGAAAATAAAATCGATTTCGGTAAATATTAATTAGCGAGTTAAGGATTAATATTGATGATAATTATTATTTACTTGCGTGTTATAAGTAAATAGATATGTGAATTGTTATATGTCATTTTATGAGTGAAAAACAATGGTTTATTATATTATATAAATAGAGAGTTACATCGATAGATTTATATAGTTTATGGACGACGAATATTGTACGCACGTGTCGGGCCCGATTAATAGGATAATCATGTGTTTTTAGTTGGGTGACTCTGATGTTTTTTTTTAGTGCATGGTGATCCGGAATGAGTCAAAATAGTCCAAAATAAGTACCCGGGGGTTATAATTGGGTTCTGGGGTATTTTAAGACGTAGTAGGGCTTGTATGGGGGTATGTGTGTCTTTTTACCCTTAGATCTACACTTAATAATGGAATTAGGATGTGATTAAGAAGTATTTAAGGTTTAGGGAGGTGGATGACAACCTCACTTTTGCCTCTTCATAATTATGATTAAGGAAGAGATTAAGAGAAGATAAAATAGAACAAAATAGAGAAGGGAACTAGGAGAATAAAGGAAGAAAACCTCTGGATTCAACTAATATAATCGAGACTTCAGATTCAAATCCAAAAGGAAAGTGTTTAATAACTTTATATTACAATTTTTGGATTAATTACATTAATGATTAATTGAAGAGATTTTCTTTGTGTGTAAGCTCTAATCATAATTTATATTGATTAATAATGAATAGGAGAAAAATTCTTAATATTATTCTAGGTTTATGATTTTGAACATGAGAACATTGTTAGGATATTAGAATCAATGGATTTCAAAGGTTTGATAAATTCTAAGTTGTATGAATTGAATAATGTTTTGGAATCCTTATGTATTGATGATGTATTCAGGTTTATGTTGGTGTTAAAATGCTTATAGGGTAGTTATATATTGATGTGGGATGTCAATTTATGATTTTGGGAGGCTTGGGACCTCCGTTAGAGGGCTTAAGAAGTGAAACCCCGAGGAAGAAGACGCTGGGCAACCCACGAAATTGAACCGGTTCGCTGGGGGAGCGAATTGATTCAGTCTTCCATGCGAACTAACTCGGTTTGCTGGACTATCTCGATTTTTGTTACGCATGAATTTGACCTATTAGTGTTTAGGTAATGGGCGTATGGGCTTCCGAGGTAGTTTGGGATACTGGAAAATATTATCAGGGTTTGATACGTTTGTTAGGTCAACGGTTAGATGGATTCGGGTGAGATAAACTGGAATTCAAGTGAGTGAACACTTAATTATATAATTAGAAAGTTGGTTAGAACTTTAATATTGGTAGACTAGTACACATGTGGAATTTTCGTACGTAGTTAATAGCTTAAATATATGTATATATATGTGTGTGGGTGGGTGTGTATTGCGGGTTACCTATATATATATATATATATACACACATACATTTGATTGAAGAGTATTCATTTGAACATACCTACTCGGTAGTGCTATCGCTAGGAGGCTGCGCCTAGTGGGAAGTCCACCCTGGCATTGACCAACAGGTGTTGGATTTATTCCCCAGGTCATATTACGGTTGCATGGACACTATCCATGTGTGAGGATATGTGTTGGTTTGGAGACCAGTTGAGTGAGATGTGGTATAGTTTTAACCCCCCGACGTATGTTTATAACGGCCTCCATTGTTTGTATTTACGTTTGGATTCGGTGGTAAGATTCTAACCTGGTGGCCCAGTTGTGGTGCGTGGTATACCTGGATCCCCATAAAACACGAGAGATGCATTCGCAAGGTCTCGAATATGGGGATGCAGTTTATACGTATATAGCGAGTGATATATATGTACAAATATATGAGATATGGTGTGTATATCTATTTATGGAACGAGTGTAATAATGTTATTATATTATGTGAATATCTGTTTATAACACGTATGTAGCTATGTTAATTTTTATGAAAATATACCTAGTGAGGGTAGTATATACTTAGTTAATGGTGATTGTTAGTGGGATGAGCTATGATAATGGTTATTCCCCTAGTTAGACTGGGTAGTATAATTAGGATAATAAAATGAATGTATTAGGTGCACATAGTAGATATAAGGTTAGCATAAGTCTCATGTTTGTGCGACTGACAAATTAATTATGAAGGTAATACACTGCATATCTTTATTTAAAACATTTAAATACTTGCAAAATATTTTTAAATGTTTTTCGAGCTTTAACCCACTGGAAAATCTATTTTGTTTTCAAAACCCTGGGTGTGCAGCAACAGGGACAATAAGGTTATATTCTTTCATGCCATTGCGAGCAGTAGCTGTGGATGCTGCGAGAATAATTGTAGCCTCTTTTGTTCATTTCTATCTAGATAGAATTTAGTTTCATTTTTAGTATTTCCTTTTAGGCGTGTTGCCCATAGTTGAGTATGGCTTTATTTATGTGAGAGTTTTTCTTTACTTATATACATTTATATACGTTGGAAGATTATTTGTGGTGACTGATGGTTTATTCGGTTCAGATTACTTTATTTATGCTTATCAGTTGAACTATCATATCATCATATGTATGATTTTATTAGTTTTATATTTATTTTACTTCTTGTGATAATGATGCTAAGAATGAAATCATACTAGATTCCTGTTTTATTTTAACAAAGGGTTGATCACCCAGTAATAGAATAGGCGAGGAGTCACACGTGGTTTCATTTTAAATTAAGTGTGCAGTTATACCTAAACGTGATGCCTAGGGAGAATAGACTTGGTCTAATCAAGATTGAAAATAGTTAATGTATGGTTTTTCTTATGTATGATAGGGTGAGATTACACCTAAAATTAGGAACCCGAGAGGTTATTGTTAATATATTATCAGACGAATTTAAATTTTTAGATGTGATATACTTTTTATGATATTAGGGGATGAATGTAAGGTTATAGATGTGTTATACCTTTCTATGATAGCGAGGCTAGAATGACCTAGTAGCGTAGGGTTGGTATGTGTGTGATTTACTTTAACCCATTTATGTGGGTTATGTATGTGTATGCTTTAACCCATTAGTAAGGGTTGTGATTTATTGTGTGTTTTATGTGAAATGCATACCATGTGTGAGTGCTCGTGGCGTATCGTACTAGAAGGGATTCCATTATGGGGCACGAGCGATGTGGATCGCGGTGGTACCCCAATGAGTAGACGGGCTCTTCCTTGATCATATTTTTGCCCCAGGGCCACATGCCTAGGTACGCACGATCGAGAGAGTCTTCGGGAGATTTCTTTCATAAAGTCTTGGGTATGGTATGATTTATGACTGATGGGTAGACATTATGATTTATCCCTTAATTATGCCGAGGTCTTAGATTTGGGATGGGATAAGACTTACTTAGTATGTGCGAGAGATCTCCGACAATAATAAGAGTAGGTCTTCATTATGTAAGAAGGGCGCGAGATATGATCATCTATTTGGACAAGCCGAAGGTTGTACCATTGTATGGATGCTATACATGAGTAAAGTCTTTCTCCTACAATATGTTATTATTTTGTGGTGGTACCAGAAATAGTTATACCGATTTATATGGTATACTAATAATGTATGTGACTTATAATAGGGATTACAACCTACATATTTATGTTTCAGATTTGTGTATTACATATACTAGAGATATGTATATCGTATTATTCAAATGACATAACCAAATATGTATATACTTGAGATATAACCCCGTTACTAGTATATTGGTTATTTGGTGAGACGAACCGTAGGTTTGACACTACAAACACAACTTATGTTTTAAAATGAAAAAGATAAACCTAAAGATGGGAAACTAAAGATTTAAGAATGAAGATGTAAAGCTTTAAAAACATTTCCAGCATATGGGTTCAGAATTTAGAACTGCATGATATTTTAGGTTGTTGAGTTGGGTAACTAATAACTTAAAATATATTTTAAAACACAAGAGGAAGATGTGTAATTATGATGTGGACTAGATTACATTATAATCATATTCTATGTAGGCTTGATGTTTACATTTTCTTTAAAAACAGTTTTTACAAGTCCCTATTACTATAGTTCCTATAGGCAAGGGATCGTTAGAGGAGCATCTCTAGCGACGTCCCCTTTCTTACTCCTAGGATTGTAGGAGTCGAGTAAATGTACCTCATCCTTTTATCGTACTCCCTTATTTTTAGTTCGGTTGTATATGTATATTTACATTTAGTGACGATTTATGTTATTTTGTTGGTGATTGATATTAGAGTTGGTTTTGTGTGGATTCATTATTTTATTATATTGTCCTTATTGTTTCGATTCTTGTTTATTTCTTATGCTAATAATGGTACCAAAATTTTTAATTCGAGTGATTTTTTTGAAGACCTGATCAATCTATTTATGGATTTTTTGGGGTATCACATTTGATATCAGAGCATTCTAGGATCTAGTGTCCTAGGGATCTTGAGTGCGTACTTCGCTTTTTTGCATTGCGTTCTTTGGCTACTTTTGATCTTTACCTTAGGGTTTGTATTCTCTATAATTAAGAAATCTTTGGGGTTTTACGCCATTGTTTCCTGACGAACGATTGGACTAGGCCAAGTCTATCAGAACGGTTTCTTATTTGGATTTTTCTTGCGAGATGTCCTATGTGTGAGGTCGACTTCAGTGGGGAGTTAAGGGCTTTTAGATGGGAGGCATGTACAATTTCTTAGTGTATGGTTTGATGGGACATGTTTTCACTCACCATCCGTAACGACATTATAAGTAAGTTTCTGAAGACATCATTTGTACAACTATGTGGTGGTCAGTATGGGGAGGAGTTTAACAACCTTTATCTTTTTGCACTGGGAGAGATGGATAGGAAGGTAAAGGAGTATGTTTGCATTATTAACTAGTACGACAAAGACTTTTTGAGTTAATAGAAACCTTACGTGAAGAGTTTGACAGATGTTACTAGGTAGCCCGTTGTTCATCGCTTGCACTTTGGTGGTTGAAATTTCCCTCCTACCTCAGTAGGAGCATGGTAACATTATAGGGACAAAACCCCTAAGTTTTGTAAGAATGAGGCCTTAGTAAGACCAATAAATAGATATGGTGTAACATGGACCTAAGTAGAGATATCTCACCAGTAAGAGGAACACCATAGTAGGAGATGGCCCCAATGGGTTTTCGAGATGATACGATATGATTTTCTTTAACCAAGTAAGGCTAGGGGAAGTACGAAAAATAAACCCACGACCTATGGGATCATGGTAATAAGGAGAATTTTGGAATATCGATACAAGGTCAGCAGGGCCGCCAGTGGGGCCGCCATTTTGATAGTTTCTTTAGAGGAAGGTGTTACGCTCATAGCAGGTGAGGCCACATAGTTATTATATGACTTAATGGCAACCAACGTTTTAGAGTACCTCTGAGGAATGGTTATTAGTACGTTATGGCTCGTGCGTATGAATCTAGCTTAGACATCGAGGAGTTGTCATTTTTATTTATAGTGTGTTACTTTTACATCAACTACCAGGGGTGGGCTTTTTATGACGTGTTTATGCAAGGTTTTTCCTTCGGTGGTTATGCTTAGGCTTGGGATAAAAGGCATGCACGCTTATATATGTATGGATATGAGTAAATTATGGGGATTTACGGTCACGTGGAGGTGTCACCAATAGTTTGAGGTTCTTCTAGTTTATTATATAGGTATTAGGTTATGACCTATGTAAAACACTTATTTTTTCCTTAAACGTAGCACTAGCAGTAAATCCATCGCGATTGAATTTCATAGTATTGACTTCGTCAGTGATAGTAAATGTGTTGTGGGAGTAGACACCATAATTTTTTCTCTGGTTGAGCATTCGGGAATGATATTACTATGAGGGAGATCCAAAAGAGGTATAGTTCACTAAGAGGATGTGTGAATGATCATGAGTATGATAAAATCAAGATACGGGATGAGTGTTTACTGTCAAGTATTTATGACCTGTCGGAGCAGTTGAGGAGAGTGTTTCCTCCCGATAATTAAAATATGAGTGAGTTATCATTATTGGTGAGAACGGGAGGAGGATATATTGAAGGCAACTTTTTAGCGCAATATGGCATGAGCGCATCATTACTAGTCTTTTGACCACGTGATGGGGTAGTTTGATGCGAATTGTGAGGATACCCCGTTGAAGAGGGAACAATATAGTAATGGTGTCCTCTACACCCATATCTGTGATTTAGGTAATTTATACTCCAATGTTGAAATTTACCAAGGGTAGATATATATTTATTATTGGGGAATGAGTTATTTCTCCAATTGAGGATAAAAGAAGGTTGCATTTTTTAGGGAAATATTTTGCCAATGGTATCCCCAAACTTAGAGAGGTGATTTTGACCAATGTGCATATTTGATGATTCACTTTACGTTCCATATACGAGTAGGAGTATTGAGGTAAGAGAGTATACTCATTTAATTATGATATGTTTCAGGGGTTTCAAGAGGGATAAGGGACCATTTGGGGTTATGAGAGATAGTTTTACCAAGTTGATTAGAGTTACGAGTTATGTAAGCCATTCATGTCGAGCTGTGAGTAGTAGCTTATAGGATTATATGTCCGTAATTGAGAATGAATTTTTTTATCAGAACGAGCAATGGAAATGGAGGATGAGGAGAGGATTTATTCCTAAGTTTAGGAGGGAGGTCATGTGTTATTAGTGACCTACGACATGGGAATTATGGAGTCCCGATTATTATAGGGGGTAGGTAACAACATGAAGTTACTTTTATAAGTTTTAAGTAGGGCGAGATCGGTACCGTTTGACCTCACTTTACCACTGTTGGTGTTTATGATTTGTTTCTTCAAGGGAATGATAGATGGAATCCTTGATTGTTAAGTTGATGTTTTAACGATTAGATTAGTTTGGTTGAGAATATGGCCGAATGCGATATACGATAAGAGAGACCATAACATATTCTAGGTCATAGAATGAGTAGATTATTATTTTAGTAGCGTGAGGATGCGATGAGTGAGATATTTGTATATTTCTAACTAGGAACCTAATGAATTCGAATTTCGAGGACAAAATTCCTTAATTAAAGGGGGAAGAATGTAATACCCCGTAATTTTATGCATATTATTTAATTAGTTAAATTGTGAAAATTAATAACGTGTGATTGTTATGACTAAAGATTTAACCATTTATATTATTATATGTTATTTAAGTTAGATTGGAATTTGGGATTATGTCATGGTGATTAATTAATTGAATCAATTAAGATTTTAACTCGTATCGGGAAATTATTAAATAACTGAGTTGATAGTTACTTGGTTTGTTTTATTTTTTTATCGGGTTTGTGGACATGTATAATCTTTGTTTTTAGTCTAAAACAATGGTTTATAGGCCTATTGGATTAGTATAAGGCTCGAGAATGGGTTTAAGTCATATAGAGATGTTTTGGGCTCTTTTAGGTGAGGCCCATCTGGGTCCCAACCCGAATTTTGGGATTAAAGGGTTGAAAGAGATCATTAGGGATCTTATTTTATAAAAAACACAATGGGGGAAGAACTAAAGGGGTTAGAGAGAGAAAACACCAAGAGGAAAGGAAGATTTAGGGGAAGTAGCATAATGGAAAATTCTATATAGAATGTGATTATGATTGCATATGTGTTAAATTATATCTATTTCATTGAATTCTAAACCCTAAACATGTTTTAAATCTCATTTTTAATATCTAATTGATTAATTTCATAATTAACCTAATCATGTCAGTAATTAGGTTAACTTCCCTTTGATTTCGATTGATTTCCTCATGTATATGACTTGAAATAGTTAGAAAATAATTTGAACATGTTTAAATTGCAAATTAGTTGAAAATCATTTATTTATTTGAATCAATCCATGTAAATTTAAATAATTTGATAAAACTAGAGTTATTAGATTTTGAATTGGGTTTTTGTTGAATCTTGTGATAAACTTGGGATTTGTTGAGGGGAATAGGTTCCAAATGTTGTTTTGATGTGTTTTTATCAATTGAATGTTAATTGGGTGTTTGGATGATGTTTTTGGGTTCATTAATAAAGGTTGAGAGATAAAAATGGGGTTTGAATATGATGAATCCTGTAATTAGGGGATGATTAGGACATCACTTTGTTGATCGGTCCAAGGGCCCCAATCGACTGGTAGTAACAGATATAGCCTAAGTTGGGTCTTTTGTGGTATTGGTTGGAATTTTAGGTTTTAGGCCTAGGATTAGGGTTCGTAGGCCTATAATATTTATGAATTTATAAAGTAGAGATATATTCTTATGATTCAAATTATTGGGAGTTGATTTTGGGGGAATTTAAATAAATATGAAAATCATTGATTTGAAGGGATTAAATGAAGGATTTGTCATCAGAGGGTAAACCGTAGTGTAGAGTTGGTTTGTTTATTGGGAATTGATAAGTTAAAAAATTGGGCTTGTTCACCGAGAATGTTTTGAATCGTTGATATGTACAAGTGGGGGGAATATTCTTTGGGTACGATGGGTTATAACTTTAACCGAGTGAGGTAGTTATTATGTACCGTGGTTTCATTTAAATTAGGTGTGCAATTATATCAAGATGTGATGATTTAGGAGAATAGGCTTGGGATAATTGAGATTGAAAATAGTTTATGTATGTTTTTTCTTATGTACGATAGGGTGGGATTATACTTTTAATCGGGAACCTGAGAGATTAGGGTTAATATATTATCGGACGTATATAAGATTTTAGATGTGATATACTTTTTATGATATTATGGGATGAATGTAAAGTTATATATGTGTTATACCTTTCTATGATACCGAGGCTAGTATGACCTAGTAGCGTAGGGACAATATGTGTGTGATTTACTTTAACCCGTTTACGAGGGTTATGTATGTGTATGCTATAACCCATTAGTAAGGGTTGTGATTGCTTGTCTGTTTTATGTGAAATGAATACCATTTGTGAGTGCTCATGGCGTATCATACTAGGAGATTTTCATTGATGGGGTATGTGTGACGTGGACTGCGCTGGTACGCTGGTGAATAGGCGGGCTCTTCCTTGGTCATATTTTTACCCTAGGGTCACACGTCTAGGTATTCACAATTAAGTGGGTATTTAAGGAGATTTATTTCATAAAGTCTTGGGTTTGTTAGGTTTTTAACTCATGGGTGCCGTGATGATTTATCCTTTGACTATTGATTAGGCACAAATATTTCATATTTATCCTCATAATTGTGATATTTTTACAGTCCCGAACATTGCATTTATCCCAGATTTATCTCATATTTGTGTTACTAGACTTTTTGGTGAGTAGTTCGTGATATTTGTATTTCTCATATATTTTACAGGTAAATTGTGCAACTGGATGAAAGAGAAAAGTCAAAACAGTGAAAGATTTACAAAAAAAAAAAAGTCAAAGGAAAAACATAAATTTTCTGCCGGAACTTGGAGGAGGAGCCAACTAAAACGTTGAAGAGATCGAAGTCACGAGAATAATGGAAGAAATGACACCTAAATCTGAGCTATAGTGAATAAGTTTGTCCTTTTGAAGTTGAGAAGAAATCCAGGGGCAAATATGCAATTAAGGAGAAAAGGCAAAGCTAAGGGTTCGCTTTTGGTGAGGGTTTTCTCCCTGAGGGTTTGGTTTGGCCTCTGAGGGTCCGGTTTCTGGAGGGATTTCTTATCTTTTCCTAGATTCTTGCTAATGTAGTTTGGGTCTAACTTAACCTCATTGGATAAATTTTGGCACATGTTGAAGCCTATTAGGATTCTTATTAAAATTATTCCAGTCTTAATGTTGAAACCCATGAACAATAAATAATTGGAGAATAAGATTTTTACTTTCCATCAATAAATTTATTCCAGATTCATTCTTTTTCCAGTTTTTTCCAATTAGTGCGAATTCATTGCATGATATTTGATTTCCTTAAGTTTGGTAATATAATTTCATCTCTTCTTCTTGTTATTAAACGATGATTACTTGCCTAATAAAGATTAATTGCATAGATATTAAACCCATGTCTAGATAAACTCATATTGAGTTGGTGAACATGAACCTAACCTAGGGTTTTGATGTTAAATATAAAATTCAAAATAATTATATGATTAATTATTAAAGTTTGATAATTTAATTGGGACTAATATCGTAGATCTTTTATCTCCATTTGTCGAAGGCAATCAAAGTGTTTGAGGATACAATATACGTTTCAGTAATTTTGTCATTCGCATTAATTAATTTATTAACTAAATATTGTACGGATTAACACCGTCACATATTTGGTGCTTCGAATTAGTTTATATTGTTTTTCAATTAATTAAATAGTTTTTGAGAATTTTATATTTAGTGGAGATATCCTACGGTTCAGGGGATTGGGTCTTAACTCCATTTTCACAAAAGTGTTTTTAAAACCAACATTTACGTTCTTTCTTTTTAGTAGTTCTAGTTTCTGTTGCCTAGTTTAATTTACTTAAAGAAATATAAATTTTCCCGAAAACAATAATCAACTTTTTTTCTCTCTCGAGTCGAAACCTAGATCTTAGAAGCCAACCCTTCATTCGTCAATCGTTTTATGAACTATTATTTGATGACTCGACCCCGACTTACCGGGTTATTACTTCGACGACCGACTTTCAATTGAGTCGTAGGTACATATGTAGCACAAACATTTTGCATCACGTCAAGTTTTTGGCGTCGTTGCCAAGGAACTTAGTAGTCTGTAGGTTAGGCCTAATTGATCTTAATTTGACTCTAATTCATAAAAAGACAAAAAAATCGTAAATCCCAAAAGTAAAAAGATCCATAATATCCAAACAAATAATAAATAAATAAAAATATTCTCTCAAGTCCTTAAATGCAAAATACTCAACCCACTACAAATCTCGAGCCAATATTAGAACTCCCTCTTCGTAGAAATAACACTCCAAACACTCTAAATTTTTGGGTACCACCTTCTATAATGAGTAGTCACACCACGAGTCGAATGTCTAGGAACTCCGGTGAGGATAGTGATTCTTTAAGTGTGGGTACAATGTTGGACAATGCTAGTTTTGATACGGAAGAAGGTGTGATGCTGTACCGCCCTATAAGAGACCTCTTATATCCAGATTGAACTGTCACCCCAGGATGCATTATATTCTCGTAATATGGGGAAATTTCACTTTAGGAACTGGATGATTCAAATTCTTCCTACTTTTCATGGTATGGAGTTGGAGAAGCTGTATCTCCACATTCGAGAATTCGAATAAGCTTGCGAAATGTTTAAGTGTTTAACAACTAATATTTCACCTAAGATGTTTTACGCCTCAAACGTTTCCCCTTCTCACTTAAGGATAAGGCTAAGACTTGGATTTGGACTGTGGCCGCAAAATCTATCCGTACGTGGATACACATGCAAGATAAAGTTCTCCAAAAGTTCCTTCCCGCTTGCTGTACAAACTCTATTAGGTCTCAAATTCAAACTTTTAAGCAAAACGATAATGATCCCTTTAATAAGTGTTGGGAGAGGTTTCACGAGTTGGTTAACATGTGCCCACATCACGGTTTTGAGAAGTGGAGACCCATCTCCTAGTTTCATCATGGGCTTACACTAAGCTCAAAGTAACTCGTAGAAATGATGTGTTCGGGAGAGTTATTCAAATTGTATACGAATAATATAGATACCACTTTAAGTATATCATCGAGACTACTCAATCTTGGTACACATTGGATCCGAACACCCAAACCAAGGCTAGATTCATGTCAACAACTCCTTTTGCATTCAGACTCTACCACTTGTACAAGAAAGCCGAGTTGAAGCTCTATATAAATCAATTAGACAAGTGGATAGAAGAAGTGGTAGAATCTAGGGGGAGAGATACATCTATCCCATCGAGATTTAAAGGAGGAGATTTTCGTAATTTGTGAGGCGGGACATTTAACAAAGGAATGTCCGACTGTACCCGCCTAAAAAATTATGCTTCAAGAGTAAGTTGAAGCAATGGGATCTTATAAAGGGAATTTTTACGTTCCTTAGGGGAATTCTTTTATTTCCTCATGGCGGAACCATCTCGATTTTAATTATGGAAAACCGAATGCGACGATGAATCCAAATCAACATGTTTCCCAACAACTACCACCACTCCCGCCTTACCAACAAGTTCCACCAAGGTAAGTGCCTCCTCCTACGCTTATATGATCCCACAATGAAAACGTCTTGAGGACGCTCTTTCCCAATTCAAGCAAACTCAGTCAACGATAAGTGACCAAATACTCAAAATTTTACCGATATAAAGGCATTGCTATCTAAGTTGCAATCCTCTTTGAGTGTCCAAGAGACGAGGAAGTTTCCTACCCAAGGCCAACGACCTCCCCAAGGTCAAAACTATGTGAGCTCTACTCCCGATGAAAATCAAGAGCAATGTAAACCGGTAACCACTCGACGTACTGGAAGAGTTCTTGACTTATCACCTCCTCCACACAGCGTGCAAAAAGATAAGGAGGTTTTGCCTGACATGTAAGATGCCGAAAATGCCCCCTTGGAATATTATGAATAAGAAGACACAGTTAAGCCTGAAGTGGTAGTAAAACCCACTATAGCCACACCATACCCTCAATGTTTGGTCCCTCCTCTTAAAGGGGCCTCCCATGATGATATTTTATAGGTGTTAAAGCAAGTGAAGCTAAACCTACCTTTTCTTGAGGTTATAAAGAAAATTCCCATGCATGTTAAGTTCTTAAAGGACTTGCTCAGGGTTAAACGTGAATTAAAGGTAAAGAAAAAGGTTTTCTTAGCACAAAATGTGAGTTCATTACTTTTGAGCGACCTACCACCAAAGTATAAAAATACTGGGTGCCCCCACCATTTCGTGCATTATTGGACATAATAAAATCGAGAGAGATTTATTAGATTAGGGGTGAGTGTCAACATTTTACCCTATTCCATCTATAGAAAGCTTGATTTGGGAGATCTTAAGCCCACCAAAATTACTCTCCAACTTGAGGATCATTCCGTGAAGGTACCTTATGGGGTAGTTGAGGATGTGATCATCCAAGTTGACACATTCTACTTCCTGATAGATTTTTTCATTTGGGACATGGAGACCTCCTCCCCGTCGAGTCATCATGTTCCCGTTATTATTGGTTGCCCATTCCTAGACATGGATAATGCATTGATTAATATGCATAATGGGAAAAGGTAACTCACGTTCGGGAAAATGACACTTGAAATGAATATATTCAGCATCCATAAGAAAATGGTTAATGAGGATGATTTACACGAAACAGATCTTATCGAGGAGGTAATACACAAACACTTTGAAGGTAATCATGTTATGGATCCACTTGAGGCGTGTCTAGTGACAGATAGTGGGAGCGAGAGAGAGTAGTTTGAATTCGACCGAGAGGTGAGTAGGATAAGGGAGTTGTTAGATGAGGGCGAGAGTGAGGAGGATGTGAGAAACATAAGTTGGGTCTCCCAATTTGAGGAATTACCACCGAGGTATTCCTACACGGTTCCTTCCAACATTAAATTTCCTAAACTCGAATTGAAAAATTTACCTTCTAACATTAAATATTCTTATTTGGGAAATGATAAGACTTATCCCGTTGTTGTCTCCTTTAGCCTAGATAAAGAGCAACAAAGAAATCTTATGGATATTTAGAGGAAGCACAAAGGTGTTTTTTATTGGTCTATTGTGGATTTGAAATGTATAAGTCCCTTGATTTATACTCATAAAATCCATATAGAAGAGGACGTGAAACGCTCTAGGGAGATGCAAAAAAGATTAAACCCGATTATAAAGGTTGTTGTGAGAACGGAGATTATTAAGTTGTTGGACGTGGGCATCGTCTATTCCATATTGGATAGTAAATGGGTTAGTCCAATTCAAGTCATTCCCAAAAAGTCAGGAATGACCGTGGTTGAGAACACAAAGGGGGAACTTATCCCAAAACCTACCACCATGGGGTGGTGCATTTGCATTGATTACCGGAATCGTAATGCCGGCACTAAGAAAGGCCACCTCCTTTTTCCATTTACGGACCAAATGCTCGAGAGAGTTTCAAGCCACCCAATTTACTATTATTTAGATGGTTATTCCAGATATAACCAAATAGAGGTGGACGTGCTGGACTAAGAGAAGACTGCCTTCACATGTCCCTTTGGCACTTTTGCCTACAAAAGGATGCTATTTTTATTGTGTAATGTGACCGCTACCTTTCAAAGGTTCGTGCTTAGTATTTTTAGCTACATGGTTGAGAGAGGCCTTGAGGTGTTCATGGATGACTTTAGCGTCTTCAGCCTCTCTTTTGACCATTGTGTTCCTAATCTCGAGAAAGTTCTTGTGCGATGTGTGGAAAATAACCTAGTACTAAATTGGGAGAAATGCCATTTTATGGTTACTGAAGGAGTTGTTCTAGGCCACATAGAGTCATCTGAGGGGATAGAAGTCGAGAGGGAAAAAATTGACATAATTATCGATCTTCTCCACCGAAGTCACTAGAATACGTGTGATTATTTTCGAGATAGGCGGGGTTTTATCGTAGGTTCATTAAGGATTTTAGATCCATATCTGGGCCCTTAAGTAGCTTAAATTTGAAGGATGACCCTTTTGAGCAGAGTGAATCGTGCTGAGAGCCATTCAAGAAATCGTAGATAATTCTTGTCTATTCTCCCATCGTGCAAGATTCGGATTGGACCCTTCCATTCGAGCTAATGTGTGATGCGAGTGACTACGTAGTAGGGGATATTTTAGGGAAAATAAGATATAATAAGGCCCATCTCATATACTATGCTAGCCGAACTTTAATCGGAAAAAAATTAAACTACTCCACCACAAAAAAAAGTTGCTAGCGGTAGTGTTTTCCCTTAACAAATTTCATTCATACCTTATTGGGTCTCCTATCATATGCTTTACCGACCATGTGGTACTTTTATATCTCCTTTCCAAGAAGGATGTAAGGCCGTGCCTTATTAGGTAGATCTTGATATTCCAAGAATTCAACATTTCCATCAAATAAAATAGGGGAGTAGAGAACGTCGTAGCCGATCATTTACCTAGGTTCTCGTCTGACGTGCCTCAAGATCCCGGGCCTATAGATGAGTATTTTTTGAATGAGAATCTTTTTTCTACTTCCTATATTCTTTAGTTTGAGAACATCGTGAATTATCTAGTCATGGAGGTCGTTCCCTCTGATTGGACTCCTCAAGAGAAGAGAAAGTTCTTCACAAGGTCCCGCATGTTCTTCTACGATGATCCTTATATATTTAATTATTGTACGAACCAAATGATCCAAAAATGTGTGCCAAATGATGAGATTCAAAATATAATACTTTTTTTCATTCGGAAGCATATGGAGTCCACTTTTCCACGAATAAGACGGCTGCAAAGATTCTTTAATGCAGTCTCTATTGTCCCACTATCTGTTGGGATATTAACATTTATTATCGATCTTGTGATAGGTTCCAAAAGATGGGACCTATTACTAGACGGGATATGATGCCATTGACCCCTATTCTCACCATTGAGATGTTCGAGTGTTAGGGCATCAACTTCATAGGAACTTTCCCTCCCTCTTTCGGCTTTCAATACATTCTTGTTGCGATAGAGTGTGTGTCTAAGTGGGTAGAGGCAATAAGTACATGCATGAATGACAATAAAGTGGTGGTAAAGCTCATTCATGAACACATTCTTTCTTGTTTTGGTGCTTCAAAAGCCATCATTAGTGACACGGGCAAAGATATTTGCAATAGGCCATTTGAAAAGTTAATGAAAAAGTATGGAGCTATCCACAAGGTTGGGATGACTTACCACCCGCAAACGAACGAGAAATCCAAGTTAGCAAATCGAGAGACTAAAAATATTCTCAAAATGATCGTGGATTCCAATCATCGGGATTGGTCTAACTGTTTACTCAATGCGTTGTCCCCATTCCATTTTGCGTATGGAAAACCTTGTCATCTCTCCATTGAGTTGGAACACAAGGCGTCATGGGTGATTAAGAGGTTGAACTTCAACTTAGACAAAGCTAGTGAGACTTATAAATTACAGTTGAATGAGTTGGAAGAAATATGCAACGATGAGTATGAGAGCACCCACATCGTGAAAGAAAGGATAAAACTTGCACATAATCGAAACTTAAATCGAAAAGAGTTTCAATTAGGTCAAAAGTTTCTCCTTTTCAACTCTCGTCTACATTTGTTTCCTAAAAGGTTACGGTCATGATGCTCCGAACCGTTCACTGTGAAGGAAATGTTCCTATATGGTACTATAGAAGTGGAGGATCCTAAGGATGGGAGAACGTTCAAAGTTAATGGACAATGTCTAAAGTCGTATCTAGAGGCATGCATCGGGCAATTGGAAATAATTTTATTGTCGGACCCTATATACGGGGATGATTAGGTTTTTGAAGAGAGGTAACCGCACCCCCGATTCGTATGGGGAGAGTTTTTATTATGTTTTTTAGTCATGTGAGCTCGTAGAGTGTTTAGGCGTGAGTCGAGTGCATCTTAGCAAGAGAGGAATTAATTCAATTTTTAAGACCCTCCTGGTAGTGAAAAATGAGTGCACAGTGATGAAGTGGCTGAATTAAAGGTTGTGGAAGAGCTGGTTATGAAACGGCTTGAGGAGGCTACAAATGATGAAGAGGAAGATATATAGATCACGAGCAATGATGATAATGGTGATGAAGACAAGGACGTAACTTCTTAACTGTACTTTTTTCAAGCCTGTACCTTGTATGTGCCTTCCGCAGTCTTAAAATTTCTTAGCATTTTTGCTTTTGAGAATTTTGCATTATAATTTCTGTTAAGCTTCATAGTCCCTCCCCAACTTTTAACATTGTAATGATCTTTTACCAAGAAATTAGGTATTTCCATAGCAATATATTGAAATGTTTTTTCTATGCTTTTTATTCTATGTCCTTCATGTTGGTTGTGTCTCCTGCATGTTTGTACAACATCATTATGTATGTCATAGGAATATTTCTTCAGCCTCTAGGAATAGACTGCAGTAGATTGTCTTCGGGAACAGACTACAGTCGTTGAGTAAAACTAGTTGTGGCCTTGAGGCCATGGCCTTCTGTATCAGAACCTCTAAACTTTATTGAGATTCCTTCCACGGTAATAATTAGAATAGTACCCTTCTGCAGACTTTTAGAATAAGTTGGGCACTTGTAGAGTTCTTGTTACCTTGATGTTGGATTGCTGTGGACTTTTGGGTATTGCTTCCCTTGTCGCGAACATCGGTGCCCAGGCCCACCATCATTGTCCGACTGCAGCTTTTTTTTTATAGATATCTTTCCTTGTTTTGGGGAATTTCAAGCCACCTACGGCTATATATGGGTCTTTTCAAGCCTCCCTAGACTGGGTTCATTATCAAGCCACCCACGACTAGATATGGGTATTTTCAAGCCTCCCTAGACTGGGTTCTTTATCTTGCCACCCACATCTATATATAGGTATTTTTAAGCCTCCCTAAACTCGCTTCATTATCAAGCCATCCATGTCTTTATATGAGTATTAGGAGCCCTTAAGCCTAATAATGGGTATTTTGAGCCCCCGTGGCTAATTGAAGCATCCTATGTCTTCAAAAAACTTTACGATGCGAGGGGTGTTAAATGCCATTAATGTTGTCACTCCCTTTTCCTTTATAGATACCTTTTTCCGTATGCTATAATCTCCCGGATAATCGGTTGTTAGGTTTTCTTCAAACTTGTTAATATTTTAATCTTTTTAAAGATTTTAGATTGGTAGAGCGGTAACTCAAAGATAATAAAGTCATATATATATATATATATATATATATATATATATATATATATATATATATATAATTGCTAAATAAATACAAGACATATAAAGCTAAAAGAGTTTTTTCTCGCTTTGGAAACACCTATATACGGGGATGATTAGGTTTTTGAAGAGAGGTAACCGCACCCCCGATTCGTATGGGGAGAGTTTTTATTATGTTTTTTAGTCATGTGAGCTCGTAGAGTGTTTAGGCGTGAGTCGAGTGCATCTTAGCAAGAGAGGAATTAATTCGATTTTTAAGACCCTCCTGGGAGTGAAAAATGAGTGCACAGTGACATTGACGAATTTTGGTAAAAAATGGTGAATTTCGGTTGAGACTTTTAGGAAACGAAATCCTTGTGCCCGAGGGAGTGGGAGAATTGCGACAAAAAAAATCAAAATGTAAAAATTTAGTGTTTAGAAAATCGAACCCTCAATGAAGGGGTTTGGTCCCAAAACTGAACCCTCAGAGCTAAGGGCTCGCTTTTCTGTGCTACCAACTCCTAAAATTTCCCCAATTTTCCCGCTTTCCACTAACCCTTTCAACTTCCGTCCCTCCCAATTCACCTTATTCCCTCCAAACACAAAAATACATCCAAAAAAATCCCGCCACCTCTAAAACCATTCATTTTTCCATCTCCCTCCATTTCTCAACTAAAAACCTTTTCATTTCCCTCCCTTTCACACCACCTCCAACCTATAGATACCCCACCCCTCCACCATTCCTCCTCACACCTTAAACCTTCTCTTTTCTCCAACAATTCTCTCTAAGTTATTCAGAAAATTCCCATCTCTCCAAATAGCCTCCATGACATTATAATAAATATAATTCAACCAAAGTGGAGGAGGAGAATGATTCCAGACAAACATTCCATTCCACCCAAGAACATAATTGGTGTCACGAATATTTCAGCGTCCGACGCACTTTGTTTATCGAGCGAAAAGTCATGTGGAACGACATACTTGCGGACGTAACTTCTCCCTTCTGTCATTTTGGGTGGAAAACTTGCTTTTCCAATGACTCGATACCATTTTTGAGCCCGTCGTCAAACAATATTATGGGTCACTTCTTCGTACATCTCAAGGCCGCTATGAGGCCTATATTGATGGAGTCACGATCAAACTCACCCTCCAAATCATCAAGCGCAAGATGCACGTGATGGGCATCAAATACTTTGGGTCCTACACCTACCCATACCGGCACACAAACATCTCTCATCTCCAACTTTCAAGTCGATGGGCCCTGAATATCCCATGGACTCGCTAAACATTCTCCTCTGGGCAACTCCCAGCCCGCTCCTAATTGGCCAATTTAATCTCATGCGGAACCATCCTCCCTACCAACAATGAGTCGGCCATATATTTGAGGCATGAGACTTTCCTTTATTTTTTGCTCGACATGGATGCTAAAATAAGCCTCACCCATATCTATTTTGATGAGATCACCTTCATGGAATATTATCCCACCATGATGACTTCACTTCCATATAGACGCTTCATCACCACCCTTTTCCTCGAAGAGGGGGTCATTCCTTGGGGTAATGAAGGCTGTATTCCAAAGCTTAAAAATGCCACCTCCATTGATCGAAGAAATAAGGAAGCCCAAATGCTCTAGCCCCTCCCCCCAAGACCGTTTTAAAAAACATTCAAATCGGGGAGAAAAGTTTCGAAGAGGGAGAGGCTGAGGAAAGTGATGAAGAAAGTGAAGAAGTGGAGGGAATTTTCAAGAAGGTGCGCAAGAGTAGGGTGACCCGGACTTCGAAAAAGACTTTGATGAACATGCCTACAACACGATGATCATCAAGATCTGAATGGAAAAATTGAGGCCTGTCTTGACGGGTTCATCTTGGACTATCGAGACGACCGGGCCGACTACCACCGGGATGCGCAAATGATGATGAAGCTCCAAGCCGACCTTTACCGCCTAATCATGGGCCCTGGCGCCCAAATGTCAGACTACTTTCGGGACCATTATGCTCATGACCCCCATGCGCCCGACCCTTCTCACTAAGATATCGCGGATGTGTGCTTTTTCGTTATGTACTTTCTTTATTTTCATTATTATATCTTTAAAAGAAACTACATAAAATTCTATCTCTTGTTAAAATGAAAATTGTGTTTGAGTTTATTATTATCCCTTTGCATTTTAAAGTTTTTGCTTGTTTTATATTTCGCACTCTTTTTTGTCTTATTTAGATTTTAGTCCTTTTCATTAATGATAAGGCAAAAGTCTATGTTAGGAGGTGTAAAAATGTGTCTTTTATACTTCACAAATTTTAAAATGCCCAAAAAAATTGAAAAGTGTTGAAAAGCCCCCCAAAATTAAAAAATGTTAAAAATCCCAAAAAATGTCAAAATGTCAAAATTGTCCAAACAAAATTGATTTTTTTTTTAAAAAGTCTGAAATAATTTTTTTCAAAATAAATACAAATTGGAATCTAAAATATTTAAAAATATCACTAAAATTTTGTTTGATGTCTCAATTTGTAGAAATCCATTGCACTAAGGCGAAATTGATCAAAAACGAAAATTGAGCGAAAATTGAAAACTTATACAACTATGTGTGGAGATTTTAATCTGGTGAGATTTTTTGTGCCTATCCTCATTTTTGAGTAATTAAATCAATCTGAGTTAAAAATAACTCAAAAGTTCCTTTAGTGATTAATTTGTCGTTGATCTCTAAATTTTTGTTTGGTTGGTTAAGGAAAACAAGTGGAAATATTATTTTAAAATCGCACTAAAAATGTCTTAAAAATAAATATAAATCTCGAGATGCATATGGTAATGTGATTAGTAATTCGAACATATGAAGTTAGGCCATTGTTTGTTCACCAAAAAATATTAGCCATAAAAAATCTTGAAAATATCCTTTTTGAAAGCCAACTTAAGCCTAAAATATTATCCATTTTTGTTTGATAACCCGAAAAACCCAAATTGGCCTGAAAATGTGAAAATTGGAAAATTCAAAAATTAAGTTCAAGTGGTACATAGAAAGGGGAAGAAAATAGAAAATTTCCCAAATAAAAATAGAGAAAAATATTGATAAAAAAAAATCAGAAAAACATGAAAATTAGAAAGAAAATGAAAAAAAAGAAGAAAAAATGAGCAAAAGGCCGGGAAAGTACCAAAAGATAATTACAAGAAAAATTTCCAACTCCACAAAATTCCCAACATTCCCATTATTATCCAAAATACCCTTAACCTAAAAAAGTCCTAACCGAGTCCGGATCACGACTTCAATTACTACGTGGAGAGCTAAAAATACAAAATAAATAATAATAATAATAATAATAATAATAATAATAATAATAATAATAATAATAATAATAATAATAAGACAAAACGGTGCGAATAAAGAATGATGTATTCCCGTTTTCCAATGACCGTATCCCATTCTTGAGATCTAATCACCATAAAAAAATCCGTCTTTCAATTTGTGTGCGTGAACTCGTGTCCAATTACATTTACTCATAATTTCATGCACATTGAGAGAAAAAGACACAATCCGAGTGATTCATTTGTGAGTGCATGCCGTGAGAAATTAAATAAAAGAAAATTTTTGGAAAGTAATGTAATGATCAATCGGTGGAAGTTAGCGACTAATTTTTTACTTCGCACACACACTATGAATTGCGATTTATCGAATACAAATTTATTATATTTATTTTTATGAAATTTAAATTTTATGATTTTTAATTATCTAATATTTTCTTTGAGTCGTACCTCGTGGTACAAAATGAATTTTGTTGGTAAATTCACTGCAAACCCTCATGAGACACCATTCGTCCTATTAGGGTAACCTAGGGGTTTAACAGCTTGTGGCATATGCTAAATGCAATCGCTTGACCATGAAAAAGATATTCTATCCAGTAGTTATTTAGGGGTATTTTTAGACCCTATTTCTCATTCTTTTACATTGCTAGGTACTAGTAATGTTCTAAGTTAGGGGGTTTGATTCGACACATATATTTTGTATTTATCCACTTAATTTCGTGTTTTTATGGTTATGAACATTGCAGTTATCAGAAAATTATCTCATATTTGTGTTTGCTAACCTTTTTTGCGAGTATATCGTATTTTTTATATTACTCATATATTTTATAGATAAATCGTGCAATTGGATGAAAGAGAAAAGTCAAAAGAGTGAACGATTTTCAAGAAAGAAAAGTCATGGGAAAAACGGTAAATTTCCTGCAAAAAGTTGAAGAGCTCAAAATCGCGACAATACTAAAAGAAATGACACCTAAATTCGAGCAATAGTGAAGAACTTATGGCCTTTTGAATTTGAGAAGAAATCTAGGGCCAAATTTTCAATTAAGGAGAAAAGGCAAAACTGCGGGTTTGCTTTTAGTGAGGGTTCGATCCCTGAGGGTTTGGTTTGGCCTGTGGTTTCAGTCTCTGATGGGATTTCTTATCTTTGTCTAGATTGTTATTAATGTATTTTGGGTCTAACTTAACCTCTTTAGACGAATTTTGGCACATGTTGAAGCCTATTAGGAGTCTTATTAGCATTATTCTAGTCTTAGTGTTGCAACCCATAAACAACAACTAATTTGAGAACAAGATTTACATTTTTCATCATCAAATTTATTCAATATTCATTCTTTTTTGCTTTTCATCAATTGGTGTGAATTCATTGAATGAGATTTGATTTCTTGAAGTTTGGTAATATAATTTCATCTCTTATTTCTTGTTATTCAATAATGATTGCTTGCCTAATGAATATATTTCTAAACACGAACACAACAAAAGCCATATAAGGAAGCTTTAGATTAAGTCCTCGGCAAAATGAAGATGTGGCCCAACTGTTGAGCTACACCCACAGCCAAGCCTCACTCTAAAGTCAGATCAACCTCCTAGTACAAAAGGTTATGATGCTGGAGTCTTCCGCCTTTACTTCTCTGCAGAAGGCCACAACCACTAAAGACAAGGCCGCAGCTAAGTCTTTGAAAAAAGAAAACAGGAAGAAGCCAGAAGCAGAAAAAGCCTATAAAGACTACACCCCCATGATTTCTAGTCTAGAGGACATCCTCAGGAGCATCAAAGAAGACAAACTTCTTAGGTGGCTGGAAAAGCTCAAATCCACACCGCATAGGAGAGACCAGTCCAAATGGTGTGATTTTCACCGAGATCATGGCCATGTGACCAATAGTTGATTTGCTTTAAAGAATGAGATTGAAAAGATTATGAGGCAGGGGATGCTCTAGTGGTTCTTAGGGGATAAGACCCTTACCTGAGAAAGCCACATGCCTAATTTGCCTAAGAATATTTCTATTTATGTTTCTAAAGCGAGAAAAAACTCTTTTAGCTTTATATGTCTTGTATTTATTTAGCAATTATATATATATATATATATATATATATATATATATATATATATATATATATATATATATATATATATATATATATATATATATATATGACTTTATTATCTTTGAGTTACCGCTCTACCAATCTAAAATCTTTAAAAAGATTAAAATATTAACAAGTTTGAAGAAAACCTAACAACCGATTATCCGGGAGATTATAGCATACGGAAAAAGGTATCTATAAAGGAAAAGGGAGTGACAACCTTAATGGCATTTAACACCCCTCGCATCGTAAAGTTTTTTGAAGACATAGGATGCTTCAATTAGCCACGGTGGCTCAAAATACCCATTATTAGGCTTAAGGGCTCCTAATACTCATATAAAGACATGGATGGCTTGATAATGAAGCGAGTTTAGGGAGGCTTAAAAATACCTATATATAGATGTGGGTGGCAAGATAAAGAACCCAGTCTAGGGAGGCTTGAAAATACCCATATCTAGCCGTGGGTGGCTTGATAATGAACCCAGTCTAGGGAGGCTTGAAAAAACCCATATATAGCCGTAGGTTACTTGAAATTCCCCAAAACAAGGAAAGATATCTATAAAAAAAAAGCTGCAGTCGGACAAGGATGGTGGGCCTGGGCACTGATGTTCGCGACAAGGGAAGCAATACCCAAAAGTCCACAGCAATCCAACATCAATGTAACAAGAACTCTACAAGTGCCCAACTTATTCTAAAAGACTGCGGAAGGGTACTATTCTAATTATTACCGTGGAAGGAATCTCAATAAAGTTTAGAGGTTCTGATACAAAAGGCCATGGCCTCAAGGCCACAACTAGTTTTACTCAACGACTGCAGTCTGTTCCCGAAGACAATCTACTGGAGTCTATTCCTAGAGGCTGAAGAAATATTCCTATGACATACATAATGATGTTGTACAAACATGCAGGAGACACAATCAACATGAAGGACATAGAATAAAAAGCATAGAAAAAATATTTCAATATATTGCTATGGAAATACCTAATTTCTTGGTAAAAGATCATTACAATGTTAAAAGTTGGGGAGGGACTATGAAGCTTAACAGAAATTATAATGCAAAATTCTCAAAAGCAAAAATGCTAAGAAATTTTAAGACTGCGGAAGGCACATACAAGGTACAGGCTTGAAAAAAGTACAGTTAAGAAGTTGCGTCCTTGTCTTCATCACCATTATCATCATTGATCGCGATCTATATATCTTCCTCTTCATCAGTTGTAGCCTCCTCAAGCCGTTTCATAACCAGCTCTTCCACAACCTTCAATTCAGCCACACATTCAATATGCTCAGGGTCATTGAGCCTCCAAGCAAATATCTTATCCTTGGCCTCTGGAAAGTTTTTTATGAACCTATTCCTCAACTCCTGGTAGCCGTGAAAGTAAACCATGTTGTTGATGAGATAAAAATCTTTCAAAGTCTTGAATAAGGCCACAACATCTTCAACATGCTTTCTTATGGCTGCGACTTTCTCTTCGTCCTTCTTCTACAGATCTCTGGCATAACTAGTTGTCAGGTGTTGGTTATTTGCCTCTTCTAATTTCACCTCGATATATTTTAAGGCATCTACAGCCAGGTTGAAATTAAGCTTTGTCTCATCCTTAGCCTTGGCCGTGGCATCAACCTTGGAGTCTGTCTCTATCCTGTATGCTTGGAGTGCCATCACAAAAGACTTTTTACCAACTTAAAAGAAGCAAATCTAGCACTCTTCGATTGAGCCTGGTGGCTAGACTCTACAGCCTTATACTGGGTGTATAATTTTTTATATTTGACCCTTTGGGCCATTACAGTCACCACAGTCTGAAAGAAATAGATTAGTATTAGTATCAAAGTGTGAAAAAAACAATTATAGAAATAATAGAGGAAATTCTTACCATCGACAAGCTGTGTAAAATGTATTTTTCGAGGTCCTCCACATCCTCCTCCACTAGACAATTATTATCAGAGGACTCTGCAGCTTGCTTCATCCTTGGGACGACAGTAGCTATTGTGTCCCAAGGAGATTTGGGGCATTAATACCTTAAATGAGGTCGTAGATGCCCCTATACTAATTTCTCTGTCATACTTTGAGGGGTTAGTATATTGGCTTTAACAACCACCACAATTGGCAAAGGGGACCCAGTGTTAAAGGCATGAATGGGGGCTGGAACCCCCATGGAAGCCTCCATGAGAATACGACATTAGTCCAGCCACATCTAACTTTGCCCTAATATTATTGTCAACTTGGGGGTTCGCGGCACCCCCAACTATCGTTAGCTCCTTCTCTGTTATTGGATTAGCCTCGTTCTTAACCGTGAGACCAGGTTCTTTAGCTTCCCTCTTCCTCTTCTTCCCTATCTTCTTTAGCTTCCCTATTCCTCTCTAAGTGTTCCCATTCATAAGCTCGTGGCAAGAGACTTGCAAAAGTAGAAGGGCTTCGAAGTAAGGCCGTAACAATAAATGGATTAGAAAAGGAAATTTGTTTAAAAAGGTAAAGGCCATAATCGCAAGAATAAAGTAGATTCCAACACAAGGATAAAGTACAAGTTCAAATCAGAGGCATCGGCTAGCTAGTTTGCATCCATTAACAAGCCGCGACTAAGGGGATAAACAAGTAATTATTAGTTTTGCTAACTTTCAAAGATCAAAAGCCAAAACCCTGAGGTTTTAGCTAAGAACACCAAGAACAACATGACGGTGTTCTTAGCCAAGAATTTGATCCAAAATGTCTGAAAAACCAATTTCCTACCCATAAAATATAAACCACAAAAGTTTCCTACCTAGAAATCCAATTTTATCAAAACCAAAAACCCTAAATTGATTGGGACAATGAATTTCAATCCCCAAAATCGAAAAACACAATTTTGCAAAACTAAGAAAACTAGAAAATGAAACCCAACAAGAAAAGATAGAATTCAAAACATGTTGAATTTTAGAAATCAGCAACATACAAGCAAGAAAATCATGAATTATGTGGAAGAAACATAAACTAAGGTTGAAAAGTAAAGAAAACCAACCTGAAAATGGATGAAACCGATAGAAGGTTAGGATTCGCCGCCTTGCACCGCCTCAAGACACCTCAAATAGCCACAGGAGACTGAAAATGGAATCATAAAAAATCTCCTGTCGATATGCTCTCAAGTGTACAGTAATGAGGCCACGACAGATCGTGATTTATATAAGAGGGTACGAGGTTGATGGAAGTAGAGCATCACAAATCCATAGATCGTGGCATTCCTCCGCATCCTAGAAAAAGGAACTAATCCCACAAGAAATTACACCACGATAATGGGCATAGAACAAAGCCGTAACAATAACTCGCAACCTTTTGGCACGGAGTCTTGGGGGCTTATTGATATTCCCAATACTAGCACCTAGGTCGTGGAAGGCCTAAGAGTAAAGACGTTGCCTATGAACAGGCAGGCTGCGGCCTCTCTCAATATATCCTCAATATTTCCACTACCTAGAACTCAGACAGGCTATAAAAGTCCCTCTTGAGTGCATTTGGCTGCTGCTCGGAGCACAGACAAGCCACAAAAGGCAACCATGCAATAACCAAATACCTATCGTTAGCAGCCCACGACCACCTACCCCTTTAGAGAGTGCATACACTGTCGCGGATTTAACCATGTTGGCATATAGTTGTCAATTTTCCTACTTCTAAAAGGATTCCATATTTTCATCACTTATCCACATATCACGTGATCCATGCACGTGACACCTCGTTTTTACTTCTATAAATATAAGTTATTATCTCATAATTGGAGGGACAATTTTTGGTATTGAAGCCCTGCCCAAATCTCTACAAAATCTCTCTTGAAGCTCCCAGATCACCTGCGATACTTTAGGCTGCAACCCTCTACATACTTACTCTACAGGATAAATCCCATGGTGCATAAAACTACATTCTTCACGTATTTAAATCTCTCTCTCTCTCTCTCTCTCTCTCTATATATATATATATATATATATATATTATGTTTTACTTCTTTTATTTACATTATTTATGCTTTTACATTCAATATGATGGTTTGGAATGATATGGATATGATTTCTCTTATCAACAAATAGGCTTTTTTCATAATGATAATGCTCTGATTTCGAGGGCATGTTTGCTAACTACTGAAAGGGACCTCCTTTAGGAGTTAGGTTACAGGCTCTTTATATAGTGCACTTTTAGGGTTAAGGGTAATGATAAGCATGGCCGCTGTCATACCTACCCGTATAGTTCCTGACTTGGTGATCAAGGAAATTACACACTGCCGATAGGAAGCGGGTCTGGAGTGCCTATAGGAACTCCAGAATGAACTTCCTTGAAAAAACTAGCATAAAATACAAATCGTAAGCCTGAATCGTGCACGATTGGGATCATTGGAAATGTAATTTAAACCCCTTCCAGAATCCATTGCCACTCTAGGGTTCGGGAGTTGATCGAGTCAAACGGGGCTCAAAAGTCCCTGATGGCCTCTAAATGGGTTTTTTTGGAGTAAAACGGGTCTTTTGTTCCAATCGTCAGGCCTATTCACAAACGACATAGAATGTTGGAAAGAAAATGTGTAGCCCTTCGATATTTTGTTGAGCTTCCCTCAGTTTTGAAAGTTAAGCAGAGTCAAAAGGAGCTCGATATCACCCAGTGCCCTTTTAAAGTAAAACAGATATTTCATGCGAATCATGAGATCGATTCGTATATCACACATACCATTGGAAAGGGATTTCAGAGCCATTCAAGGTTTCATTAAGTTTCACTCAGTTCAAAGAGTTGACCATAGTCAAATGGGGCTTCGGACTGCCAATAGTCTCTAGATCAATACTCAGAGTAAAGTGGATCTTTTGTGTGAATCGTGAGGTCAGTTCAAGCACAAATGGACCATTGGAAAGGAAATTCATAGACCTTCAAGATTTTATTATGCTTTGCTCAGATCAGAGAGTTGATCGTAGTTAAACGGAGCTCGAGAGCGCTCGATAGCCTCCAGATTAGTACTCAGAGTAAAAAGTATCGTTCATGAAAATCATGAGGTCAATTGTTGCATGAAATGGACTATTTAAAAGGATATTCAGAGCCTTTTAAGGTTTCATTAAGTTTGGCTCAGGTCGGAGAGTCATCCAAAGTCAAACTAGGCTCGAGAGCGCCCATTAGTCTCTAGATTAGTACTTAGAGTAAAACGAATCATTCATGCAAACCATGAGGTCGATTCACACAGTAAACGAACCCTTTTAAAAAGGATATTCAAAGACCTTCGATGTTTCATTGAGTTTTTCTCAAGTCGGAGAGTTGACTGGAGTCAAATGGGGCCTAGGAGCGCCTGTTGGCCTCTAGATCAGTACTCGAAGTATGACCTAGGGTTTATAGTGAGTGGAGGAATTCTAGGTACATAAGGAGGTGCTTAGGAGGGGTACTAGGATGGTGCATCTATAGGGTTAAAAGCACGCGATAAATGGGAGAAGATGGAAGATAACCCCCAAATGGACCATGAATAGGCATAAACACCTCACATGTGACCAATGTAACTTATAGGAACTGACGACATAGTTATAGGACTCCCAGCTTAAGAATATGAAGATAATGTGCAAGAATCTAGATTTAGGCTTGACAACATGTCGTTATGGGGAGAAAATGCAAAAATATAATGGCCCCAAAAAAGCCACAAACACCTCGCACGGAATAAATGTAACTCGTAGGAACTGATTATGTAGTCATAGGACTCCCAGTTTGAGAATATGATGGCAATTTTAAAATATCTAGACTTTGGCTAAAAATCCAATCGTTAAAGGGAGGAAATGAAAAATAACCCCCGTAAAAGGTACGAAAACATTGCATGATACTAATCTACCTTGTAGGAACTAACCGCAAAGTTACGGGACTCCCAATTTGAGACTATGACGATAATTTACAAATAACTAGACTTAGACTTAAAAATAAGTCTTTAGAGGACGAAAACCCAAAATAAACCCCAAACAGTGCCGTAAAAAAAATGAACACCTCGTACGGGACCAATGTATCTTGTAGAAACTGACCAAATAATAAACGGGGCTCCCATTTTGAGAATATGATGATAATTTTCAAATATCTCAACTTAGGCTTAAAATCATGTTGTTAAAGGGAAAAAAATACAAAATAAACCCAAACGGCCCTGTATGAGGCACAAACACATTGCATGGGACCAATGTAACTCGTAGGAATCGACCGCAGAGTCATTGGACTCTCGATTTGTGAATATGATGATAGTTTGCAAATATATAGATTTAGTCCTAAAAACACTTCGTTAGAGGGAGAAAACCCAAAACATCTCTCAAACGGCCCCGTAAAAGGTACGAACCCCTCACACAGGACCAATGTAAATGGTAGGAACTGACTGCATACTCATGAGACTTCCATTTTGATAATATGATGGAAATTTTCAAATAACTAGACTTAGTCATAAAATAGTGTCGTTAAAAGGAGAAACTACAAAACAATACCCTAAACGGCATCATAAGATATATAAACACCTTGGACGGGACCAATGTAGATCATAGGAATTGATCGCGAAGCCACGGGACTTCCGATTTGAGAAAATCATAATAATTTGCATATATATAGATTTAGTCTTAAAAAAATTCGTTAAAGGGTGAATACACAAAAAAAAACCAAACGGTTCTATAAAAGGCATGAACATCTCGCATGGCATAATCACTGGACTCCCAATTTGAGAATATGATGATAATTTTCAAATATCTGGACTTAGGATCAAATCATGCAATTAACGGGTGAAAATACAAAACAACCCATAAACGACCAGGTAAGAGGCACGAACACCTTGTACAGGACTAATGTAACTTGTAGGAACTGACTGCAAAGTCACAGGACTCCCGATTTGATAAAATGATGATAATTTACAAATATCTAGAAATGGGCTTAAAAGCATGTTGTTAGAGGGAAAAAATTGAAAATAACCTTCAAATGCCCCCTTAAAGGTGATAACTCTTTATTTGTATTCCTTCCGATTGGAATTTGAATGTCTCTAAGGTCAAACTTTGAGTATCAAAATTCCTGGAATTACCTACAAAATTTGTTAAAAATTTAGTATTGTGGCAAATTCAGGTATCAATCCAATTTCTAGTGTTGAAACTGTTATCGTGAAAACTTGCAATTCTAATTTTTATTAAAAATCTTTTTGTGTTTTTAAAAAAAAATTTAAATGTTTTTTTATATATATTTTAAAAATAATTTTCAAGGGAGGAAACGACAATTTATGCAACTAAAATGACTATAAAAATTTAGAAAGTAATCTAGTTTAGAATTTATGAGAAGAAACCAGAGGTGGGATTACACCGCGTGGTCAAATCAATTTAATGTCCTAATTATTCAATTGAATAGTTCGAAATAATATTGAATTTAAAATTTAACTCTCATCACAATCCTAAATTCAATTTTATCTTTTTTAGCAATTAAATCTGGAATAATCACAACATAAAAAAATTAAGATTCACACTCATTTCAACAAAATATCCGCAAAGATTAATTTATTAAAGTTTGTACGAATCTTTGAATTGCATACCCAAAATTAATATTTAAATTTAAGAATAATACTTATCTCTAAGTGAAATCCAAAAATCAAATCTTAATTTTCACCATTAATTTATTAACTCTCGTTATATAAACTAATGTGTGATTTTTCCCAATTTAATTCGCCTAGAACACATCAACGAACAATTATTCAAATAAAACAATTCAACATACGCGTTTTATCCCACCCCTTGAATGGGGTGTTTAGCCAGACATGATTAAAATTTTAGCACAAGCACAATTAACAAACAAGAAACTAAAGAGAAAGAAATACGATACGCAATAATTTCATGTGTCAACTGTGTGCATGAACACGCGTTCCAAACTCGTCAGAGATTCACGCGTTCCAAACTCGTCACAAAATCTGACTGGATTACAAAACTGAAAGTAAAAAGTGAACCTACAAATTTTTCTAAACCTAAAACTATATTTTTTTTCTTTTTTTCTGACTATTTTTCTGCCCTATTTTTTTTTCTTTTTCTGTCTCTCACGTTCTCTCTGTGTGTACTCCCTTTTTTTTGTGCTGATGAGAGCCCCCTCTTTTGTATATGAGAAGCCCTTCTTTTATAATCCACGATTTGGTTTGTTCCTTGAAAGATTTTTGTGGGATTTGGAGATGGCTAAGTCAAGGATGTGATGTTCCGATTTTGGTAGAAGAGATAAGGTTGGAGATTGCCATGGTGGGTTCGGTTTGGGGCTTTGGTCACAGGGTTAAACTCGAGTTGGTATGGAAATGGGTTCCGAGTGTGGGTCGGCAGGAGGTGGGCTGTTGGAGCTCGGCGGGTTTGGTTGAAACCGAGCCAGGATCGCACCGGATTTGGGTGAGGTGGCCGATGCTGAATGCGGGTAGGGGTTGGTTGTGTCCGGTTAGGTCGGGTTGGGACTACCCGGGTTCGAGTTGGACTCGGGTGGCAGCGGACATGGAATGTGGAGATGGGGGTAATGGGTTTAGAAGGTTAGGGCAGCTGAGTGGGATTTGGGTGGCATAAGGTGGAGGTTTTCTTGGAAATGCTGGTTTTGTGTGTTGAAAATGGTGGAGAGAGAGAGAGTGTTGTTTGTTGGGGGAAGAAGATGAATAGGTGGGGTTTGTGTGTGTTTAGGTGTATGTGTTTAGGGTGTGAGTGGGTTGTGTGTTTAATTTGTGTGTCATTTGTACCCCTAAAAAAATAATAGTAAAAAAATAACTAAAAATTAAAATAAAATTAACAAAACTAAAAAAAATTAAAAACTATAAAACTAAAATTTTAAATCCTAAAAAAATAAAAATAAATAAAATTAAAGTCCTAAAAAATAAAAAATCTAATAAAAATAAATGAATTCCTAAAAAAACTAATCCTATATAAAAAATAACTAAAAACTAATAAAAATAAAAATAAAAATACACTAATAAAAATAAAATATAAAAATATGTGAATAAATTTTAAAAATCCTAAATAAATCCTAAAAATAAAACGAATCAAAATAAAAATCTAAGAAAATCTAAAAAGGCACAAACTCAACACACACCGGCTCGGGGTATGGACTGGGCTAGGTTAAGGTTACGGGACTGGTTCGTGGCATCGAAACACATCTCGGCACGCTCAAATAGGACTCCGGACTTTGCGGTCTCCTTTGATTTTTTCGATGCAAGCTTTTAACCACTTCTGTGTCGCAATTGACTTGATTTAGCATTATTTGATACTGCGACTGCTGATTGACCTGCAAAATGATAAAATATGAACATAAAGCCAATTTTAATTAAAACGAGTAACTAAAATGCACATATTCGGGGCATAAATTATACACTTTTGGGTGCTTATCAAAAGGCACAAACACCTCGCACATAACTAATGTAACGCGTAGGAACTGGTCGCATAGTCATTAAACTATTGAATAGAGAATATGATGATAGTTTTCAAATATCTCGATTCAGGCATAAAAACATGTAGTTAAAGGGAGAAAATGCAAAATAATCCCCTTACGGCCCTGTGAGAGGCACAAATACCTCGCGCGGGACCAATGTAACTCATAAGAACTCACGAAGTAGACATAGGACTCCCGATTTTAGAATATGATTATAATTTGCTAATATATAGACTTAAGTTTAAAAACATGTCGTTAGAGGGCGAAAACCCAAAACAAACCCCAAACGGCAACGTAAAAGTCATGGACACCTCGCACGGGAATAATGTTACTCGTAAGAAATGACCATAAAGTCACCGGACTCCCATTTTGTGAATATGATGATAATTTCCAAATATCTCATAGTCTAAAAACCATGTCGTTCAAGGGCAAAAATGCAAAACAACCCCAAACGGCTCTTTGTGAGGCACAAACACATCGCACGGGACCAATATAACTTGCAGGAGCTGACTACAAAGTCACATGACTCCTGGCTAGATAATAAAGATAATTTGAAAATATATAGACTTTGGCTTTAAAACATGTCGTTAGAGGTCGATAACCCATAACATCCACCAAATGGCCACGTAAAAGGCACGTACCACTTGAACGAGAACAGTGTAACTCGTAGAAACTAACTGCATCGTCATGCTCTCGTCTTGAGAATATGGTGATAATTTTCAACTAACCAGACTTAGGCTTAAAACTATGCCATTAAAGGGTGAAAATATAAAACAATCCCCGAAACAGCCCCCTAAGAGGCACGAAACCTCAGATGGGAGCAATGTAACTCATAGGAATTGACCGCGAAGTCACGGAACTCCCGGTTTGAGAATATCACGATAATTTCTAAATATCTAGACTTGGGCTTTAAACATGCCATTAGAGGGGGAAAATCGAAAACAACACCCAAGCGACATAATAAGAGGCACAAACACCTTACACGAGAACAATATAACTTGTAGGATCTCATCGCGTACTCACAAGACTCTTGGTTTGAAAATATCAAGACAATTTTCAAATAATTACACACAAGCTGAAAAATGTGCAGTTAAAGGGAAAAATCCAAAACAATCCCAGACGGTCCTGTGAGAGGCTCGAACACCTTGTGCATGACCAATGTAACTCATAGGAACATATCGCATATTCACGGGACTCTCGGATTAAGAATATGATGATATTTTTAGAATCTCAAGATGTAGGCTGAAAAACATGTCATCAGAGGTTGAAGACCCAAAACAACTACACGACCCTGTAAGAGGCATGAACACCTCTCTCGGGACCAATGTAAATCGTAAAAACTGACCGCATAGTCACTGAATTACCGATTTGAGAATATATGACAAATAATTTGGAAATATCTAGATTTTGGAATAAAAACAAGCGCTTAGAGGGCAAAAACCCAAAACATCACCCAAACGACCACGTTGGAGACACGAACACCTCGCACGAGACTAATGTAACTCATAGGAACTGATGGAGCAGTCACTGGACTCCTAGTTTGATAATATGAGACAATTTTCAAATATCTAGACTTGGGTTAAAAATGCCGTTAAAAGGGAGAAAATGCAAAAGCAACCCCCAAATGGCCTTGTGAGACACACACACACCTTGCACCGGACCAATGTAACACATATGAACTTATCACGTAATCACGGGACTCCCGATTTGATAATATGATGTTAATTTCCAAATACCTAGACTTAAGCATAAAAACATGTTGTTAAAGGTAAAAACACAAAAAATATCCCCCAAACAACCCCATCAGAGGCATGAACACCTCGCATCGGACCAATGTAACTTGTAGGAACTGACGGTGTAGTTAGGGGAATCCCGGTTTGAGAATATGAAGATAATTTTCAAATATCTAGATTTAGGTTTAAAAACGTGTCGTTAGAGGGTAATAATGCAAAACAGCCCCGTTAGAGGCACGCCACTTCGCACGAGACCAATGTAACTCGTAAAAACTAACTACGTAGTCACTGAACTCCCTATTTGAGAAAATGATTGTAATTTTTAAATATCTAGACTTAGTCTTAAAATCATGTTGTTAAAGGCCAACAATGCAAAACATCCCCCAAACGGCTCCCTTAGAGGCACGAACACCTCTCACCAGACCAATGTAATTCATAGGAATTTACATGCTTACATATTCATCCATAGGTCATATTAGATATGTAATTATTAGAATAATTGGTGGAGACTCAAATGATAGATTCTCAAGTATGATTACTTATATTTTGTTCGATATCGCCATGAATCTATGAACTTTTGCTTGCATTTTATTATTTTGTTTTGTATTAAAAGAATGAAAATGAACTATTTCTCCACTTCCCTTTAGCTGCTTGAATTTATACAATTGGAACAATACAAATAACTCACGTGTACATATTCTAATGTGTACCTAAAGAACTTTTTCAGTTCTTAATTCTTCTAGGAATCATATAATGAAATTCATTGAATATAAAATTCTTTATTTTCTACCAAACTGTTAACAATCAAAACAAAAACTTTTTACTTGCAAATACATCCAAACAAATTAGTTGAATCTGTTTGGCAAAAAAAATAATTAGTTGCATCTCACTCTCACTATCCTCTGATAGGAACCCATGAGAGACAAAGAAAAGCCCTTTTAATACCATAAATCCACTTCAAAATATCCCATATATTATTCAATATTGATGCGACTATTTCTTGATAACTTCAAGACCCCCCCCCCCCCCCCCCCCCAAAAAAAAAAAAGGAGAGAATCTTAATATGATCACAAAATACCCGATTTTTGACAAATAATGGAAACCCATGTCAAATTTGCCTTCAAAATTCCAAATTTATCTCTTAAATGCCAGAGTTGGAATATCCTGATCAAGATGTTTCCTAAAAATGCAAACTTTCGAAATACCCATTTCTAAATTGTCCCTAAAAATAAAGATCTCTAATACCCACATGGGATTTTACTCATAATCCATAAATTTAACGTGATTGATGAGGTATAGGAATGGCTAAACGTAATGGATGATGGTTTAAAGCTTAAATTTAGTGCGAATAAGATGATGAGTTGCCAACAAAAAGGTTGGATTTCATATTAAATTTTAGAGTAAAACCCAAAAATCAAATATCACCATATACATGATCATCTGGTTCCATTAATATATGAGAACATTTGTTCATATATATAGCTACACACAGAGAGATATAGAGTTTAATTTGAACATACCTTATGAATAATGGTGAGATTATTATTATTTATTTTTTTGCGAACCTATTAAAGCATTATAATATGAAAACATTAAAATTAAGAGCTCAATTGTTGCATGAAAAAAAGCCCAATTCAAAAGTTATATAGCATTATTTAATGACAGGAAAAAAACAATATCAAACATTACTTCTTTTTCACAAATGAAGCATACCTAAATGAGATGAGAGATGATCATTCGGATTCATCGGAGGGTGGTGAAGAAAGATCCAAGCATTTAAGGGCTTTCTGGTGGGCCCAAGTATCGATAGTGAGATCGGGCTTACCTTTGAGGCCCATGCCCAGGATGACGATGGTGAGGAAGCTCGTGATGTAGCAAGGGAGTTCCCAGTCTTCCCATTTTCGGGGATGGCCCCGTGAAGGTGGAGCTCCATTCAAGATGTACCCATTGGGCCGAACCTGGTGCCCTGGGCTTCTCCAGAAGCTTATCCCGTCTTCTCCGCCGCCTATCAGAGGGAGAGTGCTGGTTAATCGCCTCTGGAGCATGCCTGTTGTGGTCACGAATGATTTTGGGGAAGCCATTTTGAGAGACTGGTGAGATTATTACTGGTTGTGATGAAGAGGGATGGAAATCGAGTGAAAATGGGGAGAAGAATAACCTTTTTAAGGCTGAGATATTAAAGGGGAGATAGAGAGAGAGTAGAGGATCGTTTCATTTCTCTGAAATAAAGAGAGGGGTGGGGACTCTTTGAGAACCGAAAACCTTGTTTTGCAAGGTGCCTGCATGAAGGCCTCAATAATAGGGAGTAATAAATTTTGTAAAGCGTTTTGGAATATATATATATATATATATATATATATATATATATATATATATATATATATATATATTGTAACACCCCGCTTAAAATAATAACGGGTGGCCAGCCCTATACTACATTAAATCAGGAGTTTCAGATGGTCCAGTCTCAACATCCACTGTCGGTACTATATAATATAGGACTAACGACCCAATATCATATAAGCGAGATGCTAAAATTTAATAAATTATACAATATACCACAAACCCACACTATAACACTACTCATAAAGGAAAGAAGGAGGCATACAAGAACTATGATAAATGAAATGCTAGAATTAAAAGAAATAATTAACTACAACTGAATATACCACAACGGAGTAGACCCGAATAAGCTGTCGGGTCATAGCCAATACAATAACTGAAATGAAATAAATATACACATCTATAAATATCCCTTGGGTATAAACCCGATACACAACATAAATCCTACCTAGAATTTAACAAATAGGAAGCGACTACAAGCTAACTCCCGCAACAGTCCGCATCTATCACGGCTCCCAAGACTCTGGATAGAAGGTCATCCGGCATCCATGCGGTAGGACACCTGTAGTAATATATACATATATATATATATATATATATATATATATATATATATATATATATATATATATACAGTCAAGAGAGAAAAGTAAACGGGTCAGAGCCCGAGTGTGAAAAATATTTAGCAAGTGTGTTAACTGTACATAATCAATATCGGTGCACTTATTTCATAATTAAAGTGGAATCGCACTCTCATGAAACCCCAACTCACCTCTCCTCTAGCGGCGCGCACCTATTCGCGTCCTCAAATTTTAGTTAAATTACCCCAAATTATAAGGACAACCTAACTTATCATAGGCCTCGCCTATTCCCACGAGATTTGCCTTCCTATCTTAACCCAAGAATCCACTCCTTTTCTAATCATACTAGATTATGTTTACAAACAATTATGCCATAATAGGCTTACTGGATTCCGGTTTATAATTTATTTAATTATAATTCTTAATACGTTACCCATTTATATTTGGGTTGAATCATAAGATTTACTTTCTAATTAACATGCATACAAATTGTTATTGACAAAACTTCTCTCCAATCTCAACATTGTACTACGTTTCGTGCGTGGGGTGTCTCGCAAAGCGAAATCCAAACAAGGAACCGCCCCTTTACACTACTCCTTGACAACATTGATCCTAGAGATCCATCATGCCACCCATAAATATTTGACAGAACTTTTCTCCAATCTCGACACTGCACTACGTTTCGTGCGTGGGGTGTCTCGCAAAGCGAAATCCAAATAAGGAACCGCCCCATTACACTACTCCTTGACAATGTCGATCCTAGAGATCCAAAATGCCATACATACAATACTACTAGATATAGATTACCATATAAGAATCAACTCAAAGTCTCCAAATAATATCCTTGGGATGATGTAATCGAAATATTCCTTAAATGCAATACATCAACCCCCATCAATCTAGTACACCATAATCATCCAAGATGTACTCCAAAAAGATTCCATATCCTTTCATCTATAGGATATATATAAATATATATATATAGGCATTTTATTCTAACCATATATATATATACCATCATCCATACCCATGACCAAGTGTACATATCATATCTGATGTACAATGGCCATGCACAATCATATACTCGGCTATATATATATCGCCGATAAACAGCATCAAGCTATCATCTTCCCAGTGCCCGGCTCACGTAGCAATACTGGGGCCACCATGGTGGGACTAAACGACACCCATCTCGTGGTAAACTCACACACACGACGTCCTGGGAAGCGGTCATAGCTCCAAACCGGCAATGAGTCAAAACATACCCACCACGTCTCATCCCAAAAATATAAATCATATAATAACACACGAGACGACTATAACCTGGGGAATATCCACACCCTTCTTTTCTAGCCAGGATGCTCACCCTCTGCGCGAAAACTTCCCCATGATAGCATGAGAGGGGTATGCTTAACTATATAAGTATATATATCGTTCACATGCACAATATATACACATCCATATGATCCCATCGTATGATCCAAATATTAAACCATCATATACGGTTTAAATATTTATCCTATGTAGATCCACAACATAAATATATATTCATGTATTCATATCTATATATATATATATATATATATATATATATATATATATATATATATTCACATATCCATATATCTATATATACAAACTAATTATCGTTCATATGTATAAGATGTATATATACACGCGGCTATAAGTATACATAATCCTCAATATACAAGCCGTTACCACAAACTCATTTAATTTACCCCGATATGTGAATACAATCCCTCACTTGAAGCATATTCATCCATTTTTCCTACGATGAATAGTCTCCCAAACAATATACGGATATATATATATATATATATGTATATCCAACATTAGGATTATCACCCAAAGTTTAGTGTGGGAAACCATCACTATACATACCATCTCTATATCTAAGAGCACATTGATGAATCTAGTAATAATTTCAACTATTGGTATATACATAACTAATAGTCTATAAGCCTCAAGCTCAGTCTTATTTCATCGAATAATCCCATTTCTTAGGGAAAATACCCGTTATAAATCACACTCCGATAAACAACATCTACTCCAACTAGATTTATACACTCTACTCTAGTTGGTAGTATGATCGCATCGCTCTCGATTTCGACTATGGTTCAACCACTTTTATGAATCCCCCTAGTCTAATGCCTTTCCGATTTATTCCTTAAATTTTGTATCATTGCTAAGAGTATGCGACTACTCTCTCTCTCATTAGTCCCCAAATTGTGTCAAGGAGTCCCCATAATCACAATGTGTGAGAAACCCCTAGTGTGTCTCCCAAACATATCTCTTACATCTTAAGAGAAAGCCCCGAATCAATAAACCTAACCAAAAAGGGGTTTGAAATCACTATGGAGAAAATTTCACAAAATGCCCTGTTTCAGAATCGATTCGGCCTTATTCCAAATGGATTCGGCCCAACGAATCGATTCGGCCTCAGAGAAGAATCGATTCGGGTCCAGAACCTGGGCTTCTGTCTCAGGCCGAATCGATTCGCCTTGATTCCGAATCGATTCGGTCAATGCAGACCTGCCAATTTCCCTAAACCGAATCGATTCGCATACACTACACCAAAACACTCATTTAGTAACACACTATTTTTTTGATTACTAACACTCTTTTACCATTACTATTTCTCACAATAAATTACCGTTACTAATCTTGTATAAGTGTTACTATTAATATTTTAAAAGTGACTTAAAATAATAAAAGGGCGTAAATTTACCTCCATCCCAAACAAATGCCCCGACTATCACCCACACTAAAAAAAAACTCTCCAAATCTTCCTCGCCACCCAAACGAAAAGAAGAAGGCTTCAAACCCTATGAAGTTTCAATCATCGTCGTCCAACTCCAAACCTTCTTCTCCAAATCGGTTTGGCTGTCAAACTCATCGGAACCTAAGTTTTATCAAACCTCATTGCAACCTATGGTTTCTCAAACCCCATCGCAACCTAGGGTTTCTCAAACAGCATTAGGTGCATTCTACTAATTATTCCTCATAATTTATGGCATCTGCAACTCAGAGTTTAATTTTTAAAAAATGGTTTAAACTAAGTTCTGTTGCATTTATGGTTTGAGTTTTGATGTTTTGGGGATTATCTTATTTTTTGAGTGCTTGTTATTTTGAACTATATGTTTTGATTGGTTTTGCGGTTTAGGTTTCAATTATTTGGAGTTTGTTGTCATATGAACAGTTACTTTTGGTTATATGGTTTGGATTTAATTAAATGATTTAGATATGCAGATTTTTAGATTATGTATACACACACACACACACCGATTTACAAGAAATATGGTTTCTCAGAATCGTGGGTTTAACGATTTGGGGATTTCTGAATTTTCCAACAATTTCCCCTTAAAATCAATTGGAAAGATAAATTAAGAATTATTCCACTTTTATTAGGGGTCTATTTTGTTTGTTGTCGCTTAATTGATCTTCTTGAATGAAAAATGTTAAATTTTCTTTCTCATTAAAAAAATAAATTAGAACCATTCCTTTTATTTTTTTATTCATTATTATAATTCGCATTTATTATCTATTTTGTTTGATTTCATTACATATGTAGTTTTTGAAGAGGTTTTATTTCATTGCATTTGTAGTTTCACCTTAACTAGACAAGGAACCTACTAGGCATTGGTATATTCAATATTAGTTACATTAAATGTATACTTTTTCCAGAAAATTATTTCAATTCTTGACCTAAGTAAGTGTTTTCTTGTAATTTATAAATTATAATTTACCTTCAAAATTTGAATTTAAGTTGTTTAATAACTTTTTGTATTGAAATTATAAACATAGATGAAGATCAAGAAGCTTATGCCAAATCACGGAAAGTGATTGATTGGATGGAGAAAGGGAACCGAATTGATTTCATTTATCTCATGAATATATTATGCGTTTGAAATCCTTTCTAATTTTTTTTCTTACAAGTTTGCTTTGTTTTTACAGGTGTTTATGACGCATTGCTGAAGAAACACCTAATGACACTTTTGTTCTGTGTGTGTGAGGCAACAAAAGTTTCAATGATTGAGGAATATTCTTGTAATATCATGAGAAAACTTGAAAATTTTATAAGTAATTAGTGACTCAAAGTTTAGTCTTTTATAATGTTTCAAATTCTTGTGTGTTTGGAACAGATATTTGATTGCGAGGAATGTTCCAGCATTGGGGTGTGGTGATGAGTTGTCTACTTTGTTCGGGCCCTATGGAGATGGTGAAAGAGTAAGCTCCCTAGCTCTCTCTCTCTCTCTCTCTCTCTCTCTCTCTCTCTCTCTATATATATATATATATATATATATATATATATCATGTACACATATATGATTATGGCTTATTAGTTTTAAGAAAGAAAGTCCAACGCTGAATGGATAAGTTTGAAAGGATACGTTTGCAAGGTACCTAGTTGTGATTCTTTTACTAGTTAGTCCATATTTGAAATGATAAAGCTTACTGAAGTTAGATTTGTATATAAGTTCATCATCATGCCACTTGATGTATCTCGCCAACATCATACCATGGGTAAATATGGAATCTTACGTTATAAACTACATGGTAGGTGGTGGGGAGATTCTAAACAAACCGATGTTCACAATGAATCTTCTAATTCACATGAGTTTTTCGCATGAGTTATTCCTAACTCAAGTCTCATTTTTATAATTCAATAGCTAAGTCATGAGTTGGTGGCATACCTCGATGTTAGTTAATTAGAGTGCATTCATGGTCAAGTCCTTCAGTTGTGATTGAGTTTTGATTTTGATGATCTAAGTGAACATTAAAATCTTAATCTTATCGGTCATATTAGTGTTATGATTGTTTATGGTCTTGCGATTGCCAATGTCTAATACTTGCTAGTTGTGTGTGATGGTGATAATGTGCGTGTGTTGCTAAATGAATACTTGGCACTTTTATTTTGTTGATCTGAAAAATAGTTGCCTAGATGCATCAGCATAGATAGTTTTGCTTCCATCTTTTGAGTCAGCATGTGGTGGATCATGGCTCTCCTAACGGATTTTGATCTAAATCGTTTACTTTTGATGTTTATTTATTTTATTTTTTTGGAAATTTCACATATATAGTTTTGGGATATTGGTCTGCAAGTTTTCATACTGCGATTCAATCCTTTAAGTATAAATTATTAGATTTTATATTTGAAATTAAACACTAATAGTTTTAAGTGCTGGAAAAGTTCGCAATTAAATGAATACTAACATGACCCCCAAATTATAATAAGAGGGGACTGTAACCATATGTTGATATTGTCAACTGTAATTAATTGTTTTGTATCAGATTAATTTTATTTACGTTCATTCTGATCTATGATTCTATATGCTCATTATGAAGCTTCTAACTAATTTATGCCGACGATTAAAAATACACAGCAGATAAAAAACATAGGAGAACACACCTGAGCTTGGAGTCCTTGCACAATTTGAGATATTCTAACACTGCCCATCCAATTGACATGTTAAACAAATTATATTGTCTATGTTATACTCCACGTCGAACCCTTGGTTCAATAAATCCCTTACTATCATACTTGAATTATTCCTAAATTCTTCAAGAACTGATCTTCGAACAGGAACCGTGATATTAATCCCGCATGGAGGCGAAGGAATTAATTCATCTGCTTTGAAACCAATTGCTATCAGTGTCATTTCTATTGTATGTAACAGTATTTCGGGCTGATACACACTTTAGTTCTGATTTAGAAATAACTGTTTCAAGAGGTGGAATGCCTATCCATTTTGGAGCCGACATAATCTGCATTAGTGGAATGCTCCATGACTTGATATATCTTAGAATATACTCCACTCCCTCCCTCCCAAATTAAGACTCCACTATTCTATTTTGGATTATTCCAAATTAAGACTGAACTTTTCTTTTCTGGACATAGTCATCCAACCAAATTCCATAATACTCAACAAGTGCTATTTTTTACCACTGATTGGGACGGAGGGAGTAATAAGCAATGCCCATATGACCCGAGCGAGGTGCATGCATAAACTCACCATACTAAATACAAAGATCAAATCATGCCTTAGGTTGTTTGTCAACTAGATTAGTAAACCAACCAAACACTAGTATAACCAAGGATTTGGGAGTAAGTCACCTGACTCGGTATGAGTTTAAATGAATACTAACTAGGCTGGCATTAAATGAATACTAATTAGGCTGGCATTAAAGTTCACAATTTATTAATTGAATGTATTTTAATTTTTCAACTCTCTCTATCTCAGCTGACAGTGTTCAGGTGACCCATTCATTACCCCATTTTTGTTTTCGTCTTATTTACTATTTCTTTATGAAAATAAAAATAAAATTGATAATCTTAGATTTTCCCCCCTTGGCAAGCTGCGCTGGACTCTAGTTTGCTACTATTTTCCTCAATCATTGTTGATTTTAATCATTATAAGTGCACTTTGGTAATGATCAAGGTTATATACATACCTAGTATCCTGATATGAACTTGGTAAGGGCCTCTCTTCAAATTTCTATATTAGAAAGTTGTTTGTAATATGCTAGTTGAGTTTCCATTACTTATTCATGCTTGTGGTGCAGTTTGAGTTAGTTAGAGTAGAATACTTTTATGATTCAAAAGGCCGCAGCATGTTTGGATCTCCTTTAGTTTTTAAAATCATCCTGGATATTTATTTATTAATTGAATTTTGATTAACTTTATGAAGGACATTATGAGGATATGATCTAAAATTGTTCATTTGTAGGACATTATGAGGATATGATCTATAATTGTTCATTTGTTCCTGTTTAAATATTAGATTTTTGTACACTTGACATAATCTACTCAATTCATATATATAGGGCGAATTGATTCTGGCCTGCAGATTTTGAAGGGTTCTTCTTATTCAATGAACCCACGAATTTTTTAAACCCTAAAATTTCTATTCCAAACCTTCATCAAATCATAATTTTAAGCCATTAAATCAACCCAAAGTTGATCCCAACAATTTCTACACCATTTTAAACCCATATGTAATCATTGATTTCAAGATTAAAGCAAAAAATCTAGGTTTTGATATTAATACCCAAAAACCATTTCTTTAACCCACAAATTATGAAATAAAATACACAAATGACTTATAGCAAGATTAAACACTTGCCTCAGATTTGTAAAGGTTGGATCGTCCTTGACGTCGTGGTTGGGCCGGAAATCTCCAAGCTTTCTTCCTCTCTCTCTTCCTTTCCTCTTCTTTCTTCTTCTTCTTTTTCTTTCTCTTCTATTTCTCTCTTCTCTCAATTGAAAAGTCTTAATCCGTAAGCCTTTAAATCCTTTAAAACAACAAACCCAATTTTAAATGTTAATACACACTTTAAATGACTCGTTTACTCCAATTCGAGTCAAACTGACTTAAAAATATCCCGGAGCCGAAATAAAATCCAATGATAGTCATTTTGACTATCTCGGCCCTTCCGGGATCGATGGTACCCTCAAAATCATCATCCGGAATACTTTGAAACGTTCCTTATTTTTGGGCCTCAATTCCCAAATTTTAAATTCTCCAATTTAATTAAATTTTATTTTTCCAAAAATTTAAATTTCTCAGTCTAAAAAATCATGGGGTGTTATATATATATATATATATATATATATAAGATTGGATAATCTTTGGAAATCTTATTACTTCATATTATTTGTTGTCCATTGTTTCCAATGAGATGACATTAGATATTCGAATAAAAAGTGTAAGGTGTATTGATAAATTACATAAGAAAATGTACATATTTTGTTATTTCTTCTTGCCAAATTAAAAGTGTGGCACCATATTTTGCCCATAAAGTGATTTGAACTCAAAAGTATTTAGCTTACGACGACACAATTATTGCGTTTATAAAAATGTTCATATTTTTATGACAACAGATTGGTGTCACTAAAAATTATACTACATAAATAAATAAATAAATAAATAATCGTTAGTGACTTATTTAGTATGTCGTGAAAGGTATCCGCATCATAAAATTTGTGTCGCAAAACTTACATTAAATTAATTAATAAAATAAAAATATATAACGCTAAAAAGATTCACTTTTGCAGACAAGTATATTTTATGTCGTGGAAGATCTTTTTAGACAAGGCAACTACAACACATTCGTGAATAATTATAATTAATCGTTAAATATCAACACCGTTATTTCTTTGAGGCCAACATAGCATAATTTTTTTATCCTTTTTGATAAAATGAAAATACCATGTAACCCACCTTGCAAAAAAAAACAAGTAGATACTAAATTCCATCACTTGTGATGTGTGACTTCAACATTAATTAGGCTCAAAGTTTACCAAAAAATGATTTGATCAAGATAGTAAATTGTATAAAAATTCAATTTTTTCAACAGAACTTTACCACGAAAAGAGAATCAAATCATGTCAAAGTTGATAGAAATTGTATAGAACAATTAAAATGATAAGGAATTGCTTACAAGAATATGTAGTGTTTATAAAATCATTCTTAAGAACACCCTAATATTAATCATGAAGACATTAATATGATTAAAGTTTAACATACAATTGTTCTTAATAAAAGGATCTTAGATCTTCATGTTTTCACAAAATACGTCTAAAAGATAAAAAATAAGACATACCTTGATCAAAGATCAATCTTGATTAATTGCTCCATCAATCTGCCTTCTTGGAAAAAATGCACTCTAATGGAATCTCGGAGTTTCTCTCCCACCTCAGAAATAGTGTGTTATGAGATGACTCTAGATGGTGTAGAGGTCTCTATTTATAAGGGGAAGAGGGCCGGAATCCTAGTCAAGGTGGGACTCTTTCAAGTCTCCCACTAATGCCACTAACCATCATGTGACTAACGGATAAGGTTTACCCAAATCTTTTAATATCTTTATTTATCACATTCCTAATTAATTATCTGACATTTATTAAAACCACATAAATGGGAAATTCGGAATTTAATACAATTGAAATTAAATAATTAATTTCGTCACTTAACATTAATTTCCAACAGTCTCCCACTTGGTCTTAATAATTCGCATAATTAGATTAGGTATCATAAGGTGCACAATCATTGATAAATTTATTTTGCTGAATCAAATGATTCACGGATGCGAGTCATGGCGGTTCCATACTATTCAAGAGCATGGTTCCTTCCATGTACCACAACACCAATGTTTCATTCAACTAAGCCTTTAATATTGGGTATCATAATGGCCTCATTATGTCCTTTGGAATAAGGACTATTTCTGTCAACAATAATTCATAATTTTATGCATGCTTTCTCAAAAGACAGAAATAATTGAAATCAGAAACACTTTTATTGAATTCAAGTAATAGTGTCAACAACTAAGCCAAAATAGCAATCATAGTCTAACTAATCGAGACCCATCTCTTTGACATGTTCCATAAAGGTCTTCGGAGATGGTCCTTTAATAAGAGGATCTGCTATGTTATCACGCGTACTGATGTGATCAATTGACACTCTTTGTTTCTGAATTTCTTCTTTAACTGATAGGTATTTCATTCAACGTGCTTAGTTACTTTAGGAATACCTAACATTTCTTCATAAAGAAGATTGCAGCGACATTATCATAATATTTCAGCGACTTGATAATAGTGTCGACAACTCCAAGTCCCGAAATGAAGTCACGCTGCCAAAATACATAAGTTGTAAGCATACTACAAACTCAACTTTCAGAATACTTAATGGATGGTTTGTGTTGCACTCCTTCATTATATTGGTTGATAAACCAAAACAAACATACTTAAGCAAGAGTGAACTTCGTACCATCCGTACAAACAGTAAACCTGAGTCACAATAATTGTTCATATTTAAATGAACACATACATCATAAATGTGAGCATATAGTCCTTTAAGTATCTCATTACTTCATACACAACTTTTAAACCCATAAAATTATTTTGATTCTATACTTTCTAAATCCGTGCTTGTATATAGAGAAAATATATAAACTTACTCCCACTGATCTTAAGGTGTATACAAATATACAACGATTAAAAAAAAATAATGATATTATTTCTTAAAATGCCTCATGTGGGAAACTTATGTTTATAAAATGATCTCTTAAACATATGCGCATGGTTTATTAGAATTCAAAAAATAATTTTCACATCCACTTCATATAACTCTCAATCATAATGAGCTACTAATGTCATAAGAATTACATGTCCTTACATATAATTGAGAAGGTTCATTTATAACCTTTTCTTCATTAATAGTGAAATATTTTACTACAATTTAGCTTTATCTCGTTTAACTACCGTTAGTGTCGCGTTTGGTCTTGATGACCCCCTTATACCCGACTTTAGTGCATCAATTATGTAATTCAACGAGATTTCAACCTTAGTTGTAGTCCATTAGTTTCACTTCTTATGACTTTTGAAAATAAAACCATGTCATTATTTATTCGTTCGCCAAATTCATGTTCATGCAGATACCCTACATAATCATTTAGGATAGTAGATCTTTTAGGATCTTCTTAATACTATTCCTTATGATTTCATCTACATTTCTCTCACGGTGACAATACTATCATTTAGTGGTTGACCATTTATTTGTTCTTTGTTGTTTAGACAATCTAACAACTAAAAGAACAAGGATTCAAGAAGGTTATCGTTAATGGGATAAGTACCCTACCTTCCTTTATAATCATATTTCATGATTTTCTACTACCACTAATTTCACCTTTCATAATGAATTTGACTTTAATGCAATAAATACGTGTCAATGACAATTATATGATCTATGTAGGTCCACTTTAAGGGAAGTTTCTCATAATCTCCCACTTGGGCCACATAGGTCATCCTTATATTAGACATCGTAATACCTTAAGAGCACAACTCGACTATCAAAATTTGTAAGAGACGTTACAAAAATCTTTTCCACGAAAATTATGAAAAAGAGTCTAGATTTAATTTGGTACAAGATTTAAAGAGTTTCATAAAAAAAAAACGCTACGATTATGATGCAGGATCAAACAAATCTTTAAAGAACTATGTCCAAACTTTATTTTGTACAAAACATCAAAACTTAAAATCATAACCCTTGAAAAATATACATAAAAAGATTCTTTAGAACATATCCCTCACGATCAAGTCTAGACAAACATTTTCCAAAAGAATTTGAGGGTTTATGAAAACAAATGGCGATTTGATTCCCCAAGAACAAAGGAAAAGAATCTTATTAGCATTTCTAGTTTGTTTTGTAAGAAATCCTTGCATCAAAAGTAGATACTTTCTATAACACAATAAGTATAACTTGAAAACTCTACTGAGATGAAAAACTCATTTCAAATCATAAAAGATACATATTATCTTTATCATTATTAGTCCGAGTGTGCAATATGTAAACAAACTTAATTTGTTTAACCAAATTAAATATGAAATTTTAGAGAAATAAAATGGGATACCATAATATGTGATAAGATAATGAGATAAATTGTTCACTTCATTAATGCTTTGATTTAACAACACACACATCGATTACATGATAAATTGAGTGCATAACCGTGAGGTTTTGTCAGTAGTAATCGTGAAATATCGATTATATGATGCTTGTAGATTACTTTATTGGGTATAATGTTATTTCATTATATTGTACACGACATTTGTGCACAACTTATTTTCACATACTATAATAATGTATGTGATCTATGATGTTCATTCAATCACTCAAAATTGATTCCCTATAAGGAATAACCTTGCTTGAAGAAATAAACTCAATATACCCCATTAATATCTTTACAATTATAAGCATCATGAGTTACTACTACCATCATCTTTACATTTAATATTCATTGCCATTCTAGTTGGGTCACTGTAGTGACTACCAAACATTTCATAATATGAATATTACATTACGTAAAGACTTACATACACAAGTCAATAAATTTTTCACTTATTTTCATTAAATATCGCATGATCAATAAGCTAAATTATTCATGTTTATGGTTTTCATAAACTTAATTAGTGATATGATAGTGAAAGAAATTGTGGCATCTGGTTTTGACGACCATTATTACCTTCCCAATATATATCACCACTAACATTTTGTTCAATTATTGTAATCACAATAAATGAATAAACAATAATATGTATGCAACATCATAAAGTATCATCATCCTAGCATTCAATATCATACATGGACCCGTAGGCAACCAAAATATGCATGATATTAATGCATTAGTCCAATATTTATATCTTCTGGAATGGAGCACTTTAATGAACACCAAACCATATATTATATAAATATAAGAGATACGCATACATGTGCAAAATACCCGTAATACATGAATAATTATATTATTGTCTATTCCTTAATTTGAAATTCACGAAAAATTAGACATAATGTGAAAATCAAATAGACAAAGAGTTTACATGAGATATTACACAAATAATAGTAAATGGAAGACATAAATCATTTACTTTCGCTTCATCACTTATGTATGAGTAACAAATCAGAAATATTGACCCAAATCATTCATGGTCATACTAATGCACAATATGGTTATAATCACAATTATCATACTAGTGACATATGTAAATATGACTTTTTAACATTGATGCCAATTATTTAACATTTACAAAAATTCCAATGTTTATTTGATTCAAATTTCAGCATGTGTTGCGCTTCAATTCAACCTTATAACAAACATTAGGATAATCTGAAATGACTACAAGTATAGTATCTTCACATGTAATCTTAGCCTGTATTTGGCATTTGATTAAACTGAATGAATACCTACTTATGAGTCTCAAAATTTGCAAGTCATGCATTCAAATATGCATGCATGCAACGAATAAATCTAGTATCCGCACATATGAATTGTAGCCTGTGTTTGACATTTAATTCAACTTAATGGGAGTACTAGCCTTAAAATAAACAATAATTCTGATTTTCAACCACATGAATCGTTGGCCTGTGTTTGGCACGAGATTCATTAAAACATGAATATCATAATATTCAACAATATGAATCATTGGCCTGTATTTGGCACGAGATTCATCAAAATATGAATATTAACAATAACACAAGTCTAATATCCTACCATATGAAATATGTTGGCATGTGTTTCGCACGAATATTCAACTAAAAAGGGATCATTAGAGCAAGGTTTTATCACAGTTCTAGATAAAACATACATGAAATATGGGAAAACTTAAGTTTTCACACACAACAAAAATTGCAAGGGTCGAATATTGAATTGTTGACTAAAATTTTGGTATATTTCATCTACATTCCGAATATCACGGAATCTGTGTTAATCATCACATAATATTCAGATTGTAAAGATATATTACCCTATAATTCATTTATCATGGTCCCATAATATTGGCATCTGTGTTTGTTGCCTAATTCATTTAATACCATGATTAATGGACTTAATGTCAACTATTCTGCTTTTACAAAACTGGTTCTAATGTTGTTCAATTCAGATATTAGCATGTGTTGCGCCTCAATCCAATTTTATAACTAACATTAGAATAAGTCTTTAATGAATGTAAGTATATTATTCGTACATGCAGTCTCAGCCTGTGTTTGGCCTTTGACTTAACTCAAATGAATAATTGTTTACATGTCGCAACTTAAATATAGTTAATCATGCATTAATATTAACTATAATATGTAATCTATCAGTAATCACAAAAATACTAATAGTAGCTCGAATGCCTCAAAAACATAATTGCCCAGGTATAAAAACACGTAATACATGAATTTTGTCAAAAATGGCAAAAATGATTTTTCACCATGGAATTGAAGTAAAACATGCTAGAAAATCAAAACTTTTTGCGGAACGTTAATATCAATTTTCTGTAAAGAGTTATAAGCCCCGAGATTATTTCTTAAAATGGCAAAAACGGGGTTTTGAGGGCCTTAACGACGTCAAAACGCAAAAGTAAGGTGGTGCCCATTGTTTACAATGGGTTTTGTTTATTTTGACGTTTCCAGTCGACCACGTCAGTTTCGTAAAATTCCGAGCAAGTTTTGACCTTTCCTTCTCACTAGTGAGTATTGGCGACAGAAGAAAAACGTCACAGAAAATCTCAGACACACTTTAAGAGAAGATTTAATGCCAGAAAGAAGACGTCGCAGTAGGTCTCAGGCACAAAAATAATTTAATGACATAAATAAAATGTCGCAGAAAGTCTCAGGCACATATATCATTATAGACGAACATCAATAAGGAAAATCACGAGATCTTAAACTTTAGCTCTGATACCACATATAAAATCATTCTTAAGAACACCCTAATATTAATCATGAACACATTAATATGATTAAAGTTTAACATACAATTGTTCTTAATAAAAGGATCTTAGATCTTCATGTTTTCACAAAATACGTCTAAAAGATAGAAAATAAGACATACCTTGATCAAAGATCAATCTTGATTAATTGCTCCATCAATCTGCCTTCTTGGAAAAAATGCACTCTAATGGAATCTCGGAGTTTCTCTCCCACCTCAGAAATAGTGTGTTATGAGATGACTCTAGATGGTGTAGATGTCTCTATTTATAAGGGGAAGAGGGCTGGAATCCTAGTCAAGGTGGGACTCTTTCAAGTCTCCCACTAATGCCACTAACCATCATGTGACTAACGGATAAGGTTTACCCAAATCTTTTAATATCATTATTTATCACATTCCTAATTAATTATCTGACATTTATTAAAACCACATAAATGGGAAATTCGAAATTTAATACAATTGAAATTAAATAATTAATTTCGTCACTTAACATTAATTTCCAACAGTGTTAACTATTATAAACTCTGGCTAAACTTACTGAGATTTTCCATTTTAGTATTACAAACTCTGTGAATAACGTTATGGTGATTTAGTATTCAAGATGTGGATAGTTTAATTATAATACAACAATTAAAAATCTTATGTCTATTGCATCGGCTGAGAAGCGAAGAAAGCTCTTGATTTCCCTTCTTTTTTTTTGAAAGGGGAGGGGGGGGGTGCATAAAGGGCATTTTTTTACCTATTTTGTCGGTTAGGTTGCCTGACATGTGAACATTGTTTTCCCACTAGCCTTTTTGGATGAATCAAAACTCCTAATTAAAAAGTAAAAAAAATTCCAGTCTAAGAAAATTAGTTTAATAAAAGCAAAACTATTGTATCATTCAAATTTATAATTTTTTTACCAATTAATCTCGTTTACTCAGTATGTAGTTCAATAGGTCCGAACATCTTTTTTTGGTCCATCAAATTCCATGAAAAAAGATTTTTTATCCAATAGGTCATATTTGTAAATATACAGTGAATATTCATTATATGTACAAATATGACCTATTAAGAAAAAAAATATAACAATAAAATTTATTAAAAAATATTTTATATAAATAAAACTTAAGGAAAAGATCCCGTTTATTTAACAAAAAAAAGTCTCATTTGAGTTTCCTAAAGGTCTCAAGTTCAAGAACGTTTGTCATAATCAACAACCTTTCATATTTAATTTTAAAGTGTCTTAATCAAGGGATAAAAATAATATTTAATTTTTTAAAAGCCAAAGTTGTCTCAATCAATAAAGTTAAGCTCAATAATAGAATCAAGTGCTATATGATCTTACAGCATGGCTTCAAATGACAGCGTGGACCCCCAGGAATTTGAGTGAGTTTGGTCGACAAAACACAAGGTATTTGAGTGAGTTTGGACTACGTCCACCAAAATCCCAAGTTATCTAATGCATCCACTTAAAGATGCAAACAAACAAAGTTGTGTTTCTATTATATGAAATTAGAACCAAAAATACATACATATGTATACACACATTTTGCACTTTTTATACTTGACCAAACAAAGCACGCAACTAACCTTACTTTGGCATAGGGGCGATCATCGAGCTTGACCACGGGACTAAATTTCAAAACTGGTGGCCTTATTAGTTGACCCATTGAATTGACAATTGGCAAACGATTATTTATAAGCTCTCTTTCTAGCTTACATGTTGTAATTTTTTTTTTTTTTTTTAATTCGCATGATGGACGTTCATCTCGAATTTATCTCTAGTAAGCAGCACCCCGTATTATATTAAATTATATTGTACATCGAAAAGAGTTAGTCATACCACTTTAAATTTTATAATTCTCCAAATAATATGGTGATGTTTTTTCTCACTTAGGTTTGCAAAATGAATACAACGCCCATAAACTCACAAAAAAAATACACAATTGAATTTATTTACTCTTAACTAAATTAAATGCAAATCTCTTCATCTGTAAAAATAAATAATATGAGAAACTTTTTTGTGTTAGATAAGGGCTCGTTTCGTTCTGTATTCTGAAAAGTCGATTTAAACGTTGTTTTTAAACACAATTTTAAAATTCATTTTTTTGTGTTTAAAATTATTGGTGCACATTTGGTAAATTTATTTTTAAATACAGTTTTTTAAAAATTTGAGAAAATTGACAAACATGTGTGTATATATATACAGTCATGCTCTTGTGCGGACTAGTCCGCATTTTAAAACTGCGGACCGGACATGTGTCACCTGACGGCGAGCTAAAAAAAAAAGAGAGAGTGTCAATAATTTAGGCGATAATTTCTAGGGGCACCGTTAGGTGACACATGTCCGGTCCACATTCTTAAAATCCGGACTAGTCCGCACAAGAACATTATATATATACACACACACACATACACACACACAGAGAGAGAGAGAGAGAGAGAGAGAGAGAGAGAGAGAGAGTCCGGCACCTATACATACTAAACGGTACATACCAACGGTGCATACCGCTGGCGCGCGCCCATTTTATAAATGATTTTGAGTTGAGTTTTTTTATATGATGTTTAAACATTTCAACAGACTCATATAAAAAAAATCAACTCAAAATAATATTTTTGCTATTTTAAAAAAATCGGTCAAACTTTTGCAGTTTTTTTAAAAGCTGCAAAAGTTTGACCGATTTTTTTAAAATAGCAAAAAAACTTATTTTGAATTGCTTTTTTTTATATTGACATATTAAAATGTTTAAACATCATATAAAAAAATTCAACCCAAAAATATTTTTTTTACTATTTTAAAAAATTGGTATGTATCGTTGGATATGTACAGGAGACTCTCACTATGTATATGAGTCAAGCTCCTGTACATACCAAATGGTACATACCAACGGTGCATACCGCTGGCGCAGACCCATTTTATAAGTGATTTTAAGTTGAGTTTTTTTATATGATATTTAAACATTTCTAAAGACTCATATAAATAATTAACTATAAATAATATTTTTTGCTATTTTAAAAAAATCGGTCAAACTTTCACGACTTTTTTAAAAGCTGCCAAAAATATTTTTTTACTATTTTAAAAAATTGATATGCACCGTTGGTATGTACATGAGACTCTCACTATGTATATAAGTCACGCCCCTGTACATACCAACGGTGCATACCGCTGGCGCGGACCCATTTTATAAATGATTTTGAGCTGAATTTTTTATATGATGTTTAAACATTTCAACAGACTCATATAAAAAAATCAACTCAGTATAACATATTTTTGCTATTTTAAAAAAATCAGCCAAACTGTTGCAGCTTTTAAAGTTTTTTAAAAACTGCGAAGTTTGACCGGTTTTTTTAAAATAGAAAAAAAAATTGAGTTGAGTTTTTTTATATGGGAGTATTGAAATGTTTAAACGTCATATAAAAAAATTTTGACAAAAAATATTTTTTTTACTATTTTAAAAAATTGGTATGCACCATTGGTATGTACCGTTTGGTATGTATAGGAGACTCTCACTATGTATATGAGTCAGACGCCTGTACATACCAACGGCGCATACCACTGACGCGGAACCATTTTATAAATGATTTTGAGTTGAGTTTTTTCATATGATGTTTAAACATTTCAATAGATTCATATAAAAAAATCAACTCAAAATAACATTTTTTGCTATTTTAAAAAAATCAACTCAATACATGAACAGTAAAAGTGAACAGTAGAAAGTGAACAGTAACTTTTAAATAGTCCTCAAGTTCACAGTACTACAGACAACTGTAACAGCCCAGTCAAGCCTAAAAACACTTATATCATGGCAACAACGGCGACAATGGTAACTCACAGGACATCGAAAAATTTAAAAATTGAAGATCATTTTAGAGTTCAATCAGAATATTTATGTCAATATTTTCCATAAAAATAAATCCTCAAGGATCCTTTAATGATATATCAAAACATAATAAGAATATTATCTAAGTACTCAGAGTGGGTAACCCGAAAGGTATAATAAAAACTTAAATTTTATTGTTGGAAATGAAACATGCGGTTACAAGCTTAATTTATAAGCGATAAACAAAGATACAAGCCATAATTTACAGAATAATAGAAAAACTTACTATTACAAGATGATTTACAATACTATTGTTGCTGGAAAAGCTAGTCAGAAAGTTGAACTGGAATTAAGAGAGTTTGGTTGCTTGAGAGAAGTATGAGAGGTAAGGTGTGAGGTGTATTGGATTTCTGATTGTTGTGTGTTGTGTTTGAGAATGAGGAGAGGATCTCCTTTTATAGGAGAGAAAAGGCTTCGGACCTGAAGGCTTATGAATTTTTGTTTTGAAATAGAAAAACGTGGGTGGCTTTTTGAAGAATCTTTGCACAATAATCTGAATTCGTCAAAAAGTGCATAGTAAGAGATGCGTGAGTGAACAATAGCATGTCTTTATCTGCTTGCGTCTGGATTTTTGTTTTTCTTTCGTTGCGTCATTGCTTGCGTTGATGATAATTATTGTAGTGGCTAGCGTAATGATGGCGTAGGTGATGCGTTATCTTATGCTTCTGTTTGTCTAGTGCATCTTTAATTTTGTATGGTTCCATCATATTGTCAATATTGTGCCTGGTTACTGAGTCCATTGAATCATCTGATTCGTTTTCAGAGTCAGTGTGGGTATATTTATTATATTGATAATTAGTTCTTTTTTCATCATCTATTGCTTCTCTTACTTCTGTGGAATATATAGATTTACTAAAATATTTTATATTAAGGCTAAAGGGGTGTTTTGGTATGAAAATTCTCATGTTAAAAGTTTCTTTTATCATACACCATGGATCAGAGGGAACTTCATTCATTATGGTGTATACTTTATACATAGTTATTAAATTTTCGGTTGCATCTTTTCCTTCTATCCAAGAGTCATGATTTGAACAAAATAGTTTGAAATTCTATCTGGCCTATGTTCTATAAAAACATTGTGCCTACTGTGGATAATTTGTCCTAACCCTACCCATTCTGGTGGTATACTTTCTATTATTAATAAAAAGTTTGGTAAATTTACTCGACATAATTGTTGTTCAACTAGTGCGTCTGTTAATCCTTTAGGAAAATTACATTTTATATTATCCCAAGGTGGTGGTATTAGTATACTAGATACCATTCCGTATTCTAATAATAGACTTATTGTTACTTCTATTTTTATTTGCGGGTTGTGAGAAAATATTTTATTAGGTCGACTAATTGTAAAGTTTTCAAAAAGTTTATATTCTATATCTACTAAAATTACAGTATCATATTTATTTTGAGAATTTATGTGCACGTGTTCATATTTATATTCACATCCTAATGGTGCTAAATTAAAACGAAAATAATTTTGTATGACTACCCAATTAGCAACGTCTTTTTGTTTTGAAAATAAAAATATTTTTTCTACTATTGCATCTGGTAAAAGAGTTTCTACTTTTGTACATAGTATATACCTGTAATAAGGATCAAAAGAAGATAAAAAAAGTATTGTTAGTATATAGAGTCGTTCTAGTTTCTTTTCAATATTTTTGTTTTTAATATTTAGTATTTTATAATATTTTATTACTGTCTCGTGATCTTTGATTAATTGTGGATTATTACGATATTTATAATAATTAGCTTGTGCTTCTAGATGTTTAACATGATGTGTAATGTTATAAAAATAAGTGTTAAGGTAGTTCATGCCATGTATAAATGATCATTTATTGTACTCCCGGTTGAACCTCAAGGATTTTTTGTTGTTCCTCCGTTACTGGTGCTTTTGACCAAAACTTTTGCTTCTCATTAAGAACAGTAAATAATTGGTTAGTAAAGTGTTTTGTTCCTGAAGAAGAGCCTTTGTGTTGAGACATCTACAAAATTTAAGAAGTGTTGATAATTAATCTAAACAGTATATCAGCTAATTGATTATCTTTACTTTTAATGTGTTCAAATTGTCGGGTAAATCATTTACCTGCAATATTATCTATAAAGTTTAACCATCTTTTAGTTGCTGATTTACTTTGATTTGTTTTATTAAAGTGTTTTACTATATTATCACAATCGGTTCTTATTAAAAATTCTTTTCCTAGAAATAGTTGAAATCTTTATATGGTATTTATTACTCCTAATATTTCTAAGTCAGTTGAAGGTAATCTACTTTGTGCTTCATTAAAGTTACCTGAACAATACTTACAAATTACTTCTTCATTTTTATTACTGTTTTTATTAGGCTTTTGCAATAATATTCCAGCCCATCCTAATGCTGATGCATTTGTTTGTATAATTTTATAACTATTTTCTATAGGTAATGATAAAGGTTCTAAAGTACTAACTATTTGTTTTATTTTTTGAACTAATTTTATATCTTCATTATTAAAGTACTTTTGTCCATTTTTTCCTAGTTTACTATATAAAGGTCCTACCGATTTAGATAAGTTTGGAATAAAAGATCTACACCAAGGCTCTTCTTCAAGAACAAAAGATTTTACTAACCAATTGTTTACTGTTCTTAATGAGAAGCAAAAGTTTAGGTCAAAAGCACCAGTAACGGAGGAACAATAAAAAATCCTTAACAATCTCTGGTTCAATAGGGAGTACAATAAAGGATCATTTATACATGCCATGAACTACCTTAACACTTATTTTTATAACATTACACATCATGTTAAACATCTAGAAGCACAAGCTAACTATTATAAATCTCGTAATAATCCACAATTAATCAAAGATCACGAGACAGTAATAAAACATTATAAAATACTAAATATTAAAAACAAAATTATTGAAAAGAAACTATAACAAGTAACTCTATATACTAACAGTACTTTTTATCTTCTTTTGATCCTTATTACATGTATATACTACGTACAAAAGTAGAAACTCTTTTACCAGATGAAATAGTAGAAAAAATATTTTTATTTCCACAAGAAAAAGACGTTGCTAATTGGGTAGCCATACAAAATTATTTTCGTTTTAATTTAGCACCATTAGGATGTGAATATAAATATGAACACGTGCACATAAATTCTCAAAATAAATATGATACTGTAATTTAGTAGATATAGAATATAAACTTTTTGAAAACTTTACAATTAGCCGACCTAATAAAATATTTCCTCACAACCCACGAATAAAAATAAAACTAACAGTAAGTCTATTATTAGAATACGGAATGGTATCTAGTATACTAATACCACCACCTTGGGATAATATAAAATGTAATTTTCCTAAAGGATTAACAGACGCACTAGCTAAACAACAATTATGGCGAGTAAATTTACCAAACCTTTTATTAATACTAGAAAGTATACCACCAGAATGGGTAGGGTTAGGACAAATTATCCACAGTAGGCACAATATTTTTATAGAACATAGGCCAGATAGAATTTCAAACTATTTTGTTCAAATGATGACTCTTGGATAGAAGGAAAAGATGCAACAGAAAATTTAATAACTATGTATAAAGTATACACCATAATGAATGAAGTTCCCTCTGATCCATGGTGTATGATAAAAGAAACTTTTAACATGAGAATTTTAATACCAAAACACCCTTTTAGCCTTAATATAAAATATTTTAGTAAATCCATATATTCCACAGAAGTAAGAGAAGCAATAGATGATGAAAAAAGAACTAATTATCAATATAATAAATATACCCACATTGACTCTGAAAACGAATCAGATGATTCAATGGACTCAATAACCAGGCACAATATTGACAATATGATGGAACCATAAAAAATTAAAGATGCACTAGACAAACAGAAGCACAAGATAACGCATCACCTACGCCAGCATTACGCTAGCCACTACAATAATTATCATCAACGCAAGCAATGATGCAATGAAAGAAAAACAAAAACCCAAACGCAAGAAATGACACAAGAAGATAACGACATGCTATTGTTCACTCACACGTCTCTTACTGTGCACTTTTTGACGAATTCAGATTATTGTGCAAAGATTATTGAAAAAGTTGCCGACGTTTTTCTATTTCAAAACAAAAATTCATAAGCCTTCAGGTCCGAAGCCTTTTCTCTCCTATAAAAGGAGATCCTCTCCTCATTCTCAAACACAACACACAACAATCAGAAATCCAATACACCTCACACCTTACCTCTCATACTTCTCTCAAGCAACCAAACTCTCTTAATTCCGGTTCAACTTTTCGACTAGCTTTTCCAACAACAATAGTATTGTAAATCATCTTGTAATAGTAAGTTTTTCTATTATTCTGTAATTATGGCTTGTATCTTTGTTTATCGCTTGTAAATTAAGCTTGTAAAATCATGTTTCATTTCCAACAATAAAATTTAAGTTTTTATCATACCTTTCGGGTTACCCACTCTGAGTACTTAGATAATATTCTTATTATGTTTTGATATATCATTAAAGGATCCTTGAGGATTTATTTTATGGGAAATATTGACATAAATATTCTGATTGAACTCTCGAATGATCTTCGATTTTTAAATTTTTCGGTGTCCTGTGAGTTGCCATTGTCGTCGTTGTTGTCGTGATATAGGCGTTTTTAGGCTTGACTTGGATGCTACATTTTTCTGTAGTACTGTGGACTTGAGGACTATTTAAAAGTTACTTTTCATTTTCTACTGTTCACTTTTACTGTTCATATCACTATTCGCATAAAAAATAATGGTATCAGAGCTGCTTTAATCATATATCTTTATATAATAGGACGTATTATTTAACGAAAGTAGTGGAATTACAACTTAAAATTTACAAAAATAGAGAACATATTTATGCTTAGTGAAAAAGATTATTTAAAAGCAAGACTACGTGCAGAATATAGAATTTTAGATAATGCTATAGTAAGAGCTAAAAACTATAAAAACCAAAAAGATTATATAAATTTAGTAATAGTTAATTGGACAATTAGAATTGCAAAAGAAAAAATTAATCAATATAAGTTAGAATTAGAAATTCTAAGTGAAAAAGGACGATTAGGATAATTAATGCTAACAGAAAAACAAAAACTTAAGAAATCCATAGAATTTAGAAGAAGATTAATAAACATTACATATAAATTTATAGAAATAGCATTAGACTTTAAGGACCATAAAGCAATAGAAGATAGTAATAAATTTATATATAGACAAGAAAAAGCATTACGAGCCTTAGAAACTAAGTTAGGAGTGTTAATAGAAAAAGGTAAACTAGGATAATTATATGAGTTCTAGTAATAATAATATATTAGAAAGAATTAAAAAATTAGAAGAAAACCAAGACTATATAAAAGAAATATTAGACCATATAAATACTAAGGTACATAATATAAAATTTGAATTAGACAAATTAACAAAGTTTTTATATAAAAAAGAAGAGACACCAGAAATAAACGAATTAATCGAAAATTTTAAAAAACTTAAACCAGACTAAAACAACTAAAACAAAGCTAAACTTATTTTATTCAAAGAATGACATCTACATCCACAAACAAAAATAAACAAATATATAGAATAGAGAATTTATATAATAATGAAGAAGATACTAAAAAATATATAGAAAAAGGTATCCAAAAAACTAAAGGACAACAGTTATATAAAAAGAATATGTTAGAATTCACCAATAAAATATATAATCACACTAGCCAATGAAAAATAACAGCCGTCAATAGTGAAGTAATTTTAGATTTAATTACCGACGAATCAACAAAAGAATTAAATAAAATAAATTTAGAATTTATGCATTTAGGAGTAATAGTTATAGGAATAGTAGGATTAACTAGGTTAGAAAGAATTAAATAAAATAAATTTAGAATTTATGCATTTAGGAGTAATAGTTATAGGAATAGTAGGATTAACTAGGTTAGAAGCAGGAACTAAAGTCCTAGTATATATATATGACGATAGATGGAATAATCACAAATAAGCACAAATAGCTAGGGCATAAATAGATTTAGCAAAAAACGCAGCAGTGATAGGATGTATACCTAACTTCTCTATGGATATAAACGAATTTAGCAAACATATAAAAATAGCCATAAGAACAAGATGATATAATATGACCGGAAAATATAATAACCTTTTAATATATACACTATTTATGGGTAAAATATTTAATCACTATAAAATAAACTTTAAGGATGAGTTTGACTGTATAGTAAAATCATTTAATAGTAAATATGTAGAAATGATAGAAGCACAAAAAATAGATAGTAGTATATATGAAGAAATTGAATGGAAACTACCAAGATTAACCTTAACAAATCTAAAAAACCCAGAAAAAAATAAAATATATGAAAATCAAGTAGGACAAAGTAGTATTAATTTCAGTAGATATAAACCCTTAGAAGACGAGAGTAAAGAATTATTAAATGAAATTAATGTATTAATTATAGAGGAACAAGTAGAAGAACTATTTGAATTATTAGAAGATAAAATATATGATATAATAATCGAAGACTGCGATAACTTAACAAACGAACAATTAATAGAAAAATATGGTAACGAAGATAATAAAGAAACTATAATTTCGATATACTGTGCTGAAGTAACTAATGAAGATAATAAAAGAAAAATAATAAATATAGGATTAGATAAATTTATAAAAGAAGAAGAAATTATAAAAAAAACCCAGAAGAAATAAACCCAGCCGAAGATATGGAAACAGAATCTTCAACAACTCAAACAAATAATAGAGCTAACGCAGATTATTTAACACACCAAAATTTGGGGGCTACAAGAGAAAGATATAATGAAAATACTAATCCCATACCAGGAAACAAAAGCCGAAGTAGATATGTATTCGACACTAGTTCTAATATAACACAACATGGTAGTGTATTAAATCTAGATAACGTAAACCCTTTAGATTAGGAAACCGCAATAGAAATTTGGGAAAAAGGATGCTTTAACATGTACTCTAATAGAATTTATAAATAGAAGTGAATGTGAAGCATATTTTGAAAACACACTACAAGGAAGTGTATCAAATTGGTATTTAACATATAAACTACTTGATGAATATCTAAATTTCAAAGAACAGTTTAATGTAGAAAGATTTACTAACCTAATAAAGGAAGCCTTTTTACGAACAAACAGGCTTTTACAAGTAACTGAAAAACAAACAGACGCACTAAGAAATTTAGAACAATTACAAATATGTAGGTTAGAATATATAGGATATTACACTAGAAAATACGTAGAATATTGGACACAAACTAGAAGAACATCAGATTTTAGTTTATTAGATAGATACATACAAAAAATACTAGGAAAAATAGGAGAAAAGATGTGGAAAAATTGGCAAAAATAACCAGACGCAAACACAAATCCGTCCATAGGAGCTAGAGTTAACACTGTATATAATACACTAAAATCAGAATGTAGAATATTAAAAGAAGGGAAAGAAATTAAAAAAACAATACTATCATACTTGTCAACAATTAGACTTACCTCCGCAATACAGTTGTGATAATAAAAGACTACTAACTAATAAATATAAAAATACTAAATACAAAACTAAAAACAAATATAAGACTTATAAAAATTATAGAATAAGACCTAGTAAAACGTTTAAAAAATATTATAAATATAATCACTATAAAAGAAAACGACCATGGTATAAAAAATGCAGTATAAATAAAGATAATAATGAAGAAAACAAAGATAATAAAAATACTAAGAAAACAACAAATTGTAAATGTTTTAGACCAAACTGTCCATACAGAAATAAAAACAATAATATATCTAAAATACAAGAAAAAATAAACATATTAGATGACATTGGAGATGACCTAGGAGATACAATAGAACTAGAAAGTATACACGACAAATACGAAGAAATAGACAATGTTAGTATGTATAGTATAGAATCTATAGAATCTGAAGATAATGATATAGAAATCTTAGAACAAAGTTTAGAAGATTTAAATTTTTGCTATAATATGGAAGAATGTGAATATATACTTAAATAATATATGTTTCTAAAATAAAATTGTGTAAAATGCTTAAAAGAACATAAATAAATATATCTATGCGAAATATGTAATCAAAAGTTATGCGTAAAATGTTATACAGAAATAAAAAATAAACTTAAAAAATAAATAAATAGTACAAATAAATCAGGATTAATAACTTTTCCTATAAAAGTAAAATTTAGAAATAAGGTAATCTACTTTGTGCTTCATTAAAGTTACCTGAACAATACTTACAAATTACTTCTTCATTTTTATTACTGTTTTTATTAGGCTTTTGTAATAATATTCCAGCCCATCCTAATGCTGATGCGTTTGTTTGTATAATTTTATAACTATTTTCTATAGGTAATGATAAAGGTTCTAAAGTACTAACTATTTATTTTATTTTTTGAACTAATTTTATATCTTCATTATTAAAGTACTTTTGTCCATTTTTTTCCTAGTTTACTATATAAAGGTCCTACCAATTTAGATAAGTTTGGAATAAAAGATCACGAATTCAGATTACTGTGCAAAGATTCTTCAAAAAGTCGCCCACATTTTTCTATTTCAAAACAAAAATTCATAAGCCTTCAGGCTCGAAGCCTTTTCTCTCCTATAAAAGGAGATCCTCTCCTCATTCTCAAACACAACACGCAATAATCAGAAATCCAACACACCTCACACCTTACCTCTCATACTTCTCTCAAGCAACCAAACTCTCTTAATTTCGGTTCAACTTTTCGACTAGCTTTTCCAGCAACAATAGTATTGTAAATCATCTTGTAATAGTAAGTTTTTCTATTATTCTGTAAATTATGGCTTGTGTCTTTGTTTATTGCTATATATATATATATATATATATATATATATATATATGTGTGTGTGTGTGTGTGTGTGTGTGTGTGTGTGTGTGTGTATTGAGTTGATTTTTTTAAAATAGCAAAAAATATTATTTTGAGTTGATTTTTTTTATATGAGTCTGTTGAAATGTGGCTCTGACCTGTGCTCTACATCTACGGTGTTAGTCCTGATCTTGATAAGGGGTTACTCCTCACTCAATACTGATAGTAGTTGAAGAACCCACATCTTACAATAACAATAATTTACAAATATCGTATATTATGCTTAAAAATATACCGTTAGAGGGCAAAAATCCAAATTAGCAACTAAAAAGCCCCATAGGTGGCCTAAATACCTTGCATGGGGAAAGTGTAATTCATAGAAACTTACTGCATAGTAATGGGACACCCGGTTTGTGAATAGCATGATAAATTGATAATATGTAGACTTAGGCTTCAAAACATGTTGTTAGAGGAAGAACACCCAGAATAACCTCACAATGGGACCCGTAAAAGGCACGAACACCTCGCACGAGACCAACATAACTCATATAAACGGACTGCATAGTCATGGGATACCCATTTTGAGAATATGAAAATAATTTTGAAATATATGGACTTAGGAATAAAAAATCCGCTAGAGGATGAAAATCTAGTAGAGCCCTCAAACGGCCCCGTAAGAGACACGAAAACCTCTCATGGGACCAATGTAAATTATAGTAACTGAGGTCTAGTAGAGGGAATCCCAATTCAAAAATACTAAGAGAATTTGAAATTATCTAGACTTGGGCTTAAAAACATGTCGTTAGAGAGTGAGTATGCAAAACAACCCTCAAATGGCCCTATAAGAGCCACGCACACCTCGCACAGGACCAATGTAATTCATAGGAACTGACTGCATTGTCACGGGACTCCCAGTTTGAGAATATGATGATAATTGTAAAATATCTAGACTTAGGCATTAAAACATGCCATTAAAGGGTAAAAATGCAAAATAACCCCCAAACATCCCTATAATAGGCACGAACACCTCGCACGGGACTAATGTAACTCGTACGAACTGATGATATATTTATGAGACGCCCAATTTGATAATGTCAAAATAATTTTCAAATATCTAGATTCTGGTCTAAAAATATGTCGTTAAAGGGTGATAACGCAAAACAACCCCCAAACGGCCTCATTAGATGGACGAACGCCTCGCATGGGACCAATGGAACTCGTAGAAACTGAACACGTAGTCACAGGACTCTCGGCTTGAGAATATGATGATAATTTTCGAGTGTCTTTATATGGACTTAAAAATATGTCATTAGGGGGAAAAAAACCCAAACAACCCACAAAAAACTTCATAAAAGGCACGAACATCCCCTACGAGTCTAATGTAACTCATAGGAACTGACCACATAATCACTAGACTCCCATTTTGACAATATGACAATAATTTTAAAATATATATACTTAGGATTAAAATCATATTGTAAAAGGAAAAAATGGAAAACAACCCCTAAACGGCCACATTAGAGGCATAAATACCTCGCAAGGACCAATCTAAATCGTAGGAACTCATCGAGAAGTCAGGGGACTCCCGGTTTGATAATATGATGATAATATGCAAATATATATACACTTAGGCTTAAAAACATGTTGATAGATGGAGAAACCCCAAAACAACACCCAAACGACCCCTTTAGAGTCACAAACACCTCGCATAGGACCAATGTAATTTGTAGAGTCTGACAACGTAGACATGGGACTTCTAATTTGAGAATATGATAATAATTTTCAAATATCTATACTTCGACTTAAAATCATTCCGTTAATGGGAGGGTAAAAAACCCAAACGACTTAGTAAGAGGCACGAACCTTGCATGGGACCAATGTAACTTGTTGGAACTTTCAGAATAGTTATGGGATTCCCAGTTTGAGAAGTTGATAATAATTTTCAAGTTTCTCGACTTAGGATTTATGTCCACCTGGGTCGAATTCCTCTGGCATGAGTTGGCCCCAAAATCAGGACAGGAAGGGGAAAGGTCCCCGCTTTCCCCCTTATTTCCATGTGTGTGCGGGTGATTTGAGGATATGGAGGTCCCTTTTCCTCCATTCATATCAGTATCTTCGCGGACTGCCTTGGATATAAAATTTTCCATTGTCAAAAGGGGATAACACGAAGGAGTGGAGTCGCCAGCCTACTTTTCTCAAAACAGGTAAAAGAACATTATCGCCTCGAGAGAACGACATCAAGGTCATACCGATACATACGAAACTAAATAATTCAAAAGTATGGGGACTAAGTTACAGAATGAGAAGGTGTTAGGCACCCATTCTGCCCTTTTCATCTCTCATGGGCTATGTTGATCTTATCCTTTTCTCCTAAACGTAATGTGTGTGTACATGTGTGTGATATAAATGACAGGAGATGGGAATCATTTAATTCACGTCATGGAAAACATGAAGCATAATCATCCATAGGAGTTTACCCCAAAATAATCACAAATATGTGATGTAAGTGTTTACTGAATAACGAATCGTTATGAAAGAGAAAATGTGTATGTAGGAAGAGGCACAAATATATAAGAGCTCAAAACTCACAAAATAGATATAATAGAATGTAAAATGAATAAAAATGGAAAGGGGGGACTCGAATCCCAGGATTGGTCTGGGATGCTTACACAGCCCAAGGGGCATCAAAGTTCACGTAGTTCTAAAATAGCGATAGGTGGGGTTCAACCCATAAATCCAAATTTAAGACTCCTCTTTGAGTGATTTTTGGGAAAATATGTTCAAGTGTGAAAGTATGAGAAAATGAGGAAGTCTTGCTTTTGGAATTTACAAGTAAACCTTCTTTTTGTCTTTTTGGGTGTTTATGAAAATAAGTTACGTGAGATACTAATAATAAAACAGTGTATTTTATTTGATGTGATATAATGAAACAAAACTAAAAGATATCACAAAATGAGAATATTTTTAATAATAATACTAAATGAATAAACTAGAAAAGAGATGAAGGTAGACACCCTAGAAGACTTTTGTTGTTGAATTTGGGAGGTGTGTATGATGAGTTTTGAAGTGATATAAGGGTCATATAATAGGATGAGGTAGGTATTTAAATGTTGTTGGAAATTGAGGTTGGGGAATGTTGGAAAATAGTGATACACCCAATACTGGTACCTAGGATGCATAAGGCATAAGTGTAAAATCGTTGCCTGAGAATGGACAGGTTGCAGCCTCTTTCGATAAATCCTTCATATTATCGCTGCATAGGACTGACACAGGTTGTGGCAGTCCCTCTTGAGTGCCTCTGGACACTGACATGAGCACAGACAGGCCGCGGCAGGCAACCATGCAATAACCACAACCTTATCCTTAATAGGCTACAACCACCTACCCCTTTAGAGAATGAATACCCTACCACAGACTTAACCACATCAGCATGTACTTTTCAATTTTCCTACTTCTCGAAGGATTCCCTATTTTCATCACTTATCCCCATGTCACGTGATCTATGCACGTGAAACCTCCTTTTTACTTCTATAAATAGAAGTGCTCACCTAACAATTAGGGATAATTTTTATCAGCGAAGCCCTAACAAAGCCTCTACACACTCTCTCTAGAAGCTGTCAGATCACCTGGGCAACTTCAGGTTATGTCACTCTACAGACTTGCTCTACACGATGCATCCCACTGTGCACAGAACTACGTTCTTCATGTATTCCACTCTCTCTCTATCTCTCTCTCTTGTACGCCCCCCGTGGCAACCCGATCATGTATTAGTGATTATATAATGTATAATGAGAGTAGAGCATCAAAGTGGACGTAGGCTTCTTTTATAGTTGAACCATTATATATCTTTTGTTCTACTTATTATATTTACTTTATTTATTCTTTTACATATGTTATGATGGTTGGGAATGATATACATATGATTTCTTGCATTATTATTTTGGCTACCTGTGGAAAAGAGGTATTTAATCAAGTTTCCCCCCAAATAGGATTCCCAATACCTTATTTCATTCACGGGGACCCTTGGATCATCATCCCATTGGTGAGATCTTGGTTTTTAGACCCATATTTTTCATATAAACTCCCTAGGGTGGATTTTTAATTTCCAGATCTATTTTTAGGCCTTTTTATACGGCTTTAGATCTACTTCCTCAAAAGGCCAGGGCCTCATAAATGAGAGAAACTAGGGATATATTCCTCTTTATTTACCCCTTTTTTTAGGATCTTATTTCCATTTTATTACCCATACACTAGGATGTTTTTTTTACTAAATTTGTGCTATTTTTCACTTTAGGACTTTTTATATCTTTGGTTGGATCCTAGAAGACCTTTTTGGTCACGTTTTTGTGGGTGAAACCAAAACTTTGGGTCCATTTGTAGAGAAATACCTTCAGTGTATCTTATTGGATGCGGCCTAGCAGGTTAACTGCCTATAGGCCGCATCCCCTATGCAACATCTTAGCCATTTTTTGTATTCTTTTCATACTATTGTTTCCAATTCTTAAAATTCGAGACCAATGACGACGAGAAACACTTGACATACTCCTAACACGGGCCTTATGGTTTGTAAGGGGAACTATATCGAAAAGGTTGAATTGTTGAGAAATCGATGATTCAACGGACAAAGTTTAATTTGGCGATTGTCATAAGGACTAATAAATAGTTCAAGATAGGTTGTTTGTCATATTTTTAACAACTTTTTTGTTAATTTACCACCCGGAGAAAAGGGTCCGACATGTTGTCTAATTCGATAAAACACGTTCGTGCTCGAATTGAATTCTTGTGGAAAATCCCTTGTGGAGGCCACGACATCATAGGCCGCGACCTCATCCATTTCTGCCTTCAAAGGTCACAGATGTTTATTTATATATGTAAAGGTTGTAGCGAATTATTAAGAGGCTACATCCCTGTTCCCATACTTTGGTTTTCTCATTTTGGTTCAGTTCATCTCAGAATATATTTCTAAACACTAACACAACAAAAGCCGTGGAAGGAAGCTTTAGATTAGGTCCTCGAGAAAATGAAGATGTGGCCCAACTATTGAGGTACATCCACAACCAAGCCTCACTCTAAAGTCAGATCAACCTCCTAGGACAAAAGGTTATGATGCTGGAGTCTGCAGCCTTTACTTTTCTGCAGAAGGCCACAACCACTAAAGATAAGGCCGCAACTAAGACTTTGAAAAAAGAAAACAGGAAGAGCCAGAAGCAGAAAAAGCCTACAAAGACTACACCCCCATGATTTCTAGTCTAGAGGACATCCTCGGGAGCATGCAGGAGGACAAACTTCTTAGGTGGTTGGAGAAGCTCAAATACCCACCGCATAAGAGAGACCAGGCCAAATGGTGTGACTTTCATCGAGATCATGACCACATGACCAATAGTTGCTTTGCTTTGAAGAATGAGATTGAAAGGATTATGAGTCAGGGATGCTCTAGTGGTTCTTGGGGTATGAGACCCTTACCTGAGATAGCCACATGCCTAATTTGCCTTAGAATATTTCTATTTACGTTTCTAAAGCGAGAAAAAACTCTTTTAGGTTTATATGTCTTGTATTTCTTTAACATTTATATATATATATATATGAATTTTTCATCTTTGAGTTACTGTTCTACCAATCTAAAATCTTTAGAAAGATTCAAATCTTAAAAAGTTTGAAGAAAACCTAACAACTGATTATCCAGGAGATTATAACATACGAAAAAAGGTATCTATAAAGGAAAAAGGAGTGACAACCTTAACGAAATTTAACACCCCTCACATCGCAAAGTTTTTTGAAGACATGGGATGCTTCAATTATCCACGAGGGCTCATAATACCCATTATTAGGCTTGAGTGCTCCTAATACTCATATAAAGACATGGATGGCTTGATAATGAAGCGAGTTTAGGGAGGCTTGAAAATAACCATATATAGATGTGGGTGGCAAGATAATGAATCCAATCTAGGGAGGTTTGAAAATACCCATATATAGACGTGGGTGGCTTGATAATGAACCAAGTTTAGGGAGGCTTGAAAATACCCATATATAGCCGTAGGTGGCTTGAAAATTCCCTAAAACAAGGAAAGATATTTATAAAAAAAAGCTGCAGTCAGACAAGGATGGTGGGCCTGGGCACCGATGTTCACGACAAGGGAAGCAATACCCAAAAGTCCACAGCAATCCAACATCAATGTAACAAAAACTATACAAGTGCCTAACTTATTCTAAAAGTCCGCGGAAAGGTACTATTCTAATTATTACCGCAGAAGGAATCTCAATAAAGTTTGGAGGTTCTGATATATAAGGCCATGGCCTCAAGGCCACAACTAGTTTTACTCAATGACTGCAGTCTATTCCCGAAGACAATATACTGTAGTCTATTCCTAGAGGATACATAAATATTCCTATAACATACATAATGCAGTTGTACAAACATGATGGAGACACAACCAACATGAAGGACATAGAATAAAAAGCATAGAAAAAACATTTCAATATATTGCTATGGAAATACTTAATTTCTTGGTAAAAGATCATTACAATGTTAAAAGTTGTGGAGGGAGCATGAAGCTTAACAGAAATTACAATGAAAAATTATCAAAAGCAAAAATGCTAAGAAATTTTAAGACTGCGGAAGGCATATAAAAGGTACATGCTTGAAAAAAAGTACAGTTAAGATGTTTCATCCTTGTCTTCATCACCATTATCATCATTGGTCGCAGTCTCTATCTCTTCCTCTTCGTGAGTTGTAGTCTCCTTAAGTCGTTTCATAACCAGCTCTTCCACAACCTTCAATTCAACATGCTCAGGGTCATTGAGCCTCCAAGAAAATATCTTATCCTTGCCCTCTGGAAAGTTTTTTATGAACCTATGCCTCAGCTCCTAGTAGCCACAAAAGTAAACCTTGTTGTTGATGAGATAAAAAAATTTCAAAGTCTTGAATGAGGCCAAAACATCTTCAACAGGATTTCTTATGGCTGCGACATTCTCTTCATCCTTCTTCTACAGATCTCTAGCATAACTAGTTGTCAGGTGTTGATTATTTGCCTTTGTACCATCCAACTTTAATTGAATTGTCACGTCCTGCCTTGTTGCCTCTTCAAATTTAGACTCAATATCTTTTAAGGCATCCACGGCCTGGCATCCACGACCTCGTTAAATGAAGCAAATCTAGAACTCTTCGATTGAGCCTGATGGCTAGACTCCGTAGCCTTATACTGGTTGTATAATTTTTCATATTTGACCCTTTGGGCCATTGTAGCCTCCATAGTTTGAAAGAAATAGATTAGTATCAGTATCAAAGTGTGCAAAAAATCATTATAGAAAGAATAGAGGAAAATATTACCACCGACAAGCAGTGTAAAATGTATTATTCGAGGTCCTCTACATCCTCATCCACTACACGATTAATATCAGAGGACTCTGCATCTTGCTTCATCCTTGGGACGACAGTAGCTATTGTGTCCCAAGGAGATTTGGGGCCTTATTACCTTAAATGAGGTCTCAGATGCCCATATGTTAATCTATCTGCCCTACTTTGAGGGGTTATTATATTGGTGTTAACAACCACCACAATTCGTAAAGGGGACCCGGTGTTAGAGGCATGAATGGGGGCTGGAACCCCCATGGAAACCTCCACGAGAATACGACATTAGTCCAGCCACATCTAACTTTTCCCCAATATCATCGTCAACTTGGGGGTTCGCGGCACCATAACTATCGTTGGCTCCTTCTCTGTTGTTGGATTAGACTCATTCTCAGCCATGAGACCAGCTTCTTTAGCTTCGCTCTTCCTCTTCTTCCCTATCTTCGTTAGCTTCCCTCTTCCTCTCTAAGTGTTCCCATTCATAAGTCCGTGACGAGAGACCTACAAAAGAAGAAGGGCTCCGAAGCAAGGCCGCAACAATATATGGATTAGAAAAGGAAAAAGTTTAAAAAGGTAAAGGCTATAGTCGTAAGAAAAAAGTAGATTCCAACACAAGGAGAAAGCACAAGTTCAAATTAAAGGCAGTGGCTAGCTAGTTTGCATCCATTAGCAAGTCGCGACTAAGGGGATAAACAAGTAATTATTAGTTTTTCTAACTTTCAAAGATCAAAAGCCAAAACCCTAAGGTTTTGGCCAAGAACAACGTGACGGTGTTCTTAGGCAAGAATTTGATCCAAAATGTCCGAAAAACCAATTTCCTACCCATAAACTATAAACCACAAAAGTTTCCTACCTAGAAATCAAATTTTATCAAAACCAAAAACCCTAAATTGATCGGGACAATGAATTTCAATCCCCAAAATTCAAAAACATAATTTTGCAAAACTAGTAAAACTAGAAAATGAAGCCCAACAAGCAAAGCCAGAATTCAAAACATGTTAAATTTTAGAAATCAACCACATTCAAGCAAGAAAAGCATGAATTACATGGAAGAAACATAAACTAAGGTTGAAAAGTGAAGAAAACCAACCTGGAAATGGATGAAATCGATCGAAGGTTAGGATTCGTCGCCTTGCACTGCCTCTAGACACCCCAAATAGCCATAGGAGACTGAAAATGGAATCATAAAAAATCTCCTGTCGATATGCTCTCAAGTGTACAGTAATGAGGCCACGATCGATTGTGATTTATATAAGAATATTGATTTATGGAAGTAGAGCATCACAAATCCATAGAACGTGTCATTCCTCCGCATCCTAGAAAAAGGAACTGTTCCCATAAGAAATTACACTGCGATAATGGGCATAGAACAAAGCTGCAACATCAACTAGCAACCTCTTGGCACTGAGGCTTGGGGACGTATTGATATTCCCAATACTAGCACCTAGGTTCTGGAAGGCCTAAGTGTAAAGTTTTTGCCTATGAACAGGCAGGTTGCGGCCTCTCTTAATATATCCTGCATATTTCCACTACCTAGAACTCAGACAGGTAATAAAAGTCCCTCTTGAGTGCATCTGGCTGCTTCTTGGATCACAGACAGGCCACGAAAGGCAACCATGCAATAGACACAGCCTTATCCTTAGCAGACCACGACCACCTTCCCCTTTAGAGAGTGCATACAATGTTGCAGACTTAACCATGTTGGTATGTAGTTGTCAGTTTTCCTACTTCTAAAAGGATTCCATATTTTCATCACTTATCCACATGTCACGTGATCCATGCACGTGACACCTCCTTTTTACTTCTATTAATATAATTTCCTATCTCATAATTAGAGGGACAATTTTTGGTAGTGTATCCCTGCCTAAATCTCTACACACACTCTCTAGAAGCTCCCAGATTGCCTGCGATACTTTAGGTCGTAGCCCTCTACATACTTGCTCCACAGGATAAATCCCATGGTGCATAAAACTACATTCTTCATGAATTTAACTCTCTCTCTCTCTCTCTCCCCCCCCCCTCTCTCTTTTGTTTTCCTAATGGTTACATAATCTTGTATTAATGATTGTATATAATGAGAGTGGGGCACCAAAGTGTACTTAGGCTCATTTTATAGACGAACCACTCTATATATTATGTTTTACTTCTTTTATTTACTTTATTTATTCGTTTACATTTAATATGATGGTTTGGAATTATATGGATATGATTTCTCGCATCAACAAATAGGCTTTTTTCGTAATGATAATGCTCCGATTTCGAGGGCATGTTTGCTAACTACTGAAAGGAACCTCCTTTAAGAGTTAGGCTATAGGCTCTTTATATAGTGTACTTTTAGGGTTAAGTGTAATGATAAGCATGGAAGCTGTCATGCCTACCGGTATAGTTCCTGACTTGGAGATCAAGGAAATTACACACTGCCGATAGGAAGCGGGTCTGGAGTGCCTATAGGCACTCTAGAACGAACTTTCTTGAAAAAAATGGCATAAAATACAAATCGTAAGCCCGAATCGTGCACGGTTGGGATCGTTGGAAATGTAATTTAAACCCTTTCAAGAATCCATTGCCACTCTAGGGTTCGGGAGTTGATCGAGTCAAATGGGGCTCAAAAGTGCCTAATGGTCTCTAAATGGTTTTTTTTTGGAGTAAAACGGGTCTCTTGCTCCAACCGTCAAGCTGATTCGTGAATGACATAGAATGTTGGAAAGATAATGTGTGGCCCTTCGATATTTTATTAAGCTTCGCTCAGTTTTGAGAGTTAAGCAGAGTCAAAAGGGGCTCGATATCACCCAGTGGCCTTTCAGTGTAAAACAGATATTTCATGCGAATCGTGAGATCGATTCGGGGACGGGGATCCATGAACCCGTTGTAATGGGGAATGGGGCGGGGACGGGGAATGGTTTTTCTAATGGGGACGGGGATTGGGAGTTAAAACCCGACCCCGAACCGACCCATTCACAATAAAATTATATGCATACGTAAATTGATAATTTTATTATATGCATACGTAAATTGATAATATTTTTTAATACTGACTTTAAGACTGACCTGGGTTTCGAGAGCCATGCTATTTTGGCACTGCATGAAGGAGCAGAGGCATACCTTATTGGGTTGTTTGGGGATACTAATTTGTGTGCAATTCATGCCAAGCGTGTCACCATCATGCCCAAGGACATTCAGCTTGCTAGGAGAATTAGGGGGGAGAGAGCTTGATTTTATTCACTCATTATTGTCTGAATTGACTATTTTTGTGATTCTCAACATGATTGTTGACTAATGATGGCGAACTTAGTTTGTGTTTCTATTACGGTGCTACATTTTTGTTTTTTCTACAACTCCTCGTGGATGATTAATAGAACCTTATATAAATTTCAATAAAAAAAATGTATACTTTATATTATTCCATACATTAATAATACATGTATAAAACTATATATAAGTATCATGTATCTATTGATAATATTATTTAACAGATGGATCTTAGTATATTATATAATTTAATAATATAAATATACATAATTTTATGTACATGTACATATATATTTTTTATTTATAAGAATTACACACATATTAATGTATTATGCAGGTATATCATATATTAACGTATAAATACATTAAAATATTAAGAATGAATAATTTTGAGTTGAAAAATAAAAAATAAAAGTTATAAAACATCCTTTTGCTCTTTTCTGAAAAACTTGATTATAATACAGAAATATTATAATTCCGTGTTTAAAAATAGGTTGTCAAACGCAATTTTTAATCAGAATTGTATTTAAACGCATAGAACAGAATTATAGGTTCAAACCAAACAGGGCGTTTTTTTTAACAATATTATCCTATATTAATGTCCACATAAGCACTAAAAAAGAAAATATAAAATGTCGTGTCACTATGTTATTTATATAAAATAGTGCATCTAAATTTTTTTTAAATAAAATTGAATACAAATAATTTCACCTAATTTAAAAAAAATCATGCTCACCCCAAATCCATCCTTTTAACTAAAATATGTATTCAATTTATTGAATCTCATTAAGAATAAAAGGCATGCCATGTAAAAACTGATAAGATAAAATGGTCACTTATTTATGACATGACACATGTCATGTTTTCCTCAAATGAGCACATTATATATATAGTCAAGCTATCTAACATACCTCATTAAACATACTTATGAACATACCTATTTTTCTAAAATAGTAAAAAAATAATTTTGAGTTGATATTGTTTATATGGGTTCATGATATTTCAATATGCCTCTGTAAAAATATTCAGCTCAAAATAATGTGTTTTGTTATTTTTAAAAAAGAGAAAGGTTCTAAAAAATGCGAGGCGTGATCGAGGCGTGGACGCTAAGCCTTAAGCCTAGGCGGGCCTTAGGTGTAAAAAGACGTGAAAAAGCGTTTGGACCATCTTAATATATTTTAATATTTTTTAACCATAAAAGGCTATTAAAATACTAAAATTATACATATCATAAACATATGTCTGAATATATACAAATTAAAATACTATTTGATCATTTTGGATGAGATAATGGTCCGATTTGTAAAAAAATTCTTGAAAATGCGATATCGTTTCACTAAAGCATTGTTGTTTTTAGAAAAAAGTGCGTCTTAAGGGTTTTACCAAGAATAAGGCATAAAAATCTTAAGGCGGGGTGTTTCTCCCAAGCCTCAAGCCTAGGCGGAACCTAGGCGGGTTTTTTAGAATTGTGAAAAATAGGTAAAAAAAACTGACAATTTTAAAAGGTAAAAACTATCAGTTTTATTACCTATTTTTTAAAAATAATAAAAAATATTTTTTCAGTTTATTTTTTTATAGGGCACAATGAAATATCATGAACCCATATAAAAGAGTATCATCTCAAAATAATTGTTTTTACTATTTTAAAAAATGAGTATATTCATAGGTATGTTGCTAGGAGGTATTTAGAGAGCCTGACTGTATATATATATATATATATAGAGAGAGAGAGAGAGAGAGAGAGAGAGGTAGAGACTCTCTTACATACCAGCTATAAATACCACATATGCGGACCAATTTTTTGAAATAGTAAAAAATATATTTTTGTCTTCATTTTTTTATGATATTTAAACATTTCATAGAGCCCCATAAAAAGATCATTTCATAATAATTATTTTACTATTTAAAAAAAATCAGTCAAACTATGTTAATTTTTAACATTTTAAAAAGTCACAGAGTTTGACTCATTTTATTAAAATAACAAAAAAAAATTATTATGAGTTGATTCTTTTTGTGGGATCCCTTGAAATGTTTAATTATCATAAAAAAAATCAACTCAAAAATATTTTTTTACTATTTAAAAAAATAAATAGTCCCCACATGTGGTCCTCATAGGTTCTATGTATGAGAGATTTTACATATATATATATATGGTCTAGAACGAACCTCTTAAAAAACGGACTCAACCGATTTTTTTCCTTTTCCAAAGAAGTGGTCACATTATGGGTCCAAAGTCAAAACTATCATACCCCATTATAAATTATTTTTAAGACCACACAAAGATAAGAAAGAAAAATAGAACTTAATTAGTTGGTATTAGAATTTTAAAACCCGATCAAATTCTAACCCATTCCCAATTCCGGTGTCAGAGGCAAGACGCTCCTTTCAGACCTAAATGCCTTTAATGCCCTTGGGATTTATCCCACGCATTTACAAAGATATTTTTGGAACCCATCCAGACTATCAACCTATACCCATAATTTATGTACACCCATAAGGTTTCTTAACCTCTCACATAGAGGGTTGTTCACATGTTGGACATATCCCTGCTAAAAACGCAAATAGTAGACAAGTCACTGTCAGTGCTATTAATAGCATACTAGATCAAAATAACTGTATCCTCCTTATTTTAAGACAATTATTTAAAGATGTCAAAACCCTAAACACCGAGATTAAAAATATCTCAAAGAGAATAAAAGAAATAGACAGTCAAATCCCAAAAGACCTTGTACAAGTATTTCAAGATATAAATATTTAGACTAATCACATAAAAGTCCTTAATAAATAAATTTCAGACCTTAAGATTCTAACAAGAAACCAAGAAAGTGAGTTAGTCAAACTCATTAGAGAACAAGCTAAGCTTATCCCAATATTAGATAATTATCTTCCTAATGGAAATGGTTAGATCAGATTGGAATGAGGTACCTGGAAACCTCTCCATTTAGACTTTAGCAGATTTTTATCAGAGAATTTTAGAAAAGATAAATGATGAAAGATTTTATTATTAGATAAATGAAAATGAGATTGCTAATACTGCTAAAGCAACCAGACTTATACTAGAAAGATTAAATTAATTTCAACATCAATAGCAACCACATAAGACTATAATAGTAGCTTTGTTAAAGACTTATAATTAGATTTAAAGGCTAAGATAAAAGGATTAACCACCTTCTATACAAACGTTGTTAAATTCCAACAAAATTTAGCAAAATTATGTTAACAATATGGAAAGTCATAACCTATCCATAATGGATAATATTGTTAATGAACTTAGACTAAACATGGCTCAAGCCAAAGAAAAATATGAAAAAACTATTCAGGGAATTAAGGTTATATATAATAAACCTTCCCGAGTAGAATTAAACTCTCCATTTATTCTAAGACGATTAGATAAAATAGAAAAAAAATGTTCAAATCATAGAAGCTATAATGACTTTGTGCAACAACAAGATGAAGTAAAAGACTATATTATAAAAGTTGTTAATTCTCTTGTTAATGCTCTTGATAAACATAATGAAGATATTAATAATAATGAAAGAAAAAAGAATAAGATCTTTAAAGAAGAAATCCTTAGTCAGATAAAGAGACAAATGGATTACTCAGACTCTTTAGAAAGAATTGAGAAAAGACTTGAATAAAAATAGGTAACCACTTGTAAATTTAGAGAATATCCTTATAAGAAATTAAGGAAGGAAAGACCATAACTAGAACAATAATAAATGACGGATTGTATAAGACTAGTAAGATAGTTAGCCCTATTCCAAATATTGGACACAATAATTTTATGCTCTAAAGACTTAAAGATTCATCCTCCAATGTTAGAACATGGTGGAAGGAGAGAAATTTCACTAACCCTCTCCAATGGAAAGAATGGGGTGAAGTTGACTGGAAAATTATTGAAGATTCCATTCATGATGGACAACTTCTAGTAGTTAGATACATAGACTTGTTTAAAGAAGAAGTCACTCCTAAGACTCCTAATTATAACATGACTTTTCATTGTAGAAATCATGTGTTAGATAAATCCTATACTGACCTTCAAGTTTTTTACTCAGAATGGTTAGGAGCAAGAGGAACTGATAAGAAGTTCCAGTTCCTAATGTTTGGGCTCTTTCAAGTAAAAATAAAAGGATTACATAGACCTCAAAATAATATCAACATATTATGTGGTTTAATAGATAAAAGATGGAACATTTTTTAGAAAAGCCTTATTGGGATAGCCCAATTAGAAATGTCAGATAATATTGGATACTTCAATGTTATTCCAGCATTTACAATAACCGTAGACACAACCAAACATTTTAAGTTAATCTTATATGCCAGTGGATATGAAGACTATATTATCCCAGAGGCTAATATAAATATAGAATTTCAAAGCTATGTAAAATTTTCCCAATTCCCTTATGAAGGAATGCAATCGAGAATTCCTAGCACTAAACTTAATGACGAAATATTAGTTAGAACCAATAATTCAGACTACAATCATACTTATAGCATTATGAATACTGGACCTATGAAAGAAAAAGTTAAGACTCTTTGGAACTTACCAGAATTTTAAGAAACTACTACTATACAGAATAAACCTTTGTTTATTAATCAAGACGATGTCATCGAAAATATAACTATCCAGTTCCCCCCCCCCCCCCCCCAAGATTACCAGTAAGAATATCCACACTGAAGATATTAGATTTAGAAATATATAAGAAACCATAATCAATGATCCTTCAGAAGGAGAATGTAGTAGCAAAGCAATCTCTAGTTTACTAAGACAAGCTCCGGTAATTACACCAAGAAGATCATTTGAACAAAAGGACTTAGTTAGAGAAAAAGATAAAATCCAAAACTTTGGACATGCAGAATTGGACATGAAGAAATTTAAAGAACATCTTAATAGAAGTCATTCTGTTAGGATCCAAGATAAAGACATATTCAACATGATAGCCCAAGACCATATATTAAAATTAAAAGAATCCAAGAATACTAAAGAACTTCTTAGAAACCTAAAAATAATGGAAGAAGGAGAAGAAAGATTAATGCCAGCTACACAAGTAGGTCCTAAGAAACAAGAGATAGGAACCAGTAGTAGGCTAGATGATGCTCCTAGACTTTTTAGTAAACGAATAGGAATAAATATTCCTATATACTCAAATACATTGGTAAAGACCAAACCAGATTATATAAAAGACTTTCCAACTAATGATAATAGTTTTATTCCTGTTAAGACTACAGCAAGTCAGGCCATAAATCCAGTTGGGATATACCTTAACTTAGACAATGTCCAAGATAGAAAGAAGGCCTTAGATGAATGGAGTAATCAAATGAATATGTATTTTGCATTTAATGAACAAAGGGATGCAACTTAATGTAAGAAATATACTGAGTAATCTATTAGAGGTATTGCAAAAAATTATTTACACAGTTTAAGAAAGGCTGTAGATGAAGAATCTCTTGCTAAGATTGAGAGAATGAAAGAAAACCTAGAAGAAAAATAAATTGAAGAATATATTCAATTGTTCACATCAGAGTTCATTGAAGCTGGACATTTAGGTTAAATCAATGAACAAGACTTAGCAAAAACTAAGTTAGCTCTTCTTAGTATTTGCAAACTTGACAAGATTAATAAATATAGCAATAATTATGAACAACTATATTACCAAATTAAAGAATTTGGTGAGACCTTAAAAGATGAATATTTTAGAAAAATACCAGCTATTAAACAAATCCTAATTAATGAATACAGGAATTGGGCAGGAGTTGATGGAGTTAAGAATAACTCCCTTGGAGAAAGAATAATTTTGTCAAAGACTATATCATATTTAAAAAGACGAGATATAACTCAAGGAAAGTTAATCGAAGAAACTTTCAAAAAGATTCCTCCAATCAAAGACAAAAGAGATATTGCTCCAATCCAATGGGGATGTGGTAATGAAATTAAGAAATTCAAAAAGAAGTTATATTGGAAACAAAAGCAGTTTAAGGTTAGACCTTTAGGTTTTCCAAAGAAATATTGATCCAGACCATCTACTAACTTTAGAGAAAGGAACTCTAAGACCAAGAAAAATAGATTTAACCAAAGACAGTATTTTAAAAAGAACATCAGTAAGCATAAGAAGCTTCCTAATTATAGGAAGGAAAAATAAGTAGCTCAATCAAAGACTGCCATAAAAAAATGTTGGAAAGGAATGTCCTAACAAGAAAGATAAAGAAAGTATTAAGATTATTAGTACAATATTGGACGTTGCAGATCAAGAAGAATTAGACATTCTATATACTATAGAAATATCAGACATAAAAGATGATGATAATACTAGTATCTACACAAACAGTAGTGACCCTGATGAGTATGAAGACTCCCAAGATACTTTAGAATTATAAATGATGCAAATTAATCAAGATGATCAAGATGGTGAATATATAGACTTTGAAGAAGCTTGGTATAAATGTATATTAAGCCCCTTCTTAAAGAAAAAGATGGGCAATTAGTTATCCTGAGTTACTAACATATATACCTAGATGTTACTTTGATGAAAAAAATTATTTCACATTTGAAATGAAATGTTGCAAGAAAGACTTTAGATGTATAGAATGCTTTGAGACTATACAAACATAATTATTTATGGTTTGTCTTATTTGTCAATTACATTACCATGAAAACTGTTGGAGAACTAGGTTTAAAGAAATTTATACTACCAGGTATGATGCTCAAATAGATCAAGATATTAAGACATATCATCAAGACATTGATAGAAATATAGCCAAAAGATTAGAAGAAAATGAAGATGTAAAAGGAAAGGAAATTTCCTAGAATTTATAAGATAACCACTCTGATAGTTGTTCAGAAGACCTAACACCATTTGAATTCATAGATAAACCTCAAAAAATAATATCTATTCTAGAAAAAAAAAATTTAGGAATATCTACTAAACCACATGCTTGTTTTGTAGAATTATTCATACAACATAAAGACTATCCTAAAAGACTTTCAGCGTTTATAAATACAAGATGCTCTCAGAGTATTTGTAAGGCTAATGCCTTCCTTGAAGAATATGTTTTAGACAGTAATCAAGAGCTTCATGGTAAGGTAGCTAATGGAGAACCATTTATCTTATATTTTCAGACTATTCGTATGTATTTCAAATTAGGAAATCAGACTAACAAAACTGTAAATCATCAGTTTTGGATAATGGATCCTCGTCCTAGTTTCTCATAAAATATTATTTTAGAAAAAGACTTTATTAGTAAATATCATCCTTATACTCAGTATAATAATAAGATATTTATTAGTGATAAAGAGGAATTTAATATTAAAGCCCCTCTAATGGATCAGAAGACTGCTTTTGACATTATGCAGGTCAAACCCAATTATAGACCAAGGATCCATCAAAATTCTTTAGCTGAGCATGGTGGACCTAGACCCCCCTACAAACATACAAGAAGACTTAGAAGTAACTAAACCCTTACAAAAAGAATGTAAGTGTCTAGACCAAAAGTGTTATAAGCAAATAGCACTTTTACAACAAGACATTTTAGATCAAGCCCAATAAACCTTATTAAAGGTCCAAGCTATATCCAAATAAAAGAATATGGATATAGAAGTAGAAAAAGAAAAGATTAGGCAATTAGCAGAGCCTACTTTAAGAGAAAATCCCACTGCTAAGTGGGATAACGATCAAAGTTATTGTGAAATCATCCCTATTAACCCATATGCCACTATTAATGGTGGAATCTATAAGAAAGGATATTCATAAGAAGACAGAGAAGAATTAAAAAAAGACATAGATGAAATTCTTAAGCTAAGAATTGTTAGAGAAATCAAAAGTAGACATAATAGTCTTGCCTTCTATGTTCAGAATGGGTCTGAACGAAATAGAGGAAAAAAATGAATGGTCATAGACTATAGACACCTTAATAATAAGAATTGTGAGTTTGATTCTTATAAGATACCAAATAAGAATAACCTAATTAATTTATTTGCAGACAAAACTATATTCAGCACGTTTATTTGTAAATCAGTCTTCTGGCAAATAAATATGCATCCAGATAGTATAACTTAGACAACCTTTAGTGTGCCCTAAGGAAAATATGAATGGTTAGTTGTGCCATTTGGATACTTGAATGCTCATTAAGCATTCCAAAGAAGAATGGATAATATATTTAGACCTTATTCAGAATTTTATCTTGTTTACATAGATGATTGTTGATACCAAATTTAATCTGCTGACATGGACCAATCATATGAAGATACGTGGCTATCTACATGGCAACAACAAGCACTTTCGAGATGATCACACGCTCTGAGGAACCATGTTACTCCGAGTAACTCATACGCTCCGAGGAACAGACTTCTTCGAGGAACTCTTTAGCACCGAGAAGCTCAAGCGGTCCGAGCAACCCAGATGGTCCGAGATGCACCTCGAACAGTTTAACTGCTCATTAAATGCTTATCATTCAAACGCACACGCTAAAAGGGCATTAAATGTATTACCCTTTCATATGTATACCATTTAATGTATTACCCTTTCACATTACAGCCTCAAGGCTATAAATACATTGTACAATCCTCATTGTGAAAGGATCCCAATCCATACCCGGAATTTCTTGATAGAATTTGTAATCGAGAATTCCCATATACTCAGCAATAAAATAACAGTGGACGTAGGCCATTCTTATAAGGCTGAACCATTTTAAAATTCTTTGTCTCATTTATTTATCTGTGATTGAATAATTAGAGTGATCTAACTTTTTTACATCAACAATGATATTCTTATAGCCAGCAAGACTGAGATAGAACATATAAACCATCTTAAGAAGATTATTTTAGAGTTAGATAAACATGGAATTGTTATCTTTGAAAAGAAAATGCAATTATTTCAGACTGAAATAGATTTTGTGGGAATGCATATCAATAAAAGGAAAAATATCCTTAACATAACACATAACCAAAAAGATTCTTGAGTTTTCAGACCAACTTAAAGATAGAAAACAATTACAATCATTTTTAGGATTGCTTAATTGTGCTGCAGACTTTATTAAAGATCTTACTTAAAAAAAACAAAGCCTAACTTCCAAATTAAAAGGAACAGACAAGACTAACCCTTTTAATTGGACTAAATATGATTTTAAAGTTATAAGACAGATTAAAGAAGTAGTTAAGAATATCCCTTTACTTGAACTGCCAAATGCTAAAGATCAATTCATAGTAGAAATAGATGCCTCTGATAAACAAATGGGAGCAGTATACTTTGCCATTGATCATCAGACTAAAAAGAATAAACTTTGTAGATATAGTTCTGACACCTTTACAGATCCAGAAACAAGATATACAACCCACGAAAAAGAAGTATTAGTAATAGTAAGGGCTATAGAAAAATATATGTTTTTTCTTAGACCAAGAATTTTATTGTTTATACCGAATCTTCTTATGCATTAAAATTCAGAGAGTTAGATTTGTCTAAATCATGGACTAATAGACTTATTAGATGGCAACAATTGCTTAATGGTTATAACTTCTCTGTTAAATATATTAAGGGAAGTAAAAATATCATTCTAGACATCATATTTAGAGAACCAATGTTTGTTAATACTAATATGATTTCATGTTTTATGTTGCAAATATAAGAATTAGAGACAATGAGTTTCCCTGGAATAAATCGACTAAACAAAGAAGGCATTGCAGACTATCTTTGACGCGTAAGACCAAATGGTGGTGTAATGCAAAGACATACTCATATTCAAAACTCTCAAAAAAGACCAATCCTGGAGAACTTTGATGATATTCTAGTTCCTCCTAAAAAAATCTAGACATGAAATTATTTTCCAGAATAGACTCATTGGGAAGATGTATTTTTTCCAATATAGACCAGATCAAAGATACCCAGACTTGATAAAACTTAGACGAGAATTTCCAGATGATGAGAATACTTATTATAGATGCCTTATGGTATAATGCAAAGAATAAACTATGGGTAGAATTCAAACGGAATTTAGTAGTTGCTGCCAGATTCATGAGAACTCAAAGACTTGTAGTTACTCAACTTAGTAGTAATGCTACTCCTAGACCTCAGAATCAAATGCATGCTCAGACTCTTAGAGAATCCTCCAAAATTAGACCAGTTGAGAATTTTTGTTATCAGAAAAATGACCTTTAAGACTAAGATTGTTATACCGTTTGGTTATAATAATCTTCTAATATCAGAAGACTGTCATAAAGAAGCTAATAGCGCTATTGAACATTTCAATATGTTATTATCTGAGATTAATAGAGATGCCTTAATGATTTGGGGTTTCTTCAAAGACGTTCTAAAAATTTATCTTTTTGGAAAAGCAGATATGGCTCAGATAACTTTAGCAGACCACGGGTTCATTGGAATCGTCCAGGTAAAAATTATAAAAGACTCCATTTGATCTTGGAAAAATAGTCCATGAGTACATCAAGAAGGTAGAAGACTTTCCTCCCCTATTGGCAAGGATCTACCAAATTGCTCCAAGTTTCGGTAGAGGAATGAGAGTTGAAGGATTTAGACTTATCAAATTTTCCAATTATTCAATTGAAGACGTTGAGATTCTATCCAAAGATGAGATTAAAGATCTAACTATTGATAAGTCCAAACTCCAGATTGCCCAAGCTATGGAAAAGATAGAAATCATGGAACTGTTAACAAGTAAAGACATATGGTACACTGCATACCATAATTAAGACCTCATTATCCAAGATGATGAGCCATTTAATGGAAGGTTCAACAAAGAATCCAAGGAAATGATAGAGATAGCTTTGCCATCCAGCCTCAGAGTGGTGGGCTTCATTGATGAATTCTTCAACAATAATGCTCTACCAAACAAAGAAAAGGTAGAAGAAGACATGAATGAGACAAATAAGGGTCCCTCGTTAGCTAAAGAATTATTGAGGACAGAAGATTCCATTATTTGGACCAGTTTGAAAAGGCAGAAGATTCCTTTGCATTATTATAAGATGACAGACTCATTTCGAAGACTTGACTCGTAGGCCATCAGACGACCTCATTTTTTAAATAAGAATTAAATCCAGACAAAGACCTGTCACATTTATTAGAATTACTTTATGTAAAACATAATGATGTAGACTTTAATAATTGTATAGCTTTAAATCGGTTAGATTTCCAGCTCCAGTAGCCAGTTGTATGTGCCCTTGAAGCTTATAAAAGGGAGCGTCCAGTATGTGTGTAGGGGGGGGTATCTGAGAGAAAGAGAGAGAGAATCAAGTTAGAGAGAACTAGAGAGTAATATTTACATGAGTGAGTAAACCTCTCATAGTTTGGGGAGAGGGGAGAGTTGTATGTACTTAGGCAATGCAATAAAAATATTTTCTTTTCTAGAAATATCTTATGTTAAGCTGTTATTATTCTCTAATCGTCTTCAACTTTTTGTTCATATGGAACTATTGTGTGGAATTTCTGGTGCAACACGTAGGTGTTATACTGTTGAACCACCGTCAGGTGCCGATTTTCCAAGAGCCGTTAGCCAGGTGGGCGTTAGGCGTGGTGGCGTACAGGCAGGAAACGAGTTCAATGCCAAACTAGTGGATTGAGGCGCGACACATGAAGAGAGGGTTGCAAGGGGCACAAACCGTAGAAGAATAGTAAAAAAACTGAAGAGACGAAAGAAAGAAGATAAATATATTGCATGCTAGAATGAAGGTATAAACTCGAACCAAACCCCTATCTATTTTACATATTATTGTTATAATTCAAAGAGACTTGCATAAGCCTACAAATCACTACAGACTTTTTAACGTTTGCTAATCAAACAAATCTAGACTTAACATGAGAAATCCAAGAGTGGTCTCTTACAAACCCCTCAGATAAAGTACTTATAGAAACTGCTTTAACATACGCAGGTGGTACTTATAAATATATAGACCAAATTATTGAACGGTTAGTACGTGAAGTACCTAGAATAGAAATAATTAGAACAGGGATCCATGATCTTTTCAAACAAGAATTAAGAACCGAAGAGTTCGCAAAAGAACTTTCAAGACCTGAAAAATATCAAGAATATACTATAATACTTGAAGATACTATAGACGTATTAAAATACATTAAACGTAAAAGGTTAGCTGAAATAAGAACTATATATATTAGAGCAGGAGGAATCCATCCTCTTCTTAAAAACGTAGAGACAGCTGCCCCTAAAGCGTATAGTAGATTTTTGTCATCCTATGGTGACGACAAATTAGACAAATTTATAGAAGGCATCCTAATTTATTATATTGTTAATCAAATATATAAAGAAACTAGATTGATAAAACCTCAGAACTGCATAAGGTATTTAAGACCTCACTATTTCGAATTCCAGTACGATAGTGACGGTAGGAGACTAACAAGTATCCTTGAAACTTCTACACTTAGACTACGAGATTAATTAAAACTTTAAAATAACCTTAAAAACTCTAGAAATTATTAAGGTGGAAATTTCTATTTCATAAACTTTAGAAAAAGACAAAGCGGAGAGAGAGAGAGTTTGTTATCCTGCCCGATGTGGTGGGGGATTGTTGGTATGGATAGGAAAGTGGGTTGTGATCTTATGATCTGGTTGGTGGGTATGGAATGTTAAACAAATAATAGTTTGATATCATTGCATTGCATTGTGAAATACTTGTTTCAAAGGTAACATGAAATTCTAAATGTAAGTAATAGTGTGATATTTATATTAAATTTGGAGAGTGTAGAACCAACAATGTTTTTTAAGATTATGTTGAAGATAATTTTCTATAATTTTATGATAATTTAAAAAAGAGGCTAAAACACAAATGGCGATTCTCCGCCTTGTTATCCCTAATTCATAAAGATATTACCAACGTAGCCATTTATATTCCATAAGAAATGAATTCCAATGCAACCATTAAATATATGCATACCCACTTAAGTCATCTATCATAAGCGTGCAACAAGTTCACCCCTCTGTGTCCCTCCCTCCTCGAAATATGTCGACATACATGACTCCTTCTATGATAATCTCATAATAAAGATGGTCGATCTCTCTTTATTTTTTCATAGCGATATTGAAGTGAGTAGCCCCCCTGACTCCCCCAAAGCCCTATATAAATGGGTAATCACAAGCCTTAACCCCACAATCACATTGCACCCACTACTCTGATCTCCATCAAAACACAATAACCCCCTCTTTGTGGAACACACATGCAACCCATTTCTTTTTCAAATATATTATATACGTATATATTATTGGGAGAAGCAAAAATAGCTGGTATATGAATAAAGCATCAAGATCTCAAAAGCCACGTTGCCTCAAAGCCCATTAAAAATGTCGGTTGTCAGCTCACATATTCTTTTTTGGCCATTTTTTGCTCAATGAATTTCTTCTTGAAGCGCTTCTGAAAAATAGCGAATGAGTGATACTTTTATAAATAACATAGGAGATGGATGGTACAGGGAGAGAGAGATATTATAGACGATTTAGTGTTGATCCGATGGTGGATTAGTAGGGTCGTGAAAGGGAAGCCCAGAAAGATGAATAGATGTCATGTGGTTTTGAAATAAAATCATGAAATAAGAAGTTTAGTTGGATGTCATGTGGTTTTGTATACACACATAGATGATTCAAAGAACATAGTAACATAAGGGAAATATAAATGCACTAGTGTCTTAAAAGAACATGTATTTGGAATTTGTAATTTGATTTGAGTATTTTTATTAATTAAAAAAATTAATGGGTTTATATGTTTGCTGCATCTTTCAATTCTTAAACTGCTACAGGTGGTTCTCGTAAAATGGGAGAGACGTAGAGGGTGGCTAAGAGAGATAAGTGTGATGATTTTTTTGGATAAGGTTTTGGAGATGAAAAGGTAGGTGGAAAAGTTAATAGATTTGGGTAATTATGTGCATTTGTGTGTGTGTGTGTGTGTGTGTGTGTGTGTGTGTGTGAGAGAGAGAGAGAGAGAGAGAGAGAGAGAGAGTTCGTATGGAGAGGAGAGAGATTCGCAAATGAAGTGGGAGAACTAGGAATTTGTTTTTTTTCCTTTTTTTATTTTTAAATTTTTTGAAAATGTTGGAGTGTTTCCTACCTTTTTTAACCGACAAAGATATCAACTCTTCACATTTTTGGGTGATTTGTCTATTGGTCAACTTATTAAAAAAGGTAAATTAGATTAGGCTTCTATTTTCTTTCATGACAAACGAACTGAAATTTATACGGTAATTAAATGCATATCTCAAACCTTTGTCTCCATCTCTCTCTCTCTCTGGCTATTTTGATAATGGGTTTTAGTGTTAAGATGGGAAACGGGGGTTTTGTAGTTGTTTACTTCTTAAAAAAATGCTTAGTCATTGAGTCTTGATTGTCCAGCTTTTTGTTCATTTTTTTTGTCTAAACAGAAAGTTTATTAAACTATGAAAATTTTATAAGTAATATTACAAATTGCATATCGTGCCTTCATGATATGACACATATCACGAATTAACTCCTGAAGTAGAAAACGTAGAATCTGAATATACACCGTAAAGCAAATAACGCAGCAAGAACATCAGCACACGTATTATCTTATGCCTATAATACGTGTGCTGAACATACACCGTAAAACAAATAAGTTATAAACTGAGTGAGCAGCAAGAACATCAGCACACGTATTAGCTTTCCTGAATTATAGGTATAAGATAACATGGTGAAATCTCCTGAAGCCGTCCCGTATGGCTTGGTTCATTTTCTTTCTTGATGTTGGTGTTAGGGGAGGTTAATAATAACAAAATAAAAATGAAAAGTCTTGATGATGGGACAAATAGTTTGTCCTCCGTATCAAACTAAAAAAAGAAATACCTTTGGGATCCTATTGGGTTTACAACATATATTTGATTGGTTGTTTGTGGAAGTATTTTCTTACATTTGTAAGCAAATACTTAGTTCTACTGTGACTTAATTTTTGATATATTTTTTTGAAATAAATTGACGTGGCTGTTTATTATTGGTTGGTTTTTAGACCCTACTGGCATGGACCTCAAAAACCAACCAATAACAAACTGCCACATCAGTTTGTTTCAAAAAATTATGTCAAAAATTAAGTCATAATAGCATTTTTGGTAAGCAAAATACACATTTATCATGTGGAAAAGTAAAAATTATAACAAATATGGGTTTTCTAAATTATATATTTATTATTAATTATAGGTTGTAACTATTAACCAAGTAAAAATTATAACGCTATATAAATTATAAAAAAACCGTTCAAAAAATTCTATATATATATATATATATATATATATATATATATATATATATATATATATATATATATATATATATATATATTCTAATGGTATGTTGTATTGATTTGTTACCGGATTTCTCTTCAAAACAATGTGATATAGAAGAGAGAGAGAAATATGAAATTGAGTTTTTTCTTTTCTCACAAGTATATTGTTATAATAGCGTACCAATCAGTAATATTTATTGCTTGGACACCTTATATATATCATTGTTGTCTTGATAGTGTCTTATTAGTACTCTGCAACTAAATAAGAGTTTGGAATACAAGGACACATTTGATTTCTTATATTTTGTTTAGCTAAAATAATTTATATAGGCTTGTTAATTTGAAAGACAATATTGACATTAAATCTTTATCACAGAAACATATTCGATCCAAGTAAAATCGGCAGCTGTATTTGTCTAACGAAAATGATTTCACGATTTCATCAAAATCAATAAATTGAGTGCCATTAATCGAGTTGCAAGATAGTTTTTGTGCAAAGTGGAAGAAACCAGGGACAACATTAATATCAACAGAATATTGAAGATGAAGATCATTTCACCAAATACTCTCATTATTTTAAGTTTTGGTTATTTACCACAAACACTTAATTATGAGCCATAACATCAATGTTCATTTTCTTTTTAATCATTTCACCCAATACTCTCCTTAATATTGCAAGTTTTGGTTGTTTATCGTAGTCACTTAAATATCAATCATAACATTGATTGAATTTTTTAATGTGGGTTACCTATATATAGTCATTATTGTTTATTTACGTTGCGGACAAAAAAAAAATGCAAACACATTTATTAAATTTCAAAAAAATAATGACAAATGGAAATGATAAATTTTCTATGAAAATGCATAAAGACATAGGTAATATGTATTGAAAATTCAATCATACATCTAACGAGTCTCAATTTACGCGTACACGGTTCAATTGTGAACGACGCGTGCAATGCACGTGTGCACTTACTAGTACATAAAAGATGAAAATACTTTTAGTGAAAATTTCATGAAAAAATATCGACACAACTTTATGGTTTTATTCAAGTTTTGATAAAGGAAAATAGGTTATGTCCCTTCATTTATCAAATTAAGCGATAGATAGATAGATAGATAGAGAGAGGGGGGGGGGGGGGGGGGGGGGGGAGAGAGAGAGAGGAGAGTACATATATAATAGTATTTATTGATTTTTGAGGGAGTGGTGAGACGACTAACACTTTGGAGCCTCCATTTTATAATGGTTAGTTGAGTCTTGTACTGTTATTATGTTAATAAATAATTTTGTACGCAATATAATAGAATTGCTTTATATGGGATGTGTCATTAAAATAAATAATAATTTTGATTTTTTACTATTGTCATTAGAAATTATTGTTTTAAACACATGTTATGGGAATTGAGGAGAGGAGAATTTTGTCTTCTCCATCTTTGGGATTGTTCTTGTAGTTAGATAATTAATTAAATATTTTTTCTAGTTAATTGTATGAACTTTAGGGAACTTCATAGCAACAAATGACATATTATAGCAATGTATTTCTCTTAAGATTAAATGATACCATCCATATCAAGATACATTATAAACATATAATTTAACCACAAATATCTTAATATATTTTTTTATCTGTTGATGTTAAACATGTGCTTCATTTTCCTTTGATGAAGTGATGTCTCTTTCTTCTATTTATTTCAAGGATAGATTTTAAGCTGTCAGTTCCTATAAAGTGATATATTCATAACATATTTCCAATCATATTTTATAAGCTTAAAAAACAAAGAACCAATAAAAAGAGAGTAGAAAAAAGCTGGTAAATAAGTTATATATTATATCATGTTTAAATGAAATCTCTTATAGTGAATCCGCAATAAGGGTGTGTTTGGAATCCCCAATTCAATAAACCCTATGTTTATTTAACAAATATAAATTCATAGCCAGTATATATCAATTAAAATATATTCACTTATTATGAAAAATATTTAAAAAATATTCAATTTAATGGAGCTTCATAACATAAATTTATAATATTTTAAAACAAAGAAATAATTATAACGAAAATTGTTGATTTTTTAAAATAAGCCCCCTTTCGATTTTGTGTTTGAGAAAACATTTGATGTTCACTCTTGAAATGTTTTCAGAAATTACTGAATTGATATTTTTTAACTATGTTTAAACATAAAGAGAAATAATAACTTAAATTAAATATATACAAAAAATATTTATAGGGAAATAAATGTAAATTACCAAATCACAGTACAGTGGGGGAGACAATGTGATTTGTGTGTTGATAAAGAATGATAAATTGAAAAATAGTAAGCGTCACGCAACAACTATAAAACAATAATTCTCTATTACATTTCAACTACGATCACTGGCTTCTTTTTTATATTCATTACAGTGATCACTTCAATGGCCACAACAGTTTCATTATAGGACAACGAGATGGTGACAATGTGAGTGCTTGGATAGAAATTAGAGATACTATATCATCCTCTTCTCAAATGGTATCTAGGCTTATGTTTTATGAGATAATAGTTTTAAATTATTTGTCTAAGTAATTTTTTTTTACATATGAATTGTTTTTTTAAAATTCTACGCTCTTTGTCTTTGCTTATTTTGGTGTTGAGTACTTTTTGAGTATTTATGCAAAAATCTTGATAATAATTTTTATATATTTGGTTTATATCATCATTGACTTTGTATACGATACAATGCGATTCATATCTCGTATTAATATATTCTTGTGCTTATTGTCATACATCACATGTTTTATACTCTAACTTATTTTCATTAGTTATTTTTTGGTATTAGTTGATTCATTTTCTTAATATTTTCATCCTCTCAGAAGGAGAAAAACTTCGTAATAGGAGAGAATATTTGATTAAGAGGGAAATCAATTTGAGAAAAAAGGAGAATAAATATTGTATAGGGGAGAGAAAATTTGTCTTCTAATGTTGTACATTTCAACATTGTATTTTGAAGGGAAAGGATTTTATAATATAACATATTGGGGATTGTTTAGTAAGGGAAAGTGGATTTTATAATTTGGTGATGTATATGTGGTCGTTACTTATTTCATAGTTATCCTTGATATCTTATAATGTAGCTTTGGTTTATAAACTATTTTAATTGTTATCTTAATTATATATGTATGTTGATTTCAATCCTTTGGATTATCTTTTCCTAATTCACTTCTTCGTAAAGTAATTCATTATGTCTTAATGATGACATCTCATGATTCTATAGTCTTTTCCATTTTTAATTCCATGATAAAAGGGAGGATAATGTTTAATTGGGGGAGGGTATTTTTATAGTATATTATAAAATGATTTAAATGAAATGACCGAGTGAAAGAATAAACATAGGGAATGAGTTTCATATCTCATATCTTATAGATATTTTAGTTAAATTTGGTATAGTTTTTTAGTGGTGTAATGAATGATTTGCTTTGTTATATCTTGTATTCACTTTATTACTCATGTTTCACTATCATTTGATTACGCGTTAGTATATCTTGATGAGTTTTTAACTCCTATAAGAAATAATTTTTGAAGAGTTACAAATGGTGAAACACCTTATGCAACTGACTTTCTATGTATTATTTTGAGTGTATACTATATAGGTCTTTCATCTAGTTTGGATATTATGACAAAAATTTATTTTTAGAGTTGAAAACCTCAAGGGTAATTGTTTAAGATTTAGAAGGTAACCTACTTCGATAAGGCATCCTCGTTAAATTCAATCCTATCCAAATGAGGTAAGAAGGTATAAAATCCACACAAATAGGACAATACTTGAACTGTATGCAAATAGGTGTTAATATAATTTTTTAGGATTTTATATAATTTTTAAATATTTTTTTTAGAATTATTTTTGATTGAAAACCAAAAAAATTCATAAAATAAAACATTTTAATTTGGTTTAAAAAAAAATTGATGTACCTTTCATAATTACTCAAAGTGTTTAACAAACATTTCTATTCAAACTTTAGTGGGTTACAAGTGTTATAATTCAATTGGCTTGAAGTTTCTTTTCTTTGTCTCACATTTTTATCACATGTTGTGTACCATTGGACAAAAACGACCAGTGACTTAGATCGTGTATTGTGTTGATGCATGTTTCATTACTTTCAACCAATCACAATGCTTAACCTATTAATCGATTATATCGCTTTCGCTCACTTAATAAGCTTGATTTTAAATTGTTAGATCATATCTCAACTGGTGCATCTAATCTTAAGAAAAAATAATAGAAAAAAAACCTTGTGAGAAAAAACATTTTCTTGGAGAAACCTAAGAGAGAAAAGTATTTCTTGAGGGATAGAAAATCTAGGGTTTTCTCAAAAACACATCTAAGCATTAAATATTCTTATTTAATAGTCTTAAAATACTCTAAGCCTTGTTCTCCACATATCAACCTTCTCATCATTTATATATCTTTATTTTTCTTCATAAAATCAAGGTTTTAACATGCTGTGAAATATTTTCACACTTGAGTTTTGATTTATTTGAAATATCAGTTTTATCTTTTTTGAAAACTTTATCATATTCTGATATTTCGTATTAGATCTTGGTTTGGATGTTTCATCTCTATCTAGATCCATGATATTGTAATTGAAAACAAAATATATCAAAAATTAACTTTTTGGAGTTTAGATCTTCAAATTCTAAAAATCTGATTTTATATCTTTTGAAATTTATTTTCTTGTATATAACATTTTAGATCTATTTTTTAATAATCTTAAAAAATCTAAAACTTTTTAACTGAATTCGTGATATAAGTTGTTTATATCTACTCATACAAATTCTTGTTGTAATTTTTTGGGATTGTTTGTAGTCCTAAGTGTGTTTGTATTTGACTTATATGTTCATTTCACACCTACACTGTTTCACACATTTCACCTAATTTTATGTGTGCTTGTTCTTTGAAAAACTAGACTTATAGTCGACGTAAAGACCTGCTCGACTGGTGGTTTTAACAAAGCTTGCCCGATCAAAAAGATTACCTTGAAGTGTAGCTCAACGTTTTAGGTATATGCATTTCTTGTTTTGTTCCTATTGCATGCTTATATTTTGTAAACCATATTCTTGTTTTAGTGGATTTTGTTTTGTAACGTAAAGGTCACCATGGATGTTTCCTCAATGTTTGGGGTTTAATCACGTTAAAATCTGTGTCGAACTATCTCTTTATGATATTAACTCTTACATGCTTCCTAACTTAACATGGTTTAATAGACTTATTTTTGTTAAAGTTTTTATTGCCATGAATTTTAAATATCAAATATGTTCTTCTATTTTGATTTTACACACCTTGTGTTGGATCACAGTTATATATAAATAGAAGCGTTATTGGATCCTCAATCATGCCCTTTAACTTTGTTAAATATAAGGTTGAGTTATTTCAAGTGGTATTACAGAGGTTTTAAAGTTTTTTTTTTATCTCGAGCATCTGAAACTGTTTTTATTTTCAAAATTGGATAAGAAATTTGAAAATCTTAGTAATTTGTCCTGATTTCTTGTCTTCGATGGACATAATTTTTCTTACCAAAAAGTAAGGATGATTTCTTTCAACAAGAGAACCTTCAAAGATGAGGTTTGGGAAAATATTAAAAATAGTTATTCTTATCCTACTAAACCTATCAGTGAGGGAAACACTATAAGAATTAAGAAAATGTTGAGTGACTTCAGTAAGGAAGAAAAAATAACTGCCTATCTATAACAATAAGGGTAAAAACTGTATTTTCATATCTGTGAATGAGAATGAGTTTAATAGAATATGTATATATATACACTACTTTTAAATAATCCTAGGACACACTTGTCACTGCCCATGAAGGTGATGAGCATGTTAAGGCAAGTAAGACTCGATATGTCTTTAATAATATAATACCGTGACGATGAATGATACTCAAACATTTGATGACTTATACATCAAACTGATTGATATAATCACTAAACTGCATGAAAATAGAATTATTTATGATAAAAGAGAAATAGTTTGGATAATCCTTAGGTCCCTGCCCTCTAAATGTAATAATAAACGATATGACAATGAAGAAATGGATAATCCCAATTTGACACCTAAACTTTTAAGTAGAAATTTAAGGAATGTAGAAAAACACATGAACTCTATTGTTAAGAGATCTTCTAGGCCAAACTTTGTTTTCTCCTCTCAAATGACTGTGTCGAATTTAAATGTCTCAGAATTTGACACAGATTTAGATGAAGATTATTATCTTGAAAGTCTTGATAACCAAATAGCTCTTATGAGAAAATAGTATAAAAATATAGTCAAGTTTAGGAATGTTGTCTTTAGTAAATATGGGAAAGCTGATTATCAAAACTTTCAAGGTTCAAAACCTCATGATAGAAAGGTTGACAGACAAAGTAACACTAATAATAATCAGAGGCCAAAGAGAAACTTGAGTAATATTCAATGTCGCATATGTGGTAGTATGGGTCATTATTCTAATCGATGCAAGTCTAAAGTTAGTGAGAAAACACTATATGGTTGACTCACTTGAGTCTGTGCCATATAGGAGTTCCAACTAGTTTGGATATTGAGATAAAATAGGATTTAGACTTTTCAAGTGTTACCATATCTCAAAGATTCCAAGCTTTAAAATAGAAATCCAATCCAAGACCTCAAATGATCTTCAAATGGAAGTATTACTCTCATGAACCCACACATATAGGACACAAATACTTCATATTAGTGTTATTATGTGTGCATAAGAGTCTTACGATTTTTAGGATTTTTTAAACATTTTTAAAACCCCTTAAAACATTTTTAAATCATTTAAAATGAATTTTGAAATTAATTAAGATGTGATTTTAAATGTTTGGGTTTAAAACAAAAATATTATTTTTCTTAAAAATTTGTTCAGGGTAGAAAATGAAATTGCTAGAGAATATTGGGGTTACAATTTCGATTAAATAAAATCTCAAAACATACGTTTTCTGCTCCATCTAGGCCACACACATGTTGTTGTTGCAACGGTGCGATTTGTGTTTTCTTTGAGTCTTAGATGTAAGATTAGATCATAGCCTTTGATTCGAATCTATCGATGGTCTGCATGTGTTAGTCCGCAATCCTTATGGATCCAAAGACAACCAATCAGTGTCTGAATAACCACCGCTTTCTATCAACCCTTGGATGAGAAGTCAAACGGTCAAAAGAGATCTTAACCTTTGATTTGAATCAGCCTTCTCGATCCTTCATTTGCCCAATATAAAAGGAACCTTAGTGTTAGAATTTAAGAAGTTTTTTTTTGCATTTTTTAGAGATCGTCTCTTTTGAGAGAAAACACGAAGATAAGAAAGAGAAGAAAAAAGAGAGATAGGAGAGAAAAACCTAAATCGTTCAAAGACAAAAAACCCCAAACGTTTTTGTCCAAACACCAAACCCAAAAACCAAGATTCCCAAAATCGAGAGATAGAATTTAGGGTTTCTGAGAAGTTGAGTTTATGTGTTTGTACACTTTTGAAGACCTCTTCAAAAGTATATCTCTCTAGGAACCTTACTCTGAGTAAATCGCAAATTTCTTTATAGAAATTTTGAGGTTTTCATTAGAGAACATTACACGTAGTATATTTAGGTTCTTTACTTCAGTTTCTCTTGGATCTTGCTATTATTGTTATATTCTTTAGATCCACTCTCTTGATTTCAAATCAATTTTGAAAAATAAGATTTTTGATTTTGTAAAGTTTTAGATTTGAAAACGTTTTTATTTCAAAATACGATTTCACAGTTTGTGAAATTAGTTTGAACATAAATAAGTTTATGAAACATACTTGATCTATTTTTTCAGAAAGACTCTACTTCAGATCTAAAAGTTTATTGAAGTATGTCATTTAAAACATATTTGAGATTTCTTGCATGTCACTTAGAATCTCTGTAATTCATAGGTATTGGTTGTATAACTATTGAGAGACGTGAGTTTCGTTCTTGCATGTAACGTAATCGCGTCACTATTACTCTCACACAAACACTTAGATACTTGTGGTTCTTTGAGAGATATATTGGAGATACAGATGCTACAGTCAATCAATAAGTAAAAGGCAAGGAAGCTGCTGAATGAGATCAAAGCCAGTCAGAATCAACCTTTGAGAGTGGAGTAACTCGTGTAGGTATAATTCTGAACTTAGACTTAGGATCTTGATTTGAATGCTTAGTGCTGTAACTTGTAAATTGTCATTGTTTAGTGGATTTTTATTATGCGACGTAGAGGTCGTCGTAGATGTTTGCCCTAATTTGGGGTTTTATCACGTTAACAATCTGGTGTCAATTTTCTTGAATATTCTTAATTGTTATCTGCTTGGTTTCATATTAAAGACATAATTTTGGTTTTATTTTAAAAACCTAAGGTAATCAAACTTACAGATCCAACATCCATATTCAAAACATTTTACACATCTTGTGTTGTATTTCAAAAAGTGTTTTGTTTAAAGAGTTTACGATCGGAGTTTACTTAAAACATACTTTTAGTTATCAACTTAGTAAACAAGTTTTTCAGTTAAAACTACACCTAAGTCCCATATGTGCAAAACTTGGGATAACTCAAGTGACTCAGAAGATGATGAGTGTAGGACATCTAAAATAAGTTAATTGTGCATGTGTTAATGCTAAAATTATATATATTAATGATAAAGCATTCCTTCCTCTTTATTATTTTACTGATACTTTACCTGCTAGCATTTCTGTGAGGAATTATGTGCCCAATGGTGTTACTATTAACACTGTTAATAAGTCATGTAGGTGCGCGTGTTAAAGTTATAATCATTCTGATGATATGAATGGAGGTTTTGAGTCCGAAACTGCAAAATTAATCGTTAGGAAGAAATTCACACACTATACTTAGTGAGTTCGATGATGATGACATACCTGATTTTCAGTACTTATATGCTAAAACCTTGAAAATGTTTTGGGCTTGAAAAAATGGTGAAAATTTTGACTGGACGCGTGGGATGCCAAGAAAAACTGTGAGGCAGAAAGCTGAGGACTATACTTGTTAGTGCATGGCTTATATGACTGAAACATAAAATTTCCTTTTCAAAATAAATTAACTTTCTAAGAATAATTGTATTTTAGAACAAAGATACAAATCCATCTTGATTGAGATAGAAGAATCGAAATAAATGGTTTCAAACATTATAAAGACATGTCTTCATTTTGAAACAAATGAAAAAATGTATGATAAAAACATAAACTCTAACAAAATCAATGCCGAAGATAAAACTGGCCTTGGTTTTGAAGAAAAAACCGTAGGAAGAAAGGTCGTTGGCCAAAATGAGTCTAAAACTATTTTTGTTTCCGTTGGGAATTTACCAAACTCACTAAGTCAGAATTTTGAAAATTCTCACAATTCCATTTTAAAATAATTAGTCTCACAAGACATAAAGACTAATTGTAGTCCTAAGATGACAAAATTATAACAATGTGTGCCTCCCGTTAGAGACTTTGGACAAAATACTAAATTTGTTGTAATTAAACCTCATGATAAAAACAAGTCTAAACCTATTTCTAAGGATTAAGAAAATAGTATCAAGCCGTACTCGCATCTTCACTGTAAATACTGTGATGTTTATCGACATACACTTACTGAATGTTTTCCAAAAATCTATATACACCTGTGTATAATAACTTTAACTATTCTTGGTTGAGATGACCTACTTATATTCTTCCCAAGCAAACTAATAAAAACTCTAATTTGAGAAAAACCAAGAATAAGTCTTGCACCAAGAAAAAACCATTAAGGAGAACCCCACACTACCTTTCTAAATCAAAGGCCAAATAATATTTTAAAACAAGGGATATTTAAGCTAAAAGAGATGACTTGATACGACAACTAAGGTGTAATATTGTTATAATTGATTTAAAGGCTGAGCCCACCTCTATTTGCCGGTACCTTGACTTTAGGTGTTCTAAACACATGATCGGGGATGACACTAAATTAGAAAACATGACTAACTTCTTAGGAGGTAGTGTACTATTTGGTGACGGAGTCTTATCCCAAATAATTAGTAAAGGGACACTTCAAGAAGAGGGTTTACCAATCCTTAATTGCGTTTTCTTTGTGAAAGCCTTAAAAAAGACAATCTATTAAGTATATCTCAAGTTCGTGATTCTGATCATACGATTACCTTATCAAAAATTGAGTGCCAAGATTTTAAATATATATGGTAATTGTATTCTTACAGGAAACACAACTCCGAATAACTATTACATAGTTGTTCCCACTGCGGAGTCATATAAGTAAAAAAGATTAGATGAATCGGATTTGTGGCATAACCGATTGGGTTATAATAATTTTAACAACTTAAGCATATTAAGCTCCCAATAATTTGTTAGAGGTTTACCTAAAATAAAAATATCTTAAAACATTGTTTGCGACCCTTGCCAAGTTGGGAAAATAAGTAAATCTCTTCATAAGAAAATAAAGGATGATATGACTTCAAAGACCCTTAAACTTCTCCCCGTGGACCTTATGGTTAATTCTCGTACTATTAGCTTATGTGGCAACAGTTATGTTGGAACACAAGGCCCCCAATTTTAAAAACTTTCACTTTAAAATCAATTTTCTTTTGAAGATGCGAAAGCGAGATGGTTCAATTAAACACACACAAACATTTTTCACTTAAACCAATTTAACCCAAGTCCAAGAAATTTTCCTAAGTCATATTTTCAATATTACCAAATTAGGCCAAACCAATTTTAACAAATTAAATGATGACTTGAATTAAATTAACATATACCCAAATTTAAATTAGCAACAAATTAAATAAGTAGTGATTTAAGCCATATTTTATCTTTTTACCTAAGCATGCATCTAAGGTGAATTTTGCAAAAGATAAAATAGATAAGTAACCACTACGCCGTGATGTACGAGGAAAAACCCACAACGGGAAAAAATCTCGGACGGCCCTAGCCTCAAATCCACTAATTACGGTTTTACAAATACAAGACGGTAAGACTTACAACACTCAACTTGACTCCGTCTAAGCCCCGACGCTCCTTCTTGTATACACCTCTGCCTAGCGAATAACCACGGAGCTCCACTGCGGTCTCGAAATCCACCGCTAGGACTTTTTCGACCACCGCCACCCGAACAAGGAGCCTTTCTCCAAGTGGGTAATTCAACGCAAACGAACTTCTTCTTTATGGGATGTAGAAGCAAACCCAAATGAACTCTTCAACAGGGTAGAGTAAAATCGGTGGCAAACACTCCAAGCAAGATCTGTGTTCTAAAAGGCACGCTTAGGCTTGAGGCTTGAGAGAAATAGTGAAATGATATCTCCATTTAAAGGTTTTTTTTACAAATCGGACCCATATCTCGTCCAAGACAATCAAAATACATTTTATATATTGATTATGGAGCATGAATATAAAAAATATGGCTACCAAACATACAGATATATTTTCAAAATTCAAGGTATGTATTATTTTATTATATTATTAGCCTTAGAATAATTAAAATAATAAAAAAAAGGAGAAATGCCTTTTTACACCTAGACTCCTAAGGCTTGAGGCTTGAGGCTTGACCTCTACGCCTTGACCACGCCTCGCGCCTTTTAAAACCTTCAGCAAGATATTTATATGGAAACTTGGAATACACAAACTATGGGTGAAAACAAAAGTGTTTAAACATTTTTTCTTGAAAAATGAAACACTTAAACTTGAAATTTTTCTTCTTAGAATTTTTCTCTCGAACTCGCTCTTGGATTGTAGTATGTGAAAAATTTAACCCAAAAATGTTGGTTACCGCACTTGATAAGTCAGTCAAAAGTTAGTGGGGAAAAGTACTGGGATAGAGGTGAAAAACTGCCCCAAACTGCCAATTTAATTTCCCGCAGAAAATCTCGTTCGAACGAAGTCTCATTTCCTTCTAACGAAGTTCCAGTGGCCTGATGGGAAATCTCGTTGCCAAACTCGTTTGAACGACATTATCATTTGAACAAAAAAACTCGTTTGAACAACAATATCGAACAAAGTTCCAGTGGCAAGTCATTCGCAAACCTCGTTCGAACGTAATTCTCGTTCGAACGAAAAACTCGTTCGAACGACAACTTCGAACGAAAATCCAGAAAGCTTAAAAATTTGATTTTAGCCCAAAAACTTTATTTTAAAGTTTTAAAGAAACTTTCTAAAAACAAACAACAGTCAAAACTTACACCCAATACTAATTGTTCCAAGCTCCTATATAAATATGTAATGCATTCATACCTTAGGAGAAAACGGAACACATGTTGTTGACGTAGAAACGAGGCACAACAAACACGGCATTTGATGAAGCTTTAATCTTAGTCGCTACGTCTTCAACTTTAGAATGTCATAGGCTTGAAGGATGATCAAGAACTCTATCATATGACTCAAACATGTTTTCCCGGAATTGAGCCAAAACTACAAAGGACTCAATTGGAAATTTATGTCCTTACAAATCTCCCCCTTTGACTATTTCGGGATAAAAACCAATAAAAATCCTAAAGGGCCGTCAAGCTCTACTAGACCTATGAAAGTGTCCCACCCAAAATAAAATTACAATAGCTTGACTCAAACAACCCAAGGATCAATATCTTTGCCAAAGATGAAAGTTGCCATTTAGAAGAATTCCTGCACACTTAAGAAAACTATCAAACGCATAGGGAATAAGAATATAAAATGCATATAAATTAAATACTCTCCCTAAATTAATTCTCCCATTTATCAACTATGATTAACCTAAGAAGATTGCGCTCTCCCCCTAAGTTAAATTTCCTAAACTTAGATAAGATTACAATAGGATGATATACCATTTCTCCCCCTATCATTCTCCCCCTTTTTGTTCAGGAATAGACAAAGGTGATAGAATTAACAAAAATGCATACAAAGCATAGAACCTGAAAGCATATAAGCAACAAAAGCATAACTAATTCATATGAAGAATTAAATAATACCAACTAAGATGCAAGACAATGATACCAATATGATACATAAGTATTAAGCATGTGATATCAACAAATAATGCAACAAGATAGATACCAATTATGAAGCAGAAGTATAGAAGGACTAGAAAGCAAGGCAAAGACAAATATAATACCACGTATATGAGTATCTAATTAATATCCTTAATGCACACGCACATATTCTAGGTATTAACACCACACATGACACAAAATAAAATAAGCTTTTCACACGCGTATGGCAAAAATGTGTCATATGAAAATGGATGTGTTGGGGTGTGAACTAGCAACAATTAAATTTAGACCCAATCACTTAAAATATGTTCACGGAGTTCTCATTTGATTTCAAACTTCATCACATTTGAATATAACCTCATGTGACAATATAGATTGAACGCAATGAACAAATATACACAATGCATACAATCCTAGACTTTTGATGATTCTACAAACCAATAGAGTCATGACATTAAAAGTACAACTAGGATAAACGGACATTGTGCAAACCGTTGATATACCATCCAAACTCCCCCAATTTAAGCATATAGAGTTTAATCTTTTGAATGAATAGATCAACTAAACAAAATAGGCCTTGTCAACTATTTTTCTTTTAATGCCATTAATCTTTTAGGCCTTTGGACCACGTATTTCTTTTAGGTCCAAACAAACGGTGGTTTACTCGCAAAGGATGATTATTTATTTCGGATCCCTTCCCCGTACACATTTATATACATCATTTTTTATATCTCACACAAATCTCTCGTGCAACGAATTTTGACATGCACTAGTCCTTCTAGGTCATATAATATGTAGATGGCTAGACTGGTAGGAGAACACCTCACAAAGATCAAGTATACATATGAAGTTAAAATTTCAAGTGAGCTCGTGCATGTGTGAACTGAGGCATATAAAAATAGAATCCATTATATCAACACAAAATCCAACTACTCCATGTAAGCATGGTAAAGAACATTTTAAGGATTGACAATCTAAACCAAAAGTTCTAGTCACATGGAAGCGAAAAATAAGGGATTCTAACACAAGTGTATGCCACAGAGTGTGGCAAACTAAAATAACACACACAAAAAACTCTTTTTGAGTTTTTGACAATTTTTAACAAAAATAAAAATATTTACTCAAAAGACACACAAAAATCATTTGTATTTTTCATTAAGCCTAAGTTACTAAAAGATAAAATACAAATTATAAACAAAAATCTTTTTGTATTTTTCATTTAATGTAAACTAAAATGAAAGAAGTATAATACAAAAGATAAACAAAATCATAATTCTAGCATGTGATTAAGCATGGATCATAGACTAGAAAAATGATTAAAACAAGCATACAATTAGCATGGTGATATAACATGAAGCACAAGAGCTAAAGTATGCAAATAAAACTAACACATTCAACCTTTAGATTTTGCAAAGGAGGAAGCATGTGAACGTAAATGAGAATCAAATACCCTATCATGTAAAGCTACCAAGTCGGATCTCCTAACCCAAACTAATGAAGAATGACGATCTTGGGGTGTAGGAATCTTGGCTACCTCAGTTGCCTTACGTAGGGATTTTCTAGGACCTCGTTTAAGATCAAAACAAAATTTTTCTAAGATGACCTTTTGGACCACAATGTGAGCACTTAAAGACTTGGCGAAAAGACTTACCTAAGGAATGATCTCTAAAGGCTTTCCTAGGCGATTCTCCTAAAACATTGGTTTTGGCTTTATGAGTTGATTCATTATAAGTATCGAAGCCTAAAACACAAGTGTCATTTTTTATTTGGACCGTACCTAAGATTTTATCTATTTTTTCGGACCTACACTCCAAATCAAATTTGACTTTACTAGAGTCTTTTAATTGTTCTTCTAATTCTAAAATTGTAGACTCTAACAAAACATGTCTCTCTTCAAACTCGAGAAGCTCCTTTTTCATTGATTCCATTAAACCTCTAAGGCTATCTCTCTCTCCTTCTACATATTCAAGCTTATCGCAAAGAGCTCTCTCACGTGTCCTAAGGTCTTCCACTAATACACTCTCCTCAATGACCTTGACAAGCTCTCTTAAACAAGCTTCGAACTTCAAATTCGCTCTTTTTAAGTTAATAGATTCTTCATATAGTTATTGAAAAGCATTTTGAAGTTCACTCTTATCAACCTCTTCTTCATTTTCACTCTATCTTTCTTCTTCACTCTCACAACCATAAAAATAAGAGAATCATAAACATTGACCTCGAAAGTGTCATGTGTTTGTATATCTTCATGGGCAGATTCATTATCGGTGCTCACATGACTTGCCATAAAAGCCACAAAGTTGGACTCAGTGGGGGAATCAGGACCCTCTTCATTGTCACTATCACTAAGGGTTGCATTAAAAGAAATTGGTTTCTTACCCTCTCTCCTTAGTTTAGTGGGGCACTCTTTTGCCCTATGGCCATACCCTTCACAACCAAAACACCTATTTGACTCGTCCCTATTTAAATTTTCTTTAGGAGTTTTAGGGATCTTTTTGACTTTGTCATGCTTAGAATTTTCAAACTTCTTAAAATAATTTTTAAATTTATCTTTGTTAAATTTAAGAAAATTTTGAAACTTCCTAGCAAACATAACCATATCTTCCGAGTCACTATCACTTTCACACTCTACTACTTGTTTTCCCTCCTTTTGGGCTTTCAAAGCAACGCCCTTATCTATTTTCTTTTCGGTTTTAGAGAAAAACATGTCTAGTTCATAGGTTTGTAAATCACCTATGAGCTCTTCTAATTTCATAGAGGCTAAAGTGGGTAAAGAATTTAAGACGATCACTTTTGGAATAAATCTATCGGGTAGGGACCTTAAAATTTTCTTTACTACTCGGTTGTTGGGTAATTTCTCTTCCAAGTTAAAAGATGAATTAACAATATCGGAAAGTCTAGCATAAAATTCATCAAAAGTTTTTTTTCATTCATTTTGATGGTTTCAAATTGAGTAGTGAGGTTTTGGAGTTTCGAAGCCTTAACGACACTAGTTCCTTCATGAGTGAGTTGTAAAACATCCCAAGCTTCTTTAGCGGTTTCACACGTCATAATGCATCGTAATTCATCCGGTGTGATTGCGCTAAACAAGTTATTTAAACCTCGAGAATTAAAATTAGATAATTTAAATTCATTCTCACTCTATTTATCGGCGGATTTGGGAACACGCTCATTATCTACTAAATGTGTAGGTGGGGACCACCCATTAACAACAGATAACCAAACTCTCTCGTCGATAGATTTTACTGCCGATTTCATCCGCGCTTTCCAATACGCGTAGTTAGAACCATCGAAAATAGGAAATTTTGAAAATGGGGAAAATTCCATTTTAGCCAAAAATATTTAAAGGATCTTATACGCAATAATTTAGCGATCCCGCTCTGATACCACTTGTTGGAACACGAGGCCCCCAAATTTAAATTAGCACCAAATTAAATAAGTAGTGATTTAAGCCAGATTTTCTCTTTTTACCTAAGCATGCATCTATGGTGAATTTTTCAAAAGACAAAATAAACAAGTAACCACTACGCTGCGATGTAATTTCCCTCCGAAAATATCGTTCGAACGAGATTTTCATTCGAACGAAGTCTCATTCGAATGACCTTTCTAACAAAGTTCCAGTGGCCTGATGGGAAATCTTGTTGCCAAACTCGTCCGAACGACATTATCGTTTGAAAGAAAAAACTCGTTCGAACGACAATATCGAACGAAGTTCCAGTGGAAAGTCGTTGGCAAACCTCGTTCGAACGAAATTTGTAAGGACATAAATTTCCAATTGAGTCCCTGTATTGTTTTGACTTAATTTCGTGAACAAAACTGTGTTTGTAATATGTCATAGGGAGAATTTTATTTTGTCACGATCCCACTCGGTCTATGACGTATTGAAGAAATTAAAGACGTTGCGGCAAAGCTTCAAAGAATTAATCATGCCGAAATTTAATTGGTGCAAGTTTAATCGTCTTCAAAATTAATTTCATTTCGAGATCACTCAGGTATGAATGCATATAATTAATGGTGCTCGGAATTATTTTATAAAAGATAAGGATGTAACTTCTATAAAGAAAAATATTTTTAAATGTTTTAAAAGTGTTTTAAAGGTTTACTCTACGTTTTATGATGATAAGCTCGTAAAAGAGTTTGACATTTTTGGATCTCTCATTGGAAGAGACATTTTAAACAAAAAGTCAAAAAATCAAACTTTTGCTCTGTCATTCAAACGACATCCAATCTCGTTTGAACGAGATGGGATGTCGCTCGAACGAGTTCCTCAAGTCGTTCGAATGACATGTTTTTTGAGGCAGCGTTTAAATCCTATTTAAACAGTGTTTTCATCATAGTTTCGATGTGTGCTTTCTGGAAAATAGTTTTACGAACCAGAACCTTGTTTGCACATGTTTTCTAAGATTTAAAAGTCTTAAACACGTCCTTAGAGTTTGCAAAGATCTGAGTTATCATTCTTATATGTTTAAGTGATCTTGCTACACTAAACTTATTTGTTCTACACATTGAACATCAAAGGGTTATGCAGTGAAGAAAAGAGAAGGACTTCTTGTTTGACATCGTAGACGAATCAAAGCCATTCGGTGAACACCGAGACATACGTGGACGCGTGTGTTGTGGACAGAGATTATGGAAGACGGAATTTTTGCGTGGGCACTATTAAAGAACGGTTGAAGATCAGAAGGATCGTCATGACCCGTGGGGATCGAGTCTTTGTGTAAGGTTAATCTGTCTTTATAAAACCATATTCATAGTGATTGTCTGACTTGGGACGTCCGAGGTTATTTTCCCGTTTTGGGTTTTTTCCTTGTACATACGGCGTTGTGAGTATTCTTTACTTTACTTAATCACTAAATATATGTTTAGGATTAATCAAGATAAAACTGGTTTAAAGTAAGAATTGAAGTTTTTCACAACTTGGTTTGGTGCATAATTAAAAGTTGGATCTTTTTCGGATAAAATTTGGTTTTGTTTGAAACACACATATTGTCCACTCACATCTTTCAAATTGGTATCAGAGCTAGAAAACATTTTCATTTGTTTTGTGATCCCGTGTGTTTTCAAAGATGAATTCTGGATATTATGAATTTTCTCTAACTCCTATTTTTGATGGCACTAATTACACTTATTGGAAGATGAGAATGAGATGTGCTTTAAAATCTATTGATGAGCGTGTTTGGCTTGCAGTTGAGAAAGTTTGGATACCCCCTGTCACTATTGTAGGTGAGGTCACTAGTTTAAAGCCTGTTGAGTCATGGATCGAAACTGAACAAAGACTTGCACAATATAATTCTAAGGGTCTAGACGTTATTTCTTCACATGTCACACATGAAGAATATAATAGAATTATGACTTGTGAAACATCAAAAGAGGCTTGGGATATTTTGGCACTCACTCACGAGGGCACTAGCACTGTTAGAGCGTAAAAACTTCAAAATCTCTCTACACAGTTTGAGACCATTAGGATGTTAGAGAGTGAGACCTTTGATGAGTTTTATGCTAGGTTATCCAATATTATCAACTCGTCATTGAACCTAGGTGAGAAAATTCCCGACAACTGTGTCATTAAGAAAATCCTTAGGTCGTTGCCTAGTAGGTTTGATGCGAAAGTGACCATATTAAACTCCTTGGGTAGGTTAGAGTCAACGAAACTAGAAGAGATTGTAGGTGACTTATAAACCTATGAAATTGACATGATTACCTCCAAGCAAGTTCCTAAGAAAGAAAAGGGTATTGCTTTGAAAACCCGGAAGGAGGAAATTAAAGTTTCAGATTCCGATTCCGATTTCGATTTTGAGGATGTTGCTTTATTGGCAAAGAAATTTACAAAATTTATTAAATTTCAAGCAATCGAAAGATGTCAAGAAATTTGAAAAATTCAAGAACAACAAAGTAGATCCCACCTCTAAGGATATGTTTGAAAAGCCTAAGAGAGATTAGTCGAATATGTGTTTTGGATGTGAGGGGTAGGGTCAAAAGGTTAAAGAGTGTCCCACTAGACTTAAGAAAGAGGGCAAGCAACCCGTTGTCTATAATTCCACCTTAAGTGATAGTGAACCGAAAGAGTGAGAGAGTTCCCCCAATGAGCGTAACTTTGTTGCGTTTATGGCATGTCATGTGAGCGACGATGATACAACTCATGTGAATGACACTTTTGAGGAGGTTTTGAGTGAATCCCATGTTAGTGAGGGTGAAGAGAGTGACGAGGAGGAGGTTGATGTGAAAGAATTGCAAAATGCATTTAATGAGTTATATACCGAAACGGTGAAGGTGAAAAAGGCTAGCTCAAAATAGAAATTTAAGTTGAATGAGCGTGCCATAGAAAAAAATGATAGTGTGATTGAGGATCTTAGGGCACGAGAGAAGAAGATTAGGGAGAAATTAGAGTTTGTGGAGAAAGAGAGAGATAATCTCCGTGGTTTAATGGAGTCCTTGAAAAAGGAGATTTTAGTATTTGAGGAGTCTAGACGTTTGCTCGAGTCTAGGATTCATGAGTTGGAGGAGAGATTAATAGACTCTTCTAGAGTCAAGTTTGATTTGGAGGCTAGGTCGAAGAAGTTAGATAAGATCCTAGGCACCATCCAAATTAAGTAAGATAGGGGAGGTATAGGTTTTGGCGAGAGAGTTGTTCCCATTCCCCCCGCACGTGTGAGAAACACTAGGATGGTTAGAAAAGGTCCACATAAAGGTAATCATTCCCACCACCGCTACACTGCTCATTTTGTGGTAGGAAAGGTCACCTTAGGCGTTATTGTTACGACCTTAGACAAGCTCCTAGGAAGTTTAAGAATAAAGTTGCACCTGTTACCCAAACCCTCATGCGCCGTTTTACACCTACTTGGGTTAGGAAATCGGATTTAGTGGCTTTAGCAATTAAACTTCATGATTCTCGTTTTGGCGCACTTGATTCTTCCCATGCTAAATCTAAAGGATGATAGTGTTGCCATGTTTGTCATATGCTAGTGTGTTTCATGACATATTCATTGCTAGTATTATGACATGTGTATCATTTTGTATTATAGTTTTCATGTGTTTGAGTCTTATTTGAAAAATACAAAAAGATTTTGTTTTTGAGAAAACTTTTGAAAATCCAAAAGGATTTTGCTTTTCTTTGAGACAAATATGTTTGAAAAGCCAAAATTATTTTCATTTTTTTGTTTTTGAGTTTACATGTTTGGTGTGGCATATTGGTGTGCTTGGATCCCCCCCTCCCCCCCCCCCCCCCCCCCCCATCGTTTCATATACATGTGGCTAGGACATTTGGTCATTATTATCGATGCTTAGAATGATCTTAATCATTGTTTATATGGGGTTATTTCTAAGTTGATATGCATTTTGATTCGACTTTGTATATATGCCAACATCGCACACATGCACGAGTTTATGTGGATGTTTGACTTCTCTTGCATATTTGAATTTGATGAGGCGTTCTTATCTCAATCTTGTCATCTATGCGTAAGTCATGTAATAACCGTTTACCGTGAGGATTTAAAATTGGTAAAAATGATGAGTGATTCACGGGAAAGGGCTGCGTGAGTTCAAAATTGACTCGTCGTGAAAGCCACCGTTTAAAAGAGCCCAAAAGAAAAAGCAATAAGCTAAGAAAAGGGCCAAATTTGTTAAGTTCATTCCAAAGAAAATATGATATTATCGAGGGAGTTTGGATGGATTAAAAATTTAAACGGGTTTGCACAACTAATACTAATATTGAAACATTGCAATTTGACGCTATTGTTTGTAGAATCGTCAAAATTCTGGATTTGTGTGCATGTAGTATGTTTAGTTCATTAATCTCACACTTTAACTGTCATATGGCTATGATAAAGTTTGATGATTTATAGCTATCAATTAGAGCTTCTTGATCGTTTCGATGTGTTGGAATTGTGACTCATTTGTTGTAGTTTCACGCCCATTCATTCGATATCCATGTTTGAGCACATCGGTACCATGTTTGCATGTTACTCGCATTTTTAGTTTTTATGAGTTTTTGCGTTTTGTGCGAAAAGATTACTGTTTTAGCAATGTTTTGCATCTGTCAGGCCCTTCCTGGAATTTGTTTGTTGAAATTTTTTCACTGGGAAATACTTTATAATATTTCTGGGAAAGTGGGAAATTTTGGCAGGTTGCGCGAAGTCATTCAAACGACAACTCATCTCGCGCGAACGACTTATGTACTTCGTTCAAGCAACATCCTCATCTCGTTTGGGCGATGTTCCTGGCTCGTTCAAACGAAAGAATAAAAAATGGATTCTGATTGGTTTGCAGTCCTCAGGTTCAAATTGGTATATTTTTGGTACTGCATGAGTCATTTTTTTGGACTGACTGGTTTATATGAAGGTTCCTTTATGTTCCAAATTGATTTTTTGCATATGAGTCCGTTTATCACACTTGATTTGATTGGTATACTCTTTGTGCGATTCCTTGGTTTACTAGCTACTGATTCATCATTGCTACGATCTTATTTAGCTGGTTGTTTCATGATTATCTAGGGTTTTTTTAATTCTAAAATTGGTATCAACTTGATTCAATTTGCTATCATATTCTCATGCTAGATATTTCAAATTGGTTTATCTTTTCACCGGATTGTCTATTCAAGACAAAAAGGGGCATAGATGTATGTGATGTAGGGGGAGATTTGTTGAGCACTACTATTGATATCTGGATTTACATATTGTTTGATTATATTTGTTTCAAAATGGTATCAAATAATTGCTCAAGTGTTTCAAATGATTTATTCTTATTAGAAATATAAATTGGTATCATTTGTTCCTCCATACTTCACTGGGTATCTGTTTGTTTGTTTCATGTGTGTAGGTATGCTTCAGCGATTCGATATTTCAAGTCTACATCACATTCAGGCAGTTCATGCTTGCCAGTGCTACATATTCTAGTTCGTGTCCTATAATTTTTATTTTGGGATTATGGGATAGGATTTAGGCTTCATACAACTTGACGGCCCGGTTAGGCATTTCACTGGTTTAGTTTTGTTCTGGAATAGTCAAAGGGGGAGATTTGTAAGGACATAAATTTCCAATTGAGTCCCTGTATTGTTTTGACTTAATTCCGTGAACAAAATTGTGTTTGTAATATGTCATAGGGAGAATTTTATTTTGTCACGATCCCACTCGGTCTATGACGTATTGAAGAAATTGAAGACGTTGCGGCAAAGCTTCAAAGAATTAATCACGCCGAAATTTAATTGGTGCAAAGTTTAATCGTCTTCAAAGTTAATTTCATTCTGAGATCACTCAGGTATGAATGCATATAATTAATGGTGCTCGAAATTATTTTATAAAATATAAGGATGTAAATTCTATAAAGATAAATGTTTTTAAATGTTTTAAAAATGTTTTAAAGGTTTACTCTACGTTTTATGATGATAAGCTCGTAAAAGAGTTTGACATTTTTGGATCTCTCATTGGAAGAGACGTTTTAAACAAAAAGTTAAAAAGTCAAACTTTCGCGTTGTCGTTCAAACGACATCCAATCTCGTTCGAACGAGATGGGATGTCGCTCGAACGAGTTTCTCAAGTCCTTCGAATGACGTGTTTTTCGAGGCAGCGTTTAAATCCTATTTAAACAGTATTTTCATCATAGTTTCGATGTGTGCTTTCTGGAAAACAGTTTTACGAACCAGAACCTTATTTGCACATGTTTTCCAAGGTTTAAAAGTCTTAAACACATCCTTAGAGTTTGCAAAAATCCTAGTTATCATTCTTATATGTTTAAGTGATCTTTCTGCACCATAGTTATTTGTTCTACACATTGAACATCAAAGGGTTTTGCGGTGAAGAAAATAGAAGGACTTCTTATTCGACATCGTAAACGAATCAAAGCCATTCGGTGGACACCGAGACATACATGGACACATTTGTTGTGGACAGAGATCGTGAAAGATGAAATTTCTGCGTGGGCACTATTGAAGAACGGTTGAAGATCAGAAGGAGCATCAAGACCCGTGGGGATCGAGTCTTAGTGTAAGGCTAATCTGTCTTTGTAAAACCATATTCATAGTGATTGTCTGGCTTGGGCCGTCCGAGGTTATTTTCCCGTTTTGGGTTTTTTCCTCGTACATCCGGCGTTGTGAGTATTCTTTACTTTACTTTACTTTCTTTAATCACTAGATGCATGTTTAGGATTAATCAAGATAAATCTAGTTTAAAGTAAGAATTGAAGTTTTTCACAACTTGGTTTGGTGCATAATTAAAAGTTGGATCTTTTTTGGAGAAAAAGTGGTTTTGTTTGAAACACAGATATTAGGCACTCTTCAAAATTCTCGTTCGAACGAAAAACTCGTTCAAACGACAACTTCGAACGAAAATCCAGAAAGCTTAAAAATTCGATTTTAGCCCAAAAACTTTATTTTAAAGTTTTAATGAAACTTTGTGAAAACAAACAAGAGTCAAAACTTACTCCCAATACTAATTGTTCCAAGCTTCTATATGAATATGTAATGCATTCATACCTTAGGAGAAAACGGAACACATGTTGTTGACGTAGAAACGAGGCACAACAATCACGACATTTTATGAAGCTTTAATCTTGTTCGCTACGTCTTCAACTTCATAATGTCATAGGCTTCAAGGACCATCAAGAACTCTATCCTATGACTCAAACGTTTTTGTACAGAATTGAGCCAAAACTATAAAGGGCTCAATTGGAATTTTTTGTCTTAACAAGTTACATCCTTTTTATTATGGGAGATTTACACGTTTTACTTGGGTCACTTTTATAAAAAAAAAAATCGGATACTTTTCGAGAATTTCTAAAATTCCTTTTAAAAATAGAAAATGAAAAAGATACCCAAGTATCACATATTTAAAGTGACAAAGGTGGAAAATTCAAGGAAACTGGTATATTAGAATACTATTTTGGTAATGGATGTCAGTATGAGTTCAGTGACCCTAAAAATCCACAGCAAAAAGGTATTACTAATAGAAAAAATCATACAATCCAATAAATGGATCTAGTGTTGTTACATCCTACAGATCTGCCAAAATACTTTTGGGTTGAGGCAGTCCAGACAGTGCCTCACATTATTAATCATGCTTATCTTCAAAAGAATGCTAAACAAATTTCATACGAACTTTGGTACGATAAAAAACCCAACTTAAAATACTTTATCACCTTTGGGAATATTTGTTACATTTGTAAAGATTAGGAATACCATTCAAAATTTGACTCCAAAAGTGATAAGGGTATTTTATTGAATATTCACAAAATAGTAGAGCCTATCGCGCCTAAAATTTTCGTACAAAAACTCTTTATGGAATCTACTAACATATTTTTTAATGACACTGTTGTTGGGAATGCTGACAATGAATCAATTGTTAAGGATGAGTTAGAAAATATTTTTAAAATTGACCCACCTCATACAATTGATCCATTGATCTAAATTTCTTAAGATTATCCCCTTAAAAATGTTGTCGATAACCTTGAAGAGCCTATGAGAACAATATCATAACTTCAAAAATGGATAACTTTCCATGCTTTATTTTTCAAGTAGAACTAGAGAGGGTAAACCATGCCTGAAAATACTCTTACTGGATTGATGTCATCCAAGAAGAACTGGCCCAATTTAGGAGTTATGACGTTTGGTATCTTGTTCCCTTACCAAATAATAAAAAGGTTATCGGTACCCGTTGAATTTTCAGAAATAAAATGAATGAATCAGGTGTGATCATTAGATACAAGAACAAAATGGTTATGGAAGGATACTCTAGGATTGAGGGAATAGACTTTAAAAAGAATTTGCGCAGGCAATAAGACTTGAGTCATTTCGCTTTCTGCTCATAGTAGCATATCATTTACAATTCAAACTTTTCCAAATGGATGTTATGTTCAATTTTTTTTAATGGCATTCTAACTGAGGAAATATACGTTGAATAACTTAAAGGATTTATTATTCCCTCTCACCTAAATTTTATTTTCCGATTGAAAAGGGCTTAATACGTCTTAAAGCAAGCCCCTCGGGCCTGGTACAAATGCCTCTCAACCTTTTTAGTTAATAAAGGTTTTAAATGTTGCGAAAATGTAAAGACATTATTTGTCCACAAAATTAACAAAGAGGTTCTAATTGCATAAATTTATGTAAATGACATTGTTTTTGGATACGCTTCCCAGCAATAAGTATATGACATTTCAAAAATTATGCATGGGGAGTTCCAAATGTCGCTTATGAGGGATTTGCAATTCTTTCTTGGTTTACAAAAGTGATGATATTTTTATATCACAGCCAAAGTATGCAAATGATTTTGTTAAGAAATTTGGTTTAGACAATTCCATGATAACACAAACTCCTATGAGTACTACGTCTAAAATGTCAGAAGAAGAAAATGGAAAAAGTGTTGATCCTAGTTTATATGGAAGCATGATAGGAAGCTAGCTATATTTAATGACATCTTGACCCGGTGTTATGTATATTGTGTGTGTTATCGCACATTACCATTGCGCACATAAAGAATCCCCATTTACAATGTGTTAAACATAGTATTAAGTATGTTAAGGTAACTTTTGAATAGGGCATTTGGTATACTAAGGATAAATCCATCACTACAATTGGATATACTGACGATGACTAGGCAAGATACTCCGACTATAATAAAAGTACCTCAGGTGCTTGTTACTACGTAGGGAATAATCTGGTTAGTTTGAGTAGTAAGAAATAAAATTGTACATCTTAATCTACCGCTGAGTCTGAATATATAGTTGCAGCCAGTTGTTGTGCCTAATTATTATAGATAAAACAAAAGCATGGTGACGATGGTATTGTAGAAAATCTATTGACCTTATTATGTGATGACCGAAATTCCATTAATAATTCTAAAAATAATTTACATCACTCTAGGACTAACTACATAAAAATTAGAAATCATTTCATTCGTGACTTATTTGAATCTAAGGAACTGCTTATCAAATACTTTCAAATGAGAAACAATTAGCAGACCATTTTACTAAGCTCGCTGATAACATCAAATTTGAATCTCTACATAAGTCCATCGGGATGATATTTCTAGACTAATTTCCTACCTTATCTGTCATATCTTCTTATCTATATCTTGCTTATAAATGGTCTATAAGGATTTAGGGCAGGGACGTATAAATGACGAATAATAACTCATGTATCTTACTAATGTAAGAGACACCTGATATAACCCATTATTATGATTTTATTAGTAGTTATTTTTACTCTCTCTTGATTGCTTACTCGTTGTCTATTTAAGATAAAATAGGGGGAGAAAGATTAAGTCCATCCCAAGAATTTATTATACACTGGAAATTAAATTCGACTAACATAATATATTATGAGTATTTTTATGCAAGATTTGTACAATATCTTTTCATATCTTTCTAGATTTAGGGTATTTGTTTGTATTGTAGTTGTGTTTTATACTTTTTTCCTCTTATTTTTAGTTCTAGAATGGGGAAAGATTAGATATAATTTGTATGAAACTAGTTTTTTTTTTGCCTATGAGTACCATTGATGTACTCAAAGAATTTTTCTCAAATATCCAAAGAGGTAGATTAAAACACCCTATGCAGTTGAATCTTAGATTTTTTGAGTCTATACTCCATAGGTCTTTCATCTAGTTTAGATATTAAGATAAGATTTTTTTAGCTGAGCACCTCAAAGGGTAATTATTTAAGACCAAAAAGGTAGTCTACTTCAAGAAGGCATCCTCATCAAATTCAACCATATCCTAATGTTGTAAGAAGGAATAAAATCAATACAAATAGTACATTACTTACAATTTATGATATTAGGTGTTAGTATAATTTTAAATAATTTGTTGGATTAAAAATCAAATCTTTTCATTAAATAAAACATTTTAAGTTGGTATTAAAAAAAATTAGGTGACTTCTATAATTACCCAAAGTGTTTATTAGTGAGAATACACTACATGGTTGACTTAATTGAGTCTCTACCATATAGGAGTTTCAACTAGTTTGGATATGTTGACAAATTTAGTAGATTCTTTTGAGCATCTTCTCCATGGCATTGTAAATGTTCATCAACAATTCAACCAGTCTAAGAAAACCTTCATTTCCTAAAAGGGAAGATATACAACACATATAGGACACGTATGCATTGGGGGTGTGTGTTAAAATATTTTTAAATATTTTTGGGAATTTTTAAACTTTTTAAAATGATTCTTTAAACATTTAATAAATTGAATTTAAAATATTTTGGGGTTAAAAGTTGAAAATAAAACCGGTACAAAATTATGTGGTACAAAATGGGATTTTTTTTAAGTATCAAAACATGCATTTTTGTTATTTTGTGTTTTCTTTGTCGCACAGATCTGAGACTTAATCTCGACCTTTAGATCAATTTTGATCAACGATCTTCATGTTATCTGAATCAATCCAAGTGATATCAGCTAGGACCAATAGGAGTGTGAGGTTGTGCGGTGCGTTGAGAAGCGTTGGATTTGAATTTAAACACACGATTTAATATTGACCGTTGATTTCCATCGAATGTCTAGAACCTTCATCCAACTATATAAATAGAGACCATATGTTAGGCGTTTAGAGACTTTTGATACTTCATCCATTTGAGAGAATAAAAGAGATAGAAGATAGAGAGAATAAAGGAGGTGAGATAGATAGATAGATAGATAGATAGATAGATAGATAGATAGATAGATAGATAGATAGATAGGTAGATAGATAGATAGATAGATAGATAGATAGATAGATAGATAGAGATTGAGATTAAGGGAGAGAGAGAGAGAGAGAGAGAGAGAGAGAGAGAGAGTAAAATAGAGAAAATATTAGGGTTATCTCCCAAACCAAAATCACACACATTCGTTGCATAATCATATCACAAAGCAACCATATTTGAGAGTTAGAAACTTAGGATTTCTTGACAGTTTGTGAGTTTGGTTGTTTGAAGAAACCTCTCCAAACTTTATCTCTCTTAGGAACACGAATCTCAGTGTATTTCTTATATTTCTTTCTAGAAATTGTGAGAAACACTTTTGAGATATATTTCACGTATATCTAATATTTCTATACCTTATCCTATTTGTATCTTGAGTTTTATTGTATATATGTTTAGATTCATTGATTTTAATACCTTGAAAAAGAGACTTCAAAATCAGTGCATATGTTAGATCTAAAGGTTTTGTCTCTAAAACTAAGTTTTACAGTTTGTGAAACTTATTTTGTATATAAATAAAGTTTTCAAAACTTAGATTTATTTTTTTTGAAATATTTAACTTCAAATGTGAATTATTATTTTGAAAAGGAAGTCTAATTTTTATTATAATTGAAACCTTGCATGTTACATAGAATTCTTGTAATTCATAGAACTGTTTGTATATTCGTAAGAGCGAAGTGAGTTGCATACTGCATATTAGGCACTTCAAAGTAACTACACATTCATACAAACACATAGAAAAAGTGTTTCTCCTTTGAGAGATTCTGTTTAACTGAGCCACTAGAGCAGGAAGCGAAGAGTTAAAGTAATAAATGACCAGGAAGATCAAAAGTGTCAGAATCAGAATACCGTGGAGGAAATTTGCCCTCATTGGGTATATTTTCTATCTTTTAGCTTTAGGATCTTGTGTTTTCATGTTAATCTTCTTGTAACTCTTGAAATTATTTTTAGTAGATTTTTGGTTGTGGCGTAGAGGTCATCATGGATGTTTCCTCATATTTGAGGTTTTACTATGTTAAAAATACCTATGTCAAACTTTACTGATTTTTTTCTTAATGACGCATGGTTTGGTTTCTTTACAAATAATAAGTATATGTTTTTTTAACTTAAAACCAGGTAATTAAGCTACCAAGTCTTGAATTTGAATTTAACAAAATTTACACATCTTGAGTTTTAAGATTTATAAAAGGAATTTCCTCAAAGAGTTTGTATCGAAGTTTACTTAATCTTTAAATTTGTATTAAAAACTTAGTGAACGATCTTCAAGTGGTATCAGAGCGGGTTTATCAAAATATTTTTGGTCCTAAAACTCTATAAACTTCTTTCTGAAATCTTTTTTTAAAATGGTCTAGAGATTTGCAAAGCTTGCCGCCCACCCTCTTTGATGGAAACAATTTTCCTTATTGGAAAGTAAGGATGATTGCATACATCTAAGGGACTTTAGGTGATGATATATGGGACTTAATTGAAAATGGATACGTTCACCTAACAATCCTTTGACTAAAACCAGCATTATAAGAATTAAGGAAAGTCTCAGTGAGTTTACCAAAGAGGTCACTTAACAATAATAAGGGAAAGAGGTGCATATTTATGTCCATAAATGAGCATGAATTTAAATGTATATATATTTGCTCCACTTCCAAGGAAGCTTGGGACACACTCATCACTACCCATGAAGATGACGAGCATGTTAAGGCTTAGAAGACTCAGATGTTAGTCCAGCAGTACAATACTATTATTATAAATGAGGATGAGTCATTTGATGATTTTTATATAAAATTAACTGATATTGTCACAAAGTTGCATGCGGGTGGGATAACATATGATATAAAGTAAATAGTGCTTAAAATATTAAGATCCTTGCCTGATAAATTTGACGACGAACATTTATTCCATAAAAGTTATGGATGATCCTAACTTGACACCCAAATTACTTAGTAGTATACTGATAACAGTAGAGATGGGATTAGAATTTAAGAAACAATTAACCTCCTAGAATAAAAGATCTCTTGGATAAAATGTTGTGTTATCTTCTCAAGAAACTGTCCCCAAAATGAACCCACCTCACTTTAACCTAGCTTTCTATCATGAGCAAACAATTCAAGAAAATCATCAAGTTTAGAAACTCTGTTGCTTCTAAACATCAAAACTCTCAAACTCATAGATTTTATGACTGAAACGATGACAAACAGACCAATGACAATAATAGGCCTAAGAATGATAATCGCCACATTAAATGTCATTGTTGTGGGAAAATGGGGAACATTGCTGCTAAGTGTAGAGTTAATTTGAGTAATAATAATGTTAGGGCTAATATGTGCATAACCTAGGACGTCTCAAGTGATTCTGATGAAGATGATCCTGAGTCATCCATTATTAATGACTCATGCATGTCCTTTTATGCCAAGATTATATAGATGGCAATGCATGTTTACCTGCTAATAATGTTGTTGATGACTGTATTATGCCCGTTGATGTTGATATTATTCCTGCTAGTGAAACTATTGTATCTACTACTGTTAAACATATTGTAGATGGTTTTAGTTTGGGGGTGAGTCAAAGTGAAAACAGTTCTTGTGAATTAAACATGTGTGTGAGTTCCACTGCACAAAATGAAACGACGGGGTACTTCACTTAGCGAGTCCGATGATGACCTTTTTCAAGATTTGTACACTAAAACTCTTAAAAGGAGTTCCAAACTATATAAGGTTAAGAAATTTTGACTGAACGTGTTGAATAACTTGGTAAAACTATTAGGAAGAATGCAGAAGATAACATTACACAATGTATTGCTTATGAGACAGAGACAAAAGAATTTTTCATGAAAATAAAAGACCTTTCTTAGAAAACTATTATCTTAGAAGAAATATACAAGGCCATTTTAATTGAATTGGAAGAATCCATATAAAAAGATTCAAATGTCTTTAAAAAATATTTGCATTTTGAAACACAAGCTAAATCATATGAAGAAATTATTTTAGGTAGTAAAATGGATTCTGAAGATAAATCTGGCTTGGGTTTTGGGGAAAAGGTTGTGACAAACAAAATGACTTCTCCTGAAAGTGTTATTTTTGTAAAACAAGTCCATACCATTAAAAACCTCTTAAAGGAATGTTTCATGTAAATGTCTATAAAGCAATAAAAAATAAGTGTAATAAACAACCAAAACCTAATGGACAAGATAAGTATGCTTGTTTGCCTATTAGAGAGCTCGGACAAAACACCAAGACTTGTGTTAATTGGACTGGTGGATCTTACCAGACCAAACCTATCTTTAAGGACTTAGGTTATAGAATCAAGCCTACTTCGAATTAGTATTGCTCCTATTGATATGTCTATGGGAACCCCATTAGCGAGTCTTTTCAAAAAAGGTTGTATACACCTACCTATCAAAACTTTAACAATTCAAGAAAGAGTACGAATACATATGTTCTCCCAAAGCAGACCACACATAACTCTAACTATTGGAAGAAAAAGGGGGGAGGATCTAAAACTAAGAATAAACTATTTAGAAAGACCCCTCAGACCTTTTTTAAATTGAAGCCCAAGAAAATTTTTAGAACTAGGCCTATTTGGGTTAAAAAATAAGATTTGTTACCCTAGCTCAAGTTTAATGTGGTCATAACTGCTTTTAAGGCCCAAGACAGTTCAACTGGTTGGTACTTGGAATTCGAGTATTCCAAACACATGACTGGGGACGAGACCAAATTGACAAATAAGACAAACATCCATGGAGGTAGTGTCATGTTTAGAGATGGAGTCTCTTCCCAGATCATTGGTAAGGGAGCATGGTGTAAAGAAGGGATCCCTACTCTAAATGATGTCTTACTAGTTAAAGGCCTTAAGTATAACCTACTAAGTATATCTCAATTTTGTGATTCGATCATACTATTACATTTTCAAAAATCAATTGAAAAATCTTGAATGGAGAGGGTAATTCTATTCTTTCAGCAAATAGAACTGTGAATAACTGTTATACAGTGATTCCAAATACCGAATCCCACAAGGTTGCCAGATTAGATGATTCTGATTTATGGCACATTAGATTGGGACACACAAATTTTGATAAAAACTTGACGTGACTTAAAAAGTGTTCTAAGGTGCGTGATGATCAAGGCTCAATTACCTGCTTGTCGATCAAGTAATAATCCCGGTAAGATGGGTATCGATCCTCAGGGAAATAGGACGTGGAGACGTGACAACATTGGAGAGATAGACAATCCTAACTTAACTTTAAAAGGAAACGAAATGCTTTAAAGGGGAGTGTATCGATGAACTAAATGCAGATTTAAATTTACTACAACTAAATTAAATGCTATTAAAATGCAACTAGTCTATCTAACCTAAGAGCATATGACAATTGTATGAGGGATTTAACTATGAATGGAAATAATAGGTCGGGTTACAGTCCCCCACACCCTAGTAATTCACCGAGTAGGCTACTAGATTTTAGAATTGAAACTTTATCGGAACCTGGTCTTTATTAATCCTAAGCATTACGTATATGAAGGAACGAAGCCCGTATCATACGAAATCAAAGGCAAGAATAAAGTGGTGTCACTTTAACTAACAAGCACGTCGCACTATTAAGCATACCGATTACCTAGGGAACTCGAGATCAAAATTCCTACAACAGTTGCGATAGTTGTGCAACATGATTCTTTTAAGGTTTTAATTCAAAAATTTATTTCCATTATGATGAATTACATCGATTGGGGTTCATGCACCCCGACCCTTGAAAACCTAGCCAGACATAACTAAACAAAATAGGAACGCAATTTTTGAAAAGCAAAACATCATGCTATATGGAGAATAGGGAATAAGAATGTATTGAATCCAAACAACTAACTAATCGAAGTAAAATTGAATGATTAAAAGACGAATATTACTTGTATTGAAGAAAATTCGAAAAATAAAACTTCAATCGTCACTCTTGTTCAAAACTAGGGTATTTTGCTGCAAAAACCCTCCTCCTACTACTTGGGAACCTAATAACCGAACTCCTAATAATGTGTAACAACTTTGAACAAATAGTATTTGAAATTTTACAAAAGATTGAGCCAATCATAGAATTCTGAAAAATTGAAATTCTGAGAAAATCCAAAGCGATCCGGATCGAGGGGCTGGGCAGTTCGGATCGCCCCCTTATTTGAGTCAGGCTTCTGCGTAGTGGTGGTCCGGATCCTTTATTTTAAAAAGGTTCGGATCACGCCCATTTTTCATTCAGAACTATTGCTGCCAAATCGGTCCAGTCCCTTTTATTTTAAAAGTATCGAATCACCCTACTTTTTCTTCCAGAGCTTTTTCTTTATTTCTCTTATCTTTGAAACCTCGTAAATACTTCTTCGAAACTCAGATTTTGACGTCGTTTCTTACTACATACTTGTGGATTCGAGTCTTCAACTTTCATTTTGGGTTCTCGTCCAGATTCCTGATATTAATTATGCTTTTGCCCTTTTGACTTTTCTTCCTTAATTCAACCTTCTGCTTTGGCTTTTTCCTTTCTTTACTTAGCAATAAATGCTTGTAAATATCATGAAAAAGGCACAAAACTCGAGATACTATGTAGAAAGTTCAGTGGCATATAAATGAGATAAATCACCATATTTTACATTATTCGAGAAGATAAAAGTCCCTAAATGAAAAATAAATCTGACACCTTCCGTGAGTTCTTAAAAATTCTTTTGAAAATTATATAATGAGAAGGATAACCAAGTATCTCACATAAGAAGTGACAAAGGTGGAGAATTCAATGACTCATGTGTTACATAATATTATGTAGGTAATAGATATAAACATGAGTTTAGTGCACCTAAGACACCTCAGCATAATTACATTGTTGAACATAAAGAATGGAACAATTTAAGAGATAGCTAGGGTGATGTTACATGTAAAAGGTTTGCCAATACTCTTTTGGGTTGAGGTAGTCCAGACGGCGTGTCACGTTATTAATTGTGTATACCTCAGAAAAATACCAAAGAAGCATCCTATGAACTATAGTACAATAAAAAGCCTAACTTTGAGTACTTTGGAACCTTCGAGAGTGTTTGTTATGTGTGCAAAGACAGAGAAAACCTTTAAAAATTTGATACCTGAGGTGATAGATCAATTTTTATAGGTTACTCCCAATCAAGTAGGGCTTAATGTATTTATAATTTGTGTACCAAAGTCATTATGGAGTCTATCAATGTAATTGTAAATGACACTAGTGCAGAGAGTTATGACAGTCAAACAGTCATCCTGGATGAGTCTGAAACTGTTTTTACCCCCGACTGTCCTAAGATAGTTATTTCACTGCCACCTGAGGGCCCTGCAATACAATCCTTGGTTTCTAAATACCACCCCCTGAAAAGGTTTCTAGTAACCCATCTGAGCCAGTGCGAACAACATCCCAACTTTAAAAAGTGTCAAACTTTGCATGCTTTGGAACAAAAATAGTGTAAACAATTCCCTTTGAGATTCGTTATGGATTAGTGCTATGCAAGAAGAGCTTGTCCAGTTTCAGAGTCATGATGTTTGGTATCTTGTCCCACGGCCTGAAGACAAGAAGGTTATTAACACCTTTTGAATTTTTAAAAACGAAACTTATGACACTGGGGTTGTAATTAGAAATAAGGCTAGGTTAGTAGCACAAGGATATTCTCATATATAAGGAATAGAATTTGAAGAGACATTTGAGACTGTCATAAGACTCGAGTTTGTTCATGTCCTCCTTTTTATATCATATCATTTGCAATTCAAACTTTTCGAAATGGATAGCAAGTCTGCATTTTTAAACGGTATTTTTTTGAAGGAAGGATACGTAGAGCATCCTATAGGATTTGTAGATCCCTCATACCCTAATAATTCTTTAGAATTAAAAGGATTTGTATGGCTTAAAGCAAGATCCCAGAGCCTGGTATGAGCACCTCTTGAACTTTTTAGTCAATAAAAGGTTTGAGAGTGGTGAAAATAACCAAACATTATTTATTAGGAAGATAGAACACCATGTCTTAATTGCACAGGTTTACGTAGGTGATATCATATTTGGTTTCACCTCCACTAGTCAAGTAAAGGACTTTTATAATATAATGCACGCTGAATTTTAGATGTTCGTAATGGGGGAGTTGCAATATTTCTTAGGTTTACAAGTTAAACAGTTGAGTGATGGATTATTCATAACACAATCAAAATATGCTAGTGATCTTGTTAAAAATTTTGGTCTTGACAATTCTAAAACATCACGTACATCAATGAAACTATCTAAAGAGGAACATGGGAGAAACGTAGATCCTACTTTATATAGAAGCATGATAGGGAGTTTATTATACCTCATTGTATCTAGACTAGGTATTTCCTTATTGTATGTGTATGTGCACGATATCAATGCCCACCTAACGAATGCCACTTGTTGTGAGTAAAAAGGATAATAAAATATGTTAAGGGCATAGTAAACTTTGGCATTTAGTACACAAAAAACACTACTAGTTCTATAGTTGTCTACACGGATGCTGATTGTACAAGATTCTCAGACGATAGTAAGAGCATGTTTAGGGCATGTTACTATGTAGGAAACAATCTTGTAGGATGGAGTAGTAAAAAACATAATTGTATATCCCTTTCAACTGCTAAATCTGAATATATAGCTGCAGGTAGTTGTTGTGCTCAACTTTTATGGATAAAAAAAATACTTAGTGATTATGTAATTATCAAAGATAAACTAACCATGTATTGTGATAACCAGAGTGCTATTAACATATCAAAAAATCCTGTACAACACTCATGAATTAGGCATATAAAGATTAATCATTATTTTATTCGTGAACTTGTTGAATCTAAGGAACTTGATATTGAATATATGAACACTGAAAAATAATTGGCTGACATGTTTACTAAACCTTTGAACAATATTAGGTTTGAATCTCTTAGGAAGCCATAGGGATGATTGTGCTTATATAATATTTTATGTATATTTGTTATATCCTCGGAAATTTTCATGCTAATAATTGGTTTCTGAGGATTTAATGTACGGTTGTTTCATAAATGACAAAAGATGCCTCCTTTATCTTGATAATGTACGAGACCCTTGATATTACCCTTGCTTATGACATTATCCGTGTACAATAAGTCATCTTACATCCCTGTTTATATACATTTTTTACCCCGTTGTCTACGTGATCAAAATTAGGGGAGAAGAACTTGAGTAACAACTTGAATTATATTGTTATATCTTATCATGATTATACTAATATGCCATTAAGTGTTTTATTTTAGGAATTCTGATTTACTAATCCGTTGTACAATCTTACTGAACTAGGGTATTGGTTTGTAATTAGTTGAGTAATGTATTGTTTCTCTATTTTTTCAGTTCTAGGATGGGAATGGATAGATCAGCTCTTTTGTATAGGAATCTAGGATTTTATATTTTAACCCACTAGTACAGGTTACTCAATGGAATTTTTTCTCTGATGGGGAGATTGAGGTCACACTATATGGTTGATTTTAACTGAGTCTTGGCTACATTGTGATGGCACGCTCTCGTTGTTTTTGGGGCTTCTCTTTCATCCCTTTATAATCTGGGCTTGGGTTTGCTCGCAGAGTACCCCCTCTATAGCTTGGGTTTACTCTTACTTACCCTTATATCCTGAGCTTGGGGTTTCTCGCAGAGCACCCCCTCGTTTGGCACCTCTTTCCTTGGTACCTCCTCTCTTGGAACCCACTTCTCCTAGCACCCAATTTCTTAGCACCCACTCGTGTCCAAATATACTTTTTTATAAGATTTTTTGTACCCCTCTACATTAACCTTTCATGAAAAAGAGTTCATTTGGGTTGAAAATGAAGTGTTTTGTACAAATTTAAAAAGTCTCTAAGGGAATTCGAGGGGAGCTAAAAAGGATATGATTATCTTTGTTGTGCATTTAATGTTATCTGTTAGAATTAGTACCAAGGCGTCTTGTTAGGAACTCTATTTTCATGATTTGGTTAATGATTACCCTATTTTTTGAGCCGTCAGTCGAACGCATTTTACAAGGTATAAATACCCACTCCCAAATTTTAAATTCTACCTTGTCATTTTCCTTAGAATTTTCAAGAGATAGAGAGAGAACGAGAAACTTGGTCATTAAAATCTCTTTTCCTCCATTTTCATATTTTCCTAAGCTTTTTCAAGTTCTAATGGCCTCTTTTGCCTCAATCTTGTCATTCGTCTCTTCTACCTCCGTGAGCAAGGTTCTGGTGGGCTCTTTGCCTATCCAAGTCACCATTTATACTAGCACCACCACTCGTGCCACCACTATCTCCACTTCACTGGCTTCTCCTACCACCATCTCCACCATTTCTGGTAGGGCGGGTCCCTCTTCTGGTGACTTCTCTTCCTTTCCCAAAGGGAAAAGGCAATTTGTCAAAAATAGGTCTAAGATGGATTTTTTAATTTAACGTTTTGCCCCCTTTCTCTAGAAAGGACGATGCTTTCATGTCCTCACTAGAGAAATTTGAAATGGAGTTTGTGGAATTAAAGCGAGGTTGCTCATAGGTTTTGTAGAGTCTGAGGACACCCTCATGGTTCTCACTGACAGCATACTAGACATGTGAGTGGATAGGGGTGATTTCCCCTTTTCTAATGCGAATCTTGACGTGTGTGGGGAGATCTAGAAGAATGGGACTTATGGGTGGATTACATCATAAACGTACTAGCCTATAGTTCAATTATTGATGAGTTGGGACTTACTCAAGAGCTTACCAGTCTGAAAAGTTGCACTATCTCCAGAAACACTAGTGTTTACAACATTTTGCTCTCTCATTAGAGTGTGGGTTCTCACACCTTTGTCACTAGTTGGGGACAGTTCACCATCACCTTGGAGGATATTTGTGAGTTAATTGGCCTACCTGTCCTAGGCAATCATGTTTTCACTGATGGGTATGAAGACCCTCTCGAGAAGGAGTTGTGTGAGGAACTTTACCATGCTTTGTCAGAGTGTCCTCGTTATGTCGCTCTCACCAAAATTGGGGAAACTAAATATTCTTTTGCTAAGTGGCAACGCTATTGGTTTAAAGATTGGCATACCAATATGTGACCTTATCTCGTCTAGAGCCTAGCTCATCTCAATCTGAGCTAAAAAAATAAGCCCTCTCAAGCAATCACACAACAGCTATCTTAGTCTCGTCCAAAACCGGTCTGAGACTCTGTCCCACCTCGATGGGCTTAATATTTTATCTCATTTGCCCTCAGAAAGGTCGAGACCTCATCATCTTGTTCACATTCTCATCTCGTCCTGATGTGCGTCAGTCGAGACTCTACTCGGCAGATATCAACATGTGATCCAATAGCACCTCGGTGGTCTTATACTCGGCCAGGCTGACGCGTCATCCTAGCAGGGTACATTTGCTATCTGACAGGGCACGTGGAATGGAGCACACGTGGGAGAGTGAGCATGGCTAGGAGCCCCACGTGGACAAAACCGTGGTAGTAACATCTTCATCATGTGTGAAGAATATCTCACAATAATGATTTATATACACAGATGACAGGTCGCGGCATGGTAGTGGTTGCTTCGTATTGTACATGCCTCATGTATTCCTAGGGTGCGCATGGAACCACCCCATCCATATAAATACCTACATTCTTTTACCTTTAGAAGGATATCTAATTTACATCCCTACTGAAACTCTGCTAAACTTATCGCATAGAGAGATAAAGCTTGAGTGTTTTGTATCCCCAAGGCCATTAGCGCCATTTTTAGTGGATTTCACACACATTCACACAACGGAGTAGGCCAAGATTAGTTGAACCACTTATATTCTGTGTTATCTCCCTCTTTGCCTCATCTCCTTATATATATATATATATATATATATATATATATATTTGTTTATACTCAATTGATACACTAGTTTGAGCTTTTATATTACATTGATTTGGTGATACCATTTCTGGTATCATCAATCTGGTGTCGTCTATGGGAACAAAGTATATCTTCTTATTCATATTTATTTAGCTTGTACTCACCGAATTCTCTGGTGGTGATCCAGCTCCGCTAAGGTGGTCTTGCATCACTATTGAAAGAGCTCCGGTTGAGCCTCTCAAGCTTTTCTTCAGATTTTTAGCTCTTCTAGTTCATTAAAGATCAACTCCAATCTACCTTTGGGCGTTTACCCAAGACCCACCCCAATTAGAAATGGCTAGGGTGGTGGCGGCGCTGCTACTCTCGTTGGAGCCCAACTAACAAAATATCTAAGATCAACTCGTTGCATTTAGCGAGAACATTGTGGTTATACCTATCGGTGCCAAAGATGAGATGATAACTCCGGTCGCCAAGGAAGGCCATCCAGATCCAATGAACAGGGGACCACCCCAATCCCCACACAAAAAGGTGCCTCCACAGCAAAAGCATAGAGATGTCGATGACCTTAGGCATTTATGCATGGGGAGGCTAAGTTAAGAATGTCATGATGATGAAGATGATCAATATTATGATGAGGAAGATAGAGAGCATTGGTGTCCTATTTAAACTCAAAAAACGCTGTGCGTTCAATTCAACCCAACAGGGGACATAGTAGAAGACCAAGCTGAGAGTGTATGCCACAAGCATCAGCTTTATACAGGCTAAGTAGAGGGTAGGCCTTTGATCGGCTCAGCCCAATAGTAGATGACTTGAGGAATTGACTCTCTAGATCTCGAAGCATTAATGGTTCCAGAAGGAATAATAGATGTTACGACCGTAGGCCTCCATGAGGCTGATACGAGTAACAGGGGGAGGTGGATAGTTGACAGAGAATGACTGCTAAAGAGCCTTCAGTTCGTCTAGCCGATAGAGAAGGGGCTAGAGATATTGTTGTTCAGGCGAGAGAGAGGTTGCAGCTCTGACCGAGAGGCCTTGGAATAATTCCATACAGTGATTGGAGGATAAGATATGGGATATATTGAAGATGCGAGACCCTTTGCAGAGGGGTTACACTAAAGGCTCCCCCTTTGTGGTGAAAATTATGAGTTATCCAACCCCGGTTAAGTTTAAGCCGCCAGTGGTCACACATAAATATAACGGGAGCACTAATCCCATGTATCAATTAGTTGTTGATATCTACTCGTTCTCGGATGAGATGAGATATCGGGCCTTTTCTATCACACTTGTCGGTGTCATTTATGTGTGGTTCTCCTCTCTTCTTAGAAAATCAATAGAAAATTTCAAGCAATTGGCAAAAAGGTTCATAAATAATTTTTGTGTCGGAGTGAAGCCCTAAAATAAAATAACACACTTTTTATACGTTAAGTAGGGAAGGAATGAAAGTCTGAGGGGGTACATAGCCTTATTAAATAATGAGAAATTAGAAATCAAAGATTATGAATAGAGCATTGTTATGAGCCCCCTGATGGGAGGATTTCAAAATGGAAAACTCCTCTATAAGCTCACTAAAGATCGTCCAAAATCTATGACCAAACTCCTGGATACAACCAGGAAGGTAATGAATGTGAAGGAGGCGATGGCTTCCAAGGTAAACGATGAGAAAGGAGAAAGCATTGGAAGAAAGTGAGGGATCCTCTTCACAAGAGGAATAAGAACGTGTGGTGTAAATTTCACCAAGATTGTGGCCATACAACCGATAGATTCTTTGCTCTCAAAGACGAGATTAAGAAGATATTAAAGGCTGGAAAGTTGAGGAAATATGTGGATACAATAAATTCAAAGGGTGGTCAAGATGACACCCAAAAGAAGAGGAACAATAAATGCAAGTCTGATGCTCCAGCTAATCAAGGCGATGATACCTCAAACAATGATAATGAAGCGGGCCCAGACCTACCACTTCCATCCACCGATCCTAAGGGTCGGCTTCACATAATTTCTCTTGGAGTTAAATAATTTATGGAGTACTTTCAAGTTGAGGAAAAGAAATTTTTGACGGGAAAGCTCATGTGGAAAAAGCCAAAGCTCTCCCTCTAAAGCCCAAAGAGGTGCACTCAGCAGCTATTGAGCTGAAGAAGGTGAAGAGAACAAATACTGACATGAATACCCTGATTGTTGGTTTTTCAAGGTTGGATTTTAAGGATATCCTAAACCCACATGATGACCCTTTCGTAACTACTACCTTGGTACATGGGTATAAAGTCCTCAGGCTATTAGTCGATGGAGGGAGCTCGGGGTATGTCATGTTCTAGGATTGCTACAAGGGTCTGGGGTTGAGCAAGAAGAGAGTGATCCCATATCACCAACTTATCATTAGTTTCAGTGGAGAGAAGTACAACCTTTGGTAATCTACGAGATGGAAGTTAGAAAGGGGAATAGTTGGCCAAACAGTCTCACAATGAAGATTAGTTTCTTTGTTATGGTTGAGAAGATCTACTCAACCTATAACATGATTATAGTATGAGTAGCCCTCAAGGAGTTTAAGGTCGTCCCCTTAATAGTCCACCAGATGATAAAATTCCTGACTCCTTATGAAGTGGGGGAAGTAAAGGGTGACCTAGTTGAGGCATGTGAGTGCGACTTCAACTCGACTGAGGAGAGAGAGGCGTATAAGAGGGCCGCTATAACTTATAACATTGACACTCACGAACCTAGAGATGAGACCAAGATGAAAATGCATGAAGTCACTAAGGAGGTATAATCCATCATCCTCAATGAGGATGAAATGGAAAAAACTGTCCAAATAGGTAAGGCCCTGAAGATAGAGATTAAAGAAGAGTTAGTTAAAATGCTGAGGAAGAGGTAATGCATTTTCACTTGGAGCCATGAGGATATGCCTCGAATTGATCCTAAGGTCCTATGTCATATGCTCAATGTGACTAAGGATGCAAAGATACTCAAACAAAGAAAGAGAGTGTACTCCAAGGAAAAGTAAAATGTTATCAGAGATGAGGTGAAGAAGTTGGAGAAAGCTGACTTCATCAGGGAAGTTATCTACCCTGAATGATTGGTAAATGAAGTCATATTCCCCAAGGCCAATGTCAAGTGGAGAATGTGGGTTGATTTCACAGACTTGAACAAGGCATGCCCCAATAACATCTTTCCCCTGCCAAGGATAGACTGTATGGTCGAATCCACAATCGGCCATGAATTAATGAGTTTTATGGATGTCTATTGTGGCTATAATCATATATTCCTAGACACGATCGATGCTGAGAAGACATCATTTATTATAGACAAAGGGAACTACTATTACAAGGTCATGCCTTTTAGCCTGAAGAACGTCGGGGCGACATATCAGAGTTTGGTAAATAAGATGTTTGAAGAACATATAGGGAAAACCATAGAGGTATATGTTATCGACATGTTGATGAATAGCCTTATGGATAAGACTCATGTGGCCGACCTTGAGCGAACTTTTAATACCATGGATGATTACCGAATGAAACTCAACCCCTTCAAGTGTGTTTTCGGTGTGGGGGCAGATAAGTTTTTGGGTTTTATTGTGAATCAACAGGGTATTGAGGCCAACCTCGAGAAGATTAAAGCTATGATGGAGATGAGGACTTCAAAATACATAAAATATTCTCAGAGGTTGATTAAACGGGTAGCAACATTAAACAAGTTCGTATCCAAGGCTACTAATATGTGCCTCCCATTTTTTAAGTTGCTGAGGAAATCCTTTGAGTGGAATGAAGAGTATGATAGAGAATTCCAGGAGTTTAACACTTATCTCGGCTCGTTACTTTTGTTATCTCGACCTCTTCAAGGTGAAAGGTTATATTTGTACCTGGTAGTGTTAGAATCGGCCATCAGTGCTGCAATCGTCAGAGATGAGGATGGTGTGCAAAATCCATTATACTTTAATAGTAAATTCCTCTAGGGGGATGAGCAAAGATATCCAAAGATAGAGAAGATGTCCTATGCTTTAATTTATTCCTCAAGAAAAATCAAACCCTATTTTCAGGCGTACACTATGGTTGTCCTCACCGACTCTCCTCTTAGCCAAGTCATCGATAAACTTGAGAAATTTGGTAGGCTGATGGCCTAGTCGATTGAATTTGGAGAATTTAAAATTATCTACCAGCCAAGAACATCCATTAAGGGGAAGGCTCTACAGATTTTATCACTGAGTTAATCTGGGACGAGGTTGACAGTGAAGAGTTAACAAACCGAACACCAGAGCCAAAAAAGGCAAGTGAAAGCTCGATTGAGGTCGAGATGATCACAACAAGAGGTAGAGTGACTGAAACTGAAGAAGAGAGATATTATTTCATATACGAGACATTGGAGGAGGGTATGTTTTCCAATGAAGGTACTCTTTGGAATTTGTTTGTGGATGGATCTTCATATGAAGCGATAAGTGGAGCAGGCTTGATCGTGTCGACCCCAGATGGGACTTATAGACATCCCGATCGGTGCCTGGAGGAGGAGAGAGTTTGAGAGACACATCTCCCCTCGGTAAGGCTACACCGCTGTCTCGCATCCCTCTTGGGAAGGTTGCTTTGGTTGTCATCGACGTGGGGGTAAATGTGAAGAGATAGTGTCGCCAACCTATTTTGCACAAAACAAGCAAAAGAAATGTTGCCACTTCAAGAGAGCGGCATTAAGGACAAACTGATGCATACGAAACCAATAGTTCGAAGGTTTCGGGGCTAAGTTATGGAATGGGAAGGTGTTAGACACCCATCCCGCCCTTTTGGTCTCTCATGGGCTAGTGTTATTATTTTCCTTTATATCTTCGTGAAGTGTATGAGCGTGTTTATATAATGTACATCGGATTTCTTAAACTCAAACCATGGAAAAGGTAGAGTGAGGTCATCCATAGGAATATTCCCAAAATAACATTTATAGAAAGTATGATTTTTGTGTTCATCGTGATATTGATAGTTATTAGGAAACGATAATATGTGTTAGATGAAACGCAAATAATCATGATATATATAAATAAGAAAATGGGAGATTTGAGAAAATTAGGGAATTTGGTAAATAGAGAGAACTGGAAAATTGGACTCGAGTCTCAGATTTTAATCCGAGACACCTACGTAGCCCATAAAGGCATCAAAGTCCACATAGTTCGAATGTAGCATAGGGGTGGGGTTTACCCCATAGATCCGAACAAAATATTATTATATGTATATGTGTAGAAAATGTGTTATTTTAATTTTGGAAAAAGTATGATGGATAATTTCGTTCGAAATTTACGGGTGTAACCCTCTTTAATTTTTTTTTAGGATTTTTAGTAGAAAATAAATTATGTGTAATGTACTAATAAAAAGTGTAGATATTAATGTGTATGAACTAAAGTAAGGACTAGATTATGAATCTAATGTATATTATGCAAAAACAAGGAATTTAAAGAGAGAGGAAAAGAATTGGACCTTCTTTGAAGCTTGGTCTTTGATCTTGGATGAACTCCCTTGAGTGTTGATGAATGTTGATGAGAGAAAAGGATATTTTTCCAAATTGGGTAAGAAAAGGATGCGAATGTAAGCTTAAATTGAACTTCACATGAGGAACTTCACTGATTTTGAGGGAATGTTGTTGAGATCACGGATGATGAAGGATCTATTGTGTGTCTTTGGAGTGAGGTCATGGATCCTATTTATATGACCAGGGGGTGACGATCGGTCTACCCATAGGGGTACTTATCGGCATGTGACCCCGGACACTGTGCTGATAGGCAGGGATCATGACTTGCCAATTGGCAGTCCTGTGTAAATTTTTCTAGAAAAATGGTCGTAGAACACATATGTTGATTCGAATCGCGCTCGGGTCATATCGTTAGAAAGGTATTTAAGAGACCTTCAAGAGTCCTTTTTACTTCTCCCAGGTCCGAGAGTTTACTTTGGGTCAAATGTGGCTTGGAATGCACGTTGGTCCTTTGGATGGGAGATCGTCGGATGCAAATGAATCATTAGTTCATATGGTAAGTTAGAATAATGCACGGGGCAGATAGTTGGAAATCTTAGGAGATTTACTTGAACATTCCAAAGAGTTTTTCTCGATTCGAAAAGTTGACCTTCGTCAACCGGGACTTGAAAGTTCCCGGGACCTCTCGGAGTAAAAGAGATCGTTCGTTCGTACTGTAGGTTAGAATCTCGCATGGGGTAGACTGTTAAAAAGGGAATTCGGTTCCCTTTAAAGATTCATTCAGTCTCATTAGAGATGAAGAGTTGACTTTGTTCAAACATAGCCCGATAGAGGCCGGTGGCCTCCGGAACAATTTTTGGGGGAAAACTAATTGTTTGTACGAATGGTTATGCTGTTTAGTGCATGGGGCAGACTGTTGGAAAGGGGTTTCAATGACCTTCAAATATTCAAAGAGCTTTCAGTCTGACGGTGAAGTTGATTGGGGTCAATTCGGGGCCCAGGAGTGCCTGGTGGCCTCCGAATCGATCTTCGGTAATAAAGTGATTCGTTCGTCTGAACCGTTATGCCTATTTGCTCATGAGGTAGACCATTGAAAAGGGTATTCTGGTTTCTTCAAAGATTCAAAGAAATTTCTCTCTGACGATAGAGTTGACCGGGGTCAAACGGGGTGTGGGGGTGCCCATTGGGCTCTAGATCGGTACTCGGAGTGAGACCTAGGGTTTGTAGTGAGATGGGGAGGTTCTAGGAACCTAAGATGAGGTCTAGGGGGTCCTAGAATGTGGTATCTACAAAGACCCTCGACAGGTGAGCTTGGAACAAGTGATAGCCATCAAACAGACACCACATGATAGAGGTCGGCTTTGTGGACCTGAGGGATTAGGATGACCTATTCAGAGGGTGGAGGTCGATACTGAGGTCCTAATGGAATTGTTGGAGTGGCCAATTTTGAGGACCTAAAAGTGGGTGATGAGCAAAGAGGCGACCAATTCTGCGGGCTGGGGTTAGTCCTAAGGATCTAAATTTTAGCGACCAATTCTGTGGGTCAAAGACAATTCCTAGGTCTTAAAATAGGGGTGACCAATTCTGCGAGTCAAAGACAATTCTATGAGATTATTTAGACGCAACCGATTCTGAGGATGGAATCCAATTCTTCGGAGTTAAGCAGAAGCGACCATTTCAGCGGGTCAAAGCCAATTCTGAGGGCTTATTTAGGGGTGACCAGTTCTGAGAGTCGAAGACAATTCTGAGGGATTATTTAGGGGTGACCAATTATGTGGGTCAAAGCCAATTATATGGGCTTAAGTAGAGGTGACCAATTTTGCGGGTCAAAGCTAATTTTGTGGGCTTATGTAGGGATGACCAATTCTGAGGGCTTAAGATAGTGGCAACAAATTCTTAGGGCTTATTTAGGGGTGAACAATTTTGGAGGTCAAAGCCAATTCATTGGTATTACGTAGGGATGACTAATTCTGAGGGTCAAAGCCAATTTTGCGGGCTTTGGTAGAAGCGATCAATTCGGAGGGTCAAAGCCAATTCTGCGGGCTTAAGTAGAGACGATCAATTCTGAGGGTCGAAGCCAATTCTGCGAGCTTATTTGGTGTGACCAATTCTACAGGTCAAAGCCAATTCCGAGGGCTTAAGTAGAAGCGACCAATTCTAAGGGTTGAATCCAATTCTACGAGCTTAAGTAGAAGCGACCAATTCTGAAGATCGAAGACAATTCTACGGTCTTAAGTGGGGATGTGTGATCTTTCTCTGGGGATTTGATGAAGCATTTGGTTTTAAGTTCTGCTGGGGAAGAAAGAATGATCATTAGATTTTTAGCGTGGGAATTTTTTGAAATTTTGGATCTTCCTCTGGAGACATTTCTAGGGAGAATTATTTTCTGGAATTCCGCCGGGGACTTTAAAAAATGTTTTTTCTTGGTGAAAAGGTTCAAAATTAATCTGGTGATTTTGAGAATTTTTTGAGATTTTTTGGTATTTTTTTGGACTTTTTGTACAAAATTTTAAGGGGATGCGGACCGACAAAGATGGAGGGGTGCCAAATGGAAGTGGCACGATCTTTTGGGGTGCCTCGAGCAGGGGAGGGTCAGTGTCGATCGGTGGTGGCAGGGAGATGCTGATGGGCAAGACCCTTAGCCTCCTATAAAAGGGGGGGGGGGGTTCTCCTCATTTTTCATAGTTTTTTTACTTGACTTATTCTACAATTACCTTTTGTAAATCGTTTCGACGTTCCAAAGTCACGAGATGATTGAGTTTCTAAGAAGCACTTCTCACACGACATGGCTTAATGCCGACCATTAGACAGGGTTGGAGTGGAGGGCTAGGGTGCCCCTTGAACTGTGCAGCGAGAACTCATTTGACGCATTTGAGCCGGTAGTGGATGATCGGATTCTTCTATGTTAGCCCTCGCATCATCGTTCTTCTAGGGTGGTGAACCCTAGTGTCTATGTAAGTATTGAATGACCTTTGGTATTATTTTCCTTTTTTCTTGACGATATTACTTTATTTCTTGAACTTGATAATGGTTTTCTTAATCTCTTCTACAGCCCGACGTTTTCATGTCGACTATATATGCTCGAGGGGCGACAGGGCTTAAGGATGTTTGGGATCACCTTCCATCTGTGGTGCGTTGGATGGTGTCATCAGCCGACTTTGGGAGATTATCATCTACTCTGGATGAGGCGCCTCGTTCTATGGTCATTTTGTGTGCTCTGGGGGAGAGGTGGTGGGACACTACCCACACCTTCCATTTTGGCTTTGGGGAGATGATGGTGACTCCCATTGATGTGCAGCAGCTGGTGGGGCTGGACTGTAATGGTGTTCAGATTGAGGTGGACAGGACAATGAGGGTGACACCGGAGGTAGTGACATTGGGCTTAGGTGATGTGGAGAGGGGGGTTTCTGGGGATTCTCTCCATTTGTCTCTGTTTAGGGACTTGTTGTTGAGGGGGAGGATCTATGAGAGCGATGAGAATCAGGTGCGTCAGATGGCCCGCTTGTTCATTCTGTTCGTGTTGGGAGGTTTTCTAGTGTTTTTCCCACTTTTGAGGGTGTTCTTCGACATTCGCCTTTATGATTAGGGGAGCCGGGCTTTAGCGACCTTATATTATTCTCTTGATGCATTCAGTCGGTGTTGTCGACAGTCTTTTACCGAAGCAATGTGTCTTCTGGAGGTATTCTTTATCTTTCGCATTTTCCTTCATGCGCTTTTTCTTGATTTCTTAAATGCTGGCCTTTGCCCTTTGCAGACGTGGTTTTATGAGGTGATTGGGTTAAACACTCAGTTGATATTTTTGAAGGATGACTCCATTGGGAACTTCTGCCGGATGTAGGGGTGGAGGAGGTCCAACCGATAGTCGAAGAAGTCTCTCTCTCTGGAGGCGATGCGCCAGGTCTTGAATGGCCTGACAAGAGAGCGGGTAAGCCCGCTTTTATCTCAGGACTGTCCTTTCCTTTGATGGTTTTTATTGATATTGATCTTTTGCTCTTTTTGGGGATTTGTAGGTGACCTTTTATCCTTGGGGGACGGCCATTCAGCACACTGGGGTGATTGGGGAACATGCGCAGATGCGGCGTCTGCTAGCACATGAGTTTGGCTATTTTTGGTACCTCGGGTAGAGGGTAGTCCAACTGATCATGGAGGATGAGTTTGTGGTGCCTTCGGTGAAGCCCCCTATGTTCATGAGGCAAGTGCAGGAGATATAAGAGGATGCTCGGGTGGCAGTGATGATGGGAGAGCCGTACTCATTGTATACCGATATGGCTGTGATGTATGACTATATGGACTTTATGTCGAGATGGATGATGCCTCCCAGTATATATGATGTGATGCCTCTTCCTCACGCGGGTTCGAGTCGGCACGTGGGGTCCTCCCACAATGCGGGCAGTGCAACGACGTCGGGGGCGATGACGACTTCGGAGGCTCCCTTTGTATGGCTGTTCTCACCTGGTTACAACATTCGGCTAGATGATAGAGGGTCAGTGCGTTTATAGCATCGTCCCAATGCGATGGACCCAGAGTATTTGGGCTTGACATAGGATATCCTTCGACTTGAGATACACTTTTTGGTTCTTTGTCTTTCAATTTACTGATTCCTTTCTTTTTCTTTCAGACTTAACTCATTTGATTTCTCTATTTCGGTTTTCTTTTGCAGCACATCCGGGTCTCCACCACTTGGCTGATGGATATTAGGGGTATTGGATATCTTCGGTGACTGCCCATAATAAGGATGCGATTTCGATTCCTTCTTGTTTGGTGTCGTCTGCCTCGTCCGAGGAAGGTTTGAGTTTTTGAAGTGGTGGCACATCATCTCGCCGTAGGGGTAAGAGGGCGCACCATAGGGATGGAGGCTCTTATAGAGAGATAAAATCGGGAAAGAAGAGAGAAAGAGTAGGTGAGAGAGAGAAAGATAGAGAAAATGTGGGTGCGGGCTGCATCCCGTTGTTTTGTTTTTTTGTTTTTTCCTGGAAGACATCAATGTAACACAAAAAAATATGCAAATAAAGATGAAGTTTTTATTAATTCTTGCTTTAGTGATTAATGCACATGCTCTTTTTACTTTATTGCTGAGACCATAAAAAGAATTTTAAATTTGATTTGAGAAGGATTTTATTTTAAAATGGGATGAGTAAAAGCATAAGGATAAGGAAATTTGGAATTCCCTTAAGATAATTTTTTTTTATTTTATTTTGACCAAAAAGGAAAAAGAGGATTTCCCAAGAATAGGGGGTTACTGCTCGGCATGAACCTTGTCCTGCCTATCGGCATATCAGTCCAGTCCAATCAACCCAAGGCTTTGATTTCACTTTCTTCAATTGCTTGGTACTTGGTGGGGTAAGTTTTACTCCGATTTCTGCAGGGTTTCTTGTCTTTGCGTGAGAGTTTTGAAGTATAAATAGGGGTGTGAATGGAGATTTTCACCTCACAGTTTCATTTTCTTTCTTTCTTACATTCTTACTTGCTTATTATCTCTTTGTTTTACAAGATAGATCTCCCTGGTAGCATTGAGTTCTCCAATTACCTAGAAGCCTTGGAAGCAATGCGTTCTTAAAATGTTGATTATGACACCTTCCACATGCAGCGAGTCACTTTGTGGCGCAACTGGCCCATGGAGTGGAACATACTGATGGCAGCCATGGAATTTTGGTACCCCGAGGACCATATCTTTCGCTTCGGGTCGGATGAAAATTTTCCCACCTACGAGGAATTTTTTACCATGCTGGGGTAAATCCCAGCGTTGCTACGGCTTTGCCTAAGTTTTCCCATTCTCCTAGGGAATTATTGGCTAGTCTTATCTATATTTCGCCTTCAGTAGCTAGGTCGTTGGTTACGGGAGGCCTGATTTCTCTTTCGATAGTGCTATGATCCATGCATTTGTAGGATATTGGCGATGCCGGCTATGCTAGGGTCGTTATTATGGGCCTGGTTTCAAATGAATTATTTATGACTGAGGAAACACTAGTGGACCCCCAACTTGCAGCTATCATTTCCTGGATGTCCTACCGTCAAAATCCTGCGACGGTGATACTGACGAAGACTTTGAATGTTCTGGATGCCTGTAAGGAAGGTCGTTCTGAGTTTCTGAGGGGTAGGCCTTTAATGTTGTTCATGTGGATGTCAGAGAGGTTTCGTATGGCGGTCCCACCTGAGTATCCTTTTAGGCGGTGCCAAACTTCTTCTCGCGCTATTTCATTAGCATAAGCCTATACATTAAGAGTTGGGGAATTTCGTTTCTAGAGCATGGGGCTCGAGGTTTACGCTGGTCAGTGCTAATATGTCCGGTTAGTTAGCCTCAGGCAGAACTCTTTTTACTTTCCCATATGGCTGATGTGCCAATTTGGTTAGGAGCAAATCGTGCCACCGCGGACACTGAACTTCTTTCTTGTGGAGGACCTGAGAGAGCGTATGCGCATGAAGCTTGGTTCTTTATGGAACAATCATTGTCCGTCAACGCGTCCTTCCCAATCTATGGGTCGAGTCTGACACGTCTCGGGGGACTACATGAAGTAGTTATGGAAAACAGTAGTGGCCAAGATGCTGGCTGCAGAGACTGGGCAAAGGTGGTTTGCCATATCTGAAACCATGGAGACAGGTGTTGTGGTTTTTCCCATGCTAGTCCGGGCTTATCGCTCTACGGAGTGTCTACGATACTCCATTCAGGCAGGGGAGGATTGGGGACCTCAGGATGCGGGTGATGATGGGGTTGATTCCTCTAGTAGCTGCGGGTAGAATTTTATGAAGGTTTTTGTAATGTGTGTGGCTTTGGGAATAATTAGAGGGTGATTTTGGGATTAGTGGGACTTGTTTTTAATCTGGAATTTTTAGGAAGGTAGGAGTAAGATTGACAAGGGAAGTCGTTTGACTCCTCATGCCGATGCAATCGTACTAAAATTTCAGATAATGAAATAAATAAGTTTTGGACCATCTAGTTGTGCCTCTTGATGACTTTTTCATTTTGAATTATTTATACCAATCGCTAAGTTACACATAATCCTTTTGTTCATGTATATGTTAAAATGAATTGTCGTTTTCGGGGATAAGAAAAGGATAACATTTTATGAAAAAGAAGGGGGTAATGCTCATGTAAGGTGGATGAGCTGCCTACGTACTTCTAAGGATTTTGAAAAATTTTGAAAATTCATTTTTTGAAAGAAAAAAGGTTTTTAGAGGATCAGGACCCACGTAGTTCTGATTAGGAGGAAATGAAGAGTTTTTCTTTTTTTTAGAATAGAAGGGAGATGAGAAGAGTCATAGTGCGCTGATATTTCGGACTAGGGGTAAACTTTCTTTAGACGGTCCAGGTTGACTGGACGTGCCATTTATTCTCCATCAAGGTCAGTGAGCATAGCAGGGGTGCCTGATAGAATGTTATTCATGATGTACGGGCCACTACAATTAGGCTTAAATTTCCCTCTGCGGTCCCAGATGGGCTTTACTATTTCTTTAAGGGCTAAGTTCCCTTATCGGACACCACGGTCCTTGACTCTCTTATTGAATTATCTATCTATACGACGATGGTACCCTTGTATGTGATATATAAATCTTTCATCCTCCTTTCGTCCAAGAGGGATAGTTCATCAAGTCAGTTTTAATGCCAGTCTTCCTCGCTGACTTAACTTTCTAGCTTGACATGTAACGAAGGGATTTCTAGATCCACGGGTAGGACTGCTTCCATTTCATAGACTAGAGAGTAAGGGGTAGCCCCAGTAGAGGTTTGAATTGAAGTGAGATAGCCCCAGAAGGCGTAAGGGATCCTATCGGCCCAATCTCAATAACTCTCAGTCATCTTGTTGAAAATATCTTTAAGGTTCTTATTGGCTGCCTCGACTGCTCCATTGGTCTGAGATCAGTATGGAGAAGATTTGTGTCTTCGAATTCTATACTCGTCGACCACTTCGGTAACTTCTACCTCTAAGTGTATCCTGTTGTCTTATACCACATCGTGCGGGACCCCATATCTATAGATGATATTTTTCTTGATGAATTTGGCCACTTTCTTGCATTCAGAACTGCGTATGACTCGGCTTCGACCCATTTGGTGAAGTAGTCAATGGAGACTAGGATGAACTCATGCCCGTTGGATTCCTTCAGTGTAATTTATCCTATGATGTCAATTCCCTATGTGGAAAACGGTGAGGGAGAAGTCATGTTGTATAATTCCTGCGGAGGTAAGTGTTGTAGGTTGGAAAATTACTAGCATTTGAGGTATCTTCGAACATAAGTTGTGCAATCTTGAACCATGGTAGTCCATCTTTTTGACGAGCATATAGTCGTTCATGTGGTGTTCGCATTCCCTTTTGTGGATTTTCTACATTATTTCTTCAATGTCAGCCCCTGGGATGCAGTGCAAATGGGTTCCATCGAAGTTTCTCTTAAGCATTGCTTTATCACAGATAATATACTGGGCATCCAGTCTGTAAAAAATTTCTCGTTCTTTCTTGTCAGATCCTTAGGGATACCTACCATGTTTGAGGGGGCACCAAATATCATAGTACCAGCAGTCGGTTGTCTCAAGATCTTCCTCCGTGCTAAGCTCAATATGGTAGTAGTGGGTGGGTTTGTCTTATTTTTGGACAAGGAAAGGGGCCACGGTTATTCCCTCAGGTATGTCAATCATGGAGGCTAAGGTTGCAAGGGCATCGAGTAGGTGATTATTTGATCGAGGCAGGTAGTGGAAGGTGATTTCTTGGAATTGGGAAGCTAGCTCTTCTAGGTGGGCATGGAATGGTAAGAGTTTCTCGTCCTTGACTTTCTATTTTCTCAGTGCTTGATTGATGATGAGGTTTGAATCTCCTTAGACATCGAGGTATCGAATTCCTTTCTTGAGGGAGAGTTTGAGGCCTACCATGTATGCCCGTATTTAGTCATGTTGTTGGTGCAAGGAAAATCCAGCTTGATGGCAATGGGAGTGTGAGAGTCATCGGGGGCAATTAGGAAGATCCCAATGCCATACCCTTTTTTGTTGGCAGCGCCGTCGAAGAACATTTTTCATCGAAGGTATTCTTGGGAGGTAGAGAGGATATTCTCGTAAGGGAACTCGAAAATCCATACATCGACTTCTTCTATAGGGTAGTCAGTAAGGTAGTCAGAGATGGCTCTTCCTTTTATGACCTTTTCCGTGACATAGGTTGTTGATGTAAAAAATTAGATCATATCTAATTATTTAATCACAGATAAAATAAATGAGGCAAAGAAATTTTAAAGTGGTTCAGCCTTATAAGAATGGCCTACGTCCACTGTTTATATTATTGCCGACTGTTTGGGAATTCTCGATTACAAGTTTTATCAAGAAATTCCGGTCCCCTTACAATGAGGATTATACCATGTATTTATATCCGTAAGGCTGTAATGTGAAAGGGTAATATATTAAATGCCCCTTAAGCGTATACATCTGTATGATAATAATAAGCATTTAATGCACAGTCAAACTGTTTGGTTATCCTGCTATTAATGCTTTGTTCGAGGTGCAGCTCGGACCGCCTAAGTTGCTCGGTACTCAAGAGTTTCTCGGTACTCAAAAGTTGCTCGGTACTCAAGAGTTGCTCGGTACTCAAAAGTTCCTCAAAGAGTTCTTATTGGTCGAAGCGTCTGATTTGCTCGGAGAAATAGTGCTCCTCGTTGCAGTATGGTTCCTCGGATTCAAAGTGTTATTCAGAAGTGTTTGTTGTTGCCACGCAGATTGCCATGTGTCTTCACTCAATTGAGCCATGTCAGGAGACTAAATTTAGAATCAACAGAAGCCCCCAATGTTTCATAGTTCGAAATTTGAGGAGTTTGGAACATTCTTTCTCGAAATATGGTGGTTTTAGATGGTCATCCTCAAATTTAGGAGTCCTTTCTTTTGTATTTATTTCTCCTTCCAAATTCGTAGAATCGATCTTTTATGAATTTTTCTACCCGCTTCGATTCCCATGCCATTTTTGTCTTTTTAGCCGCCAGTAACATAACCGTCTCTTTTGTAATCATTACTTTTTCCTTTTCCCAAGGCAGAGTATTTAAACGTTGCAGAAAATCCCATCGTCTTCTACTTTTTCAAATTTATCTCTTTGAGTTTTCCATTGTCTCTCTCTCCTGTGCGTTCATCTCTTTCATCATTTGTTGTCAATAGACTCATCTCTTTCCTGTAAGATTTTCTTCTTTCTCTTTGATTTCCTTCTTTTATCATGGTTTATCCTGTAGAATCGATTGATACATTTCGCTCTGATTTCTCTATTCCCCCATGGGTTATTTTGGAGGAGTTTTCTGAGCCTTCAGACTATTTTCGTTTGGATGAGGGACATTGGTTCCCGAGTCTCTTTGTTGCTGAGTGTGACTTTTCTTTTCCCCCAAACCCTCTATGTCTGGAATTCTGTCAATACTTTGACGTGGTTCCTGCAATAATAGCCCCCAATACATGGAGAATAGTTAATGATGTTTATAGATTAAATTAAATCCATGGAACTCGTATAGGAATTCCTGAGATTGTGTTTTGTTATAGATGGGCTGTGGGCGATAATACTTTTTATTTAAAAACTAGGTTTTTAAATAGAGCTTTAGTGGCAATATGGAAGTCTATGTTGACGATATGCTGACAAAGAGCAAGAAAGTTGCCGATCACTACTTGACATAGGACAAGCCTTTGATCAGTTGGATAAATACAAAATGAAGTTGAACCCGACCAAGTGCATATTTGGAGTACGAGAAGGCATGTTTCTCGGGTACATTATCAATCAGCGAGACATTGAAGCTAACCCTGCAAAGATCAAAGCTCTGTTAGGGCTGCGATCCCCAACGACGAAGAAAGAGGTGCAAAGTCTTACAGGATGAGTAGAAGCACTCAACAGATTTGTATCGCGAGCAACTAATCGATGTCTCCCATTCTTCAAGACGCTCCGAAAGACTTTTGAGTGGAATGACGAATGTGAGAAGTCTTTTCAAGACTTGAAGAAATATTTGGGAGAACCTCCACTGTTATCCAGGCCAGTGATGGGGGAAAAATTATACTTGTATCTGGCAGTGTCCGAGAACGCAGTTAGTTCGGCATTGATAAGAATGGAGAATGGATTACAAAAACTAATCTACTACACAAGTAAGGCCTTTCGAGGAGCAGATATCAGATATCCAAAGCTAGAAAAATTAGCACTAGCATTGATCGAGGCAAGTAGAAGAATGAAGCCATACTTTCAAGCTCATAATATAGTAGTATATACTGACATGCCATTGAGGCAAGCCCTTCATAAACCAGAAAAATTAGGAAGATTGATGTGCTGGGCAATAGAACTTGGTGAATATGATATAGTTTATGAACCCATATCATCACTAAAAGGGCAAGCGATAGCAGATTTTATAGCAGAGTTCACCTATCTTGATACCCCCAAGGAGCAAAAGTTGCTCATTGATCAACCTGTGGATGTTACAGGATCATCAAATGCAAGCCCAGACCAACTTAGCTTGGTAAAAGGGCAAGTAGATGTTACAGAATCATCAAATTTAAGCCCAGACCAGCTTAGGTTGGTAAAAGGGCAAGAAAATATGATCGACGAACAACAAGAGATATCAGGAGATAGTGAAAGGAAGCAACAAATTTTCCACCGAGGAACTCTGTCAGATCAGAAATTTGAAGACGAGTTACCTATATGGAGTCTGCATGTGGATGGTTCATCTTGCACCACAGGATGTGGCGCAGGGATAGTTTTGAACAGTCCGGACGAGGTCGACATGGAATATGCCCTGCGTTTCCAATTCAAAGCTTCAAATAATGAGGCTGAATATGAAGCCATGATTGCAGGTCTTAGTTTGGCAAAAACCATGGGGTCAGAACAGGTTATTGTCTTCAGTGACTCGTAATTGGTCATAAATCAAATGATGGGAGTATATGCAGTCAAAGGAGAATTAATGATTAAATATCATGCAAAGGCAAAGGAGCTGGTGTCAGAACTTTTTGCTATTCAGCTGGTCAGAATACCAAGAATAGAGAATGCGAGAGCAGACGCCCTAGCTCGATTAGCATCAGCTACTCGTACCGAGCTACGAAGAACAATACCAATTGAAGTTTTACCTGGTCGGAGTATAGATGAAGATCTGACGATAAACTTTAATACCCTCGATTTAGGATCATCATGGATGGATCCCATCCGGGCATATATTAAGAAAAGGGAATTACCAACTGACAAACTTATAGCCAAGAAACTAAAGTTTAAGATTACTCGTTATGTACTGACTAATGGTATTCTATACAGACGAGGAATGATAGCAGGTTTGCAAAGATGTGTGCATCCCACCGAGGTAAAAGATTTGATTGAAGAGGTCCATGAAGGGTCCTGTGGAGCTCATGTAGCAGGTCGGACACTTTTGCAAAGGATGATGACGCAAGGATACTACTGGCCAACGATGAGGGCTGATTGTATAGCCTATGCTAAGAAATGTGACAAGTGTCAGCGCTTCTCCTCCATCCGAAGAACTCCCCAAGCATTATTGACACCCATTACTTCTCCTTGGCCATTTTGCCATATGGGGAATAGATTTGGTCGGGCCACTGCCGACGACCAGGGGAAGATTTATGTATCTCGTGGTCGCTGTGGATTATTTTACTAAATGGGTTGAAGCTAAACCTCTCATTGATATGACGTACGACAAGGTGTACCAATTTATTTGGAAGAACATCATTTGTCGATATGGTCTTCCTCACGCCTTCATCACAGACCATGGAACACAATTTGACAACGAGGAGTTTGCTGCCTATTGTCATCAGTCAAATATCTTGAAGATCCACTCGGCACCAGGCCATCGTCAAAGTAATGGACAAACTGAAGTGACAAACAAAACACTACTGAATGGCTTGAAGAAAAGACTGGATGATGCGAAAGAAAATTGTATCAACAAGCTATAATCAGTACTATGGGCTTACCGAACTACTCCCCGAATAGCAACAGGGGAATCTCCATATATGCTAGCATTTGGAAGTGAAGCTGTTATACCCGCCGAATTGGGTCTCCCAACACACAGAATACTAAATTTCAATTCCCCTGTCAGCGATTTAATGAGAAGGTTAGACTTGGACATGCTCGAGGAGGTTAGGGAAGAAGCAACCATTAGAAATGATGCTTACCAGCAGTGAACAACTTTGTTCTACAACAAGAGAGTGAAGAAGTGTGACTTAAAAGAAGGAGACTATATGCTAAAGAAGGTGATTCAAAAGCACAACAAACTGGAAGCAAACTGGCATGGACCCTACCGAGTTAAAGAAGTTGTTCGACCAGGGACATACAGAATAGAAACTTTAGAGGGGGAGGAGTTTAAGAATGCATGGAATGCAGAACACCTGGGCAAATATTATCAGTAATGTAAACTCTCATGTAATGCAGTTTCATCAGTATGAATAAAGCGACAATGTTTTGCCCAGTTCTTTCCTTTTATTAGATTTTTTTACGGAATACTAGTGCTACGCACTACTCAGCAAAACTCGGACTACTCAAATGTATTCCCGAAAGAGCCAACTAAGGTTGGTCGGGAAGTAATTATATTCCTAAAAATGCCAACTAAGGTTGGTTAGGAAGTAAATGTATTCCTAAAAATGCCAACTAAGGTTGGTTAGGAAGTAAATGTATTCCTAAAAATGCTAACTAAGGTTGGTTAGGAAGTAAATGTATTCCTAAAAATGCCAACTAAGTTTGGTTAGGAAGTAAATGTATTCCCGAAAATGCCAACTAAGGTTGGTCGGGAAGTAAATGTATTCCTAAAAATTCCAACTAAGGTTGGTTAGGAAGTAAATGTATTCCTAAAAATGCCAACTAAGTTTGGTTAGGAAGTAAATGTATTCCCAAAAATGCCAACTAAGGTTGGTCGGGAAGTAAATGTATTCCTAAAAATGCCAACTAAGGTTGTTTAGGAAGTAAATCTATTCTCGAAAATGCCAGCTAAGGTTGGTCGGGAAGTAAAACTATTCCAAAAAGTGCCAAAGTTGCTCGCAGAGGAAAAACCCACTAACTGCAGTTGGTCGAAAATGAAATTTTACCGACCTTGGTTGGTCAGAAACAGTTTATGAATACGAGAAAGTGATCGAGCAAAATTTTTGATACTCGTAACTTTTTAAATTACTACTAAGTTGGTCGAGAAACAAAACATCATTTTTTGTCAAATGATTATCACAAATTCAAACTACTCGACAATAAGTTGATCGACAAATAACACAATGTTGTTATTTTTTTTAACAGATATACATGCACAAATGTAAAGTGTTTTATAATTACAAGACAATGGTAGTCAAGATTTGTAAATAAAATTATTTCATTGAATGTAGAACAAAATACATCAAATTAAATACAAATTTATTACATCAAGATTCCTATTCTATTGGTTTCTTCCCCTCTGCTTTTGAAACAGGTTCTTCGCCAGCAGGTGGATCATTTAAAGCATGAGGGGAATTTATGAAGTTAAGATCTTTAAGCATCCTCATATTCATCACAGATGGTCGATCTAGTAGGTGCTCGGGACGAGATATCTCAACATTGGAATGGAGATTATAATCGCCAAGGTATTTGGAAATCAAACACCGAGGGATGGCCCGAGCAGGGATCCAACTCATATCAAGCTTGAATGGTGGCACTGGTAGGTCGAGCAGCCCAGGATTATGGTAATCCCACAGGTAATGACCCTGTTCCAGTTGCAGCACACCTAAGGAATTCAACCATCCCTGTTTGTAACCCTCATTATTTGCATTTTGGATACGATCATCCAAATGGTAGAGAGCCTCGTTGTAGCCAGCCATCCAGAATTCTCTGGGCTGTTTCCGAAATTGATATGTCAATCTTTCCAGTTGCTCGTGGATATTCTTTATAAAGAGTTCTTTATTCTCCAAGATAGATTTATGCACAGAAAGCTGCTTGTCCAGACTCCTGATCTTCTTAGACATCTCAGACAATGCTTGGTTCTTTGCCATCAGTTGGAAGGCCTAGTTCTCTAGAGCAGATTGAGTCCTCTGTTCCTTGACAGAAATCTGAGCAGCTCTTGCTCGTCCACGAGAAGATGTAGAAGGGCCATCTATCTTCAAGGTCTCCAATTCGTCCCTCAGGTTGGCGTTTTCGACCTCCAAGAAAGAGGGGTCACAGGGATCTAGGCGTTTGAGGTGGAAGCTGCAGACTTCAACTGAGACAACTCTCTTTACATGTTATTATTTTCTTGCTCTAACAACTCAGTTATCTGTCTGTGCTCTTAGACCTCAGCCTTCAAAGTTCTCTCCCTCACATCGTAAGCAGCAAATCATTTATCGTATCCCTTATCGGCAATGATTTGCTGATACTTCTTCTCGTACCCCTCGTGCAAAAGGGCAGTAGATTCTTTATATTGTTGCTGAAGTTCTTCAAGAGTACCTTGGAGATCCTCAATCATATCATAGTATGCTACGTTGTTAGACACTGCACGGTCGAGCAGGCACTTCAAATATTGATAGGCTTCAATGTCTTGCTCTGCAGCATCTTGATCGAGGATGTCAATGATTTGAGCTGCACTCATGTCTGTATGACCAACTTTGAAATACTCATTACATTGCCTTAACAGTTTTGAATCAAGAGCAGTCAATAATTCCATCGTGGCCAGAAACTAGTAAAGAAAGAAAAAGCAATAATCAATAAGAGTTCAAACAGAGCATGAAGAAGAGAAACAATAGTATGAATGGGTGAAACTTCAAATTTTATTACATTATAAAGGAGAAGTACAAAGTTCAGAGTTACATTTGACAAGGAAAAATAAAATATAGAGAGAAATCCGAACAACTCTACACCTTTTCCTTATCTCCCAAAACTTTCTCGGGATGCTGGGACGAGGAGGTAGGTTGCTCGGAGGGAACAGAGGGTTGCTCGGGAAGTGCTGGCAGTAGCTCGGATGAAGTAACGAGTTGCTAAAGTTCCTCATTAGTGGGATGGATAGCTGGGGGATGAGAAACTTGATCTCCCATTACCATGGAAGACTCCTCAGAGGAAGCTTCGTCCTCTTCTTCGTCTTCAGGAGTTGGAGGGGGGCCAGGGATGTGTCGCTGAAATAATTCAGAATTTTCATCACCTCTCATCTCTTGCACAGCAGCGACCCATCCATCTTTAAAGTATTTCAGGATGTCATATTCCACTTACGACATTATGGCAACCAAACCTTTGTTCCACCCTTTATCCCAGCCGACGCTGAAGGATTTTTTAATAGCCAATTTCCTTTATAGCCTCTCCGAGGAAAGCTTCTCGAAAAGAAGGTCATCAGCAGCTTTCAATTTATTCTCAACTTCCTCCTTCTGACAACTTACTTCCCGAAGTTGACCCAACTCCTCCTCAGCAGCCTTGAGCTTATTTTCAAGCTCCCCGGCATTTTTGAGGTTCCCTTAGAGCTCTTTATTCTTCTCCTCCAAATTATTTATTTTTTTCTCCAACCCCTTGGAGACCTCAATAACCTGAGTTTTCTCCCGCTCGGTCGAAGCAAGCCTCTTCTCCCAAGTCGCCTTATCATCAGCATATTTCTGACAGGACTCTTTCAGAGACTACGCCAGGCCCATCAAAGCTTCCTCTACACCAGACGAGGAGTTTGAAGCTTTAATAGCTTCATCTTTCTTCAGAATTGTATTAAAATAGCTCACCAACTGTGAAAAGAAAACGAAAATAAGTCAGTGCACAGATACGAAAAGGAAAGAATGAAAATTTAAGACTATAGGACTCACAGAAGAAATATGACGAGCTGCTAATGTGGTAACCGTGTCCCGAGAAAGGTTTTCTTCAATACCTTGGATCTCGAGAATGATCCAAGTCTTCACCGAGGTCATAGCAGATCTCGGGGGAACAAAAGTGGGAACACCACTAGTCGGAGGCTGAGAGATGGATTCAGCCAAATTGATAGAGGAGCTTTTCTTTAGCCTCCTCCGAGGAGCATCAACTTTCTCGACTAACGAGGTAGTCTTAGTCGGAGAAATGACAATCACCTCGCTTGGAGAAGCAGCCTTGCTCGGGGCCACTAGGGGCTTCTCGACAACCTTCGCAAGCGCAGCCGAAGGAGGTGCATCAATTTTCTTTATCCCTTCTCCTGGGACATCAAACTTAATTCTCTTTGCCTCTCCAGCATCAGAGGCAGGTTTCTCAAAAAGGGTGGGAGGTTTTCTTTACTTCATCCTTTCACTCAAAGGAATATGTGACTCAGGTGAAGAACTTGGAGAGGCTGGTATTGGTTATGCGTTGCTTACCACCGGACGAGCAGTAAAAGAGGAGGTGTAACTATTGTACTGTAGCAAATATGAAACTGACCTAATATGCTCATCCGTAACAGTCTGATACACACTCCAGATAAGTTTTAAATGCCTTATGTTAACGTCTTCCTCTTTTGGAGATTTTCTTTTGCTGTCAACTGCAAATAAATCAAAATTAAAATATCAGTGGCACATTTTATCAAACATAGAAGAATAATAATTTTGAAAATAAAATAAAAACAACCTATCCCATTGCTATAGGGAGGACATCTGGGACCCTGGTAAACATCATCTCCAGTTAATGGAGGGTGTTGCCAATTTTTCATAACAACCCCATGCTCAAAGTAGTACCTATTGGCATCTGGGAGATTGACCACTAAAGCTCTATTTAAAAACCTAGTTTTTAAATAAAAAGTATTATCGCCCACAACCCATCTATAACAAAACATAATCTCAGGAATTCCTATACGAGTTCTATGGATTTGATTTAATCTATAAACACCATTAACTATTCTCTATGTATTGGGGGCTATTCTTGCAGGAACCACGTCAAAGTATTGACAGAATTCCAGACATAGAGGGTTTGGGGGAAAAGAAAAGCCACACTCAGCAACAAAGAGACTGGGGAACCAATGTCCCTCAGCCAAACGAAAATAGTCCGAAGGCTCAGAAATCTCTTCCAAAATAACCCATGGGGGAATAGAGAAATCAGAGCGAAATTTATCAATCGATTCTATAAGATAAACCATGATGAAAGAAGGAAATCAAAGAGAAAGAAGAAAATCTTACAGGAAAGAGATGAGTCTGTTGACAACAAATGATGAAAGAGATGAATGCACAGGAGAGAGAGACAATGGAAAACTCAAAGAGACAAATTTGAAAAAGTAGAAAACGATGGGATTTTCTGCAACGTTTAAATACTCTGCCTTGGGAAAAGGAAAAAGTAATGATTACAAAAAGAGACGGTTACGTTACCGGCGGCTAAAAAGATAAAAAGGGCACGAGAACAAAGCGAGTAGAAAAATTCAAAAAAGATGGATTCTACGAATTTGGAAGGAAAAATAAATACAAAAGAAAGGACTCCTAAATTTCAGGATGACCATTTAAAACCACCATATTTCGAGAAAGAATGTTCCACACTCCTCAAATTTCAAACTATGAAACATTGGGGGCTTCTGTTGATACCAAATTTAGTCTGCTGACATGGCTCAATTGAGTGAAGACACATGGAAATCTGCGTGGCAACAGCAAACACTTCGAAACAACACCTTGACTCTGAGGAACCATACTGCAATGAGGAGCACTATTTCTCTGAGCAACTCAGACGCTCCGACCAACAAGAACTCTACGAGGAACTTTTGAGTACCGAGCAACTCTTGAGTACCGAAAAACTTTTGAGTACCGAGCAACTCTTGAGTACCAAGCAACTTAGGCGGTCCGAGCTGCACCTCGAACAAAGCATTAATAGCAGGATAACCAAATAGTTTGACTGTGCATTAAATGCTTATTATTATCATACAGATGTATACGCTTAAGGGGCATTTAATATATTACCCTTTCACATTACAGACTTAGGGCTATAAATACATTGTATAATCCTCATTGTAAGGGGATCGAAATTTCTTGATAAAACTTGTAATCGAGAATTCCCAAACAGTCAGCAATAACATAAACATTGGACGTAGGCCATTCTTATAAGGCTGAACCACTTTAAAATTTCTTTGTCTCATTTATTTTATCTGTGATTAAATAATTAGATATGATCTAATTTTTTACATCAACATAGGTGATATCAAATTTATCTAAGAACATCAACCAACGGACTATTCGGTTGGACAAGGCAGGTTTCTCGAGAAAGTAGTTGATGGGATCCATTCGGGATACAAGCTTAATGGGAAAGGTGAGTATGTAGTACCGTAACTTTTGGGTAACCCAGACAAGAGCGACACATTCTTTTTCCAAGTCGATGTAGTTAACTTTATTAATTGTCCAACTTTTGACTGGCATAGTAGATGGCTATCTCTTTACAGGTTTCTTTGAGGTATTAAGCTAGAAAAGCCCCAGCTACAGTATTAGTTACCATTAAGTATAGGAGAAAGGGAAGATGAGGCTGCGACGACATGAGCACTGGAGGTTGGGTTAGGTATTGCTTGATTCGGTCAAAGTCTTCTTGGTAAGCTTCATTCCAGACTTTAGTTGAATCTTTTCGGAGGAGTTTGAAGATGGGCTCACAGATGGAAGTCAGTTGGCTGATGAATCAGATGAAGTTCGGGGATTTCCCAAGGAATCCCCGAACTTCCTTCTCCATTAGAGGTGGTGGCATCTCAAGTATGTTTTTAGCTTGGCAAGATCTGCTTCGATCCATTTCTCACTAACCATGAATCCCATGAGTTTTCCTTTAGTAAAGCCGAAGGCATATTTCTATTAGTTGAGCCGCATTTGGTATTGTTACAGTCCTTTGAAGAACTTCCTAAGAGAGGGAATATGGCCCTCCCTACTCTTGGACTTGATAATCATGTCGTCTACATAGAACTCAACTTCCTTTTGTATCAGATCATGTAGAATAGTTGTGGCATCCCTCTGGTTGGTAGCCCCTGCATTTGTTATACAAAATGGGCTGATAGTCTAGCAAAAGGTTCCCCAAGGGGTGATGAATGCAGTTTTCTCTTGGTGATCTGGGTGCATCTTGATCTGATTATATTCGGTAAACCCATAAATGAGTGACTTTAGAGCATGACTGGTCGTATTGTCCACAATCATGTCGATATTGCGTAGCAGGTAATCATCCTTCGGAGAGGCCTTATTTAAGTCTTGGTAGTCGATGCACATGCGAACCTTCCCTCATAATTTCTGCACGAGAACGATATTGGCTAGCCATGTGGGATATTCGATCACACGAATGAAGCCCATGTTTCATTACTTGATTACTTCTTTTTTAACTTTGAGTGACCATTCGATGCAGAGCTTTTGTAGTTTCTGTTTGATCAGTTTGCATTCTGAGAGAGATGAAATCTCATGCTATGCTATTTCAGGGTCAATACGAGGCATATCATAGTATGACCATGCGAATACATCCACAAATAAGGTACACAAAATCTTTGTTTATTTGATAGGAAAAATGGCATTGAGAACCTCATCAAAAGAGGTCTCGATTACATCAAAGTGGGGGGAAACAACTAAAGGGGAAAGGGGGTAAAGATCAAGGTTTGGTTGAACATAAGAAAATGTTAGAGTGTAGCATGCCAGTTGAGAAGAGGTGTATCAGCATATTTGATGAGGCTAGATGGGTTAGACGACGTAGACCCTGAGTGGATCATACAGAGTGTCAACCCCAGTGTTTTTAAATTAAAAAAGTCCTCGGAGTCACTGCCCTCAAAATCCCCCATTATCAGTTGTAATCTCTTAAGTGAGTGCTTGTATACAGTGATGAGAACTCTTAGCCCATGGGTAGCTATCTTAAAAGAAGATCCCATTCCTGGTTTCATCCTCTTATTTACATGGTCATACCAAGGTTCAGGGAAGCCGTAAAAGGGGAAATCTTCACCCTCTCTGATGAATCTTCTATTTATGGAATCCCTAGGGATAGTTCTGGCGCATTCTAACCTCCTCTTTAGTCGAGGCTGATGGATTAATCTGAGTTCTTTTCTGATGGTTGATAGCCTAAGCTATAGGGAGGAAAGGCCTCCTTCAACACAATAGGTTCAATTATCCCTTGTTGTCTGCACCTTAGCCCAGTCTGGGCATAAAGTGAATGTTCTTGAACATTTAGATTACATTGACGTTTCCATGAGGGTCATATTTTGGACAAACCCTGTTGTTAAAGTCATCCCCTGCTAGGAGTAGGAGTTATTCAACTTGGAATCCTGATAGAAGCATATCGTTCACTTTGTGTTGTATTTCAAGTAGTAGATTACTAGTGCTTGTGTTGTTGGTGTTGTCTCTATCTCCCAGGATAGTAATAACCTGCCCATTGGCGAAGATCTTTAATTTCTGATGAAGGGAAAAAGATACCCCTTTGATGCTATAGAGCCATGGTAGTTATAACAGCAGATTGAAATAGGTTGGGATGTCGATGACTTGGAATTCAACAACAAGATTTATAGGGATAACCCCTATTAGAAGCTTGATGAATCCCATTACTTCTCGAAGGGTGTTGTCATAGGTACGTACGGTAGTAGAGGTTGGATTAAGGTCACTCACTTTCAATCCCAGATAATTGAGAATTCTTAGCAGGCAAATATTCAGAGTTGATTTGTTGTCGATAAGAGAGAGGGGGACAGTTTTACCCATAACTTCAATAGAGATATTAAGAGCATTATTGTGGTTGGGACTAGTCTTGGGGATTTCTTCTTCAGAAAAGGAAAGCATCCGAGTAGAGGTCAAGGATCCGACTAGGTTCACCGCTTTTTCTGGCGTGGTTGAGGGAGGAATTGTGGGTCATATGAGTAGCTTGATTAGGGAATTTTGATGAAGTTGGTAAGACATAAAAAGCCCCCATAAAGTGATGTTGGCTTGGATTTTTCTTCAGTTGATCGATGATCTTTCTTTCCTCGAGGTTCATTTCCAATATAAGGATATTCTTAACACCCATTCCTTTATCGGTTGCTGACGGTTGTAGACTTAGGATTTAGTAATGTATTCCTGACCTGGTCATATGGTTCATGGACAAAGGGAAAGATAAAAATCCTATTTTTTCGTCAATATTGGGTTGTTCAACCACCTTATTGATTTCTCCTAGCATCTCCTCAAATGATATCATCCCACATATATCAGTTATTAAACTAGTCTTTTTTTAATCTTGTTCTTCATCTGAATCTTTAAAATCGTCCCCCCATTTGGTGGCAACGATATTGTCTTTTCATGCGAAGTCAGTGCACTCCACAACTTCTACGGCCTCTTCGTATAATTCCTCCCATTCAGCAAGGAAAAGTATAACTAAAGGGACTCGGTGACCTTATAATTTCAAAGCATTGAGTAGCTCGGATATACTACAAATATCATCAGTCTGTTGAAACAAATTTTCCATCATCTGGACCATATCGTCTAGACTGACCTCATCGATTGGCACCACCCAATGGTCTAACTCTCGAGCCCATTTTTGGAATTTTAAGAATAACCCACGAAATATCTGATAGTTAATGGTCATCTGGGAGGGCAATTTCATCCTAAACTCTAAGAGTTGGTTCAGCACTTCTGACAGTTCCATATCTTTATCTCCAGAACAGGTGCGGACGGTGATGCATGCTCAGGTGAGGAGGGATAAGGTTTGATCGGCAAAGATGGTAGGGTGTAAGAGAAAATATGGGCATGTTTGGAGAGGTTTAGGAGAGTATATAGGTATGACTAGTGATTTACTTGGCATGATTTGGTTATATGGGTCAAATTCTGAGTCTTCTTCAAGGAAGATGACATTTTCATGATTTGGGAGTGGATTATGGGTAGTGTTTGGTTTGGGATTAGCTAGTGGGGTGATGACACCCTGGTCAATCAGGCCTTTAATTACATTTTGGATATGGAAACATTTATCGGTGGTATGGCTAGCTGTTTGATGAAAGTCACAATGGGCATTAGGTTTAATGTTTTTCAGAAGTGGGTTTGGTAATGGATGGAGGTCCAATGGTTTGTTTAGATTTCGGCTCAAGAGGGCCTGGTAGACTTTGAAGATAGGAGATTGAAGCTCTATGTATTCCTTTCGGACTGGGTTTAGGTGACTTTCTGATGCCCGTGAGCCGGCAGGCTGAGAGATGTTGTTGATGGTAGAAATCGTGCTACTAGCAGGTTTTACAAACTTTCTAGGAGCAAACTGTCTACAGGTTTTCCTCGGTTCAACTTCTATCTTGGCAAGACTTTATTCCATCTCCTCTCCGGCTTCTCAGATGGATCGGAAGTGAGGGTAATATTGTCCTCCCATTATTGCTCAGACATGGGGTAAGAAGTTCTTCTTGACGATATTGAACTATTCTTCTTTAGAAGGTCGATTGGTCGTGGTAGTTGATATTTCTATCCACCTTGCTATGAAGTTGTTGACTGATTCCCCAGAGTTCTTCTTAAGTATATCTAAGTCACGACGGCGAACTTCTAGCTCCTCGTTGTACTTATATTGTGAAATGAAATCACGGGCAATATCTTCCCAACTGCAGATTCTGGATTCCTCAAGGGATAAGAACCAACGGAGAGTGTTATCTTTTAAAGTCTGCTAGAACATCTGGGACATTATTTCTTCAGAATCCCCTAGGAGACTCATGTCTCGGTGATAGCTACGGAGATGAACGATAGGGGGTCCACTGCCCCAAACTTCTCGATATTAGGCATCTTGAATTTATCTAGTAACCTGACTTTAGGATAGGGAGACATGTGGGTGTCGTCCATGTAGGTACCAGAGAGTTTGACTTGATCGAATTTCTTAGTCAACATCTTGAGGTCTTCCTTGACCTTGTTCAATTCTTCCTCTTTTGGGTCAACAGTTACGGGTAAGTTAGCCTTTGGCCGAGCAATGTTTGGCATATGCAGATCGGCTGGCGATGACCCATTAGCAAGAGGAGCATGGGGAGAGTGCTGGTATTCCTTGGGAACCCAAATAGGCTCAGGTGAAGGCGTACACATAGCGCAGGGAAAAAGGGCCTCGAGCTCTTCAGGAACAGGGGCCTGGTTTGAAGGTTGCCAATTTTGTAAGGGCCCTGAGCTATAACTGTCAACAAATCCGGCTGTACATTCGGTACTTGATCCGTGTTATCCATGGAAGGAGGGAAAATCTCAGACTCAGAAGAAGTAAGGGGACTGATAGAACTTTGGGGTGGTTCTACTGAAGATCGAAGCCAATAGGGAGACAGGACAAGGGTATGCAATCGACCTGATAAGGAGAAAAAATGGGATTTATTTTCGAAAAAGAATAAAAGGGGAATTTATTATTTTTACACAAGGAGGAAAATGTTTTTTGACATTTTTGGAAAGCATGAGGACAAAAATGCTTTTTGTTTTTAGTTTTGTTTTTGGAGGAAAAGAAAATGTTTTGGGTATTTTTTATAAAAGAGAAAAAATGTTTTTGGACACTTTTGTAAAGAGAGAAGAAAAGACAAGAGATGGGTCTCAGCATGATTACTATGTTTATTAGGTTCTTACTTGTATTAAGTTTGCCTAGATGCAAAAATGAAATTCCGTACGGAACACGAGCGTGGAAAAATTAGGTTTACCATATGTATAAACTTGGTTTGGACTTGTTACCAGGCTCACGGGCAAGGTCCCGTTTTAAAAGTTGAGCAAAAATTTGGGCGGCAGGCCAACCCAAAATTTCGACAATGTTTCGGGTCGAAACCAGCAATCTAATATGTGTGTCTTAGGCTTGACACCTATATACGGGTATGCAATTGTTGGGTTAATTGGAAGGTGTTCCCCCCTTTGGCATGAATTCCACGATATAAGTCTTACCTTTCAGGGCAATTGGTATGTGTGAACAATCCATTTGATATACTTGAGTGTACGTGAATTGACTCACTATATACTTCGTGTGAGATCGAATTCGATATACTCAAAGTACGTGAGCGAGTTCCTTACGATATATCTCCTGTCATGACTTTGGTCAAATGGTATTATGCGTGGAAACCGTTCGATATACGTCGAAGGTACTTGGCCAATGGAAGGTGACAGTCATATCACTTAGGCTAACTGCAACCTACCGGACCAGCACCCATCACGAAGTGACTCCCCAGGTACGGGATAAAATTTGGTCAACAATAATGCTCTTTGGTGATATTGTGTGTACCATGCATGATTCTTGATTAGTATCTTATGGAGAGCCGCATATAGGTGTCCAGCTGAGAACGAGGTACATGTATAAACAGTAGAGCAGGGATAACAAGTGAGAGTGGGTGTGTGCTAAGTGTAAGTGAGCATGGATATATACAAGTGGAGGTGTGTGTTAGTGACACCTAAGCATGTATTTCTACATGGTGCGTGCAACATGTGGATGTATGTGAGCCTAGGTGCAAGTGGTGTGAAGTGTACATGGAGAATTTCTACAAGTATGTGAACAGTGGCATTAGCATGAGGTACATATGTACAGGGAATAATAAGGGGAACATGAAAAATACAAGAAAATAAAACACCCATGCAAACAGAGTCTAGAGCTCTTAAAAATAGTTCCCCAACGGAGTCGCCACGGTGGTCACTCGATCGGCGCCAGGAGGAGGAGAGAGTGTGAGAGATACATCTCCCCTCGGAAGGCTGGGCCGCGGTCTCGAATCCCTCTTGGGAAGGTTTCTTCTATTGTCATCAGTGTGGGGGTAAATGTGAATAGATAGAGTCGCCAATATATTTTGCACAAAATAGGTAAAAGAAATGTTGCCACTTCGAGAGAACGGTATCAAGGACAAATAGATGCATACGAAACTAATAGTTCGAAGGTTCAGGGGCTAAGTTACGGAATGGGAAGGTGTTAGGCACCCATCCCGCCCTTTCGGTTTCTCATGGGCTAGTGTTATTATTTTCCTTTATATCTCTGTGAAGTGTGTGAGCGTGTTAATATAATATAGATCGGATTTATTCAACTCATACCATGGACAAGGTAGAGTGAGGTCATTCATAGAAATATTCCCAAAATAACATATATAGAAAGTATGATTTGTGGCAAATAATCATGATATATATATATATATATATATATATATATATATATATATATATGAAAAATGGGAGATTTTAGAAAGTTAGGGAATTTGGGAAATAGAGAGAATTGGAAAATTAGACTCGAGTCTCAGATTTTAGTCCTAGATGCCTACCTAGCCCATAAAGGCATCAAAGTCCACGTAGTTTGAATGTAGAATAGGGGTGGGTTTTATCCCATAGATTTGAACGGAATTTTATTATATGTATATGTGTAGAAAATGTGTTGTTTTGATTTTGGAAAAAGTGTGATGGATAATTCCGTTCGGAATTTACGGGTGGAACCCTATTTTATTTGTTTTTGGGATTTTTTTGTAGAAAATAAAGTGTGTGAAATATACTAATAAAAAGTGTAGATATTAATGTGTATGAACTAAAGTAAGAACTAGATTATGAATCTAATGTATATTATGCAAAAATAAGGAATTTAATGAGGGAGGGAAATAATTGGACCTTATTTAAAGCTTGATCCTTTGATCTTGGATGAACTCCCTTGAGTGTTGATGAATGTTAATGAGAGAGAAGGATATTTTTACAAATTGGTTATAAAAAGGATGGGAGTGTAAGCTTGGATAGAACTTCACATGAGGAACTTCACTGATTTCGAGGGAATGTTGCTGAGATCACTAATGTTGATGCATATGTTGTGTTTCCTTGGAGTTAGGTCATGGCACCTATTTATAGGGTTAGGGGGTAAAGATCAGCCTACCCCTGGGGGTGCCTATCGGCATGTGACCACAGACACTGTGCCGATACGCAGGGATCAGGACCTGCCAATTGGCAGTCCCGTGTAGATTTTTGGGGAAAAATGGTCGTAGAACACAAACCATTGATCCGAATTGTGCACGGGGAATACCGTTCGAAAGGTATTTTAGATACCTTCAAGAGTACTTTGGAATGCTCTCGTATTCGGGAGATGACTTTGGGTAAAATGCTACTTGGAAGCGCACATCGGTCCTTTGGGAGGGAGATCGTCAAATGCAAACGGATCATTCATTCGCATGGTAAGTCAGAATTGCACATGGGGTAGACCGTTGGAAAGGTTAGGAGATTTAATTCAAAATTCCAAAGAGTTTTTATCTATTCAGAAAGTTGACCTTGGTCAACAGGTGCTCGAAAGTGCCCGGGGACCTCTCGGAGTAAAATGGATCGTTCTCCGTACCGTAGGTCAGAATCGAGCACGGGGCATACCGTTAGAAAGGGTATTTAGTTCCCTTTGGAGATTCATTCAGTATCGTTCGAGCTGAAGAGTTGAATTTTGTTAAACGTAGCTCAAGAGTGCCCGATGGCCTTCAGGTCAATTTTTAGGAGAAAACTGATCATTCGTCCGAACGGTTATGCTGTTTAGCACACGAGGTAGACTGTTGGAAAGGTTTTTCACTTCCCTTCAAAGATTCAAATAGCTTTCTCTCTAACGGAGAAGTTGATTCGCGCAATTCAGGGCCCGGGAGTGCCTAATGGCCTCGAAATCGATATTCGGTAGTAAAATGATTCGTTCATCCAAACCATTATGTTTATTCGTGCACTGTGCAGACCATTGGAAAGGGTATCCAGGGCCCTTTGAAGATCCAAAGAGCTTTCACTCTGACAATAGAGTTGATCGGGGTCAAACGGGGCTCGGGGCGCTCGATGGGCTCTAGATCAGGAATCAGAGTACGATCTAGGGTTTACAGTGAGATAGGGAGGTGCTAGGAACCTAAGGGGAGACCTAGGGGTCCTAGAATGTGATGTCTATAAGACTGACATAGAATATGCCCTGATTTTCAGTTTTAAGGCTTCCATCAACGAGTCGGAGTATGAGGATCTTTTAGAAGGACTTTTCCTCGCTAGTGCATTAAACGTCGGCAAAATATTGGTTCACAGTGACTCCAGATATGTAGTGAATCAAATATTAGGAGCATATGAGTCCAAGGATAATCAAATGGTCAATTACCTATCAAGGGTAAAGGCAGTGCTGAAAAATTTCAAGGAAGTAAAGCCAAAAAGGATCCCTTGGTTAGATAATAACCGAGCCGATGCCTTGGCGAGATTAGCCTCCGCCACCAGGACAAAGATCAAAAGGTCGGTGACCATGGAGACCTTGCACCGATCGACTATTGAAGAAGAGGATATTACGGTGGAATGTAGTTTTAATTTGATCCTGGGAGATTCACGGATGGAATCATCTGATATGTCAAGGACAGAGAGCTACCTGATTCAAAAGTTGAGAGGAGGAAATTAAGATACAAAGCGGTGAAGTTCTCCATAATAGGAGACGTCCTATACAAAAAGGGATTCCTCCTCCCCCTACTCCAATGTGTCCATCCGAATGAGGTGGAGTATATTTTGAAGTATGTGCATAATGGTCTTTCTCAAGCCACATTGGAGGAATATCATTCGCAAAGAGAATTGTCACCCCGGGGTATTGGTGGCCGACATTGGCAAAGGATGCATCTAGTTACGTGAAGAAATGTGACAAGAGCCAAAGGTTCGACAACATCCCTCATCAACCTCACCAACCTTTGGCTTCTATTACTTCCCCCTCGCCATTTATAGTGTGGGGGGTTGACTTGGTAGGACCGTTGCTAAGGGTTGTAGGTAACTACAAATATCTGATAGTAACTATCGACTATTTTTCTAAGTGGTTGGAGTCTAAGGCAATGATCACCATAACAGAGAAGAAGACCTTCTAATTTATTTGGAGGAATATTATTTTCTGATATGGCGTACCCAATACTTTGATCTCGGACAATGGGAAGTAGTTTAAGAATATCTTCTTAAAGAAGTATTATGAGAGTGTTGGCATTAAGCAGTTCTTTTCAACTCTTGTCCCACCTCAAGACAATGGAAAACCTGAGGTGACGAATAGAACAATACTTCATGGGATCAAGAAAAAATTAGAAGATGCCAAGGGATGATGGACTGAAAAGGTGCACGCCATCCTATGGGCCTATAGGATGACGGAGAGAATGCCAACGGTGGAAACCCCATTCATGCTTGCTTATGGTTCAGAGGTCGTGGTGCCAACAGAGATCTGTCTTCCAACTCACAGAGTCTAGACATATAACCCAAATGAGATTACTGCAGAGCGCAAACTGAACTTAGACCTAATAGAAGAAAGAAGAGAGGTTCTTGAGGTTAGGTAGGCTACCTATCAATAAAGAACAACAAAATTCTACAACAAAAGAGTAAAGGCCCGACCATTGGCAGTTGAGGACCTAGTTTTAAAGAAGACTTGACAAAATCCAAACAAACTCCATCCCAACTGGCATGGCCCCTACAGAGTCATCGAAGAGGTGGTTCCAGGAACATATCAGCCTGAGAACTTAGAAGGAGAGCCATTCTTCAATCCATGGAATGTTGAACATCTAAAAAAATATTATCAGTAGGATTTTGTACTACTTTCTTCTATAAATCTTACAGTGTATGAAAAGAAAATTATGAATGAAAAATTTCCCCAAGTGTTCTCTCGTATTTTGTTGTATTATTAGTTCAGAGTGTATGTATAGTTTCATCCTTGGAACATCACTCATGGTGAAGTAGCTTTACATTGCTTCGGTGACATGACAGTACGTAAGGGGCTAACCTCATCCATAGACTCTCAATAACACCTCGAAGGAGTAATATTATCTTAACATTATTAACTTAGTGGAACACTCTTTTGACCGAGACAACTTGTATAGACGAGGTAGTTCTCATCCATACACTTAAAATGATGAGAGGGGACTTGTGATATAACACCATAATTTGGTGAATTCAAATTCAAAAGTCACTTTATTGTAGTTTATCTTAACATAATTAAATTGGTGGAACACTCTCTCTACCGAGACGATAGCATAACTCGTCAATATTCTCTCAAAATGACGAGAGGGGACTTATGATATAACACCATATTTGATGAATTCCAATTCAAAAATCACTTTATTATAGTTTATCTTTAAATTATTAACTTGGTGGAACACTCTCTAGACCAAGATGACAGTGTAACTCATCCATACACTCTCAAAACGATGATAGGTGACTTGTGATATAACACCATAACTTGGTGAATTCAAATTCAAAAATCACTTTATTGTGGTTTATCTTCACATCATTAACTTGATGGAACACTCTCTCGATCGAGATGAAAGTGTATGGACGAGGTAGTTCTCATCCATACACTCTCAAAACGATGAGAGGGGGCTTGTGATATAACATCATAATTTGGTGAATTCAAATGCAAAAATCACTTTATTGTTGTTTATCTTAACATCATTAACTTGGTGGAACACTCTCTCGGTCGAGACGACAGTGTATGGACGAGGTAGTTCTTGTCCATACACTCTAAAAATGATGAGAGATGAATTGTTATATAAAACCATAATTTGGTGAATTCAAATTTCAAAATCACTTTATTATGGTTTGTCTTAACATCATTAATTTGGTGGAACACTCTCTCGGACGAGACAACAGTGTATGGATGAGGTAGTTCTCGTCTATACCCCCTCAAAATTATTAGAGGGGACTTATGATATAACATCGTAATTTGGTTGTTTTAAATTATGAATACAATCATATTTATATCGTTTAAGGACGAGACGATGTTCAAATTATGAAATTAGTCATTTAGTTATATTTACCTCGTCTAAGGACGAGATGATGTGCGAAAAGATGGACTAACTGGTGATCTCAAGTTATAATCCATTAAATTATGATTACTTGTTAGAAAATTAGTATCATTGTCCAAATAAGAAAAGTACAAATTTAAAATAAAAATCATGCAATAATAAGACAAGATGGAAAAATTTGGTAACACAAGCAAAACCATATATCATCTAAGCATCATTGGAAGAAGTAATGAAGGTGTTCAGATATAAGAGTTCCAATTTTGGTTACAAAATTATAACACCAGAAATAAAAAAAAATTAAAGTATTACATCAGAAAGGGCTGTTAAGGCCACATACGGCCGCCCATAGTAAGTCAAGATTGAGCCTCCTCAAGGAGAACTTCAGAAGAAGAAGCGTCGATGTTTTGTGCATGGACTTGGGTGTCAACCCTATCACCATCAAAATCTCCCTTGTCCGCATCATTAATGTTTTTTTTTTCTCTATAAGATTGGCCTCGAGGGTCTCAATCAAGTTCTCAACTTCAGATAGAGAAGTCCCAAGCAGGGGTCGTTGAAGTCGAGACCTTCAAAGACCTAAGGGTCTAGAGTCCCTGAGGTGGCATGCTTCAGGGAGGTCCATCGACCGATAATTTTTACGACTCTCTTAATGTAATCAAAAGCGTACCCTCCAAACTCTTCGAACTCTTTAAACTCGAACACGTCATGTTCCTTAGCCTTATTCAAAACAGCCTTAACTGCCACACATATCTCAGCCTGCTTGCTATCGACTAACCCATTTAAAGTCTTCTCGTGCTCGGCCTTGACTTTGTTCAACTCCTAGTTCTTCTCCTTCAAGGTTGATTCTTCCTGTCGAATATCCTTCATGAGGACCTCCTCTACCTTCTCGACATCTCTTCCCTTCTAGATCAAGGGTAGCCTCCCCTCAACCCAGTCTCCTAGGCGGTAGAAAGTAAGCAGAGATTGTAAAAATAGTGAAAGATAAAGTTAGTGCGAGACAACACTTTGAAAAATAAAGTTACTATAAAGTTCAAGAATATACCTGAACGGACCTATGAATGCCGAACTCGGTTAGAAAGGAGGAGTTCATGGAGTACAAGAAATTTTTATCAGGTTCAGATATTAGGGAGGCGATAGAATTTATGGATTTTTTAGCAGTCCTAATCAGGCTCTCGTCACTGAGCTTTAATTAGACAAGATGAGCGACAAGGGAATCATCGGACGAGATGGGGATTACCCTTTCTGTCTATTTTTCCTATCAACCTTGTTTTGATTGGTGGTGGGTGACGGTGTCATGCACCCGTTCCTTCCTTTTCCTTGCCTCATCGGCTCGACTGATGCCACCTGCAGTGGATTTTCTCTATTGGGCACTTGTGGCTAATTGTTTCTTCCCAAACTTGGTCACCTTATTTAAAAGGTTGGCCACCATTTTCCAAATAGCTTCAGGAACACCGAATGGACGACCTATAAAAATTCAAAGTTGAACATCAGAAATGTTAAAGCCGACACTGCACTTAAAAGACGGGGTTACAGTTCAAATGAAAAACAAACTTATAGATTTAAGTAAGAGGACCAATGTCTAGTCCCATCTCAGCCAAGATGTCAGGGGTTATAAGGTCCTCATATTTTACAAGAACACCCTAATCGAGGGAAAAACTGAGCGTTCGTGTAATACACTAATCGTTGTTATTGGCTTCCGACTGCAATATAAAAAAACTATACTTTAACTACACTCTTATGGAGTATAGCGGCGAGTCTGGGTATCGAATCCACAAGGAATGTTTGATATATTTTAATTGATTTATTACTTCAAAAATAAAGTGTAAAAGATGATGATGGGGTGAGAAAGGAAAAAAGTGAAAATGAAGAAGTTAACTAAAACTAATTGGAAAATTAAGGTAGGGACACAATCCCCAAACTCCTAGTATGTTTACCGGGTGTAAGACTAGTTATGAATTAGATAATTGATTAAAACCAATCTTTATTAATCTCAAGCATTATATATATGAGGGTACTAGATCGCACCGTACATAACCAAAAGTAAGAATAAAGCGGTGTCGTTATATCTACACTCACATCGCACTCTTAAGCATCCTAGTTACCTAGGGCAAATGAGATCAAAAGTCATACGACGGTTGTGATCACTACACAACACGATTCGGTCATTTATTTAATTCAGGGAACTAATTTTACACACATGCAAACCACATGGTATAACTATGATTAACTACACAAGAATCCATTAACGAGTATGTGAAAATAAGGAAAGAATGATAAAAGTATTGGAATTTAAGGTTACCAAGATTGAAGAACACAACCATGCAAGAAGAAATCAAAGATTGAAGAAAAATCGAAAAAACTCTTGAATTCAAGGTGCAAAATATGTAAATTCTTCCCATAGATGTTCCTCCCTGATTAGCAGCTTTTACATAAATGAAATCTGAATAAAAAGAGTCCTAATGACTAAATATATAGGCTAGAGATCATTTAGAAGAGTCCTCAAAACATAAAAATCTTTTGGCTAAAAGATAAGGACAAAATAAAAATCCCGTATCTGGTAATTTTGTCACACTTAGAAAACATGACTAATTTTATAACGGATCTGGAGTATGACAAATGACTAGACCGGTTAGTTTTTGGTCCATCAGTTCGGTTCATCCTTAACAGTTTTGCCTTGGATTTCTTTCTCAACTTGAAATGGGCATAACTTCTTCACTGTATCTCGAATTGGTGTGCCATTTTTTTCCAGTGTTCTTGTAATTGAAAGCTCTTCAACTTTCTGGTTGGACCCACCTCCGGACTAAGGCTGAAAAATTACGGAAATACCTTTGAACTTCCATTTTCTTGATTTTTTTCACTATTTTGAGTTCTCTCTCGCACTTTCTTGCATGAAATAGCTATAAAACACATAAGAGATACACAAAATACGAAATACTTTCCAAAAAGGGTTAGTAGCATAAATATGAGATAAATTCAAGTTATTTACAACGCACCGGATTAATAACAATACCGAAATTAAGGGGATAAATTTAAAGAATTTATGCCTAATCAAACCCCCCTAACTTAGAAATTTGCGCGTCCCAAGCAATGTAAAAGCATAAGAGTATGAGTTAAGTACCCTTCAAAAACTTTATTGGGATAGAATACCTTTTTCGCGGGTAAGATATTGCATTTATCTCATGCAACAAGCCTTTAAACCCCTAGGTTACCCAAGTAGGACGAGTGGTGTCTCGTGAGGGTTTGGAGTGAATATACCACAAAATTCATTATTGACTCCAAAAAAAATAAAAATACTTAAAAATTGTACAATTTAAACTCTCCAAAAATGGTCACCGCAAATTCACATTCAAGAGTCTCGAATCATAGTGTGTGTGTGTGAAGGCGAAAATCAAACCGCAACTTTCCACCGATTGATCATTACGTTACTTTTCAAAAATTCGTTTTGATTTCAAAATCTCACGGGATGCACTCACAAACGAATCACTCAGAATGTGGCTATTTTCTCTCAGTATGCGTGATATAAACAGTAAATATAATGGACACAAGGTCACGCACACAATTATGAAAGACAAAAACATTTTAGGTGAAAAGATCTCATCATCGGAATACGGTCCTTGGGAAACAGGAAACGTCACCTCTTTTTCACACCAATCAATCTCTCTTATTATCTTTTCGTATTTTAGCTCTCTACGCGGTAATCAATTTTGCAATTCGAACTCAGTTAGGACTTTTTCGGGTTATAAGGTGTATTTGGGTAAAATGAAAATGATAGGGAAATTCGGAATTGGAAAAATATTCTTATGATGACCGTTAATGCTTTTTCGGGCTTTTGCTTATTTTTTATTCTTTTTCTATTTTTCTATTTATCACACCTTTCTTTTCTTTCTGTTTTTGTTGGGCATTTTTTTTTTTTTTCTTTCCCCTTTTTATGCCCTTTTCGGACTTTATTTGATGAATATTCGATTTTCACAATTCCGGGCTAATTGGTTGTTTTAGGTTATCAAACGAAAAGAAAAAAATTTATTAGGCTCAAATTAGGTTACATGGGGATGAATTTTTCATAACTTTTTATGGCTAATCTTTTTGGGTAACAAACGACGACCTACTTTATTGTCCAAATGCGAGTTGCTTTATCATATGCGTCTCGAGATTAATTCAGTTTTGAGATATTTTAGTGCGCATTATTCAAGACAATATCTCACACATTTCCCACAACCGATAAAAACAATAAAATAGAGATCATCAACGACTTATTAAAATGCTGAAAAGAACTTGGAGTTAGTCATAAACTCGGATTGATTTAAAAACTCAAAAAAAACGATAGGCTCAAAATCTCACCGGGTTGATTAATCACCACTCTTATTCGTTAAGTCGTCAATTTTTGCTCAATTTCCATCTTTGGTCAATTTTGTCTTTGTGCACTTTGAATTTTACAATTTGAGACAGAAAAAATGTGACTTTTTTTAAGCTTTTAAATTCCAATTTTTAATTATTTTGAAGAAAATTATTTTTGGTCTCAAACTTATTCAATTTTTTTGGAAATTTTCTATAAAAAAAACACACTTGGAAAGAACATGTGATCGAATCAATGAAAGTAAACAATAAATGGGAAGAATATCCCACACCCCCTAACTTAAATGTTGCATTGTCCTCAATGCAAATCAAGAACACAACACAAAGAGAGGAAAAAAAGATATTACCCAAATGGAGCGATCCTCGATGAGTATGAGTCTATTGAATCTATAAAACATGTTAGAACCAAGAATAAAAAAAGGAATAACAAAAATTTTAACTAATTACTCTAAACTATAAAAAAAGAAAAAGGAAAATAAAAGTTAATTATGTACAACCTACGATTTGAACTTCTCATAAGTTATACACTAGAAGTCGAAAAATTTGAGGGTCCACCCAAAATACAATTTGACTTTGAGGGGTAATCAGTGTACCATCACTAGGATGCATACCTCCCGAAAAATAAGAATTTCGTTTGAACAACGGAAGACATGTGTGAGATGCAAAAAAATTAACCATCACCAATTAAAAATTTTAAAGTGACGATGGGGGATTTGGATGCTAGGAGGGACAAGTACAATTGGGATCCAAGAAAAATAGAATCAGCTTCCAAAGATTTTTAAAGTAAGATGGGAAGCGGGGCACACAAAAAGGGAGAGTCAATATTGGAAAACAATTCAAGTAAAGATTCCTCGTCGGTAAAAGGTTTAAACGTTTCAAAAGTTTCAACCGACTCATAGGAATCTAGCGGTACTTCTAATGGTTCAATAACAATGAGCGAAAATGGTGATGAAATAAATTCAACCTCAAGTGATTCATCATCACTTGGAGATTGAATTTCAAGGGAGCAAGTCTCACTTTCAATATGATGTGCTTCAAAAATTTGAGGTGACACACAAGTCTCAACCTCCTCTTTGTTTCATAATTAGAACGCATATCATCGCAAAGTGAGAGCACTTCCGTAACAAGACCAATATCCATTATGCTTTTAGTGGAAAGAAAATCGAGTAATTGTTTGATTAGAAAAGGCATTCTTTCTTCCAAAGTAGGATTCCTTGGCTCTATAACCTCGGATTTCTCATTTGGTTGAAAACGTTCTTTAGTTTCAAAAATATAAAAAGAAAAGTCGTCATTGGATTCGAATAATGCATCCAATTCTTGCTCCCAAAAATTATTTTTTTCCCGATATTTATTTTCAAGCCTTGCATTTTCATGAATTAAAAACCACTCACCCGTTTTAATAGGCCGAGGAGGAGATTCTTGAAAATAAAAAGGTTGAAAACTATTCCCATATGAATCATTATAATTACCGAACTCACTATAAAAATACATGATTATCGAATAGTTTGTAAACGGACAATCCACGTAAATAGGTGTGCGGTTGAGGATTCAACGTTTCTTGGCTCTCAATTGGGCAATCGTGCAAAAAGGTTAAAATAAACAAAATTCAAAAGAAAAAAATATCTTACGAAATATTAAGTCAATTGAGATCTATAACAAAAACACTCCCCGACAATGGTTCCATTTTGATCGAGGGGAAAATCGAGTGTTCACGTAATAAGCTAATCGTTGTTATCGGATTCCCATTGCAATACAAAAAAACTAAACTTTAACTACACTCTTATGGATTATAGCGACGAGTCTTGGTATCAAATCCCTAAGGAATGTTTGATAGATTTTAATTGATTTATTACTTCAAAAATAAAGTGTAAAAGATGATGATGGGGTGAGAAAGGAAAAAGGGGGGAAATGAAGAAGTTAACTAAAACTAATTGGAAAATTAAGGTAGGGACATAATCCCCCAACTCCTAGTATGTTTACCGGGTATAAGACTGGTTATGAATTAGATAATTAATTAAATCCAGTCTTTATTATTCTCAAGCATTATATATATGAGGGTACTAGCACGCACCATACATAATCAAAAGTAAAAATAAAGCGGTGTCATTACACTTACACTCGCGTCGCACTCTTAAGCATCCCGGTTACCTATGGCAAACGAGATCAAAATTCCTACAACGGTTGTAATCACTACACAACACGATTCGATCATTTATTTAATTCAAGGAACTAATTTTACACACAAGCAAACCATATCGGGTTGGGTTTATGCACCCCAACCCCTAAAAAATCTAGCCTAGCATGGTGTAACTATGATTAACTACACAAGAATCCATTAACGAGTATGTGAAAATAAGGAAAGAATGATAAAAGTATTGGAATTTAAGGTTACCAAGATTGAAGAACACAACCATGCAAGAAGAAATCAAAGATTGAAGAAAAATCGAAAAAAATCTTGAATTAAAGGCGCAAAATATGTAAATTCTTCTCCTAGATGTTCCTCCTTGATTAGAAGCTTTTACATCAATGACATCTGAATAAATAGAGTCCCAATGACTAAATATATAGGCTAGAGGTCGTTTAGAAGAGTCCTCAAAACATAAAACTCTTTTGGCTGAAAGATAAGGACAAAATAAAAATCCCATATCTGGCAATTTTGTCACACTTAGAAAGCGTGGATAATTTTGTAACAGATCTAGAGCGTGAAAAATGATTGGACCAGTTAATTTTTGGTCCATCGGTTCGGCTCATCCTTAACAGTTTTGCCTTGGATTTCTTTCTCAACTTCAAATGGGCATAACTTCTTCACCGTAGCTCGGATTGGGGTATTGTTTTTTCCAGTGTTATTGTAATTCATAGATCTTAAACTTTTTGGTTAGCCCCACCTCCGGACTAAGGCTGAAAATTATGAAAATGCCCTTGAACTTCCCATTTCTTGGTTTTTTCACTATTTTGAGTTCTGTCTCGCACTTTCTTGCATGAAACACCTATAAAAGACATAAGAGATATACAAAATATGAAATACTTGACAAAAAGGGTTAGTGGCATAAATATGAGACAAATACAGACTATTTACACCGTAGGGGATAATAAAAATATCGAAATTAAGGGGATAAATGTGAAGAATTTATGCCTAATCACACCCCAGCACCTTGGGCATGAATAATCTTTATCTTCTCTTAGTCTTCCAAACTCAAGACGGGGTCAAGCTTTGCATCCATGGACACCTTAATCCATTTCTAGGGGACCCTCGGCTCAGAGGAAGAGCAGACGTGATTGGTGGGAAATTACCATGCACCGGATATGAAGAAATATCTAGGCTTCCAATCGTGGTTGGATGTTTGGTTGACGAATATCACTTTATTGGTCGATTTTCTGGCCACAAAGTGGTAGTAGCCGGGCTTATCCCTCATAGAGGAAACTTTATAGCATGCTTTAAACATGCAAACTATAAGGTTGGCTCCGTGGAAAAACTTCCAGAGCAAGATAAAATGAGAAGGATTCTCTAAGCATTCGGAGAAAGTTAAGCAGGGGCTAAATCAAGATTGGCTAGGATGGCACGCATAACAGTATGTATATGAAGATGAAATCCTAAGTTGAACATTTTCTCGTATACTGTGACCTCGTCAGGTCAGCCACTTAAAGCTTTCTCAGCCTCGTTGGGAGATCTCATTGTGATATCAGAGTTAATCACATACAAGTGTCTCCAGTATAGGAGGTCAACTTCACTAATGGAACTTTGAAACATTTTATCATAATGGGTATCCAAGGGATCCTCGTCCTCATCCTCGTCCTTGTCCTCGTCCTCATCTCTTGAGTTGATGAAATCAATAACCATTTTGCCACTTGGAAATATATTTTGAAATTCCCCCTCGGTCATGGCTAAGACATGGACAATCATTTGAATGGGGGGATGTGTAGTGGTGACTCTCGGCTCTTTAGGGACTGATTAACTTTCAGGATTGTCTGCCTCATCAGATTGATAATTGGAACTATCGGTCGTACGTCAGCGGAAAGGATCTCAACCTCGTCAGAGTTTGCTACTCCCGTCTCGGTAGTACGAAAGGCGGGAACTTCCGTGGCATGGGAAAATGAGTTGACTTTATCCAAAGCCCTAGACAAGACCCTAAAGGCTTTAGTACTGTAACCATCAGAGGAAGAAACTTCGATAGCATCATCACTCGCATACGAGTGTGCACTCATCGTATCTCCACTTATGACAATTATTAGAGGATGACTTGTGGAAGGAGACTCTCGTCTAACAATTGTAGAAGGGCGGGATGGTGGAGGATCATCTTGTCTATCGATTATAGGAGGTCGGATAACAGTGAGAGGAATTGTGAAGATTAGGTGCAAAGGAAATGCCTTGAGCTGGCATTTAGTCTCTGCATCGGCCTCATATTAGCGGATCTCAGTGAAGAGTCTTTCCCTAAGATTAAGGAAACGATCTATTAGCTCATATAATGTCCTCAAAATTCAAAGGATGGTCTTTGAATTAAGTGATAAAAATAAATAAAAGGGGAAAATAGCTAAGGTGTTGATTGGGTTTGACCAAAGGATTAAAACGAGGAAGTTGAATAGTTTTTAACAAGAATAGCCCAAGAACACAACCAAACCCTACCAGAGAAGAAGACCATAATCCTTATCGGAGCTTGACCAAAAAAATCAAAAATGAAAAAGTAGAATAGAAAATTATTAGGGAAACCCCCAATCAGATGTCCAACCTCAAAACTTCCACACTTAGTCCTCAAATGACCTTAAAAACAGCCAAGACAGTCACCGAGAAACTTATGTCATCAAAGAATTCAAAAGTGATGAAATGGTTTAAAATCAATGGAAAAGATACAAAAGATGGGGAAAATGGAGTACCTGGAGGAGTTTGATGAGCTGATAACCACAAGAAACCTAAGAAACTCGTCGCAGAATTCTTGAATAATAGAGAGAGAGGGAGGCTCTAAAATTTCTAATTTTAGAGAGAGAAAGAAGTGGTGCGCGAACGAGGAAATAAAAAATAAAAAATATTCAAACCATTTCAAACCCCAACAATGATGGGGTTCAACTTTCGATGTGCCCATCATTAAGGTACAATTCTCAAAACGTACACACTTTGCCGCCACTACTTGGGTAATACACAAAGCCAGAAATTAGATGACAAGTGTCAGTCCCTCATACCCATCGGTTAATTAACATCTGATAAACCATAGACATCTAATTATCGAATAAAACTTGATATTTTTACCCCTCAGTATCCTATCTACACAGATGACTAAGGACTAGGGGTGATTAATATACCAATATGTGACCTCGTCTCGTTTCGACACATAAAATAATCCCTCTCAAGTAATCATGCAGAAACTATCTCATTCTCGTCTAAGACCGGTCCAAGACTCCTTGCCACCTCAATGGGCTTAATATTTTGTCTCGTCTGCCCTCAGGAAGGTCGAGACCCTATCAGCTTGTTCACACGCTCATCTCGCCTGACATGAGTCAGTCGATACTCTACTCGGCATATACTAACATGTGATCCAGCAGTACCTCAGTGGTCTTATACTTGTCCAGGTCGACACCTCATCCTAGAAGGGCACATTTGGTATCTGACAGGGTGCGTGGAATGGAGCACGCGCGGGCTGCAAGATCTACGTGGACAAAACCATTGCAATAACATCTTCATCATGTGTGAAGAATATCTGACAATCATGATTTACATGCATAGATGACAGGTGGCAGCATGGTAGTGGTTGCTTCGTATTGTACATGCCTCACGCATGCCTGGGGTGTGCATGGCACCACCCTAGCCATATAAATACCTACCTTCTTCTACCTTTACAAGGATCTCTAATTCACAACCCTATTGAAACTCAGATAAATTCATCGCATAGAGAGAGAAAGATTAAGTGTTTTGTATCTCAACGCTATTAGTGCCCTTTTTTAGTGGATTTCACACACACTCACACAGTAGAGTAGGCTAAGATTGGCTAAACCACTTATATTATGTGTTATCCCCCTCTTTGTCTCATCTCCTACTACATATATATATATATATATATATATATATATATATATATATATATATATATATATATATATATATATATATATGTTTATAATCCATTGATACACTGGTTTTAGCTTTCATATTACATTGATTAGGTGATACCATTTCTAGTATCATCAGGGATTTCGAGCCAGCGCCCAAGGAAGGAATTTCAAATAAAGTCCCTAAGAGCCAAGATGGTTCTAAGATTAATTCGAGGACCCACTTGGTTATTTTTTTTTGTCACATTTTTTAGCAGGTTCCTTTTCCCGGGGAGACAAAATGACTTTCCTTGCAAGTTAATATTTTAATTTGCTGTTAGACTTACTCGTAAGAAGAGTGTCCACAATTGCTGCCCTTACTTTAGGGTCTATTTACACTTGGCTGGATTGCACCCACATTGACATGTAGCGCTCACACGTTCGTCATGATGTGGTAAATTTTGTCAACTCCTTATTATTGATGGGTTTTCTTTTCGAGAGTATCCCCAATTGGGCACCTGAGCCTTGCTCGTTTCATAGCCAAGCTTCTCGAATTTCTAGGTGGAGTAAGAAATCCCCCAAGCACTCTCTTAGCTTACTCTTAGACGATATAGATGAATTTATATCTGCCCTTCATCTAAGAGAGTTGGTGGAATATTCTCATGATGCTTCCACTTTCCTTCATCTCAGACTTTTCTCTCGTCTGTAACTGGTTGTCTCATATTTATGTGATAGGATTCGTACTTCCTTACATATTACCATCTCTAATAGAAATTGGGTAAGGGGTAGATACCATTCCAAGCAGGTAAAGAGACAATTTGGATATGACCAGGGGACTTACACACCAGAATTTCCCACAAGCCTCACATACCTAGCTTTATACTTAGAGACATTTTCTAATTTAAGCCCGAGGGGGATGGTGCGTAGTATTACTTATTTTGGGAACTTTTTATGGATGATCGTGACTGTCTTCCCTCTTTTAGCCTCTCGTGGTTTTACTTATGGCAGCACTAAGCTTCCTCAATAAAGAAATGTATTCAAGGTGTCCCTTATGAGTCTGTTGTTGAGTGTGATTCCTCAAAAGATGAGTACTTGACCAAATGTATTAAGAATGAGATTTGGCATCATAAACAATTTGAGAAGGCCCCACTAAAGCAAGTGGTACCTATCTTTGTAAATCTTTTCTATCTAGAGATCATTTACTCCAAACACCGAGAGGCCCAACCCCAATTAACTAAGGGGAAAAGCAAGGATAAGAACAAATTTCAATCTCCTTTAGAAGAGGAAGTATCCTCACATTAATGTTTCAATTTTTTTCCCTGATTCAGTTGGGGGGTTGCCTCCTCCACTTTGCCTGTCAAGCCACGAGTGGTTAGGCAGAAGAAGAAATCCACCAAGCCCACTGGCCCTTCTACTATTGAGAACTAGAGTTATGCGATTGATATTCTAGGGATTGAGGAGACATGCCAATCCATTCATGAGAAGGGATATGAGGCCATTGAAGCCACCCTTTCTAAGCCACCTACTCCATCATCTACTCACCCAGTGGAAGGTACTCTAGCTACTCCCTTTTTAGTTAGTCAAAAAATATAAGTCGTGGAGTTACAAGTGCCTTCTCCTCACACAACGCATTTGAAGAGTAACTCATTGATTATGGAATCTCCCCTTCTTATGATTACCACAGTTCTTCTTCAAATGACACTAGTTTACTTGGTTTTAATGAAGATCACTTGCCTGACACTTATCCCTTTTTGTCAGCCATGATGGAATCAACCATGGATGTGGAGCCTCCCCTCAATGATCATAATGATACTATGATCTATTCACCATCTTCCACCATCCCCACCACTGGGCCTTTACCGTACAGGCAAGCTTGTCGTGGTGAGCCTATAAGTATTTGCTAGTATTATCAATCTTTTCCTTTGTGATATTTCCTTCTAAGTTATAATTTTTTTTATTTACTAACTCTCTCATACATTTTTTTTTATCTTCGAGTAGGTACCTTTTACTGGGATGAGTGTTTGTCCAATCAGGAGTGGTTCACTCTTCCTCTACTCCTATTATTCCTCGATCTCCCTTCTAGCGTGAAAGGAATTCCATGTGGGTATCTTCCTTGAGCTTCTCTCGAGAGGTTTTCACCTAGAACTTTGTTTATTCACTTTATTTGTTTTAACAAAATAAATTATTTTCTTGACCCGTCATACATATAAATTTCATTTCTAGCAGCTTCCACCATTTTTCCTACTATTGTGAAGGTATCTTCCATGACTGATCACTCTGTTCAGGCATTTGATACTTCCTAGATGAGATTTTTTTTCCACAAGTCCTTATTTGTATCCTCTGCAGATTTAGACGTTATTGTGAATAGGTGTATGTGGTTCCATTCGAACCCCCTACTAGGCCACCCCACTTCCTCTAAAGTGAACAGTTCTTTTGCCTAGCCCCTAACTCATATTATGGTGGATAGATCCTAAGGGTAATTTTTTGGCACCTTATCCTTTTCCATATGTTCATTTTGTGGGTAACAAACACATGACTTTGATCCTTTTTTTTTTATTGATGTCCATTGTATTGCAAGCTTCTTTTTCGAGTGTCCCCCTCACTAGTGGGGGCATACTATTCCCCACTCGGGTAGTCATCCCTGGACTACCTCCGTCTGGGAGAGGATATTTGTCCTAAGGGTAAGTGTCCACTTGAATAATAGGCCCCAAGTCCAGGTCCTCTCCACTTATCCCATCTACAACATTACATCAAGTGGGCCTATTTCTCAGGCCACTAGCTTGGCATAGGTACTTAGTCATATGACTTTCTAATTCTTCTTCTTATCTTTGGTAAACTTCTTACTGATATCTTCTTCCTTAATAGGTTACTGCGAGCATCTCTCCACCCTCTATTATGGATCAGAGTGTCCCTTCCTCTTCTTAAATTCAAGTACATGAACCGTTACACTTGTTTTACCATAACATATGCATTTTTTATTCATTCTATCTTATTTTAAAATTAGACGAGCACTATTGTTGCATCCTCACTGGTTGCACCTCCAGATGTTGCTGCTACAAGTGCTTTCGTAAGTGTCCATGTATTATTTTGGCCTAGTTTAGCTTTCTAAGCCTTGTTGATATAGTGAAAGTAATCTTGACTCTTTTATTTGCTTTTAATTTCGACTTATGGATGTCAATGTTCCCTTGCCTGTGGAATGCTCTGTAGGCATTATTTCTTGTGTTTCTCAGTTATTACTCTGGCATACCTTATTCATTTATAGCTTACTCTTTTTGTGTAATTGTTCAAATTAACACTTCCTATTTTCTTATTTTCAGGTCAGTGATATGATTGTTCCTTTTCCTATGGAACCTACTGTGGTCTTAGGATAAGGTGCTCCCCAGGTATTATTCTATCATACATGTCATTTCTTCTTCTTTTTTTAACTTTCTTTTACTGTGTAAGTGCTCATTGACACTCGCATGTTTCTCTATTTTGAAGCTAGTGCCAAAAGTGTCCCTTTACCAGTGGAACAAGATGAGAGTGCTATTACGAGTACTCAGGTGTTATACTGTCATACCCTTCTTCTATTTTAACTTACTTTTACTGTGCAAGTTCTCAAACGACACTTACCTATTTCCCTATTTTCAGGCTAGTTCCACCAGTGTTCCTTTATCTATGGAATCGTCTATGAGTGTTGTTACGAGCACTCCTTGCATATTGCACACTGTTATACCTGTTTTCTTTATCTTATTTTTACTATTCCACTATTCAAATTACTATCATCCTTTCCTTTGTCACGTTTATAGGTTGGTACCAGTAGTGCTCCCACCTCTATAGAGCTTGTGGATACCCCGAGGGAGCAACTTGTCTATGTGGTAACATGCTGACCCCTCTTAGCTTGCAAGTAAGTGCCACTCCTTTTCCTTAGTAGACTACTCCTGACATCATTTTTGAGTTGTATATATTTACTTAGTTTCTTCTCTAATAATTCTATTTTCAGGAGGAGGTAAATGAGACTGATGGTGGTGAGGAGTAGGTGGCAGGGGATGATGATTATGAGGCCACTCGCTTTGAGGGTGATCCATCTAGGGAGGAGTCCCCACGTTTTGAGGCTAGCTCTCTAGACACTAGATTGAATGCCATATATATGGATGCTTTGAATGTATACATGAGGGATATGTGACGCAAGCACTAACCCAACAAGTTTAGGCCAGCAAATCGTGATGTTGTGGACTTGTTCTTTGAGCACCACCCTGAGACTTTCACTTTCAAGATTCTGCAACATTGATAGTTGGACCATTCACAACTTAAAGGAAATTTCTATACAAGTCCATGAGTTCACATCCATTCCACCCTATGAAGTTTCCAATGCAAGGGCTAGCATTTTTCTATCCATCATCTAGGACTTGAAGAACTTATATCACTTTAAGATTGATTGGCTCAATGTTTTCACTCGCCATCTCATTTGTCCATCTCCCAGGAGACTGATAAATGCTAAGTCATTCGAGAAGGCCAAGGCTAAGCGATGCCTTTCATAAGATGACTGCCTTTGCGAGTAGATCAAATCACCATAGGCCAGACTAGTTAAGGTTTTAGATAGTGAGGTAGAGGAGGTTGGTCGGATATCTTAGCTAGAGGCAGATCTAGTTCGAGAGGCTGACCCCTTGTTTGAAGGCTTTTTATCAAAGGATAATGTTTTGTTTTTATTATCTAGTTGACAATTGTAATCCATATACATTTTTCTTATAATGACTAGGTATAGTCTATTTGGAGCTTGTCCTTTATACAAATGAGATAAAGTTATCTCCTTCTTTTTTGCTACTATTTGCTCTTTTTCTCTGTATATATATATTTATTTTTGTTATATTCACATGTTATGGATTGTATTTCATTCTGGTAATTGTCCCCTCATCAACTAGTACTACATTTTTTGTGGGAGTGTCTTCTCACAACTAAGAGAGTAATATATACAACTTTCCCTTAAATCTGTGGAATGCTTGTCCTATACTCTTTTTTTTTTAAGTAGGACTTGAGGTTAACCCCTTATTTTTTTTTATCATGTCAGCTATTTTGGGATTTAACTTTAAAATCATTTTTGTAACCAGAGGTTCTTTACTCATCATACTTTGTCATTAGGGTGCATATACCCCCCCCCCCCCCCCCCCCCAAGTGCAATGAATAATGCCCCTCAAATTATTGTATGTTTTCTCTTATAATGGGTCAAAAATTGAGCTACTCTAAAATTTACTTAAAAAATCAAATTTATTAGAGGAAATAAAAAAAAATTATGCATCCACTCGCATATTTTGACGAGCAGATGTATAATATACTTATTATCGATTTTAAATGACAAACATTATTACTATTAAAAAAATCTTGATAAAAACTAGTCATGACTGGATAATTTCTATTGCATTTACTATTGTTAGAAAAGATATATGAGTTCTATTGCAATAGAAGATTGCTTATTTCTTTCTTTTTTTACTTGAGGGACTTCCCTCTTTATAACAAACTTCCACGAAATAGGAGAGAATAAAAAAATAACTTGGGATACCTCAGGCATAGTAAATCTTGAGCCTCTAGCAGTTAATTGACTGAATGCACTCACTTTATGGCTCAGAGATCTGGAAATATCCCGACTTTCCCACTACTCGCAACACAAATTGGCCTTTCCAATTGTGTTTGAATTTCAATGCTGACATGTTCATGACATGGTGAGTGGATTCCACCAAAACCAAGTCTCCCACTTAGAATTCTCTATGCTTAAATTTTCATAAGACCTAGATAATTGCTGAGTGTATACCTTAAAGTTTTCCTTGGCTTTGTCATGATGCTCATCCAAAGCTTCCATATGCACATGCCTTGGGTCTGGTATAAGGTTATGGCTAAGAGACACTTAGGCTGAGGGTAGTGCCTACTCTACTGACAAGACAACTTATGTTCTATAAACTAGAGATGAAGGTGTATAACCCTTTGGTTTTCTCATTGAAGTCATGTAGGCCCATAAGACCATTGGTATATTTTCATCCCATGCCCTTAGAAGATCATCCATTATCATCTTCAAAATGTTAATTAGCATCTTATTCACGGCCTCTACTTTACCATTCCTCATAGGGTAAGAGATGATCGAACTATTATGGACATTTTACATTTATCTGTGAGGAGCCTAATTTCCTTGCATAAAAACTGCTTCCCATTGTTTGTAAGCATGACCTTCAAAAATTGAACCTATAAATTATGTACTCCCAAATAAATTATGTCACCACCTGATAAGTGACCCTCATCAAAGGGATCGCTTCTGCCCACTTGGTGTACAATTCTGTGGCAATGATGATGAAATCTTTTCCATGAGAATCTGGGCTGATTTTTCCACCAAATCAAATGCCCAAGTGGGGAAGGTGGGGGGTAGCTAGACTTTATATACTTACCGAGGGGGCATAAAATATATTACCATGCACTTGGCCCACTTTAAACACTTTCACAAAGATGATAGAGTCGGCCTCCATTATTGGCCAGTAATACCCCACGGTCATCAACTGATCGTACAGTTTAGCCCCACCCATGTGTGAGGGTTCGTGAGCTTCCTTCAACATTTTCACCGCATCTTCACCTGCCCTGCAACGTAATTCCTTCTCATTATATCCCTTCCACTAAGTAGAAGCAGGAAACCATTTTCTTCAAGTATATTTCATTTTCCCTTTCATCCGATAATTTTCCATCTCTGAGGTATGCGAAATAAGGCTTCCTCAAGACTTCAAAGGTTTCCACAAAATAAGCTTTAGCTGGTTGGTTAAACTGCATATGGAACATTAGATAACCCTATTACAGATGAGCATCCTCTGTGCTGATAGTAGGACAACAATAACCTCCTCACTGCAATAGCCGATAAAGTGGGATATCAGTATCACCATAATGCTTCTCAAGCATTGTTGCCAATTTTTCTTTAGCATATTTTTCTCCAACACATTTGCCAAACATTCGCGTGAACTTTTGAAGTAAAGTTTGCCTTGGAGCAGGTGTTAGTGGACTCTAAAAGCTTTATTTTTCCTTTTCTAGTTTCCAACTGCTTCACTTGGAAATAACGACCGCACTGTTATCAACACCATTTCTCATCAGACCGTGATGGTAGCCTCTAGCTCTTCTATTTCTAACTTTTGTGTGATATTTCCCAGTGCATCTGAAAGCCTATTAATTGTTTGCACATGCCTTTATATATTCATTTCTAAGGGCTTGAAGAGTGCGACTGTGTGATAATTGATTAAAATTAATTCACAAGTTTCCAACTAACCCTTATTTAATTAGAGTCCCTAAACATGCATCTAAGGTGCGTGTGTCAACCCATTAATAAATAAAACATGTGACACAAAAAATATGCCGAGACACAGATTTCAGGAAAAAAAAACTTTCGGGTAAAACCTTTATTTCACTATGAATATATAAATCACAACTTACAATTACATACAAAATCTGTAATGGATCAACGTGCAGCCAACCCACAAAGACACGTGGTCTTGAACTCAGCAAGAGAATACACGTAGTACCCTCCAAGGACTCGCAACCCAAACAACAAAGGATGAACCGCAGCTCTCCTCAATGACACGCAGCCATAACACTTTGTAGAGACTCCCTCAGCAATGACACGCAGCCCTCCGTTGTAAAGATCTCCCCACAAAGGTTGAACAATAGCAAAGCTTATGTTCTAGGGTTCCAAAAGATTCACAAAAGTAATTGGGATTTTTGTGTGTGAATCAAAAAGATGTTTGGCACATCAAAAATTGAAGTCTTGTTGTGTTTGTACTCTTAGAAACGTTTTCTCAAAGACTTAAAAAAAATACTCCAACGAAGTAGGAATATATATGGAAAATAAGAGTTGGTGGAAAAACACTACACGGAACTGTTCGAATTGATCGCAGGCGGACCGGTCCGGCTAGGAGGCAGATCGGTCCGACCTCGAATCGGTTATTTTTTAAAATGGCTTCATCGGTTCGCTATCGGTCCGTGGTATACTGGAGCAAAGCGGATCGGTCCGGTAGGTAGGCGAACCGGTCCGGGGGTGGATCGATTCGTTTAATATGGGCGGACCGGTCCGGCTTACCAGAAAATAAAAAATATTTTCAAAGCCTCATTTTGCTTGAAAAAACTTACTTCTTATTTTTATAAAAAACATTTTATAAAAATTTCCCAATACTAAGTATGAACTTTAAGGAACTTAAAAAAAAAACTTTACCAAGTTCATTGTCGCAGAGGATATGATGTTGAAAACACTTTGATATTCGAATCCGTTGATGTAGATGTGATCTTGAGTTTCTTCAGCGGTGTAACGGCGTACTACATACATATTGACAATGGACAAAAATGTCCTCACAAATCTCCCCCTATGTCTATGCCGGTACATACATAAAAAATATCCGAATTATCAACTTATGACCTATACAAATCTACCCTCCCATGAACCCTAAAGATGGAAAGATACAAATGTTTAAATCTTCATCGTTTGTTCTTCAATCTTCAACAATCATCAAATCTCTATGCTTTTCTCATCAGGGTGTGCAACATATTGATCTTCAATCTTCATACCTACACACATGAGACAAAGCAAATACCATGTGACATATCGAGTTTGAAATGAGATAAACATATAGATACCAATTTATGATAAAAGCATAAGCTAAATCTCAAAAACTCCCCCAAAATTCAAACTCCCCCATAAAATGATAATTCTTTCTCTCCCTTTTTATGATGTCCCCAAATAGACAAATGAGAAGAATGAATCAAATAAGAAAAAAAATGGGGTGTCACGGTACACAAAACAGGGCATCAAACAATATAGTAAACGTGCTCTTGCAAAGAGATGCTCAAAAACAAATGCACAAACTTTTTTTTGATTTTTTTTTACTTTTTTCATACAAAAATAAGATACATTTGAAAAAAAATATGCTACAAAAATCACACCATGGATTTAAACTCAAACAACCAAGTCATGAAAATGGAATGAATGGGTGTGAACACATTCGATAGGTAAATCAACTCAATCAATCATATGTGCACGATGCATATGTGTACCCCTAGCGAATGAACATCAAAAGTATCCTTAGGTGAAAAGATTGTTGAATTTAGATGACATCGTCTTATGAAAATCAACAAATCAAAGTCAAAATGATTTCCACCCCAATAACGTCCAAAACTATTTAGCGCATTTGCAAGCATTTCAAGGATGTGCAAACCCGTTTTAAATTCTCCAACCAAACTCCCTCGTATATATTTTCTTTTAGAGGTAATCTAAATTCTCAAACTTTGGAGAATTGGTGAAAAAACCTAAATGGCCCATAATTTGGCATGAATTTATTTTTATTGCCTTTAAAAAAAAAAATCGGGCTCTTTTAACCTCTTTGGACCTCGGATAATAAAATTCCTCCATTTTTAGGTCCAATTTAACGGTGGCTTTAGCGCAAAGGATAAATAATTACCTTTCGCATCCCCTCCCCGTTTTTCAAACAAAGCACACAAACTCACAAAATGGTTTTTATATGCACAATTTCCTTATCAAAATTTATCGCGCTTGGTTTGTTTTAAGGACAATATTGAAGTGAAAACACCCAACCAACATGTGATAAGACAAGCACAATAATCAAACAAAACCGTGCATGTGTGCAATAAAGGAAACATGTAGGAAGTAACACTTAATTACATCTTAATGACTCCAAGCATTATAAAGCACATGGATGACTTGACCTATTGTCTCAAAACAATATCAAATAGTCACATGAAAATAATGGAATGATGTTGTGACTCGGTCATCCTAATTGTTCATCCACAAACGGTGCTAACAAAATACAAAAATCTTTTTGAATTTTCTCAAAAAAAATTTATTTTTTATTTTTAAAAAAATTAAAACATACAAATATGATACATACTAGCAATAGGCAAACAATGTCATCATGAAAATTACCCTATGCTAGTAAACAAGTCAAACCTCAAGTATTAGGTGCGGAGGGGTTTTCCAAAGGTGGTGACAACTTATGAAAAACCTCCATCAATTCTTGTGAAGTTTTGAACAAAAACTTAACTTTCTCACCTAAATGTGCAAACTCTCTCATGTAGTCTCCAGGAGCATGTAAAGTGTCATGTGTGGGAGCATGTGTGCCAGAAACACGTGTAGAAGTAAAACGTGACACATACCCCAACTTAAAGAAAAATTCCCTAAGGTGACCTCTCGTCTTGCAATGTGAACAAACATAAATAGGCCTAGGAACACCTCGCTCAAAATCTCTAGGCGTGCTCTCCTAATAGGAATGGGACGCCTAGGTGGGTTAGGGTGAGACTTACGTGAATCTAACTCTAAAGTGGGAACCGTCTCGGGTGCTAATTGGGAAGTAGAATCACCGTCATGACTTATTCCTAACTTCTCACCTTTACCCTTATGAACCACCTTTTCAACCTTCTTAGGTGCGTTCAAAAAATTGACTTTTACCTCCCTGGCACATTCGAGATCACTCTCGAGTTGGGATACACGTGTCGTCAGACTAGACAACGTGTCGGTCAAATCACACTTCTCCTTTCTCAAAACCTCCTTCTCTTTCTCCAAATCTAAAACCCGACGACCTAAATCACGATTATACTTCTTTGTTTTCAAGGTCTTGGTGTACAAATCTCTAAAAGCTTTTTGGAGCTCACTTTCACTCTCACTTTCTCCCTCACTTGAAGCGCTCAAATCATCACTATCGCATTCGTGTGCACTATTGTGGGATAAGGTGGGTGTCCTCACACGACTAGAAAAAACTATAAACTTCTCACCACTAGTCTCATCACCCTCACCTTCACTACTATCACTAAGTGTGGCGGGCATAGCTACTTTCTTTGCTTTCTTTCTAAGCCACGTAGGACACTCAAACGACTTATGTCCCTTACCCCCCACATTCAAAACAAGTGACGTTCTCAAAATCTTCCTCACACTCATCATCGGAGTCAATCTTTTTTTCCCTCTTACCACTTTCTTTGGCCTTTCCTTTCTTTTTATTTTTCTCAAAAAAATACTTTTTATTGGAAGAATTATTTTTGTTCATGTTGAGAAATTTTTAAAAAAATTTCACAAACAAGGCCATATCTTTAAAATCAACATCTCCCTCAGTATCGGACTCACAAACTTTTTCTTTCTTTTTCTTAAAATGAGTATTTAAAGCAATGCCATTATCCTTAGCCTTAATGATTTTTGGAAACATGTCAATCTCATAGGTTTGAAGATCTCCTACAAGTTCTTCTAACTTAAGTGATTTCAAATTTCCCAAAAAGTTCTAAACAATGACTTTAGGAATAAAGCGTTTTGGGACATATCTCAAAATCTTTTTAACGACACGCGTGTTATCAATCACCTCACCCAAATTAAAACATGTGTTAACAATATCCGACAAACGTGCATAAAAATCATCAAAGCATTCGGACTCAAACATGGTGAAAGTCTCAAATTGGGTGGCCAAATTTTATAATTTTGATTCTTTAACCGCGTTCGTACCCTCATGTGTTAATTTCAAAACATCCCAAGCCTCTTTAGACGTGGTGCACGTCATAATTCGGCGAAACTCATCAGGAGAGACAGCTCCAGAAATAGCACTCAGACCACGGGAATTAAAATTGGACAATTTATAATCATCTTCAGTCCAGGCTGACACGGGTTTTAAAGTGATGATGTTATTAACAGTGACAGTGGGAGGAGTCCAACCATTTTCGCAAAGCAACCAAACACGCTCGTCAATAGATTTTAAAATCAATTTCATACAAGCTTTCCAGTAGGCATAATTAGACCCGTCAAAAATAGGCATCTGATTATATAAGTGCTCCATAGGAAAAAATGCGAATTTTCACAAAACTGATTTTTCAAAAAAAATCAATATCACACGATTTTGCAGAAAATAGGAATATGCGATAAATTAGCGTAACCATCTCTGATACCAATTTGAAAACGTGAGTAGACAAATTGTATCAGAAAGTAAATCCTCGAAAAAATCAGGATCACGCGATAAATTAGCGTAATCCACTCTGATACCAATTTGAAGAGTGCGACTGTGTGATAATTGATTAAAATTAATTCGCAAGTTTCCAACTAACCCTTATTTAATTAGAGTCCCTAAACATGCATCTAAGGTGCGCGTGTCAACCCATCAATAAATAAAGCCTGTGACACAAAAAATATGTCGAGACACAGATTTCAGGAAAAAAAACCTTTCGGGTAAAACCTTTATTTCACTATGAATATATAAATTGCAACTTACAATTACATAGAGAAATCTGTAACGGATCAACGTGCAGCCAACCCACAAAGACACGCAGTCTTGAACTCGGCAAGAGAATACACGCAGCACCCTCCAAGGACTCGCAGCCCAAACAACAAAGTATGAACCGCAACTCTCCTCAATGACACGCATCCATAACACTTTGTAGAGACTCCCTCAGCAATGACATGCAGCCCTCGGTTGCAAAGATCTCCCCACAAAGGTTGAACAATAGCAAAGCTTGTGTTCTAGGGTTCCAAAAGATTCACAAAAGTAATTGGGATTTTTGTGTGTGAATCAAAAAGATGTTTGGTACATCAAAAATTGGAGTCTTGTTGTGTTTGTACTCTTAGAAACGTTTTCTTAAAGACTTAAAAAAAATACTCCAGCGAAGTAGGAATATATATAGAAAATAAGAGTAGGTGGAAAAACACTACACGGAACTGTTCGAATTTATCCTAGGCGGACCGGTCCGTCTAGGAGACGGATCGGTCCGACCTCGGATCGGTTCTTTTTTAAAATGGCTTCATCGGTTCTCTATCAGTCCGTGGTATACTGGAGCGAAGCGAATCGGTCCGGTAGGTAGGCAAATTGGTCCGAGGGTGGATCGATTCGTTTAATATGGGCGGACTGGTCAAGCAGCCTCTGGATGGTAGATCTATACACTGACAAGTTGGCATGCTTAAGTGTGAACTCTCAATTAACTTGTTTGACTACTAAGTTAGAGTCTCCCCTTATACAAAGTACTCTGATAGCCCTCCTAAGGGCCTTAAAAAGGTCGAGTATGATATCCTCATACTCCTCCTCATTGTTAGAATATTTGAAATTTAACTTGTAAGAGAAGGTGATCTTTCCTATGCCATTAGAAAGAATGATACCTACCCCGACTATCCTTTGAGCAAATGCACCATCAAACTCCATCTTCCACTCCTTCATCTCTTCTTATAAATAGGCTTTAAAATTTCCACCTGGTAGATCCTCACAGGAAGGTTCGAAGTTTTATCTTAGAAAGTTAGCTAAAAGATCAGCCACTGCCTGGCTCTTGATAGCTTTTGGGATGATGCACTTCAGATCATATTCTGAAGTATCAACAACCACCTGGTTACTCTCCCCACCAAAATAGTCAGCGCCAGAAGATACGTGATAGGGTCGCACTTAGTGACGATATGCAACCTGAATGCGAGAAGGTAGTGTCTCAATTTTTTTGCTATAAAAACGAAGGCTAATTAATGCCTCTCTATATTTGTGTATCCGGATTCCATTCCTGAAATCACCCGCAAAAGGTAGTACATTAGCTGCTCCATTTCTAATTTCTCTTGGGACATTAGATCTCCTATAAACCTCTCAATTAAGGTAAGATACAACAACAAAGGTGAACCTACTTCTAATAGGATCATCGTCAAGGGATAAGTCAGTATTGCCTTCACCCACTCAAATCCCTTATTTTTATCCTCCCCCTAGGCCCACCTGGACTTATCTTTCACGAGGGGATGAAGGGGTGAGGGGCCTTTGTTAAAGCCAATATGAACCTCTTTAGGTAGGAAACTTTCACCAAGAAGCTCTTGATCTCTCTCTAGCTCTTCGACGGTGGCATCATCAAAATGGCCTTCTGCTTTTCCATACCAACGTGCACCCCTTATCTATTTACCACAAATCATAAGAACTTCTCCACGATTAATCCAAAAGCACGGTTAGATGGGTGCATCCTCATTTTTCATTTTCAACACCTTTCAAACTCCTAAGATCTTGCACATGTTTACACTCTTTCATGGAGATCACCACTTGATCATCTATAAAGAATTCCAATATATAATGAAATATGGCCATCATGGTACGTTGATAGGTGGCACCCGCATTTTTCAATCCAAAGGGCATGACCGTGTAATGGAATTTTCCAAAAGTATTTGGAAGGCTATATTTTTGGTATTTGATAGGTCCATTTGGATTTTATTATAACCTACATCCCCATCCATGAAACTATACATCTCATGGCTTGCGGTGGCATCTACCAGGCTATCAATGCTTGGTAATGGGAACTCATCCTTCGAGCAAGCGCGATTAAAATCTCTGAAATCCACATAGACTCGTATCTACTTTTTATCCTTCTTCACTATAAATACAATTCTAGATAGCCAGATTGGGTGTTGGATAGGCTTGATGAATCCAGTCGTGAGTATCTTCTCTACCTCCACTTTGATTTTTAGGTCCAGTTCAGCTTTGTAAGTTCCTATGGTCTGTCTCACATGCAAAGCATTGGTCAAGACATTCATCTTATGGGAACTTACTTTCAAATTTATTCCAGGCATCTTCGTATATTTCCATGCAAATACGTGTGTAAATTCCTTGAGCAGGCTGACGATCACTTCTAGTTCCTTAGGACTCAAACCCTTAAAACTAAAGATGGGCCACTTATCACCCCCCCTTTTGTTTCCAAATTTATCTCCTCTAGCTCTTGGAGCTGATTATGTGTCCCATCTTGCATGAACTCTGGTGCAGAGTCGATCTTTTGTCCCAAAATGTCGCCTGCATAGACCGTTATAAGTGGTAAATAACTTTACCATTGATAAGAAAAAATTTCTTACAAGTTCGCGGGGGTCTTACCTTCACTTCAAACTTCCTTTTTCCTTTCTAGTTACTCTCAGAGGTTTCCACTCACTGGCTCAACCTCTCATTTACGAACTTTTTAAGCATTGTGCCTTCTTTGATCATGTGGGGTTCTTCTTCCCCCTTGATCAAAAATTTTTCTTCACCTAACTCCCTGTAATATGCTACATCGACCAAGTGGGCCTCTTCCACTGAGAATGGCTTTTATGTACAATCACGATCTTCGTTCCATAAATATTATCCTTCATGCATTGGTGAAATGTTGACGGTACAATCCGATGTGCATGCATCCACACCTGACTTATTAAGAGTTACTCACTTTTGTTGTCATTGATGATGTGAAATATAATATGGGATGTGAATTTTCCAACTTAATTCTCATATTAACTTATTAGAGCGACTACATCCCTGCGCTATTAGGACCAGATATCATAAGTGGTACCAGCACAATCTTCTTTTAAGAGATTTCAGTTATGTACAACGTACAGATAGGCGTGATATTTATCGAGGTCCCTTTATCGAGAAGTGCCCTTGGAAAATTGATTCCATTCATCAAGGCTGTAACATACAAAGGTCGTTTATAAAGGAAAGGTACATGCCCGTCCACTTTTGAGAACATCACCTCATACGTGTGTCTCTTAATCAATATTCTAATGGGACCATGCCAGTTGAGAGGGGGATCCCCTCGCTTCTAGATTGCTTCCAGAATATTCTTGGTGATGATTTTTCAAGTGTCATTCTTCATCCCAATCTGGTCAAAGAACCACGTGAACTTTGGGCTTCCTGAAATAGTTACACATTCTGAGTCAATGTTAACTTCATATGTGTGTGCATTACACACATATTCTACTTCAGATGTACCTCTCTCATCTAGGGCACTAACCACATTCATTATTCTTTATCGGGGGCTCACCCATTTGCCCCATCATCCACATGATCCTTTTTGGCTAAGTTAACCAGCCACACTTCACACGCATTTTCATTTCTCAACCATTCTTCGGAGATGAGCGTTTCTTCATCGTCATATGCCACCACCATGTTTGTTGTGCCATAGTGGTGAGATGGAAATGGATACGGATACTCATTAACATCCACCCATGGGATCTACAAGGTGCCATTAGTGAACTGATCTCCTATTATTCTGTGTAGGTAGTATAAGTCCTTAGTGGGATGTTAAACCCTATGGTGAAGCCCGTAAAACTTCGCATTCACTTTTTTTGTTATTGTGGGTATTTTTCCATTCAAGTGGGGGGATTTTCCCCCTCCTTACTCACCAATGTTCGATAGAAATCCATGTCTTCTGCCATGTTGTATGGAAATATCGATGGGAAATCATCCTCAAACTTTTTTCTTTCCAGCAACACTATTATTTTTTAACCCTTGACCCCATTTCTTTCATATGGGGCTCCATTCAACATAGTTCATCGCTTGTTATCGGGAAAGAATGATACCTGCCCCCTTATCCCTTGAGCAAATGATCCATCAAACTCAGTCTTCCACTCCTTCATCTCTTCTTCTAAATAGGCTTGAAAATTTTCATCTGGTAGCTCCTCACTGGGAGGTTCGATGTTTTGGCTTGTAAAGTTGGCTAATAGATTAGCCACTGCCTAGCTCTTGATAGCTTTTAGGATGACGCACTTCTTATCATATTAAGAATGTATTAAAAACCACCTAGTTTCTCTCCCCATCAAGATAGTCTGTGAAGAAGATACTTGATAGGGTCGCACTTATTGACAATATGCACCGTGAAAGTGAGAAGGTAATATCTCAATTTCTATGCTATAAAAACAAAGGATAATTAATGGATCTCCTTGTTTGTGTATCTAAATTCCATTCTTGAAATCACCCGCAATAGGTAGTACACCTTTCGCTCCACTCTTATTTTCTCTTGGGCGAGTAGAGCTCCTATAGACCGCTCAATTGAGGTAAGATATAAATGTAAAGGAGCACCTACTTCTGATGGCATCATCGTCGACGGAGTTGTGAGTATTTCTTTCACCCTCTTAAATCCCTTATTTTCATCCTCCCCCAGGACCACTTGGCTTTATCTTTCATGAGATGGGTGAGGGAGTGAGTGACCTCAGTTAAAGTAGGTATAAACCTCCTCAAGTAGGATACTTTCACTAGAAGCTCTTGAGATATCTCTGGCTCTTCCATGGTGGCATCATTAAAATGTCTTTCTCCTTTTCCATACCTATGTGCAAACGTTGTCTATTTATCATAAATCTTACAAAATTCACCGTGGTTACTCCAAAAGAACATTTAGATGGGTCTATCCTCATTTTGCACTTTGGAATATTTAAAAGACTCTCCTGGGATCTTGAACATGCTTGCTCTCTTTTTTGGAGATTATCAATAGATCATTTATGAATAATTCCAATATATCATAAAATATGTCCATCATGGTACGTTGATAGGTGGTCCCCGCATTTTTCAATCCAAAAGGCATGATCGTGTAATGGAAATTTCCCAAAGGTGTTTAAAAGGTTGTTCTTCTGCATTTGATGGGCCCATTCGGATTTGATTATAAACTAAATAGCCATCAATGAAACTATACATCTCATGTCTAGCGGTGGAATCTACCAGGCTATCAATGCATGGTAATGGGAACTCATCCTTCGGGCAAGCAGAATTTAAATTTCTAAAATCCACACAGACTCGTATCTACTTTTTATCCTTCTTGACTACAAGTGCAGTGCTTGATAGTCGGATTGGGTGTTAGATAGGCTTGATGAATCCAGTCGTGAGTATCTTCTCTACCTCTGATTTAATTATTAGGTCCAATTTATCTTTATAAGTTTGTGTGGCCTACCTCGCAAGCAAATCTTTGATCAATATATTCATCTTATGGGAGCTCACTTTCAAATTTGTCCCAGGCATGTCAGTATATTTCCATGCAAATACGTCTGTAAATTCCTTGAGCTTAGGACTCAGACCCTTAGATATTAAGATGGGTCACTTATCACCCCCTTATGTTTCCAAATTTATCTCCTCTAGCTCTTGGAGCTTCTCATGTGTCCCATTTTACATGCACTTTGGTGCAGAGTCGATGCTTTTGGGCCAAAACATTGCCCGTACAGACCGTTATAAATGGTAAATGACTTATCCATTGGGCAGAATAATTTTCTTGTAAGTTCGTGGGGTTCTTACCTCCACTTAAAACTTCTTTTTTCCTTTTTCCTTTCTCCTTACTCTTAGAGGTGGCCACTCACTGGATCAACCTCTCATGTAATGACTTCTTAAGCTTTGCACCTTCCTTGACCATGCGGGGTTCTCCTGCCCCCTTAATCAAGCATTTCCTTTCTTTACCCAACTCCCTATAAAATGATACATCGACTAAGTGGGTCTCTTCCACTGAGATTGTATTTTTTATATCTTTAAACACTATTTTCGTTCCACGAATATTCTTCTTCATGCATTGGTGGAATGTCGATGGTACAATCCCATGTGTATGCATTCACACCCCCCTATTAAGAGTTAATGAATTTTATTGGCATTGATGATGTGGAAAATAATATGGGATGTAAAGTTTCCCAACTTCATTCTAACATTAATGTATTCGAGCGAATATATCCTAGTGCTATCAAAGCCAAATATCATAAATGGTACCCGCATAATCTTCTCTTGAGAGATTTCATTTTCATATAAGGTGATGATGGGCATAATATTTATTGAGTCCTGTATATCTAGAAGTGCCCATGGAAAACTAATTCCATTCACCAAGGCTGTAATATACGGAGGACAGTTATGAAAGAAGGATACCTACCTGTCCACATTCAAGAACACCAAATCATACGTGTATCTCTTGATCAATATTCTTATAGGACCATGCTGATTAAGAGAGCGATGCCCTCGCTCCTAGACTGTTTCCAGAATCTTCTTAGTGATCAATGTCCATGTGTCATGCTTAACCTCAATCTGGTCAAAGAAGCACCTGAACTTTGGGCTTCTTGCAATAGTTACACATTCTGAGTCGATTTCAACTTCATATGTTTTTCCATTACACCGATATTCTGCTTCAAATGTCCCTCCCTCATCTAGGTCAAGGACCACATCCACTCTTCCTTCTTGGGGGCTCACCCACTCACCCCAATCATCCACATGATCCTCTTTGGATAAGTCAACTATCCACTCTTCATATACATTTTCATTTCTCAACCATTCTTCGAAGATGAGTGTTCCATCATCATCATATGCCGCCACCATGTTTGTTGTGCCATAGTGGTGAGCTAGTAAAGGATTATCACTAACATCCACCGACAGGTATGCAAGATGCCATTAATAACCTGTTCTCCTATTATTCTTCATAGGTAATAGTTTTCCTTGGTGGATGTTCAAGCCTCTAGTGAAGCTAACAAAACTTTGCATCTGCCTTTTTTTGTTGCTATTGGTATTTGGCCATTCGTGTTGGGGGACCTGCCACTCCTTATACACCAACTTTAGATAGAAATCCATGGCCTCTGCCACACTATATGGGAATAGTGATGGGATATCATCCACTAACTTTCTCTTTCCAGAAACACTATTCTTCTTAAACCCTTGACCCCATTTCTTTCCTATGGGGGTTCCCTTCAACATAGTTTACTGCTTATCATCGGGAAACTTGGAACCTACCCACTGGCAAAGGCATCTACACCCTTCATCCTTGAGGCCTTGTTCTGATGATCATTATAATATTGTTGGCTGCTCATGTCAACTCTCTCAAAGCACCATCTTCGGTTTCATTGTTCAAATGGATTTTGTACTCCTCTAGCAGCCCCTCCATGCAAATCTGTAATAGTCTTACTTCTATAACATCTTTATGGACATCCATATCTATTTCTCTAAAGCACTTGATGTAATGCATCAACTCTTCACTCGAATTTTGCACCTCCTGGGCAAGATGCTATAAATTTAACTCATCCTCTGCCAAGAACAATTTTTGCAAGAACTTCCTGTGCATCTCCTCCTAAGTAAGAATGCTATTTGGAGCCAAATAGGAATGCTATATGGACACTTTTTCGATGAGAGTTTTTGAAAACTCCGACAGCTTTAGCTCCTTATCATTGCCTTGTACACCAAGTGTTGATGTCTAAATTTGGAAAAGGAATTTAGAGATTGATCTTAATTCTAATTATCAAAACTTATAACCATAAATAAATAAATTAAAGATAAATAATAGAAATGGTTCAAGAGGCACAAGAGTTTTAAGTGGTTCGACTTTGTGATTAAACCTACATCTACAAGTAATGTTAGTTAGGGTTTGTATTGATGTTTTTGGGATACTCTTACAAGGTGCAATGGTGTTGTCAAAAACCTCCCCCTTAGCTAAGGGAAATGGTGTATTTATAGTAAGTAGGAAGCCAAGAGGTTTGAATGCCTTTATAGATTTTAGCATTTACACCTTTACTTAATAATAGACAGATGGGCATCCTTTCATTTGCATGTGCATAGTGACTTTTGAATACCCAACATGTGTCTTTCCATCTAATTGATGGTTCAACTTCTTAGAGGTGGTGCGCTAGGTAGCCGAACACCAAATACGTATGCCGACTAGCTTTGATCCAGCATGGCAGGTCTTAGGATAATTTTGATAGGTGTCACTCTATTATTAGTCCATGTGGTTAAATAATTTTAACCTAGAACAAAATCCTTAATTCTTTATAGTTGAGGATTTATCAAAAGAATGGATTATTTCTTTCTAATACTACTCGGCGTATCATAAGGGTAATGTTGGCAGCCGACCTTGAGAACTTGTATTTTTCATTTCTTGTGTTAAGAAATGGAAGTTCTGTAAATATCTTGAAAAATAGCGAACCCTCGAAGTGTACACTGGTAGTTTTGTCCTCTTTAAGATTTGGGATGCCATCGAGAGTCAAAACATTGGTACTGAACCATTTTAAATCCAAAATATCAAGAGCCATCATAGTACCTATAAAATAGCTAATTTTTCCTCCATTTTGTCTCACCTTTTACAATTTAACTTTCTTTTTCTTCCATTGTTGCTCCCCTCCTACCGTTCTAATGAGTTCTCCACTTTGCTATCAATTGTAAGAATTACCTTTTCTTCGTCTTTTTCTTTATGATTTGTTAAGATGGTATATATTGTTGATGAATATTATTTGGAGGAATTTAGGGAAGAGAGAAAGATCCCTGAGTGGGTAACTATTGAAATGGTATCTGGGACTTGCGAGTTGTGTGCTTTAGAGGAGGGACACTAGTTTCCTACCATATTTATAGCAGAGTGTGGGATTACCTTTCACTCTAATAATTTATTTTTGGAATTATATCAGTACTTTGATGTGGTTCCAGCCAAGGTAGCCCCTAATAGTTAGAGAGTAGTAAATGGTGTTAACCATCTTAATAAACTGTATGGGCCCGATATTGGGATACAAGAGTTAACGTATTGCTATAGTTGGGGGACCACCAGCTATAATACTTATTATTTGAAGACACGTTATGCCAATAGGGCATTAGTAGTTAATATGCCTGATTCCAATAAAGATTATTAGGATTATGGAGTTGTGGTAAAAAAAACTGGTAATATGCCCCCTTCCTGAGGGCTAAGATACAATAGTCCCAAATTCCCCCAAGAAGGACGTGGCATATGTCGGGTACTTATAATAATTGTATTTCATTTGTTCCTGCTTTGTGTTTGTTGATTTGTCGAATAACATATTACTTTTGTCTTTTTGAAGAGAAAAGGAATAAGGACTGCCCTCTAGACTTAGATGTGAATTTTGAAGATTTAAAATTAACCTGGTCAATTCATCAAAGACTTGGTGAAGTGAATCCGAGTTCATCGTTTGTCTTGTTAGAATATAGGAGTTCCATTATTTCCTTTATAACTTGGCCTACATAGGACATTCTCTTAGCCCCGATAGATTTAAAAAATTCTTCTCATCCCCATCAATTGTTGCATCTAAATCTCCATTACAAGAGAGAGATATTGATTTAGGAGGAACTTCTTCCTCATTTGAATTACTTGATTTAGTTTCTATTCCGACCACTCCTTCTTCTCCGAGCATAATGATGAAGAGAAAGATAACCCAATCTGATAGTTGGAGCCATGTCTCCACCCAGTCGAGAAGATGAAAACCACTAGCGAAGCTTCCAATAGACCAATAGTTATTACTACTCAATAAATGAAGATCACTAAACCTCAGTTAAAGAGGTTAAAAAAATGTTTTGTTGTTCAGAAAGAATTAATAAAAAACAGGCTGACTAAGCCTCTGCATATTTTGCATCAGTGGCAGTGAACCCTAGTTTTGCTAGGGTTTAATTAGTTCTGGAATGTTTTTCGCAGACATGTCAATGGTTGTTCTGCTATCGAGAGCAAGATTTCTAGAAAGATCTAATCACAACTTGGCTCTGGTAACTTTACATAAACTTGCCTTCTCTAATGTTACCCTTCTTTATATTTTTTTCTAATTGCCTTTATTCTTCAATATTTGTAGTTCTTAGTTGATTATGACTAACTTATGATGAGGGATGACGAGATGAGGGCATCATCAACTGCTGTTGAAGTGGATTTCAAAGAGCTTAAGGACTCATTAGATGCTACTAAGGAGGCTCATGACAAAGATCAAGAGAAATGACAGGGTTTATTTAATACTACCGAGAAAGGAAGGACTAATATCGAGAAGGCTACGTCAGATGCTTACAAGACCACCACTGAGGTGGAGAAAGAGTTGTAAAACTTGAAGGCTACCCTCAAAAGGGTAAGGAATACGCCTATACCCATGGTTGGGATAAGGATTTTTCCATTACTATTGTGAAAATTGACTAGCTGAGGAAGGTAGGGATTCTACACTGAAACAGGTCGACACTACTGCAGACTCAGACCTTTTTTAGTAGTTCAACTCGACTCCTCCTCCTGTTATTGATGAGGAATTATAATATGAGGAGGTAGTTTCTCAATTGGAAGATAAGATAGCCCAAGACAAAGAGAAGGTTTAGACTCCTTAAAACTGTTGGATGTTTTCGATTTTTCTTTATAAATCTTAATTTTATTCTTTCATCTTGAATAATGAACCTTTTTATGTAATACCCCTTTTTTATAATAAAATTTATGGTTGGACTTGCACCATTATGATGGCATAGATCATGTTGTTTGATATTTATTCTCATATTCTGTCTTTTAGTTTAAATCTATGAAAGTTGTGATAGTTGCAGTAGAAAGTGACCTGTATAAAAGGGGCGTTCGATTATTTAGTGTTGGACATGAAGATTTGGATGAAGACGAGTTGAAGGGGTTGATCGAATTGTATGTTTTTAACTAGTGATGGAATCCTACCATCATTTTCACAGGCTCTTTGATTAGGTAGTGTCAAATAATGTTGCATATTATGAAATGATTGAGTAACTGCAAGTGGATCAAAGGGATTCTCTCTCTAGCCTTCACGCTGATTATGAAGCAAAGCATAACTTGTTGAGCACTAGGTATGATTTTGATAAAAATTTTCAAAATATTTCTTCAACCTACCAGAAGAAGGAAATCCTATTGAATCGTGAAGTGGACAGTGCTTGGGAAGTGGCTAGCCTATTAGAAAAAAAATAAAAATACCCTTAGGAATGAATTGGAGTGCATGAAAAAGTCTTAGGGGGTGTTCAAGATGAAGGTGCCTCCTTCTTTAAGTAGGAGAATGCGAGTTTTATGGAAGAACTAGAAATTTTGAAAGAAACAAAGCATGGCTAGTCATCTAAACAAAGGGTGGTTTCTTGGACAACTATTGATGAGAGGACTAAAAAGACCTTAGACGACCAGGAAACCTCAATTAAGAGTGAGGATGTATCCATTAAAAAACTCACTGATAAGGTTGATCGGCTAAATTTCCATTTCCACAAGAAACCCAAGGCATTTTGGATGGATAGCTATGATGAAGACTTGGTGCATCTAAAGGATGAGATAGGGCAAGCTCGACATGAAGGTCATAAATGGGGTTGGCTAAATGCGTTAACGGTTATAAAGGTTCCTAAAATAGATCAATTATGATATTAGAATGATCCAGGTGTGTTGGATTACCCCATCCTCCCTTCAAAATTGATGATGATTGGACCCCCACTGAAGCCATTCCTCAGAGCTTGGTTAGAAAATATTTGGGTGATTTTAGACTACATGATGAAGACACTTATGTTCGTCCATAGAATCTGGTGAATAGGCCAAGTTCAAGTGGTTATTACAGGCTGAGAGACTTGAGTTCTACTATTCTACCTTCTGCTCTTGACATTCTTCCTGTTGGGATGGATAAGGCTCAAGGAAAACGTCATGTTGAATGACATTCTTATCCCCTTCGTCAGGTATGAAGTTCACATACAAGTCAACTTATCTCTTACACCCGGTCTCTATCTCGCTCACTTGTGATAAGTTCGAAACTCCATCCGCATCTTTGTCCGAAGAGAAGATGGAAGATGGTACTCAAAATCCTCTTTATATTCCATATACTTCTTATATGTGGTGACTGACTCTCATCGCGGTATGCTCCTCCTAGGACCTTAAAATTTTGCTCAAAATATTTAACCATATATATCGTTGCACTCCATTCTACACAATTGTAGTTGGATTACCTCCTTCCATTATCTTATCACACTTCCTATTTTTCATGAATCCTTATATATGGCTCCTCAAAAGATTCCTTCCGACTTTCCCCCACCCCTTACCGACTACGCTGGGTGAGTGTAAGATTGCACTACCGTCATCTATACCAGTGCTTGGGGAAACTACTACGCCCAAGATTATCCTATCATCACCTTCCTGAGAAATAATTATGGTGGCTTCTATCGCGATCACCATTTCCAGAATACTCTTTAGCTTCTGCTAAGCCTCTCCTCCTGTATTCCTTCCAACGGCCCTCGTCGATCGCCCTATAATGTTCGGTGTAGTGAGCCTAACCGAACTCGTACATGAATCTCATCAACTATAATTAATATCATGATAACGTAAGTCGCATACGTAGAGGAATTCAACAATCCTATAATATGGCTCTATATCAAAGAACGCTACGCTGAAAAGTAAAAATCCGTACAGATCCTAAGGACACTAAAACCTAATGCTCTAATACCATCTGTAACACCCTGCCCAATTAAATACCAGGTGATCAATCCTATATCAAATTAAAAACCGGAACCTCATTTGGTTCATTCTTAACATCTTTGTCAAAAACTTTTTAAAACTTTACTAACCACCTAGTATTCAAAAAGTTGGTAACAATTTTATCTTTCATTAAATAGATAAACATATAACATGCGGATTAAGATTTAAACAATGCACCCAAACACAGAGTCCAAAACAATACTGAATGAATAAACAATTGGCTAAAATCCCAAAATAATAATCCAACTAATGAATACATAAACCAAATACTGAGTCTGATATTAAGTGGGCAACATGCCCTAAATGAAACTACATTTGAGATAAGATTCCTAATCTAGGAATAAAGAAATAATGCGTCTAGCTCAAATCTTGCAACCATCAACATGTATTGCATCTGCATAACCTTGGAACAGATAAGTTAAGTCTGACATCCCTGTGGCTGGACACTTGAAGTGATTTTTAAGAAAAGAAAATATTTTGCAAACGGGTCAGAGCCCAATTATTTAAAAAATATTTAGCAAGCATTTTATTGAAATAAATGAAATACGTAGTATATAGTGTTCATAATTGATTTTACGATCGTACTCCCTTGAAGACGACCTCACCCCTCTTCTAATAGTGCACAACTATCGCCTTCATTTATTCTGTCTATTCATTTCTCTATCAAGCTACTCCATAATAACTATCTAACTAGCCCGCCAAATGACTCGTCTTAAGTTAAGTGTACTCTTATGATTAGGGTAATATATATTTCTTATTTATACGAATATACCAAATATTGCATCACTGTTGTCAATAGGTAGTCATTACTTTCAGCCTATTAATTTATTGTGTCCACCCGTATAGCCCATACGATACGAGACTACATTTTTTTCCAATTCTTTAGATTCATTAAGAATTATTAGTAAATAATTAAGTTCTCCTTCCCTTTTAGTAATTTAGATGTCACTATCTATCTTATCTACTAATGCACCCATAGTAGATTAAATCACAAGTATATATATATATATATATATATATATATATATATCTTATCACACATACGTATACAACACCCCTAGGTGGAGCCCTGCGGTGCGGGGCACACTCTGCTATCAAGTCCTGGTACATCACGTACTAAATAAGGATATTGGTTCGGACATCACCCTCGAACCATAAATTTAAATCACACATATTGGAAGTTAACATAGTTCTAAGCCTTTGGGATACGCTCATACCTAATGAACCCAAATGACCAGTCACTTATACACACTAGATATGCTCAGCCCCTAATATCTATGTTTTGAGGTACAAGTCAATATCCCCCTAATAGGCTCATCAGAATAAGAGTGTACGCAATACGAAACCTTCTGTGATAGCAAGTAGCCTAGGTATGATTACACATAATAAATCATCGATTGGTATTCACACCACGCATATATATATATATATATATATATATATATATATATATGTCAAGTATTTACGAGCCTATTCGTAATTTCTACGTTGGATATTAAATAGCTACACCCCCCCGATTTAGTATTAATTATAGGATTATGCATTCCCATATATATATAAATATATATATATATATATATATATCCCACGCATTTACGAGTCTGTTCGTATTAAATACGGCCCAACACCAAAATAGCTACACCCCACCATTTATTATAAATTATAGGATTATATATTTCACCTCATATATACTCGATTTAGTTCATATTAGTTGTGACACCCCGCATAATTAACCCCAGGTGATCAGTCCTAAATTAAATTAGAACAGGTTTCTCATTTGGATCATTCTTAGCATCACTGCCGCCTGTTTTAATTACTAACCACCTACGTGAGAAAAATAGACTGGTTCCAAGTTTTATCTTTCATTAACTTAATTGAAACTCATGCGTAAATAAAACAACATAATAATCTTAATTAACTAAAACAACCATTCACAATTAAATGACTGACCGAATAAACCATCGGCCCAAAATCCAACAAATATAAAATAAAGACAAGTAATCAATCTCAACAAGTCTGACAAAAACTACATGAACTGTGAGCGACATGCTCGAAATAACTGATAGAAGTCTTTATACTAGAATGAAAGATTGAGGCGTCTATCAAACTCCCTCAACATCCACATATGCTTCAGCAACGGATTCCTGAAATAGAGTCAAGCATGGCGTCCCTGTGGCTGGACACCTAAAAGGTTTTTAAAAATTTTTATAGCAAGGTTTAGTACCCAAAAATATTTGAAAACATTTAGCAAATGATTAACTTGCAGTAATAAATAAATATGCATGCTCTCCATATTTTAGTTAGTGTCGCACTCTCTTGAGGACATCCTCACCCCTCCTCTAATGTGCACTACTAACGCCTTAATTAAATTCACCTAATTCCTCGTCTTATAACTAGATAAATTATAAAAATGCCTTGCAACCACCCTACTCTAACCGAGTATGACCAAATTTGTGATTTTTAAGTTATTATCAACATCAACTTAATTAAATCATTTCCCTTTTTAATATCATATAACTTTCACATATGTTATACATATAATGCAACTCATGCTTTGTATTAATTAGCTCGTATATAATTATTTACCTAATTATATACTCAATCATATTACAGTATTCACAAACATATTGATATAACATTTAATAATAGTATTTCCCCCGAGTAAAGTCTCACCGGGTATAAATCCTCTAAAGTGCTATCCCACTAGGTGTAATCTCATAACCTAGTTACCCCCAAGTCAGATTCGCTCACTAACTTGGTAAATACATAAATGTTGGAGGCGGTCATATTCCTTCCCTGAAAGTGATATGCCCCTCACCCATATAATGGATGCTATGACCTGGGATTATACTCGCCCTACTCCTCAAGCTAGGGGATTCATCCACCACGCGCAACCTCCCCTATAGCACTGTAGTATATATATAATAATAATATATATTCACTAATATTAATGTACACATCATATATATATATACTATCACACACCGTATATATATAAATATAAAATATCCCGGATACACACAACCTCCCCCTATAAATATAAAATATCCCGGATACACCGTGCACTGTAGGGGGAGGTTGTGTTGTATCTGGGATATTTTATATTTATATATATATGGCGTGTGATAGTATATATATATATATGTTGTGTACATTAATATCAGTGAATATATATTATTATTATTATTATATATATACTACAGTGCTATAGAGGGAGGTTGGGCGTGGTGGATGAATCCCCTATCTTGAGGAGTAGGGCGAGTATAATCCCAGGTCATAGCGTCCGTTATATGGGTGAGGGGCATCTCACTTTCAGGGAAGGAATATGACCGCCGACAACATTTATGTATTTACCAAGTTAGTGAGCGAATCTGACTTGGGGGTAACTAGGTTATGAGATTACACCTAGTGGGATAGCACTTTAGAGGATTTATACCCGGTGAGACTTTACTCAAGGGAAATACTATTATTAAATGTTATATCAGTATGTTTGTGAATACTTTAATATGATTGAGTATATAATTCGGTAAATAATTATATATGGGATAATTAATACAAAGCATGAGTTGCATTATATGTATAACAGATGTGAAAGTTATATGAAATTAAAAAGGGAAATGATTTAATTAAGTTGATGTTGATAATAACTTAAAAATCACAAATTTGGGCATACTCGGTTAGAGTAGGGTGGTTGCAAGGGGGTTTTATAATTTATCTAGTTATAAGACGAGGAACTATGTGAATTTAATTAAGGCGTTAGTAGTGCACATTAGAGGAGGGGTGAGGATGTCCTCAAGAGAATGTGGCACTAACTAAAATATGGAGAGCTTGCATATTTATTTATTACATCAAGTTAATCATTTGCTAAATGTTTTCAAATGCTTTTTGGGTACTAAGCCTTGCTATAAAAATTTTTAAAAACCTTTAGGTGTCCAGCCGCAGGGACGCCAGGCTTGACTCTATTTCAGGAATCCATTGCTGCAGCATATGTGGATGTTGCGGGAGTTTGATAGACGCCTCAATATTTCATTCTAGTATAGAGACTTCTATCAGTTATTTCAAGCATGTCGCTCACAGTTCATATAGTTTTTGTCAGACTTGTTGAGATTGATTACTTATCTTTATTTTATATTTGTTGGATTTTGGGCCGATGGTTTATTCGGTCAGTCATTTAATTGTGAATGTTCGTTTTAGTTAATTAAGATTATTATGTTGTTTTATTTACGCATGAGTTTTATTTAAGTTAATGAAAGATAAAAATTGGCAGCAGTCTATTTTTCTCACGTAGGTGGTTAGTAATTAAAAAAGGTGGCAGTGATTCTAAGAATGATTCAAATGAGAAACCTGTTCTAATTTAATTTAGGAATGATCACCCGGGGTTAATTAGGCGGGGTGTCACATTAGTCTCATAAAGGTTCCTAACGAGTTTGGTTTCAATTCGGGAAAGTTCCATCACTCATTACATCTTCAAGGGTATATTAGGCCTTTAACATTTTATGTCTAAATAATAATTTTCAAAGGATTGTGTACTCCTCTCAACCAGTTATGCGTGACCGTAAACGTCTCATAAATTCGAGTTTGTATGGCAAAGTTATACCCCTCTAAAGATTCACAAAAAAAATGTAAAAATGTAACCCTTCCTTACTGCTCGCGCATGGACAGCCAACGAAGACCCCCGATCGACCAACCCTGGGACCATGGTCGATCGGTCCTACCAGAATGGCCCAAGACGTGTGCGTCACTTCTCTTTCTTTTCTACCTTTTTCCTTATACCATCCATTGATTCTTCCTAACTTCTCCCGAGCGACTTCCCAACGATTTTAACTCACTGACCTTATAGATTCCATGATTTCATTTCCACATAATTAATTTGCACATCAAATTAATAATTACATCCTTTAACCCATTTCCTCAACAAAGCATTTATTTCACCATTAATGAATTTCTTTCTTATCTTGAAACCTTTAAAACTAGAAATTTACAATTCTTTATTATGAAAATTTTCCAAGGATCATCTAAGAATATGGGTCATCTTCAACTTCTAGAAAAACCCAAAATTTAATAAAAACCTCTAACATGGTATATTCTCAAGATTTCTTCATTTACATGGGTTTAAAAATTCGTTTGTTTCTAACCTGTAATTAACAACATTTATTTTCCAACTCTTCTTATCATCAGATTTTTTATTGCAATTTAAAAATCAACCCTAATGACTATAACTCATATTAAAGTAATAAAATACTTGCCTCAGTGGACTAAATCTGGCAATCTTTTGTCGAAATTCATTGCGGAAGTTTGCTCGAAATCATCTTCTCCTTCCTCTTTCTTTCTTCTTTCTCATTTATCTCCTCTCTCAAACTTAGTTTTTATAATTGTATTAGTTGTTTTCCAACCTTTTTAGATTTAGGTTTTAAAGTGCTGATCCCATTTTTAGGCTAATGGGCCAAGCTCAATTAACACAAACACCCCTGTGTGGGCTCGGTTATCCCTAAAAATGCACTGAGACCCAATTACTACCCCCGGGTACTCTTTTCTGACTATCTTAACCCATTTCAAAATCAACCATGCACTCAGAATCGTCATCCGAGTCACTTTATAAAATTCTCCACTTTCGACCTCAAAATGCGACATATGTGAAATTTAAAAATAACCCGAATTAATTTAAATTTCTAAATCACCAAATTAAATAATTTCTCTAAATTAAATAAATTCCAAATCAGTAATTTAATTAATTTATATATCCTCAAAAATACGGGGTATTACAGTCACGTGTTCTTTTAAATACATACAAGGGATCTATTTAAAGTTTATTTATGGGAATATGACTCTATGCAACCTTTTTTAAATTATTTGTTAGACCTTTAGGGTGAAGTGGAAGTTACGATCCTAGGTTGACCCCATCTGACATGCGACAAAAGTTTACTTTAACATATTTGTCATCAAGGGTGGAAATTTTAGACATAAGATAAAATTGACCTAGCTTATCATGTTCATATCAGGTCTATTTGACGCGAAGTCATATTGTGTCATGTTCGTGTCAAAATTATAAGTCGTGTAAATTGATTTATCGCATCAGTCATGTTTTTATTTGAATTATCAAGCCTATTTTTACTAATTATACACAAAATTTAAGATATAATGTTGGTCATTTCCTGTCATGTTCTATACGGGTCGTGTTTATGTCAGGTAAAAACACGAAGTCATGCTACGTTCGTGTCCTGAAAAACCTTGTCATATCATTTCTTATTGGCCCAAAATCCGAACTAAAAACACGAATTTCCAACACCTACTTGTCATTTGATATAAGGTGTGTCATTTATTTTCTATCGTGCAATAAATACTTTAATGGGTGTTATTAAAGGCGCCTCAAATATATATCATAGACACCAATATCTTATCGCAAAAACAAACTAACTAAAATGTTATTCAAAGCACCAAACTAAGAGGCATCCCAAGACTCAAAGCATATATAAATTAAATTTGACCAAAATCCTCATTTTTCCCTCTTCCATTCTCTCTCTAAACCAAAAACCCTCTCTATAAACCTAAGATACAAACATTATAACTTCAAACTTACACCTTAATCTGGTATGATGTTCTTATTTAAATACATAAACCATTCACTTTTTAAGTTGGTATCTTGTAAAATCCTAATCTTTGAATGTAAACTTATTAAACCCTAAATTATTGAAACAAACACCATTGAATGTAAACTTGTTAACTTGTAAAATCCTAATATTTGTATCAAAAACAAAACAAAATGATTAATTTACCATAACAACAACATAACCAATAAAAAAATTATGCTTTTTTTTATAAACCCCGTACCCCATCACTAGAGGAGATAAAATGCCACAGTGAGTTCCAATAGTGTGTTAATCAAGACACACGGTAATAACCCACCATTTACTTTGTTTGCCTTATACACTAAATTAAATGGTGAGTTTTCACTGTGGTTGGGGTAATAAACCTAGTAAAAAACCACCGTATAATGTGTTAGAATTGTTTATGATTTACACACAGTTAGTTATCACCGCACCTAGTATATGACACATGGTTACAAGACTCCATGGTTTTTATTTCCTTATGATGACAACCCACCGTATTGTACTTATAACCCATTAGTTTGATATTTTTATTTATTTTCAAAATATAAATGATAAAAATAAGGAAAGATCCTACTACTTCTAAAAGGCTATGTAAGTTGGAGGCTATGAAGGTAAGGGTTCGGGAAGAGAAGGAGGATGAGAGTATAGAGCAAGAAGTTAATCAAATGGAGATAGTAGGATTAAAGAACGAGAGAATGAGTATGGGAGTAAATAGAAATATTAGGGTAGTAAAAGATATGAGGGTGGTGATAAAGGAGGATATTGTTCATTATATAGTGATGGCCCAAAAGAGAGGAGTAAAAAAGTAATAATGAGGAAAGGTATGCTCATGTGATAGGGACAAAAGTGTAGGATGTTGAGGAGGAGGAGGCAGTTTTTTAGACTAAAAAGAGTTTATGGAAGAATAAGGAGGTTGTTAACAATGATGATAGTGATGTTGAGGATGAGGGAGTTAAAGAGGGAGGTGGGATTAGCAATAAGGAGGAGGGTATTGAGGAGAATGATGATGATGGTAATGAGAAGGAAGTTGGGCGAAGAGGGACATAAAGTAGTGAATCTACTAGAGAGGATGGAAATTAAGACAAGGGTGTTTATCATCAATTCCAAAGAAAACCCCTACAAAGAAAGAAAAAGTGCGGGTGAAAAAGGGTAACTCGATGCCTCTTGAGGGTCCTTCAACTAAGAAGCTAGTGTTATTCAAAAAATTCAAAAACCATATTGCTTATAAAATATGGAATCAAAATGAAGAGGTAGGAATCATGAAGTTGACTTATCAATTAAAAAAAATCCTAGTGGAATACTACGGAGGATAACCCAATCATCCTATGATTGGTTCAAGACTTAGGGTTGTCGAGTCGAGTTAAACATTCGTATCATTATGTTGATTACATTGTTGTATGCACTTTTATTAAGATATGGAAAGTGAAGACTAATATCTTCCATATGCCTTTTGGTGAGACGACCTTACACTAAATGTAGTTTACAATATACTCAAGATACTAGTGGAGGAGAATTATTTGTATGGTGAGGTTGTTCGGAGGAATATCGACAAGCCCATTGCGCTTAATATGTTAAGGAGGTTGGTAAGATGTAAAAATGAGAAGGCCAAGAAAGATTTTAGAATTTATTTATACATCCATGTAGGCTAGCTAATGGGAAGGTGAAGGCTTGGCAGATTCTGATATAGGGAGGCAAATTAGTTAGTGTGCCTGAGGATACTTGCTATTTTTATTACCTATTCATTATTTCCTGACAAGCCCAGTAATCTTTTTTCTTTGTATTACCTTTAATAATTGAACGAACATGACAAATTTTGAGATAATGCATAGGGTGTAGCTGTTTTATCCCATATCCACCGCGCAATAGGCCCGGCATCCCCAGTTGTAGTTCGACATGTGACGAGATCTCTCTCCCTCTTAGAGGTAAGTATCTTCTTCTTTGTTTCCCGAATTTCCAATGTTATTTATACGTAAATTTAATTTCAATCATAATATTATATTATTGTAGTCATGAATTTATGATCATTTTAGTCTTAAGCGGGGGCTCCACGACTTAGAGTTTGACAAAACACAACCCCGATTGTGGGCGTAAATAATCTCAGGGGATACATTTTCCTATATAATTGAGCTATTAGAGATTAATAATTATCAAAATCAATCGCATATAAGTAAAAATTTATGTAATTTTCGGACATTGTCATATTATGAATGTTATTCATGAAGATTTTTAAATGTGTGTATATTTTAGGTTGTTTAGGATCCAAATAAAGAGAGTTCGGACGCATACCCATTTTAGGAGGAGTCAATTTATAATGGCATTTTGATTTGTTATGATGTGGTTGAACTGTACTATCCTAAGTGTGTGCTTTGACAAGCCAATTGAGTTCTGACCATACCCAGGCCATAAATGAGACGTTGCACGAGGAAGGGGTAGGACCCATGTTTGGTACATACCCTCGATTGAAAAGGTCTTCGATCGAGAATATGTTTTTTAGGCAATTTACCTCGATCAAAAGAAAACTTGAAACAAGGATCCTTGGATAGAAGTCTAATTTGAATGAGGTCCCACTGACTTCTAAAAAAGATTATCGACCAATAGCCCATTGATCAAAAGCTCTCATTTGAATAAGGTCTCTATAGTTTTAACGGGGATCTTTGTCTTGGAAAATTCTTTTAATTGGATATCTTTTAGTTTTATTCTGTTTAAACACCTTTAGACGTGTATTCCAATTGACAAGGACTAGTGTTTTCAAAACCTTAATTTGTTTTAGCTAGTGTCCTTATGTTTGTGAGATCCTATCAACTCCATATAACTAAAGTAGACTCTAGCCTTCAGAATTCCTTGAGATCGTCTACATTAAATAGGAGAGCACATTAGATTATGTGTGGGTTGATTGTTAACCAAACATAATTGAAGGATACTGAGGCCTTGGATGTTGTTCATTTATTTTCCTATGTTAGAAAATCTATTGCTAGTCCGAGCTGAGGTAGAGGAACAAAACACAATGGAGTGGCATTGTAGCATGTATCATAGTTGTATATGTATCTCGTGTCTAAGTCCTTATTAAGTCATTTACAATATTTCAGTTTTAGAGGAATTGTTGTGGATTCCGTGTGATAGTGCCTTTTCCCCTGAGGGTTTCTACTCTAAATCCTTGTGTGCTCCTTGTGATTCTCTTTATTTGTTTTCGTTGTTAATAAAAAAATGCATTCAATTTGGAATAAGTAATTTTACTTAGTAAAATTAAAATTTGATTCAAATATAAAAAGGAATTACGTTTCTTTATGTGTTAATTAATTAATCAAGTTCGGACTCTTAGGCGCATACAAGCTTTTCGAACAAGTATTATAGTGGGTTTTTATATGAATCTGGAGGATATATGTCTTAAGGGTCATTTAGTCACACAAGTCCTTGGTCACAAGTCTGCCTATTTTATGGTAGTAACTATGCATATTGGAAGGCGCGTGTTATATTTTTTCTTAAGTCCCATGATAAGAAGGTGTGGTTAAATGGTATTAAGGGGTATATATGTCCAACTAAATTTCTAGGAGATATCGTTGTCCTTAAACCTAATGAGTCATGGTATGAGGATGAACATAGGGTAGTTAATTACAACTCTAGGGGGTTTAATTCCATTTTCTATTTTCTATGTAATAACCCAACAATTATTCTGCCACAACTCTATGTGTAGTTTTTCTAAGGAAGCATGGGACATTATAAATCTCAACCCCGAGGGTACCGATACCATTTGGGTATCAAGGCTCAAATATCTAGCCACCTATTTTGAGTTAAAGATGCAAGAGAATTATACCTACGATGATTTTTATGCTAAAATATCTAACATCGTGGAATCTCAGTTTTATTTAGGTAAGAGGATCCGTAACTCTAGGGTAATTAGGAAAATAATTAATCACTAGAACCTATTTTCCTTATTCCATATCTCAGAATTAAACATCATAGGATGTATAGATAACATCAAGGTAGAATATATCATAGGGTCATTTCAAACATTTGAGTTAGAAAGATATCTACCACTGAAGAAAGACAAGGGCATTAGGTTAAAAGAACAAAATAGTTCCTCATCAACCTCGGATGACAATCTTATGATAAAGAGGTTGATAATTCCTTGTTAACCCCGCAATTTAAGAAATTTCTTAAATCTAATCCTGAAAAGTTTATATATAATAAGAAAGAAGGAGAGAATAATCTGCCAATTGGGTAGAGAAGTCTTCTAGTATAAGGGATCGTAACTCTCAAGCACAAGAGAAAATGGATGATGACTTAGGGACGTGCTTTAAATGTAATGGTCTTGGGCATTTTCCACATGATTTCCCTATTAGGATAAAGATATTAACTAATATGAAGAAGACTATACCTCTAACTCTTAGCAATAGTGACACTTACTCAGATAATGAGTCTTCCATTGAGCGCAACTTTATCACATTCTTCTCCATCAAGGATACGGTTGGTCCTAAAAAATCCCTTGATGTAAAGAAGGTTGATAAAATAATGTTAAGTTCAATACTGATGAAGATAAAATGGCGGAAGAAATGAGTATTTGCCGATGAGACTACACTGTAACTTTAAGTGAAGTTTAATAAACTCCTTGAGTTTAGTCGTGGCATGAAGAAGGTGAATGTCAAGGTCACCAAAAAACATGATTTGTATGAGAGTGAGCTATGTGCTTTGAGGGAGATTAAAGCAATATGATAATCTTTAAAAATAAAGAACCCAAAAGGCAAAAAGATTTTAGTTTAATAATATTTTTAAAAAAGATAAAAAAAAAGTTTATTTTTTTATCACCATATATGGATAAAGATTTAAGATGTCCAGATCACGCATTCATTTTATATGGTAGCATCACCCTTTATAACGATCAAGGCTGGTAAGTTCATCAATCCACATAGTTGTCCATGTACCAGTAGAAGATTTGACAGCTACCACAACCCTGCTTCTTCAGCTAAAACTTCAGGTTGAAAAGTTACTCTACTTCCTCGGTGGAATTATCTCCCTCCAAATTATAACTCAAGGTACTCAGAATTGACCTTGGCCCTGAGAATTGGTCGTCACAACTTCAGGTCCTCATAATTTACCTCGGCCCGCAGAATCGACCATCACAACCTTAGGTCCTCAGAATTTACATTGTCCCGCATAATTGGTCCTCACAACTCAAGGTCCTCAGAATTGACATCAGCCCTCAGAATAGGTCATCATAAATATAGGTCCTCAGAATTGATCTCGGCCTGAGATCACAGAATTGGTCAACAATTATGGAATTCAAAGACACAAGTCTTATCCTTACTGATTCCAAACCAATGGCGTTGTTAAAGTTGCCAACAAAAGCCTCAAAACCATTATCAACAAGATGACTAAAAGTTACAAGGACTAAGCCGATCGAATGCCCTACGCCCTATGGGGTTACCTCACTTCCATCAGAACACTTACTGAGGATATACCTATTCCCTAGTATATATCATGGAACAAGTTATCCCCGTTAAACTAGAAATACCTTCCTTAAGTATCATGCTCTAAAGTAAAGTCAGCGAAGAAGACTAACATTAGAGCCGCTATGACGATCTATCACTCTTAAATGGAAATATACATAAGTCTCTATGCCACATACATGGGTACCATCGATGAACTGCACGATCATTCAATAGGAAAGTCAAGGATCGTGGAGTCCAAAAAGGAGCCCTTCCCTTAAAGAGATTTTAAAACCTGTCTGGGTCCCTAAAGGGAAGTTGAAACCCAATTGGAGCGACCCCTGCATCATAAACCATAAGGCTAATTCATGCATGAGACAGACTATTAGAAAGGGTATTTAAATCCCTTCGAGATTTCATTGAACTTCGTTCGGTTAGGATAGTTGACCAAGGTCAAATGGGGCCCGAAAGCTCTTAGTGACCATTCGAGGTAAAATAGGTCATTCGTACGTACCGTAAGATAGATTCTCACACAGGGTGGATCATTATAAAGGGATTCAGAGTCCTTCAGAGATTCATTGAGCTTTTGCTCAAGATGGAGAGTACACCGGAGTTAAACGGGGCTCGAAAGTCCTCGATGGCCTCTAAATCTGTACTCGAAGTATGACTTAGGGTTTGTGGTGAATGAGTGAGTGCAAGGTACTTAAGTAGGTTCTTGGTGGGTATTAGGATGGGGTATCTAAAGATAGATCGCTGACGGGCGAACTTGGAACAAGTGAAGGCCTTTGTAGGATAAACATCATATCGACACTGGGTAAGCAAATTTTAGGTCAATTCTGTGGAGTAGAGGACGAGGGTGATCGATTCAGAGGGTCAAGATCAGTTTTGAGGACCTAAGAAGATGAGGTTGATCGGTTCAGCAGGTCAAGATCAATTTTGAGGACCTAAGGAGACGAGGATGGCCGATGCAGTGCGTCGATGCCAATTCTGAGGCCTAAGGAGATGAAAATGATCGATTTAGTAGGTCGAGGTCAATTCTGAGGACCTAAGGAGATGATGATGAACAATTCAGCGGGTTGAGGTCAATTCTGAGTACCTAAAGTTGTGTTGAGGATGACCAATTTTATGGTTAGAGGTTAATTCTGAGGACCTAGAGTTGTGACAACTAATTCTTAGGCTGAGGTCGATTCTAAGGACCTTGAGTTAGGACAAACAATTCGGAGGGCCAAGGTCAATTTTGAGGACCTAAGGTTGTGACGACCAATTTTGTGGGTCGAAGCGGGTGGTGAAATAACAATCAGGGGATCAGTTTTTCCAGGACAGAGTACGCCAGTTGTTAGTTTCTGGGGTGGAGTCTTATTTGATTAGTTCAAAGGGAGGCTTACGCTTCAATGGGAGACTTGTGGTTCGAGAGGAAGAGAATTTGAGACATGTAGTGATGTCAGAGTGTCATGGGTCGAGGTTTGTGGTACATCCTGGTGGGGATAAAATGTATCAGGATATGCATAAGCCGTATTGGTGGTCGGGGATGAAACGGGATATATCGGAGTTTGTCTCAAAGTGTGCTACCTATCATCTAGTGAAGGTAGACCACCAAAGATCGATGAGGATGTTACGACCACTAGATATTTTAGTGTAGAAGTGGGAGAATATTTCCATGGATTTCATTATCGGTCTACCGATATCACAGAGAGGTCACGACTCTATCCGGCTGATAGTGGATCGATAAACTAAGTTGTCCCACTTTCTATCGGCTCGTACGAATATTGAGACGAGATAGTATGCACAATTTTTTATTGCACAAATAGTTAAGCTGCACGGAGTTTCGATTGACATTGTGTCGGATCAGGACAAGATTTTTGTGTCCTACTTCTGGCAGAGTTTTCAGGAGGCTATGGGAATCGATTTACATTTTAATACAACGTACCACCCAAAGGCAGATGGGAATATGGAGCGAGTTAATCAAATGTTAGAGGATTTGTTGAGTATGTGCATACTTAACTTCGGGGGAGGATGGGAGCAGTACCTTCCATTAGTGGAGTTTGCAAATAATAACTCCTATAAGTTCACCATCGGTATGGCACTATTTGAGGCACTATATGTATGGCCTTATCGTTCTCCCTCTTACTGGTTAGAGGTGGGGTACAACAAGCTATTGGGGCTAGAGATGATTCAGAACACTACTGCCAAGATTGATCTGATTCGAGGGCGCATTCATATAGCTCAGGACAGGTAGATGAGTTACGTTGATGCAGATAAGAGGCATATAGAACTAGAGCTTAGTGACCAGGTTTTGATATGAGTGTATCCTATTAAGGGAGTCAAGAGGTTTGGTAAGAAATTGAAGTTAGTGACGAGATATATGGGACCTTTTTCGATTATTGAGAGGGTGGGACCAGTTGTGTATAGGCTGGGCTTACCAAAACATTTAAAGAGGATTCATGGCGTGTTCCACGTGTCATCGCTGAAGAGGTACTGGAGGAGAGAGAGGGATTTTTGGCACGTACCTTTAGAGGAGATATACTTGCAGCTAGATATCTCTTATGAGGAGGGACCGCTGGCGATACTTGATCGTAGTGAGCATAAGTTGCGGTCTAAGGTAGTACCCTTGGTTAGAGTTTAGTGGGGTCACCCTAATGTTGACGAGTCGACTTGGGAGAGGGAGGATGACATACACCCCTTATTTCTTTGTAAGGGGGGAAGAATGTAACACCCCATATTTCTGAGTATTTAGAATTTAATTAATTCAATTATTTTAAATTACATGTGTGACGTAATTTAATTGAATTAAATATTATGTGTTTATTAAAATATTAATCGGGAGAGATAATGATTAATATTATGGAATAAAGTTGCTAAGTGAATAGTAAATAACTTGTGATAATTATTATACGTCGTAGCGAGTAGTATCGGCATGACAATGATATATCTCAACTGCGAGTTACGTATAGACTATATTGAGGCCGAGATGGAAAATTTATATAGAGTGACTCAAATGGCGATTTCGAAGTCATGATTGATTTCGAATGGGTCTAATTAGTCAGAATAGTGTACCCGAGTATACTGATTGGATCCCGAGGCAATTTTAGACGAATTCGGCACCACGTAAGGGCATTTCGATCATTTAGGAGCCTACGGTCGAAGGAAATCTGAAAATTAGATTATTATATCATCCCCTTTGAGTTGTGGGCTGGGGTTACAACACTTGAGATAGAGAAGAGGCTATAGGAGAGGGAGGAAAGAAGAAACCTAGGCCATTCCACACCTTTTCGCACCACCAACGTCGTCGAATTCGTGATCAGAGCTAGGAAAGATCAACCTCATCATCTTAGAACGAAAATCAGACCTATTTTATCAAGGGAAGTGTTTATCTTGCATCATTTTAAGCATGTTATAATACCCATGTAGTGTAGGGTTTTAATTTCACTATTTAAATGATTTTCTTGGGATTTGGACGGGTGAAATTCATGATTCGGGGTAGGAATCCATGTAGAATAAATCCATGTGTAGATAATACGAAATCAATAAATATGTGATGAATAACTTGAAAGAAATCTGGGTATAATGATGAATATGTATGAAGAACATCATAAACTAGAATTTTATGAATTTTGAGATTTAATCGGTTCTTGGATGGATTTCTTTTAGATTTGATGTATTACTTACGTTCCATATACATATATTTGAAGTTAGGGCATGTTGGATGGGAGTTTGGGAAACATTCATTGAGGTTTGAGGTTTCAACCATGGAGAAAAATGAGTTCAGGACGAAGCTGTCAAAACCCAGGATCGATCGTGGTGCGTCAATCGATGGATGGATGGATGGATGGATGGATTAATTGACCAACTTTTGTCGATTGATCGACCAAAGCTGTTTTGGGGGTGTTTTTTTAATTTCAATGCTTCTCCTTACCGACGAACGTGGGGGACTTTGGGAATGTAATTTTAACTAGATAAAGACTTAGAGGAGATCAGTAGACATATAGTTGCGGCCCGACTTAATCTTAATGAGTGTAAAATTTGGGATTAGGACCGACGATAGTTGACCGATTGTGTTGCTTGTCGGGAACTTACAAATTGGGCTACAGAAGGAGTAAACTACAACCTAAGACCAATATCAGTAGGATAATGATGTTTACTACTGAAATTTACTTAAGGGATAATTGGGACCCCTCGGGTAGTGAGTGATACTCAGTAAATACGAAAATAATACTATGTGTGAATCATTAGTACGTCAAGTATTCGAGAGATATAAATACTGCGTACATTGGATGTGTGTGTATGTATGTATGTTGTTTGAATACCTATTATGTGATTTGTTATGTGTGTGAACATGCCTACGCTGCCTACTATCACAAGAGGTTCTACACAGAGGGCGATCCCACCTTGGCGATTCCAGCGAGGTCTGGATGTGTACTCCAGACATATAACTTAGGACAGCTCACTATGTGATGTGTATTAGTGGGACTGGAAGGTCATTTGGGTACATTAGGTATGTACGTAACTCAAAGTCTTTAAACTATGTTCGCCTCCATTGTGTGTTGTTTGATTTATGGTTTGAGAAGACATTCTGAACCGATAGTTCCTAATTTTGTAAGAGAGGTACATGAACTTAATAGCAAAGTATGCATGCATCGCGGTGGCCATTCCGGGGGATGATGTAGTTGTATATATTATAGTGTGATAAATATATATAGGTGTGATTATTCTACTTATGTATGATGGTAGAAAAAATAGATAATGTATATCTAAAAGTAGTTTAAGTATGAGAAATGCAATGAATGGTGCAATATTAATATTAATTATTGGTTTTACGATAGCGTATCGTATGGGCGATAAGGGGAGCTAAATCGTTTTTGGTTAGTTAGATACTTATATATATATAGGATGGGTAGCATAATTAGGTGGGTAAAATAGGATACATTAGGTGTGCACTATAAATCAGAGGTGAGGAACTCAAGGGAGTGTGCGCTGAACAAACATGTGTATCTAATAACTACAATTTAAATACTTGCTAAATATTTTTCAAAGGTTTTGAGATCTGACCCATGTCATATCTATTTTCCAAAACATTTTAGGTCTCCAGTCACAAGGACGACAAGCTTGATGATTCATTATAGGGATGCGTTACTGCAGCACTTATGGAAGCTTGCACGATTTGTGTAGATTCTTCAGTTAATCATATCTAGATTAGGATTTATGATTTTGTATTTCAGTTGGGCATGTTTCCCCTTCAATTGATAGATTCTTTCAATTTTATTTACCAGACTATGTATTTGGATTCATATTTATTTTCGTAGACTTATGGTTTGGATATTAGTTTTGAGAACCGATGGTTTATTTAGTATTTATCATTTATCTTTTTATCATGTGATAATTTAGACTTCTATTAATTGTGTGGATGGTTAATTATATTATTTCTATTTTCGCATGTTGTTACATTAATGAAAGGTAAAAACTATCACCGACTTAATTTAACATAGGTGGTTAGTAATTTAAAAAAATCGATAGTGATGCTAAGAATGAACCAAATGAGATTCCTATTTATTTTGATAAAGGAATGATCACCTGTGATTAAAATAGGCGGGGTGTTACAATGTCTACCCATGTTTCATTTAGGGAGTGTTTTGGTTCATTTAGGGGGTGTTTTTTGTTCCTCGTGCTATTTATATTTTTTTGCTTGTTGCACTTTACACTATTCCTGAACAAAATGGGGAAGAAATTGTATCTCAATCTTTATAGTATGGGGGAGATTTTTGCTTTAGGGGGAGACATGCAAGCTTAGGTAGAGATTGTTAGAAAAAGAGGGAGAGTTTATTCTTATGCAATTCATATTGTTATATATTATTTTTACATTTTAAGGTGTGTTTAAGTGTGCAGTTTTGCAATGATGTGGCAAAGTCACAAAAGAGCAAAGCTACCCAATGTGACTCTGTCGAGTGTACGTATTTTTTTCTTTTGCAGTTGGAGATTGAGTCTTTTAGATGAGCTTGGCGGTCCATAGGTGCTTTATTTTTTGTTTTGTACCAAAATAGCGAAATGGAAAGATTTGTAAGGATAAATTTCTCATAGAGTCAATTTGTATGTACTTTGTCTTATTTCATGTTCGAAAAAAACCTTTAAGCGATAGGTTAGGACCTGAGTGTGATGACTTTTCAAGCCTATGATGTGGTTTCTTAAACATGTAGTGACCAAGTTAGAAAATGTACATCATTTTGGCATGTTTCATGCTCGTTTTCATCTTCATGTTTCAAGGATCTATCAGGTATAAATGCATATTTATGATGAGCATTGGATATTTATTTTTTAGCTGTTAGGATTTTATAAATTTAATTATAAATATTTTAAAATGATTTATCCTTTTTAATAATTTTTACGAGAAAGTTATTTTTTCGCGTGGTCGTTGGAATGACATTGGTATGTCGTTCGAATGAAATATTATATCTAGCTACAATAGAGTTCCAATGAACTAATCAAACGAGCATTTTAGCCTTTTTCTGGAATCTCGGCGGAAGTTTCTTTAGAAATCGATTCGAATGAGATGAGGTACTTTGTTAGAACGAGATGTATCTTGTTTGAACGAGTATGCACATTTTTTATAATTTCGAGATTTTCCAAATTATTTTCATCCTTCTCTCAAAATTAGAAAAACCTCCTATACATAGGAGTGCGAAGCAATAGTTTTATTTTAGGCAAAAACTTATGTTTTGAGTTCCCAAACTCTATCAAAAAGTTCTTCAAAACCCTACTTTTCACCAAAGTTGTTTAGGATCCAAGTGTTCATCTTAATATATTTTAAAGATACTATTTTAGGCACCAAAGGTTTATTCTCTACATCTATTGAGAATTGTTTTGTGCAGTGAACTTCGTGCCTAGTTTGTGTACAAACGATGGACTATGTATGTGATTGTTATTGAGCTTTTATCAATGGATACCGAGGTGTGTGTGGTCTCACACGTAGTGGCATTGTGCAGGTGGAATACTTTGTGTCATCATAGAGGAGAAGTTGAAGATTGAAGATGCATCAAGGCTTGCGAGGGCATTGAGTCGTTATGTAAGTCTTATGTCAGTCTTGTGTAATTCCGTACAATTGTAAATTACGTTAGATGAGTCGTCCGAAATTTTTTTCATTTGGACTTTCCTCGTACATCGGGCATTATGGTTTGATTTACTTGTTTTATCCTGCACTCACCTAGATGAATGTTTACTTTATGATAAAATTGGTTAATCTGTTTATTACAACAATTGATCAAAAATCGGTGCTAAGTTTAATTTGGGCTAATAGGTTAATTGAACTTAATTTTTTTTAAATAGTTGATTTACTTGGATTGTACCCTTTGTCATATTAGAATCCTACAGCTTATTGGACTTCCAAATAAAAATAATAACGAATAATGAGGTGAACACTATTTTTGTTGATGTGAAAAAGAACCCGCGAAATGGTGTGAAACCAATTGGGTGCGATGTTATGGCAGAGGGAAAATGGAAAAGAGGGAAAACACATGCATGTGAAAGAGTATTTAAAAACAAAAAATACTCCAAATAAAGAGAAACTATAAGTTGAGGTTGATAATAATTTGTTTTTAAAAGTTTAAATGCTAATTCAAGCTTCGAATAACAAAATTTACAATGGCTTGATAGTAACCAACAAAGAGCTTCTTCAGAAAACTATGTCATTGAGTGGAAAAGAGTAAGAGTATGTATCATTATATTGTGTTTTTAATTACATTATATTGTGTTTTTCATTACATTAAGTTATTGTATTGTATGTCTGAACTTTATTTTGATCAAATAATGGGATGATAATGTGGAGTTGTGGAAAATCTCCAGTGGGTATTGATGACATATATCACCCGATAAATAAGGATAAGGTCTTAAGTGCTGTGAGTATTGAAACTGATCATAAATTCCAAAATAATATCGATACTTCTCATTGCGAAATCACACTGTGAAATCACATTGTGATTTCATAATGCGAAATAATATTGTAAAATGACGTTGTGAAATTACAGTGCGAATCACAACAACTAAATCATAGTGATTTAGTAGTGCGAAATCAAATACACAAATATCATTGAGATTTTGGAGTGCAAAATTTTTATTTAGTACTGTAATTTATTGTATGTCCTAATGTAGATGTTGACTAACAAATGCAGGTAATTGATGATTTTGTAGATATGTTATCAAGAGTATCAGATACAATATGGGAACAAAAATAGAGATATACGCTACCATACCAATATTAACCAGAAAATATTACATAATGAGTTCACTGTATTGGGTAATAATCTTTATTTTCACTATATTATTAAAGTATTTATTTTTTTAATGTTAGTATTACATTTGAAGATAACAATTACTTTTATAATAATTCATAGGATTATTACCAAATGAATCCAAAAGATGGTATAGATATGGTGAACAAGTTTTCTTATGGAAAATACGTAGATTATCGGTACATTCTTCTCCAAATTCACCATAAGGAAGATTCTAAGAAATGGACAACACGTCATTGGACATTATGTTTCTACGACATGAGGGAGGGATTGGTCTCCATTCAACTCCCTCCATCTACAAGGGGAATCTAAAGACGTCTACCTTATTGTCACAAAGAAATTGGTATGCATAATTCAACATTTAATAAATGGTTTGATATTTAAATTTACGAATTCTAATAAATATTACATTTAGTTCGTCAACAATATATTTTTTAGATTAATTCATAAAATGATTGTCAGAGAGCAGTTAACCGACAAACAATCCCTTCGAAAAGAGTTAAAGGAATTTCTCCTCCAAATGTAATAAAAACACAAGAGTTTTATTGCAAACTTGAAAATGCGACAATAAGCCCTCAACAACCCCTAAGGAGGTAATGATTAACTACTGAAAATAACTATATTTATTAAGACATTATCACAATGAGGTTTCAATGAATAATTGCATTATTCATTTTATTTGTTTTGCAGATTGGATTATGGAGTTGTCGTTTGCTATGTCTTGGAGAAGCTAATTGCAGGACATGAACTTCAAGATTAGCTGGACAACGATTTTACAGATGAATTTAGTACTAAAATAGTACATATGTTAATACATGACAAACCAAACACATGGACAGAAGATTGTTATTTCGCGTCACAAATGCAAAATAATGAGTGATATGAAATATAATTTTGAATGTTTATTTATTTGTGAAAATTATGCATCAATTTAGTTACTTACTTTTATGATTTAAGTCCTCGCTAGAGGTATTCAAATGTAAATTGTGAAACGCATATATCAAATTTCAAACTGCAATTTCTCAATGCGAAGTCAAAATTTCACTGCGAAATATTGATTTTGCAATATGAATGATCATGTCACGTTGAGAAATAAGTTATTTCGCATTGTGAAATACTATTTACTTAACACTAAACATTATCTCTTATTTTGAACCTAATTATGACAATCAAGCTCATATTATGTTGAACCCTCTAGTAATGACTATATTTCTAACAGTTTTCATGAGATAGAACTAGAAATATAGGGAATGAAAATAAACACTAAAATATTGTGCTTCCAAAACACATAAAATATTTACATTGACATTGAGATATTACAACTAATTAAAGGTGATCCTCTTTAAGATTGCATAAAATTTGCATTCACTACATTCTAAAGGCTCATGATCATCCTTGGAGAAACTCCTCTTACAGTTATTATGTATTTTACAAATGGATTTAAACATATCATTACGATGATAATACCTTATGAGCAATGATTAAGGGTGAAAAGCGACGCGTGTCAAACGCCGATCTTTGTTTTAGTTTCACCGCCTCAATACAAAAGAAACCTAAATTACAACTACACTTGCGGGGCAAGTAGAGCGGTAAGTCGGGTATCGAAAATCCACAGAGACGAGTTGTTAGAATTTATATGATTTAATATTGCAAAATAAAAGTGTAAAAGGTGAATTACAAGCTAAAAAGTAAAAGATGCATGAAAGGGAAATGTTAATCTAGGCAAGTGTATTGAAACTAGACTAACAAAGCGAGTAAAACTTTAGGTTGCGTCGAATATCCCTCACCCGAGATAATTTGTATAAAATGGTTACATGGGTGGACGAGTTATTTAGAATGCGTATCGTTTCGACAGTTAATTAAACCAAGGGTTGTCACGCCCCTAAATTCGCATAAAATCCTAATATAATTTTGGCGTCAACAAATATCCAGGAAATTGCGCACGAAAGGTCGTAAGCACATGACATACATGATATGCCCCGTCAAATCTCCTAGGTGCAATAACTAGGACAACGCACCCGAAATAAACTCGTAAACACTATCACCAAGCAAAGCAACGCGTTAACCCGAGTGAGTTCCATTCAAACACAACCTAATTTAAATTACCTAAAAAGCATCATAAAAACGTGATAAATGGAAAGCAGTAAATAAACGCGATAAAGTTACCTAGAAAGCATGTAAAGAAAGCATGTAAATCTAATTAACAAAGCTTGTAAATTACACTACAAAGCAAGAAATAAGGAAATACAAACTATATTAAAGGAAAAGGATGATGAATAGTATAACTTACAACCAAATTGGGTGTCAAACCAAGAAGAATCAAAGCCAAACTCTTCAAAACCCTCAAACCCTAAGCTACCACTCTCTAAAAACTATTCTAAATCTAAGTATATCTGATTATTACAACAACAAAAAACTATTTATAGTAAGTGGGAAAAAGTAAAGGAAAAAGGAAAGAAAAAGGAAAGAGCACAAAATATCTGGCACCACCGATCGACCGGTCGCAGGGGCGCGGTCGACCGATACCTTAGGCAAAAGCCCATTATCTCCTTCCCACGAAAAAATGTGAAACCACGATCGACCGATACTCTGTTTTCAGGCTACATTGCCTAGCTTCTTCGTCCGAACTCCAAAGGATGCACCGTTTGTGGCCACATGATGCTAACTCAACGAACTACGCATTCGTGGAATTTCCATGAGATGGATAAGAAATATGGATTGACTCAAATTCCCTTGAAGTAGAGTCTGGCGATGGATTTTCTCCGAAATGCAACGGATCCTCACTTTTAGCGTTCTAATACCTACAAAAACACAATTAACCCCTGAAAAACATGTATATATCCAAATCCAAGGTTGTCTGGTTAATGAGCATAAATATAGGCATTAAGGACCGTAAAAGCGCTAGAATGCATAAAGATATAGGGGAGAAATATGCAGTATTTGATACGAATCACACCCCCTAACTTAAACATTACTAGTCCCAAGTAATGAAACAAAGAAAACCAGACCACAGAGGGCGGTACAAGACGTATATATGCATCAAAATACAAAAGCCACTTTCATAGGGAGCACAATTGCATTTAGCATATGCAATAAGCCGTTAAACCCCTAGGTCATCCTAGTAGACGAGTGTCGTCTCGTGAGGTTTTTCAGAGATGGTACCCACAAACATCACGCGATTTTCTCAAAATATTCCCAAACCAACATGCAACAAGACCCACAATGGCGAAAAGGATTTCATACACATTATTACCACATAGAATGAATTCAAAAAAAGTCAAAATCATTAACATTATAGAATGCACCTCATAGAATTGAAACCTTAAAATGTGGGAGGGGGACGAGCACATGTAAAGTATGAGTTGGCGGAAACTTATATAAACCGAATACTAAATAAAGTAAGCATACATTCAATCCTCACGGGCATTACACTCATCAAATGAAATTCACACGTAATAGGGAGGTAACACACGGAACATGCGGGCATAAAGAGTGAATGTAAATGGAAACTAGGCCGCACACATGTCACAAATGAAGAACGCTATATATAAACTGAAAAATCGTAATCTCAATGAAAAATACCGCACACTAAAAGAGGCGAAATGCAATTTCACGGATTTTCAAAACTATTTAAACTTTTAAATTACATCTACTAAAGATCACATAGGACTTGAATAGGGTTGTAATGTAGGTTAGGCTACGGTACAAAATGAAGGAATGTATGTACGGATTCAAAGTATTCGGAATGAAAACTCAGGATAATGGGAAAATGCGGGCAATATCAAAATTGGAAAACAAGTTCCAAAACGGTATTAGATATATCATCGGGGAGAGTAATCAAAGATTATTCGACTATATGCAACATTTACAACTTTCTCTTTCTTTTTCTTTTCTTCGTTTTCTCATTTTTTTTTCTTTTGTTTTCTTTTGCTTTTTGCTCTCTTTTTTCCTTCACTTTTTTTTTACTTCATTTCTTTACTTATCAAACTCTCATATGCCTAAACTGCAACCAACATCATAACAAAAATCATTCAATCCCAAGTAACCTTCCAAACAAAGGTATGAAGGTGTATGTATGGTATAAAACTCCAATTTAGACTTGGTTATGGGATTGGGGTTATGAAACGAAAGGCTATATTTAGGCTCAAGGGGGTAAATGAGGGTAAACATATAAGGGTGAGGTCAAGGCTAATATGGATGATATAAAAAAAGAATGCCTATGATCATTTCACAAAGTTTACGCAATTCTCAAATCAAAACAATATATGAAAATCATGATCAAGTGACACATTTCAAGTATGAACTCAATTAAGGAACGATCAAATGAAAGAATAGTGAGATTACCAACGAATTCAACGTTTTCAATGAGAAAAGAATAGTGTATACACTCACAAATGACGAAAGGTACAAAGCTTACTCGGTGTAAGTATATACAATGCAACAAAATATTACCGAGTTATAAAAATCTTAAACCAAATCAATATAGCAATAAAAGTGCATGTGCTCGTGGGATTAAAGTTTAATTCAAGAAGTTATTCATAATATCAATAATTGAGACTAAAGTCTAATAACTTCTAAAATCGAGAACATGCATCATTGGGTTTTATATTGGATCGGGCAATTATTGAAATTTATCATCGGAACCAAAGGCAAAATGCCCAAAAAGGGATAAAAAGGAAAGAAAATCTTTTTGAAAATTTTGAATTTTTCTAAGAAAAGCATACTAAGTAACTAACATGTGAGCAAAAGCATGGACTAAATAATGAAATGGATAGATTATCCCACACCCCCTAACTTAAAACTTGGCATTGTCCTCAATGTGAATTAAGAACCAAGTTAAGAAAGGAAAAGAGAGATATTACCCAAAAGTGGAGCGATCCCCATAAGAACAAGTCCAAAGAATCTACAAAACAAGTTAGTACCGAGCATAGCAAAAACAAATAACGAAAAGTTAACTAATTACACTAGACTAAATTAAAAAGCAAAGAAAAAATAAAAAGCTAACTATATACAACCTACTATTTAGGCCTCACACTAACTATACACTAGAAGTCTAAATAACTGAGGATCCACCGTGAAAACGATTTGACATTGGAGGATAATCGGTGTAACCTCACATACAAGCATGCCTTTTGAAAAATATGGATTCAGTTTTAACAACGGAAGGCATGTGTAAGGCGAAAGAAATGAACCATCGCCAATTAAAAATTTTGGTGGGACGATGGGGGATTTGGATTGAACGGGTGATAAAAATATGTGGGGACCGAGAACAGCCGAATAACCTCCCAATGATTTTGACATTGGAATGGGAGGCGGCACACACAAAGGCAAGAATGCGATCGTGGAAGGTGACTCGAGCAAGTACTCCTCATCGGCGAAAAGGTTTAAAACATTAAAGTTTGAAACCGTATCATCGGGTACTTGTTCCGGTGTGATAATAGAGAATGAAAATGGGGATGAGAGAAATTCAAACTCATGAGATGAATCATCATCGCATGAGGTTTGAGTTTCGAATGAAATAATATCATTTTTAATGAAATGTTCTTCCTTTGGGGCAAAAGAAGAAATCATTTCATTGCAAATAGATGTTACATCATTATCATCCTCACTTTCAATATCTATTACGAGATGGGCAAAGTCTAGAATGGTTTGTTCCAAAGTAGGTAAAAGTACCTCATTTGGTTCAAAACAGTCCTCTACCTGAAAGTCTCGGAAGAAAAATCGTTGTCAAACTCAAAAAGTAAATCCAAGTCATGTTCCCACGAACAATTTTCTTCCCGATAACGATTTTTAAGTTTCTCATTCTCATACATATGCAAACCCTCACCGAATGTAATGGGTCGAGGTGCGGATGCATGATAATGGGAACTTTGAAAATTACCATCGAACTTAAACGAAAACTCATTATGATAGGAATTTTGAAAACTATTCGAATTCGTTTCAAAATTCCTATTATAAGGAGGTAAAGGCCCAAAATCACTATCATCATCATCAAAATTCCAATAACCTAAATTTTGACTTTCGTTATACTCGCCCAAAGTCAAATTTAAATTTGTTATACTTTGGGATTCTAAGTATTGACCGAAAGTCATAGGCTTGCGAGAATTTTAAGAATTATAACAAGGATTACCGAAAGAATTGGAATAAGACATGCTTACCCTAAAAATGGCTCGAAGTGACGGATTCCACAAAGTAAGTGCGCGTGGGAAAAATTCGAGCGTTTCTAAGTGCTCAAATATGGAAGTCCTGCAAAAAGATTAGCAAATAATACAAATAGAAAGAAAATACTATGAAGTACTAAATCAAATAAAGTCTAAAACAAACAAGTCCCCGACAACAGCGCCATTTTGATTAAGGCTGAAAAGCGGCGCGTGTCAAACGCGAATCGTTGTTTTAGTTTCACCGCCTCAATACAAAAGAAACCTAAATTACAACTACACTTGTGGGGCAAGTAGAGTGGTAAGTCGGGTATCGAAAATCCACAGAGATGAGTTGTTAGAATTCATATGATTTAATATTCCGAAATAAAAGTGTAAAAGGTGAATTACAAACTAAAACGTAAAAGATGCATGAAAGGAAAATGTTAATCTCGGCAAGTGTATTTAAACTAGACTAACAAAGCAAGTAAAACTATAGGTTGCGTCGAATATCCCTCCCCGGGCTAATTTGTATAAAATGGTTACATGGGTCGACGAGTTATTTAGAATGCGTCTCGTTTCGACAGTTAATTGAACCAAGGGTTGTCACGCCCCTAAATCCGCATAAAAGCCTAATATGATTTTGGAGTCAACAAATATCCCAAAAATTGCGCACAAAAGTTCGTAAGCACAGGACATACATGATATGCCCCGTTAAATATCCTAAGTGCAATAACTAGGACAACGCACCCAAAATAAACCCGTAAACACTATCACTAAGCAAAGCAACGCGTTAACCCGAGTGAGTTCCATTCAAACACAACCTAATTTAAATTACCTAGAAAGCATTGTAAAAAAACGATAAATGGAAAGCGATAAATAAACGCGATAAAGTTACCTAGAAAGTGTGTAAAGAAAGCATGTAAATCTAATTAACAAAGTTTATAAATTACACTACAAAGCAAGAAATAAGGAAATACAAACTATATTAAAGGAAAAGGATGATGAATAGTGTAACTTACAACCTAATTGGGTGTCAAACCAAGAATCAAAGTCAAACTCTTCAAAACCCTCAAACCCTAAGCTACCACTCTCTAAAATCTATTCTAAATCTAAGTATATATGATTATTACAACAAAAAAAACAATTTATAGTAAGTGGGAAAAAGGAAAGAAAGAGGAAAGAGCACAAAATATCTGGCACCACCGGTCGACCGGTCACAGGGGCGCGATCGACCAGTACTCTGTTTTCAGGCTTTATTTGGTCCATGAAGATGGGGAAAAGGTCCAAAACGGAAACGGGCCTAGCTTTTTCGTCCGAACTCCAAAGGACGCACCGTTTGCGGTCACGTGATGCTAACTTAACGAACTACACATCCATGGAATTTCTATGAGCTGGATAAGAAATGTGGATTGACTCAAATGCCCTTAAAGTAGCGTCCGACGACGAACTTTCTCTAAAATGCAACGGATCCTCACTTTTAGCGTTCCAATACCTACAAAAACACAATTAACCCCTGCAAAACATGTATATATCCAAATCCAAGGTTTTCTGGTTAATGAGCATAAATATAGGCATTAAGGACCATAAAAGCGCTAGAATGCATAAAGATATAGGGGAGAAATATGCAATATTTGATACAAATCAAGCAATTTTGTCAAAACGGCGGAAGAATTCTTTCCAAAAATCCCAATCATTTTAAAAGAAAAACCTCCACCTCAACATGTCAATGGAAAATTCCTAGTCACTTATTGATCCAGTTCTGACAGAAAAATTGCAATAGCATGACAAGCGCATATATCTCCATTAGCGCCCATATCCTTGAGTATGACTAACCGAGCCTATCGAATTCAACTTCCCTAAATTTGCAAATAAAAATTATATATTTGATGCCATTTGTAGGATTACCAAACCTGTATGCCACAATATCTTTCCCAATTTGAACGTACCAAAATCTCCAATTGAATATCTCCGTGTAAATTTGGTCCAGGGTGTGGCCATCTAAACATAACTTCTTCATCTTTTTTTCATGTTGGGATTATCTTCAGAATATCAATAATTAACAGTAAAATGAATATCTTGATGAGAACTTCATCATAGATATAAAAAAATATGTGCCATTTTTATGGCGGTGATTTTTGAAGAAAGATTATTTATGTTTCAATTGTAAACGATGAAGTGAGAGTGACATGTTACCAATAGTTTCCATAGAATTATATAAGAATATATAAATTCATCCCCTTTAAAAATGAAATGCTTGTATGAAAAGTCGTCATATATTTAGGCGGTTGTATCAGTAAGTGTATTTATCCACTGATTACTAATAATAATTACCGTGCGAAATCGCACTGCAAATTGACACGTGTTAGTGTGAAATCATTATGAGCCACTGAATATTATAATACCGAACATAATATTTGTCGAAAAAAGATTTCAATTGTTTAAATATGTATTTGTTGGAATACAAATATGTTTCATAATAAATATCATTAAATGAGCCGACAACTTTACTGACAAAACAAATAAAATACTCATGACAACTATCTACATATAAAATAAATCATGGTTTTTACATTGAGGACTCCATCTCTCAAGAATGGTTAACCTTATAAAACCTTTGAGATCTATCAGGATTGTAAGGACATAATTTCCAATTGAGTCCCTGTATTTTTTTGACTTAATTCCGTGAACAAAACTCGTTTGTAATATGTCATAGGGAGATTTTTATTTTGTCACGATCCCACTTGGTCTATGACGTATTAAAGAAAATTGAAGACGTTGCGACAAAGCTTCAAAGATTTAATCATGCTGAAGTTTAATTAGTGCAAGTTTACTCGTCTTCAATGCTAATTGCATTCCGAGATCACTCAGGTATGAATGCGTATAATTAATGGTGCTCGAAATTATTTTTATAAAAGATAAGGATGTATTTTTATAAAGAAAAATGTTTTAAAATTTTTTAAAAGTGTTTTAAGTGTTTACACTACGTTTTAATTCTGATATACTCGAAATAGAGTTTAACTATTTTGGATCTCCTTTAAAAGAGACGTTTTGGGCTAAAAGTCAAAAAGTCAAACTACCACGTCAGCTCGTTCAAACGACATAAGGATCTCGCTCGAACGAGATGCCTAAGTCTCACGAACGACATGGACTTGTCATTCGAAGGACATATTTTTTGAGGCGATGCGAAATTGTTATTTAAGGCGTGTTTCTATCAGAGTTTCAAAAAGTGTGCAACTGGAAAAAACAAAATACATTCCAGTACGTTGTTTACACATGTTTTCTAAGGTTTACAAAGAATAAACACATCCTTAGAGTTTGCAAAGATCCGAGTTATCATTCCTATATGTTTACATGATCTTGCGGCACCAAGTTTGTTTGTTCTACCATTGAACATCAGGGTTTTGCGGTGAAGAAAAGAGAAGGACTTCTTGTTCGACATCGTAGACGAATCAAAGACATTCGGTGGACATCGAGGCATATGTGGACGCGTGTGTTGTGGACGGGTATCGTGGAAGACATAATTTATGCGTGGCACTATTGAAGAACGGTAGAAGATCAGAAGGAGCATCAAGACCCGTGGGGATCGAGTCTTAATGTAAGGCTAATCTGTTTTTGTAAAACCATTATTTATAGTGATTGTCTGGGTTGGGCCGTCCGAGGTTGGTTTCCCATTTTGGGTTTTTTCCTCGTACATCCGGCGTTGTGAGTATTCTTTACTTTAGTTTACTTGCTTTAATCACTAGATGCATGTTTAGGATTAATCAAGATAAAATTGATTTAAAGTAAGAATTGGGTTTTCACAACTTGGTTTGGTTCATAATTAAAAGTTGGATAATTTTTTGGAGAAAATTGGTTTTGTTTAAAAACACACACATTGGGAACTCTTCAAATTGGTATCAGAGCAAGAAAACATAGTTTATTTATTTTGTGATCCCGTGTGTTTTCAAAGATGAATTCTGGAAATAATGAATTTTCTTGAACTCCTGTTTTTTATGGCACTAATTACACTTATTGGAAGATGAGAATGAGATGTGATTTAAAATCTATTGATGAGCGTGTGTGGCTAGCAGTTGAGAAATGTTGGACACCCCCTGTCACTATTGTAGGTGAGGTCACTAGTTTAAAGCCTGATGAGTATTGGACCGAAACTGAACAAAGACTTGCACAATATAATTCTAAGGGTCTGCACGTTATTACTTCACATGTCACACAGGAAGAATATAATAGAATTATAACTTGTGAAACATCAAAAGAGGCTTGGGATATTTTGGCACTCACTCACGAGGGCACTAGCACGGTTAGGGTGTCAAAACTTCAAAATCTCACTACACAGTTTGAGACCATTAGGATGTTAGAGAGTGAGACTTTTGATGAGTTTTATGCTAGGTTATCTAATATTGTCAACTCGTCGTTTAACCTAAGTGAGAAAATTCCCGACAATCGTGTCATTAAGAAAATCCTTAGGTCGTTTCCTAGTAAGTTTGATGCGAAAGTGACCATTTTAAACTCCTTGGGTAAGTTAGAGTCGACGAAACTGGAAGAGATTGCAGGTGACTTACAAACCTATGAAATCGACATGATTACCTCCAAGCAAGTGCCTAAGAAAGAAAAGGGTATTGCTTTGAAAACTCGAAAGGAGGAAATTAATGTTTTGGATTTCGATTCCGATTCCGATTTTGAGGATGTTGCTTTGTTGGAAAAGAAATTTTAAAAATTTATTAAGTTTCAAAAGCAATCGAAAGATGCCAGGAAATTTGAAAATTCAAGAACAACAAAGTAGATCCCACCTCTAAGGATAAGTTTGAGAAGCCTAAGAGAGATAAGTCGGATATGTGTTTTGGGTGTGAGGGGTACGGTTACAAAGTTAATGAGTGTCCCACTAGACTTAAGAAAGAGGGCAAGCAACCCATTGTCTATAATGTCACCTTAAGTGATAGTGATCCGGAAGAGGGAGAGAGTTCCCCCATTGATCGTAACTTTGTTGCATTTATGGCATGTCGTGTGAGCGACAACGATTCTCATGTGCATGACACTTCCGAGGAGGTTTTGAGTGTATCCCATGTTAGTGAGGGTGAAGAGAGTGACGAGGAGGTAGATGTGAAAGAGTTACAAAATGCGTTTAATGAGTTGTATGCCGAAACGATGAAGGTGAAAAAGGCTAACTCAAAATTGCAAGCTAAGTTGAATGAGCGTGCCATAGAAAATAATGAAAGTTTGATTGAGGATCTTAGGGAACGAGAGAAGAAGTTTAGGGAGAAACTAGAGTTTATGGAGAAAGAGAGAGATAATCTACGTGTTTTGATGGAGTCCTTGAAAAATGATATTTTAGAGTTTGAGGAGTCTTGTCGTTTGCTCGAGTCTAGGATTCACGAGTTGGAGGAGAGATTGAAAGACTCGTCTAGAGTCAAGTTTGATTTGGAGGCTAGGTCGGAGAAGTTAGTTAAGATCCTAGGCACCGTCCAAATCAAGGGAGATAGTGGAGGTATAGGTTTTGGTGAGAGAGTTATTCCCATTCCCCCCCGCACGTGTGAGAAACACTAGGAAGGTTAGAAAATGTCCAAATATAGGTAATCATTCCCACCACCGCTACACTTACACGTTTTGTAGTAGGAAAGGTCACATTAGGCATTATTGTTACGACCTTAAACAAGCTCCTAGGAACTTTAGGAATAAAGTTTCCCCGGTTCCCAAAACCCCCATGCGTCGTTTTACACCTACTTGGGTTAGGAAATCGGATTTGGTGGCTTTAGGAATTAAACTTCATGATTCTCGTTTTGGTGCACTTAATTCTTCCCATGCTAAGTCTAAAGGATGATAGTGTTGTCATGTTTGTTATATGCTAGTTTGCTTCATGATATATTCATTGCTAGTATTATGACATGTGTATCATTTTTGTATTATAGTTTTCATTTGTTTGAGTCCTATTGAAAAATACAAAAAGATTTTGTTTTTTAGAAATTTTTTTGAAAATCCAAAAAGATTTTGTTTTTAAGAAAACTTTTGAAAAAATAAAATGATTTTGCTTTTATTTGAGTCAAAATATGAAAAGCCAAAAATATTTTCGGTTTTTGTTTTTGTTTTTGAGTTTACATGTTTGATGTGGCATATTGGTGTGCTTAGACCCACCCCCCCTTTCGTTTCATTATCTATGTGGCTAGGACATTTGGTCAATATTATCAATGCTTAGAATGATCTTAACCATTGTTTATATGGGGTTAGTTTCGAAGTTGATATGCATTTTGATTCGACTTTGTATATATGCCAACATTGCACACATGCACGATTTTATATAGATGTTTGACTTCTCTTGCATATTTGAATTTAGTGAGGCGTTCTTATCTCAATCTTGTCATCTATGCGTAAGTATACTTAAGGATAAGTGTGCATGTAAAAACCGTTTACCGTGAGGATTTTAATTGGTAAAAATTATGAGTGATTCATGAGAAAGGGCTGCGAGAGTTCAAAATTAACTCGTCGTGAAAGCCACTGTTTAAAAGAGACCAAAAGAAAATGTAATATGCTAAGAAAAGGGCCAAATTAGTATAGTTTATTCCAAAGAAAATATAATATTATTGAGGAACTTTGGATGGATTAAAAATTTAAACGGGTTTGCACAACTAATCCTAATATTGAAACATTCGAATTTGACGCTATTGTTTGTAGAATCGTCCAAATTCATGATTTGGGTGCATGTAGTATGTTTAGTTCATTAAGCTCGCACTTTTATTGTCATATGACTATGATAAAGTTTGATGATTTATCGCTATCAATTATAGCTTCTTGATCGTTTCGATGTGTTGGAATCGTGACTCATTTGTTCTTAGTTTCACACCCATACATTCACTTCATATCCATATTTGAGCACATCGGTACTATGTTCGCATGTAACTCACATTTTTAGTTTTTATGAGTTTTTGCGTCTTGTGTTAAAAGCCTACTATTTTAACACAGTTTTGCTTCTGTCAAGCCCTTCCTGGAATTTTTTTGTGGAAATTTTTTCACTGGGCAATATTATATCACATTTCTGAGAATCTGGGAAATTCTGACAAGTCGCGAGAAGTCGTTCAAGCGACTTATCTATCTTGCACGAACGACAATTGTACTTCGTTCGACCGACATCCTCAACTCATTTGGGCGATGTCCATGGCTTGTTCGAATGACAAGCTGTTTTGGAGCTTCTGATTGGTTTGCAATCCTCTGGGTTAATTTGGTATTTTTTAGTACAGTTGGAAGTGTTTCTGGATTGACTTGTTTATATGCAGGTTTTCTTGATTCTAAATTGAATTTTTGCATATAGTCAGTTTATCACACCTGATTAGATTGCTATACTCTTTGTGTGATTCCTTGGTTTACTAGCTACTGATTTGTCATATATTGATCATTTTTAGCTGGTTGTATCATGATTATCTAGCGGTTTCAATTCTCAAATTGGTATCTAATTGATTCAAATTGATATATTCTCATGCTAGATACTTGATTTGGTTTATCTTTTCACCGTATTGTCTATTCGAGACAAAAAGGGGGAGAGATGTATGTGATGTAGGGGGAGATTTACATAGTGTTTGATTATATTTCTTCAAATTTGGTATCAAATAATTGCTCACATGTTTCAAATAATTTGTTCTTATTAGAAAAATAAATTGGTATCATTTGTTCCTCCATACTTCACTGGGTATTTGTTTGTCTGTTTTATGTGTGTAGGTATGCTTCAGCGATTCGAGATTTCAAGTCTACATCACATTCAGACAGTTTATGCTCGTCGGTGCTACATATTCTAGTCCGTGTCCTGTATTTTTGTTTTTGAGTTTATAGGATGGGATTTAGGCGTCATAAGGATTGACGGCCCGATTAGGCATTTCACTGATTTAGTTTTGTCCCGGAATAGTCAAAGGGGGAGATTTGTAAGGACATAAATTTCCAATTGAGTCCCTGTATTATTTTAACTTAATTCCGTGAACAAAACTCGTTTGTAATATGTCATATGGAGATTTTTATTTTGTCACGATCCCACTTGGTCTATGACTTATTGAAGAAAATTGAAGACGTTGCAGCAAAGCTTCAAAGATTTAATCATGCCGAAGTTTAATTGGTGCAATTTTACTCGTCTTCAATGTTAATTGCATTCCGAGATCACTCAGGTATGAATGCGTATAATTAATGGTGCTCGGAATTATTTTTATAAAAGATAAGGATGTATTTTTATAAAGAAAAATGTTTTAAATTTTTTTTAAAGTGTTTTAAGTGTTTACACTACGTTTTAATTCTGATATACTCGAAATAGAATTTGACTGTTTTTTATCTCCTTTAAAAGAGACGTTTTGAGCTAAAAGTCAAAAAGTCAAACTGCTAAGTCGGCTCATTCAAACGACATAGGGATCTCGCTCGAATGAGATGCCTAAGTCGCGCGAATTACATGGCCTTGTCATTCGAACAATACATTTTTTGAGGCAATGCTAAATTGTTATTTAAAGCATGTTTCTATCAGAGTTTCAAAAAGTGTGCAACTGGAAAAAACAAAATACATTCCAGTACGTTGTTTGCACATGTTTTCTAAGGTTTACAAAGCATAAACACATCCTTAGAGTTTGCAAAGATCCGAGTTATCATTTTTATATGTTTACGTGATCTTGCGGCACCAAGTTTGTTTGTTCTACCATTGAACATCAGTGTTTTGCAGTGAAGAAAAGAGAAGGACTTCTTGTTCGATATCGTAGACGAATCAAATCCATTCGGTGGACACCGAGACATACGTGGACGCGTGTGTTGTGGACAGGTATCGTGGAAGACAAAATTTCTGCATGGGCACTATTGAAGAACGGTAGAAGATCAGAAAGAGCGTCAAGACCCATGGGGATCGAGTCTTAGTGTAAGGCTAATCTGTCTTTGTAAAACCATTATTCATAGTGATTATCTGGCTTGGGTCGTCTGAGGTTGTTTTCCCGTTTTGGGTTTTTTCCTCGTACATCCGGCATTGTGAGTATTGTTTACTTTAGTTTACTTTCTTTAATCACTAGATGCATGTTTAGGATTAATCAAGATAAAATTGGTTTAAAGTAAGAATTGGGTTTTCACAACTTGGTTTAGTGCATAATTAAAAGTTGGATAATTTTTCAGAGAAAACTGGTTTTGTTTAAAAACACACACATTGGGCACTCTTCAAGGATTTTGAAACAAACATGAGACGACACAGAGAAGACATTGAGGATGAACTCCAACAATATAGTCCTACATACTATGAGTTCTTCGTATATATAGGACAATGTTTATAGGATTACCACCAATACCGAAACTAATTGAAGTGGTTGACGTTCCTCAAGACTTTGATGATTTATTGATTTTTTATGTCCTTCAAGTCATATCAAAGCATGATGAATTGGTTAAGAGAAGGAATGCCTACACTCAACTTCTTGTAACAAAAAGAAAATGCTTGAAGGATATATTCCAACAAGGATAAATTCCCTTATTAACTTTATAGAATCACTTGAGGATTTTGGTGATGCTTACCTTGACTACCCTGACAGTCAATTCTTTTTTTAAATGTATTTATGTTTTATAAGTTTTTTGTATGTTTTTGTTCCTTTTTTGTGAGTTAGAAAATTGTAATTCCACTTGTTTATCGTAACGTTAATTCAAATTTAATACAAATCGAATATGATATTATGTAAGTCCTAGATAGAGGAATCCAAATACACATTTGTTCCACATTTTTTATTAGGTAAAATGTTGTTTGTTACTTTTAACGAGGACTACTAAAGTAACACAATTAATGCCAAACATGTAATTACTTATTTCACACTGTGAAATAACAATATTTCAGAGCGCGTCATTTCAATATTTCGCAATGCAAAATTTTCAATATTTTGGATTGAGAAATTTTAAGATATTTCTTATTGCGAAATTAAAATATGAAGAATAATGAAAATAGATGGACAACTTCAAATATGTGACCAACTCATACAATTAACTGTGTAAAATTGCGAGATGGCATCAATTTTGTATTTTTCAATGTATAACCTTGCATTTGTCTATCAATTTCGACATATGTTGATTCATCATCACATGATTTATAAACTTCATCCGATCCAGACCCAAAGTCATTCCTTTCGCAACTCATTTTAGTATTTACCCTATCCAAACAATTAAAATATATATACCTAGTGATATTCTCCAAATAAATCGTATCATCTAGATTACAACATGAAATACTTGTAACTTCTAATCTCATATAAAATATTATGGATCTAAACTTTTTCCATTTCAGACGTTTTTTTTAATAAAGTCCTCATACGAACCCAATGCACATATTAGTACGCCAACATCCAATTTACCATGCTTAAAAAAATATAAAAGAGGATACTTTTTATCGTTAACTTTTTAAACAAGACTGAAATATCAAGTTTGTGACACCCCGACTAATTAAATACTCGGTAGCTACTCCTTTATTCAAATTAATAAAAAATGTCAAGTTGGTTCAGTTTGTAGCACCACTGTCGAAAACATTTGTTAAACAATTACTAGCCACCTAATATTTAAAAAGAGAGTTGTCAATTTTAATTAAATTAAATTAACACACAAGTAACGTAATTTTAAATAATGATACCACAATCGCATCACAGTCACAATAAAATAATAATGGAATAACAATAAATCTAGAGGAATACTCCTCTAAATAATCCGAATACGGAATACAACCAAATACAAAGTCTAAATCACTAAGTAATTAAATCCAAAACTGAAATAAGACTGAATAAATAAGCTGTCTCTAAGAGAAAAGGGGCGACATGCCCTACAGATAAATAAGTCTGAACTGGAATCAAAGTAGAAAGTGGAGGGGTCTATATATCGAGGTCCTGTAACTTTCACAGCAGCTACAACACGTCACTGTAATGGAACTCCTAAGCTTGGTGCCCTTGTGGCTGGGCACCTAAAAGGTTTTTACAAGAAAATAGATTTGAAAGCAAACGGGTCAGAGCCCGATTGTGAAAACAGTTTAAAATATAGCAAGTGTTTAATATCATTAAACAGTGAATATAAGATACATGATAGTGTGTGCACTCACATGAGTTTCTCACCTCTCAACTAATTGTGCACTCCTAACGTACCCGTACCCGTTCTAGTTATTCCACTATCTAACTAGTCCAATCCATAACTTGACTTTACTCTATAATTCAAAGTTCAATTCCCGACATCTTAATATAAATTGAGAGTCTTACTTTTAATACTCAAAATTAGTTATAAGAATTACTAAGAATTTTCCATTTTTAACTCTACTAAAACTGTCACAATAATTTACAATCATAATTTAATAAAAGTCCATTTCAATTACCAGTATATTAATATCATCATAAATATACAATAAGGTCACCCCTAGGCTAAGCTACGGTGCATGCATACTCTGCTATCGAATCCCGGTACATCACGTACATGAGGACCACGTATTTTGAATCTCTCAGGAACCGTTTCAATAAGCAACAATCACACATAATGGAGGCAAACATAGTTCACATCTCATGGGTCACGCACATACCTTCGCTCCCATGATCAGCAGACTTATTAACTCACCAATGAGTCATTCTTTGACCTATGTCCTCAAGGTACCAATCTAAATCCCCCCCCCCCCCCCGGTAGGCACACAAAGATTAGATGCCCCTGATCGAATGTCGACCTCCCGTGATAGCAAGTATGGTAGGTATGTTATACACAAATAAACACATATACTAAGCATTAAACATCTTAGATATCTTATAATATTAATAGAGGTATATTTTACATTCATATACCGTCATTAATTGTTGCACACTTACACGTCCCCGAATAATATACAATATAGATTGCCAACTCTTCTCACGTCGCAATTTCAAGTACTTACAACCTAACCCATAGAAGTCACCCGGTCTATTATATAATTATAAGTTTCAATCCTCAACGTACTCCATTCTCACAACTGTACCCACTAATCACAAGGGAAGAATAACACTCAATTAGATAAGCCTACGGAAGGTTCAAAACTAAAATCGAGCCTAAAAAGACCATTTTGTGAACTCGTTAGAACTCACTGAAATCTCATTCGAACGACTGTCGTTCGAACGAATGGATTCTAATGAACTATAAACTCGTTAGAAGGGGTACTGGAATCTCGTTAGAAGCTCGTTCGAATGAGGTCATTCAAACGACCTGGATTGGTCTTCTAACGAGATGGCAGAGAACGCCCAGAAATCTTCCCAACTTCGTTTTTCTTCAATTCCTCTTCTCTAAATCCATCCTAAGATCGTCCCATTTAAGTTGTAATGTTTTTAAACTACTCTAAGTCCTCCTAGGTCACTCCTTAACATATTTTTAGGGTCAAATCCTCCTAATCAACATGTAATTATCATAAATCCCCAAATCTTGCCCCAAACCCTATGAATATGAACCCATAATTTAATTGACTACAAAGACTCCTTATTAATCCATTTTCAAATCATCAAAAGTTACATTTTTGCATATTGAATTCGTCCATAACCATTCTACATGCAATCCCTATCCAAAATCATGAGTTTCACAACAATCCCATTGGGTTTTCATCAAAACATTCAAGGCAAATACAGTTTCTACACTAAACATGGAGGAAATATTCATTGAACTTAATAACATCAAATCACTTGCCTTAGGTTTGTTCTTAAGATTTGTTGTCGGTGATTATAGGCTGATTCTCTCCTCTTTTCTGTCACAAATCCTTCCAGAATGGTGGTGTTGGGTGATAGCTTTGGTTTGGCTCTCTTGTAAGCTCTCTCCAACTTTTCTCAAAACTCCCGTAGCCCACTCTCTTGTCTTTTGCTGGTAATGGCCTTAGTGGCCTCTCTAATAATATATAATTAAACACTAAAATTCGTGGGTTTTAATTCCTCAATTTTTAAAATTATCAAAATACCCTTCTGGGTTGCCGGTTTGGCCTAAAAATGCCCCGGGACCCAAACTAAACTCCCGGCTAGTGTTTTCTGACTATTTCGACCCTTCCGGACACATTGGGGCACTCAAAATGACCATACGGTTGATAAAAAATAATTTACTTTTCAATCTAATTAATTTTATTCCTGACGCGACTGGCACGCGCGTCCTAACTTAATTTCCCAAATTATCGTATTTCTGCCTCGTGACAATTTTAATATTTTCAATACTCATATATTACCATATATTCTCAGTAATATTTTATTCTAACATCATAATCAAATACCAACTCACATCTCGCTATTATTTACCCCCGGATTAATTTCCAAATTAAGTCAATTAATCCATTAAATAAAAATCAATAAAATTACGAGGTATTACATACTTCCCCCTAATAACAGAATTTCATCCCGAAATTCGGAACTAAAGAGTACCTGGCAAAAATAGCTCTGGATAACGCTCGCGCATCTCATTCTCGCGCTCCCATGTGGACTACTCGGCATTATGATGCCGCCACTGAACACATACTAATGGTACTATCTTTGACCTCAGTTTCCTCTCGCTGTGGTCCAGAATGGCAATCGGCCCCTCCTCGTAGGAACTATCGGGGCTGCAGGTTGATGTCCTCTAAAGCAATGTGAGTATGAGCCAAATTGTCCCTAAGATATTTTCTTAGCGAGGAAATATGGAATACGTCATGAATCCTATGCAAGTGCTCCAGTAACCCAAGTTTATACGCTACTGACCCAATCCGCTCGATGATATGAAATGGCCCCACATATCTTGGTGCCAGTTTCCCTTTCTTCCCAAAATGCATAATCCCCTTCATTGGGGATACTCTGAGTAGCACTTGGTCCCCCACCTTGAATTATCTGAAGAACCTCTTGGCATCAGCATAGCTCTTATGTCGGTCCTGAGCTACCCGAATCTAGCTCCGTATCATATCTATCCTTGCCGAAGTATCCTGAATCACTTCCGGCCCAAAGAGTTTGTTATCCCCCACCTCTAACCAACATGTTGGGTAACGACAAGGTCTACCATACAACGCCTCGAATGGATCCATGCCTATGGTGAACTGGTAGGAGTTATTATAAGCAAACTCCACCAGTGGAAGGTACTTGATACGACGCAAATATTGCGTATTTCACCCGTTAACCTACGCGTTATTAGCCCCCTAGGGTATCTTAATCCCAATATTTATGCTCGTTAACCAGATAATCTCGGATTTCTATGTTAACATGTTTTGCAGGGGTTAATTGAGTTTTTGTAGGTATTTGGATGCTTAGTATGAAGTTCGGATGCATTCCGGCGAAGTTCCGTACACAACCGCACGTTCGAGGGCATTTTAGTCTTTTCACAGCTTGGGTACCTGGCCCGACATCTCACGGAAGTTGTAGCCCTCCTCTCTAGCTTCGCGTGACCGTGAACGGTGTGCGATTCTGATGCATAACGAAGAAGTTACGGCGTTTCTTGCGGAGGAAATACAAGGAAAGCAAAAGAGGAGAAGAAGAAGAATGCAGTAGGCTGCTGCATTCTACCCTGCTTGATCGATCGATCGACGATTTTGGTCGATCGATCGACCATTCTGATTTGCCGAAGTTTTACCTAGGTCGATCGATCGACCAAAGGGGTCGATCGATCGATGCTCTTTTTCTGCAGATATTTTGCCTTCTTTTCTTTCTTCTTTATTTTTATTCCAACTTACTATATAAGCCAAATTTTGTTGTAATAATAGATATATCAGTAGAGATACGATTTTAGGTTAGTTTTAGTTAGGGTTTTGGGGTTTTGCTTGGTTCTTCTTCAATTCCTCTTGGGTTGACACCCCATGTGGATTGTATGTTGACTATTCATCTTCCCTCTTCCTTTAATATAGTTGTATTTCTTCATTTCCTTGCTTTCTAGATAATTTCCATGCTTTCTAATTAGGTTTTCTTGCTTAAATCTATTGCTTTCTTAGTTAATTAGTTTAATTTAGTTTAATTCATTATGCGTCCCTAGATAAATAGGGTCGGGATTGCATTTCCGCCATTTTCGGGTTCGGACCTCGAAAGTTAGGGTTTCGTGTAAAATTGCATTTGAAACCTCGCGTATTAAAGTCGGATTATTATGCGTTTAACTTTCTTTGTCATGCAACGTTAGTGTTTATAGCGATAATCCGAATTTAATCCGCATGTGACCATTTTTCAGTTAAATGTTTTATCTCGCAACTTTGGGTTAAATTCCTTCTTGCGTGATGTTTATACTTAATTGAAAATGCTCGATTAAATTGCTTTCGAGCCTTAATTCTAATTAGTAGTTGTTTCGATCCGTTTGGTGGAATGCGATCCCGATCCTCGCTTTACTTTATTTTAGCGTAACTTATTCTTTTCTTTTGTCACGACAACCACCCATTCACCTTTTCATTTATTTATTTTACACTTTTATTCCAGAAGTAATTAAACAATTAAAATCTAAAATTCAATCACTCCCTGTGGATTTCTTACGATACCCGACTTACCGCTGTGCTTGCTTGTCAAGTGTAGTAGTAGCTTAGGTTCTATCTTTTGTATCGCGGCGGCGAAACACACAATGATTGTGTCCTCACACGAACACACTTTTTCCGCCCGGTCAGTACTGCTCCCAACCACCTTCAAAATCTAGGATGCACATACGCAGCATGTCCTCCAACATCTGATTCGTCCGCTCGGTTTACCCATCTATCTGCGGGTGGTACGCCGTACTCAGTCGCAACTCCGTACCCACGGCCTCCTGGAAACTCTCCCAAAATCGTGAAACAAATATCTTATCTCGGTCAGACACGATGCTGAGAGGTACCCTGTGAAGTCTTACTATCTCCGCTATGAAATTCTGGGCATACTGTCCCATAGTGTAATCTGTCCGTGCTGGCAGAAAATGAGCAACTTTGGTCAACCGATCCACGATTACCTATATGGAGTCGTGACCCTTCTGTGACGTCAGTAACCCGGTGATGAAGTCCATGGAAATGCTCTCCCATTTCCACATAGGTACCTCTAATGGCTGCAGAAGTTCTGTCGGTCTCTGATGGTCCACCTTTACTAGCTGACAAGTGGCATATTTAGAAACGAACTCGGCAATATCTCTCTTCATCCCGCCCCACCAGTACTGACACCTCATATCCTGGTACATCTTATCCCCGCCAGGATGTACTGCGAATCGCGAACCGTGCGACTCTATCATTACCTCGTGCCGCAAGTCTTCCCCTTCTGGAACGACCAGTCTCCCATTGAAGCGTAGGCCCCCGTCTGAACTAACGGTATAGGACTCGGCTCCCTCTGCTAGTAATCGAACTATATGCTCTTGACAGAACGAGTCTTTTGCCTGGGCCTGTATTACTCTCACAACAATCTGAGGCGTAACGGTCATCACAGACATGAATTATCGGGCCACTGCATCCTGGTGTCCCAACTCCTTCCACTTTGCTCTCCACACTTCGGCAACCTCACCTACTGGCCTACGGCTCAACGCGTCTGCTACCACATTAGCTTTCCCTGGGTGATATTGGATATTGAACTGATAATCCTTCACGAACTCAAGCCACCGACGTTGATGCATATTAAGTTCCTTCTGCGTGAAAAGGTATTGTAGAGACTTGTGATCCGTAAACAAATGAAATTTCTCTCCCAGGAGATAATGTCTCCAAATCCTAAGAGAAAATACGACTGCCGCTAACTCCAAGTCGTGGGTGGGGTAATCCTTCTCGTGAGGTTTAAGCTTATGGGAAGCATAAGCTATAGCCTGACTTTCCTGTTGCAGTACACCTCCAAGTCCTTGTAAGGACGCATCGGTGTAGACTAGATACTCAACTCCCCGTCTGGGCAATGCTAACACAAGCGCTGAGGTCAACTTGTCCTTCAACTCATCGAATGCCAACTGACAGGCATCGCTCCAGATAAATGGCACACCCTTGCGAGTCAGATGTGTCAAAGGAACCACTATTTTAGAGAAACCCTGAATAAACCTCCTGTAGTATCCTGCTAAGCCCAAGAAACTATGGATCTCAGTCGGTGTCGTGGGCTGTCCCCACTTCCTCACTGTGGATACTTTCCCCTGATCAACATATATCCCCCGGTCTGAAATGATATGCCCCAAAAATTGTACCTCCTTCAGCCAAAACCCACATTTCTCGTACTTCACATATAGCTCGTTCTGACGCAACGTCTGCAAAACCTGTCTCAAGTGCTCGGCATGCTCCTCCTCTGTCTGGGAGTAAACCAGAATGTCATCAATAAAGACGATGATGAACTGGTCTAGGAACTCTCTGAACACCCTATTCATCAAGTCCATAAACACGGCTGGAACGTTGGTTAGGCCAAAAGGCATAACCCGAAACTCATAGGAACCATATCTCGTCAAGAAAGCAGTCTTCGAGATGTCCTGTCCCCTGATACGCAACTGATGGTATCCCGATCGCAAGTCAATCTTTGAGAAAAAGGAAGCTCCTCTCAATTGGTCGAGTAAGTCATCGATTCGGGGCAACAGATACTTATTCCGTATCGTGAATTTATTCAACTCCCGATAATCTACACACAACCTCAACGATCCATCCCTCTTCTTTACGAACAGTACAGGGGCACCCCACGGCGAAGTACTCCTACGGATAAACCCTTGACCCAACAACTGCTATATCTGATCCCTTAGCTCTCTCATCTTCGCTGGAGCCATACGGTAAGGTGCGCGGGCAATTGTCCAAGTGCCCGACGTCAAATCGATAACAAAATCTATCTCTCTATTAGGAGGTAATCCAGGTATATCTTGAAATACATCGGCAAACTCACTAGCAACGAGAATCGAAGCGAGTGGTAATACCATTTCCTTAGAGGTCTCCTCCTCTATATAGTACAAGTGAGTGGACGATCCTCCCTCAGGGAAAGGCATCGCCACTAAGAACATCTCCTTCCCGGGTATGGCAAAAATAATACTCCTACTGAAATAATCAATCATGGCTTGATATGCAACTAGCCAATCCATACCAACGATCGCATCGTACTCAGTCATCTCTAATACTAACATATCAGCAGGTAAAGTAAACCTCTCGATATCTATACTCACACCTCTACAAATAAGAGAAATCACAGAACCCCTACTCAACGGTGAATCTACGTAAGTAATCGTGCTCTCTGCAGTGTCTAACAACCCTATAATGCGTGCAAATCTCATGGCAATGAAATAGTGTATGGCTCCCGTATCAAATAGAATACACCCCAGAGTTCCCTGAATAGAGAACATACCCTCAATAACGGGTAGATCATGTGGGACTACGGCCTGCTGAAGCTGATAGACTCGCCCGTACTGAAGTTGTCCCTGCTGAACTAGGATTGCTCGGATGGGTGGCAAAGCTGGCATCTGCGGTGGTGTTGGGAAGGCGGCAGGAAACATAGGCCTCTGGGGCTCATGTCAGGCACCCTGCTGCTGCTGCTGCTGTGGGGCCCTGCCCCTATCAGGACACTCCTGGTGTTTATGACCAATATTGCCACAAGTAAAAAATTTCCCCATAAAATTTCCCCCTCTCTGACCCTGTTGCCCACGGCCCTGGTAGCCGTTGCCATTCCTCCCCTGGCCGTGCTGGCCCTGATGAAACTGTTGCTATTGGCCCAGCTGGACCTGCTAACCCTGATGGCCGTACTGACCCTGCTGGCCATGATGAAAACCTCCCTATCCATTTCTGAAACCCCCAGATCTAAACCTCTTAAAATCCCCCTGCTGGGAACTCTGATCACCCTGCATGTGCTGACCCTGAAATGATTGTGCCCCGCAGCACCATTTCCACCTGTCCTGCCCCGATGGCTGGACTCTCCTGATCGCTTACTCTCTGACAAGTGAAAGTGGTGGTCCTGGCAGTGAAGCAGTGTTGCGTTAACCACATCAGAATAAGTGGCCAACAAGGGATTTGCCAGTAAGTGCTGACGTTTCCTCCAGGTCAACCCATCCATGAACTTCTATATCTTTTTCTCCTCTGTCGGAATCTCAGTGGGGACGATGTTCAAGAGATTTGTGAACTCAGCCTCATACTCTGCCACTGTCTTCCCCTACTGCTTGAGATTCATCAACTTCCTCCTCATCTCGGTGTGAACGACTGATGGAAAATACTTGCAGTCGAACCGCACCCAGAACTCCTGAATCGAAAGAACATCCCTCTCCTCCGCGGTGGTAATGGACTCCCACCACTGCAACGCTGACCCTACCAGCTTAAAAGTAGCCAGTATCTGTCTCTGTACATCCGTACACTCATACATCCTTAAGTGTCTTTGGATGTCCTTTTTCCACTGACTGGACACAACGACGTCGGAGCTACCTGCAAACTCCGGAGAGTGTGCTTTCTGAAAAGAATCACGAACACGTTCCCAAGCAGACGGGAATGCATGAGCCTGTACTGGTGCTATTACCGGCGCCTGAGGCGATGCCTGCTGCACAACTACTAGAGCGACATTTACCGCTTGGGCCACGATAGCGACAACCTCTGCGGCATTCATGGTGCCCTAAACTGGTGCAGGCTATGGCTCAGGATGAGCATCCCTGGGAACTCGCCGTGCACGTCATGGAGGCATCTGAAATGAAAGAGAAGTTGTATAAGTCTACAGTTATTATCTCAAAATAGCTGAAGAGCGTAAAATACACAAAAGAGTACAACATTCCTAAAATATAGGGCTCTACATCAAAAAATGCTCAGCGAAAACATAACAAGCCGTACAGATCCTAAGGACACTAGAACCTGATGCTCTGATACCACCTATGACACCCCGACTAATTAAATACGAGGTAGCTACTCCTTTATTCAAATTAATACAAAATATCAAGTTGGTTCAGTTCGTAGCACCACTGTCGAAAACATTTGTTAAACAATTACTAGCCACCTAATATTTAAAAAGTGAGTTGTCAATTTTAATTAAATTAAATTAACACACAAGTAACGTAATTTGAAATAATGATACCACAATCGCATCACATTCACAATAAAATAATGATGGAATAACAATGAATCTGGAGGAATACTCCTCTAAATAATCCGAATACTGAATACAACCAAATACAAAGTCTGAATCACTAAGTAATTAAATCCAAAACTGAAATAAGACTGAATAAATATGCTGTCTCTAAGAGAAAAGGGGCGATATGCCCTACAGATAAATAAGTCTGAATTGGAATCAAAGTAGAAAGTGGAGGCATCTATATATCGAGGTCCTGTAACTTCCACAACAGCTACAGCACGTCACTGGAATGGAACTCCTAAGCTTGGTGTCCTTGTGGCTGGACACCTAAAAGGTTTTTATAAGAAAATAGATTTGAAAGCAAACGAGTCAGAGCCCGATTATGAAAACAGTTTAAAATATAGCAAGTGTTTAATATCATTAAACAGTGAATATAAGATACATGATAGTGCGTGCACTCACATGAGTTCCTCACCTCTCAACTAATTGTGCACTCCTAACGTACCCGTACCCGTTCTAGTTATTCCACTATCTAACTAGTCCAATCCATAACCTGATTTTACTCTATAATTCAAAGTTCAATTCCCGACATCTTAATATAAACTGAGAGTCTTACTTTTAATACTCAAAATCAGTTATAATAATTACTAAGAATTTTCCATTTTTAACTCTACTAAAACTGTCACAATAATTTACAATCATACTTTAATAAAAGTCCATTTCAATTACCAGTATATTAATCTCATCATAAATATACAATAAGGGCACCCCTAGGCTAAGTTGCGGTGCACGCATACTCTGCTATCGAATCCCAGTACATCACGTACATGAGGACCACATATTCTGAATCTCTCAGGAATCGTTTCAATAAACAACAATCACACATAATGGAGGCGAACATAGTACACATCTCATGGGTCACGCACATACCAATGCTCCCATGATCAGCAGACTTATTAACTCACCAATAAGTCATTCTCTGACCTATGTCCTCTAGGTACCAATCTAAATCCCCCCCCCCCCCCCCCCATAGGCACACACAGATTATATGGCCCTGATCGAACGCCAACCTCCCGTGATAGCAAGTATGGTAGGTATGTTATACACAGATAAAGACATATACTAAGCATCACACATCTTAGATATCTTATAATATTAATAGAGGTATATTTTACATTCCTATACCGTTATTAATTATTGCACACTTACACTTCCCCGAATAATATACAATATAGATTGTCAACTCTTCTCACGTCGCAATTTCAAGTACTTACAACCTAACCCATAGAAGTCACCCGGTCTATTATATAATTCGAAGTTTCAATCCTCAACGTACTCCATTATCACAAATGTACCTAATATAGCCGTATATATCCTCGGCTTGGCTGGAGATTACCTCCAACCGGACGACCCCTCAGGGGGCCGACCCTTCATCAGGTTCCAGACGACCCCTCAGGGGGCCGACCCTTCATCAGGCTCCGGATGACCCCTCAGGGGGCCGACCCTTCATCAGGTTCCAGACGACCCCTTAGGGGGGCCGACCCTTCATCAGGCTCCGGACGACCCCTCAGGGGGCCGACCCTTCATCAGGTTCCAGACGACCCCCTCAGGTGGCCGACCTTTCATCAGGCTTCGGATGACCCTCCGAGGGTACGACAGTACGAGGCCTAAATTAGGCAAGACTCACTATCGGAAGGAACTTTGCCCTCGGCCTCGGCTCATAGGCCGAGGGTGACATCATCACAGCGGGTGGTTTGGGAGACGCGTGGAACAGTGCGCGCGAGGCTCACATGGCACATGGGAGACCGTTATAACAAAAATACATCCTCACGTGAGGGAATATTATGTCATCATTTGGCATCTACAGGTGTCAACAGGGGATTGGCTAGATCATCATTCACATGCACCATGCATACTTAGGGGGTACACTAAACCCCCCAAGACCTATATATACTTGTCACCTACAACCCTACGGGGGATGAAAAATGGTAACCCTAGCTAAAACTCTGCTTGTACACACAGTAGAGAGAGAAAGTGAGATTATGTGCATTGTATCCAAGGCCATTAGTGCCCATACTTAGTGGATCACACACTCACAATGGATGTAGGCCAAATTGGCTGAACCACTATACGTCATTGTCTTGGTTCCTCTTATACTCATCCCTTTCTACATACTTATACACTTATACACTTATACATCTCTATGGCTGCCATGGTTACTACTGTTTGAGCTCATTATCACTTATCCGGTGGTGCTAAATCTTAGCATCATCAGTTTGGCGCCGTCTGTGGGAACGAGATTACATCTCTTCCTTTGTACAGCTTGACCTCACTGGGCACTCTGGTGGTGAGCCATCACTCCCCTGAGAGGAGATGTTTCACCATTGAAAGAGACCCACTAAGGTTCTCAAGCTCACCAGTCTTTTCTTCAGTTCAGCTTTTCATAGCTCAAACACATGGCACCTGAAATGCCACCACCACCACTTCCCCCGCCGGATGATGGGGGAAGACCCAGTTTCAGTCAGCCGCCGCCTCAGTCTGAGATGGCTGATGTGGCGGTAGCCTTAAAGTCTCTGGCAGCAAGCCAGCAGATGATGCAGAAGCAGTTCACCGCTCTAAGCCAGAACATACTAAGACCACCAGGGGTTTCACCTGAGATGATTACTCCGGCAGCAGTTCCAGGACAGCATGAGGCCAGGGGACCACCCCAGGCACCGCGTAAAGACCTTCCACCTCCTCAGCGGCGTAGGGATGTTGCTGACCCCCGGCGTCTACGCCTGGGGAGGCAAGGAAACCCTTGCCCTAAGGATAGGTATGACGATCTGGAGGGAGAGGAGGCCCCTATAGAATGCTGGGAACCATATGAGGTCTCCAACAATATTGTACGACCTCTCCAGGATAGTAGAGGAAAGTGCGGGAGACCAAATCCTGATGATTGCCCGAGAGGCTCTGCTTTTCATCACTTGAGCAGGGGGTCAGCCTTTGAGAGGCTAGGCCCAGTAAATGACCTGCGGGAACAATTGTCCACGTCAAGAAGTTCTGCGAGGTCCAGGAGGGAGGCAGCAGATGGCCAACCCCAAGGACGGGATGACAGCCAAAGGCAAGTAAACAGCCGACACAGGCCCGCCGCAGCAGATCCCTCCGTCCACCTTAAAGAGGTGGCAGGGGATAACATCGGCCAAGACGACCCTGTGAGGCCCTGGAATGACTCAATCCAGCGACTAGAGGATAAGATCGGTGATATAATGAAGAGCCGGGACCCTCTTCAGAAGGGATACACCATAGGCTCACCCTTTGTGGCGAAGATAGTCAACTTCCCTACGCCATCAAGGTTCAAGCCACCTGTGTGTGACACCCCGACTAATTAAATACCGGGTAACTACTCCTTTATTAAATTAATTCAAAATGCCAAGTTGGTTCAGTTAATAGCATCACTGTCGAAAACATTTTAATTATTACTAACCACCTAGTATTTAAAAAGTAAGTGCCAAATTTTAAGTTAAGTCTGATTAACATGCAGTAATGAAATAATCAACATAATCCATTCACCATACGAAGTAATGAAATAACCAACAATAATAATAATAATCCGGAGGAAAACTCCTCACAACAATCCCAACAATTGGAAATGATTCTACAAGTCTGAATCCTGAATAATTACATGCCAAAAGTCTGAATAACTGAAATAAATGCAAAGTCTCTAAAAGAAATGGGCGACATGCCCTACAACTGATAACTGATAAATATCGAGTCAATATCGATGAAGCGTCTACAATCAAAGTCCTGTAACTTCCACAAACAGCTACAGCTCATCACCTGAATGAGAATCCTATGCATGGTGTCCTTGTGGCTGGGCACCTAAAATGGTTTTTACAAAAATAGATTTGAAAGCAAATGGGTCAGAGCCCGAAACTGGAAAACATTTTGAAAACAGCAAGTGTTTTAATAACATTAAAACATTAAATGCAAAATACATGTTAGGACGTACACTCACATGAAATTCTCACCTCTCGACTACATGTGCACTCCTAACGTACATTACCCATCTAAATGACATTCATAACTAACCGAGCCGTAATAAGTTCTAACCCTTACTACTCGATTCCCATATTACATTCTAACGTTACCAAAGAATAGAGGGCTTTACTTAAACTCAGATTCTCAATATGTAATATATTTCACAATTGGTTAGCCCGTTATGTTTTCTCAAAACAATACTATAATTTTATTCACAAAATTTACATGAAGGTTCCCATTAATTACGTGTATATTATTCGCATCATAAATATACAATACAAGCACCCCGAGACTAGCTGCGGTGCACACATACTCTGCTATCCATCCCGGTACATCACGTACATAAGGATCACATATTCCGAATCTCTCAGGAATAGTTCAAAGATAACAACATCACAAATAATGGAGGCGAATACAGTCACATCACATGGGTCATGCACATACCTGCGCTCCCACGATCAGCAGACTTATTAACATCCCAATAAGTCCTTCTCTGACCTATGCTCATCGAGGTAACCAGTCTAAATCCGGGCAACACAAGGATTAGAGGGCCCTAAGCGAACGCGAACCTCCCGTGATAGCAAGTATGGTAGGTATGTCATACACATAAAATCAATTACATATATACTAAGTATGCACAAGTATTAGTAATCACCATAATATATTGGTACATATCTCTTCTCGTACTGACATATAATACTACACCATTTATATATTCCCGGTTAATATAATTAATTAGGCCGTCAATAGCTCACATCGTACTAGACGCTCACGTACTACTTCACATTTTCCCCTAGGTTCAACTACACTTCTAGGTTTGACTCCTCATAATATCCCAAACATCCCAAATATATCAATTACTCATCAAGGAAAGGCTATCTCTACCTATACACAAGGTTACAGGGCACTCGGGATCAAAACAGGCTAAAAAGCCTAAACTGTCAACTCGTTCGAACGAGGCTGTTCGAACGAGACTTCGTTCGAACGAACTGAGTCTACTAACGAGATCTCGTTCGAACGAAGTGGGCTTTCTAACGAGATCTCGTTCAAACGATCTTATTGAACGAACTTCACCCTCGTTAGAAGTCAATGGTCAACTCGTTAGAAGCTCGTTCGAACGACCTGGGCAGGTCTTCTAACGAGTGGCCAGTCTCAAGCCCAGATTTTCCTTAACTCGTTTTTCAAACTTTTCTTCCTCTCAAATCCCCTCTAAACATCAATTCAACACTTGTTCAAGGTTCCTAACCATTCTTAAACATGCTAGATCATATATTAACACGTTTTGTGGGTTTAATTCAACCTAAATATCATCCAATCATCAATTCTCTACACTTTTCCCCAATCTCAAGAACATGAACCCTAGAAATTTCTATGTTCATTAATGGGCATGATTAATCCGTTTGTGTTTCATCCAAATATGTAATATCATCAGATAAATCACCTACCCACATTTCTACATGCAATTCTTCATCAAAATACTAGTTTCAAATTCCAATTTAATGGGTTTTCATAAATCTCCCAACAACAATAAAATTTTATAAATTCCTACGCATGGAAGAAGCATTCTTTGCAAGAAAACGAAATTAAATCACTTGCCTTCTATGAATCTCTGAATTTGATGACGAATCTCTGAAGTGTTCTCTCTCTCCTCTGTAGAATCCTTCTATCTCTCTCAACAAGCTTTCTTTTCCAAGTAACAATGGTGGCTAGGGCTTTGTGGTTTAGGAACTCTTTCAATAACCTCCGTAGCCTATTTGGGTATTAGTGGACTTAGTGGGTTAATGCCTAATCAGATATTTATTCCCAATTTTCGTAGCTTTTAATTCCTCAAAATTCAAAATTACCAAACTACCCTTATACGTTGCCGGTATGGCCTAAAAATGCCCCGGGACCCAAACCAAACCACCGGCTAGTGTTTTCTGACTATTTCGACCCTTCCGGACGCGTTGGCGCACTCAAAATGACCATACGGATAATAGAAATAAAATTCACTTTTTAATTATCATAATTATATACCATGACGCAACTGTCACACGCTTCTCAACAAAATTTCCAAATTACCGTATTTAAATCTCACGACAAATTCCATATTTCAATATTCATATATAATCATATATGCACATATAATCAAATACCAACTCGCATCTCGCTAGTATTTTAACCTGGATTAATTTCTAATTAATACGCATTTAATTTAATTAAGGCAGACGCGTTGAGCCGTAGACCAGCAGATGAAGTGGCAGAGGTGTGGAAGGCCAAGTGGAAAGAATTGGGATACCAGGATGCAGTGGCCCGATCATTCATGTCGGTAATGACTGTTACGCCGCAGATTGTCACGAAAGTGGTAAAGGCACAAGCAGATGACTCGTTCTGTCAGGAGCTGATAGTTCAATTACTAGCAGAGGGAGCCGAATCCTATACCGTTAGCTCAGACGGGGGATTGCGCTTCAATGGGAGATTGGTAGTCCCGGAAGGGGAGGAATTGCGGCACGAGGTGATGGCAGAGTCGCACGGCTCACGATTAGCGGTACATCCCGGTGGGGACAAAATGTACCAAGACATGAGACGACAGTATTGGTGGAGCGGGATGAAGAGAGATATTGCCGAGTTTGTTTCCAAATGCGCCACTTGTCAACTAGTAAAAGTGGATCATCAGAGACCGGCAGGACTGCTACAGCCGTTGGAGGTCCCAATGTGGATGTGGGAGAGCATATCCATGGACTTTATCACGGACTTTATCATGGACTTTATCCTGTCCACCATGTTGAGATGTATCAATCAGCAGCAGACATATACTCTATCTCAGATGAGATGAGGTGTCGTGCCTTTTCTGGTACCCTGACAGGGGTTGCACATGTCTGGTACACGTCTCTTCCAAAAAATTCCATTAAAAACTTTAAGCAGTTGGCAGACCGGTTCATCCATAACTTTTGCTTTGGGGTGAGGCCACAGAAGAAGACCACCCACCTGCTCTATGTTAAGAAGGGGAAGAATGAGAGTCTGAGGGACTACATAGCCAGATTCAATAAAGAGAAACTGGAGGTGGAAGACTATGAGGAGAGCATAGCTATGACAGCCCTGATCGGAGGACTCCAAAAGGGGAAGCTGTTATGGAAGCTTGCTGAAGACCCTCCGAGGATGATGGATGAATTGCTGTCGACAGCAGGAAAGGTGATGAACGCCGAAGAGGTGATGGCCGCAAAATATGAAGACGAAAAAGGAGGTGCTAGTGGGGGTAAATACCCTAAGAAGAACAAAGAGGGGAAGAAGAGGTCTACGGATGACAAGTTTGCTGGTTACACCCCTCTAACAGTCAGTTGTGAACAGATTCTCAATAAGATAAAGAGTGATCGGTCCCTGAAGTGGCCTGAGAAGCTGAGGGCAGCCCCCAGCAAGAGGAATGAGAACCTGTGGTGTGAATTTCACCAAGACCACGGCCACGTAACAGACAAATGCTTTGCTCTGGAAGATGAGATTGAGAAGATGCTGAAAGAAGGGAAGCTCAGAAAGTACGTCGACAAAGGTGCCTTCAAGAGGGTCCGAGGGGATGACCCCAGAAAGAAGCGAGGCGATGCATGTAGAGAAGGACCTCAAAAAAGAGGGGACGACCCTTCTGATGATGAGGACGACCCTGACCTCCCGCCGAGAGACGACCAAGGCACTGTCAAGTGGCTTAATATAATCTTGCTCGGAGTGGGAATGATCTCTGGGGGTCTAGCAGGAGGAGGGTCTGAGGTCGCTGACAGGAAGGCCCATGTGGCTGAGGCCAAGGCAGTGACGAAGACGGTACACTCAACCTCTCTGGAGGTCAAGTCAAAAAAGAGGAAGAAGGTTGATATGGACACTCTGATAGTGGGATTTTCAAGAATGGACTTCAAAGGCCTCTTAGCCCCACATGATGACCCTCTCGTCATCACTACCAGGGTGCACGGGTGCGAGGTGCCGAGGATCCTAGTAGATGGGGGCTCATCTGCAGACGTGATGTTTTGTCCGTGCTTCAAAGCCTTAGGTCTCGGTCATGCTAGACTCGTCCCGTACCATCATCCATTGATTGGGTTCAGTGGGGAAAAGGTTCATCCCCTTGGAGTGTATGAGGTTGATGTCAGGATGGGGGACGAATGGCCGAGATGGCTCACCAAGAAGGTCAGTTTTTTTGTGATGGATGAGCATGTGTTTTCAGCTTACAACATCATACTGGGGCGTGTGGACCTCAAGGGTTTTGAAGCTGTGCTGTCTATGGTCCATCAGATGATTAAATTTCCTACCCCTTACGGGGTGGGGGAAGTTCAGGGGGACCAGACGACAGCGCGAGAATGTTACTACAACTCCGCTGAAGAAAGGGAGGCACACAAGAGGGCTACTACCACTTACAATATTGATACCCTAGACCCCAGGGACGAGATGAAGCTGAAGAAAGGAGAGGCCGCGAAATAGGTAGAATCCATCATCCTCGATGAGGATGACCCGGAAAAAAATGTCCAAGTCGGCAAGTCTCTAAAGCCCAATATCAAGGAAGACCTCATTAAACTGTTGAGGAGAAGACGAAGAGTCTTCGCATGGAGTCATGTAGATATGTCGGGGATTGACCCTGAAATCATGTGCCACAAGCTCAATGTGGTAGAGGGAGTGAAGCCGATAAAGTAGAAGAGGAGAATTTACTCTAGAGAAAAGTATGAGGTCATTAGGGACGAGGTCAAAAAATTAGAAGACGCTGAATTTATCAGAGAGGTCATCTACCCTGAATGGCTGTCCAATGCAGTCATTGTCCCAAAGGCCAACGGGAAGTGGAGAATGTGTGTGGACTTCACAGACCTCAACAAGCACTGTCCCAAAGACAACTTCCCTCTCCCCCGCATTGACCAGATGGGTAGACGCTACCGCAGGCCATGAGCTCATGAGCTTTATGGATGCCTATTCAGGGTACAACCAGATCTTCATGAACCCCGAAGAATCGAAGAAGACAGCCTTCATTACTGACAAGGGGACATACTGTTATAGGGTCATGCCCTTTGGCCTAAAAAATACGGGACAACGTACCAGCGCCTCGTAAATAAAATGTTTGAAGACCAAATTGGGAAGTCTATGGAGGTCTATGTAGATGACATGCTGACTAAGAGTTTGAAGGCAGAGGATCATGTGGAAGACCTGGAAAGGACCTTTAATACAATGGACAAATACCAGATGAAGCTTAATCCAGCCAAGTGTGTCTTCGGGGTCGGAGCAGGGAAGTTCTTGGGGTTCATTGTCAACTAAAGAGGCATCGAGGCCAATCCTGAAAAGATAAAGGCCCTTGTTGAGATGAAGACCCCCAAGTCCATTAAAGACGTTCAGAGGCTCACATGGAGAGTTGCTGCCTTGAACAGGTTCGTATCCAGGGCCACAGACAGGTGCCTACCATTCTTCAAAATTCTCAGAAAAGCCTTCGAATGGAGTGAAGAATGCGATGAGGCCTTCAGGGAGTTAAAATCATACCTGGGGTCTCCCTTGCTATTGTCACGACCCGTGGAGGGTGAACAACTTTATGTGTACCTCGCCATCTCAGAGTCAGCCATCAGTGCAACCATTATGAGAGATAAAGATGGAATACAGAAGCCTGTGTATTTTAACAACAAGGCACTCTAGGGGGCAGAGCTAAGATATCCAAGGATGGAGACGTTGGCCTACGCCTTGATCCATGAATCAAGAAAGATGAAGCCATACTTCCAGTCCCATACGATGGTCATCCTCACTGACTCTCCCCTTAGGCAGGTTTTACACAAGCCTGAGAAATCAGGGAGGTTAATGGCCTGGGCTATAGAACTGGGGGAGTTTGACATAGTGTATCAGCCTAGGACGGCCATTAAGGGGTAAGCATTGGCAGACTTCATGGCTGAGTTTACTTGGGAAGATGATGAAGCCGAGGATGAGGGTCTCAGGAAGATAGATACCCGATAGGGTGGCCTCACCGACACACCTACATATAAGGCTGAGACGAGCACCGCTAGAAGGAAAGCGGCTGAAAACGAAGAGGGAAGATACATCTTTAGACAGGGATCCCTCACTGAGGGAAATTTCTCAGAGGGAAAGACTCTGTGGAGCCTCTTCGTTGACGGGTCCTCCTGTGGCAACGGAAGTGGAGCTGGACTGATACTATCAGCACCCGATGGCACAGACGTTGAATACGCCCTGAGGTTCAACTTCAAAGCCTCCAATAACGAGGCCGAATATGAGGCCTTGATAGCAGGCCTCTCCTTGGCTAAGTCTCTTAGTGTCGGCCAAATTTTGGTCCATAGTGATTCAAGGCTAGTAGTGAATCAGATACTAGGAGCCTACGAGGCCAAGGACGAGAGGATGGCTAGGTTCCTTGAGAAGGTGAGGTCATTACTGAAAGGCTTCAGAGAAGTGAAATTAAAAAGGATACCTAGGCTCGACAATGGCCGTGCTGATGCCCTTGCTAGGTTGGCCTCGGCAACGAGGACAGACATCAGGAGGACGGTCCCAATAGAAATTTTGCTTCAGCCAACTATTTAAGACGCTGAGGGAACACTTAGCAATTGCCTAAATGTTTCTCAGGAAGCTTCGTGGATGGACCCTCTGATCAGGTACATTGAAGAGGGGGAGATGCCAGAAGCAAGGCAAGAAAGGAAGAAGTTGAGATACAGGGCTGCAAAGTTCACTGTCATTGGGGACACCTTGTACAAAAAGGGATTTTTACTCCCCTTACTTAGGTGTGTGCAACCATCTGAGGTCTCATCCCTTTTGCAAGATGTGCACGAAGGATAGTGCTCAAGCCACATCGGGGGCAGATCCTTGGCGAAGTGGGTGATCACCCAAGGGTATTGGTGGCCGACCTTGGGGAAAGACGTCGCGGCATATGTAAAAAAGTACGATAAATGCCAGAGATTTGCCACCATCCCTCACCAACCCCATCAGCCTCTTACCTCCATTACATCCCCATGGTCATTTACAGTGTGGGGAATTGACCTAGTAGGACCCTTGCCTAGGGCCGTCAATAACTATCACTTCCTCATCGTAGCCATTGACTATTTTTCAAAGTGGGTGGAAGCGGAGCTGATGGTGACGATCACAGAGCAGAAGACCTTCCAGTTCATCTGGAAAAATATTATATGCAGATATGGTCTCCCCAACACCCTCATCTCGGATAACGGGACTCAGTTCAAGAATACCTCTCTACAGAAGTACTGTGAAAGGGTGAGTATCAAACAATTTTTCTCCACCCCAGGCCGACCTCAGGCCAATGGGCAAACAGAAGTTACATACAGGACAATCCTAGATGGAATCAAGAAGAGGCTTGAGGAGGCAAAAGGTAGATGGGTCGATGAGTTATATGCCATGCTGTGGGCATACAGGACGACAGTGAGGAACTCTACTGGAGAAACCCCATTCATGCTACCTTATGGCTCAGAATCCGTCATCCCCACCGAGATTGAGTTTCCTACTCATAGGGTCCAAATGTATGACCCCCAGAGAAATTCAGAAGAGAGGAGACTCGACTTAGACCTGATTGAGGAAAGGAGGGAGGATGCTGAGATCAGGCAGGCAGCCTACCAGCAGAGGACCGCAAGGTTTTACAATCAGAGGGTGAAACAGAGGCCAATCGCAGTGGGGGACTTGGTCCTCAAGAAGACTTGGCAAAAGCCCAACAAGCTCCATCCTAATTGGCATGGCCCATATAGGGTCATCGATGAAGTCGTCCCTGGGACCTATAGACTAGAGAACCTAGAAGGGGAACCCTTTTCCAACCCCTGGAATGCAGATCATTTGAAAAAATACTATCAGTAGTGTTGTAAGGTCTTGATAGACCATAATTGTAATAAGAGTTGCTCCAAAAGAACACTTGGAAAATTAATGAGAAATACTAGTGTTTCCTCTCATCCTGTGTTCATCAGTTCTAGTACGCATGGAAACATCTACAGAGAACTACCCTCGGCTATAATGAGGGTCAATGGAGGGGACGACCCCATCACTGTCCTCAAGAAAGATGAGGGAAAACTTTGTTAAAAACCATTAATTTGGTAAGTTGAACCCTCGGCTATGATGAGGGCCAGTGGAGGGGACGACCCCACCACTGTCCTCAAGAAAGACGAGGGAAAAATTTGTTAAAAACCATTAATTTGGTAAGTTCAACCCTCGGCTATGATGAGGGCCAATGGAGGGGACGACCCCACCACTGTCCTCAAGAAAGACGAGGGAAATCTTTGTTAACCATTAATTTGGTAAGTTGAACCCTCGGCTATAATGAGGGTCAATGGAGGGGACGACCCCACCATTGTCCTCAAGAAAGACGAGGGAAAACTTTGTTAAAAACCATTAATTTGGTAAGTTGAACCCTCGGCTATGATGAGGGCCAGTGGAGGGGACGACCCCACCACTGTCCTCAAGAAAGACGAGGGAAAACTTTGTTAAAAACCATTAATTTGGTAAGTTCAACCCTCGGATATGATGAGGGCCAGTGGAGGGGACGACCCCACCACTGTCCTCAAGAAAGATGAGGGAAATCTTTGTTAACCATTAATTTGGTAAGTTGAACCCTCGGCTATAATGAGGGTCAATGGAGGGGACGACCCCACCATTGTCCTCAAGAAAAACGAGGGAAAACTTTGTTAAAAACCATTAATTTGGTAAGTTGAACCTTCGGCTATGATGAGGGCCAGTGGAGGGGACGATCCCACCACTGTCCTCAAGAAAGACGAGGGAAAACTTTGTTAAAAACCATTAATTTGGTAAGTTCAACCCTCGGCTATGATGAGGGCCAGTGGAAGGGACGACCCCACCACTGTCCTCAAGAAAGACGAGGGAAATCTTTGTTAACCATTAATTTGGTAAGTTGAACCCTCGGCTGTAATGAGGGTCAATGGAGGGGACGACCCCACCATTGTCCTCAAGAAAGACGAGGGAAAACTTTGTTAAAAAAAATAATTAATTTGGTAAGTTCAACCCTCGGCTATGATGAGGGCCAGTGGAGGGGACGACCCCACCACTGTCCTCAAGAAAGACGAGGGAAAACTTTGTTAAAAACCATTAATTTGGTAAGTTGAACCCTCGGCTATAATGAGGGTCAATGGAGGGGACGACCCCACCATTGTCCTCAAGAAAGACGAGGGAAAAATTTGTTTAAAAACCATTGATTTGGTAAGTTGAACCCTCGGCTATAATGAGGGCCAGTCGAGGGTACAACCCCACCACTGTCCTCAAGAAAGACGAGGGAATACTTTGTTTAAAACCATTAATTTGGTGATTAACCCTCGGCTATGATGAGGGACAGTGGAGGGGACGACCCCACCACTGTCCTCAAGAAAGACGAGGGAATACTTTGTTTAAAACCATTAATTTGGTGATTAACCCTCGGCTATGATGAGGGCCAGTGGGGGGGATGACCCCACCACTGACCTCAAGAAAGACGAGGGAATACTTTGTTTAAAATTGTTAATTTGGTGGTTAATCCTTGTCTATAATGAGGGCCAACGCAGGGGATGACCCCTAGTTCACCCTCAAGAGAGACGAGGGAGGGGTTAGTGGCATTAACAAAGATTCACAACACAAATAATGCAAAAGACAAAACATGGAAGACAGCAAAGGAGACGATAGTATAAATGAAATATCAAGTGTTCTATAAGATAGAGTACAAAAATGTCAATTACATCAAGAGGGTATGGGCTACAAACAGCCACCCTAAGGAACAACATCAGAGGGCAGGGCCTCAACATCCACAAGAGGGGTTTCCTCAATGACCACAACTGGCTGGTCTTCAGACGTGCCGACACCCTCAACTTGCACTTGGGATTCCACCTGGGTAAGAGCCTCGGCAATCAAGGGGTCGTCCAGTTGAACCGCCTCCAGAGAGGGACGGATTGAAGAGACGACGTCGCCGAACTTAAGGACGACCCACCGATAGGCCGTCCTTATCCCTCTCTCTAAGTAATCAAGACCGAAGCCTTGGAACTCATCTGAGAGTTTATAGGGTTCCACAGCGTCTGCCTCGGCTTTCTTCACAGCCTCAGATAGCTCAATCTTAAACTGGGCCTCCCGATGGGTCATGGCTTCATCCTTCTCCTTCAGAAGCAGGTCTTTGGCCTTCAGGTCCTCATCATGCTGCCTCGTCAGCTCGTCCATAATTCGTGCATGTTCAGTTCTGGCACTCTCTAGCTCAGCCTTTGCAGTATCTAAGTCAGCCTGCAGGTCGGCTTCATGCTGAATGGCCCTCTCGGCCTCATGGAATTTCTCCTGATTCTCAGCCATCCATTTAGTTATCGAGGTAAAGGCGCATACAGACTGCACAGAAAACATTAACAGATGTCAAGAGGTCGAGGAAAGAGTTGGTGAAAGAATGCAATTAAAGGAATGAATCAAGACCAATACCTGGGCTAGAGCGTGTAGACCATAGTCATACACTTTGGCTGGAGGCATCTTTGACAAGAAGTCGTAGTCAGCAGCCGAGGGTGCAGAAAACATTGATGCCTTGGCTTCCCTCAAGTTTGCGATGAGTGATGAGGGCTCAACCCTCAGATGTGCTAAGTTCTGGGACCAGAAGGCCCCCATGCTGGATGAAGAAGTAGTCCCTTCAGATGCTTCGACCCTGGCCCTCGTCTGAGAATCCGGCCGAGGATCAACAGGAATCTCAAGCTCTTTTCTCTTGTGGCTATCAGCTGTCGGCTCAACGACCGTCGGCCCCACGGCCTTCGTCTTCCTCGGAGCCTGCTGAGGCTCCTTACCCTTCTTCTTTACTAGACTTGATAGTAAACTGGGAGCAGTCATTTCCCAGAGAGAGTCTGATACACCGGCAGGATGACCTGAAAAGGGTACGACACATGAGATAAATGCAGAGATAAAAAGGAAACACTTGAAAAAAGTAAAGAAAAGTACAACTCACATAGTTCTGTAAGGGGGCCGACCTTCAGACCAGCTTCCTTGAGGAACCGAGGGGTCATCAGATCTTCAAACTTTGGAAGTTCACCCCCTCGCCCTCGTCCTCTCAGATATTCAACAATATCTTTCTCTTCCAGGCTAAGTCCGGGGTCTGACCTGGCCTTCATTGACGGGTTAGACCATCTTCGGGGGACCCTCGGACCATCAGCTACAGGAGATGCCTAGGCTAGAGAACTCCCACTCCCTAGAGACGAAGAAGAATCTCTTCTTCCAATCGTGGTTGGAGGTTTGTGCCACATGGAGAAGTTTTTTCTCAGACCTCCTCGCCCCTAAATGATAGTACCCAGGCTGTTTGGACGAAGAGGTGATATTGTAGCAGGCCAAGAATATGTCAGCCGAGGGCTCATCAGTAAAAGCATTCTTCCACAGGGAGATGTAACCTAGTATCATCCTCCAGGAGTTGGGAGGAAGATGAGAGGGGGAAATACCGAGGGCTGATAGGATATCTACGATAGCAGGATGCAGAGGGAACTTGACACCGACCTTGAACATTTGTTCATACACTGCAACCTCACCCTCTTCACCCTCAAAAACCCTCTCAGACTCAGAGGGAACCCTCATGGTTATGCCGGGGGGGCACTCCATAGGCATGTCTCCATAACAAGAGGTCGCGATCCCTAACGGAGGAGATATAGGACGAGGCATGGGAGGTATCAACCTGGTCATCTGTATCATCGCCCTCGTCCTCAGTCCCCTCTCCCTCGGCCTCGTCATCTGCCAGAGGAACCATGGGGAAAGGCCATCTGGAAGGCATGTGGAGATATGGTTGTCACAGGGACAGCCTCGGAGGGGACCATACCCTCGGCCTGTCGGCCTGGGCTTAGGTCAGATGTCTCTATTCTACCAGAAGGTCCAGCGCCACTTGGCGAGGATGCTCTCTCGTCCATCTCACTTGAATGACACTCGGCTGGACGATGGGACGACCCACAAGACTCAGATGGTTCAAATGGTTTTATTGTGGCTAGAGGAATAGGAAAGATGGGTCGTACCCAATTAGGGTCGGCCCCTCGTCTCCTCTCCTCCTCTTCCTCTATTCGTCTGATCTCAACAAATAATTTCTCTCTCAGGGAAGGGAACTCTTAAGCTAAGCTATAAAGCCTCTTAAGCATCAAGGGGGAGACCCTACACTTGGAGGAATTTGGGAACTTAACTCCAAACAAGTTTGCAGTTGACCAAATTAGACTTTTGGATTAAAATAAAGGGAATCGATGGTTTTCACTCAAGAACGCTCAAGAACACTCAAAAACCAGTTGACGAAAAAGTTATAAAACGACCCAAATCAAGCCCCACAGGCCTAAAACCAAAAAGCAAAAAAAAAGTAATGAAAGTAAAGAGGACGCTGGGGGTGAAGGATTACCTGAAGAGAAAGGGCAAAGTTGCTAAGATTGAAGGATCGAAGACTGCAGAAATGGCAATGAAGACTGGTGAAAGTCTAGAGAGAGAGAGCTTGGGGAAGAAGAAGAGAGAGAGAGTTCAAAATCACTTAAATACCTTAGTAATGAGTGTTCCCATTAACCAAGGCATGGCACAGCCCACGGGGAAGGCATCATTAGGGCACAAAGCCCCAGGCAAAGTATGCAACCACCATGCCTTGGAAACTGGAACAACAATGAAAACCCGTCTAGGTGTCATACCAACTTAACAGGTGTCACTCACCTAACTGATCATACACGCATCTCAATTACAACACTATCCCTCAGCCATCTCAACAACATCAATGGCTAAGAGCTGGGGGGTGATTGATATACCCGTATATATCCTTGGCTTAGCTGAAGATTACCTCCAATCGGATGACCCCTCAGGGGGGCAACCCTTTATCAGGTTCCAGACGACCCCTCAGGGGGCCGACCCTTCATCAGTCTCCGGACGACCCCTCGGGGGGCCGACCCTTCATCAGGTTCTAGACGACCCCTCAGGGGGGCCGACCCTTCATTAGGTTCCGAACGACCCCTCAGGTGGCCGACCCTTCATCAGGCTCCGGACGACCCTCCGAGGGTACGACAGTACGAGGCCTAAATTAGGCAAGACTCACTACCGGAAGGAAATTTGCCCTCGGCCTCGGCTCATAGGCCGAGGGTGACATCATCACAGCGCGTGGTTTGGGAGACACGTGGAACAGTGCGCGTGAGGCTCACATGGCACATGGGAGACCGTTATAACAAAATCACACCCTCACGTGAGGGAATATTATGTCATCATTTGGAATCTGCAGGTGTCAACAGGGGATTGGCTAGATCATCATTCACATGCACCATGCATACTTGGGGGGTACACTACACCCCCCAAGACCTATATATACTTGTCACCTACAACCCTACGGGGGATGAAAATGATAACCCTAGCTAAAACTCTGCTTGTACACACAGTAGAGAGAGAAAGTGAGCTTATGTGCATTGTATCCAAGGCCATTAGTGCCCATACTTAGTGGATCACACACTCACAATGGATGTAGGCCAAATTGGTTGAACCATTATACATCATTGTCTTGGTTCCTCTTATACTTATCCCTTTCTACATACTTATACACTTATACACTTATACATCTCTATGGTTGCCATGGTTACTACTGTTTGAGCTCATTATCACTTATCCGGTGGTGCTAAATATTAGCATCATCAGTACCCAATAATCACAAGGGAAGAATAACACTCAATTAGATAAGCCTACGGAAGGTTCAAAACTAAAATCGGGCCTAAAAAGACCGTTCTGTGAACTCGTTAGAAGTCACTGAAATCTCGTTCGAACAAGGTCGTTCGAATGAGTGTCGTTCGAACGAATAGCTTTGAACGAACTATAAACTCGTTAGAAGGGGTACTGGAATCTCGTTAGAAGCTCATTCGAACGAGGTCGTTCGAATGACCTGGATTGGTCTTCTAACGAGATGGCAGAGAACGCCCAGAAATCTTCCCAACTTCGTTTTTCTTCAATTCCTCTTCTCTAAATCCATCCTAAGATCATCCCAATTAAGTTTTAATGTTTTTAAACTACTCTAAGTCCTCCTAGGTCACTCCTTAACATATTTTTAGGGTCAAATCCTCCTAATCAACATGCAATTATCATAAATTCCCAAATCTTGCCCCAAACCCTATGAACATTAATCCATAATTTAATTGACTACAAAGACTCCTTATTAATCCGTTTTCAAATCATCAAAAGTTACATTTTTGCGTATTGAATTCGTCCATAACCATTCTACATGCAATCCCTATCCAAAATCATGAGTTTCACAGCACTCCCATTGGGTTTTCATCAAAACTTTCAAGGCAAATACAGTTTCTACACTAAACATGGAGGAAATTTTCATTGAACTTAATAACATCAAATCACTTGCCTTAGGTTTGTTCTTCAGATTTGTTGTCGGTGATTATAGGTTGATTCTCTCCTCTTTCCTATCACAAATCCTTCCAGAATTGTGGTGTTGGGTGATGGCTTTGGTTTGGCTCTCTTATAAGCTCTCTCCAACTTCTCTCAAAACTCCCGTAGCCCACTCTCTTGTCTTTTGCTGGTAATGGCCTTAGTGGCCTCTCTAATAATATATAATTAAACTCTAAAATTCGTGGGTTTTAATTCCTCAATTTTTAAAACTACCAAAATACCCTTCCGGATTGCCGGTTTGGCCTAAAAATGCTCCGGGATCCAAACTAAACTCCCGACTAGTGTTTTCTGACTATTTCGACCCTTCCGGACACATTGGCGCACTTAAAATGACCATCCGGTTGATAAAAAAATAATTTACTTTTCAATCTAATTAATTTCATTCCTGACGCGACTGACACGCGCGTCCCAACTTAATTTCTCAAATTGTCGTATTTCGGCCTCGTGACAATTTTAATATTTTCAATACTCATATATTACCATATATTCTCAGTAATATTTTATTCTAACATCATAATCAAATACCAACTCACATCTCGCTAGTATTTATCTCCGGATTAATTTTCAAATTAATTCAATTAATCCATTAAATAAAAATTAATAAAATTACGGGGTATTACAAAGTTATAAATAATAAGAATCCTAATATAATCGTAAGATTGGAAAAGAAAGAATAATTACGTAAATAAGATTGCAACAGGATGAAAAGTTACGTGGATAATATCTTGGCTACAATCTAGAAAATAATCTTAAATACCTTCAACGATTTTCGACACATGTCTTGTCAATTTTTTCACATGCATTTCAGAACTTATTATTAACCTGTTACCATCCAAATGGTATTTTTTGGGAACTTAACTATTATAAGCACATGCAAGGGACGCTATACTAAATATGTTTTAAGTTGAGACTAGTGGCGGAACCAAGAATTGAGTCTGGGTGGGGCACAAATCATTGACGGGGGTTCGGGAGCTATAGAATCTGAAAAAAACTGTTAAGGTTATATTTACATTTTTACTCATCTTTAATTGATAATTTGTATTTTTAGACAATTACAACTCAAATTTATAGGGTTATTTTTACATTTTTATAAATATTTAATTCATAATTTGTATTTTTAGACAATTATGATTTGTATATTTAGACAATTATAACTCAAAATTTTAGATAATTTGTATTTTTTTAGAGTAACAGGTCTTTGTTTTAAAAGCGACTAGAGATATAGAATAGAATAGTTTAGATTACATTTTAAATTTAACTAATTCTATTTGTGACCAATATAAACAACAACAATCCTAAACAAGAATTAAAAAACTGCAAAACAAATTAATCCATACCTAATCAAGAACCCATATAGGCTTATTTAAACTATTTAATCAAAGTATCATAATAAATTAAATCAAACATTTATTTAAACAAAAAAGTGGTTCAAACATTTGACTTAAAGAGTGTTTTTTTTAATGTGATTTCCAACCAATGGAAGTCTTCAATGAAAGTAATGAGAAGAAGGAGATAAGGATTTTTTTTTTTTGCTTTATGCTATATGTTCACTGAAGTGGGTTTAGGAGATTATCCCTCTATCTTTTTTATTTGCCCACTCAACTTCAAAACATTACATTTTTATCCTTACTTTTTTTTTTCAAACCCCAAAACATAAAATAAAAATTAAAATTCCAAATTTTCTGGTTGGGACACTTGACCCCCAGCCATACACTCGCTTCACTACTGATCATGACTAATACTTGTACATTCATGCCAAAAAGATCAGTTAATTATGCTTTCTAAAATGACTTATTAGAGCAAAAATACTTTTTAATGAAATTTATTGGAGCAAAACAAAAATAGTAGAATCTATGACTAGGGGTGATAATTCGGGTTAACGGATCGTGTTTCGGGACGACACGACAAGATTTTTTCGGACAAGAACACGGACACGGACACGACACGAATTCGTGTTTATTTTAGTTAACACGAACACCACCCGAATAAAAAACGACACGACACGACACGAATACAAGAATTTCTTAAATTTCACGCCTAAAAAACATGATAACACGACATGACTCATAATCCAGACACGAACACGACACTTCACGACTTCGTGTCAAAAGAACAAGACACGACATATTGTGTCAATTTCGTATCGTTCCGTATCGTTTTTTTGTGTCGTTTTTAAAATTGTCACCCCTATTTATGATCCATTATTAAAATTTCCATATAAAAATACATAACATTGAATGGAAAATAATTTCGTATGAGTTTAAATTAGATGCGAATGTCTTTTCGTTCGTTTTCTTTTGTTTATTAAAATTGACCATAAGACGAATTTGGTAAGAAGTTAATAACTAGTCAAATAAAATGTCAGCAGTTAGTCGAGTTTGGAGGATGCTCCTGGTTTGTTAACGTTTTAGGCATGGATTTAAGATCATTCATATATTTCCCCTTCCTTCTTTCTATCTCAATAACAGTCCACCGGGCCCACGCGCTTAACGGCGACTACGAATAATAAATGCACTGTCTGTGCCCACTCAATCAAAAGGCCACCCTATTTTTACATTTCTACCATTGGCTCGTGAGGTGAAAACTGCAGCTAGCGCGTGAGTTTTGTTCTTGACCAATTCACTTACCTCTTTAGTCTCTTTCTTGTACATAATCTTTTCACCCTTTAATATTGCATTCAAGAGTTTATAATATTCCATTTATTATACAACTGTGAAGTGTCCTTTGGGGGAGTTTATGACCGTCCATTTCTCTAAAGATGTGTACCAGTACTAAGAAGGATAGACGTACACCTGACAAGGACCCCAGCAAATTGAATAATCAAATCATTTAATTACCTTTTACTCACAAAAGTATGTGCCAATAATTCGAATCGTTTATTTTCTCACCCATATATCGGCGATAACATACTCACTCGTACAAAGTGTCCTTTTCGGTGGTTCATCTCTTTAATTTCATTTAGCCCATGTCCCTGGTCCCCGCCCCGCTACGAATAAAATATGCGTTTCCACTTGAAATAATGCCAAGGTTTATGTAAAACCTATCTACTGAGTACAGCGACAGAAATTGCATATTAAAATGCTTATTTTACAAAGGCCTTTACAAGGATGGAGCCACGATGATTTGAAGCGGTGAGATAAGAACAAGTTCGTAAAATCACGCATATGCTTGGTAATTTGGATTAGTCATCTTATTTTCGGATGGCGTCAATTTTTATTTTAGTATAAATTTTACATACTATTAAATTTATACAAGCTAATCAGCACATGCTCGAATCATTTCTGGTTATTATCATAAATGGATTATCGGGTCAAAAATTACTAACTGCGTACACGATAAAAATAAAAACATTTTGCTTAACAAAGTCATTAAGAAATAATTTCAATTACGCGATTTTAAATGCAAAAGTGAAAAAAATTAATCTTTATCCTAATAAATAATTAAAATAGAAAATATCAATTAAAATAATTTTTCATAAAAGAACATAAGCAATTAACCTAATTAAATCAAGTGTTTCAAGATCAGATTCATAAATGGAGATCAATAAACCTAAAAGGGTCAAACCCTAATTTTTAATATTATATAAAAAATTATTACAAAAACCAAATAATGAATCAACTATTGTACAATTTCAACTACATTTTAAACAATCTTTGATAAACAAAAAATAACACAAAATCACAACCACAATTCACTTATTTGCATATATTTGACTTAAAAAAATTAACATCCTTCAATCAGTTACAGGTAACACTAAATTAAATTTAATCTTAAGTAACCCTTTAATTACTCCATCAAAGTACAATCTAATTGGGTTTAAATAACACACAGTGAAGTGGTCAATAGCTACGACTATCCAAAATATTAACTTAACAACAATAACCTTTGTTTTCTTAATAAAATAATAAAGTAAAGAAGAATATTGGTGTGGATTTATTATTATTTTAATTGGGTTTAGATAACAAACATACCCAGATGAAAATAAACTTGTAGATATTATTTATTAAAACAGTTGTTGAGGGGGAGAAGACGGACCCAAGCAGGAGATGTTGCCAACGGACGGAGCGAGAGCGGGAGACGTGACCAGACGGAGGGGAGATGGTAGGGTTTGAAGTCGGGAGGGAGAAGAAGTGGAGTTTTTTTATGGGTTTTGTTTGATTCATTCAAGGCATACGAGTCTCAGTTAGTTCATTTTATTTTTCTAAGAACTTTATCAATGGAGTGGTTTTTGAGTGTTTTTGAGCGGGCTATCTAAGAATCAGGGTGGGGGCTGGTTGGGGAGGTTACCCCCCGCCCTGTTGCCATCCCTAAATGAGTTTTTGCAATTGAAGCATCGTATTACATAATTTTTTACATTAAATATATTTCAAGTGTTTCTTATACAAAAATTATGATTTATTTACACTTTCTCTTGTGTGAAATATGTAAATTATTATTTTTTCTTAAAAAAAATATTACTTTGTAATTTTGTCTATTATTGAATGAAAAAAATTAAAGCTTGTGCCACACAAGCTAAGGTATTATGTCTATTACATAATGCACAAATTTGTAATCCACAAATAATTATAGGATTTAAAAAAAGATTTTTTTTATTCCAGGAATAACATGTGCCACTATGTTGCATATTTCATGCCACAAAATTGCAAGAATGAGGAATTTGCATAAGTATTTGTATTATATTATTTGTATGTTGGAACTTTGTTCTTTCTATTTTCAGATTCTAAATTCTACCCTTAAGTCGATTAATATCAACACATTTAATTTATTTTGGGAATATTTTTATTAAATAACTCTATAATTAGAGTTTCAAACTTTAGCCCTTTATTCTATTTGATTTTTTTGTTAAGTTCAATGATATATGCCTTACACATGATCGGTTAAAAAATAAATAAATTATAAATACCCAAAATATAAAACATTTAATTGAAAACAAAAAAGCTAAAATGAAAAGAAAACAAATTAGATATAAAAACTCCCCTAAAACCCTCCACCACCCGCGTTGTCCACGGATCTTACTCCCCATCAGAACAACAACCTTGCCACCAAAGCGCTTCCGCTCAATCCTCTACTTCACATGCCACGGATTTTCACTTGATGCTAACTTAACAATTGTTTAATTTCAATTTAGTTACTTTTTTCTGCTTCCCTAGACTCAATAAATGGTTCTTTGTGACGAAGTTATTTTGCTTTAGGTGCTTATATATTTTAAGACGGTATTTGTAAGGCACATAACTAGTAAATCTAACTAGCCATAATGAAAGATGCCAAGTCAAATACAAATTGAGTAATTCTTATAAGTACACAAATGTTAAGTTGTAATTTCCATTATGGCACGTGTACGTTCTTCAAAACGTAATATTATTTTTACTTGTACAAAAATTTAAAAAACAACAAAATAATGACGTGTTTAAATATTTTGCACACAAACTTCGGAGCAGGTCGAGTAGTAATATGTCGCAGAAAGTGGACCAAAGTTTACAAGGTCCTTCCCAAAAAATCTTGTCGTTTATAAGGGGATCTGATCGGAGTGAATATCACTCTCACAACTTTTACAAAAACCATAACAGGCGTACGCTTGCCTTAATTAACAACCGTTGGATGCTCATAAACATCGAGTCTAGATGAAACCCTAATAAATTCAACGGCCATAAATTTTGACTAAGGCCACTCCACTAAAGTATATTTCTCTGAGTCTAGTTTTGAACCAACGCTTAAAGACAGCTGTCTGGCGTAGATTCCGAGCCGATGAGGTTCTAAAACCTACCCGGCTCACTGGGGACCACACTATACTGTGCTTATATATGTCCATGAGCGTATCACGATGTATCTGTGCTTATCAGTGTGATAAGTCCGTTTTCTTATACTGAGCTTTCTGCCGCCCATTGTATAAAAATCGGCATTTCTGCAAGTAATGTCGTATTTTAATTTCTGGGCATGATAGAGTGGAGAGAGAAACATTAGACAAATATATATATATATGTAGAGAGAGAGAGAGAGGGGGGTTAGCTACAAAGATCCAAATATAGCGACCAGTTCTACCTCGAGCTCGTCGTTCTCTATCTCTCTGTCTTCTGTTTGCTGTGTTTTATTTTGTTCTCTACTCAATCGGTTTCTTTGTTCGTTTTCAAGGTATACCCTCTCTCTCTCTCTATATATATATATATATATGTGTGTGTGTGTGTGTGTGTGTGTGTGTACGTATATATCTGTGTTGTCGAATATTTACTTTCAAGTCTTTGCTTTTTTTCTTTCTCTCTCATATATCTCTCTCCTGAGTTAATTTCGTAATTTTTCCCCTTAGGCCTTTTTCTTTGCATCTTCGATTCCAATGGTTTAAAGCTGCTTTCATGTGTCTGATTCTCTAGTGAAAAGAAAAGTAAACCCCCCCTTTTTATTTCAAGTTTTTCATCTGATTGTGGTTATTAGATGTCGGTGCATGCTCAAAGTAGATGATGATCTTGTGGGAAATGGTGTTATGTGTGTTAGATTCAATGAACTAGGTCTGATTTCAGTTTCAAATTGTCTGTTATTTTTATTATGATTTTATTTGTTTCGTTATTTCAATTTTGAAGCTTGTGTGCAGGAATAAAAAAAAGGTTTACTGGTTTAATTTTATTTTCAATTTTGGGGTTTTACAGATCTGCTTATAGAATAGCCTCTTTTTTTTCACTGGATTTGAAGACAGCGTAGTGACAATGTCATCTCTCAGTAGAGAGCTCGTGTTCTTGATCTTACAGTTCCTAGATGAGGAAAAATTTAAAGAAACTGTTCACAAGTAAGTGGATTTACTTACATTATACACACGTGTTTTCTTTTGGGCAATTGTTTAGTAACCTAGCCTTATTAATTTGGGTTTTTCTGATAATAGGCTTGAACAAGAATCTGGGTTTTACTTTAACATGAAGTACTTCGAGGAAGAAGTGCATAATGGGAATTGGGATGAGGTTGAGAAGTACCTCTCTGGTTTCACAAAAGTTGATGACAATCGGTATTCAATGAAGATATTTTTCGAAATTAGGAAGCAGAAATATCTCGAGGCATTGGATAAGTAAGCGTTTGAATTATTTTTAGACGCTTGTATTTTATTCACCATAAAAACATATATGCTTGGAATTGTATTATCTTAAATTTGTTTGATGTGTGAAAAATTGGACAATTTGAATTTTTGATAGGCATGATCGGTCCAAGGCTGTAGATATCCTCGTTAAGGATCTTAAAGTTTTTGCATCATTTAATGAAGAGCTTTTCAAGGAGATAACCCAGTTGTTAACGTTGGACAATTTCAGGTATTAAGTATAAATTTGTCCAATTTCACATTAAAAAGAGCTACATAAAATATTTATTCAAAATTGGGACTGTATTGTAGGGAGAATGAACAGCTGTCCAAATATGGAGATACAAAATCTGCAAGAGCAATTATGTTGGTGGAGCTCAAGAAGCTTATTGAAGCAAATCCATTGTTCCGCGACAAATTGCAGTTTCCTGGCCTTAAAAATTCGAGGTTAAGGACTCTCATTAACCAAAGGTAATGTTATACGTGACACTTTTATTTTCAATTCAAATATGTAGCCGCATTACCTTTATAGTACCACAACATTTTCCTTAAGTTGAAATATTTCTAGTGTATTTTATACATTGCATGAAAATGAGTATATCAGAACTTAATTTGCATATTTTGTTGCATAAGAGAGAGCTTCTATAATGTTCCATAAGCTTTTGTGGCTTCAATTTGGGTTCAAATTTAAGCCTTATCTTTTGGTTATTGGCTGCCGAAGTTATGCTTCATAATACTGGGGGAGAGTAATTGATTTAAACAACCTAGATTGATGAACAAATTTATAAAATCAACTTGAGTTGGCATCGATTACAACTTACATGCATTTTGCATATATTAGTGGTTGCAATTAGAGAACTGACATTTTACTTGTGTTGCAGCTTGAATTGGCAGCATCAACTTTGTAAAAACCCAAGGCCTAATCCGGATATCAAAACTCTTTTTGTGGATCATTTGTGTGGACAACCAAATGGTGCGCGTGCTCCATCACCTGCGAATAATCCACTACTTGGAGGCTTACCGAAAGCTGGGGTTTTCCCTCCTTTGGGAGCACATGGGGTTTGTATTTGGCATTGTTAGTTATTATGTGTTTTACCCGTTGTGGTTTGGTTCTTATTTTGTATTGATTTATGTTGTTAGCCTTTCCAACCTACACCACAACCAGTTCCAACGCCTCTTGCCGGTTGGATGTCTAATCCTCCTACAGTATCTCATCCAGCAATCTCTGGTGGAGGTATTGGTCTTGGCGGTCCGTCAATCACAGGTGATAAACTTTTGTTAAATTAATATAATATATATTGTTCTGAGCATTGCCAATTTGAGGCTTTATAGTTGGGGTTGAGCTATTATAGAGTTGTGAATAATACTCTACCAGGTGGAGTAGAATTACAACCACTTATTGAATAAATACTTGGTCAGAACTGCGTAAAATCATCTACACTGTTTTCAAAATTAACTACACTTAAAATTTGTTTTTTACAATATATGGGTTGATCTTAGCCTTTTGTTTTTAAACAAGTAGTTGAACCACTCTACCATGTAAAGTTCTCTCACAACTCTAGAGGAGCCGGATCCATTTATCTGGTCCTAATTGGTCTGTTAAGAATGGAGTTGTTTTATTGTTCCATATAGCTGCATTGAAACATCCTAGGACTCCGCTAACAAATGCTTCTTTGGATTATCCATCTGGAGATTCAGAACATGTAACCAAAAGAACAAGGGCGATGGGGATATCTGATGAGGTCATTTAATTTATAAGTTGTTGACTTTCACCTTTACAATAGCATCTTTCATCATTTAAGATTGTTATCTTCTTTATATTCTCATTCATTACATACAGGTAAACCTTCCTGTTAATGTGATGCCTGCATCATTCTCGGGTCATGGTCATGTTCATGGACATGGTCAGGCTTTCAATGCACCCGATGACTTGCCAAAGACCGTTGCACGAACATTGAATCAGGGTTCATCTGCAATGAGCATGGATTTTCATCCCATTCAACAGACTCTTCTTCTAGGTTTGCTTTTCCTAGAGCCTATTTTTTTTTTTTGTATAAACTTCTGTTTTTTAAAACTGCTTTGTCTTGTGATTCTATTTCAATTGGCTTTTGTTTTTCTGCTATTTTTTATGTGATGCGTCAGTTGGTACCAATGTGGGTGACATTGGACTGTGGGAAGTTGGTTCCAGAGAGAGATTGGTTCTTAGAAACTTCAAAGTTTGGGATCTTAGTACATGTTCGATGCCTTTGCAGGTGTGCCCCTTTTATGAATAATAAAAGATGACACGGTATTTTGTTTAATGTAATTTATCTAAAAGCTTTCATCATTAGAATATCTAAAACCTTAATTTTCTCTCGACTGATTCAGGCTGCTCTAGTTAAAGATCCTGCCGTCCTAGTTAACCGTGTAATTTGGAGCCCAGATGGTTCTTTATTTGGTATGCTCTTTTTAACTAATGTAAATATAAATTTTCAACAATAGGTGATGAAGTTGACCCATATTATTGATGTTGCATGTCTTTTTCTTTAAATAGGAGTTGCATATTCAAGGCACATTGTACAAATACATTCTTACAATGGGGGTAATGATGTGCGACAACATCTGGAGGTATCTTCATCCTGTCTCTGTTGACTTTCATTCTCGTTTACTTATCTACTTATTTTTACCCTCTCTCTCTCTCTCTATATATATATATAAAGGGCAAACCCAGTGCACACACACACGAACACACACACACATATATAGAGAGAATTTTTCAAAATGATTTTTTCAATAAAAATTGATGAAGATGGTTGCCGTAGTGAGGAGATCATGTACAAATAATATTACAAAATAATTCAATCCGGAAGTGGGTGAAATCCAAAGTTGATAAATATTTCCTTTTTCAGCCATTGAAAGTTTCAATTATCATCTCACCTTCTTCCTGGTTGAATTTTTAGATGAATTTATTTGTTGATGATCTCCCCACTATAGAGATCATTTTCACCGGTTTTGGTTGAAAATTTTAGTATTTTAAAAATTTGGTCCATTTTTAGGTCCGTTAAAACGACTGTGTATATATATATATATATATATATATATAATCTTTGGGGAATTGACATTTTATTTTATTCTAGATTGATGCTCATATTGGAGGAGTAAATGATCTTGCATTCTCCCATCCCTATAAGCAATTGTGTGTGATAACCTGTGGGGATGACAAGACTATCAAGGTGGGCTCGAGTTAAATCATGTTTACTTATTCATCTAATTGTAAACTATTACTCTTTGGAAGTGGTGAAGTAGCAAGCCTCCTGATACTTGATGATTTAGGTATGGGATGCTGCAACTGGTGCCAAACAACACACTTTTGAAGGTCATGAGGCTCCTGTCTATTCGGTATGCCCTCACTATAAAGAAAGCATTCAGGTAATGATTCCGTTGGTTCTAGTCTTGACTTTTTTTTGTTGATATATTTGTCACGTTTCTATAAATTCTTGGGGCATCATCTTCTCCTGATGATGATGGCCTACTAATACCTTTTTGTTACAGTTTATATTTTCAACAGCTTTAGATGGAAAGATTAAAGCATGGTTATATGACAATTTGGGTTCTCGAGTTGATTATGATGCACCAGGTCGGTGGTGCACAACAATGGCTTATAGTGCTGATGGGACAAGGTTGATTCATCTGACTCAATGTGTTAATGCTACTCTTTTCATTTTAATGATATATAAATATATACAAATATTGGCGTTTTGGGGATTGTTTTTGTTAATGTTTTATTTAATTCTTTATTTTTATTTGTGGTATGGGGGATATTGCAGGCTATTTTCATGTGGGACCAGCAAAGATGGGGAGTCGCACATTGTTGAATGGAACGAAAGTGAAGGGGCTGTAAAAAGGACTTACCAAGGCTTCCGAAGAAAATCTTTAGGTGTCGTGCAATTTGATACAACTAAAAACCGGTTTTTGGCAGCTGGTGACGATTTCTCCATTAAATTCTGGGATATGGATAATGTTCAACTTTTGACAAATATTGATGCTGATGGAGGTCTTCCAGTAAGTTCATTATGTTTATTTCAAATTTGGAGATTTTATTTTCAAAACATACTACGGACCGAGTCTCAATTCCCTTTCTTAAATTCAAGGCAAGCCCGCGTATCCGCTTTAACAAGGATGGAGCTCTTCTGGCTGTTTCGGCTAATGAAAACATGATAAAGATTTTAGCAAATTCTGATGGTCTTCGATTACTTCGCACATTTGAGAATCATTCTTTTGATGCTGCCTCTAGAGCCCCTGAAACTATGAAGGTAGATTTGTTTTGTATATATATATATATTTCTTTTTCGGATATCACCCATAGAAGTAATAAACCGGCTTTAAGTAATAATAATAATAATAAAAAACATTGATTACATTGATTACATTAAGTAATAATAATAATAATACTAATAATAATAATAATAATAATAATAATAATAATAATAATAATAATAAACATTGATTAGATGTTTTTATAATTTTATCTCATGCAGCCTGCAATGAACCCAATAACTGCTGCAGCAGCTGCGGCTAGTAGCGCTGGACTTGCAGATAGGGTTGCCTCTGTTGTCGCTATCTCTGGAGTGGTATGTATTATCATAATTACAAGTCATTCATTACAATAGCAGTTACCTTTTGTTCCCAGTGTTATATTATTTGTTGTATCATCCTTTTTTGTGCATAATGCTAGAATGGGGAAGCCAGAAACATGGGAGATGTTAAGCCTAGAATAACTGAAGAATCCAATGACAAATCAAAGATTTGGAAGCTCACCGAAATTAGCGAGCCTTCTCAATGTCGATCATTGAAGCTACCGGAAAACATGAGAGTAACCAAGGTAGTACTTTCAATCTTCTATATTGTGTCATATTTTACTGTATGGATGTTTCTTTTTTTCATGTTGGGAAATTATACAGAACTTCTTAGCATTCTGTTAATTTAAATATTTTATTGATATGTTGAATGCTTTAAACGATCTATATATATCTTACTTAAACTAATGCATTGTTATAGATCGGATAAATAGACTTGCTTCCATTTTAACCGAAGCCTAAAAATAAACGGGAACACGTTCCCCTCCCCCTACTATTTCCTATTTATATTCAGATTGGATTTCTTACTCTCCATATATGATTGGTGTAAAATCTAGCCATTAGGTATCTTGTTCCCATCTTAATTTGCTTCCTTGTTGATATGTGCAGATATCAAGGTTGATATATACAAATTCTGGTAGTGCTATTTTGGCATTAGCATCAAATGCTATTCATTTGTTATGGAAATGGCAGCGAAGTGACCGTAATTCAAGCGGAAAGGTACAAATTTTGTATAAATGATAAAATTATGTATTTATAGTTCTTCCTCTTCAATTTTAGAAGTGAACTCATCTTCACAGAGGATGATTCGTTTTTTAGGCATCAGCTACCGTTTCACCCCAAATATGGCAACCATCAAGCGGCATTTTAATGACCAATGATGTGACTGACACTAACCCCGAGGAGGCTGTGCCCTGCTTTGCTTTGTCCAAAAATGATTCTTATGTTATGTCAGCATCGGGAGGAAAGATCTCCTTATTCAACATGATGACTTTCAAGGTATTCAACGAATCATGTATATTTTTACCCAAAAATATGGTTTTTATTTCCCTATGGTTAACATCCACTTGACTACATTACCCCTGGACAAATGCAGACAATGACAACTTTCATGCCTCCGCCACCTGCGGCAACATTTCTCGCGTTCCATCCTCAAGATAACAATATCATTGCCATTGGCATGGATGACTCCACGATTCAGATATATAATGTCCGCGTGGATGAGGTGTGTGATATACTTTTTCATTAGTACAGTTCAGATGATTGTGAGAATCTTGACTTTATTAAATAACTTTTGTTATCAATCTAATAATTACAATTTCCTGTCGTAGGTTAAAAGCAAGCTGAAAGGTCACTCTAAGAGAATTACTGGCCTTGCCTTTTCTCATGTTCTGAACGTGCTAGTTTCATCTGGAGCAGATGCTCAGGTTAACAATTTTTCCATTTGAATATGTGCAGACAGTTGTTGAAATTCTAATATAAATTGCATTGCTATCAAATTCATAACAAATTCACAATCTCCGAATATTCATATTTATACTTTCTTCGGACCCGATATAAAGGCTAAATAGGATAAAGTTATACCATTTCAAGTCCCAATGGGATAAAATAATCAAACCTCCTAGGTAGGTAGGATGGTTTTATCCTACAGAAGACAGGATAAGGATATTACTTGGGATAAATTATGCATCCCGACTATACCAAACATGGGATGTGATAAAATTATCATATCCAACTCTGTTAGCTTGTGCATCAATCGGGCTTAAATTTTTTATTAATCTTACTGATAATTAATGTCTCTTTGATTACAAAGGTGGAAAATGATTCTTAAATAGTTCATTTTTACGAGATGTTTGAAGACGAGTGCAAAATATAGGAGTGGTTTGGTTTTACTTTTGGAGTTTTCCTTCGAAATCAAATTCTTTAGACGGTGGGTAAGAAATGTTTTCCATGGAAATGCTAAAACTATGTAACACTTTTCATATTTATAACTACTAATGTCATAGAATGCATTTGAAATCAAGCACCACAAAAAAATAAAATAAAAAAAGAACTAAAACATTTTCCATGGAAAACAAATCAACGCGAATCAAGCGGACTCTAATATCGTTTTATTTTTAGAATTCAAATGGTTTTATGACCCCCCCACCCCCCCAAAAAAATACACACACACACACACAATATATATATATATATTTGTTTTTCCTCCCTTGGCTAGTCCAAGAAAACTTTCTCCCACCAAACAAAAATGTTATAATTTTCCCTGGCCAAATAAAAACATTTACCTAAGTTCGCTACCCTGTAATGAATTTAATGTTGAATATTTTACCACTTGCTTTTGTCTTCTTCTTACAGCTTTGTGTCTGGAGTTCTGACGGGTGGGAAAAGCAAAAGGCTAGGCACTTGCAAGTTCCAGCTGGGAGGACGCCAACAGCACAGTCGGACACTCGAGTACAATTTCATCAGGATCAGATCCACTTCCTGGTTGTACACGAAACTCAGCTCGCTATTTTTGAAACAACCAAACTAGACTGTGTAAAGCAGGTACATTCTTTATAAATAAGTCCCTTTGTTGTGGAAGTCACAGAATGCGTTTGATATTTACTGCTTGATTTCCTTTTCAGTGGGTCCCACGTGAATCTGCAGCCCCAATTTCTCATGCAACATTTTCATGCGATAGTCAGCTTGTATATGCTAGTTTCTTGGATGCAAGTCTATGCGTATTCACTGCATCACACCTCCGTCTGCAATGCCGTATTAATCCTTTGGCTTATCTTTCACCCAATGTCAGGTATTTTTTAGCTCTATTCATTTAGAGAGTTTGATTACAAAGTTGAAAATTTTATTTAAAAAATAGTTCATTTCTATGAAAATAGTTGAAAAGGAGACGAGTAAGAGGGCATCTTACTAAGGAAAAATATTTTCAATTTTGTAATCAAACGCACCCTATGATGAAATCTAGCTGTTAATAAATAAAATGGCATTCATGCAGGTCAACATCACTTTTAATTTATATAATTTTATTATATGGGCTTTTATCTGGCATGGGGATGTTTGGACAGAAATTCCTGATACACTCAAGATTATTGTTTTTCATTTTTACTAATCTCCAGTTACCTATAAAGATTGAGTCATGCTCTTTCTCATTACATGTGTTCACCATAGTTTAATCGAAAAGTTCCTATCTTTCATGCAGCAACTCAAATGTGCACCCACTCGTGGTTGCTGCACATCCACACGAACCAAATCAGTTTGCTTTGGGTCTATCAGATGGTGGAGTTCATGTCTTTGAGCCCCTTGAATCAGAAGGCAAGTGGGGTGTGCCACCACCAGCCGAAAATGGTCCATCAGGCAGTGTACCAACTACACCATCGGTTGGAGCTTCTGGCTCGGATCAAGCCCAGAGATGATCTAGTGGTTGCCAGAGCACAAGTCTTTTAAATGCTTTTGCTTTTTGAGCACTTCCTAAATTAGGTATTTTCTCCTTAGCCCTTTACTTTTTTTTTTTCTTTTTTCTTTTTTTGGTGTATCAAGAACAGGACGTGGGAACAAGACGGGCCAACCCAACCATTTGAACTATCACCCAAAGCCCCTCACCATGTTGAGTCACACTGTTTTAGTATATTTTCTCTTCACCACTTGTTTATATATATATGGCCCTTTTCTTATGCATCTCTCTCCCTCTCTCCCTCTCTCCCCCTCTCTCTCTCTTGCAGTGCTTGAGGGAAGGATATGTAATTTATTCAGTGAATGGCTAGCAAAATTATAAAAGTAACATGTTGAGTAAGATTTTCATGTAAGTTAACTGCTTTAGAGCATTAGTAGTGATATGTTTTTATTTCTTTTCTTATGTTCCTTGAAATGGATTTTCTTCAAGAAAATTGTTCCTTTCTCTTTCTGTGTCTGCTTCTTCATTGGTTAAACAGTCTTGTCTTGATAATGAAATTGCCTTCTAGTTGTGAATTTCATTGCTTTAATCTGCCTGCAGCTTTTAGCACCTCTAAAACATCAAATAGTTCATTTCCTCTTTTCTAATTTTTGTGGTCATGCTACCCCTTTATAGAACCTACACTTTATGTGCTGCAATTTACACTCGAATGCTCTTGTTAAAAAACAATCATCTGCACTTTTGCGTCCTTTCTAGTTAAAGTGAAATATACCCTTGCCAAACCTCATTCATTCTCTCATCTTGCATTCTTACATTTCATGTAGTTGCAGCAAAATGCATGAACTCAAATCTCTTACATTTGTTGCAGGATCTATATATGCTCCTCAAATCATATTGAATAGCGTAGTGGGGTAAATGTTAGGTTGTATCTTCTTCAAAGCTTGAAAGGCCTAAAATATAATTGCACGTGGTCACTAAATTAAAGCAAACACGGTTAAATTTTGATTCGTCCTTGAGAGTAATAAGCACATAGATAGGGCCCGACAAATGCAAGGCAAAATAATTTAAAAAATTCAAGAAAAATGAGATTGAAACTCAACAGGGAATATATGTTAATCAATAGAGGGGAATGTATCCAACTGGATGATCACACTTGAAATTAATATCTGATCAATACCCTGAGATTTAAGGGGGTAGTTGAAGGGGACAAGGTGCGTACAAATCCTATAAGGACTGTGAGTGTGACTCCACTGATATAGCCTTCACTAACATAGCGGCAATCTTTCAAGAGATGTTAAACTTCTCCACGGGTCCAAAGTCCAAAGGTTAGCTCCTAAAAGATTGTAGTCTTAACCCACTCGACCAACTCTAGTCATCTTAACACTACTTCCACTAGGATTCCATTTTCATGTAAAGGTCTTTACATTTAAGGCCATGACCATCGTTGTCATTATGTAGTTACAATCCGAGAGAGAGTCCTTTCTAGGATTACATTATCGTGTAGTGCATGTCAAATTGGTATCAGAGCGGGCGTCGCTCTAATATTGGTGTTTAGTGTATCGGTGCATATTTTTTTAACAAATCATTTACTACCCTTCAATGGCTCTCAAGAAATCCAAACAACATAATGAAGAGATGCAAGAATTGAGGCACATGATTGAAAAACAAGCCCTACTTACCCAAGATCTCACCCAAAAATTCGAAGCCCTACTTCAAGCCCTAAAACCCCCCTTACCCAAGTCCCCCTACTGCTAGCGCCCCACTTCCCAGCCGCCCAACTTCCGCCACCAAATCCCACCCTTCCGGACCCAGCGCTGCACCCCATACCCCAAACTTAGTTGGCAATAGCTCTGACAAAAAAAAATCCTTGCTCTGACCCGGGTCAAGCCATGACATCCCCATACCATCCCGTGACCAAACCCTTGCCCCTCTAGCCCCTTTTCGATCAATCCCGCAGCAATTCGCCCCACCTCAGCCCTTCAAACCCTCATCCGCACCAGTCCGGCACCCAAAACCCACACTCCGACCCCGGTCCAAACTCGGAATACCCCTACCACACTCTTGCTTTAACCCGACTCACCCTTTTGGGCAGTCCACCTCCTATCTAACCCAATTGACTTCCACTGACCCATTGCCCCACCATCATAATTCCAAAACCCTTCCTAGACCATTCCCACACCCACACGACCCAAATCATAACCCACACCCTCTGTCGGGCCTCGTTTTTGTCTTATACCCATATCCAACCACTTATTTGCACTTTTCGATTTTATTTTTCCCACCCGACGTATTTACCCATTTCATTTTTACCCCGAAAATCCCCGGAGCCCTCACCCACCCTGGTGGGACTTCTAATCGCCCCTTACCCCCGTTTCCTCACCATACACCCTCCCACCATGCCTCTCACTACTCCATTCAGATTCCTCCTCCTCCTCTTCCGAATTCGAGGATCGCCACCCCAGTGTTTTAGAGTGGGTACCTCCACCCCCACCCGATGCCCACCGCCATACTCCACTTCGAGACCGACACTGTTTCTATTGCGGTGAATGTGGCCACTCGATAGGCACGTGCCCTCACTATCCCTGCGTTCCTCCAGCACCTCCCGTGCCCCAGCATGGCCAGCCTCTTCATCCACCGCCTCCATATATGTCACACTCTCCTGCTAATGTTGTGCCGCCTTTGCCAGGTGATGTGATGGGCCTTGGTGCTCATCGGGATGATGGTCCACTATATATGGCTCTTTAGCTGCTTTCCCGGAGCGTCCACGGGGATATCCACATTAACATGCAATGTTTGACGGACGATTCTCTCCAGATGCCATGATTGATTGGTTAACTTTGATGGAGACAGTTTTTTTTATTACAAGTGGGTTCAAGGCAGCTCTTATGTTATCCTTGCAGCCACCAAATTTTAGAGATTTGCTAGGGTTTGGTGAAACGACCTTTGCTATTGCCGAACGACAGACGGATTGCCCCCTATTCAAACTTGGCCTGAGCTGAAGGCCACTCTCCAGACGCCCTTCATCCCACCTACCTACGAGCACGACCTATTTACTCGCATTCAATCACTCAGGCAGGGCACCTTATTAGTAGTGGAGTATACGGAGCAATTTCAGCTTCTGTGAATCAGAGCCCGCCTCCCCGAGACGGAGGATCAACGAATTAGCCGCTATATATTGGGATTGCAATCGTACATTCAGCACGATTTCGGTTTGAGGGAGATACCAACCTTTCTGAAGGCGGTCGAGTATGCAACCAAGGTTGAGGCTTACCACACAGCACCCACAGCTCTTCCGGCCTCATGTACTCCACCTACATGTAATACCCCGAGATTTTTGGGACAATAATTTATTTATTTTTCGGAGAAATAAGTATTATTTTAATTGGAGAATAATTAAATTGGCATTTGAGGTCAAAATTTGAAGATGTTAGAAAGTCATTCAGATGATAATTCTGAGGGTGCGGTTGTTTCCGGAAGGGTCGAGATAGTCGAAATGGCTGTACTTGGGACTTATTTAGGTTCCGAAATATTTTTAGTTCGTTTGGCTCGAATTAAAGTGATCGAGTCATTTAAAGTGTGTATTATCATTTAAAGTTGTGTATCTTAGGAGTTAACGCTTAAAAGCCTATGGGAGAAACAATTCTCCTTAGAGAGAAAGAAAAATAAAGAGAAAAAGAAAGAGAAGAAGGAAAGAAGAAGAGAGAGAGAGAGAGAGAGAGAGAGAGAGAGAGAGAGAGAGAGAAGTTGGGTTTTCCAACCAATTCGCGATTTCGAGGACGAATCAGACTCTACGAATTCGAGCCAAGTGATTAAACTTGCTAAATAATTGTTCTGTATCATTTATTTCATGATTTGTGGACAAAATTAGGAATTTTGGGTTTAAAATGCTAAAACCTAGATTTTGGGTAAAATTTTAGATTTGTTGTGTATATAATGGATTTGGGGTTATAAATTAGCTGGGTTAAGTTATATAATGAATTTTGATGTTATATATATGTTTGGGTTGAAGAGAAATGAAGAGAAGATGACAAAGATGATTTATGGGATTTTTGGATTTTTTAAAGAAAAAGTAGCCATTTTCGTAGCTTCTGGGAAGCCGAATCGATTCGACCGCTTACCGAATCGATTCGGAATGTTGCAGGTGCCCAGGTCTGAGTGACCGAATTGATTTGGCCCCAACCCGAATCGATTCGGTGTGAGACAGAATCCCAGGTCCTTTGGACCGAATCGATTCGCATGAAGGGCCCGAATCGATTCGGAAACAGGGCTGTTTTAGGGGAGTTCTTCTGGAGTGAGTTTTATCCGGGATCGTTAGAGTTTATCGATTGGGACTCTCTATATGAGTTATGAGAAGCGTGTTTTGGAGACTTTTGGGGAGTTTCCCTTATGAGAAATTATGGGAGTCATATTGACTTAATTCGAGAGAATACCGATTGGAGAGTATCGCATCGACTAGTGGGGAAGCCCACTATCATTGAGAATTATACTTGGAGATAATTATGAATCTATAAGAGAGAGAGTTAGGATGCGCTTAGTGACAATGGATTTTAGAATTAAATCCCAAATGGGATAACTTTAAAGGTTCACATGATTGATTGAACCATATTATGGATAGAGAATAATAAATGCTGATAGGTGTGCATATGGATCTAGAGAGTATCCTTAATGTAAATTGATTTGGGAGATGTCTCACAAAAATGATAAATGCTGATCGAGGTGCATTAGGATATAGAGAATATTCTCAACGTAAATAGAATTGAGTGACTATTCATACAAATAGAAGTGATGTGTAAATTTCAAGTGAGACATAGTATAGTGTATACTAAGTGGGGAAGCTATGTGAGTTGTTGACGAATAGTATATCGAGAGTAAAATATACTAATAAAGGATATTATTTCATTCACGCCTAAGAGCGTAATAAGAGTATGTAAATAGTGTGATTTATATACCTTGTGTGACGGTATACCTTTGTATGATGCGGTGATGTATGTATATCTTGTGTGAACGATATATATATATATATATATATATATATATATATATATAAAGCATACGCCCTCTATGCTATCATGGGAAGTTGCGCAATGTGGGTGAGGCCCCTGGCTTGAGGAGCGGGTGCGTATAGTCCCCAGGTCATAGCGTCCATTTATTATTATGTGATTGTTTTTTATTAGGGGTGAGACGTGGTGGGTATGTTTCATCTCATTGCCGGGGAGGAACTATGAACGCTTCCCGTACGTTTTGATTTATTGTTTTACCATGGCAGTGTGATAATAGTCCGATATATGGTAACTTGGGATAAAGTGAGTAATTCCTGGAAGATGATAGCATTGAGAACCTGCGTCCTCGAGTTATAGCTCGTTGGGATGGTTATTATTATACTTGTGTGAATAGTATATTAATTGTATATGATTATGTGATATCATATTTGTCTCTAGAGTAAAGAGACATAAGAAGATTGCTTGAATCTCATTCCGGGAGATTTTTACTGGACTTAAATTCTGATGAATAAATTATGAGAAAATGAGGAGTAGACAATTATATGAGTATAGATAGTACTTTGGGTATCTAGGTCATAATGGACCTCAACGACCAACATTGCCAAGGAGTAGTATATCGGGGGGGGGGGGGGGGTCCTTATTTGGATTTCGCTTGCGAGACGTCCCACGCACGAAACGCAGTGTAATGTTGGGAGTGAGGAGAAGTTAGTCCTTAGTGCTCATATTTATATATTAGTATCTCGACGATCGACAGTGCTAGGAGTCGTGTATCGAGGGGGTTCCTTGTTTGGATTTCGCTTGCGAGACGTTCCACGCACGAAACGTCGTGCACTGTTGAGAATTGAGAATAATTAATAAATCATTTATAGTATAAGAGAATTTGGGTTATACGCGTCATGCATTGATGGCATAATGAATTTTGATAATCAATACTGCCAAGGAATAGTGTATCGGGGCGAGTTCCTTGTTTAGATTTCGGTTGCGAGACGTCTCACGCACGAACCGTAGTGCAGTATTGAGAATTGGGAGAAGTTTAGTCCTTAGCACTTAGATGCTAATTACTCATATATATATATATATATATATATATATATATATATATATATATATATATATTTATATTTATATATTTATGTCATAACTAGAAAATGAGAAATTCTAGTAAAAGAGAATGTTTATAAATATCTTTATTTGTTAGTAGGTTGATAAATATTTGAGATTGGAAGTTTTAGAAATGAGGGTCATAGTTTAGATGGATTTTTAGATGAGTATAAAACTTTGAGTGTAAGTTAGATTACTTTACCCCTAGATAGATTTGGAGATCATGTGCATACGTCCAGTGGCGCGCTTTAGTTGAGAGGTGAGTTGGATTTATGGAGAGTGTGACTCCACCTTAATCATGTCATAATGCATTTATAATTATTATGCATTTTAATGCACTTGCTATAAAATGTTTTCACACCTCGGGCTCTGGCCCGTTTATATTTTTTCTTGCCTCGTATATATTGTATTATTTTAGGTGTTCCTCCGCAAGGACGTCATTGTTGTTATCCATCCTGTGTACTCGTGGAGCTGTGGCAGTAGCGGACTGTTGCGGTATTTTGATATAGTCGATTCCTATCTTTTGTATATCTAGATTAGGATTTTGTTTATATATCGGGTTTATACCCAAGCGTTATAGTGTAACACTTTTATATTGTCTCTTTCAGATTAGTGTATTGTCTGTGACCCGGCAGCATATTCGGGTATTTTTTATTTTGTACATTGTGTTGTAGTCCATTACATCATTTGAGCATGTGTGTGTCTCTTATCGTATTTAGATGTTATGTTGTGGGTTGGTTGTTGTATGGTTGGTTTTAGAAAGTGTTGAATAAAATGTGTTAAAATTTTTAATACCCTCTTTTTATGGTAATGGGTAGTTAGCCGTGTTTATTTTAGAATCGTCAGTAGATGCTGAGAATGATCCACTTGAGATTCTTGATTATTTTAGTATATGGATGGCCACCCGTTATTATTTTAAGTGGGGTGTCACAGGTAGTATCAGAGCATCAGGTTCTAGTGTCCTTAGGATCTGTGTGGGTTACTGCGATCTTCCGTAATCGTTCTTGATGTAGAGCCCTATTACTAGAACTGTTGTGTTCACACGTCCATATTTTCTTCTGTGATGAGAAAACTTTTGAAAGGCGTTGTGATACAATTGTTCTTGTTTCAGATGCCACCGAAGAGAAATCGTTCAGGCAGGGCAACTAGAGGGGCTGAGAGTGTGGAACCCCAATTGCCTCAAAGGACTATAACTACAGATGGGGTTGCCAGTATTGTGGCACAAGCAGTAACTGCTGCCATTTCTATGATGGCGCATCAACCTGCAGTTCAAGCAGCCCAAACCCATTTAGGACCGTCTTTGTGGGAAAGAGTTCGGGAAGATTTTAGTAAGGGGCATCCTCCAGAGTTTTCAGGGGAGTTGATGCGGTGGCTGCAAGTCGATGGAAGAATAGTATGCAAAGGCACCTTCGTATGGTTGAATGTAGTGAGGTGCAAAAGCAATTTCTCGCCACCTTTAAGTTAACAGGAGAAGCTCTCCAATGGTGGGAGTCTATCACCACATCTTAACAGAGAGATACATTGCCTATAACAGATTTTTGGGAACTTTTTGATCGAAGGTATTTTCCTTCCGCGATTCAGGAGGAAATGAGGAGGAAACTGATGGATGTGTTTCAAGGTATTAGAATGGTGGCCGAGTATGAAGAAGAATTTACTCGATTGGCGAACTTAGTACCTGATGAGGTAAATACAGAAGAGAAACGTATATCGAAGTTTATGCGAGGTTTAGATTGGCAAATTCGGTAACATTTGTTAGGGAACCCAGCGTTAGTGACTTTCGCCGAGGTAGTGAATGCGACATTGTTACAATGTCATGAATATCGTCTTCGTTCGCAAGGGGGTAAGAACTTTAGAGATTCGGGTTCATCAAATAGGTCTGGCGAAGAGAAAGCCAGTAATGCCAGTGGGTATAAGTCGGATTATCGAGGGTCACAACGACGTTTTGTTCCTCAATGATATAGGTAATAGAAAGAGAGATTGTCCTAAAAGAGAATGACCACGTTTTGATGAAGTTTTGGAGGTGAAACCCTTACAACAGATTTGAGGTCATTTTAGGCCAGGGGACTTTGTGTGGGAACCCATTGAAGAAGAGAGGCAATCGGATTAGCGAAGAATGATGTAAGTTATTTTCCTGTGTGAATAGGATTACGTTATATGAAGCTTTGGGAATATCGTATGTGAGATAGTTATTAGAGGGTAGTGCTATTAACCCTATTATGTATGGAATGACCCGAAAGAGAATTTTGAGCAAGTGAGACTCGTATGTTATTATCTTTTGAGAGAATAGATTGTTTTATAATATGCTCATAGAGAGCTATAGCTTTGTTGTGAATGTAAGAATTGTTGTAATGTGTTGAGAAGTAATGATAAAGCTACAAATTTTTTATAGTCATGCTAGACGTATATGATTCTTGTATTCCAGCTATGGAAGAGCCTAGTGAATGGCAATATATTAATATGATGTGAGAGATTATTACTGAAATGATTCATAATTTAGTGGATTGTTGTTGAGCGAGAGAATTTAGCTCATAATTATGCTAATTTTGAGAGCTATATATTATTATGAGTATGATGGTATTTTATTTAAATGTCGAAAGACATAAACTGTTTTGAAATAAATTGTTTTCAAAATAAAACGTTTTATAGGCCTTTGGGCCATATTAAAAAAAATGATTTCCACAAAAATATTTTTAAACTCTAGTCCCGATTTAACAAACTCTCAATCCCCGACGTCGCTACATATTAGTGTATTAGGAGGGTTCTTTGTTTGGATTTCGCTTGCGAGACCTCCCCGCATGAAAGTAGCGAATGTCAGGAATTGAGAGGAGTTATATCTTTGGACCTTTCAAAATTGTTATATTATTAGTATGTTAGTATATTTTTAGAATTGTTATATTATTTGAGGCAAATGAAGCCTAATTATGTTTATACGAGTAGAGCTCGAACAAAGGGTGTATGGGCATCCTAGTAGTTATAATTGGTTTTATAATAAATTAAAATAATTCTTTGTGAGAAGTGGGAGGATTGGGTATAATATTAGTGAGGATAAGAGTAGTGGGAACTAGTTGAGCTTTAGAGTATTAGGCTTAGCTTAATTTCGAGGACGAAATTCTTGTAAGTGGGGAAGTTTGTAATTCCCCGAGATTTTTGGGACAATAATTTATATATTTTTGGAAGAAATAAATATTATTTTAATTAGAGAATAATTAAATTGGCATTTGAGGTCAAAATTTGAAGATGTTAGAAAGTGATTCGGATGATAATTCTAAGGGTGCGGTTGGTTCTGGAAGGGTCGAAATGACTGTACTTGGGGCTTATTTAGGTTCCGAAATATTTTTAGTTTGTTTGGCTCGAATTAAAGTGATCGGGTCATTTAAAGCGTGTATTATCATTTAAAGTTGTGTATCTTGGGAGTTAAGGCTTAAAAGCCTATGGGAGAAACAATTCCCCTTAGAGAGAAAGAGAAAGAAAGAGAGAAAGAAAGAGAAGAAGTAAAGAAGAAGAGAGAGAGACAGAAAAGTTGGGTTTTTCGGCCAATTCGTAATTTCGAGGATGAATCAGACTCTACGAATTCGAGACAAGTGATTAAACTTGCTAAATAATTGTTGTGTATCATTTATTTCATGATTTGTGGACAAAATTAGGGATTTTGGGTTTAAAATGCTAAAACCTAGATTTTGGGTAAAATCTTAGATTTGTTGGGTATATAATAGATTCGCATGAAGGGCGAATCGATTCGGAAACAGGGCTGTTTTAGGGGAGTTCTTCTGGAGTGAGTTTTATCCGGGATCGTTAGAGTTTATCGATTGGGACTCTCTATATGGGTTATGAGAAACGTGTTTTGGAGACTTTTGGGGAGTTTCCCTTATGAGAAATTATGGGAGTCATATTAACTTAATTTGAGAGAATACCGATTAGAGAGTATCGCATCGACTAGTGGGGAATCCCACTATCATTAAGAATTATACTTGGAGATAATTATGAATCTATAAGAGAGAGAGTTAGGATGAGCTTAGTGACAATGGATTTTAGAATTAAATCCCAAATGGGATAACTTTAAAGGTTCATATGATTGATTGAACCATATTATGGATAGAGAATAATAAATGCTGATAGATGTGCATACAGATATAGAGAGTATCCTTAACGTAAATTGATTTGGGAGATGTTTCACAAAAATGATAAATGCTGATCGAGGTGCATTAGGATATAGAGAATATCCTCAACTTAAATAGAATTGAGTGACGATTCATACAAATAGAAGTGATATGTGAATTTCAAGTGAGATATATTATAGTGTATACTAAGTGGGGAAGCTATGTGAGTTGTTGACGAATAGTATACCGAGAGTAAAATATACTAATAAGGGATATTATTTCATTCACGCCTAAGAGCGTAATAAGAGTATGTAAATAGTGTGATATATATACCTTGTGTGACAGTATACCTTTATATGATGCGGTGATGTATGTATATCTTGTGTGAACGATATATATATAAAGCATACGCCCTCTATGCTATCATGGGAAGTTGCGCGATGTGGGTCAGCCCCCTGGCTTGAGGAGCAGGGTGCGTATAGTCTCCAGGTCATAGCGTCTATTTATTATTCAGTGATTATTTTTATTAGGGTTGAGACGTGGTGGATATGTTTCGTCTCATTACCGAGGAGGAACAATGACCGCTTTCCGTACGTTTTGATTTATTGTTTTGCCACGGCGGTGTGATAATAGTCCGATATATGGTAACCTGGGATAAAGTGAGTAATTCCTGGAAGATGATAGCATTGAGAACCTGCGTCCTCGAGTTATAGCTCGTTGGGATGGTTATTATTATACTTATGTGAATAGTATATTAATTGTATATGATTATGTGATATCATATTTGTCTCTAGAGTAAAGAGACATAAGAAGATTGCTTGAATCTCATTCCGGGAGATTTTTACCGGACTTAAATTGTGATGAATAAATTATGAGAAAATGAAGAGTAGACAATTATATGAGTATAGATAGTACTTTGGGTATCGAGGGCACAATGGACCTCAACGACCAACGTTGCCAAGGAGTAGTGTATCAAGGGGGATTTCTTATTTGGATTTCTCTTGCGAGACGTCCCACACACGAAACACTGTGTAATGTTGGGAGTGAGGAGAAGTTAGTCCTTAGTACTCATATTTATATATTAGTATCTCGACGATCGACAGTGCGAGGAGTAGTGTATCGGGGGGGGGGGGGGGGTACTTGTTTGGATTTCGCTTGCGAGACGTCCCACACACAAAACGCCGTGCACTGTTGAGAATTGAGAATAATTAATAAATCATTTATAGTGTAAGAGAATTTGGGTTATACGCGTCATGCATTGAGGGCATAATGAATCTTGATAATCAATACGGCCAAGGAGTAGTGTATCGGGAGGGGGTTCCTTATTTGGATTTCGCTTGCGAGACGTCCCACGCACGAACCGCAGTGCCGTATTGAGAATTGGGAGAGGTTTAGTCCTTAGCACTTAGATGCTAATAACTTTTATATATATACTAGTATATTCCGTGCCTGAAGGCCCGACAATTTTTTTTCAAAATACGTAATGGCAAAACGACAAAAAACTTCGAAGTAGGTAATCACAAAATGGCAAAAAAATTCAAAGTAAGCAATTGCAAAATGGCGAAAATTCCATTCCCCGACAAAACATAGTTCAATATAAAGTATTAAATGTGTAAACAATTTGCGTTAATTTTTTACAACACAAATCTGAAAACAATTTAGAAAATTTGGGCAAAATTTTCTTTATCTATAGGACTATCCACCCTGTTAAGAAGTAAAAATAGTCCACAATAAAGATAGTAATAGTCCACCTTAGACCTCGCATAAACATTATAGACATCAAATACAAATTTAAACATCGCACAAACAAAATCATCAATTCAACACAATTCATGAAATATACAATATTAATCAACCCAATTCACATTGTACCTCAAATTAACAAAATGTCAATTTAAAAAAAATGGACATAATCTCCTTTGTTTATTGAACTATCCACCCTGCTTAAGGGACAACAACACTTCCAACAATATTCAAAGAGCCTAAAAATAATTCACAAAAATAATAGTTCAAAGGATGAACTCAATTAACTGCTTGTTGAAAATGGTCCCGCTGAAAGTGGGGTTATATGGGCCTAAGTCCAAGGAAAGTCCAAGCGCTGATAATATCCGCATAGTCAATATCTCATGTTGCTACCCGGCATTGCCGTGATGTGGCGGCTTGTGGCGTCTGTAATCATGCAAGCTTAAAAGGAAACAATGTTTTAATTCAAGGAAATACCTTATACTACACTATTTAAGATGCACACAAAAATTACTCACCCTTGAGAAGCTTCAATAGTTTCATTTATCAATCGAAGAAGCTCTATATCATGCTCCTGGATTACACTCTGAACTTGCAATTTTTGCAAATTTGATTACACCATTGAACACAATGTTTGGAACTGAAATGCGAATAATGAAAAAAAGTCAATAAACTTCTTATGTGCCAAGATTATTACTAAATAATAAAAAGGTCAACGAAGGCACGAATTTTTTTTTCAAAACACAACAATACTAATAGTTTGTCTTGGACTTGGTATGAATACATGTAAAAAATAATTTAAATCAATGTTTTTTTACAACACATGTTAAAAAAAAATTGGGCAGCATTTCCTTTGTTTATAGGACTTTTCACCTTGTTTAAGAAATAAAAACTACTCCAACAAAATACTAAAAGTCCTATTAATAAATTGGTTAAAACAAAATACAAGAAAACACTATCCTTTCGGCGCCAAGGTTTGCGATGTCTTACGGCGACAGTTGGGATGACCTTCCTACGGAGATCAGGCTTTCCTTTTTTTATGGTGGCCACCACCATATCACCCTCACATGCTTCAACTTGTTCAATATTCCCTTGATTTATTCATTAATATAATATAAAAATTCTTAGCCTCGGTAAACCCACAATGTGCAACCTTCTAGTTCGTTAGAATCGCAACGTGTAGCCTGAAACGAATAATAAAAAGGTTAAGATTATGATACTTCTGCCCATAACAGTACTTCCAACATCCTAAAGAGAGATCCATATCCGCACAACGAAATATCAATTGCAATTGTGCCTCCAATTTTTTAAGCTAAGAAAAGTTAAATCCTATCATTGAATAGATATAATTCATCATCAGTTGAGGGGCCTTTGATGGCATCCCGACATAGCTTACAAAGTTAAATAAATGCATACAATTATGTTTGCATTTGATGGCACTTATATATGTAAGTCATTCAAAGTAAAAACTGAGTCCAAATAAAATCATCTCAACACAACTGCATTTTAATTACTGAGATGAGCACACACGGCAATTGCGTTCCAACTGCACTAATCTGCATTTTATTTCTAATTAATGCTAATCAAACATAATAGGCACTAATTTTCATTTTATTACCGGACTTAAATGCAGTAATTTTCATTCAACATTCAACCCAACTGTATTTTAATCAAACATAATAGGCATTAATCTACCTTTTTAATGCAATTGGATGTTTGATTAACATTTTATTTTTGAATTTTAATAATAAAAAAATTCAACCCAGCTGCATTTTATTTTTGAAATTGCATCCATAACCACTATAAACCCATTGAATTTCCAATCAAACCCCTAGACTTTTAAACCTTAAAGAATAGTAGCCCATCCCTTTTAAACATTCAACCCAGTCCTCAAATTTACACTTTAGATCCCAAATTTCACCAAATTACACCACGCACCTCCTCCACGCCACCTGCCCTATGCGACCATAACTCCCCACCCAACCTATAAGCCACATCACACACCTCCTGCTATAACCTCCCAACCCCCCTAAATCCATTCCAGTTACCCACACCCCTGCTAATACTCCCCACGACCAAAGGAATCCATATCCTTTACTTGCACATACCAAACTTGAACACCAATTTGGCAGCAATTATGAAAGCTTCTTTCATAAGAACAAACGACAAACAGTAAATTAGTTGCGTAGGTTGTCGATTACAAAATATAATCTGTGCAACAAACAATAAATTACATGCTACAATTTTTAAAAAAATTTACCTGGTGCAATATGCATGAGTTGACGACGTGCTTCGCCATTCATCTTGAGAAGCCTGTCCTGTTTTGTCAACTGTAGAAGCAATGTCGATTCTGTTAGGAGTTACGACATAAGATTCAAACCTTGCAACCCCCCAAATCTTGGGGACCGAAGCATAATTCTTAATTTACCTTGCAACCCCATTGGATTTCCTATAAATGAAACCCGAATGAACTTGGATTATTTCCAAGACAATGATTTGTATAAAAGTAGAAAAAATAAATCAATTTTATGCCGTTACATGTATGTGATTGGGCATGCTAGAACCGAGGAGTAAGAAGCATAATCTAACTTGATACGTGTTGATACAAATGCCGAAACGATAGAATTAAGAAACATAATCCAAGGCGAGGACGATGTGCATTGATTAAGACCTGTAGAAACTGAATAAACTATAAGCATAGATCAATAAAGACAAAGTAATGTATTAACCTATATAAGATGAAGAAAGGAAAATTATAAGATGCATTAACAGTTCTAGTTGTGGATTAAAACAGGTCTTTCTCATTTGGTAAATTAGTTTTTCTCATTGGGTAAAAAAATGAGGATTAAAATAGGTCTTTCTCAACCCCACAATCAAATGCTACCACATTAAAAAGTAAAAAAATTGATTCACCTTGCAATCTGAAAATGTTAATAAATATGGTAAAATAGTTAACGTGGTACGCTTAGGGGTAAAACAATGACATGTTTGAAACCTTAACATAACTCAAAAAATTATGAACACATAAAAAGGGGAGAGGGGATAAATGAAAGAGATAGATCAAAACAATGTATATACCTGAACAATGTATATACCTGATCTGATTTCAACAAAATGCGAGCACCATAACAATAGATCTGGAAATGAGATCTGCAAAAAATTTAAAGCAAATCACCAAATTACATAGAGCGTGAAATTAAATAATAAAAAAGATGAGAATAGTGGTGGTAATGTGTATATGTGTCCTTTTATAAGTATCTTGAAGTGGGAGCCTCGCAAATGTATTCACCTTACAGTTATGCAAGCACACTACATTTAAATAAAGAGCACAACTCCTTTAGATAACCAACTTAAGGATGAAAATGAACTTATTAGTCCACATACATAACAGGTATCAAACTAAAACAAAATGAGATTGAGGAGAGACGATCATTACATATATCTCGAGACTAATAAAAATACCCAAACAATAAAAATAACTCGAGTCTAATTCTAAATTCTAAAAAAAAATTATCGTACAGGCTCGAGACTAATAAAAATAACTCGAGTCTAATTCTAAATTCATTTTCACATATTATGTATTTTCCACCTACAATACCCAAACAATATCATGTAAGACTTTAAAAACTAAAGAAAATTAAAACCTCCACAACCTCAATCTTTTTATTTGAGAGTGAACTTAAGCTGTGTTCATCAACTTTTATGTCGCCTTCACTCAAAAAATGGAAAACCAACTTTTAATCTGTAAGACTTAGTATTTGAACATTCTATCACGATTCAAATCAACAATTAGACCCTTGGACAAACCAAGTAACTCCATATAAAGTAAAATCCATATAAAGATTATGAAGCAAAAGGAAAACCCACCATTAAAACTATTATAGCAGTGTGTATCATATGCAAACGCGATGCCTCCATTCGTTGTTACTCCTTACTTCTGCATAAACAAAAAACACAAAAAACACACAAATGAAAACCCATGATTGACCAAAAAAACCATAAAAGAAAACCCAAAATGTCAAAAGTAGATCCAAACTTTGATTTGCTTTGGCTCGATGTTGAATAGAATTGGGCAGTCGCGAATTAGTTATTGCCGACGACAGAAGCCCGGCTTAGGGCACTCATGATATAACATTTTTAAAGCTTCAACCTGACTAAAAAATTAAATACATTATAATTAAACTGCAAAATATTCAACGTGAACATGAAGACTTTTATAACGTCCAGTGTGGTACCAACCACCATATCATTTATCTTCACAACCTACCAAAAAAACTACCCATCTATTTCTAGAAATAGTGAAATTAGATAAGGAAAAATACTTGCAATATATTAGATAACCTTATGATGGTTTTTTTTTCTGAACCGGGCCAATGCTTGAACGCCTGTGTGTGATAAGGAGGGTCATTAACCTTAAGTCGGATGAGGAGGGCCTATATAAACAATAAATAAGAATAAACAATTAGTACAAAAAAAACAATTAACATTACAAAAATTAGTGTTATGCAAAACCCCAAAAATGGAATCAATTTTATACAAAATCACACAAAGAAATCAATTTGTTAAAACCCCAAAACATAAATCAGAACACAAACAAAACATAAACAACAAATAAGCATCAAGAAATAAGTGTTATGCAAAACCCCTAAACCCTAATCAATCTTATGCAAACTCGCACCAAAACTCCCAAACCCAAAATCAGTGTTATGCAAAACCCCCAAACCCGAATCAATCTTATGCAAACTCAAAATGAAAGTGTGGATCCGATGGATATTCGACGAATTTTAACATATTTGAGTTGTAAAAAAGAAAAAAATATTTTTTTTAATCTAAAATACCCTATCCAGTGGAGCGTCATGGCAGCGGCGTCGTAGCGGCGTAACAATGGCGTAATAGCGGTAGAGATATGAGGGGAAGTGGGTATACCCGATCCACTGCAGCGGCGTGGCAGAGGCGGAGGTCTGAGGGGAAGTGGGTGAGCTCGACTTAACGACAGTTTGCTAGGTTGGTGGAGTAGAGGCCGGTCACCTGTGAGAGGCGGAGGCGGTGTGAGAGGCGTGAGCAGCATGTAGGGATGAGTGTGAAATGAGAGAGATGGGTGAGCGGCTAGGGTTTTTTTGGGAAAGAAAATGAGGAGACGGGTTGTGAGAGTGAGAGAGGGAGGAGCTCACGGGTTGTGAGCCTTATGTGAAGAGTTCTTTCAATCTCAACCATTAGATTATACACGTGGCAAAATGTAGACCCTTTGATTACTATGAAAAAATAAGATAAGATAACACTATTCATAACACTATTGTCCCATATATATATATATATATATATATATATATATATATGTCATAACTAGAAAATGAGAAATTCTAGTAAAAGAGAATGTTTATGTATATCTTTATTTGTTAGTAGGTTGATAAATATTTGAGATTGAAAGTTTTAGAAATGAGGGTCATGGTTTAGATGGATTTTAAGATGAGTATAAAACTTTGGGTGTAAGTTAGATTACTTTTCCCCTAGATATATGTGGGCAATTATTTGGAGATCATGTGCATACGTCCAGTGGCGCGCTTTAGTTGAGAGGTGAGTTGGATTTATGGAGAGTGCGACTCCACCTTAATCACGTCATAATGCATTTATAATTATTATGCATTTTAATGCACTTGCTATAAAAATTTTTCACACCTCGGGCTCTGACATGTTTATATTTTCTCTTGCCTCGTATATATTGTATTATTTTAGGTGTTCCTCCGCAAGGACGCCATTATTGTTATCCATCCAGTGTATTCGTGGAGCTGTGGAAGTAGCGAACTGTTGCGGTATTTTGATATAGTCGATTCCTATCTTTTGTATATCTAGATAAGGATTCAGTTTGTATATCGGGTTTATACCCAAGCGTTATAGTGTAGCACTTTTATATTGTCTCTTTCAGATTAGTGTATTGTTTGTGATCCGACAACATATTCGGGTATTTTTTATTTTGTACATTGTGTTGTACTCCATTACATCATTTGAGCATGTGTGTGTTTCTTATTGTATTTAGATGTTATGTTGTGGGTTGGTTGTTGTATGGTTGGTTTTAGAAAGTGTTGAATAAAATATTTTAAAATTTTATATACCCTCTTTTTATGGTAATGGGTAATTAGCCCTCTTTATTTTAGAATCGTCAGCAGATGCTGAGAATGACCCACTTGAGATTCCTGATTATTTTAGTATAGGGCTGTCCACCCGTTATTATTTTAAGTGGGGTGTCACACTACATCAGTTTCTGCCCCAGCTCCTCCTCCAGTGACGACTTCAGTCCCTACTTCAGCTACTCACGTTGCTCCACATCCAGAGCCTCATACCTTCCGGTACTACAACTGTGGTAATGTTGGTCACCGAGCTTCTAATTAATCTCTCCCATGACGCCACGTCTTATTGGCGGTGGATACCCACCTGACTATTTAGATGCGTCCGAGGAACTTCCCCATAATGCCTTGATTATGGTTTTGGAGGGTGATTCGGTTGGTCTTCTCCTTTGAGTTCGAGGACGAACTCTTTTCAAGGAGGGGAGATTGATGTTAATGGAGGGCATTATTGTCATTTTGGGCATATTAGTAGTTTCTTTTTGTTATTTTTCTTTATTTTTGTCAGTGTATTTTCTTTTGTTTTGTTTTCGGATTTAAAGGTAACGAGTAGTAATGACATTTTTGTAATTAGGGTCTTAGTCTGGAGTCTAAGCTACTCCCCCCCTCCCCTCTAAATACCTCATTGTAAGCCTCATTTGAGGTAGACTTGAATTTTGAAATAAAAAAGAGTATTTCTCTCTCTAAAGTGGTATTTAGATTTTGTAGGAGACTTTTGACGTGTAGTGAACGTCATTCCAGGCCCATATATTTGTATTTATGAACCAGCTTCTGAGGAAGGTCCTTCACAAACTGAAAGTTTCGGGAAAACTAATAAACTTATCAGTTTACCTTGGTGAATTTGATGTCAAGTACAAGATGATATCTTTGAAGGGACAAGTGGTAGTTGACTTTCTTTCCATGTTCAATAACAACATAAAGCTTATTGAGGAAAAAGACGCTCGTTAGACAAGACAAGGAATTGAACACCGTTCCCATTCTCTATGTTGATGGATCTTCTAATAAGTTGGAAATTTGGGAAAGTCTTATATTGACAATGCTGTATGGGTCCAAAGTAGACTATGCGCTCTGGTTTAACTTTTAACCATTCAACAATAATATCAAATATGAGGCACTCTTAGCGGGGTTCAGTTTAGTCTTGGGATAATTCAAGTCTAGTTCCATTGACGCTTTTTTAATGCACCAAGTCTTTTTTTCTTATAAACTATATATATTTAAACAAATGTACCGCACATATATCCATTTCAAATCAACTTACTATCTCTTTAAAAACAAACACATAACACCCCCCACTGTCTTTTTAGCCAGCCCACCTCCATCCCCGCCCCCCCCCCATCGCAGACTCGCCGAAAACACCCACCGAATCTCATTGAACGCCACCGGAATTCTCATCGGAGTGTTTCTCTCTTTCTCTCCGTCTATTTATTTATTTTTCTAATCCGCGCCAGCGACACCATCGCTCGAGCTGGAGAACAAGAGTTTTTGTCGGAATAAATGGAATTTTTGCCAGAAAAAATGGAAATTTTATAGAAATAGTAAATATATGTGTTTTGATTTTTTCATCAAAAAGTATCGAATATGGGTGTTGTTTGATAAATCTTGACGAGTAGATTTCAAATATATAAATTTTGTGAATTTTGGATTTGTAGATTTGAAGTTATGGGCTTTTAAAAATTTGATAGTTTTTTTTTTTACAGAAAACAAGATAATAACTGCCAAAGATATTTTGGGAATGTATTTGTCATTTTAATGCATTGCGTTAGCAAAATACGACCTTTGACACCACTAACTAAGTAAAAGAATCTCTTATCTCATTGATTAAGTAAATGGAACTGGGTAACTTTTATCGCTTTAGTCTTCCATGTAAGAAAGTCATGTATAACTTCTTCGTGGATTTGTAACCCATGGACAATTAAATCCTAGGACCGAAGAGGTATATAACAGAATTAGGTCTACCTTGCTGCTGAGGCTTTGGAGGAAATTATAAGAAATCTGATAAGGTTGCAAAGGAACCCAATTTTGCATCAAATGCTATGAAATCTTCAAGGTTTAGTTGCGCAGCGAAGGGAGCAAAGGCAGTCTCTTATCCTACAACCATCGCATATTCATTACTTTGTGTTCAATTATATAATCTATCTCAATTCAAGCAAATTGGTTTTGAATTTATATTTGCAATATTATTGTAATGTTAGGGTGTAATTTTTTTGCTCTTTACCGTACTTCTTGAAAAACTTGGAAATGCGAAAACGATGGCACTATGATTACAATTAAATTTGAATTCTCAACACATTGTCTTCTTTCAACTATTTTTTAGTGCTGTACATCCTGATCTGGCTCGTGGCAATAATGAAAAAGACTTCACAGTAAATACATGGAGTTGATAGATTTATTAATGGTACATATGCTTTCTACGGGTGGAGAGAAACAGAGGTTCACCTAATTTGTCTACAATAACTTTAACCTTTTTTATTCGTAATTTATACTTAATTATGTTTTCAAATTACCAACATGCAACTCCAAGCTATATAAATAATTTTAGGGTTATTTATATATAGGTCCCATTAGAACAAAGTTTCTCCATATAAGTCCTATTAACTTATCAAATCATTAAATAGGTCCTATTCCAAAATTTTTGGGACTTTTTTTCACAACTTTACCCTTTTTAAAACCAATCATCCGTAACTTCCTTGAGGAAGTTACATAAGTGGTTGGACTTTTTTTTTTAATCTTAAAATGATCACAACTTTTGATTGACAAATTCGTTTTTCGCAAAATTACTATTTTTTAAATCTGCTCGAAGAGATCTATCAAACAAGATCCATGAACCCTATATAATTTCAAAGAAAAAAAATTACACAGACAATAAACTTTACTGTATGCACTAAAATATGAAATAGTTTTATATATGTGATATTTTCACAAACAGACAGTAACATTTATTGTGTTAATATTGTAACACCCCGTAATTTTGAGGATTTGAGTGAGAATAATTATTTATAATTGGCGACTTTAAGTTAAATTGTTCGAATTTAAAGTGTCGCATTTTTAGGTCAAAATTGGAGAGGGTGATAAAGTATTTCAGATGATAATTCTGAGTGCGCGGTTGAGTCCGGATGGGTCGAGATAATCTGAAAAGAGTACCTGGGGGTAGCAATTGGGTCTCGGAGCATTTTTGGGCTAAATCGGGCCCATACGAGGGCATTCTGAACTTTTTACATTTTAGGGTGAGGAGGCCCACGAATTTTAAAACTCTAAGTCAGATTATAAGAGTTGGAGGCTAGGGTTAGAGAGAAGAAAAACACACCATAGCCACTAGAGAGAAAAGAGAAACAATTCCAAGGCAAAAAGAAAGAAGTGGGAAGGATTCAAAGGAGACTTTCACCACAAACTCATTGGGAAGAAAGATCGAAGGAGAAAGATCACCAATCACCAACCACAATCACGAAATCAGACCTACTGGACATAAGGCAAGTGGTTTATTGCAAATTTATGAAGTTATAATACCCATATTTAGGGCTTTTTGAATAAATTATTTTTATTGAAAATTCTTAGAGAGAAAGAATGAATGGATTACATGTTGGAGTAGAATTTGCATGTAGTTGGCATTTACATTTGTAGAGGACTAATAACAAATGAATTTACGTTGGAAATTACGAATCTAAATCTGAGTTTATGATGTATAACCACGAAGAACTAAATTATCTAGGGTTCTGAGAAAAAAATAGATTTGGATAGTCCTTGGATGGATTTAGTGAGGATTTGATGATATATTTACGTTGAGAATGATCCCTAAACATTTATAAGATGATTGGTGATGTTGGTAAGAACTTTCGTAAGGTGTAATGGAGTATTGGGTCGTACAGACATGGCGAAACGAGGAAGAAGATGACCTGCACCTATTCGATCGATCGAAGCCTTTGATCGATGGATCGATCAAAGCTGATTTTGGGCTATTTTTGTTGATTAAGTTTTCTTTGAATTCCAACGATGAGAGAAATTTTTAGAGATGTTATTATACTTATTAGGGACTTGATAAAGACCAGTAGGGAGTATAATTAAGGTCCGTTATAGCCTTTGAGTGTAATGGACCGACGGGGATAAAGTTAGGCATCGAAAATGTGAGAATTGAGTTACGGGGAGAGTCGATGTCAATCTAAGGTGTATATCAGTAGGACAGAGATAGTTTAACTACTGTTATAAATAAAGAACTATCGAGAGATCCTAGAGTGGTGTGAATACTCTAATATGTACGATAGTGAGACAAATCGTTGAATAATAAGTACGGTAAGTATACGAGAGAAAACTATTATGTACTCACGGGAATAATTGGGTTGTGTGAATACCTACTCTTTTATAGGATTACTTGGGTTGTGAATGCCTATTGTGTGTTCCTTGTGATAGGATTGGTAAATTTGATGAGACATTCCGAATTATGCTCGGTGAGATATTCCGAGCCACGTTCGAGGGGACATTCCGAACCATCTTCGAGGAGACATTCCGAACATTACTCGAGGAGACATTCCGAGCCAGTTTCGAGGAGACATTCTGAACCATTTATCCTTAATGTATGAAATAGGACCGTTAATAGGATATACTGTATTGGGTATATGTGTGTGTGGAAGATATACCGTCTGAATAATCTACTTATGCGTGATAGTAGTAAAATTAGGTGGGGCATACCTATATATTGTTTTCAATATACTCAGGTGTGATAGTAGTGAGAACTATTAATGCATAACTAAATTTGTATAAACTACATATGGGTAAGAGTGGCTGGAACATAAGTGTACATCTAGAATATATATAAAATCTACTTGAGTGTGATTAGTAGAGAATGTAGGTAGTATGTACCTAAGATTTGATTAAGTATGAGAATTTAATTTTAAAGTATTGATACTAAGGTAAGAGTAATGATAATTACTAGACGTTCGGACACATACTGTATGGGCGGTATGGGAAAGTTAAAGTGAAACTTAACAAATGACTTAATGTAAATTAAGGGGAGTATGTAGCGTACTGTATGGGCAGTACTGATAAGCTAGATTGTCTGAGGTGTGTAGATGTTGGAGACCTAGTTAAAATGGGTAGCGAGACTAGGTAGGAACGTTAGGTGCGCACGATAGACGAGAGGTGAGGAAACTCAAGAGGCTGTGAGTGATCCTAACATGTGTAATCAATAACTGATATTTATTGCGATAAATTATTGTTAAATATTTTCAAAACGTTTTGTGTACTAACACTTGCTATAAAACTATTTTCAAAACCTTTTAAGTGTCCATCCACAGGGATGCCAGGATTGATATTCTATTCCAGGGACACGGAGCTGCGGCATATGTGAATGCTAGTAGGAGTTTGGATTAGACGCATCGCTCATTCATTCCTAGAGTAGTAATCATTTATCAGTTTCAGTTTTATTTAGGGCTTGTCGCCAGACTTCTCGTTACAGTTCTCAGATGTATTTATTCAGGTGTTGGATGTTGTATTGGATTATTTCACTTTGGTGGCCGATGGTTTATTCAGCAAAATTGTGTAATTAATTATTCAGTTGATTTTTATTCAGTTGTGTGAATGGTTTATATTTAATTCCGCATGTACTGTTTTGTTTAATTAAAAATTTAAATTTGGAACCAGCTTTTGGAATACTAGGTGGTTAGTAAGTTTTAAAAAGTTTTCGACAGTGATGCTAAGGATGAACCAACTGGGATTTCTATTTTAATTTGGTATATGACTGATCACCCGGTATTTTATTAGGCGAGGTGTCACAAATATTACACAACATATATATATATATATATATATAGAGAGAGAGAGAGAGAGAGATCCAAATCCATTTTTTCCCCAAAATTACCTTATATTTAAGCTAGCGGCATCCAATCCTTACTCCCATTATTGAATCTTCAATGACCATCATCACAGCTCCGATTTAGGGTGAGTAGGGGTGACACAGGATGCCATTGACGCGGAGCTTTGAAAATAAGAAACTATTGGATAAATGAGATTTGGAACCACCGGAGTGACATGGGGTGCCGCTGGCGCGGACCTTTGAAAATAAGAGATTATTGAATAAATGAGATTTGGATCCACCGGAGCTCCGGTTTGGGGTGAGTAGGGGTGACATTAGGTGCCAGTGGCACAGACCTTTAAAAATAAGAGCATATTGGATAAATAAGGGTCCGTTTAGTTGACGCTTTTTGCCTAGGCAAATGCCAAAAAGTTGGCAAATATGAAAATTTGCCAACATTTTGGCTGTTTGGTTGCACAATTTGTCGTGGCATTATTTGCCACTGTACAACACATCATATGCACAATCTATGGACAAATTTTGCTTACCTATTTGAGTGGGAAATATTTGCCAACAAATTTGTCAACTTCTTAAACGGTTTTAATGTTTTAAAAAATAATTTAAAAATGATTTAGAATAATTAAAAAACTGTTATGAATATTTAAAAACTGTTTTGCAATGTTGTAAAAACTGTTTTTAATATTATAAAAAATTGTTAAGAAAATGTTTTACAAATTTTTTTAAAAACCGTATTAACAAAATATTGTAAAAACTGTTGTGAATATATTATAAAAACAAGTTTAAAGCTTAAATAAATAATTTTAAAAACTATTTTAAATAGTTAAAAAAACTGTTATAAATATTTAAAAACTATTTTGTAATGATTTGAAAACTATTTTTAATATTAGAAAAAATTGTTAAGAAAATGTTTTACAATTTTTTTTAAAAACTGTATTATAAAAATATTGTAAAATCTGTTTTTAACATTTTTAAAAACTATTTTGAATATATTATAAAAACTGTTTTAAAGTTTAAATTGTTTTTTTTTAAAACTGTTTTAAATAGTTTAAAAAAACTATTGTGAATGTTTAAAAATTATTTTGAAGTATTTTAAAAACAATTTTTAATATTATAAAAAATTGTTAAGAGAATGTTTTACAAATTTTTTGAAAAACCGTAATATAAAAATATTAAAAAATAATTTTTAACATTTTAAAAACTGTTTTGAATATAATATAAAAACAGTTTTAAAGTTTAAAAACAAAATTAAAAAATATTTTAAATAGTTAAAAAAACTGTTGTGAATATTTAAAAATTGTGTTGTAATATTTTAAAAACTGTTTTTAATATTATAAAAAATTGTTAAGAAAATCTTTTACAATTTTTTTTAAAACCTTAATATAAAAATATTGTAAAAACTGTTTTTAACATTTTTGAATATAATATAAAAACTATTTTTAAATATATTAATTGGATTGACTTTAATTTCGCCTAATGGTTGTTTGATAGTCTCATGTGAAAAAAAACTAGGTAGGCAAATTTTGCTATGCCCACTCTTTTGCCTATTGTTAACCAAACGGACCCTAAGTGTGTTTGAACGACTAAATGGGTTAAAACTAAAAATAGGTGTCTTATATATATATATATATATATACTATGTAATATTAACACAGTAAATGTTACTGTTTGTGAAAATGTTATATATATAAAACTATATATTAACACAGTAAATGTTATTGTTTGTGAAATTCACAAACTGTAGCATTTACTCTGTTAATATTACACAAATTATATATATATGGCTCCTGTGCACACTAAGGTTGGGTTTGTTTTTTTGTCTGAATCTGAAGTCTGAAGTCTGAATCTGAAAAAGTTGTTGTTTGTTGTCTGAATGAAACTTCTGAATGTATACTGTTTGTTTGCAGATTTATGTCTGAAATCCGAATGTAGATTATTTGGACCATTATATCCTTAAATTTATTTTGTAAAGAAACATATATCTAAAAGATCCATGACCTTAAATAAATATTATTACACATAATATGCAATTTAACAGGTAAATAGTATGTGGCATTCCAAGTAGTAGGGAATTTGCGTAGTTTAAAATGTTTTAAAATATGTAAAAACTGACTAAGTAGCTATTAAAAGTAATAAAAATACTAATAAGGTTGAACTATTAATCATAATTTCGACTTAATAATTGATCGGTAATTTGAACACGTAAATTAATCACTTATTGTTATAGTGTTCGTCCAAATATTTGATCATAATTTGGTGGAGATTCTGCTTGTTCACTATCTACCGAAGGCTCGGTCGAAAAGTCCACATCATCATCTTCATATATCTAAAATAATGGATCATTAAGTGATACTCGACGAAGAAAATTATGTATTGCCATGCATGCAACAACAGTGTGTAATTGGGTTCGATAACTATAAGGAGTCATTCTATGTAATATCGCGAATCTATTCTTCAAAACAACGAATGTTCTCTCAATCACATTTCTTAATCTAGCATGTGCATGGTTGAGTTTCTCCTTTTTATCTCTAGCTTGACCATCACGACTAAAATCTGACAACCAGTATCGTGTGCCTTTATAGGGACATATAAAGCCCCTAGTGTAGGTATATGCAACATCACACAAATAATACATACCTACAACAACACAAATTCAGATATGACAAACAGTAATAAACAAATATAATAGTTGTAGAAAATTTTGATCGTGGAGTTACTTTCGATTCTTTTGGAGCCATATCTAACCAATTACATCAGCAACATAACAACTTTAATTAGCATAAAAATAAAATAAGGTTTCAAAGTAAAAATATTTAAAAATAGGGATTAAAAACTATATAAAAAAAAATTTATTATCTTATATCTAATTAATATTATTTTACCCCATAAAAATATTTAAAGTAAACCGTAATGATAAATTAATCAATCCGCTGGCGTGGACCCACATTCATAAAACGTCAATCATCTATAGCATGTCACGTAAATCGATAATTTAAAAAGAGAGGGTCTACATGAACTGCATGCAAAACCGCCCAAAGATTTTTTTTCATTAATTAAAAAAACGGTTTTATAGATTTTTTTATTAATAAATATAGTTTTTATTATTTATGGAAAAAATATTTTTTTTAAATTTTAATTAAAAGTTGTTTAATTTTAATAAAAAAACTGTTTTTTTTGTATAAAAAACTGTTTTTATATCCACAAATGAATACAAAACTTAAAAAAAAAAGCCTAAATGCGATCGCCAGGCGCGCTATAAGACGGTACATATAAACTTTCCCATTTAAAAATAGGGATTAAAAACTATATAAACAAAAATTTATTGTCTTATATCTAATTAATATTATTTTACCCCATAAAAATATTTAAAGTAAACCGTTAGAAGCAAATAAGAGTAGAGTGGGAAAAATTAGTTCATTATTTTGTTCAAAATCATAATTTTTTATTTTTATAATCATACACCCTCTTAAGAAGGAAATGAGAGTTTATATATATTTATTCATATATTTGTATTGGGTTTTCCTTCTTATTAACAAATGAAAAATTGTTATCTTTTATGGCAAATCTTCTCGCGGCAAAAATGTCAACTATCAATAGAGCTGGTACGTATATGTCAGGGTATTTATATCACCATATCTTTGCTTTAAAGTTGAGCATATATCACGATCCATTCATATCTTGGCTTTAAAGTTCATAGAAGTCTATGACATATGTCATACATATTTCCACTGCTATTGACATATGCTGACATATGTCAACTCCTCCCCCTAAGAAATAAAGGATGTCACTACCTTTCTTTTATAAAAGTTATCCGAGAACTATAACTACACATAGCACATATTTTAAGAAAAAATATAGGAGAAGAAGAAGAAGTAACGTTGGAAGAAGGAAGAAGAAGATACCTGTTGAAGATTGTGGAGATGTCAAATTTCTTCTACGCATTTTTGTGTGTGTTTCTATGATTATATATAGATCTTGTTTAAAAAGAGTTTTATTGTGTCTTGAACTCTTTATTTTCTTTTATTTTGATACGATTCCAAAATGACTTATCCATATTTTTGTGATTTTATATAAATAATAAGGGTATCATAGGAAACATATTTCAGTTCAGATATTAGATTCTAGATTCAGACGTTTCAAAACATCTGAATCAATCAGAGGGTAAAGTTATCATTACTATCTGAAAACCCTCCAAAACAAACATATTTTTGTTGCCTCTGAACCTAAATTCAAATTTCAGAGGTGCAAACAAACGGACCCTAAGTTTGCACATCATTTTTTTAAAATAGTAAAACAAATATTTTTGAGCTGATTTTTTTTGTGTGATATTTAAACATTTCAAAGGACCCATATAAAAAAAATCAACACAAAAAACTTATTTTTCTATTTTTAAAAAAGCGGTCAATCTTTCGCTGTTTTTAAGCACTTTAAAAGTTGCAAAAGTTTGACCGAATTTTAAAAAATAGCAAAAAATGTTTTTTTGACATGATTTTTTTATATGGGTCCGTTGAAATGTTTAAATATCACATAAAAAAATCAACTCAATTTTGTTTTTTATATTTAAAAAAATTGGTGTGCGCCAGCACATGTGCAAACTTAGTGTGCACAGGAGCCTGTCCCTCTCTCTCTCCCTCCCTCTCTCTCTCTGTGTGTATATATATATATATATATATATATATATATATATATATATATAGTGATCGAGGTGGAAAATGAGCGTCTTTGTAAATACGCTAATCGTTGTTATCGGCTTCCGACCACAATACAAAAAAAAATCTAAACTTTAACTACACTCTTATGGAGTATAACTGCGAGTCTGGGTATCGAATCCACAAGGAAAAATGACGATCTCTTTTTTACGACAAAAGGTAGGTTAATTAACCCTAAAGTTGACTTTAAAAAGGTAAGAAAATATGATTATGTGATTATGGGATTAAATCTACTAACTCAATGAAAACTAGATTAAACTACTAAATTAACTACGTGAGAAAAATTAACTAACTAAGAATGAATTAATATGCGTAAGGAAAAATAGGTTAGGAATTCAATCCCCCAAACCCTAGTGTGTTGCCCAGTACAAAACTAGTCGTAAATTAATTAATTGAACAAACCCGGTCTTTAGTACTCCCAAATATTACACATATGAAGGATCATATCCCGCACAATATGTAAGCAAAGGACGAGTAAAGTAGTGTCGTATTAGCTACACGCGTGTTGCACTCTTAAGAATCCCGGTTACCTAGGGCAAACGAGATCAAACGCCTACAACGGTTGTGATCACTATACAACACGATTCAATCATTTATTTAATTTAGAGAACTAATTTTATACCCATGCAAACCACATCGGGTTGGATTCATGCATCCCAACCTTTAAAAACCTAGCCTGACATGGTGAAATGAATGAAAACTACGTTATCTACGTTGCATGAACTCATAACTGCTTGGAAAGAGAGATTAAACATGATAAATAATAATAAAAGTGCTGGAAATAAAAGTTACCAAGATTGAAGAACAAGAATATGCAAGAAGAACTCAAAGGTTGAAGAAAAACTCGAAAAGCTCTTGAATTAAAGGTACAAAATATGTAAATTCTTCTCCTAGATGTTCCTACTTGATTAGGAGCTTTTACATGAATGAAATCTGAATAAAAAGAGTCCTAATGGCTAAATATATAGGCTAGAGGTCGTTTAGAAGAGTCTCCAAAACATAAAACTCTTTTGGCTAAAAGATAAGGATAAAATAAAAATCCCGTATCTGGCAAAGTGGACCAGTCCCCTATTGGATTGATCCTCTTCACGAATTTATACAGTGAGTTTTAAGGTTTTGGACCGGACCGGACCAGACCAGACCGGTTCGATTCGATTTTTCTTTTTTTCTTGCTATTTTCTCTCAACTTCGAATGATCATAACTTCTTTACCGTAGCTCGGATTGATGTACCATTTTTTCCAGTGTTCTTGTAATTGAAAGATCTTAAACTTTCCAGTTGGCCCCACCTCCGAACTAAGGTTATAAAATTATGAAAATGCCCTTCAACTCCCTGTTTCTTGGTTTCTTTCACTATTTTGAGTTCTCTTTTCCATCTTTCTTGCATGAAATACTTGTACAACACATAAGAGATACAGAAAACAAGAAATACTTGCCAAAAAGGGTGAGTATCATAAATATGAGATAAATTCAAGCTATTTACAATACAAGGGATCATAAAAATACCGAAATTCAAGGAATAAATGTGAAGAATTTATGCCTAATCAGCTAGCGACACCCAATCCCCACTACCACCCTCCTCCATTGTTGGAGCTCCAACAACATTCATCCGAGCTCTGATTTGGGGTGGCATGGGGTGCCGCTGGCGCGGACCTTAGAAAATAAGAGAATATTTGATAAATGGGGTTTGGATCCACCGGAGCTCATGTTTGGGGTGAGTAAGGGTAGCATTGGGTTAGGTTTATATGTGTAACATTTTCACAAATAGTAACATTTACTGTATTAATATGACACAATATATATATATATATATATATATATATATATATATATATATATATATATATATATATATATATATATATACGCTGGATCCAAAACTCTTTTTTTTTGAAATTATCATATTTTTAAAGGTTTATGCTAGCGGCATTCAATCCCCACCACCACCCATCCCCATTGTCAGAGCTTCAACGACATTCATCAGAGCTACGATTTGACGTGGGTAGGGGTGACATAGGGTGCTGCTGGTGCGGACCTTTGAAATTAAGAAAATATTAGATAAATGGGGTTTGGATCCACCAGAGCTTCGGTTTGGAGTGAGTACGGGTGGCATAGGGTGCTGTTGGTGAAAACCTTTGAAAAGTGTATATATATATATATATTGTGTTATATTACCACAGTAAATGTTACTGTTTGTGAAAATGTTACAGATATAAATCTAACCCAGTGCTACCCCTACTCACCCTAAATCGGAGCTCCGGTGGATCCAAACCCCAGTTATCCAATATTCTCTTATTTTCTAAGGTCCGGGCCAGCGGCACCCCTATATATATATATATATATATATATATATATATTTATATATATTGTGTTATATTACCACATTAAATGTTACTGTTTGTGAAAATTTTACAGATATAAACCTAACCCAATGCTACCCTTACTCACCCCAAACAGGAGCTCCGGTGGATCCAAACCCCATTTATCCAATATTCTCTTATTTTCTAAGTTCTGCGCGAGTGGCACCTCATGCCACCCCAAACCAGAGCTTTGATGAAGGTTGTTGGAGCTCCGAAAATGGGGGTGGGGATTGAATGCCGCTAGCACGAACCGTTAAAAATAAGGTAATATAAAAAAGGAGTTTGGATCCACCATATATATATATATATATACACACTAGCGTATGCCCGTGCCTGAAGGCACGACGCAATTTTTCAAAGTACTTAATCGCGAAATGAAAACAATTTTTCAAAGTATGTAATAGCGAAACGCAAAAATTTCGAAGTGTAATTTTAAACAATGGGCCATAATATCCTTTATTTATAGGACTATTCACCATGCTTAACAAATAATAAATAGTCCAATAACATTCAAATAGTCTAAACTCATCAAATAAATTCACATATAATACGAAATATACAATATTCATCCATCGAATTCACATTGTGTCTCAAACAAAACAAAGTGTCAAATTTTTAATACAATTGGGCACAGTCTTCTTTGTTTATGGAACTATTCACCCTGTTAACAAATAAAAAACAATCCAACTTCAAAATTGTCTAAATTCATCAAACAAATTCACATATAAAATGAAATATACAATATTCATCAATCAAATTCACTGTCTAAAAAAAGTGTCAATTTTTAAAAAAAATTGGACATAGTCTCCTTTGTTTATTGGACTATCCACCCTATTTAAAGGGTAACAACAAATCCAACAATAAAAAAATCCCAAATTCAGAGATGGGAGCTAGAAGGCCGAAAAAGGAGAATATGAATTTATTCTTTCTGTGGGACTTCTTCAAAATGTCTGTGCTGTGGTGTTTGACCACCATCTTGGATGGGGTGAGAGCTACTACTGATGTCTTCCCATCCTTATTCCCACCTCTCGCCATTATCACTCTCTCCCTCTCATTTTTTTGTACGATTTGACAAATAATAAATATAATTAGTCAGTTTCTCGAAAAAATATACAATCACATAAGTAAATATACAATCAACAACATACATGAGCTTTTTTTCATCCTAATCTTTTTTGCATCTAAGGAATAGAAGATTGATAGTAATTTACTAGCCATGTTATTCGATTATTGTAGTGAAGCTGAAAAGTTGGTAACAATAAAAATTAATAGTAATATCCTAGCCATGCTATTCGATAAAAAGTCCAAACTGTGGAAATATCGAACATAAATGGAGAGCAAACTATTGTATCAGCTTCGATAAAAAATACAAATAACATCCTATTGGTAAGAGGAAATTGGTTGGGTGTGAGATTTGTACGTGTGCGTGTGTGCATGTGTGTGTGCGTGTAAGTGGGGAAGGGGGGAGGGGGAGGGGTACTTTTTTTCAGGTGAAGGTAACAATGTGTGTGGGTGTGAGATTTTTGTTTGTGCGTGTGTGAGTGGGGAAGGGGGGGGGGGGTGGGGCGGGGGGGGGGGGGGGGGAGAAGATGAGGGAGGGTTGTGTGTTTGTGTCTGTGTGTGCGTGTGAGTGGGGAAGGGGGAGGGGGCGGGGCAGGGGGCTGTGGAGGGGGAGAAGATGAGGGAGAGTTGTGTGTGCATGTTTGTGTGTGCGTGTGTGAGTGGGGAAGGGGGGAGGGGGGAGGGGGAGGGATTTTACCAGGGGAGGGAGGGGGCGGGGGCGGGGGCTACATATATGCATTGCATATATACTGTGCGTGTGTGAGTGGGGAAGAGGGTAGGGGCGGCGGAGGGGGAGAAGATGAGGGAGAGCTATGTGTGTGTGTGTGCATGTGTGAGTGGGGAAGGGGGGAGGGGATGGGGCAGGGGGTGGTAGAGGGGGAGAAGATGAGGGAGAGTTGTGTGTGTGTGCGTGTGTTCATGTGTGCATGTGGGGAAGGAGGGAGGGATTTTAACAGTGGCGGGAGGGGGCGGGGGATGGGGATGCATATATGCAGATTGCATATATGCATCGCATATATGCTGTGCGTGTGTGAATGGGGAAGAGGGAAGAGGGGAGGGGGTGGCAGAGGGGGAGAAGATGAGGGAGAGTTGTGTGCGTGTGTGTGTGTGCATGTGTGAGTGGGGAAGGGGGGGAGGGGACGGGGCAAGGGGAGATGGAGGGGGAGAAGATGAGGGAGAGTTGTGCGTGTGTGTGTGTGTGTGTGTGCGCGCGCGCGTGTGGGGAAGGGGGGAGGGATTTTAACAGGGGCGGGATGGGGATGCGGAGGGGGCGGGGGAGGGGGCTGCATATATGCTCGAGAAGACGTACCTGTGTAAAACAGGGTTGTGTAAACGGGGGCTGAATTCTCGTGTACATCATCAACATCAATAGACCCATCTCCATTGATGATTCTTTGTTGCCCTAATATCATTTTCCCCCAAATACTTCATCCAGGTACCTGAAATCGATAGTGCAAGCCATTGGGGGACAAACCCCACCTTTAAAAAGGTAAAAACAATAAATAAATTAACTAATGAAAAAAGACGCGAGGAAGAGATCATATTAGAGGTAGAGTACCAAATGATAAAGGATATTTTTCAGAGAGGATAATTTGTTCAGAAATGATAAATATGTAAAAAAAACTTTTGAGCAAAAACATTCACCATCGTCGAATCTTTCTCCAACAACCAAGTTCATCCTCCCTGCTCTCCATCTTAATCGTTTCATATCGGAATCTAGGTACCCAACATTGTTCATAGCTTCGTAAGCCTGACCACCATTCATGGAACCATCGCCTATAATTGTGAGCCTTTAGATCCCATCCCACAGCCATCACTGTCCACCAAAAAATTCCAAAATATCAAAATTTTGAATAGAAGTAGAATTACGCTTTTAGTTTTAATCAAAGTTATAATATAGACATCTTTGATTAGCATCCAACATGCCTAGAGTTTGAACTGGAGATATAATATATTCACACGAAGAGCAAGTACATTTATAGTGTGAACAAAATGATGTTAAAATGATAGCTTAACTTGGTCATGCTATACATATAAAAAATGATACAATAGTTGGTGATGAAATACAATTTCAGCAGCTATAGATGTTGTAGCAGCTAATATAGCTGCTATATTATCTTTTATAGCTTCTATAGCTGCTATATTAGCTGTTATAGCGGCTTATATATCTGTCAATGTCCCATTCGAAAAATGCAGACATTATTTATATGAAGTAGAGATTGCATTTATATGGATTGCATATGCATATATATGGAGATGCATATGCATATATATGCCGATTTCATATATATGAAGTGCATATATATACAACTGTCCTAATCTACGACCTCCACAAAAAAATCTAAAATTCGAATAAATGACTTGAAGCTGCCTTTACATATTGGTAATAAGTTTTTATATAACAACGCTTTGAATGAGGATGGACAATATCCATGGCCTTTCCCCGTCTCTTTTTCAAGCCTAACGGAACAATGCTCTAATTTAAAGACCCAAGGACAGATTAATAATTAGAAGAAAGTCAATTAGACTAATAAAGGTTCATATTTTTATAAGGACATAATTGTTATTGATGTCAACCATTTTTATAAGGAAACACCTGCTTGGCTTCTTCACCCATCGACATGATCGTAACTTTATTCCCTGTATGCTCATGCTATGTGCCCCACGAAACTTTCGTACACTATTCCTAAGGCATCCTACACACACACGCCCATCATCATTAAGTAGTGAATGTCAATTCAAATTAAGAACACAATAGAGATGCAATAATAAATATAAATGAACCATGGTAAAGATCCCAACATCATTATAAAGTTCTTCCATCTTTTGCATATTATAAAGTTTAACTTTTGATAATGATATGAGAACCAAATTATGTTGAAAGTATAATATCGTAGAAGAATACTTTACCTTTGGGGATGATATTACAACCACAGTCATTCGGAAACAAACATGAAAATAAATGTAAGGACTCAGAGATATTGTACCATTGATAAAAGTAAGAGAACTCATGATTGCCACATACTGGAAAGAATAATTCAAATACAATGCTACGATATAGGAAATTATTGTAATGCTACGATTGATAAAAGTAAAGTGATGACTTATTGCTCAAGACTTTCATTTGAATGCTACGATTGAATCAATACACCATTTGATTACTTTTATACATGAAACAGTAAAACACCCTTGTGACATATTAAGAAGTTGTTATAACCAAAATAAGGTGTTGTAAACTCTCTTGCATTTGATATGGTTTTAGTTGCATGGACGAAATTCTTATGCTACAACTAACAAATCGAAGAAAAATAATATATGAGACAGAAATTCAAAAACAAACTCGACTACAAAATAATATATTGCGTTAATATTTCAGGTTTTAAACCCAAGACGTAATTAACCGAACTCATTTCCAAAGGGGTACACTTAATCAAACTCGACTACAAATGAATTAATTGTTGTAGAAAGTACCTTATTTCCCTCGAATTCTTTCAATTGACCCACAACATACTCGTCAATCGCGACAACCGTGAAAAGAACCTCGTAGCCCTTCTTCTTTAGCTTTTCGAGGAATGAGGAGTTCTTAATAACCTACTTGCTCTTTAAGTATTTTTCTTCATGGGACCTCCTTTAGAACAACATTGTCTTTGGTTGTAACCCCTAGAAAAAATGAAATCAATCCAAAAAAAAAGTGAACATGAATATGAAGGTGGCACATTAGTTGGCCAAATTAAAGAAAGAATAAACATGTTGACACGTAAAGCTAAGAAACATTAAAGCATAGTTGCAACTTAATGTAAGTGAAATAAAATAACAAATGCAATGTATGGTGACGTTAATACACAATAACTTCATTAATGATTGTATGAGTCTATCCTATAAGGAATGCAATTGGGGGAATGGAGAACTACATGTGAATCACAAAAGGTCTAATCTAGATTGAAATGTTTACCAACAAACTTTAAAGAGAAATGAATAAAATGCACTATTGCGTTAATGTTTCATGTTTCAAGACCAAGACCTAAATAAAACTACGAATATGAAAAGGAAATAAAATGTGAGAAAGTGTGGTGATTTGAACACATGAATCAACATTTTAACAACCAAATAAAAGTTCAAAAACATTATATAAGAACTACTAAAGAGGAGATATAACAGCGGTGCCATTGCTCATGTATGGAGTAGTACAGAGAATCGATATAACACCAAAAATCATATGCTCTAAAATCATCTCAATGCTCATGAATCCCTAATACTCTAGGACACAATTTCAACGGTATCTAATCCATACATCAGTGATGTAATGCACTTATTTACAACTCACAATCAACATGATATAGGCATAAAGAACATTCAAAATGGATTGAGTGTTGGAGAAAACAAATTCACCATACACAATCCTTGGCGATACACGCAATTGGTTACATTCTAAATTAAAAATTGAACTCACTTATTGATTAGAACATCAAAATTACCAATAGTTGTTGACTACGTCCAAGATACACATAAAGAAGTCAAGTATTGTTAATTACTTTACTTAGAAGATCAAGAACCCCTAATGTATTAGGCATTATCAACAAAGAAATTAAAATCCCAAAACAATTATTCACATTTTTCAAAAATGAAAGTATGAAAAGTACCTCTTTTGAGAAATAGATGTGTATAAATTACCTGTAACTCAAAATCAACAAAAATAAATCACAAGATCCATAGATGATCGTTAACATCCTTAACCAAACAATAAAATAAAAATCATCACCAAAAAGTAATCAAATACAAAAAAATCCTAAAAAACAAAAGTCATTATATCTCTACCATTTAGGCAGCTGGTCATACAGGTTAAGCTACATCAAATATATCCGCTATCCATAAAAGTTATTGTAAATAAATATTTGACGGCGTAAATAATTCATATGTGCACGTCTCGACCAAAAATGAATCGAGTAACACAAAATCATTTATAAATTAAAAAGTCGTTAAATAAAAAGAGTACATGTATAAAAAGGTAAGGAACATGCCAATCCTGAGTTCAAAATAAATAGCAGAAAACATATTTTTTTAAAAATACCACTTGACATCAAAATAAATAGTAGAAAACATATTTTCAAAAAAATACCACTTGACAGTTAAAATCTGATTGGGATCCATAAATGGTTTGGCATGATCACAATCACTACTAATAATAAGAGGATCAAAGTTGTCATGATCACAATCACTATTAATAATAAGAGAATTGAAGTTGGCATGATCACAGTCACTACTAATAATAAGAGAATCGAAGAAATCACTACTCATTAATCTCATCAAGAAACTGAAAATGATTTTAACGTCCCACAAAATTGTTCAGTCCCATAAACTCATTAATCTCACCAAAAAATCGTTCAACCTATAAAATTGTTCAGTCCATTGACGGGAGGGCCTTCTTCCAAACTCTTGAGTTTGATGTCACGGGCAGATGAGTAAAATGAAATAAAATGAATAGATGAGTAAATTAATAAAATGAAATAAAAAGGATATCAAAATACTTTGAGGTTGCTTATTCCCACAAATGATTTCAGGAACAATATATCTTTCAGTGACTCCTTTCGTTGTTTATTCTCGCGACCGGTTCACCTCTTGCAAACGACGATGCCTCCTTTCGTTGTTTATCCTTACACATCTGCATAAACAAAAAACACAAAAAAACACAAATGAAAACCCATAATTGACCACAAAAGCTATAAAACAAAAACCCAAAATGTCAAAAGTCGATCCAAACATTGAATTGGGCAACGCGAATTAGTTGTTGCCGACAAAGGGAGCTCAGTTTAGGGCACTTTTGATATAAACTTTTAAAAGCTTCAACCTAACAAAGAAAATAAAATACATTATAATTAATCACAGCCTACAAAAAAAACTACCCAGCAATGGAATCAACAACAAATAAATACGAATATGTAGACAAACTTTGCCTAATAAACTATTTAGCTACAGTGCAACCTATATAAAAAAAAAAATCACCAAGAAATTAGTATTAAATTAGTACCAACCTACTATTTGACAAAGACTGTCTACAGTGCAACCTATATAAACAATAAATAAGAATAAATAATTAGTACCAAAAAAACAATTAACATTAAAATATAAATCACCAAGAAAATTGTGTTATAAAATACCCCAAAATAAAATTACCTCTGTAACATGAAACAGAGCTAGTGGTTCTGTATTGAATAAGAGGTAAAAAAATTGTATCAAAACTCTAAAATAAAGAGAAATAATACAATTAACAACTACATTCAGTCTTAGTGGCACAAAAAACTTGCCAAATAGCTAAAATCTGTGCGAAAATCAGTCTTAATAATATAATTTTTAAGGCAATTAAAATCTATGCAAAAATGTGAGTCAAAACTTGCCAAATAGCTAAAATGAAATGGAGGAACCAACCGATCTGAGTATGAAGCAACCAAGTCATCCAAAAAGTGGAATCAACATGCGAAATGCGAAATGAGCTCACCTGAGAAATGAGATCTGAGTTGCAAAAAAAAAAAGAAAAAAGTAATATACCCGGTCCATTAGATATCGGGTGGATATCTGGTGTGTGTGTGTGTGTTTAAGAGGGAGAGATATAGTATCTGACTGCAGCGGTGGAATGCGGTCAGCGGAGGAGGGAGGGCAACGGCGGGGGGCGGTCAGCGGAGGAGGGAGGTGCGTGTGGGGTTTGTGGGTTTGGAGTGAGAGGGAGAGAGGTAGACGGGGGTGGGTTTGGGGTTTAGAGAGAGAATGAGGGATATAGTATATGAACGTGTGCGTGTGTTCGTGTGAGAGGGATAAAGAATTCCGCAAATGCCCTCATTTTCAAATTAAAGGGTAACTTTGACGAGTAAAAAAAAGGGGGAAACAAAAAAAATGAGGGGTAGACTTGCAAAAAGGAAAGGGATGTGATCTAAACCATTGAAATGTGTAAAAATATGTAAGGAGGTGGCATTGATCTAGACCGTTAAAAATGTGTACATTTTCAAAAACCAAGCTAACTTATTATATATATATATATATATATATATATATATATATATATATATATATATATATACTGTGTTATATACTGTTTGTGAAAATATTACAGATATATACCTAACCCAATGCCAACCCTACTCACCCCAAACCGGAGCTCCGGTGGATCCAAAACCCATTTATCCAATATTCTCTTATTTTCTCGGGTCCGCGCCATCGGCACCCCATGCCACCCCTATCCACCTCAAATTGACGCTCTGATGCAGGTTGTTGGATAGCGTGGACCTTTAAGATATAAGATAATTTCAAAAAAAGGGGTTTGGATCCACTGTGTGTGTGTATATATAGACCGTGTAACATTTACATAGTAAACGTTACTGTTTGTGAAAATGTTATCGATATAAACCTATTTCTCTTTCTGATGCATACAGTAAAGTTTACTGTCTGTGTAATTTTTTTCTTTGAAATTTCATAGGTTCATGTATCTTATTTGATAGATGTCGTCGATCAAATTTCAAAAATAGTAATTTTGCGTAAAACAAATATGTCAATTAAAAGTTATGATCATTTGAAAATTAAAAAAAAAAGTCCAACCACTTATATAACTTCCTCAAGGAAGTTATGGATGGTTGGTTTTAAAAGGGTAAAATTTTGAAAAAAGTTCCAAAAAATTAGGAGTAGGACCTATATGTAAGGGGAAAGAACATGGTGGGACTAGAATGTATAAAAAAGGTCTAATATGACCTATATGCGAATGCCCTATAATTTTAAATATGAAAGAATAATTTTTAAGATTTGACACCTAAAGGAAACCAAATAGAATCTAATGATTATCAAATTCAGGAATAATGCATACGTTGATATAGCTTAAAATGTAGATTTTTTGGTGCATCACTAATCTAAATTTTTATCATGTAGTATACTTATTACATTTAGAGGATATATTGTTGTGGTGACAATTAAGTTCAGCACAAAATAACAAGAAAAGGCAATCACCAGAACAAATAAATAACGTAAGGAATGACAATCACACAACACAAAATTTACGTGGTTCAACAAGAATGCCTACGTCCACGGTGGTGCTCTCAATATTATTTCTCTTTACTCCGGGGAGTGTTTTACAGGAACAATAATGCATACCCTTTGACCCGGGCAGAGGTTTGTTATATACATGTTATTTCGAAGAGTGGAGGAGTGGAACTCCCCCACGTTAGCCCACAATCCCTAGGATATCTATGAAAAGATATTTTAGGAATTGACTGGGTCAAAACTAATTTAGTTGAAGCGTGAGGCCTTTGGACTCTGGGCCGCGTTTGATTGGGCCTCTCGTCTGGGCCCAAGTGACAAATCGAGGTACCCATAATTGACCCTAAAATTTTTGGGTCACAATTTGGGCTCAATAATTTTACATGATTAGTTTTAATAGCAGTTCTGTGATTCCTGCCATACCTTTGAACTGAAGCGCCCTTACCGACTAACTTAGGAGACAAATTGCCTCGTTTCTGGTGCATCATTATTAGAAAGGTTTAAATCCTTTTAGAGAGGTCATTTCTCGAATCGTCACTTTCATATCTCTTCACATTCTCTCAATCTCTTGACGCTTTCACTGCAACTCTTTTTATTCTCAGGTCTCATCTTCATTTGCAATCTTTTTTCAGCGTCCCTTCTTGTGGCTTTGCCTCATCTCAAGCTGACTCTTACACTCTTACATCATAAGTTCTTCTTGCTTATTCTTTTTCTATTTTCTGTTGGAATTTCTTCATATTTGCTGCTAGGGTTTTTCTTTTCCGATGGCTAAAGTAGGCAATAGGTCGATAGCTGAATTTAGGAAATACTATAATATTCCAAACTGGGTGGATATTGAATGTGACCCTATCCCTCATAATGTCAGAGAAGTTGAGGATGGTCACTGGATCCATGCTCTTTTTTTATCCCAGGGGGATCTTACTTTCCCCCCAAATAATTTATTTTTGCACTTTTTTGGTTACTTCAATATATTTCCTGCACAGTGCTCGACCAATGTTTGGAAAATCATCAATGGTGTGCATAGAATAAATCAGCTCTATGGCACCAACTTAGGGCTTGCTGAAATCTGCTTCTGTTATTATTTTTTGCGAACAAGCTCTGGTCTTCTATACCTCAAGTCCAGGAGTCCTGATAGGGTATTGGTAGTAAATCTACTTGATTCCCACAAGGACTACTAGCATGAGGGTTTTATTGCTAGAAATTGGCAGTTCCCTCCCCATACTGAGGGGTCGAGGTCTGGGAGATTTTTGATTCCCTTTTATGGGGAGGAGTACATAGGTGGGTTTAGTAATTTTCTACTCGTTGATCCTCTATTTTGTGTGATCTTTCTTATATTTTCCTCTCTTTCTTTTCAGGGAAGACAAGGAACTCAAAGCTTGCTCTCAGCGAGATCCGACCTACTGAGTTGGTCAAAGCCTGGAAAATTAGGGAGCTCTTGGATGACGATGAACACCCTCGATCAGTGGCGTTCCTTCTGAAATACAAGAACATTGGGTCCAGTTTTATTGCATGACCTGTGGATAGCGTTCTTGAGATAGACATCACTGAAGAGGTTTTCGTCGATCCCATCCAATTGGATGAGGAAGAAAGCATCTCTGGTGAGGAGAGCGAGGGTGCTAATAGGGGCGGTGCTGAAGGTAATTCCAGTGAGGAGAGCTCCGGTGGTGAAGAATCTTTTAGATCAAAAGAGGTTTCAGAGTCTCAAGAGTATTTGAGTGAATCAAGTAGTTCTAACGAGTAAGATATGGCTCATCTTAGGAAGAATCTGATCCGAGATGATGATAATGATGTGCTTCTATCTCGTCGATCGAAGAAGCATAAGTCTAGTAGTGGGGATGCTGCCATTGGTTCTCAGTCTGCTTCTCATGAGTAGGAGAAGAATAAGAGAGAGGAGGTTCTACTGAGATAGAGGGAGATAAATAAGGAGGAGGAAAAGAAGAAGGTGGAGGGGAGAAAAAGAGCTGAGAAGGAGAGGAAAGAGAGGGAAGAGGAGAATAGGAGAGAGGAGGTAAGGACAAAGGCAGGGAAAGCTATTATTCCCGTATCTACTTTTCCTGAGGGGGCTTCTATTGTCGTGTCTCCTCAACTGGCCCCTGGGCTGCTCGAAAGAGCAATTTTACCGACTGATCGTCAGAAGGCGATGGGGACTAACCAGTTAGCTCTGAAGGCGAGTCAAAGGCTAGCCTTGGTAAGTTTGCTTTTTCTTACCTTATTTCGTAATACTCTGTTTAATACTTATCTTATTAACGTTTCTCTTCCCCAGTTTGTGACCGATTTCACCATCCTCTACCTCAGAGGTGGTGAGCTGGCGAGGAAGAATGCCGATCTAGAGGCCAACTTGAAGACTGCTGATGCTACCCAAAAGTATTTCGATCTTGCCCTTATTGAGGCCAATATAGCAACCGAGGCGGCTAATAAGGAGCTCGAGGAGTTGAGGTAGTCCTATGACTTGGTCTGCTCGAGCAAGCTGGCTGTGGTGGAGGAGAATAGGGTGCTCGTGGAAAAGGTGAAGAAGGTGGAATCCGAGGCTTCCACCCTTAAGGAAAGCTCGTATAACGGTAGATGGACCACTGCGTATGAGGATGCTAATGTTCAGATTGGCTATATCAACCGTATGAACTTCAAGAAGGGTTGGAACAAGGCTCTCCTGACTGCCGAGGTGGAAATTGACTCCCCACTTTTTGATGAGCACGATCCTGGCCCTAAACCCGTTGTGGATGAGGTAACTGCTCCTGCTGTCGGTGTAGGTGTTCCTATTGCCCAGACTACCACAGCCGAAGTTCCCCACAACCAGGGAATGGCAACTTCTCCGTCTGAGGGAGGTGCACCTGGGGCTGCTGCAGATAAGGGGAAGCAACCAACGACCTTAGAGCAGACTGAGGTTTCTAGTTAGCTTTTCTTAGGAAACTTCTTGTATTGTTTGCTTTTGTTAATCTTTACTTTATTTCACTGATGTACTTGGAACCTTTTCTTTAATGAAATGAAATCTTTTTCCTTTCTGCATACTGATTTCTTTGCTCTTTAATGCTTGTATGGCTTGTAGCTGATTGATGTTGATGAATATATACCTGTTATTTCTCAACTGGGAAATATTCTTGGTCCTGATGCGAGCAATCAAGTTCCTAGGGCTTTCGTAAAGATTTGTAAATCCCTTCGGTCAAGGAATAAGGATTATAAGGACCAGTCAGAGCTCGTTGCCAAGCTTAAGGACAGGATCCAAGAGATGGAGGAAATAGGTGCTTCTGTATAAGAAGAGGTGGATTATCTGAAGGCAAGGCTCCTGGATGCCTTAGAGGTTAATCAAGTTGGAGATCTGCTTCAGCAAGAGAACGAAACTCTGAGGCGAGAAGTCTCGCGACTCCAGGAGAATGCGCTTAGCATTGCTCCATATGTTCTACATGGTTCCACTTCATCGGCTGGACGGCGAGCTAGTACAGATGTCTGTGGTTCAATTGGGGAGATTGACGAGATGTTCGCCGGGCATATATGATAGCTGTCAGTCATATGTGATAGCTGCCGATCTCCAAAGACATGTTACGCTGCTGAGTAACCTGTTCAAGAAAGGTCCTCGGTGGGTATGGGCTGATGGTTATGATCAGGGTTGGACAGATGCTCCGATGAGGTTAACTGAGGTTGAAGAGATATCCTTTATTATGGGATGGTTGAATGCTCTCAGGGAGTTGAAGTTCCCCAGGAACTTAGTACTCTGGTATCGTCATAAGATCTCCCCTACAACTCTGATGCCTAACCCTTCCAGGAGGGACCACCAGTGGCTCCCTATAGATGCTATCCCCAGGCGGCAATTGGAGCCAGATGCAAATAAAGTCAAGGAAGAATTAGCTCCTCACTCGAACGACGGCCGAAGAGCTCAAGTAGCTGATTATCTTGCTCATAGGCCTAATCCTCATTAGGATTTCAATGTAACTCTTTGTAAATGTAATGAAGTAATAAAATATTTATGTTTTGGGAGATTCACCGACTAAAAATGTGTATTATATTTTCTACTTCATAGATTTTTTAACTATCTTGGGCTCTTCTTAATCGACTAGAGTTATTTTATCGAGTGAATGTCCTCCCAGTCCAGTATGCTTATAAGATACCATTCTGCCCCACTTTACCATTTAGGTTGTGTCATCACACCCCCTTAGGCCTAAGTGTGGAAATAGCGAGGACACACCTGGCTCTGGATGTTTTATCCGAACAGGTTTTTGAGCCAAACCTTATTTGGAGACCAACCTGAGTTGGCCGAGCTACCTAAGGGTCCCCTGTAGGGCTTCATGTATTTCTAGGGGCAATGCTGGGAGGTTGTTAGTGTTTCATGACGAAAACCTGAGGGGGATAACACCTTGCTTTTATATGTTGAGTAGGACGCCTGTCAATTAGAAAGGATGTGCACGTTATAAAGTTCATCATAAAAAATAACACTTCATAGAATGCCACTGCCAAATAATCTTTTATTAACCAAAAAATAATGAAAAATGAATTGCCAATTTCCATAATGTAATAAAAGACCAATATAGAAAACTAGAAGTAGAATTCTTTAGGTTGGCTGCGTTCCAAGCTCGGGGTATAACCCTGCCCTCCAGCGTTTCTAAATGATAGGCTCCTTGTAGGTTGTTTTTTGTCACATTGAATGGTTCCTCCCAGTTTGGACCTAGCTTGCCATCTGATGGTTTTACTGCACTGCCAAGAACTTTCCTTAGGACGTAGTCCCCAACTTGGAATGTTCTTGGATTGACTTTTTTATTATAGTGCTTTGCTAGCTATTGTTGTAGCCCGCTAGTTTCACTAGAGATAGTTCTCTTCATTCTTCATCCAGGTCAAGTTTAGCTAGTAATGCTGCATCGTTCTGGACTTGGTCGACCAGGGTGGACCTCATGGTGGGGAGGCCGGATTCTAAGGTAATGATTGCCTCCATACCATACGTTAGTGCGAATGGTGTTTTCCCAGTTGGTCGTCGTGGGGTAGTATGATAAGCCCATAGAATATGTGGCAGATCACTCACCCATGCCCCTTTGTCTCACTCTAATCGCTTCTTCAGTCCATCAATCACTATTTTATTAGAAGCTTCAGCTTGTCTGTTGCTTTGAGGGTATGCTACTGAGATAAAATGGTGCCTGATCCCGTGGTCGCTGCAGAAACTCTAGAAGAAGCCACTCTCGAACTGCGTTTTGTTGTCAATGATGATGGTTTTGGGGATCCCAAAGCGAGTAATTATGTTCTTCCATATAAATCTCATCATATCTATGTCTCTAATCATTTCCAGTGGCTCCGCCTCAATCTATTTAGTGAAGTAGTCTATCGCGACCAACAGACACTTGCAATTATCTACAGCGGTAGGAAGAGGGCCCACGATGTCCATTCCCCACTGGACGAAATTACAGGGGCTAGTAAGTGATTTTATCTCACTGGCAGGTTGGTAAACCATAGGAGGGTGTAGTTGATATTTCTCGCACCAGCGAGCATATACCCCATAGTCTTTCTCCATGTATGGCCACCAGTAGCCTTCCTTCATTGCTCGAAAAGCTAGCAATTTCCCCTAATGTGTCTCCCATAGATTACTTCATAAAGCCCATGCAGAACTTGTTCGATGTCCTTTGGGTGAACACTTGGAGGTAAGGTACGGTGAAAGGTCTTTTATACATCTTTCCCTCAGGCGACAAGTGAAAGCGGGCAGCTTTGACTATTATCCGATGAGCGGCCTTCTTATCATTTGGTAGGGCACCATCTTTCAAATAGTCCCTCAGGGGGTCCATCCAACTGGGTGCTGGTTCAATCTGGAGAACACGACCCATGTATGGCAGCTCGTTGCTCTAGTTGATGCTCGGTTAGGCGAGGAAGTCGATAGGAATTGTTCTCTTTAAGTCAGAGTTGATTGCTGATCTCAAGGCCGTTAGGGCGTCAACATAACTATTTTGCCCTCTGGGAAACTGCTGGACACTGACTTGCTCTAAGTTAGACATTAATTTCTTTGTTGAGGCGAGGTAGGATGCCATTATCTCATCCCTCACGTTGAAGTCTCTGCTTATCTGATTGGAGACCAGTTGTGAGTCACCGAACACCTGGAGTTTCTTTTCCCCCAATGTCTGTGCCTTCTGTAGGCCTGCTATTAATGCTTCATATTCTGCTTCATTGTTAGAGGCTTCAAATCCAAGCCTGATTCCTTGCTCGAGGATTGTATCTTTTGGGGTAACGAGCACAATGCCTACTCCTGCCCCTTGGAGTTGGAGGCTCCATCAACAAACAGTCGCCAAACACCTTGTGCCGAGTGATCTTCCCTTTGTCCCATGGATTGAATTTGGTCGCAAGGATGATCTCTTATAAATTCCACGATGAAGTCATCGAGGACCTACCCCTTGATTGCATTCCTTGGTTGAACCTGGATGTCAAATCACCCGAGCTCAATCGACCACTTTGATAGTCTGTTAGATAGATCCGCTTTTCGTAGGAGTACTTTAAAGGGGTGCAATGTAAGGATGATGATAGAGTGAGCTTCGAAGTAGTTCTTCAATTTCCTCGAGGCTAGCTCTAATGCAAAGGCGAGATTTTCCCGTGGTAGGTATCGCTTCTCAGCGTCCAAGAGGGTCTTGCTCGCATAGTAGACTGGGTGCTGGATCCCCGTTCTTTCACATACTAGTGCAGAGTTGACAATGTGGCTAAAAATTGCAAGCTATAGGTACAATGAATCATTATCTTGAGGTATTACGAGCAAGGGTGGTTTGCGGAGATAAGCTTTGAGCTCCCCTTTTGCTTTCGAGCAATCTTGGTTCCATTCCACTGTTTTTCCTTTCTTCAATAGCTGGAAGAACGGCTGGCACTTTTTGGATGACTTCGAGATGATTTGATTCAAGGTGGAGAGCATGACCGTGAGCTTCTGTACGTCTCTTATCGTGCGGGGAGTCTACACCTTATTGATTGCATCAATCAGATCCGGGTTGGCTTCAATGACTCTCTCACTAACCAAGTACCCAAGAAATTTTCCTGACTTGACACCGAAGGAATAATTGCTCGCATTGAGCTTCATTCGGTATTCCCTGAGGATTTCGAAGGTCCTTGATAGGTCTGAGAGGTGGTCTTATTTCTGCCTGCTTTTGATGACCATATCGACAAAGTAGACTTCCATGGTATCTCCCATTTGGTCTTTAAACATCTTGGTGACCAGTCGCTGATAGGTTGCTCCTGTATTTTTTATCCCAAAGGGCATAATTTTATAATAATATAACCCGACGGTGGTGATGAACGATGTCTTGTCTTGGTCTGGTACGTATAAAGGAATCTGGTGGTACCCCGAGTATGCATCCATGAAACTCATTCTTTCATGAGCTGTTGTGGCGTCCACCAACTGATCGATATTTGGGAGAGGGAAACTGTCCTTAGGGCACACCCTGTTAAGGTCAGTGAAGTCAATACAAACTCTCCGTTTCCCATTGCTCTTTAGAACCACTACTGGGTTGGACAACCATTTAGGGAATTGAACTTCTCGTATGGATCCTGCATCCAACAGCTTATCCACTTCTTTCTCTACAGCCTTGGCCTTCTCGGGTGCTGTTCGCCGTGCCTTTTGCATGATAGGCCTGAAAGTCGGGTCGACGTGCAACTGATGAAAAACCACAATGGGGTCAATTCTAGGCATCTCATAAGGTCCCCACGCAAAAATATCCAGATTGTTCCTCAAGAGTACCATCAATTCCTTCTTCTCTCGATCTATGAGAGAGGCTCCAATCAAGAACATCATGTCTTCTTCGCTGCCATCGACTACGACCTCTTCCAGGTTTTCAACGACCCGCTCAGAGGGGAGGAGCCTAGTCTCATCCACTCTGGGTCTTTCATACTTTAGCATCTATTTTGAAGGTATCAAACCTTCTTGTTCCTCAACCTTCTCTTTGGCCTTTTCGACTTTCTTCTCTGGTTTTGGTCGGATGGCTAATATGAAGCACCTTCTTGCCATCGCTTTATCTCCATGGATCTCCATTACTCCTTGCTCAGTCAAATACTTGAGTTTATGATGGTAGGTCGAGGGAATGGCCTTTATCGCATGTATCCACCCTCTGTCGAGGATAGCCTGGTAGGGCGAGTCAATGTCGACTACAAGAAACTCGATCATCTTGGAGACACTTCCTACCCTCACTAGCATTACGATCCTTCCCAAAGGGATAGTCACTTTTCTAGCTAAGCCAACTAAAGGAACAATGGCTTCCTTCAAATCGGGGACGCTTAACTTCAATTTCCTGAATAGGTCGAGATACATTACTTCGGATGAGCTTCCCTAATCGACGAGCAACTTGTCGACGTCATAGTTTGCTATCCCGAGTGTAATGATCAAGGCGTCATAATGTGGGGTTCTCACTCCCACTAAGTCTTCATCCGTGAACACGATGTGTTTGCTGTAGTCGACGTCATCTGCTCGCTGATGCTTTTCTGCCTATATTTTTACTGGATCGATTTGAAAAGCTTACATTACTACCGTAAGCTTTTTCACTTCCATCCGGGCTGAATTTCCTTGAATCTTCTTCAGATCCGATTCCCCATGAATCACTGCGAACTCATGGCCATCATCCTCCTTGAGCACGTTGTCGGGCATTGTGTCTCCGTTGGCAGCAACCTTCTCTGCCTTCTTATCCACAAACTCGTTCAGGTGCCCAATCTGGGCCAACTCTTCAAGGTGAGACTTAATAGCTTTACAGTGCTAAGTTTTGTGCCCTCCTTCCTTGTGAAAAGCGCACCTCAGCGCGTTGTTTCTCTTTGAGGGATCTCCTCCCATCTTTCTGGGCCATTTAATGAATGGTTTGTCCTTGATTTTTGCTAGTATCTTATAGATTGGTTCTTTAAAGACAGTGTTCACTGCTTGAAATGATTTTGAGGCATCGCTTTTGTTCCCGTTCTTGGAACCACCTTTGCCCCCATTCTTACTTCCTTTCTTCTGGTTATCAGCTTTATTGCCACTCTTGTCGGTGAACTTAGCTCGACTATTTTCCCCTGCACTAAGGTGGGTTACATCCTCAACTTTGGCGTACTTTTAGATATGAGCCATTAGATCATCAATGGTTGTGGCCTCCTTCTTAGTGACATATTGGTACAAGAGGTAGGAGATGGGTAGGTCAATTTTAAAGGATGCCATGACGATCTGCTCCGAGCAGTCCTCGACCTCTTTGAACAGTTCCCAATATCTTTTTGCATAGTCCCTGAGGCTTTCTTGAGGCATTTTCTTCATTGTCAACAAGGCATGAATCTTCTTTGGATAAGAGCTGCTTGTGATGAAGCGAGCTGTAAAGAGCTCTGCCAGGGACTCGAAGCTCCTGATGAACCTGTGAGGGAGTCTCTCGAACCACTTCTGGGCCACATCGTGTAAGATCTAAGGAAATATCCGGCACATTAGTGCATCCCTGTGGTTTCAGATAGTCATGGTCTGCCTGTACTGCCCAACATGATCGATAGGGTCAGTTTTTTCGTCATAGATCTTGAATCTAGGAATTGTGAACTTCTTAGGGGATTCTTTTTCCTCTATCTCCCTTGAGAAAGGATATTTCATCTGGATCTTAAGAGCTCGCTTGGCTAGCTCTCTGGTCGATTCGGCACCCCAATGTGCCCGCTGGGTGCTGTTCCATTTCCCTCCAGACCAGATTTCGTATATCATCGTTTCCTCGAGATGGACTCCGGTAACGACGAGTAAGTTGCTGTTGTTCGAGTGAGTCATCATCCGACCTGTGTTCCTCGAATCTCTGAGATTCGCGCCTAGGGCTCATTCTTTGGCTGCGAGACTTGCTTGCCTGAGGGCTAGGAGTGCGATATTGACGTTGCCTGGTGCTACGTTGGAGTTCTTTCTCCATCCTTTCCAATATCCTTTTGAGGCGAGCATTCCAACTTCTTTCTTGCAAGCGGCCTCCCCTTGCTCTTAGAGCCTGGCCTCATAGGCATTGATCAACCTGGAGATCTATGTGGACCTATATGGTCCTTGACTTTCTTTTGAGGCTTGCCATTATGCGCGAGCCCTATGACCTGAACGTCGAACTTCAGATCTGATCCTGCGAGGGGTAGGCTGCTCTTAGATATCCCCCGCTTGAGGGGCATTGCTACTGTGACCAGATATTCCAAATTCTTTGTTGGTGAGGGCTTTCTTAAATGAAGACAAACGTTTCCCACAGACGGCGCCAATGGTGGTGACAATTAAGTTTAGCACAAAATAACAAGAAAAGGCAATCACCTGAATAAATAAAGAACGTAACGAATGACAATCACATAACACAAAATTTATATGGTTCAACAAGAATACCTACGTCCATGGTGGTTCTCTCAATATTATTTCTCTTTACTCCAGGGAGTGTTTTACAGGAATAATAATGCATGCCCTTTGCCCCGGGTGGAGGGTTTGTTATATACATGTTATTTCGGAGAGTGAAGGAGTGGAACTCCCCCACGTTAGCCCACAATCCCTAGGATATCTCTGAAGAGATATTTTAGGAACTGACTGGGTGAAAACTAATTTGGTTGAGGCGCGGGGCCTTGGACTCCGGGCCACGTTTGATTGGGCCTCTCGTCTGGGCCCAAGTGACAAATCGAGGTACCCACAATTGTCAGTAGTAAAATTGAAATGTAGACCTTTTGGTAAATATGAAAATATTATTTTAGAGGACACATCGTCACAATTAAAATGTAGACTTTTTGGTGCATCACTAATTATATGTTAATTTTGTGTTTTTATATACAAATTGATCATATTAGCATTTATAGGCTATTAAATACGATGGTAATAAGATGCCAGGCTACCTCAAGAAGTTCCATGAGCTTAGTGGGTAGTTGAATAACTACTCCATCTAGCAAGCAATTCCGAGGGAGTAAGATGAACATATTGATCGCTTCACCCAATTAGCTTCTTTTGAAGAAAGGAAAACTATGGTACAATTAATTCCGAGTACAATTTTGATTTGCAAGGTAAAGGAAATACAATAGATGGACCGTAGAACTATCTAGACGGATCTAGGCCGCTCAATGGATCATATTTTATACGAATTCGAATCCGATCTATTTAAATGGATATGGATCATGCCATAAATCCGATTACCCGTTTATTAAATGGATCGAATTTGGATTCATATACTCCGATTAGTATTTTTAATATATATATATTTATATATATATATGTAATATTATATAATTATATTTTTAATTAATATATATTGTATTTAATAATATTTTAAATATATATTATAATAGTTATAATATTATATAAAACAAATCTCCCTCATATAAAAGGAAAAAGACACACACACACACATGGCTCATAAGAATTAAAAATTAAAATGTTGCAAATTAAGTGGTCAAAAGTATATGTTTTGACATATCATTATTATTTTTTAATGAAAATTATTATAAAAATAAATAAAAAATAATCTGTCAGATAATCGGATCGGATCCGAATCCTTTTAACATAAACTGATATAAATTTGGAACCGTAACAGATTATCTGACAGATAATCAGATCAAATCCGAATCCGTTTAACATAAACGGATATGGATTTGGATTTGCCTGATCCGGTTCGAATCCGATCCGTTTACAGGCCTAGATGGATCTTTAATAAATGGAAAAACCTATTACGACAAATCTTAGGCCGTAAAGCCAAAGCACAAATCAACTAATTTTCTTATATAGACATAGGTTTCCTCCAACGTCTAAGCTTATCAAGACAATACTCTATTGTATTTATTTAGAAAAGACAAAGTTAGTACTCGTTTAACTTTACATGAAGGAGATTGTAAATGTATCTTTGTCAATGGGTCCACCACCAAGGATAATAATAGATGATAATGATAAAATATGTCGAGGATTACATTTAGTGGCACAACAAATGCCAACGGGTCATAAATGTCCAACACCAGCCAAGTCAGGGGATAACTCATATTATCGAAGAGGGGTTGATATCTTGGGGCCCTTACACATTGAAAGTGGGCAAGGAAAGTTCATAATAATTGCCATTTGAGTACTTTACCAAGTGGGTGGATGTCTAACTAGTTTTTGATCCACTAAGCAAAATATCAAGACCTCCATCCAAAATTGAAATATTGCAATTCAGAGTCCCATATGCGACCATCACTAATAATGAAAGGCAAATGGAGAATTCAACAATTTCCTCCTTGTTTCAAGAGTATGATAAAAATTAATGATCATCCCTCTAAGGTACCCATAGTCGAACAATCAAGTAGAGGTGATTAACTGAGCTCCGCTTCACGATCATAAAGCTCATCGAAACAAGTCCAAGAAGTTATGGTTCGATCATTTTTTCACATCCTCTGTGCATATAAGACAAATACGAGGGGAGTAATATACGAGATTTCATTCTCTTTAACATATGGCTTCGAAGTTACAATCCCTGTTATTGTGGGGATCTCAAGCCTTGTCCCAAATGAAGTAAATGAAGAGATCTAGAAGGAAGGACTAAACTTCTTATATGAGAAACAAGATCAAGTTAACATTAGTATGATGCCCTGTAATTATAAGGCTCCTCGATACTACAACTAGCAAGTCAATCATCAAAGTTTCAAAATGGAGTACCTCATCCTTCGAAAGGTCACCTAGTACACACGAAATCCTAACGATGGAAGGTTTAACCTCGATTGGGAAGGGTTATATATTGTGGTAAGGATTTTTCTCCTAGGAACATACAAAGTGAAAAACCATGAAGGCAAAATATTTCTTTGGTAATGGATGTGGAACATCTCAAGAAGTATATTAGTAATTTAGTTCCGATTCTAAGTAGCCATTTAATAAATATTATAAATTGATTAGAGATATTCTCTTCTTTCATATCATAGTATTTTCAATTAAGAGCCCTCTAATCATGCTCCATTGCACAAAAACATAAACCACGAAACTAGAATAGAAGGTATAAACATTGGTATACATAATGTGTTTATTTTAGTCCCAATATGAAACAAAACTTTTGAGGTATATTTTGATTGTTGAATAGTTCAAGTCATCTAGATCCACACTATAGAGGTTATTTATAAATGTGTTGAAGTTGACTTTTATATCCTTTCACTTGAGGAAATAGGCCTCCTCCTCATATATCACATGGAACTTGTCATTTAGTTTTTTGGGAGCTACCTCTTTTACCTCCATAAATGTTATATCCACTATATATGTATTACCCTAGTCTAAAGGGTCCTATGATATTTTAGGTCATCAAGGCACCTTGTGCATCATCTTTGATCGAAAGGCTAATGACTCAGCCACCTAAATATGCTTTTGCATCATATTTTTCTCATTATCCTTTGGCTTTTCCATCTTATCCCTAACAAAGATAATGATGAAAGATGGTACTTGATGTTATGGTGGGTATTGCAATGCCACAATTAAGAATAATACTACGTCCTTCATTTACTAGAGCATGGTCTTAAAACCAAGCAATAGTTTGGGCCAAATCCTTTATGAATTATTCTTTAGAAGATTCTTAAAAGTTATCCATGTTCCTTTGACCATATATGAAAAGGTAAATAATAGACAAACCATAAATTTGATGATGAAATTAAATAGATGACCATACTCAAATAGAAGTTATGAGTCATGTTCGGGATGTAAGTTGTTTGAAAGGACTTAATATTTTGTCGTTAAAAAATTTCTAATTAATACATACATATTCTTAAGAACTAACTTCTTCAAGACAAGCGATGAACCCAAGACCCTTAATTCAAGTGGTATCACGTATTCCTCTTTAATTTTTGGCTTCATCAAAGTCCTCTTCGTTCTGTTATCTCTCCTTTTTCCCATGTTAGGGGTTTTGTTAAAGAAGTTTTCAAGAAAAATACTTAGTATTAAAACTAGAGAATTACAAGTTAAATATGGATAATTTTGACGAACACTACTTACTTTTGTTTCATTTTGTACCAAATGAGGGTGATTGTAATGACGAATCCAGCCAGGTTATATTATCCATTATTCTCTAAGGCTTCACCCCAATTGTAAAATATCCATTACCTACATTCATGGTTCGAATAGGGGATATGCGTGACTTAGTAAACACTCTTCATCATACAAGAAGTATTTCACCAACCCATTACGAATGGGCAAGGTGGTAAAGTTCAAAGAATTCTTTTATGTAAGGGTTCCTTAGCCCTCAAAAGCTTACTGAATAACATCATGGAATTGATCATATGGCTGAAATCTTTTAGAATTAATTCATAGGGATCAATGAAAACAATGACTACGATGTCAAGAATAGGATTTGATATTGGAAACTCGATCCCATTGTGAAGCAGCTCTTGTAGAAGTACACTTCTCTTTCATTCAGATTGGAGTTGATAGCTTGTTTTATATGGCATATTTTCCATGGAATATAGTGTATATCTTGAGGAATATTATAAATTTTCCATCATTTTACTATGTTTATACTCAAAATTTTCCATGGTAAAGAATGGTAAAATTTTCCATGCTACCTATCATTTTCCATATTTTGTGAGCAAAATTTTCTTTACTCCACCCTAAAGAAAAACAAAATTTCCATGAAAAATTTACCGTTTTTTTTATCTTCAATCGAGATGGGATATAAATCAAAATTTTATAGAAAATAATAACAACCAAACATAAAAAGATGAAAAATACAAAAATTTCACCCGAAACATTAATGCTATCAAAGAACTCTATATAATATTTTTCAATGCAAAATTTGTCATGGAAAAATTTATCATGGAATTTTTTTCATCTTTATTATTAAACACGGTTAAGGTATTTTTTCATCATGCTCTAAGGCATTTGGTTGGGAAAGTCATTCATCACATTTTTAGTCGGTGTCTAGCAAAAGGAAGCTTACGACCTCTTAAGGACTTTTAGTAGGAGCCTTAGACTCTGATGATAAAGGTATGATATTGAGAATGCAGTTTATGCATAGGATCTATGGACGTACACCAATTGAAATATCTTCCAATTTTAGCCGTGCTAAAAGGTCTATGTGTCGGGATTCACCACTGGTTCATCATACATCCAAATTTTACTATTTTTAAACATGGGAATGATAAATCATGCAAAGAAGGTAAATCTACATATGATATCGGAAGCACGAGGAGAAACACCCACTAATGGAAGAAACTCATACCAAGGGAATAACCTCACTAAAATTTTAGTAAATACTTACAAAGGGGATTAACGTCCCACACAACCGTCTACGCTACCTCTATAGTCAACTTTTTTCAATAATCTTTAGTAAGTCGGAGACCTTTACAATGTCAGTGAGCATCTTATTATCTTAATCAACGATCAACAAATTTTACCTTGGACTTCTTAAATAAAGTCTTCTTTAAAGATATAGTAATCTTAAGATTCCAAAAATATGGAATCCCAACATGAACTGCAACGATCACAGGAGCTCTCCTAGGAATAATAACCCTAAAGTGTTTGGGAGACTAATTAATAAAAGATGTTGGATCAAAGGTTTTATTATTCATCTTTATTATTGATCAACCTTTAAGACAAGAGATGATAAAATGGGAAGAAAAGAAGAAAGAGAGAAATAAGCACAAGCTAAGTCTTAGGGCTGGTAAGAGTATGTTTAATACTTATGTGCCCCATAGGACTGGATTGTCTTTTTTCATTAACAAAATATACTTTGAGTCATGTCCTTGAAGTCGTTCCGATAAAGTTTCTTTCAAATCATTCAACGGACATCCTCGAAGGCACATATCTTTTATATACCACCCTTAGGAAAAATAAAAGTACCTAGGGATTCTTCATTAACATCTTATCATACAAGTTATGTTTTTTATGAAATCTTTTTGTGTCTGTGTGTGTATTTGCATGGCTTGTTGTTATAACAAATATATGTAATGCAAAAATATTTTTAAAAAATATTTTGACTAAATTAAATATATATTTAATGAGTTAAATTTTGGATTTGTTTCAAAATTAAACTTATTGGATGTTTCTAGCTGCTACGGGTCTGTCGTCCCGGCATTGCTCCAGAAAAGAACATTTTCACTATAGAGAAAGCCGGTCATGATCTTTGCCAGAGTTTTTCTTGTGCATTGTTGTGACCTGGCTTCACCGAAGCGTCGTAGCAACGAAACATATTTTCGTTGCAACAATGCTCCAGCGAAGGCGTGCACACTGGCGCAAAAATCTTGCTTTTTACTAGATTTTACATATCTTTTCAAGGAAGTCATGCAATATTAAAGATACTTCCATATCTTTTCACTTTTGCATCTTGTCACTTCATAAGAATGATACACCCTGCCTACTTATCCTCCAAGCTTCTCTTGTAAGCATGAATGTATATATATGTGAGTTTAGACTTCATTTGAAGAAGAACAGAATAAGTGATTTGTGTGAATTTTTTGATAGGCAAAATATTTTGAAAATAAATGCGTATGCATACTTGCCGTGAGATTCATTTTTAAAAGAAAAATATTTAATAACTTTAATAAAAAAATTGTCGAATCTTATATTCTTCCAAGTTTTAATCTTATTTTTCTCCTCTTTACATTCTTGATATATTTTACTTTTGAAATCTAAAAATATTTTGGAGTAGATTTATTTTCCTTAATATCTTTGTAAACCTTGAACAAATCTCTTTCTAATTTCTTCTTGAGTTATTTTTTAGATTTTACTTATCTAAAAAATATATTGTGAGATTTATCATTTAGTTATTTTTAAACACTTTTACTTTAGATTTCTCACACGCCTAGAAAGTGGCACTACACTCATTAGGAGGCTTCTCAACCTTGTTCCAATATTTGGAACACAAAGTTTTTCTTTCACTTTAAAAAGAGGATTGTTGACTTGGTTTGAAGAAGACACTTGTTGTGAACAAAACCACTGGCGGTTGTGAAGCGTGATCTATCTATTGATGCCTTCCCATCAGTGGAAGATAAGGTGCGAAAGTTCATTATAAGGGAGTTATGCATTAGGGTTGTAAGACGTAGTTCCTCTATGTAAGTCCTACCATTATTCACTTGTCATTTTGTCAACTAGAGTCTTTTTTTTCATTGTGTGTTTTTTCTCGTACACCTTGGTGTTGTATTATATTGTTTACCTTTTTGCACTTAGATTAAATTACCTAATTTTGAAGATAAAATTGAATGTAATCTACTTGGTAAATAATTTATCACATAGACCTTAGTTTTATTCATTAATACCATCAACAAGAATTAAAAAAAACTTGTACCTTTATTGACAAGTGATTTTAATTGTGTATCCCCCGTCCGTCTTGGTTTCGAACACACACTCTCTCAACTGGTATCAGATCTAGCCCTCTTTTTATTAGGTTTAATTACCTCGAGGTAGATCAAGTATGTATGATTATAAAAAAATTATGTTAATGACCAAATACATGAAATTATGGGTATTAAAAAGGGTCATACTTTCCCATATTTATAACATCGTCCGACTTTGTGAATCACTCTAGCACCAACATTTTTTATGACTCGTGTTAGTGATTTTGAAGGTGATGATCTAACTTCTTTATTTGATTCACTTGTTTCTCAAAAGAATATTTATTTAAAACCAATATTAAACTTTATATGAAAGTGAAACAATTGAAAAAAGAAAAAAATGTCAAATAAAACGAAGACCATGAATCTTCTCGGTTACTTTTTGATAACGATAATTTACTCGATAAAATAGAAAACCTTAGAAAATGAGAAAGATAATCCTTTTAATAAGATTTCTCCCATAAAGAAGAAACTTAATTCTTTCACTTTATGGATGCTCATGCTCATTCCCTCTATTCTAATGTTAAAGCTCTAGATTTAGACTTTTATGACTTCTTAGAATTTCTTGATTAATTAACCTTTAGTTGAGATAAGAAGTAACCTTTAGTTGAGAGTGAATGTTTGTGTATTTTAAAAAAGAAAATATATTATTTAATCATCTCCCTGGACATTTTGAAAAAGGAATTTAAAATAGTATTGAAATTAGTGCCAGACTTTAAAAGAAAATTAAAGATCTTTCTTTGGAACTAGAATCTAACAATCGAGATATTTCTAGAGGATAGAGTTTGCATGTCAAACCTTCGACATCAAATCGTTCGTCCACTTTTGATCATGGTTTCCAAAACTTTAACAAACAAAGGAAACATGATAGGATGAATAATATGAAAGAGAAGAATTTTATTTCTCACATTTCTTTTAAAAAATCATAATTTTCAAGATAAAGTACCTATTAGAGATATTACTTGCTGTTATTGTCACAAAAAAAGTCATCATATCTATATGTATTTTTGTTTTAAGTGGAAGAAGGTTCAACGCTTTGAAAAGGTTATTCCCAAAACTATTTCTCCCATGTGTCATCCTAGAATTTTTAAATGCGATCACTGTAATAATAAAGGACATTTGAGAGACTTTTGTATTTTCTCAGGTCGACCTAAACTTTTATAATGGTAGGAAAAATCGTAGCTTTGTTAAAATAATGTTATGGGAAAATAGAAAGAACATTTTGTCGTGTTGAAACTAAAAGGAATGAGAAGATTTGAAGGTGTTGGGTGATATGCACTCGCAAACATGAACAACAAACCTATATTGGGGGGGGGGGGGGGGGGGTATAGGTTTGATAGAATGCTAGGTCAATATTTCTCACTTGCACAAAATTAATCCTAATTTTAAAACTAACACCAATTAATATTATAAAAACCTTTTCAAATGCCTTTAAAAACTCACAAAAGACTATATTAAGTGAATCTAGTGATAAAACCTAGATCCAAAACACTTAATCAAGTTTTAAGTCAATTAATAAGATTAAAACTATATGTATGTGATGTGTGTGATCAATTGTATAGAAGATAATTCAAAAAACACACAAGCAAGCATAAGACATGATTTATGAGGGAAATCCCCCACATAGGGGAAAAAATATTGATGCATTCTAATTATCATGTATACTAGAATATCGGTTTTACAAATGACAAGAAGGTACCTCTCACACAATTCATATCATGTAGTTACCTATGAACCGTTTAACTCTTTCCCATAGTCAATGAGAATCCATCTTAAGCTCCATGCAATGAACAAAGAAGTCCATTATCTTTTTTGGTTGTCATGCCACACTTCAATCTCTCTAATAGAATGAAATGTCACCAAATTTTAATCATGAAGTGGTTAATCATATAAATTTAACAAATGTGTAATGAATTGACAAAGGCTAGTGTATAGACCTGGTTAAATCCACTCTCAATTCCCTCAAAAACACTTTGGATCGAACATAGATCATAGCTTCAAATTTTTTTGAAAGAATAAGTGAGACTTAGAATATAAGAGAGACAAAGTAGCTCTCAACTTCAAAAATCACTCTGAAGGATGTTTCAATTGCAGAAAATTCACAACCTTCGAAATGGGAGGAAAATTGACCTTCAAATAGGAAAATTTTAAAACTTGGGGCCTCCATTCGAACGGTTAGATCTGACCATGAGTACAATTCTAGGAAGTGTGGAATCATGACCAAGGCTATGCGCACGGGCTAAACTTGTAGCCTTGCGAAGACACCTATGCGCAGGGCTCAATACTAAGTCATGTTAATAATTAAAGCCAAAAATTATTTTTTTAAAAGGAGTTATCTGTTTAAAGCACATAACCAATTCCTAAAACAATTTCAAAAGCATTTAAAAACCTATGAAACTGTTTTTCAAATCACTTGTTTAACTTTTTCAAAATCCTCACACATTTAAATCAAAAGTGAAATATTTTTGAAAAAAATGTACACGTGCTTGTTTAGCCTTAAACCATTCACAATCATATAAAAGGATATAATCTTCACTTCAATGAATGTACGAGAACAAAAGACCTCAATGAGTGGCATACATGATCTTTAATCTTCATGATTTATCTAAGTGCAGCCTAGACAAATGAACGCGCCTCACTCATAATGAATCAAGTCAATATCACTTGATAGACTCAATGACTTAACCATTTTGTCACGAGAGTAACGCCAAATTTTAAAATAATACAAAAAATACATTTTCAATCTCCCGCTTTTGCTATTTCGCGGCACCCCTTATAAAAATATGATCTTATTACTCGAACAAAAAACACACACATCAATAGCCATATATTAAATGTAGTAGGAAGGTAATGTACAAAATCCATCAGACCAACGACGAAGCTCAAAGTCGTGTCTGAAATATGGGCTGGAGTTGGAAACATCAATCCTAAGCCTGAAACCACGTGAAACAACAAACAACATCACATATGCAATAACATGCATAAAGATAAACTCACTCTACTTGAAAATACCTTGATGAGTATCAAATATATAGATGCAATAAAACATGTGATAAAGCATATGAGCATGATAAATAACATCAACATCATCTAATATTAAGATATCAATACCAATACAAAATGATAAAATATATGAATAACACAATGTAATAAAGACGATCTCAATGTATAGAAAATCCCAAGACAAACAAGAATAACAACTCCCCCTTATGGTAGATAACTCTCCCCATTAATAATTGAAAGGAAAATCCACTCCACCTTTTTGACACAATGGACAAATAAAGGAAATAAGTTTTCATGCGCCTTAATCTCAAGGACTAAAATTTTCTCCCCATTTTTGGCACAGAAAAGTAGAAGAGAAGAGATAGCATAAACAACAGGCATAGCTAGGCAATAAACAAAATCACATAAACAAAAAAAACCAGCAGAGCATGTGAACAACCATAGCTTTAACATGCGAATCAACGAATGAACATATATACAAGTGAATCACAATATTACAACATAAATATCATAAGCTACAACTAAAAAATGAATGATACCGAATAATAAGTATAAAAGAAGGATATGAGATATACATTACATCAACCTAGTAAAAATGAGATCATATAAGAAAAAATATGGATAAAAAGCATGGGCTAGTCATGAATATGATATATAGTACAAGAGTTATGGATAAACGCATAATACCCATAAAGAACTAAGATAAAATCCGTACAACCAACAAACTATCCAAATATCCAAAAAGTAGCTATTAAATGTATCAAGTACCACAACAAAAGGTACTAAAAGTCATATACATACCAAAAGGTGAAAACTGCCAGCCATATGTGGTACTACAAAAACGAATAACATGAAGAAAAGACAAAATTAGAATCTCTAGTTGTCAGACATGTCATCTTACTCCACGTCACCATCATCTCTATCATCTGACTTCTCCTTCTCATCATCCTCAACCTCCTCATCCTCATCAATAGCTCGAGGTGGAACAGGAACATGTGGTAGTGTAGCAATAGGCGGAGGACCCTAAGGAGAAAAATTAGGAAAAATTTGTGATATATATAAATACTCAACAATTAAAGACACATCAATACACAGACTCTATTGCTAATGATCAAAATGCTCCAGATACTGATGCTGACTATCCATCTCAGCGTGAACTGGTGATATAATGATCATGCACTAGATTCACCCTGGGTATGAGTATTGCACAGATGTAATATGATAGTGTAATAAATAGGTAATTTAGCAAAAGAGATAAAAGAAATGGAGATAAACACAAGGATTTAAGTGGTTCGTCCGCTGACCTACGTCTACTGTGCCAATCATGGATGTATTTCACTATAATCATACATAAACAGCCACCGGAGACACAATAAACTCTCTCTCTCTCTCTCTCTCTCTCTCTCTCTCTCTCTCTCTATATATATATATATATATATATATATATATATATATATATATATATATATATAGAACTATTTTAACAAAGTAATAGTAGGGTATATAGAAGTCGATCGCAATGAAGAAGACGAAATGTGCATTTTAGTAGGCTGAGGAGTGTGCAGTGTCACCCCCAGCATGTGTTACACGTCCAGTTGAGGTAGAGAGCATATTAATTATTACGAAATCCCCTTACGTGAGTGAGTGATTCTTGCTAACAATTTTGTGCTGAAATGACTGAGATGCCCCTGCCATGCGTTCTATAACTGGATGAACATACTTGTAGTGGGAGGTATCCTCCGAGGGGATGCTAGATGTATCGGCCCTATCGATTGTTTACATGGTGTTGAGTTCTATGTTTGCAGATGAGACGATGTAGGATAATCGTCTATGCCTGACCCACCTATCCCTATCCCTTGAGTCTGATGACTTGTAATAGGAGTGTCATCTGAGGTAGATGATAGATTGGGTTTTGTCGCGGTATCACGCCATCGACGCCGATCGTTATGTTATATTAGGCTCACCTACTCTATGCAAAAACCTAAACTATGACTACACTCTTTTAAGGGAGTATAGTGGTCAGTCCGGGTATCAAATCCACAAAGACGAGTTGCTAGAATATTAATTGGTTTATTACTTCTCGAATAAAACTATAAAAGATAATTTTAACAAAAAGGAAGAGATAAAAAATGAGAAAATATTATTCTAGGCAAGGGTATTTAAACTAGATTAGAAAAATGAATAAAAACTATATGTTGAGTCGAATATCCCTCACCTAGAGTTAATTAGTATATATGGTTACATAGGTCGACGAGTCTATCAAGATTGCATCTCGTTTCGACAATTAATTAAAGCTAGAGTTGTCACACCCCTAAATTCGCATAAAAGCCTAATAAGATTTTGGCGTTAACAAATATCCCATAAATTACGTGCGCAAGGTCATAAATACGGAGCATACATGATATATCCCATTAAATATGCTAGGCGTAATAACTAGGATAACCCATTCGGGACAAGAAAAGGATAACTCCATCACCAAACCAAAAGTAATTAAATCAACCCTAGGTGAGTTCAATCCAACACAACCTAATTTAACTTAGCTACAACGCATATTAAATGATATGAATTAAATGCAAGAAAGTAAACCTAATTAACAAAGAAATAAATGAAAGCAAGATAAAGAAAGTAAGAAAATAAAGAAATGGAACTTAGATAAATGGAGAAGACAATGAATATTGTTCTACATAACCTGAACAGGAAAACCCCTCTATACGAGCAAACCCTCGGAGGGAGAAAATGGCACACCCATGAAATCTCCAAACCCTAGCTCTCAAAGAGAAAACCTAACCTAAATAATCTATTATTACAAGATATGTACAAAAATAAACCAAGCGGTCTATTTATAGTAAGTTAGAAGAAAAATAAATAAATAAAAAGAAATAAGAAAAGAAAAGGGGTTAAGTTCTCTTTTAACTAAAGAGACAAAAAGAAAAAGAAAATAGAAAAGGGAATGAGGAATGGGGAGTAGCAGCAAAAGTGGGTCAGTTGAAAGCAGGGGACCAGTCGATCGGGTCCCAAACTGACCGATTGCGTGAACAGTGCAAGGGGCCATTGGATTGGTCGCAGGCCAAAAAAAAAGAAACCCGATCGACCGCGAGTTAGCCGTCGGTCGATCGCGCATAGCCGGAAAATCCCCAATGTTTCTCTCTTCAATGCACATCCCAATACCCATGCTTCTCCATGGATACCACCATGCAACTGCTGCTGCAAACATATATGGCGAGACCCACGTGATTAGTGTTCCAAGAAAATGGCAGCAGCAACTCGCGACCCACATATCTCACCACTGCCATCTCCATAAATGGCCAAAACCGAGACCCATGTAAAAAATGCCAACAACCTCGGATTTCCATTAATGGAAAAAACCATGAAACCTAAGCTCCAAAAATGGCTAAAGAGACCCATTTGTGTATTTACATCAAAATCCATGCTCAATTTCGGACCCAATCCCCGAATTTCGAACAAAACCAAAACCCGAGCACAAACCCAAGCATAGGCCAAAAATCGCCATCTCTAATTTGGAGTTTGCTGCAAATGAAAGAGAAAAGGATATGGAGGGAAATATTATAATTGTTAGTAAATAAATATAATAATTAAATAATATCTTATATTTCTTCCCCGATTAAAGGTCCGCGTTTTCTTCGTTCGGACTCTGGTTCGAGTACCGTTCGTGGCCACGTGAAGCTTGGCCCGAGAGATACAACTTTCGTGAATACTTTGGGCAAAAATCCCAAAGCGTGAAATTATTGAATTACCGCTGAACGTGTGGACTTTGATGAATCTTAATCGGAACGCAACCAAACTCCACACTTAGCACCGTAACACCTACAAAATCTCAATAATACCTCAAATAACATGTTAGCATATAATATGAAGGTTGTATGTTTAACGAGCATAATTATAGGCATCAAAGTACCCGAGGGGGTAAAATGCATAAGTTCGAGGGTAATAAAGTGCAATGATTCGATACGAATCACACCCACTAACTTACACATTGCTAGTACCTAGCAATGAAATTCAACGCAAGAAGAAATACAAGAAAATCACAAAACAAGAGATATATACAAAAGAGATAAAGCAGATAAAAACCACTTTCGCGGGCGAATGATTTCATTTAGTGTATGCAATAAGCCGTTAAACCCCTAGGTTACCCTAGTGGATGAGTGTCATCTCGTGAGAGTTTTCAGGGATGAAACTCGCAAACATCATATGGCTTCCTAAAAATATGCCTAATCAACATGCGACAAGCCCAACAATATGAACAAGATTCCATACACATTATTAGAACAATGAATGAATTCACAAATAAGTCCGTAATTATTAACATTATCGAACGAACCTCATAAAATTGAAACCTTAAAATGTGAAAGGGGAGCGAGCACATGCAAAGTATGATTTGGCCAAAACTTAAATAAATCGGATAATAAACATAAATTATGCATATGTCAATCCTCACCCGACATTATGCTCAACATATGAAATCACTCAGAAATGAGAGGTAATACACGAAACATGCGGGCATAAAGAGTAAATGTAAATGGAAACTAGGCCATGCACATGTCATAAATGAAGAACACTATATAGAAAATAAAAACTTGTAATCTCACTGAAAGATACCGCTCATTAAAGGAGGCGAAATGCAATTTCACATATTATCAAAACTATTTAAACTTTTAAATTAAATTCAACCTAAGATTACATAGGACTTAATAGGGTTGTAATGTAGGTTTGTGTAACACCCCGTGTTTTTATTAATTAATTATTTAATTAATTCATAAATTAGAGAAAAATAAAATTTTGGATTTAGTTATTTTTAATAATTAAATATATTAGTTTTTATATTTGGAATTCAGAAAGATACCTTAAAAGACTCGTAATATGAGTATATATAAGTCATGGGGCATTTAGAAGAGTCCTCAAAACATAAAACTCTCTAAGAGTCTTCGAAACATAAAACTCTCTAGAAAAAAATATATAAAAATATCCGACCGTCCGATCAAGCTCAATTTTTTTGTGCAGCTTCCTTTCGTCTTTAGCTACTAGCCTTTAAATTTCAGTCAATTCCAACAGTCCGATCGTTCGGAATGTTTTTTTAGTGTTTGTATATGATTGGAACTCTTTTCTTAATCAAACTCTTAATCTTATATATATCACAACAAATTTTTGGCTTTGATTTTCAAATCACTTTTTCATCAAGTTTTCAACTAGAAGACCTCTTAAAAATTATTTCCCTTCATCTACAAACGTTAGACCCAAACTTAATCAAGTGTTTGACTCAATATTTGAAGGCTTAATTGGTGTTTTCTCAAGATTGTTCAAGAATGACTCTTTGCTAATTTTTGAGAGGAATTCAACTGTCTAATCAGAATTATCAAACGATTTTTACTCAGGCATGAATAATTTATTCCTTTCCTTTAGTATTATGCGTTTTAAGTGTCGCCTAAACCCTTAATTATGTGTTTTTTTGGTTAAAAACAATTAATAAGTTAATTGGAGAAAGTGGACACAAAATTTTGGGACTGTTTTTATGAAAATTTTAAATACGATTTAATCTTTGAAACCCTTGGATGCGTAGGTTAGATTCTATATGGTTTTTGGGATGCTCTCATATGGTTATGTCTTATTGAAAATTATTACATGTTAATTAATTTAATGTTATGGAATGGAATTAATGGTGTAGAAATCAACAATGGTGTTATTAATTGATTTGAATTAATTGGGACCTTTATTATTAAATTTCTATGTTGTGCATATGAATTGTGTATCATGTTATTTGTTTTAGTCACTTTTCCATCACGGGGGAAGAGGGGATTTTTGGGTAGTATATTGATCACATTTATTTTAGGATGCTTGCTAGGTATAGGACTAGTAGGTAGGCCTTGGTTATGATTTATGCTTGTTAGGTATGAGACTAGTTAGCGTAGATTCATGCAGATTTTATATTCCGGGGTGGGGAAGATTTTTACATTTTATCGTCATTTCGTTAGCCTAGGCATGAGATTATGACGTGTTTTATGTTGGTGATTCATCCTATATGTAGAATAGGGCGTATGTGTACTTGGAGACCCTTAGGTATGGGATGAAAGGGTAATTTAAGGATTTCACATCGATTAAAAGGGTGGGGCAATTTGAAAATTATGAAATTAAGAATTAATACCTAAAATAATAAGACGGGTATTAAAATATATTGGCAACATAATCATCGAGGGCCGACAGTTTAAACGGGCCAGCCGACGTTATATGTTATGTCATGTGTAGAACCTCATCAATCAGCAGGGATCGACAGTTTAAACGGATCAGCTGACATTTTGACTAGGGGATGTGTATTTTGGTGGAGAAATTACTCGAGGCGGGAGGACCGCTATACTTAATTAAGATAAGAATCGAGAAATAAGATAATTTAGGTTAATTTAATTAAATTATCACTTTGGAACTGTGGGATATTTAAAATGATATTGGTGTGAACTTTATAAAGAATCTTTGGGGGTGGTTAGTGATTTATATCTCTTGCGTTTAATTATCTCATATTAATTAAAATATTCTATTGTGATGTTTATCATGTATAATGCTACTGTCTGGGTTCACGGAGCCTATTTGAGGCGAGTAGTGTGTATTCATGCTTGGGGCTATGACCTCGTGCGTTGAGTAACCTTTTTAGGAATAAGTCTGGAGAAGATTCATAGGATTATTTGGAGACTTTCTTAGAGGTGTAGCTGGAGTTATTTACTTTATGTGTATTAGTTTTGTTTAGTTTTCTTTTATTCGTATTACATTGAGACACAGTTTATGGTTTTGATTGGGCCATTTGGTTCCAAAGTTGTTATGGGTTTTATTCACATATTTTTTTATGGAGTCAGTTGGAGATTATTCAGTTTTATATTATTGGAGATTGGATTATTATTTGGAGTTTTAGCATGTGATGGCTATCTTATCGCACAGTTGGTTATTATATTTTGGGATTGATTCAATTATTAATCTTGTGGATTGTTTTATTTATGTCTCATATCTGTCTCATGCTAAGAATGGCATTCTATTTACTCACGCCCGACTTAGTTTTGGTGGCGATCGACGCCCGAATTTAGCAGGGTGTGATAGTTTGGTGTTAAGGGTACGAATGAAAGGATTATGTACGGATTCAAAGTGTTCGGGGATGAAAACTCGGGATAATGGAAAATGTGGGAAATATAAAAATTGGAAAATAACATCCATAAAAAGCATTGAATATAACAATGGGGAGGGTAAACAAAGCTTATTGAACACTATATACAACTTATACATATTTCTCTTTCTTTTATTCTTTTTATCACTTTTCTTTTGTTTTCTTCTTTCTCTTTTCTTCTCTTTTTCACCTCTTTCTTTTCTTTACTTTTCTCACTCTCACATGCCTAAATTGTAACCACAAAACAATAACATCATTCAATACCAAATTTCATTCCAAACAAAGGTACGTAAGGTGATATGTATGACTTGTAACTCCAATTTGGAGTTGGTTCTGGGATTTTGGGTATGAAGAGAAAGGCTAATATTTAGGCTCAAAGGGTTGACGAGGGAAAACAGTTAAGGTAAGGTCAAGGTCAATATGGGTGATATAACAAAGATGGCCAATGATCACTTCCTAAAGTTTATGCAATTCTCAAGTCAAAACAACTTTTAAAATCATGATCAAGTAACACATTTCAAGAATGAACTGAATTAATGAATGATCAAAGGAAAGAATAGTGAGATTACCAACGATTGTAACGTTATCGAAGAGGAAAGAGAAGTGTATAACACTCACAAACGAAGTAAAAGACCAAAGTTCACTCGGTGTAAGTGTATACAACGCAACAAAAGATTATCGAGTTATAAAAATCTTAAGCCAAATCAATACAGCAAGAAAAGTGCACGTGCTCATGGGATTAAAGTTTAATTCATGAAGTTTTTCATAATATCAATAATTGAGGACTAAAGTCTAATAACTTCTAAAATCGAGAACATGCATCATTGAGTTGTCTATTGGATCGGGAAATTATTGAAATTTATCATCGGAAAAATAGGCAAAATTCCCAAAAAGGGAGAAAAAACGAAAGAAAATCTTTTTGAAATTTTTAATTTTTATAAGAAAAGCATGATTGAAAATAACATATAATCAAAATCATGGACACTGCCAATGAATGGATAGAATATTCCACACCCCCTAACTTAAAACCTGCCATTCTCCTCCATGTAAATTAAGAACCAAGTTAAAGAGAGTAAAATAGTGATATTACCCAAAATGGAGCGATCTCATGAAAGTACAAGTCCAATGATTCTACAAAAGATGTTAGCACGAAAGCATAACAAAAAGAAGGAATAAAATTTTAACTAATTACACAAGAAAATAAGTAAAAAAGAAAAATAAAACTAACTATGTACAACATACAATTTAACTTCTAACTAACTATACACTAGAAGTTGAAATTTTTAAGGCTCCACTAAAAACACGATTTGACCTTGGAGGATAACCGGTGTACCCTCACTTGAAAGCATGCCTCCCAAAAAATAGGAACTCCGTTCAAATAAGGGAAGGCATGTGTAAGGCGGAATAAATGAACCATCCCCAATTAAAAAATTTGGAGGGAGGATGGAGGATTTGGATAAAGCGGGTGATAAATACACATGGGGGCCAAGAAAAATAGAATTATCTCCCAAACATTTTGAAATTGGAATGGTAGGTGGCGCACATGAGGTCAAAGATGCCTTCATGGAAGGAAACTCGAGAGAGTACTCCTTATCGGTGAAAGGGTTAAATGCTTTAAAGTTTAGAACCGATTCATCGGATACTTGTGACGGTTCGATAATGGAGAATGAAAGGGGGAGAAAAGAAATTCAAACTCAAGAGATAAGTCATCATCGCTCAAAGTTGGAATTTTAAAAGAAATAGGATCATTTTCAATGAAACTTTCTTCTTTGGAGGCCAAAGAAGAAATCATTTCATTGCAAATGGATACTACATCCATTTCATCCTCTATTATGTCATGGGCCAAGTGAAGGATGGTTTGTTACAAACTAGGCATATATTCCTCATTTGGTTCAAAACATTCTTCAAAACTCTCGGAAGAAAAATCATCGTCGGATTCAAATAATAAATCCAATTCATTTTTCCACAAATGATTTTCTTCCCGATAATAATTTTCATATTTCTCATTTTCAAGCATGAGCAAATCCTCACTGAAAGTCATAGGTGGACGTGCGGATTCTTGAAAATGCAAAACTTGAAAATCATCCCCGGAACTACAATAAAAATCATCATCATAAGAATTTTGAAAACTATTGCAATTCCTTTCAACATTCTTATTATAATGATTTTAAGTCCCAACGAAATAATCATTCCCAAAATTTCCATAACCCATAATTTGACTTTCGTAATACTCACCCAAAGTCATTTTAGAATGTGCAATTTTTTGGGCCTCTAAGTATTGACCAAAACTCATAGGTTTATGGGGATTTTGAGAATTATCACTACGATTACCAAAAGGATTGGAATAAGACATGCTTATCCCAAAGAAGGCTCGAGATAGCAACTTCCACAACGAACGATGTGCGGCCGAACAATTCAAGCATTTCTTAGCGCTCAAATGTAAAAGTCCTGCAAAAATGTTAGCAAAAAATACAAATAGAAAGAAAATACTATGAAATACTAAATCAGATAAATTCTAAAACAAAATCATCCCCGGCAACAACGCCATTTGATAGACTGGGTTTTGTCACGGTGTCGCGTCATCGACGTCGGTCGTTTTGTTATATTCGGCTCACCAACTCTATGCATAAACCTAAACTATGACTACACTCTTTTAAGGGAGTATAGCGGTCAGTCCGAGTACCAAATCCACAAAGATGAGTTTCTAGAATATTAATTGGTTTATTACTTCTCGAATAAAAGTGTAAAAGGTAATTTTAACAAAAAGGAAGAGATAAAAAAGAGAAAAGATTATTCTAAGCAAGGGTATTTAAACTAGATTAACAAAAGGAATAAAAACTATAGGTTGCGTCGAATATCCCTTGCTAGAATTTAATCGGTTTAATAGTTCATGAATAAAAGTGTAAAAGATTATATGCTAACAAAAATAAAAGATAATAAAGAGAAAATATTATACTAGGCAAGTATATGTTAAAATAAGATTAATAAAGCGAATAAAAACTATAGGTTGCATCGAATATCCCTCACCATTAGTTAATTGGTATAAAATGGTTACATGGGTTCATGGATTATTAAGATTGCGTCTCGTTTCGTCAATTAATTAAATCAAAAGTTGTCACACCCCTAAATTCGCATAAAATCCTACGAAGATTTTGGCGCCAACACTACACCAAATATGCTGGATTATCACGGTCATTGATCGTGACAAGTCCAACTTGTCAAGGTCAATGACCGTGATAAGTCTGGGGGTGAAAAGTTTTGTTGTCACGGAATTGTCACGGTCATTGATCGTGACAAGTTCATTAGACTTGTCACGGTCATGTTACAGTCTTTGACCTTGACAATCTTTGTCACACTCAAAGACCGTTACAAAGCCGTGACAACCTTTAAAAAAAATTCACGGTCATTGACCGTGACAATTCTGGCCAGAATTGAAAAAAATTTGCTGGGCAGTATGGCCACTGCCACTGTCCAGCAGTATATTTGTACATGTTATAGCAACGTTGTACCTGTTCAAACATCATATATCCAAATAAACTAGAGATAATGCAAATATACATTAAAAACAATATGCATCACGATATAATCAAAATATAATTCATATATAACAACTTAAAACAATTCAATTCAAATAATATCATTACATATCTGGGGTAGGTTTTAGGAGGTGGATAGGGCACATGATATACGACTTGATACGCCCTTGAATATGCATCGTGTCGCATTATTCGTATAAACACAATGGGGAGTTCTCCTTCCCGAGTATCACATGCGTTACGAGCACCTTAGCCTTGACGTCTTGAAGCGCACGTTCATGAACTAGCATACCCTGGATGGTATTCGGGTCCCTCAACCCCCTCCCTATTCGCTAGACATCAAATATGTCCTGTATAAACACGCTCGGCCAACTAAGGCGGTCAAAGGGAGCCAAATAGGGGACTGGATCATCAGAGCCCGTACGTGTCGACGATGAAGCAGCGAGGTCCACGTCCACATCCTCATCCTCCTCCACCTCATCCTCCACCACCTTGTCCTTACCTTTACCCTTACACTTTCAACCCAATGAAACCTTCACAAATGAGAACATATCTTGGACCGTCGCCTCCAAACGGGACAACTTCACGTAATGCGAGTCCATCATTCGAGCCAACCCAATGGTTCTCGTCTCCAATCCGATGATCCTAGATTTAGCCACCCACGAGCTGATCCCCTTGTCCTCCCCTTGCGATCAGAGCCAAGCACTTGGCTGAGTTCGTCCGTGGACAAAGATGCCCTGTCGGCATTAGATTGCGACTCATGCACTTCCTTAAGCTTTGCCTAAAACGACAAAAAGCACATGATTAGTTAAATAAGTAAATAAAAAAATTATAATGTAATTAATAAAAAGTAACAATCGTGGATGCAACAATCGGGAACATATCCTTATCCTTCCCCTTCTTCGTACGAATAAACACATAAGCATCGAGCCTATGTGGCCTACCCCTAGGTCCACTCCCCATCCACTGAAATAAAATAATGCAAAATTAGTATCGGCCCCACAAAGAAAAATAATGCAGAATAACATATTTCTGTAATTATAGAAAAATAATATCTTACCATTATCCTATGCTCCACCTCGGCATAAGACGTCCGACCGAAGTAGTCCACGTCCGTCTTTTTCGACCGATTTCCCTTCCCCGATTGGCGAGATGCCAATTCTCGCTCCCCGATCTCATTGTCAATGAACTTTTTCCATTGTGCCAATGAGAGCGGATCCTTCGGTGAGACGAAGTCATGCATTCAGATAATGGAGTCTCTAGTCTTCCTAAAGTATCAGCTTCGTAAATTTTTCTTCCACGTCTTGTGTTGCTTCCTCAACTGCTCCAAGACGGAATCACGTAATTCTGGGGCCAGGCTGAATTGTTCTTGTGCAATAAATATAATGTTAGTTGTGAATAAATATAAATATAAATTCAAATATAAATATAAATTGAAATTGAAATTGAAATAGAAATATTCATATAAATATAAATATAAATACATTACCTGTAGTGCCGCCCAAATAGCTAACTTGAGCTCATTTGGCACCTCCCTCTAACTAGTGTACCCCGGGCCGATGGTCGTCTTTACTAGCTCGAGGGATCTCGCTAATATATCCTTCTTGTTCTCGATGGCCATCCCTACTTTTCCACATTTGGGGAGCCTAGGGGCCGAGGAGCCCTCGTCGCCTCCGCTACCACCGAGCTCAGACGACATCATCATAATCAACATCATCATCCTCTCTTTAATACCCGAAGGAGACATTTTATGCAAAAAATATTGTTATTAGTACAAATCCAAATGAATTAGACGAATACATGCAAATATGTACAATTACTACTAATCCAAATGAATTATTACTGTTTAATAACTCAATTCTTAATTCCAAAACAATAACATCTAACTCATAATACGTACAATTATTAAAAATCCAAAACATACCAACCCCCACCCCCACCCCTACTACCCACACACACGCACACTACAGAAGAGTGAAAATGATAAAGTTCAAATCAATTAAAAGAATTAAAAATGGATTGATAAAGTACAAATTGGAATATTTATTACAAATTGAAAAATTGTTTCAAATTTGGGTTATCATAAGAAATAGATTGATATTCGGTAGGAGCAGCCAAGTCATCCACACTACTATTTAGACGCTTTGGCGCATGTAGGACAATTGACCACGACTCATTTTTTATATACCCCGAGTAAAATAATTTGTTAACCTTTTAAAATGCACAAATAAATGGCTTGTCGCTCACATGATTGTTGCTCTTCAACTTGGACAAGTCAAACATGATCAAATTGGTGCCACGATCAACTTTACAAGAATTTTTACCCTCAAATCTAACCCAGTCACAGTAAAATACAACCTCTTTGAAGTTTATATAATCCAATTCAAATATATTTCGAATTACACCATATTAAGTCATTTCAGCTTCAACGAGGTTTTTATCTTTTGCGCTCGCTCGAAAGAAAGTAAGATCCTTTTATGAAATGCCTGAGTTATGTAAATTTGTACTTTCATCAAACACCCTTGTGCCGAATACATAACCATTCAATCGATACTTTTTGTACTTTTGTACCATGAACAAGGGCCCAGTGGCTAGACAAGCAAGCCTTGATGTCACATCACCCATCTTTAAGAGTTGAGAATATAGATAAATTAATTTAATTAGTTGTAAAGTTTGAGTGTAATGTAGCGTTATATAACGACCATTTTCATCATAATTACCTCTTGTGACAACCACAACCTAAATTCACTGTCTGATTGTACCATTGTTTTCGTCTTTTATTGTTCTCATAGGCTTCATATTTTTTGCATATTACAAAACTAATCATGTATAAAATAATCTAAAATAATGTAAAACTTAAAATAATTTAAACTTAATTTTTCCATTCCTCGACATCTTCATGTGTGTCAAATAGATAACGAGCTACTTGTTCATGTTGTAAAATCGTTAATTTCACTCGTTTTCCCATCACTTGACCACCATCATCGACGAACTCATTAGTGTCATCAACGCTGGTCGGGTCAGGCATATATTCCCGAGTATAAATTGATGACTCGACGATGATGTATTCCTCTGCAATTGATCCTGTAATGTATCGCGTATTCTTGACGTAATCTTTTAAAACTTTCATCAATCTTTCAAATGGATACATCTACCGATATCTAACTGGACTGCAAAGAAGTGCCTCATCGCATAGGTGTACCAACAAGTGCACACTTATGTCAAATAATGCTGGGGGATAGTACTTCTCTAACACACAAATCACTTCGGTCACAGCCAATTTTGCGGCCACTATGTGTTCTCGATTGACTACCTTCTCACACAAAAGTGAGAAGGTAATACTACTTTGCACAATAGCCCTCCTCAAATCCTTGTATTTGAAAAAAACAGTTCTTAAACAATAGATGAACCAACTGCATGATCACATGCCAATCGTGGGACTTACACTTATGTAAATCATGAGTAGCATAATTCACAATCCTCTGCAAGTTGGACGAAAAATTAGATGGACCCTTAAAATTATATATAATGTCTAAAAGCACCTTCCTTTCCCCACTCGTCAAAGTAAATGCACTAGGGGAATTATTGTCCTTCCCCTACTATCTTCTTTCAACCATTGTTGTGGCTTAAGTTTCAACGATTTAAGGTCTTTTCGTGCATTTTCTCCATCCTTCGAATGACTCCCCCCAAGGCAAGTGCTCACAATATGTTTAGTGAGGTTCTTCTCTGCATGTATCACATCCAATACCTGACGCACCAGGTTATTCTTCCAATAAGGAAAGTCAAATAAAATTGACCTCCTAGACCATGCCTTTCTTATCTCAGTTTCATTCCAAGTTGGGGTCTTCTTATGCTTGACATTCTAAAATTTGAAATTCTTACCTGGCATATTAGGTCACAAACAGAAGATTTACTTTCAATTTTCAAACCTGAAAGTTGTCTCAGCGGTAGCCTATGTTTAACCCCGCCCAATAAAAAATTGGAACCTTTCTCAAATCTGAAACTATGAGCCAGGGGTAAAAACCTCCTATGGTAATGGTATACATTTTTTGAGCTAGAGGATAGACGAAGAGATTCAATCTCATCTCCACAAATAGGACACCCCAAATAACCATGTCGCAGAGGTGCTAATGAATTTATGAAATACGCAAAGAGATGTCATAATGATGAAGAGATTCAATCTCATCTCCACAAATAGGACACCCCAAATAACCATGTACTACACAACCGGATAATGTCCCATAAGCTGAAAAATCATGACATCTTACCATTCTTACACCTAGCACACGGACACGGAAACTCTTCATCGTTATGACATCTCTTTGCGTATTTCATAAATTCATTAGCACCTCTGCGAAACACATCCGCCATTCTATTTGTCTCACCCATCCACTTTTTGTAATTAGGATATCCCATCATAGCTACTATAACTAATCACCTATTAAAGGTAAGAAGCATATATTCTTGGATTAGTATAAACAAAACTTAGATTTATAGTATGTTTCATTTAATTATGTCTTATTTATATTCGATTTACAAATTTCAAATTCAAATTCAATTTATAATAGAAATTTCTATTTCCTCCATCTCCTCTAAAGGGTGAGTGGTCCTATCCCATTCAAGACCGCATATTTCTGTAATATACTTGACAGCTCATGCACATGGCTACGATTTGAGAAAAATTCAGCAGTATATCCCCATAGTTCTCCAAGTACACGACGTAGATTGGCAAGTGTGAATGTTATTTCAATTGATCAATTGAAATAACACTCACACTTGTCAATCTAGTATGTACCCAGAGAACATTAGGATACGACTGCATAACTTCCTCCAAAAGTAGCAACTTTAAGCCACTAAGAATATTATTATACAGAAATTATACATTCCCAAACTATCCAAACAAGACAATTCGAGAGATCTCATTACAAGGTTAATGACTCTCGAACAGGTCTAAGGGATATTGAATGCGTACACATAAGAACTAGAAGGCTAGTATCTATGCGCACTATATGTAATTTCGAGTATGTTTAATTTAATTGTCAAACTATATATATATTGTTCGTGATACAATGTAATTTTAAAAAAAAAGTTGAAAAATTCCACCCCATAAGGACAATAATCCAGTGGTCATGTCACTTCTAAAATTAACCAACCGAACATCGATCCACTATAATCCAACTGCAATATCAACAAAAATTGTGTATCCCGTACTCCTTCTAATTCATCTACTCAATTAATTCATTTCATCAATTAAACTAACAATTAAAATATACAATTGTTAATTTACTGATTTACAATGAGGGGTAATCCTACTTGCATATAAAAGGGGCACTAATTATTAATTTACTAAAAAAATTAATAACCAATCAATATTTAATCAATCAATTCTTTTACAAGGGGCACTACTTGCATATGAGGGGAAATATCTAATAAACCAATCAAAATTTAATTAAAAAAATTAACAAACACGACCCCCCCGCCCCATTTCCCCCTGCCCCACCCCCTCCCATGCCCCACCACTCACACAAGGACATATAAACACACACACATAGCCCCACCCCTGCCCCCCTCCCACCCCCATCCACTACCCACCACACACACACGCGCGCATATATGCACACACACACATGCATATATATAAATACACACACACACACACACACACACACGCATATATACACACACACGGACATATACACTCCCCTCCGCACCCCCACCCCCACCCCCAGCCTTGCCCTCTTAATCCACCACACACATACACAAACACACACACGCACATTTACACACATATATATACACACATGTACATATATACACACATATATACAAATGGAAGAGAAATACAGATAGAAAATGTACCAAAATTGTAGAGAGAGAGAGTGCATTCGCATAGAGAGAGAGAGAGAAATGGAGGGAATAGAAAACGGTGGGAAAAAAGAAGAGTTTTTTTTTTAATAGCAAAGTTGTCACGGACTTCGACCATGACAAGTTTACAATGTTTGTCATGGTCTTGTCACGGTCAATGACCGTGACAATGCTGGTCAGTTAAAGGGTGTCAATCTGACAATTTTGGTGTAGTGCAACAAATACCCTAAAAATTACGCACGCAAGGTCGTAAATATGGAGAATACGTGATATACCCCGTTAAATATCCTAAGTGTAATAAATAGGATAACCCAATCGAAATAAACGAGTAAAAACTCCATCACCAAAGCAAAGCAACCATTCAACCCTAAGTGAGTTCTATCCAACACGACCTAGATTAAACAAGCCACTACACATGAATAAAGGCATTAATTAAACAAACAAATTAATTAAAGCACACTAATTAAGTTAACTACACAAATTAACTAGACTTGAAATAAATAAAAAGCATGAAAAATAATGGACAAAGCATTAATAAAAGGGCACACACTAAATAGTAACAAGGAACTTACATTAAAGTGGGTACTACCCGAAGAAATGGAGGAGAGGGGAGGTCTCCAACAAAATCTGATGAATTGCTTTTTGGTGGGAATGTCGTTGTTGTAAAATCTCTTCAATCAAAACCTCAATTACCTATAACTATATAACAAACTCAAGTGTGGACTTTTTTTTTTTTTTTTTTATGTTTTTCAAATATTAAAACACTTTTTAGGTGAAAATGTGAAGTAACACTAAACTAATATTAGAGATGAAATGAACAAACTAACTAGTGTGCCAAATAAGAACTAAGTAATAAGAATTGAGATGAACTTAAATTTGAGAAATATTCAAGGAATGAAACTTAACCTCCACTTTATCAATCAAATGTGTTAATTATTCTAGTTTACTAATTTTCCAAATATTAATTTATTTTATCAATTGATTCTCATCGTTTGATAAAACAAACTAATATAAATTTAGTTAGTCAAATTTTCATCCCCAAAATTCAATTGAATAATTGATTTAGAAAAAATTATATAAATCACTCGCTAGAGTAGATTCATATAATAAATCATAAATCCAATAAAAATTTAATGTATGAGTATAATAAAATATAATATACTCTACTTAGTGGATCATTCTATCTCTAGTTTGAATCCAAAAATTAAGAGTATATTAGATTTTAATCCTTTCTCAAGGATAGTTTACCATTTCTCAATGCATAATAAACTCATGTAGGAATGAAAAGAAAATTAACTAAATGAAACAAAGTAAACTAGATTAATTAATACATTCAATTGAATATATGGGGCTTCATTTCACTCCTTGAATGGAGTGATTAGCCAACCATAGTCATGATTCAAGAATAATTGAAACCAAATAATAACATAGAATGATTAGTAAGACAAGAATTAATCAAATCCAATTTTGCCTTCAACTTGAAATAGAATCTTCAATTACAATCTCTCAATATTTTTTTTGGTAAAGAAAAAAACTAAAACTAAAAATATCCCTCTCTAACTATTTTTTTTCTTCTTCTCCAAGTCTCTTCTTTATTTCATGATATGATAAAAGTCTCTTTAAATGGGGTCTTGAGTATTCTATTTATACATGGCAAACATGGAGCTAAAGGGGTATTTTTGGGAAGGTTTAATGTGCATGGAAATGGGGTGTGTACACATGAGGTAAGAGAGGTGTGAGGGCATGTGGGTTAAATGGGGTGACAAAATCTGATTTGGTTTAGAGGGTATAGTGGGAAGTTGGGTTAAATAGGTAGTTGGGGGTATTTGGATAAAATGATTTTTAGTGGGTAATTGAACATGTGGGGTATTCTTTGGTTTGGGTTTATTTGGCAGGTGAGGACACGATTTGGAAGAAATGGGTTTTGGGTCTTTGAGTTGGGTTTCAAATGGGGTGAGGTCAGATGGTTTATGGGAGAGGTTGGTTGAAGGAATTCGGGTTATGGATTGAAATGGTGGGCTGGGGTCGATCAGGTTAGCAGAGTAGGGCTCGGGTTGGGTTTGCATTGGGGCTTAGTATCCGGTATGAAGGCAACACCGACGAGTTAAAGGTGGTTATGTCAGCGGGTTTCGGGGTTCAAGCCGAGGTCGAGTGGGATTGGTGGCCGGGGAAGGTAGATCTGGAATTTCGGCGGGTTGGAGTAGGATGCCGCCGGCGCTGGTAAGGGGGGTTGGGCTGGTGTCCACGGGTAGGGGACAATCCGGGTTGGTTGGATGGTGTTGGTTTCGGAGATGGGTTAAGGGTTTTGAGGCTGAGTGGTTGGTTATGTAGGTGATAAGAGAGAGGAGGTGAGAGGTTGATGATGATGAACAGTAGAAGGGGGGATTGGTTTTGTGTTTGTGGGTGTGTGAGAGTTGGGGTGTGGGTGAGGGTGAGGGAGTGTTTTGTGTGTGAGTGGGTTGTAGGGGAGTTTATGTGTGGGTGAGGGTAGTTTTAGGTGTAGGATAGTGTATGGTATGAGTGAGTTGGGTTAATTTGGGTGATGGTGTGTATGGTTATTAGAGTAGGATTATGTGTGTGTGTGTGTTTAATTTGGACACCTTAAAAAAATGAAACTTAAAATAACTAAAATCCTAAAAAATAAAATCTATAAAACCTAAAATTAAAATAAAACATATAATCTATAAAATAAAACTAAAATAAAAGAAATAAAACTAAAAACCTAATAAAAATATAAAAACTAAAGATCTAAAAAAACAAATTCAAAAATAAATAAATAAATGAATTCCCAAAAATTAATCCTAATAAAATAAAATAAAAACTAAAAACTAAAAATCAAAATAAAATTTCATTAAATAAAAAGAAATAAAATCCTAAAAATAAAAACGATTCAAACTAAAAATAAAAAATATAAAAAATACGAAAGGGGACAAAGGAAACACACATGGCTCGGGACAGAGTTTAGGCTAGGTTAGGGTAGGCTAGGGTTACGGGATTGGTAATTTAACTCCATTCAACGTGCCTTTGCCTTGATATATAGCTTTTGACACCGCAAACGGACGTTTGCCTACAAGATATATATTTAAGAACATAAGTGTGACAACCGGCACTCCGAAATAAGGGGTGGCCAGCCCGATACTCCGACATATACGGTAATCATGGACGGAAATCATTCTCAGCACCACAAATAAAGTAAGAGTAACCGAGAAAACCACCCAATAATTCGGAAAACGGGTTGTCAGAACAATTTATGTAATTAAAAGTGAATTTAAGAAAAAAACAATTAAAACAACCCATTTTAGAACAATAGTGGAATTCAAAGAAACATAATTTAGATACATCTAAAACCACTATACAAGGAGAGAACTGAATATGCTGTTGGTTCACAACTACACAAAAGTAGTCACAACAGTTAGATATAATGTTTTACATTCATTATACAATTACAAGTTTGGGCCACTCGCCCGAGTGACAGACCCGATCATAACTAGATATCAAAGGAATGATGGCGTCTAACAAAACATCCTGTAATATCCGCAATTTCATACAGCTCCTTTAAAAGCAAAAGAGTAGAAATATCAACACGGGCGTCCTTGCGGAGGAGCACCTGGGCGGATACAATAACAAACACAACATAGAGGAAAAATGGACGGGTCAGGACCCGGTTTATATACAGTTCCCAGATGATCAAAAATCATGCTAGATATGAACAGTTAATCATGACAAAGGAAAGCAGAATCTAACAACCTAAGCATGAATACTAATAAGACAACTAACATGACATGCTTAAATAAACTATGCAGGAAAGGAAGATGATGCAATGATTAAATTAAAAGCTTCTATTAACCAATTTCCACTTTAACCCCGTTTCAATTCCTTAATAGGAATACACTAATCATTATTTCCTCATTTATTCCAATTCCCATTTCTTAGCAGGAAGGTAATTATCAATAATATCATTTAGTGGAAATTATACAACCCTCAAGTCCCACTTGAGTTTAGAAAAGTCATATTCTTATACATATAACGATTCTAAGACCGCCCCTCCGAGTTTTCCCACTGGGCGCGCCCCTAAATGACTATCATCTTCCAGGGGACCATCAAACAAGACAGCCTGGGTACCTAACGCACGTCGGGAAGTGGCCATATGCCTGCGAGTGAGTCATAACCACACCCAGAATTACTTCACTAGCGCAGAAAAATACATATAATAAACCCGCATATGGTCGAGGACTATAGTCTCCCTGCATTCACTAGCCAAGGAACATCACCTCATGCGCGAGCTTCCCTTATGATAGCATTTAGAGAGGTGTGTTTAAGTAAATTAGCATTTACTATAAAAACCATACTTTTCCTTTTCATTAACATTTACATGTTTCGTTTGTTTGAAACCGTTATCATAGGATAATTCATTTTATTATCATCCTAGGTTATGCCTAGAATAAATCTACAAGGGATCATATTATTTTCCCGAGCTTAAGGTCTCATATGCCTCATTTCAAGCCCCTAAGTCTCCAAATATGGGCCAACAATTTCCATCCATATTTTTGGATGCACAAAGAGAAGTGATGCCTTAGCATCACTTAGGACAACCCCTCCCCCGGACTTAACCCCAAGTGAAACCCATTCAACACTAGGGTGACAACCAACTCAGCTAGAACTCTAAAAGCCAAGGTTTACTTCATTCAACAAGAGTCCTAAATTCCTAGGGGAAGAAAAGGGATTTAAAACCAAAGTAGAAAATTTGGTTAAAAAACAGGGGACCGGTCGACCGGTCACAAGACCGCGGTCGACCGCGTCTCAAAGTTTAGCTTTTGAAAGAAAGCAGAAAGTCCATTTCGGGTGGACCGGTCGACCTATGGTGGAACCGCGGTCGACCGCGTCCTTATTTCGTGCCTTTGAAAGAAAGCAGTGTGCCCTCCTCCGAAGGCCCGGTCGACCCGTCTGAGAGACGCGGTCGACCGGCCATAGTAGACCTAGACCTTTCTCTCCTATCATCTTCAAAACCCAAAATCAATAACCAACCCCAAAATCACCCAACTACATTTAATGACTACTCAAAGATCATAAATGCTCCCAACCACATTTTTCCACCTCAATCAACAATCTAACTCTATCAAAGATGTTGATATCCATAAATCCAACCAAAAACCACAATTATATAACATCAAGACTATACATAACTAACCATACTAATTATTCATCTTAAACCATATAATAGCAAGTAGAAAACTTGCCTTGGGGCTTCAATATCAAGCTTGGTTGAAGAAGGAAGCAAGATCAAACCACAAATCTTCAAGATTTCCCTTTCTCTCCAATCTTCGACTCTCTCTCACTCTAGGGCTAGAACACTTAGGGCAAATAAGAGGAAATGGAAGACTTGGGGAAAACTAAACGTGGCTTAAGATTAAAAAGTCTCCAACCTCTAAGTGATAATACCGCAATAGTTAATTTCTAATACGCGATATGCCAAAACCAGTCAAAAGTGCCCAAAATCCCAAAATACAATATGGCACACATTTTGACTGTCTCGTACCTCCCGGAACTAACTACACCCTCCAAATTATCATTTGGAAATTTCATAAACCATTTGAGTTCCGGTTCCATTTTAATTCAAATTGCCATTTTAATTTCCATGACAAAATAAAACACTATATGGTAATAATCACTTACCCACATGGTAATAATGCAACTTAATTGTAAATATTAACTTATTTCATCAAATTAATACTTACCCACACCCGGTATTTAATATAAGAAACTACCCAACATAGCAAATAAATATAAAAATGGGCTCCCAAAAGCGAGGATTGTTACATACTCCCCCCCTTATGAGGGAATTTTGCCCCCAAAATTCAAGCATACCTTGGATAAAGAGATGCGGATACTTATCCCTCATATTGTCCTCATGCTCCCAAGTAGATTCCTCGACGCTGTGATGACTCCATTGTACTCTAACCAAGGGCACCACACGAGATCTCAATCTACGCTCCCCATGCTCCAATATGGCCATTGGTTGCTCTTCATAAGAAACATAGGGAAGTAACTCTATATCCTCGAAAGGAATGTGCCAAAGGGAACCATCACACCTCTTATACTTCTTCAAAGAGGAGATGTGGAAAGCATCGTGAATTTGCTGTAAAGGTTCCGGTAGGGCAATTTGATACGCCACTGGGCCTACCTTAGCAAGTACAGGAAAAGGCCCAACGAAACGTGGTGCAAGCTTCCCTTTCTTTCCGAAACGCTTAACGCCTTTCATAGGCGACACCCGTACCAACACTTGGTCTCCCACTTCCAACTCCACATGCCTTCTCCCCGCATCGGCATAGCTCTTTTGTCTATCTTGGGCTATCCGAATACAATCTCGAATAAGCTCGATCTTAGAAGAAGTATCCCGAATCATTTCAGGTCCGAGAAACTTGTTATCTCCCACTACTAACCAACACGTGGGGTATCTACACGACCTACCATACAAGGATTCATAGGGCGCCATCCCAATAGTGAACTGGTATGAATTATTATAAGCAAATTCAACTAAAGGGAGATATTATTCCCAACTACCCTTAAAATCAAGCATGCACATTCGGAGCATATCCTCCAACATTTGGTTAACCCTTTCGGTCTGGCCATCTGTTTGAGGATGATAAGAAGTACTTAATTTCAATTCGGTTCCCATGGCCTCTTGGAAACTTTGCCAAAAGTGGGAAACAAAGATCTTGTCTCTGTCGGAAACAATATTCAAGGGCACCCCATGCATTCTAACAATCTCTTCAATGAACAATCGAGCGTAACGAGCGGTATTATAATTAGTACGGACGGGAAGGAAGTACGTCGACTTTGTCAAGCCATCCACGATCACCCAAATAGAATCGTGACCCTTTGGTGACGTTGGCAAGACGGTGATAAAATCCATTGAAATGCTCTCCCATTTCCAAACAGGAATTTCCAACGGTTGCAACAAACCTACCGGTAGCTGATGATCAACCTTAACTAACTGACAAGTAGTGCATCGAGATACAAACTCCAAAATATCTCGTTTCATACCCGGCCACCAATATTGACGGCGCATATCTTGATACATTTTCTCATTTCCCGGATGCACCGAAAATTTAGAGCCGTGAGATTCCGCCATCACAGCCCGTCGCAAATCTCCATCCTCCGGAACAATAAGCCTTCCATGAAAGCGCAATCCACCCTCAGAACTTACCGAGTAGGACTCCGCTCCCCCAGTCAATAATCGACGAATATGGTGTTGACATTCCTTATCTCTGCCTTGGGCTTCCACAACCCTTGCCACAATCGTCGGAGTAACAGTCATTATGGACATAAACTCCCTAGCAACCGCATCCTCATGACTGAGTTCCTTCCATTTAGCTTTCCATACATCAGCTAATTCTCCCTCGGGTTTCCTACTCAAGGCATCCGCCACCACGTTCGCCTTGCCCGGATGATAATGAATATCAAATTGATAATCTTTCACGAACTCCAACCATCTTCGCTGCCGCATATTCAAATCTTTCTGAGAAAATAAATATTGCAACGATTTATGGTCTGTGAAAAGACTAAACTTCTCCCCGAGAAGATAGTGCCTCCAAATCTTTAAGGCAAAGACAACGGCGGCTAATTCCAAGTCATGCACTGGATAATTTCTTTCATGAGGTTTGAGTTTCCTAGAAGCATACGCAATATCTTGTCTCTCCTGCTGAAGCACACCTCCTAAACCCTGAAGAGATGCGTCGGTGAAGACAAAATATTCCAATCCCGGCTTGGGTAAAGCGAGGACCGGAGCCGAAGTCAATCTATCTTTAAGCTCGTTGAACGCAGCTTGGCAGGCGTCATCCCAAACAAACTTAACCCCCTTCCGGGTCAAATTTATCAATGGACTAGCAATCTTAGAAAATCCCTTAATAAAACGACGGTAATACCCCGCCAAACCCAAAAAACTGCGTATTTCGGTAGGTGTCGTGGGCTGACCCCACTCCCTCACCGCAACAACTTTACTTGGGTCAAATGATATACCTTGTGAAGTCACAACATGACCTAAAAACTGCACTTCCCGTAACCAAAAACCACACTTCTCAAACTTAGCGTACAATTGGTGATCCCTTAACCTTTGCAGGACCAACCCCAAATGAGTAGCATGGTCATCTTCCATTTGAGAATACACAAGGATGTCATCAATAAACACGATAACAAATTGGTCCAGGAAGTCCTGAAATACCCTATTCATAAGGTCCATGAACACCGCAGGGGCATTGGTTAGCCCAAAAGGCATAACCAAAAACTCATAAGACCCATACCTCGTTAGAAAAGCAGTCTTGGATACATCTTACTCCCGTATCCTCAACTGATGATACCCCGTTCTCAAATCAATCTTAGAGAAGTAGGTTGCTACCCTGAACTGATCAAACAAGTCATCTATGCGAGGCAAAGGGTATTTATTCCGGATGGTGGCTTTATTCAACTCTCTATAGTCGACACACAACCGGAGAGAACCATCTCTTTTCTTCACGAATAACACAGGAGCACCCCACGGCGATGTGCTACGCCTGATAAACCCCTGTTCCAACAACTGTTGAATCTGATCTTTTAACTCCCTCATTTCTACAGGAGACGTACGATAAGGAGTTAGTGCAATCGATCGAGTTCCCGGCGCTAAGTCAATTATAAACTCAATCTCTCTACTAGGAGGCAAACCCGGTATCTCCCGAAAAACGTCCCAAAAATCTCGAACAACAGGAATAGAATCTAAGGGAACAATTACATCCCGAGAAATCTCATCCGCAATACAATATAAATAAGTACCAGAATCTCCCTCTAAATGAGGCATAACTACCAGGAACATATCTTGTCCCGAAACGGCGAAGATTATACTCTTCCCGTAATAATTTACTATAGCATGATACTTAACAAGCCAATCCCTGCCCAAAATAACATCATACCCGACCATATCTAGGACGATTAAGTCGGCCTCAAAACACAAATTACCAAGAGTGATCCCTAAATGTTTGCAAACAAAGAAGATAAGGGAACCGTCACCCATTGAGGATTCCACACTAGTAAAGGTACTTTCCGCAGATTTTATCAACTCTGTGGACTGAGCAAACTTCTGGAAATAAAAGAATGTGTCGCACCCGTATCAAACAGAACGCGACCATGTGTCACTGAATAAGGAACTTTCCCTCTATAGCTGGCGGCGCTGGCTGAACAGGAGGAAGCATAGCATCCTGAATGTGGTAGACTCTCCCATACTGTAGTTGACCCTGCTGCACAGGGGCAACTGGATTCGGTGCTTCTGGAGGGAACTGTACATAAGGCTGCTGAGGAACTCGTGGAGGTTGTCCCCCAATCACCTGAGGACAATCTCTCTTAAAATGACCAGCTTCTCCACATTGGAAACATTTCCCCACCATATTCTCCTGACCTCGACCTCTATTATTTTTGAACTGCCTGAAACCTTGGCCCAGTTGGCCCCTACCTCCCTGGCCACCATGACCCACTTGTTGTGGTACAGTACCCTGACCTTGTCTGTTAGCATTACCACTAACATTAAACCCGCCAGAGCGTTGTCTTTTCGACCTATCCCCTTGCTGAGGATCCCTTTCACGTTGCTTATTACCCGCAGGTTGGGACGAAAGAAAGGCTCCTCCTCCATTCCCACTCACCCAGGGCTTCCCTACTTGCCCCATTCCGGTAGCTTTCTTGCTATTTTGTATAAACAACCGATGCTCCTGACAATGAAGCAATGCCGCATTCATCACTTCACCAAAAGTTTGTAAAGCCGGATTACCCAACAAATGCTCCCGGATTCTCCAGTTTAGACCTCCCATGAATTTTGAGACTTTTCTTTCCTCCGGAGTCACCTCCTCCGGCACAAAACTAGCTAGCCGGGTAAACTACTCCTCGTATTCGACAACCGATCGTTCTCCCTGAACTAGATCTTGAAGTTTCCTCCTCATCTCCCTCTGAATTGTGGGAGGAAAATATTTTCGGTCGTATAAGACCCAAAAATCAGTAATGGACATAGTATCCCTCTGATCTGGCGTAGTCATCGACTCCCACCAATGTAACGCTGCCCCAACCAACTTGAAAGTAGCAAGGACCTGCTTATTTTCCTCACTACAATCCACCATTCGCAAATGGCGTTGCATATCCTTTTTCCATTGATTTGCTCGAACAACATCAGAACCTTCGTCAAAATCTTGGGGATGGCCCTTTAAAAAGGACTCCCTTACTCTTTCCCACGGGGATGGTCCCGTAGGTTCTTGAGCATCCTGTGCCCGTTGTTGAGCTGTTGGCATCTGCTGAGCTACTGCGGTCATAGCAGCATTAACTGCATGAGCCACGATATTGGTTACGTCCGCAGCATTTAAAGTTCCTTGGGGCGGTGGAGGACCAACATCCTCTTCTACATCTCTATTACGTCTCGCGGGGCGACCTCTCTTAGGCGGCATCTGAGATGAAGGGACAAAAGTATTAGAATACAATCCACAACATTCTAATTCACAGAAGATCACAATTATAAGCAACAAAGAAGTCTTATCATTAGGCTCTATATCAAAGAACGCTACGGTAGATCGTGACAAGTCCACACAGATCCTAGTACTCTAGAACCCAGTGCTCTGATACCATCTGTGACAACCGGCACTCCGAAATAAGGGGTGGCCAGCCCGATACTCCGACATATACGATAATCATGGACGGAAATCATTCTCAGCACCACAAATAAAGTAAGAGTAACCGAGAAAACCACCCAATAATTCGGAAAACGGGTTGTCAAAACAATTTATGCAATTAAAAGTGAAGTTAAGAAAAAAACAATTTAAACAACCCATTTTAGAACAATAGTGGAATTCAAATAAACATAATTTAGCTACATCTAAAACCACTATACAAGGAGAGAACCGAATATGCTGTCGATTCACAGCTACACAAAAGTAGTCACAACAGTTAGATATAATGTTTTACATTCATTATACAATTACAAGTTTGGGCCACTCGCTCGAGTGACAGACCCGATCATAACTAGATATCAAAGGAATGACGACGTCTAACAAAACATCCTGTAATATCCGCAATTTCATACAGCTCCTTTAAAAGCAAAAGAGTAGAAATATCAACACGGCGTCCTTGCGGAGGAGCACCTGGGCGGATACAATAACAAACACAACATAGAGGGAAAATGGACGGGTCAGGACCCGGTTTATATATAGTTCCCAGATGAACAAAAAGCATGCTAGATATGAACAGTTAATCATGACAAAGCAAAGCAGAATCTAACAGCCTAAGCATGAATACTAATAAGACAACTAACATGACATGCTTAAATAAACTATGAAGGAAAGGAAGATGATGCAATGATTAAATTAAAAGCTTCTATTAACCAATTTCCACTTTAACCCCGTTTCAATTCCTTAATAGGAATACACTAATCATTATTTCCTCATTTATTCCAATTCCCATTTCTTAGCAGGAAGGTAATTATCAATAATATCATTTAGTGGAAATTATACAACCCTCAAGTCCCACTTGAGTTTAGAAAAGTCATATTCTTATACATATAACGATTCTAAGACCGCCCCTCCGAGTTTTCCCACTGGGCGCGCCCCTAAATGACTATCATCTTCCAGGGGACCATCAAACAAGACAGCCTGGGTACCTAACGCACGTCGGGAAGTGGCCATATGCCTGCGAGTGAGTCATAACCACACCCAGAATTACTTCACTAGCGCAGAAAAATACATATAATAAACCCGCATATGGTCGAGGACTATAGTCTCCCTGCATTCACTAGCCAAGGAACATCACCTCATGCGCGAGCTTCCCTTATGATAGCATTTAGAGAGGTGTGTTTAAGTAAATTAGCATTTACTATAAAAACCATACTTTTCCTTTTCATTAACATTTACATGTTTCGTTTGTTTGAAACCGTTATCATAGGATAATTCATTTTATTATCATCCTAGGTTATGCCTAGAATAAATCTACAAGGGATCATATTATTTTCCCGAGCTTAAGGTCTCATATGCCTCATTTCAAGCCCCTAAGTCTCCAAATATGGGCCAACAATTTCCATCCATATTTTTGGATGCACAAAGAGAAGTGATGCCTTAGCATCACTTAGGACAACCCCTCCCCCGGACTTAACCCCAAGTGAAACCCATTCAACACTAGGGTGACAACCAACTCAGCTAGAACTCTAAAAGCCAAGGTTTACTTCATTCAACAAGAGTCCTAAATTCCTAGGGGAAGAAAAGGGATTTAAAACCAAAGTAGAAAATTTGGTTAAAAAACAGGGGACCGGTCGACCGGTCACAAGACCGCGGTCGACCGCGTCTCAAAGTTTAGCTTTTGAAAGAAAGCAGAAAGTCCATTTCGGGTGGACCGGTCGACCTATGGTGGAACCGCGGTCGACCGCGTCCTTATTTCGTGCCTTTGAAAGAAAGCAGTGTGCCCTCCTCCGAAGGCCCGGTCGACCCGTCTGAGAGACGCGGTCGACCGGCCATAGTAGACCTAGACCTTTCTCTCCTATCATCTTCAAAACCCAAAATCAATAACCAACCCCAAAATCACCCAACTACATTTAATGACTACTCAAAGATCATAAATGCTCCCAACCACATTTTTCCACCTCAATCAACAATCTAACTCTATCAAAGATGTTGATATCCATAAATCCAACCAAAAACCACAATTATATAACATCAAGACTATACATAACTAACCATACTAATTATTCATCTTAAACCATATAATAGCAAGTAGAAAACTTGCCTTGGGGCTTCAATATCAAGCTTGGTTGAAGAAGGAAGCAAGATCAAACCACAAATCTTCAAGATTTCCCTTTCTCTCCAATCTTCGACTCTCTCTCACTCTAGGGCTAGAACACTTAGGGCAAATAAGAGGAAATGGAAGACTTGGGGAAAACTAAACGTGGCTTAAGATTAAAAAGTCTCCAACCTCTAAGTGATAATACCGCAATAGTTAATTTCTAATACGCGATATGCCAAAACCAGTCAAAAGTGCCCAAAATCCCAAAATACAATATGGCACACATTTTGACTGTCTCGTACCTCCCGGAACTAACTACACCCTCCAAATTATCATTTGGAAATTTCATAAACCATTTGAGTTCCGGTTCCATTTTAATTCAAATTGCCATTTTAATTTCCATGACAAAATAAAACACTATATGGTAATAATCACTTACCCACATGGTAATAATGCAACTTAATTGTAAATATTAACTTATTTCATCAAATTAATACTTACCCACACCCGGTATTTAATATAAGAAACTACCCAACATAGCAAATAAATATAAAAATGGGCTCCCAAAAGCGAGGATTGTTACATACTCCCCCCCTTATGAGGGAATTTTGCCCCCAAAATTCAAGCATACCTTGGATAAAGAGATGCGGATACTTATCCCTCATATTGTCCTCATGCTCCCAAGTAGATTCCTCGACGCTGTGATGACTCCATTGTACTCTAACCAAGGGCACCACACGAGATCTCAATCTACGCTCCCCATGCTCCAATATGGCCATTGGTTGCTCTTCATAAGAAACATAGGGAAGTAACTCTATATCCTCGAAAGGAATGTGCCAAAGGGAACCATCACACCTCTTATACTTCTTCAAAGAGGAGATGTGGAAAGCATCGTGAATTTGCTGTAAAGGTTCCGGTAGGGCAATTTGATACGCCACTGGGCCTACCTTAGCAAGTACAGGAAAAGGCCCAACGAAACGTGGTGCAAGCTTCCCTTTCTTTCCGAAACGCTTAACGCCTTTCATAGGCGACACCCGTACCAACACTTGGTCTCCCACTTCCAACTCCACATGCCTTCTCCCCGCATCGGCATAGCTCTTTTGTCTATCTTGGGCTATCCGAATACGATCTCGAATAAGCTCGATCTTAGAAGAAGTATCCCGAATCATTTCAGGTCCGAGAAACTTGTTATCTCCCACTACTAACCAACACGTGGGGGATCTACACGACCTACCATACAAGGATTCATAGGGCGCCATCCCAATAGTGAACTGGTATGAATTATTATAAGCAAATTCAACTAAAGGGAGATATTATTCCCAACTACCCTTAAAATCAAGCATGCACATTCGGAGCATATCCTCCAACATTTGGTTAACCCTTTCGGTCTGGCCATCTGTTTGAGGATGATAAGAAGTAATTAATTTCAATTCGGTTCCCATGGCCTCTTGGAAACTTTGCCAAAAGTGGGAAACAAAGATCTTGTCTCTGTCGGAAACAATATTCAAGGGCACCCCATGCATTCTAACAATCTCTTCAATGAACAATCGAGCGTAACGAGCGGTATTATAATTAGTACGGACGGGAAGGAAGTACGTCGACTTTGTCAAGCCATCCACGATCACCCAAATAGAATCGTGACCCTTTGGTGACGTTGGCAAGACGGTGATAAAATCCATTGAAATGCTCTCCCATTTCCAAACAGGAATTTCCAACGGTTGCAACAAACCTACCGGTAGCTGATGATCAACCTTAACTAACTGACAAGTAGTGCATCGAGATACAAACTCCAAAATATCTCGTTTCATACCCGGCCACCAATATTGACGGCGCATATCTTGATACATTTTCTCATTTCCCGGATGCACCGAAAATTTAGAGCCGTGAGATTCCGCCATCACAGCCCGTCGCAAATCTCCATCCTCCGGAACAATAAGCCTTCCATGAAAGCGCAATCCACCCTCAGAACTTACCGAGTAGGACTCCGCTCCCCCAGTCAATAATCGACGAATATGGTGTTGACATTCCTTATCTCTGCCTTGGGCTTCCACAACCCTTGCCACAATCGTCGGAGTAACAGTCATTATGGACATAAACTCCCTAGCAACCGCATCCTCATGACTGAGTTCCTTCCATTTAGCTTTCCATACATCAGCTAATTCTCCCTCGGGTTTCCTACTCAAGGCATCCGCCACCACGTTCGCCTTGCCCGGATGATAATGAATATCAAATTGATAATCTTTCACAAACTCCAACCATCTTCGCTGCCGCATATTCAAATCTTTCTGAGAAAATAAATATTGCAACGATTTATGGTCTGTGAAAAGACTAAACTTCTCCCCGAGAAGATAGTGCCTCCAAATCTTTAAGGCAAAGACAACGGCAGCTAATTCCAAGTCATGCACTGGATAATTTCTTTCATGAGGTTTGAGTTTCCTAGAAGCATACGCAATATCTTATCTCTCCTGCTGAAGCACACCTCCTAAACCCTGAAGAGATGCGTCGGTGAAGACAAAATATTCCAATCCCGGCTTGGGTAAAGCGAGGACCGGAGCCGAAGTCAATCTATCTTTAAGCTCGTCGAACGCAGCTTGGCAGGCGTCATCCCAAACAAACTTAACCCCCTTCCGGGTCAAATTTATCAATGGACTAGCAATCTTAGAAAATCCCTTGATAAAACGACGGTAATACCCCGCCAAACCCAAAAAACTGCGTATTTCGGTAGGTGTCGTGGGCTGACCCCACTCCCTCACCGCAACAACTTTACTTGGGTCAAATGATATACCTTGTGAAGTCACAACATGACCCAAAAACTGCACTTCCCGTAACCAAAAACCACACTTCTCAAACTTAGCGTACAATTGGTGATCCCTTAACCTTTGCAGGACCAACCCCAAATGAGTAGCATGGTCATCTTCCATTTGAGAATACACAAGGATGTCATCAATAAACACGATAACAAATTGGTCCAGGAAGTCCTGAAATACCCTATTCATAAGGTCCATGAACACCGCAGGGGCATTGGTTAGCCCAAAAGGCATAACCAAAAACTCATAAGACCCATACCTCGTTAGAAAAGCAGTCTTGGATACATCTTACTCCCGTATCCTCAACTGATGATACCCCGTTCTCAAATCAATCTTAGAGAAGTAGGTTGCTACCCTGAACTGATCAAACAAGTCATCTATGCGAGGCAAAGGGTATTTATTCCGGATGGTGGCTTTATTCAACTCTCTATAGTCGACACACAACCGGAGAGAACCATCTCTTTTCTTCACGAATAACACAGGAGCACCCCACGGCGATGTGCTACGCCTGATAAACCCCTGTTCCAACAACTGTTGAATCTGATCTTTTAGCTCCCTCATTTCTACAGGAGACGTACGATAAGGAGTTAGTGCAATCGATCGAGTTCCCGGCGCTAAGTCAATTATAAACTCAATCTCTCTACTAGGAGGCAAACCCGGTATCTCCCGAAAAACGTCCCAAAAATCTCGAACAACAGGAATAGAATCTAAGGGAACAATTACATCCCGAGAAATCTCATCCGCAATACAATATAAATAAGTACCAGAATCTCCCTCTAAATGAGGCATAACTACCAGGAACATATCTTGTCCCGAAACGGCGAAGATTATACTCTTCCCGTAATAATTTACTATAGCATGATACTTAACAAGCCAATCCCTGCCCAAAATAACATCATACCCGACCATATCTAGGACGATTAAGTCGACCATATATATATATGCGTAATTATGAGAAATTTTACTAAGAGAAGCTAGTAGTTATGGAAATGAGGACAAAAGAATTAATCTTAATGAGATAAAGACTTATATAGTCATATAGTAAACGTGATAGGTAGTAATATGTGATAGACTACTTATGGAGTATTGTACGGGCGATACGGGAATACTATTGTTAGATGTAGAGAGTGTTAAGTGACTTGAACCAGATAGCTTGGGTAGAGTTACTACTACTAAATAAAAGATGTTCTAGGAGTGCAGAATAGAATAGAGGTGAGATCTTCATGTGAGAGCAGGAATCTAACATGCTCATAATACTTGCTTTAAAGCAGTTTTAAATACTTGCAAAACATATTTTTACACATCGGGCTCTGACCCGTCTCTTGCATATCTTTTCTCTCTTGCTATATATATATATATATATATATATATATATATATATATATATATATATATGTATGTATTATATCAGGTGCTCAGCTGTGACAACCCACTCACCAAAATAAGGAGTGGCCAGCCCAATACTCCAATACAACGGAATCATGGATGGAATCATTCTCAGCATCACAACAAAATATATAGTATCCAGGATAACCACCCAATATTTCAGAAAACGGGTTGCCAAAAATTTTGAATTTAAAGTAAATAAAAGAAAACAAACAACCCAATTCCTGAAAAGATAGGGGAAACCTCAAGGATGAATATATATTACTATAATAACAAGTGACAATTAAGGGGACCAAATATGTTATCGGTCCGCTAATACATACAACATTGTTAAACAATTTCAATAAATTTATATAATACATTACATTAATCAATTACAAAAGCTTGGGCCTCTCGCCCGAATAAAAGAGACCCGATCTTAGCTAGAATACAAAAATGAAAACGTCTATACCGAATGTATCCCATAATACCCGAAATGTATCACGGCTCGCCGAGGAAATCGGAATAGGAATTCAAATCAGGCATCCTTGCAGCGGAGTACCTGAGCGGAGACAAGATGCATATGCAACAAGAAATGTAAACGGGTCAGGGCCCGATTCTATATGAGTACCAGATGAATAAAAAGTATGACACTTATGAATGATAAAGCATGAAGAAAGAGAAATAAGAATCTACCTACACAATTTAAACATAAACTAAACAGGAAGATAAAATAGGTAACATTAATTTAAACACTCATCAAGTGCACCAATTATCTCATATATCTTTTTCCTTAACAGGAATGTATATATATGTATTCACAATCTTATGCTCTTTATGGAATTTTTATCTCACTTTTACATTTTGTAAAATCCTCTCCTTATCAGGAAAATAGTCATTTTCAAATGCTCTTTGTGGACTTTATATGTGCTCTTTGTGGCACTTATTTATGCTCTTTATGGCATATTTCAACACATCAAGTCCCACTTGATTATGAATAGTTATATTTATATACATATAACGATTCTAAGACTGCCCGTCCGGGTTTACCCACTGTGCGTGCCCCTAAATGACCATCATCTTCCAGGGCCTATCATAAGGCAACCTGGGCACCTATAATGCAAGACATCGGGAAGAGGCCATGTGCCTGCAGGATAGTCAAGACCACACCCGGAATCTCCTACCCATCGCAGAAAATATACAACACAAACGCTCACATGGCCTAGGACTATATTCACCCTGCATTCATTAGCCAGGGGCCTTCACCTCACGTACGAACTTCCCTTATGATGTCATTTATAGAGGTGTGTTTAAACCATTTTATTTATCATTTTCAAAATCAAGTAAATCATCATTTACCAGTTTCATGATTAAGTAAATTATCATTTACAAAAATCAATACCATTCCCATTTCATTTCATTTCCATGTATATGTTTGATTTTATCCGAAACCATTACCATTTACTTTTTTGTAAATAATATAACTTATTATCCGGAGCCATACGATAACTTATATCGATACAATAACCTCAAAGGAGTAATTGAACTCTTCATTATCTCCAAACATTTTAGGGTGTTATTTTAAAACCCCAAGAATATCATCCTTCAAAGGAATGAATGAACTTTCAATTTATTCTCCCAACACACCTTTATGGTGTTATTATGAACCATCAAGGTTAACATAGCTCAATTGAGCTTCTAAAATCTCCCAAACATAACACTACATCTCCTAGTTTCATAATAATCAACTAGAAGAAAATAATGCCCTAACATCAATAGGCATAGGCCCGGAAAAGTCCCCACATAACCCATTCCTAATGTAGGGTAGACAACTAACTCATCTCACCCTCTAGGACTCTAAGTTTACTTCATCCAAGAAGGTTCCTAGGCCCTAGATTTAAAGAAAAAGCAGAAAAATTGAGTTAAACAAAATAACTAAAAAACAACATAAATCCGAATCGATTCGCCCTAGGGCCGAATCGCTTCGCCCAAACAGCGAATCGGTTTGGTCACAAGACCTGGGATTCTACAACTGCCGAATTGATTCGGCCTTAACCCGAATCGATTCGGGTACCTAGACCTGGGAAACTGACTCTTAGCGAATCGATTCGCCCTAAGGGACGAATCGATTCGGTCCTGAAATTTTACCGAGAATGGCTACGAAGGGTGATGAACCCTAATTTCTCCAAATCCCAAATATCTTCCATTTTACACACAACCAACAATATTTATCTACCCAAAATGTATCCTACACGATTTATAACCATTTTAGTCCACAATTTTATCATCAAAACTAAGATTAGGGTTTAAATCCCATAAATTCCATTTTTGATCTCCAAATGAATATACATAAATATCATACAAATTATTCATCTTAAATCACATATTAGCAAGTAGAAAACTTGCCTTAGAGTTGAAATTTCAGATTTCTTGGTGGTAGAAGCAATCTCCCATCTTCAATCTCCATTTTCTCTTCTTTCTCCACTTCTTTCTCTTCCTCTCTCTTTCTCTCCTTTTCTCTCTATGTTTTAAGACATAAAATGAGGAAATGAAATAAGGGGAAAGACCAAAAATCGTGGCTTAAGTGGTTAGTACCACATTAAAATGACTCGCAAATACGCATTTAAGCTAAAACCAGGTAAAAGTGCTCAAAATACAAAAATACAATATAGCACTTATTTTGACTGTCTCACACCTTCTGAGACTAACTACGACCTCTAAACTGGCATTCGAAAATTTTATAATTTATTTTGAGTTCCAATATCATATAAACCATAATGACATTTAATATACGTGACACTATAAATATACAACCTGGTGATATTTACTTTCACATACAGTAAATATACATCAATCTAGTAAATATTAACTTTCAATTTATTCAATCAATATTTACTCCAGTCCCCACATTTTATATAATCACCTTATGTGGTAAAATTAGTATAAAATGAGCCTCCCAGAATCGAGGGTTGTTACATCAGCCACAGGGTCACCAGATTTAAAGACTTGGGTCGTTTGGCGTGCTGCAACTGATGTGGAAGCTGTAAGTCTTTGCATTAGACTCTCCTATCTTTCCTCTCAGTTTATCTAGACTTTTCATTTAGGGCATGTGTCACCCATTCCTTAGACATTTTATCAGAGATTGTATTTAGTTTACTTTCTATTCACTCTAATTGGATTTAGTTACTGTGGTTCTTTGGCTTAAGGTTTTGAACTGGAATGTGTAAACCCAGTTGTATTTATTTCAATACGTGATTCATATTTATTATTTATCTTTGTTGAATGGTGAATGGTTTATATTTAAATTCTTGGACTTATTAAATAAAAGATTTTTGGTTACAATTTAAAAGGAAAAAGTATTTTGGCACCAACTTGATTTATATTAGGTGATTGTTAAAGTTAATGTTTTCGACAGTGATGCTAAGAATGAACCAACAGTATATTCTGTTTTAAAATTTTATAAAGGACTGATCACCCGATATTTAATTGGGCGGGATGTCACACGGGGTTGCATCACCGACGCCGATCGTTTTGTTATATTCGGCTCACCAACTCTATACAAAAATCTAAACTATGACTACAAGAGTATAGCGGGAAGTCTGGGTATCGAATCCACAGAGATGAGTTTTTAGAATATTAATTAGTTTATTACTTCTCGAATAAAAGTGTAAAAGGCAATTTTAACAAAAAGGAAGAGATAAAAAGAGAAAAGATCATTCTAGGCAAGGGTATTTAAACAAGATTAACAAAAGGAATAAAAACTATAGGTTGAGTCGAATATCCATCACCTAGAGTTAATGAGTATAAATGGTTACATGGGTCAACAAATCTATCAAGATTGCGTCTCGTTTCGACAGTTAATTAAAACTAGAGTTGTCACACTCCTAAATTTGCATAGAAGCCTAATAAGATTTTGGTGTTAACAAATATCCCAAAAATTACGCACGTAGGTCGTAAATACGGAGCATACATGATATACCTCGTAAAATCTCCTAGGTGTAATCACTAGGACAACCTAATCGAGATAAGAATAAGAAAACTCCATCACCAAAGCAAAGCAACTAAATAAACCCTAGGTGAGTTCAATCCAGCACAACCTAATTTAACTTAGATACAAAGCATATTAAATGACATGAATTAAATGCAAGAAAGTAAACCTAATTAATGAATCAATAAATGAAAGAAAGATAAAGAAAGCAATTAAATAAAGAAATGGAAACTTGGATAAATGTAGAAGATAATGAATAGTGTTCTACACAACCTCGATGTGCAAACCCCTCTATACAAGCAAACCCTCAGAGGGGGAAAATGGCATGCCCATGAAATCTCCAAACCCTAGCTCCCGAAGAGAAAACCAAACCTAACTAATTTATTATTACAAGATATGTACAAAAACAAACCAAATGGTATATCTATACTAAGTTAGAATAAAAAGAAATAAAGAAAAAGAAATAAGAAAACAAAAGGGGTTAAGTTCTATTTTAACTAAAGAAACAAAAAGAAAATATAAAAGGGAAATGGGAAATGGGGAGTAGCAGCAAAAGTGTATCGGTTGAAAGCAGGGGACCGGTCGATTGGGTCCCAAATCGGTTGACTGTGTGAATAGTACAAGGGACCACTTGATGGGTACCAGGCCAAAAAAAGAAACTCGGTTGATCACGAGTTGGCCACCGATCGACCGCGCTTAGTAGCAACCCCCCCATGTTTCTCTCTTCATTGCAAATCCTAACACCCATGCTTCTCCATGGAGACCACCATGAAGCTGTTGCTGCAAACATATATGGTGAGACCCATGTGATTAGTGTTCCAAGAAAATGGTAGCAATAACTGACGATCCATATATCTCACCACTGCCATCGTTGTAAATGGCCAAAACCGAATTGCCATTAATGGCTAAAACCATGAAACCCAAGCTCCAAAAATGGCCATTCGTCAAAGTTCGGGTAAGATTCGTCAAAGTAAACCCAAGCTCCAATGAAACCCAGGAACGTACGAACTTTGATGAATCTTACCCGAACGCAACCAAACTCCACACTTAGCACCGTAACACCTACAAAAGCTCAATAATACCCCAAAAAACATGTTAGCATATAAAACGAACGTTGTCTGATTAATGAGCATAATTATAGGCATTAAAGTACCCTAGGAGGCTAAAATGCATAAGTTCAAGGGTAATAAAGTGCAATGATTCGATACGAATTAGTCGACACTCTTTCACTAGTGTCGGTGAGAAGGTGGGTCTCATCTCTGAAACAAAATTTTAGTGCCTGGTTGGTTCCCAGAGTGATATCTGGACGAGACCATATGTAAGAGAAAGATTTATAATTGTTCATAAATTATTTTAGTTTGGCACATTCAGTTACACCTTCATCATCATGTATTTTTTTAGAGGGAGAACATATTAAGTGGAGTTTTTTTACTCTCTTTAAACTCCATGAGTCACGGTATTTCTTTTATATCATGTGTGCAGTTTTTTTTGCCTTCATGATTTCATCGACTACATGATGAAGACTTTCAATTGAAGATAACTTCACAAGTGTCTTTTCCTTTTTGGGTTTGGGAGGGATATTAATTGAACTTATCTCAAGGGTTATTTTTTTCATTTTTTTTGTTTTGTACTAGAATCACCAAAGGGGGATATTTTTAAGAGCGAGATTTATAATTTATCGTCATCTATTTTAGTTTGGCATATTTCGTTACCCCTTCATCATCATGTACATTCTCAAGAACTTCAAGTGTAGACAAGTTAGTGATTAAACACAAAAATCAAAGATCGAAATAGTTAAACTCGTCACTTCAAACATCAAAGAAGCTATATGGTTTTGATTATGTATAAACACTTTATTCAGGGGTTCTTTTTATAAAATGTTCGAGGTCTAATTTTAAAATGATTTTAAAAGGAAAAATATTTTTTTATCTTTAAGTTGTTTCAACGACTTTAAGTCTTCATTCGAATGAGTTTAGGAAGTTCGTTCAAATGGATTTCAAATGATATTTTTTTATTTACAGAAATAACATCGTCTGAAGCTCATTTAAAGATGATTTAAATGAGATTGGTTGTTCATTCGAATGAGTTTGCATTTTCGTTTGAACGAGGTCCTGTTTTCATTGGAAAGAGATTTCTAAAAATTTTGTCGCCTGAAAAATCGTGTTTTCAATAAAAATGGGTATTGGGATCAATTTTCTTCAAAACGTTTGGCAAAATTTGTCTTCCCATACATATTCAAAAGATCTCCAAACCCTAGTTTTTTTAAAACTCTTTTGTTTTCCAAATCTAAACCCTTGGATGATTTGTTGAGCATTTTTCAAACCCAAGAAGAACACAATACATGTTCATACCCTTGTAAATTTGATTCTCTGCTGCTGAAGATAGGGATACGATTTTATGAGGCTGATCAGTGGATATCGAGGTAAGTGGAGCATGTCGTGGGACCTTGCTGGATTTGTATCACTTGATGTTGAAAATTGGGATTGAGTACATTACTACATCACTTAGTGGAGCTATAAGTTTTGAAAGTCTAGAGATGTCTGTCTATAATACCTAGTTGTAAACAATGCTGAAATATAGATTTTGCCCAAAAGGGATTTTTCCTCATCTCCTATCTTCTGTTTATGGATTGTGGTTTGTTTTCATTTAGTTTTAATATATTTCATGTTTAGGTTAAACTATTTTGATCAAGATAAAATTTGGACTAAATAGAATTTGGTTTGTTTGTGTGTGGCTTACTTGATGATTTATACATATAACTGGATTGTTCCGTCTTTTAAATTTGTATCAAAGCTTATTTCTAAAAGTTAATTAGATGAATCTTGGTGGATATATGGATAACTCGTACTATATTCCACCTATGTTTGATGGGTCCAATTATGCCTATTAGAAAGCCCAAACGAGATCGGTTTTGAAATTGATCGACGAGCGTGTATGACTTGGGTTGAAAGGGGGTGGACTCCTCCCATTGTGACTAATGAAAACATCATTAGTCTCAAGACAGTTGCAATTTGGACTGAGAATGATTTTGGATGGAGTAAATTTAACTGTTGGGCTTACAAAATGGCTAATCTTGCGAGAGATCTTCAAGCATCATTGGAGACTCGTAAGAAACTTGAAGCCGTTGTTTCCCAACTGGAGAAAGATCTCAAACATGCCCCGGAGGTCAAAGTTACTTTAGAGGACATATTTAAGAAGGTTGGATATATGTTCCTAGGTCCCGCATTAGGTTTTAAAGAGAGTTAAGAGATAGGTTACGATGGTATATGCACTTCCCATAAAGTACCTAAATCAGTTAATAAGTTTGTGATGGATATGTGTGGGCCTCAACCTAAGCCACCTAGGAGAACTCATCCTAAGTGTTTTAACCAAGGTAAATCCAAAAAAATATATGTTTGTACTCATTGAAAATAAAGAGGCCACCTTAGGGAATTTTTCTACAAGTTAGGAAAAGTCTCTCACACACATGATCCCATGCACCACTATAGCGACTTTGTTAGTCTTAGAGATCAAGTTCACTTACTAGTCATGACTTATAAAAGATTAATGGAAGAATTTGAAAGTATGCCTATGCCTTTCAAGAACACTTCCAACACTAGGACTTGAGCCAATAATGATAAGGGAAAGAAAAAGGTTACCTCATCTTGGGAACCTACAAATGATGAAAAGGCTTTTATTCTTTATGTTTTTCTCAAGGTTAAAGATACTTATCAATGATATTTTTATAGCAGGTGCTCTAGGCACATGACCGATGCCAAGTCATATTTTACCAAACTTGTGGATCGCAATGAATGAAAAGTCAACTTTGGAGATAGGATTAGGTCTAGCATATTGGGATATGATTTCATGGAGATACCCGATTTTCCTAATCTAGATAATGTGTTTCATGCTGAAGGGTTGAAAGCAAACTTGATAAGCATAACCCAACTTTGTGCTGTTAACTTTATGATAAAGTTTGATCGGTCGGAGTGTAACATTTATGATCAATTCGGTGAACTTTTAGTACAAAGTGTGAGGACTATCGATAATCACTACGGTATCATTCTCAATTCCTATTTAGTGTAAAATAATTCTAATGTCTTCTCCATGGACCTTTGGCATCAACGACCAAGTCACTTTAATTTTAGAGATATTGAAAGATTAGTCAAGAAAGACCTAGTTTGTGGCTTACCATCGCTTGGCAAACCAACTTCCTTGATTTTTGGTCCTTGGAAATAAGGGAAACAGATCAAGAGTCCCCATAGGAAGTTGAATACCATTACCACATCCCGTGTTTTAGAGTTGATACGCATAGATTTTGTGGATCCCATGCATGCGGAGAGTATTGGTGGTAAGAAGTATATTCTAGTAATTGTTAATACTTTTTGAGATATTCTATCGTTGGATTTCTTTGAGAAAAGTTTAATGTTGTTGAGTTCCTAATAATTAAATTTCGTGTTCTACATAATCAACATGGTGTTAGTATAAAATAAATTCGTAGTGACCATGACATTGAATTTAAAAAACCCGGAGTGGATAGATTTTATAATTAATTCAACATCAAACATGAGTTTTTGACTCTTCGCACTCCTCAGTAAAATGGGATTGTTGAGAGGAAGAATCGAATAATTTAAGAGATAGATAGATCCATGCTTCTTTGAAGAAACGTGCCTAGACATTTTTGGGCGGAGGTAGTTAACACCGTGTGAAACCACGCTTAATTAAATACCGAGTGATCATTCCTTTATTAAATTAAAACAGAATATCCAAATTGGTTCATTCTTAGCATCACTGTCGAAAAACTTTTTAATATATACTACCCACCTAGTATTTGAAAAGCCGATGTCAAATTTTATCTTTTTATTAACATGCAATGATTTAAACAATTAAACGATTTAAATATCACATTCACCATGCTAAATTAATCAACACCACAAATAGTGAAATATTGAATCAAATAAGATATGGCAGGAGTAAACATCCCAGTCTGAAACTCTAATATAATAACACATATAAAAAACTAAATCCACAGCTGAATAATAAAAGAAATACAATGTCTCTAGAAACCACTCCTAATAGAAGATGGAAAACTTGCCCGACTTAGATAAGATAAAGGATGCGTCTGATTTGAAAGGAATGGAGGCGTTTACCAAGTAAGTCCTGCAATCGACCACAACAACTGCAGCAACAAAAAATGGAAATAAACTCCTAAGCTGGCCTCCCTATGGTTGGTAACCTAAAAGTGGTTTTTGCAAAAATAAATAGATTTGGAAAAAAACGGGTCAGATCCCAAGTTAAAAAACTAAAGATTTAGCAAGTATTTAAAATGCATAGTTAGCAGATATTATATGCATGTTAGGTTCACGGATCTCACTTGAGAACCTCACCCCTCATCTAATGTGCACGCCTAACGTATACTACTAACCCGTCCTAGTTATGCTACCCCACCTAACAAGTTTGAATTAAATATATCGCCACACCGACTAACTCTTGGTTTTTTTCTGCATTACCCGTACAATAGCTATTGATGTTCCATACTGATTTGACATTTATAAATTCCTCAATTTATATTTAGATCTCACATATTTAAATTAATTTAGATAGTACAATATTTTTCATCTACGAAGCACATACAACAAATTTAAATCACAAGTATATATATACATGTCACTCTAATTGCATATATATTAATATAGAACCCCTAGGCTGGGACATGTTGTGCATGCATACTCTGCTATCATGTCCTGGTACATCACGCACTGTATAAATGACTGTTGGTTCAGTATTTCTCTCGAACTATAAATAGAAATCACATATATTGGAGGCGAACATAGTCCCCAGCCAAATGGGTCACGCACATACCTACGCTCCCATTCAACCACTGAAACTATCATAGTCTCAGATAGCATGTATCCAAGGTCCTAGGTTCTGGTTACAAGTCTAAAATTCCCCCAATGGGCTCATTAGGATAAGACGTCCACAACGCGAAACCTCCCCCCGATAGCAAGCAGTGTATGTATGTCATATACATAAGAATTATACAATAGGTATACACACAAATTATATATTTGTATTTTCCATATAGGTATACTCTGACCTATATTATATATCCCATACGTAGTATATAAATTTCCCCAATATTCCACATATTAGTAAATTTCAATTATAGTTCTTATCGTACGTTCCCGAGTATCTCTCACCTATAGGAGTGTGTCCATTATTCTCTAGTATAGTATCAGTAGGTAGTTCACTCATATCCTACTGGTCTAAGTCACCATTTTCCTCAAATTTTCGTTACTCAAATTATTCTTTTATTTAGGCTTTTTCTCTTAATTAAACCTAATTAAACTTACCACTTGTATCCCCCTCATAGGACCGAATCTAAAATCCAACCTTGACCTAGTGTTACTTTAATATAATACTCATTATATTTAAAGACTAATTCAGTATGTGAATTCTAAACATTTCCCTCAAGTTCTAAATAAGAAGAGAAACAAATGGCAGTCGACCGAACCGGTCCGCCTCTGGACCGAATCGGTCCGACGTTCTGCTGTTGTCAGTTCTTCTAAGCAGTTACTTTTTTCCAAGTTTTTCCTTAATCAAAACTCCATGATTCTTTTCCAAACCTCCAAATAATCATCCTAAACATTATACTAACATATAAGGGTGATTTCTAACGTATTAGAATCATGGAACCATCAATTAACATCAATAAATTCCCAAATTCCCAATTCATTTATTTAAAACCCTAGTTCATCATTTTATTTTGTTCAAGAAATCACATAAAACCCAAATTTATTCACATATGGATAATCCTAATTCTTCACTTTAGATTGACATACATCAGGGAGTCTTTCCTAAAATGATTTTTATCCAAGAACATATTTTAATCCTAAAAAATTAACTCAATATCTTCATAATCATGTGAATAATTCTCCTATACTAAAATGGATATTATATATGCTAGAAATTTGAAAGTTTAAACACTTGTCTTGATATGAAGGTTTGAATCTCTAAATAATTATGGTATGGTTGGTCCCCTTCCCTTTCAATCTACGTGATGGCGGTGTTTGTGGTGCAATGATGGTGGTTCTAGCCTTTGGGACCTCCTCTCTTCTTCCTCCTATGGCCACTATGCAACTCTATAACCTCTAACCCTCTAAGAACACTCTTCTCAAATGATGTAATCCTATTAATTTCGTTGGTCCCTTTTCTCCAAAAATACAAATGACCGAAATACTCTCTCGGGATGCCGGTTTGGCCTAAAATTGCCCTGGGACCCAAACTAAGCATTCGGGTACACTTTTCTAACTATTTTGACCCTCCCGGACACTTTGGCACACTCAAAATGACCATATGGATGACTTAAAAATAAATTACTTTTTATTTCCTTAAATTGAGTCCCGACACGATTGGCACGCACGTCCTGACTAAATTATTATAATTGTCATATTTTTCACTCACGATAATTGTAATCTTTTCATATCATTATTATTACTCATTCACTAAGTAATATTCAATATAAATAAATATCAATCCTTATCTCGCTAATTAATATTCATTATCCCGAATTAATTATTCCAATATAAATTTAATCAGTCCCAATTTAATTTGCAATTGACTCAATTATAAAAATCATTAAAAATACGGCGTGTTACACACCGCATGCCACACGGTGAATTGGGTCTATCTTTTTCCACACACACTTCACACTCCATATGAGTCGTGGATAGGGAAAAAACCTAACCTACCATAATTTTGAGTTTTAAGGAACCCTTCCTATATCCTTAGAGATAGACATGACTTAAGAAAGTTTGACTCTTGAAGCGATAAGGGAATAATTTTAGGTTATTCATTGTCTAGTAAAGCATATAGAGTGTTTAACATTAAAATTTCGAAGGATATGGAATCGATAAACGTCACAATTTAGAGATGATATACCGAATACGTTTATCGATCCTGGCTTGGCATGTGAGAACGGTAAGGATATCATTATTCTCCACACCACCACAATGAACCCCTTTCCTGACATACATAATCCAACCTCTTGGGTTTGAAAATTTCATAACCAATTTAACATACTTGGTGATCCCACCATAGGTATCAAGACTGGGACTCAACTAAAGAATGTTGTTAGCTACTTTTGCTACACTTCCACAGTAGATCCCAAGAATGTGAGGGAAGAACTCAAGGATGAGAATTAGATATGTGCTATGAAATAACAGTTGCTTTAATTTCAAAAGAACAATGTCTAGGAATTAGTCCCCCGACCTAGAAAGACTAATGTGATTAATACCAAATGGATGAACAAGAAAAGGATAGATGAAAATGGTACCATTGTTTGCAATAAGGCTAAGTTGGTCTCTCAAGCTTACACACAAATTGAGGTTATATACTTTGACGAGACATTTACTCATATTTCTAGGCTTGAGTCTGTATGCTTACTACTCGCCATAGCATGTAATCGACGGTTTAAGTCATACCAAATGGATATAAATAGTTCCTTCCTCAATGGCATTCTTCAGGAAGAGGTTCACATGGAATAACCAAAGGGATTTGAAGACCCAAAGCAACCAGGACACATATTTTATCTAAATAAGGCATAGTACGGTTTAAATCAAGAACCCCGTGCTTGGTACGAAAAGCTAACTTCTTATCTCTTAGCTCGTGGCTTCAAGAGAGGGGAAGTTGATATGAAGTTATTTATTAGGAGAGAGGGTGGTGCTATCTTGGTTGCCCAAGTCTATGTGGATGATAGAGTATTTGGATCCACGTGTTGTCAACATTATCACACTTTTAAGTATGAGATGATCATAGTTAGTGAACTTACTTACTTCTTAGGTCTCGAAATGCGTCAACTTGAGAATGGGATATTCATATCTTAATCTAAATATGTTAGGGACCTAGTGAATAAGTATGGTTTAGACTCCGCTAAGAACTCACTCACACCCATGATTTCATCGACTAAACTTAAAAAAAGACACTTTAGGTACAGACGTAGAGCAAACACTTTATAAGAGTATAATAGGCAGTGTGCTCTACGTGACCTCTAGCTGTCTTGCCATAGCCTTTAGTGTTGTATTGTTTACACGTTACCAAGCATCCCCAAAAGAGTATCACTTGATTTTACTTAAACATATCATCAAATACATGAGTGTAACTATTTCTTATGGCATTTAGTATTCCTTTGATACAGATGATCATTTGGCAGCTTATTCGGATGCCGATTGGGCTTAGGATGCTGATGGTTATAAAAGGACTTTCAGGTGGATTCTTTTAATTTTTGAGTGCTTTTTTTCTTGGTTGAGAAAGAAGAAAAACTCCATTTCTTTGTCCACGATGGACGCCGAGTACATCACCGTCAGGAGTTGTTGAACACAACTATTATGGATAAAGCAAATTTTGAAAGATTATGGGATTACTAAAGGCAAAATGACTATTTATTGCGATAATACGAGTCCAATCCATATTTATCATAATCCGGTCCAACATTCCTGTACAAATCACATTAGGATTCGTGAGAACTTTATTCATTATCTTTTTGAGGAGAAGATCATTTCCTTGTATTTCCTAAGTATTGAGATTGGAGGATCTTAGGAAGTCTTTTGGTATTTGTGCCATTGATTGATTTCGTGTATTGTTCCTAGTATAGAGTGATTATCATATTGATATCTTTTTGTCCTTATTGCTAGATTGTATTCTTATTTATATATTTTTAAAAAATCCAAAAACATTTTCTATTCTTTATAAAAAATTTCAAAATTTTAAAAAGATTTGTGTATTTTGTTTTACACCATATATGGATGTGCATTTAATATATTATATTCACAATTACATTCTATCCATTCTTGTGACTTACTCTTTTGTGTGCTTAAAAATGCATGTTTAGAATTGCATTATTCGTTGTTGATTACTTCCTTCATGATAAACTCTCTGTATCACTTTTATTGCACATATAAACATACCTTTTGAATACTATAATTCCTTGTCACATGTCAAATAATTTTTTCTCATCTCAATCATGTGTAATAACCAACCAAATGTACTAGGAACTAATTGTGCTTCTAAGAACCATCGTCCAAATTTCTTTTCCCAAAAAATCTGATTTTTGTTTAAGCAATAGAAAGGGGATACGAATGAAGCAGTTTTCATAAGAGCCTAAAAGATGATTTTGGCACAGAAAAACAGAAGATCTAAGGCCAATTTTTTTTTGTTTCTTTGATGCTTCATTAACATGAGCAGTATGATTCCTTCAAAAATTTTGAGAGTTTGTGCTTAAAATGTGAGATTTTAAGGGTCTTATAAGTTAAAATTTCTTTAAAAACATTTAAGAGATTGGCTATACCGATTTGAGAAACATTGAAATTTTAAGGGTGTTATAAGTTAAAATTTCTTTTAAAACATTAAATAGTTTGGCTATACCGATTTGAGAAACATTGCATTTCATGACATTTTGTATGAGTCGAGTCAATTGCATTACGTTCAACAATTTTTACACCAAAGGCTGAATTGAGTTCTTTTTTTAGGAGTATCTCTTTGACTTCATGCACCTTTGCTAAGTAAACCTAGTTTGAATTTCCTGTGCATTTAGTTCACACAATTTCATATATTTTATACTACTCCACTGTGTGACTTTTTGTATTTTGTACTTATATATATATATATATATACACACACATACACAAAAAGTCCAAAACTTTCAAAAATAGTTTGCTTCTTTGTTGAAATTTCATCACATATGCTTCATAGTTTATCCTTTTATGATGATATTTCATATTTGAATTCTCTTGATGCTAACATTTTAGGATTATCTTTTTACCCCTTGTCTATTACGAACAAAAAGGGAGAGAACATATTGAGGGTGAGTTTTTATGCTTTTTTTAAACTCCATGTGCCACAATATTTCTTTTGCTTCATGTGTGTAGGCTTTTTCCGCCTTGATGATTTCATGGACTACACAATGAAGACTTTCACTTGAAGACAATATCACAAGTGTCTTTTTCTTTTCATTTGGGAGGGACAATAGTTGAACTTATCTTAAGGGTTATTTTTTTTTGGATTTTGTGTTTTGTCCTGAAATAGCCAAATGGGGAGATTTATAAGAGCAAGATTTATAATATTTCATCATCTATTTTAGTCTGCCATATTCTGTTACACCTTCATCATCATGTACATTCTCAAGAACTTCAAGTGAAAATAAGTTAGTGACTGAATGCAATAGTCAAATATCAAAAGATTTGAATTTGTCACTTCAAACATCAGAGAAGGTATATGGTTTTCATCATGTGTAAACACTTTATTCAGGGTTTGTTTATATAAAGTGTTTGAGGCCTAATTTTAAAATAATTTTTAAAGAAAAAATATTTTTTTATCTTCAAGTCGTTCGAATGACTTTAAGTGTTCGTTTGAATGAGTTTAAGCAGGTTGTTCAAGCTAACTTCAAACGAACATCAAATGACATTTTTCTATTTATAGAACTAATATCGTTCGAAGCTCATTTGAAGCTGGTTCGAACTATATTGGTTGTTCGGTTGAACGAGTCTTACCTTAGTTTGAATGAGTTAGCATTTTCATTTGAACGACATTTCTCAAAATTTGTGCCCCATCAAAAATTATTTTTCTATAAAAAGGGGTCTTGGGATAAATTTTTCTCTAAATGTTTTGCAAAATTTATCTTCCCATACATATCCAAAAGATCTCCAAACCCTAGTTTGTTTAAAACTCTTTTTTTTTTCAAATCTAATTCCTTTGATGATGCGTTAAAAATTTATCAAAACCTATAAGAACACAATACATCTCCATACCCTTGTAGAGTTGATTATCAATTGTTGAATATAGGAATACGATTTCATAAGGCTGATTGATGGATACGAAGGTAAGTGAAGCTTGCCGTGGGACATTTTTAGATCTACATCACTTGTTGTTAACAATTAGGATTGAGGATATTACTGCATCACTTAGTGGAGCTCTGAGTTTTGTAAGCCTTTAGATGTTTGTCTGTAATACCTAGTTATAAACAGTACTGAAATATAGGTTTTGTCTGAAGGGGATTTTTCCTCATCTCGCATCTTATGTTTGTGGGTTGTGTTTTTTTTCATTTAGTTTCAATATCTGAAATGTTTAGGTTCACCTACTTTAATCAAGACAAATATCGAGTAATTAGAATTTGGTTTTTGTGTGTATGAACTTATACATATAACTGAACCACTCTATTTTTATACCATCCTTATGTATATCAATTACCCCATAAACATGAGTATTCTACGCCAGTAGGAGGATGAGGTTCAAACTTGCCTCTAATTGGCTTCAAGATGACTCTACTTATTATCTTGTATCATTTGATGAATGACCTGCAGACCGTGACTCTGGATTCTTATTTGTCTACTAGTTATCTATCATATCATGAGGACTTAACGGAATATCATCAAACATAACAATCACATCACCCCCTGTGTCCTCGAGCCATACCCACTATGAGATGCTTTCCATTTTTCGATCATCCATTGGTTATGTCAGAGGTGGCGTGATTCAAAGAGGTTGGGTGCAATTTTCATGGGATGTCTAGCCCATATGCATAGCCCATCGCATCATCCCAGGCGTCGATATTCGTGATTCATCATTGACTCATTTTTAAATTGAAAGTTTGCCTTAGGCAGGATTTTTACCATTTCTCTCACTTTTACCAAACGCGAAAACCATACCAAAAACCATTTTTATTTTTCTCTATGAGATTTCACTTCTTTGTCTTCCTTTGATCGCTATGCCGACGTTCTATAAGGTTTTCTGATTTCCTTCTTCCAGGTAACTCTGAACCACATATCCTTATCTTTTTATTATTTTTTATTTTCATTTTTGTCATTTTTCTTTTTTCGATGCCTTTTTAGATTTTGCACCTTTTTTGTGGTGGTGCTTGGGTGGAGATTTTGGGTTTATAAGGCTTTCTACTAGCTTTTGATGTTTGTTGCATGATTTTGGGAGAAATTTGGTGATCTTTTGGGTATTTCGGTGGCTCTGATAATTTTTTAGTGAGTTTTCTATCGGCGTAAGGTTTCTAGTTTGGTTTAGTGTTCTTAAGTGTTTTTACTTCAAACCTATTCACTTTTCCCTTTTTGATCTTTTAAATCATAAAAACCTCTTAAGTGATTATTTGTGAATGTACCAGAGTCTATACGAGACTTGTGTTGACCCATGTTGCCTTTTCGATCGTGTTCACTGAGAAAGGGAAGAGGCTAAGGCCCAACTTAATCGAGACAGGTCTCGTTAAAATAGAGTTCCTCCGATACCTCTGACTCCAACACCCTTAGCGGTAATACCCCCTCCCTTGTGTCTGACCAACCTTCCCCACCAATTCATTACATTAGAAGTTTTTTCTCCAAGTGTTATTATCATTAGTAGCGTTGGCATGTATTAGTCAAGGGTTATACCAGGCCTAAGACCAATTTAATGTCTAAGGTTTATATCCCATCCGAGAGTTCAGATAATGATATGAACCTTAGCTTCTTTGAGGAAGCCATAAGAGTAAATGTTTCTCTTCCTAGCCTGGTTGAGATTGGTGATTTGCTAAGTCCATTCACAGAGATCATCTAAATACCTCATCTCATGAAGCCCCATTTATGATATTTCCAATGAAGATATGGAAATAACATACCAGTCCCTATGATGACGAAGCCTTTAACTTAAATATCAACTTCAACTTATGTAGGCCAAAACTAGCGTTGTAAAAAGTTGTTATTATTGAAGCTAACGAGGAAGAAGTTTTTGAGCTTGACACAAGTGTTGCCTCGTCTTATTAGAGTGACATCTAAGAGACTAATATCATTATCTGGCAATAATTATATGGCCTTGACACACTGATAAATATGAGAGTGTCAAATGAGGACGGGATGGCCTATAAACTTAGAAAGAAAGATGAGATTACTGTGTATGAGAAAATGTTTAAAGTGGCTTGGATTCGGGTCGAGAATAAAGGAAATTCTTGATGCTACCGGCGTTGCTCTAACCCAATTATCACCCAATACTAAGAGGATGATTATGGGGTAAGTTTTCTATGGAAGATTGCCTATGAGTAAGATTTACCCCCAGACATCTTCCGAGCGTGTTATTTAATCGTTACCACCAAATTCAACCCATGTTACTACCATTTCTTTCCTCGGAAACCACATCAAAAAAAATTTCACGTGAACCAGACTTCTAATCAAGAGTGGAAGTCTCGGTACTTCTGAGAATTCTAGGATTTTATGGAATGATTTGTGTTTTGGTTTTCCACACACAAATCAAATTTTACCAAATTTGATCTTTGATTATTTTACGCTTGCATGCAAAGATGTAGTCCAAATTTTAATTCACAACTCAATCATTCAAATAACACGAAGAAGTATGGAAAAATACCTAAAAAGGCAAAACCTATATTCAACACTACAGAGTAATTGACAGTCGACTTACAAACTACTTAGACCAACTAAGTATGGTGCGCAAAGTGTAAGGACATAAATTTTCAATTGAGTCCCTATATTGTTTTGACTTAATTTCGTGAACAAAACTGTGTTTGTAATATGTCATAGGGAGAATTTTATTTTGTCACGATCCCACTTGGTCTATGATGTATTGAAGAAATTGAAGACATTGCGGCAAAGCTTCAAAGAATTAAATCGTGCCGATGTTTAATTGGTGCAAGTTTAATCGTCTTCAAAGTTAATTTTATTCCAAGATCACTCAGGTATTAATGCGTATAATTAATGGTGCTCGAAATTATTTTTATAAAATATAAGGATGTAATTTTTATAAAGAAAAATGTTTTAAAATGGTTTTAAGTGTTTTAAAAGGTTTACACTACGTTTTATGATGATAAGCTCGAAATATAGTTTGACTAATTTGAATCTCTTTGTTAAGAGACGTTTTTATCAGAAAGTCAAAGAAAGTCAAACTTTCGCGCTGTCGCTCGAACGACATTGGACCTCGTTCGAACGAGATACAATGTTGCACGAACGACATGCTTAAGTCGTTCGAATGACACGTTTTTTGAGGCGGTGTTTAGATCCTATTTAAACAGTGTTTTCATCATAATTTCGGAGGTGTGCATTCTAGAAAATATTTTTACGAACCAGAACCTTGTTTGCACATGTTTTCTAAGGTTTATAAAGCATAAACACATCCTTAGAGTTTGCAAAGATCCGAGTTATCATTCTTATATGTTTAAGTGATCTTGCTGCACTAAAGTTGTTTGTTCTATGCATTGAACATCAAAGGGTTTTGCGGTGAAGAAAAGAGAAGGACTTCTTGTTCGACATCGTAGATGAATAAAAGCCATTCGGTGGACATCGAGAGATACGTGGACGCGTGTGTTGTGGACGAGTATCGTGGAAGACGGAATTTTTGCGTGGGCACTATTGAAGAACGGTTGAAGATCAGAAGGAGCATCAAGACCCGTTGGGATCGAGTCTTAGTGTAAGGCTAATCTATCTTTGTAAAACCATTGGTCATAGTGATTGTCTGACTTGGGCCGTCCGAGGTTGTTTTCCCATTTTGGGTTTTTTCCTCGTACATCTGGTGTTGTGAGTATTCTTTACTTTACTTTACTTTCTTTAATCACTAGATTCATTTTTAGGATTAATCAAGATAAAAATGGTTTAAAGTAAGAATTGGATTTCCACAACTTGGTTTGGTGCTTAATTAAAAGTTGGATCTTTTTCGGAGAAAAATTGGTTTGAAAGAAAACGCACATATCGGGCCACTCACATCTCCAAATTGGTATCAGAGCTAGAAAACATTATTTATTTGTTTTGTGATCCCGTGTGTTTGTTTACCTCTCCTGTGTTTGTTTTCTCTCGATGGATTCTCTAAGCTTTGACGATTTACATCGTTTGAATTTAAAGTTTGCAAAACGTATTGAAGTTTTGGAAAAAGAAAATTCCGGTTTTAAAAATAAGATTGAATATTTGCAAAGCTTTCAAATCCAAAGAGATATTTGTCGTGAGCAATTTAGTTCCTTGTTTAAAGATTTTAATATATTAAAATTGGTCAAAAAGGAGAGTGATGATAAAGTCCTCATTCTAGAAAAAGAGTTAGAGGATTTGAGAAATTCTAGTGTTTGTGCCATTAAGGAAAATAATTCGATTAATGACATTGTGGCACGAGAAAAGGCTCTTAGGGATAAGTTTGCTCACATTGAGGGGGAGCGAGATAACCTTCTAGGGGCAATTGAAAATTTAAAGAAGGAGTCCCGAAAGTTTGAGGAGTCTAATCGTTTGCTTGAGTCAAAAGTTTTGAAGTTAAAAAATGATTTAAATGACTCGAGTAGTGATGGTAGCGGTTTATCTTGTTCTAGTGGTTCAATTGTAAAAAAGACAAAACCATAGTTTGTTTTAGAGTGTCAACCACATCCGAGGGTATTATAAAAGGTCAACCTAAAGGTCCCATTCCTCGTTGTGTTTTCACTTGTTCGCATTGTGGTAGGAAAGGTCACCTTAGGAGTTTTTGTTTTGATCTTAGAAAAGACCCTAGGAAGATTAAATGTAGTGTCCCATTGGTTCCCAAAACCCATTTTATTAGGTATACACCTGTTTGGGTTAGGAAATCCGTTTTGGAGATGCTAAATGCTTCGTTGGTTGATTCTCACATGCATGCACATGATTCATCTCTTGCTATTTCTTATGGTTAGTTACTTACATGTTTTGTCATACGCTAGCCCTTGCATCATGATTTATTATTTGCTAGTGATATAACATGTTTATCTTTTTGTATTTTAACTTGTTTGAGTCTTATTTGAAAAATACAAAAAGATTTTGTTTTTTTGAGAAAACTTTTGAAAATCCAAAAAAGATTTTGTTTTTTGAGAAAACTTTTGAAAATCCAAAAAGATTTTGCTTTTCTTTGAGTCAAAATATGTTTGAAATGCCAAAAAGTTTTTTTTTTTTTGAGTTTACATGTTTGATGTGGCATATTGGTGTGCTTGGACCCCCCCAATCGTTTCATTATCCATGTGCCTAGGACATTTGGTCATTATTATCGATGCTTAGAATGATCTTAACCATTGTTTATATGGGGTTGTTTCGAAGTTGATATGCATTTTAATTCGACTTTTTATATATACCAACATTGTACACATGCACGAGTTTATATGGATGTTTGACTTTTCTTGCATATTTGAATTTGGTGAGGCGTTCTTATCTCAATCTTGGCATCTATCCGTAAGTAAACTTAAGGAGAAGTGTGCATGTAATAACCGTTTACCGTGAGGATTTAAAATTGGTAAAAATGATGAGTGATTCACGGGAAAGGTCTGCGAGAGTTCAAAATTAACTCGTCGTGAAAGCCACCGTTTAAAAGAGCCCAAAAGAAAATGCAATATGATAAGAAAAGGGCCAATAAGATTTTCTCTAAGTTGAGAATGCTAGAAACCTCAAAAAAACTTGAAAAAATATGATATTATTGAGAAAGTTTGGTTGGAGAAAATTTAAACGAGTTTGCACAACTAATCCTAATGTTGAAACATTGCAATTTGACGCTATTGTTTGTAGAATCGTCAAAATTATGGATTTGTGTGCATGTAGTATGTTTAGTTCATTAAGCTCACTCTTTAATTGTCATATGGCTATGATAAAGTTTGATGATTTATCGCTATCAATTAGAGCTTCTTGATCGTTTCGATGTGTTGCAATTGTAACTCATTTGTTGTAGTTTCACGCCCATTCATTCCATGTACATGTTTGAGCACATCGGTACTATGTTTCCATGTAACTCGCATTTTTAGTTTTTATTAGTTTTTGCATTTTTGTGTTAAAGCCTACTGTTTTAACATTTTTTTGATTATGTCAAGCCCTTCCTGGAATTTTTTTGTGGAAATTTTTTCACTGGGCAATACTTTATATTATTTTTGGGAATCTGGGAAATTTTGGCAGGTCGCGCGAAGTCGTTCAAACGATAACTCATCTCGCATGAACGGCATATGTACTTCGTTCTAGCGACATCCTAATCTCATTTGAGCAATATCCCTAGCTCGTTCGAACGACAGAATCAAAAATGGCTTTTGATTGGTTTGCAGTCCTCTAGTTTTATTTGGTATATTTTTGGTACTACGGGAAGCATTTCTGGACTGTTTGGTTTATATGCAGGTTCTTTTATGTTCCAAATTGGTATTTTGCATATGAGTCCGTTTATCTCACTTGATTTGATTGGTATACTCTTTGTGTGATTCCTTGGTTTACTAGCTACTGATTTGTCATTGCTTGATCATATTTAACTGGTTATTTCATGATTATCTAGCGGTTTTCAATTCTCAAATTGGTATCAACTTGATTCAAATTGGTTTCATATTCTCATGCTAGATATTTCATATTGGTTTATCTTTTCACTGGATTGTCTATTCGAGACAAAAAGGGGGAGAGATGTATATGATGTAGGGGGAGATTTGTTGAGCGCTTCTGTTTGATATCTAAATTTACATATTGTTTGATTATATTTGTTTAAAATTGGTATCAAATAATTGCTCACATGTTTCAAATGATTTGTTCTTATTAGAAATATAAATTGGTATCATTTGTTCCTCCATACTTCACTGGGTACATGTTCGTCTGTTTCATGTGTGTAGGTATGCTTTCAGTGATTCGAGATTTTAAGTCTACATCACATTCAGGCAGTTCATGCTTGCTGGTGCTACATATTCTAGTACGTGTCCTGTATTTTTTATTTTGGGTTTATGGGATGGGATTTAGGCGTCATACGGATTGACGACCCGGTTAGGCATTTCACTGGTTTAGTTTTATCCCGGAATAGTCAAAGGGGGAGATTTGTAAGGACATAAATTTCCAATTGTGTCCCTGTATTGTTTTGACTTAATTATGTGAACAAAACTGTGTTTGTAATATGTCATAGGGAGAATTTTATTTTGTCACGATCCCACTTGGTCTATGACGTATTGAAGAAATTAAAGACGTTTGGGCAAAGCTTCAAAGAATTAAATCATGTCGATGTTTAATTGGTGCAAGTTTAATCGTCTTCAAAGTTAATTTCATTCCAAGATCACTCAGGTATGAATGCGTATAATTAATGGTGCTCGAAATTATTTTTATAAAAGATAAGGATGTAATTTTTATAAAGAAAAATGTTTTAAAATGGTTTTAAGTGTTTTAAAAGGTTTACACTACGTTTTATGATGATAAGCTCGAAATAGAGTTTGACTAATTTGAATCTCTTTGTAAAGAGACGTTTTTATCAAAAAGTCAAAGAAAGTCAAACTTACATTGGATCTCGTTCGAACGAGATACAATGTCGCTCAAACGACATGCTTAAGTCGTTCGAACGACATGTTTTTCGAGGTGGTGTTAAAATCCTATTTAAACAGTGTTTTCATCATAACTTCGGAGGTGTGCATTCTGGAAAATAGTTTTACGAACCAGAACCTTGTTTGCATATGTTTTCTAAGGTTTATAAAGCATAACACATCCTTATAGTTTGCAAAGATCCGAGTTATCATTCTTATATGTTTAAGTGATCTTGTTGCACCAAAGTTGTTTGTTCTACACATTGAACATCGAAGGGGTTTGCGGTGAAGAAAAGAGAAGGACTTATTGTTCGACATCGTAGACGAATCAAAGCCATTCGGTGGACACCGAGACATACATGGACGCGTGTGTTGTGGAAAGGTATCGTGGAAGATGGAATTTCTGCATGGGCACTATTGAAGAACAGTTGAAGATCAGAAGGAGCATCAAGACCCGTGGGGCTCGAGTCTTAGTGTAAGGCTAATCTGTCTTTGTAAAAACATTGTTCATAGTGATTTTCTGGCTTGGGTCGTCCGAGGTTGTTTTCCCGTTTTGGATTTTTTCCTTGTATATCCGGCGTTGTGAGTATTCTTTACTTTACTTTACTTGCTTTAATCACTAGATGCATGTTTAGGATTAATCAAGATAAAATTGGTTTAAAGTAAGAATTGGGTTTTCACAACTTGGTTTGGTGCATAATTAAAAGTTGGATCTTTTTAGGAGAAAAATTGTTTTGAAAGAAAACACACATATCGGGCCACTCACATCTCCACAAAGTCTTCGATTTCTTCTACAGAAAATGGCTCAGTCCAATGTCGTCCATTGGAAGCAGCCTTCCTTTGGTATCCACTGATCAACCTTCTTCTTCTTCTTCTTCTTCTTCTTCTTCTTCTTCTTCTTCTTCTTCTTCTTCTTCTTCTTCTTCTTCTTCTTCTTCTTCTTCTTCTTCTTCTTCTTCTTCAATAATAAAACCTCAATTCCAAAAATTACCAGTAGATATTTATCTCTACAGATTTTTTTAAACTATTAAAGGTTTTTTTTTATTTAGTAAAGTGATCTTCAAATTTTGAATGGGTTCGGAATAATTGCGAAAGAGTTTGATCACAAAGAGAACTCAAAAAGGTTAACGAAATCTTTTAAAAAGAGTTATTTTGGAATCTAATCACATCTATCCTTTTTTTTTAAGAAAGTTAGTAACAAAGGTATATTTATTAGAGATTTGGATCAGATGTAATCTTAAGAACAAAATCTTGTGGGGTCGTTCAACTGACAGGTACCTCATTCGAATGACACACCTGTTTTCTTTCGATAGGTATCTAACGACATATCAAACGATATTACAGGGCTTGATGAAAAACACCCCGTTCGATCATTTGAAAGTATCATTCTAGCTATCCACCTTATCTCGTTCAAACGGCTTATAATGAAGCTTCTGTCAAGATTCCAGAGCTTGCCAAAAGTCAACGTTCCAGATCTTGTTCAAACTGGGAGAATTAATTCTACGACATAGTGTATTTTGTTCGAACGACAAGCTATTCTTGTTCTAATGACATATCGATATTTTTAAAGTTTTCTTTAAAATCATTTTAAAAAACAAACTCTTCAAAAATTCTAAATCCCCTCGAAAAATAAAGTAATGTTTCACCAAATGCATCCTGAAGTCCTTATACTTTTGACTCAATTGAGTCTACATTGTATAAGTGCTCATCTAGTTTGGAAATTGTGACAAAATTATGTCCTCCCTAATATCCAAAGAACCTCAGAAGTTGGTTTGTTACTTCATCTCTCTATCTTGTTTTGATGAAGATCAAATTGCCAACACACACACAATAGAATTTATTTTTTGCATATCATACTGCATAATAATCTGTGTACATATGTTGAGTGTGTTTAAATCCCTAAGTTGGAATTTTAATAATTTTTTGTGATTTTTTAAACATTTTTTAAATAAGGTTTTATTCATTAAAACTTGATTTAAAAGTTTTGTGGTCAATTTGTAAATATTATTTGTTGGTTATTTTGGCCTATTGTTACCTTGGGTAGAATTCGAACGCGGAGTAAACTTTGGGGTGTGGTTTTAATTAGTTTAAGACGCGCGTTTCATATCCTGTTATCATCCAACACCTGTCTTCATCTGATTGGCTGGAACTGTGTTTGTTTACTGAGTTAAAAACGCGTATGTTTTCAGCCCTTGGATCATTAGCTATCGACGATGTGCATGTCGTCTTGGTGAATCCCAGTACAACTTTCTAAACCAATCAGGATTCGTTTAAGCACCGCCTTATTAGAGCCCTTCGATCAAAGGTAATATAACTTGACTTAATCCTGGCCCTTGGTTTTGATCGAATCTCTCGAACCTTCTCTTCACCCTATAAAAGGGACCCTACTCTCAGACTTCGAAGACTTTTGCCATTTTCATTTCCTCTGAGAAATAGAGAGAGAAGAGAGAGAAGAGATAAGAGAGAGTAGAGAGAGAAGAGAGAGAAGAGTGGAGACAGAGAGAAGAGAGAGAGTTAGAAACCCTAGCCCTATTTCATCAAAGCCTCTTCCATCCAAACTCAAACACTTCTTCAAAACTCCATATCCAAAACACTACCCTGAGTGTTCTTGAGTGATTGAGAGTTTGAGTTGAGTTTGTTATTGCTACTGTAACCTCTTATTCGTTAGATCTTGTTTTCAACTTAAACGTTTACTCAGATCTACTTTCTAATTTCATAGAAATTTTAGATCTGAGTTATTCATGTTACATTACACTTAGTTTCATTCTTTATTTCCCATCTTGAGAAATATATTGTTGATTATTTTCTATAAAACGTTTGCTTACTTTGAAATCAACAATAAATGCTTTCTGTTTTTAGTTCTTGTAAAACTAAACCTTTGACCTAGTTGGAATCACACTTGTAGGTTTTCAATCTCGAAAAACCTTTCTAAAATTCTGAGATTGATTAAGACCTTGTATGTCTTCCTAGCAAGGTATCCGTGGATTCTGGGAATGATTTAAAGGTCAAATAAGGTTCAAAGTTTTGTAAGAAGAAAGAAAAAGAAAAGATCACAGCATATAGTGTTACTGTAATTTGTTAGTACTGTTTGTACTTAATAAGTGTGCGTGTGTGCATGCATGTGTTAGAGAGCACCTCCACAAACACTTTCACCCTACAACACGAAAAGTGTTGGTAATAAGATCTTGTGAACAAAGAGTCAACGTAAAGTGCTGGACCAAATCAGAAGTTAACAAACTGGGAGAACTACATCTACAATCAGAACTGCAGAGATGTTTTAAGGACACCAGAGGGTACATTCCTAAACTTATATAGGTCTGAGTTGTTTGCATGTTAGTTATATAGTTTGTAACTCATATATTTGTTTTAGTGGATTTTTCATTTTACTCCGAAGAGGGAGTCGTGGATGTTTCCTTAATTGGTGAGGTTTTACCACGTAAAAAACATCGTGAACATAATCTTTCTACATCTCCTCATCTCATTCTTGGTTGTGCTGAGTTTAAGTTTTTTAAACTTCTTTATAAATTTGTTATTCAATTCTTGAATAGATCTCGTACATACTGATTTGTTAAACACATCTTGTGTTCAAATAGTTTGGTTTTTACGAAAAGAGTTTCTTAAAAAAACAGATCGGAGTTACTTAAATAGTTTATTTTCAATAAACGTATTTAGTAACATTTTTCAATTGGTATCAGAGCTTGGTAAACTGCTTTCAAAAGAGATCCTGTGTTTCTGAAATTATTTTCTGAAAATCAAATATGGACGAGAAAAATGAAAGATTTGGTAACTTGTCCAGACCTCCAATCTTTGATGGAACCAATTTTGCTTACTGGAAAGTAAGGATGATTGCTTTCATTCAAGGAACTCTGGGAGATGATGTCTGGGCCATAGTTGAAAATGGTTGCACTTTTCCTACTAAACCAGCCAACGAAGGAAGTAATGAGAGGGTTAAGAAAGCTCTAAGTGAGTTCACTCAAGAAGAGAAATAAGTTTCTCGAAATAATAACAAAGGAAAGAATGCCATATTTATGTCCATAAATGAACATGAGTTCAAAAGAATCTCATCCTGTACCACTTCTAAGGAGGCGTGGTACACCTTGGTTACTGCTCATGAAGGCGACACTAGAGTTAAGGCTGCTAAAACCCAAATGCTTATTCAGCAGTATAACTCCTTAATTATGTCTGAGACTGAGTCATTTGATGACTTCTATATGAACCTGACTGATATTGTGACCAAACTGCATGCTAATGGGGTGACTTATGACAGACATGAAATTGTATCTAAAATTCTAAGATCATTACCACAGAAATTTGATAACAAAAGATATGCTATTGAGGAAATGTGTGATCAAAATCTCACTCCTGAATCACTCAGTAGTAAACTAAGAACTGTGGAAATGGAACTAGAATTTAAGAAACAATTGACTCAAACCCATAGGAAACAGACTAGTTCCAATATGAGCTTCTCTTCTAAGTTAACTAAGACTGAACTTATATTCCCCACTTATGATTCTGATGAGGAATGCATTATAGAGAGTTTGGACAATCAGATTGCCTTAATTACTAAACAGTTTAAGAAAATTATTAAGTTTAGAAACAAAGTGGCAAATAAACAAGGCAATTCAAATTATCCAACTTCCTCTAATTACAGGCCTCATGAGAAAAACTATGACAAAAATCACAAGGACTCTCACATTAGACCTAATAGAGACGTTAAGAAGACTGAATGCTATAGATGTGGTAAACTGGGGCACATTGCACAAGACTGTAGAGTTAACTTGAACACTCAAAACAAACACACTAGAGCTAACATTTGCAAAACATGGGATGATTCAAGTGATTCTGAAAAGGAGGAACCTGAGTCATCTGATGTTTTTGACCCTTGCATGTCCTTCTTTGCCAAGATCATATATAATGATGATGTGCTTATGCCTGTGTATGAGAATGCTTCTAGTAACTCTACTCCTTCTATTGAGAATCATGTTTATACTGGTTTATATGCTTTGATTACTGAGAATGTTGCATGTTCTACTACGGGGTGTGTGAGTCAAAGGGATAGCGATAATGACGATGTCAATGGGTGTGTGGGTTTAACAAATGAATCTTTAGGGGTCACTCCACACACCAAACTTAGTGACTCGGACAATGAAGACCTCCCTGACATTCACACACTTTATGCTAAAACTCTCAAGAAAAGCACTAGACAAGAAAAGATTGTGAAAGATCTCACTAAGAAGTTAGAAGACCTAAGCCTAATGGTTAAACTAAATGCTGAAGAGTATACTACCCAATGTTTGACTCATAAAAGCAAAATCAAAATTTTTGATGAAAAACTCAGAAATTTAAAAGAAACAAATGAAACTCTGGAGAAAAAAATACAAAGGGACTGTTAACGCAAAAATTCTCCATCTACGAGGACCAATCAGAAAAGGACACATGTCATCCTACGTGGAAATATTCGACATCCGAGGAGAGTTAGTCGGTACCCGAGGAGAGTTGGTCGGCATACCAACCAGGAAGATCAAAGGATAACTATGCATTTAATGTGCATTAATGAAGATGGCAGCGCATTTAATGAGCCTTAATGTACATTTGTACTGTATTAATAGATGACAACACATAGCATACCAAGCAATTCAACAATTAGATTCGTTGAATGTAGACATAAATGTCTACATACAATGAATCTCTTTATCTCCCATCACTATAAATACATGTATCCCCTTAGCCAAAAGGGGGGAGATCCAAAAGAGATCCGGGAGAATCGAGAGACACCATACACAAGATCCACACCTTTTTCTCTCTATACCACATTGTGCTATTGTAAACCCCTGGGAATAAAATAATAGTGGACGTAAGCTTTATTCATAGCCGAACCACTATAAAAATCTTTGTCTCTTATGTGCTTGATTGGATTGCTTTCATCTATTTATCTGTGATCATAAAAATGGGATTCGGTCCAGTTTTTTGCATCAACAGATTGGCGCCGTCTGTGGGAACGTGTTACAAGCATTGTTCTCCATCAAAAGCTAAGTTTTTATTTTCTCTACGTATAATCAATTATACATACATCTGTTGATTCAATCGTGATTTTTATGTTTATATACATAAATTAGTTGTCCAATTTTTATTTATGAAATCTACGAAAATTGCATATCATGATTTCAAAATCATAACTGTTAAATTAATTCTTGTTGAGAAATCTGTGAAATGGTGGATAAATCAAAACTTTTGGCTTGATTCTCAAGTTAAAATCTTATCCCATGAAATCAATATTTTAAATGATTACATATACCAATATATACGACGATGATAAGATTTGATAATTTTCATTATTGATTTTGAAATAATTTTTGAAAGATCTTTGATGACTATTCAAATTCCCATTACATTTTTATTCAGAGAATGGGAAAAGGTTAAAGACAATAAAAAGTTTTCTCATGGAAATCATGACCCAGATCTATTTTCTCTCTCTTCAAGTTTGAGTCTCTTTGCATTCATTTTTATGAACTATATACTTAATTTGGTTCATCTTCCATCTATGTCAATAAAGTTAAATTGATTGATTTTTGATATAAATTTAGTAATAACTTCGATCATTCACCATATTTTTATCTCTCCAAATAGGGAATAGGAAAGGATCAATGTAAAAAATAATTTTCTCTCACCTGAAAAATCATTACCCACCTCTTGTAAAAAAGGATCAGTAAAACAAATCATGACCATATCAAGACTCTGGGCACAAATTTGATATGTTGGCCCCTCGTTCATCACATCACATGGTTTCTTTATCGGAATCACACGATATAGTGGATTAGATCATTATTCATTTAATTAACATTCTTAATGCTTAAATTTTACATCGAATGTTATTTTTCTAATCTAAGGATTCGAGATATTCTGGTCAGCCATATATATTGTTGGTCGGCATCATCTTGGGCCATCTTTTAGTAAAGGGAAGCTTAACTAGACCATTTTGGTTTGTCGAAGAAAAGATGTGAAGATCCATCAGCAACGTTGAAATAATTTTATCCAACTACGAGGTATCTTATTGTTGGTCAGAGACTCTTATTGTAGCTCTATGGAACCAATTGCAGGTCGACGATCATCTACTTCTTGATCGGCGACATCTCAGTCTTGTTCGGAGGGTTCAATTTATTGGTCGGCAACTATCCAACCATCCACTTTTTGGTCGATGACATCTAATGTTGTTCAGTGCTGTCAATGCACCATTTTTGTTGATCGGCGAAATTGCTCAGCTGGTCAGGGACCATTTGCTTCTTGGTCGGCACCATATATTCTATAACTTGAGATATCCTTAAATGTTGGTCGGCAACATCCATGTCGTTTGTCGAAAGCAGTAGAATCTTGGGGTATTAAAAAATGCGAAGCACCCCAGATATTTCTTTAAACACGAGTTCAGCTCGGGGACAAACAGGGGCTTATGTCTTTTTTAACTTGTGATCACCCAAAAAATATTTTTAAAACCAAGTGATAAATAATTTTCAAACAGCAACTTATACCTGATTAGTTGTTGGAGATTAAATAACTTTACAAAAAGCTCTACGTCTTATTTATGATGCATATCTGATAAAAATTTGTCCATCTCACACACATTTGGCACAAAAAATATTATTTCATATTTTGAAATTTTTATTATTTTATGCTGATACACATCACATATTGTTTGGCTGAATAATTATTCTCATGACAATAATTATTTGATCTAATCTCGACAGGTGCTCGGGCAGCTTATTAAAATTTCATAGGGACGAGATTCAATCCCGACGAAAGCTCAGCCACAATCTTAAACCTTTGGAAACTAGTATTGCTCGACATCAGGCAATTGTGCCTCGACATATCAACCAACATATGTTATTTCATTTTTTGAAATTAATATTTTTATTTCTCTAACATATACCTATCATATATTTATTGAATGATTAAATTATTCTCACGACTAATCAATTCAGCCTACACAAATGGTAGAGCAAGATATTAATTTTTACAGGTACAAGATTCAACTCCGACGAATGCTCGAAAATAATCTTACTCTTCTGAAAAATATTATCATAGCTCGGTCGTATGAAATTTCACCTCAGCGAGGAACTATTGATTTTATTATTGCTATGATATTTGCTCCAGCACAAATGATTCTATATATCCATTGGGATTCATATTCTATATTCATCTCAACATGGAGCTCGGCGAGATACTCATTATATATTCAGCTCCGAGGAAAAGCTACAACAGTTATTATATTTCACCCCCAACGGATAGTTGGTCGAGGCAATTCTTATTTATATTCAGGCCTAGATATCGGTTCAAGAACAAATTATTCTATATATCCCTTGGGATTCATATTCTATATTCATCTCTTCATGGAACTCGATGAGATACTTGTTATCATATTCAGCTCCGAGGAGAACTATAACATTTATTATATGTCACCCCCAACGGATAGTTGGTCGGGGTAATTCTTATTTATATGCAGGCCCAGCAAAGTTATCGGCCATATTCTTATGTTCTGGAAAATATTATTCTTATTCGGAATTATGCAATTGTGCCTCGACAAGATACTTATTCAGCTTTGAGGAGAATTACAAAATTCATTGTATTTCACCCCCAACGGATAGTAGGTCGGATAATTCTTATTTATATTCAGGCCTGACAAAGTTCTCAGCCATATTCTTATGTTCTGGAAGATCTTATTCTTGTTCGGCATTATATAATTCTACCTCGACAGATCAACGAGGCACTTTATTATTTTTAATTATTCTTTATATCTTTTTAGATGCATATTCTATTCTTATTTCAGCAAGGAGGTCTCCAACATTTATATTATCTTATTCCCAACAATCTGTTGGTCAGCTCCAAGGAGGTATCCAACATTTATATTATCTTATTCCCAACAATCTGTTGGTCAGCGCCGAGGAGGTCTCCAGCATTTATTATATCTTATTCTATTCCCAACAATCTGTTGGTCAGCCCCGAGGAGGTCTCCAGCATTTATTATATCTTATTTTATTCCCAACAATCTGTTGGTCAGCTTCGAGGAGGTCTCCAGCATTTATTATATCTTATTCCCATTAGTTCGTTGGTCAGCTCCGAGGAGGTCTCCAGCATATATTATCTTATTCCCAACAATCTGTTGGTCAGCTCTGAGGAAGTCTCTATCATTTATTATCAAAAATGTATTCCCCCGGGAAGTAAAACTTGTATTCCTCCGGGAAGTAAAGCTTGCATTCCTCCTAGAAGTAAAGCTACTTGTATTCCTCCGGGAAGTGAAGCTACTTGTATTCCTCCGGGAAGTAAAGCTACTTGTATTCCTCCAGGAAGTAAAACTTGTATTCCTCTGGGAAGTAAAGCTACTTGTATTCCTACGGGAAGTAAAGCTACTTGTATTCCTCCTGGAAGTAAAGCTACTTGTATTCCTCCGGGAAGTAAAACTTGTATTCCTCTGGGAAGTAAAACTTATATTCCTTCGGGAAGTAAAGCTACTTGTATTCCTCCGGGAAGTAAAGCTACTTGTATTCTTCCGGGAAGTAAAGCTACTTGTATTCCTCCAGGAAGTAAAACCTGTATTCCTCCGGGAAGTAAAAATATATATTCCTAAAAATGCCAACTTATGTTGGTTAGGAAGTAAATCTATTCCCAAAAATGTCAACTCGGGTGGGTCAGAAATAAGAAGCTGTCAACTACAGTTGGTCGGAAACAAAGTATGAGTATGTGAAAGCGATCAAGAAAAAAGCATTCAAAGTTCACATTCCACACTTGGGGGCTTCTATTACAGATATATTTATTCATTTGGTGGCACATTCTTATAACATCATGCAGTCGAGCATCAAATTCAACTCCACAGACTCACACGGTCGGGGCCCCGACCAATTATCATTCAGGAGTTGTTTTTCTTGCTCAGGAATTATTTTTGATATTGAAGTCCAGGAGGTATATTGAAGTTCAGGAGGCGTATTTAGAAGTTCAGGAGGTGCATTCAGAAGTTCAGGAGGCATATTCAGGAGTTATTATGCACATACTATTGAAGTTCAGAAGTCAAATTTAGCATCTACAGCACTGAGATCTTTACTACTACTATCCCGACCAACAATGAAGAAGAAGTTGTATGAAAATGTTTCGAAGTCCACCACTATCTTGGTACTAATCAGATTGAAGAGTTGGGTTCAAAAGCTAGTATGTTACTCGACAAAGTATTCATAAGATCATAAATTAGAAGAATCAAGTACGTGAAGTTAGCACTCAGTTGCTCGGCACAGGAGGCAGTTGGTCGGCTAGCAAACCAATCAATATACTTGAAGATTATGACAAGCTACAAGCTGCATACTATGGCATGGCTGCATCCAAATCCCCAGGAGTGATACATAGCACACGAAATTCCTCAAAAGAAAGATTAGCAACCATCGATCAACCTGCATCATATGTAATCCAGGAGATAATGCACTTTATGTTGAACAAATCAAGAAGGTAGATCAAGAATTTCACGAGCACCGAGCAACACTGCAGAATAAATACTCCATCCTTTCAAGTAAACCATCAAGAATGGAGCATTGGGGGCTTCTGTTAATGCAAAAATTCTCCATCTACGAGTACCAATCAGAAAAGGACACATGTCATCCTACGTGGCAATATTCGACATCCGAGGAGAGTTAGTCGGCACCCGAGGAGAGTTGGTCGACATACCAACCAGGAAGATCAAAGGATAACTATGCATTTAATGTGCATTAATGAAGATGGCAGCGCATTTAATGAGCCTTAATGTACATTTATACTGTATTAATAGATGACAACACATAGCATACCAAGCAATTCAACAATTAAATTCGTTGAATGTAGACATAAATGTCTACATACAATGAATCTCTTTATCTACCATCATTATAAATACATGTATCCCCTTAGCCAAAAGGGGGGAGATCCAAAAGAGATCCGAGAGAATCGAGAGACACCATACACAAGATCCACACCTTTTTCTCTCTCTATACCACATTGTGCTATTGTAAACCCCTGGGAATAAAATAATAGTGGACGTAGGCTTTATTCATAGCCGAACCACTATAAAAATCTTTGTCTCTTATGTGCTTGATTGGATTGCTTTCATCTATTTATCTGTGATCATAAAAATGGGATTCGGTCCAGTTTTTTGCATCAACAGGGACTTTGTTAGAATTGGAGCAAACTAAAGAAAAGACAGCAACTGTTTTTAAAAAATTTACAAAATTTGAAAATAATTCAAAATGTTTTGATGAATTTGTCGCTGAATCAAAAACCAATTCTGATGATCGAACTGGAATAGGGTTTTTCCCCAATTTGAAAACACAAACAAAATATTTTGAAACTATCAAGTTTGTGTCAGGAGGCAAAAGACCTATTGAAACATTCCCAGACTTTCATTCTCTAAAAGCTGAGTTTGATTCAAAAAATTAAAATTTTTCACATTGGGGAATCAAGTTGCTCTAAACATGAAAGTTCACCTAAGGCTAAATACGTTTGCCCTTCTATTAGGAAGAGTGAGTCTGCATTCAAGACTGTCACACCTAGGAATAGAGTTCAGCCTCAAAACTCTTCAAAACCTTTGTTTAGAGACTTTCCTAAGGAGACCTCAATTGTGAGCAATCTTTATTGCTCTTACTGCGACATATATGGTCACTTTTTGATAGTTGCTATGCTAGGAGACTAGTTAAACCTCTCTATAATCCTCATATCTATCAGAACTTTAACTATTCTAGGAGGAACCGAAACAATTATATACTTCCTAGACAGCCAGATAGAAACTCTAATTATAGAAAGAGAAAGACCAAACCTAAAAGAACATTTCCTAGAAGGAATCCTAAGCACTTTCCTAAACCAAATGCTCAAGTCTTTCAGAAAATGCAAAATCATGCTCAAAACGTTTTTCAACAAAAATCCAAAGGTCGCAAATTTTATCAATTGAGAGCTAATAAGCACAAGATGAAAACTAAGGCAATTTGGGTTAGAAAAGATGATCTATTACCTCAGATGAAGTGTAATGTTGTTATTACTGCTTTAAAAGCTGAACACACATCATCTGGTTGGTATTTAGACTCTGGATGTTCTAAGCATATGACTGGTGATGAAAGTAAACTTTTAAACAAAACCAGCTTTGCTGGTGGTAAAGTCATTTTTGGTGATGGAGTTTCATCTCAAATCATAGGCAAAGGAACTCTCCAAGAAGCTGGGCTTCCTATTCTTCAAGATGTCCTTCTAGTTAAAGGTCTTAAGGCAAATCTACTTAGCATATCGCAATTTTGTGACTCAGATCATACTGTTACCTTTTAAAAGAACAATTGCAAAATTTTAAATGAAAAAGGTGAATGCATAATTACTGGATTCAGAACTCCTAACAATTGCTACACTGTCATGAACAATTTTGAAATCTGTAATGTTGCCAGAATGGATGACAATGAGATATGGCATAACAGAATGGGTCATATAAATTACGATAACCTTAGTAGACTGACCTCTCAGGAAATAGTTAAGGCACCTCATAAGAAAGTCAAAGATATTCTTACCTCTAATTCATTAGAACTCATCCATATGGACCTAATGGGTCCCTCCCAAACTGTTAGTCTCTGTGGACACAGGTACATCCTTGTTATGGTTGATGACTTCACTAGATTTACCCGGGTAGCCTTCTTAAAACAAAAGTCTGAAACATTCCAAACCTTCCTATAAATTCTTCTTAGGATTGAAAATGAGAAGGATACTCAAGTGAATAGAATTCTTAGTGATAGAGGTGGTGAATTAAAAGACACTGGTATTATATAATACTGTGACTATAATGGTTATAAACACGAGTTCAGTGCTCCTAAGACCCCTCAACAGAATGGTATTGCGGAGAGAAAGAATCTTACCCTTCAAGAGATGGCACGTGTTATGTTACATGCCAAAAATTTACCTAAATATTTTTAGGTAGAGTCCATTCGTACTGCTTGTCACATTATAAATAGGGTCTATCTTAGAAAAAATTCCAAACAAACCCCTTACGAACTTTGGTACAATAAAATGCCTAATCTCAAATACCTTAGAACCTTTGGCAGTACTTGTTATGTATGCAAGGATAGGGAACACTTATCCAAATTTGAGAGCTGGGGAGATAAAGCCATATTTCTAGGATATTTGCCTAACAGTAGAGCTTATCGAGTGTATAATCTTCGAACTAAAACCTTGATGGAATCTATAAATGTAATTGATAGTGACACTACTGTAGAAAGCAAGACTGGTGATTTTACTATTGAGGAAGAGTCTACAAATACTTTAAAAAATGACTCCTCTGAAATGGATAATTCATTACCTATTGAGACACCTGAAGTACCTAACTGGGTTTCTAAAGATCATCCCATAAATAACGTAGTTGGTAACCCTAGTGAGCCAGTGCGTACAAGATCCCAACTCAGAAACTATGCACATTATGCATGTTTTGTTTCCCTTCTGGAACCAAAGAATGTAAATGAGGCATTGAATGACTCTCACTGGATTTCTTCTATGCAGGAAGAACTTTTACAATTTGTCATTCATGATGTTTGGTATCTTGTTCCACGTCCTGATCACAAAAAGGTTGTTGGCACACGTTGGATTTTCAAAAATAAGACTGATGAAAATGGGATAATAATTAGAAATAAAGCTAGATTAGTTGCTCAAGGATACTCTCAAATAGAAGGAATAGATTTTAACGAGACCTTCGCTCCTATTACTCGTTTAGAATATGTTCGTCTGCTTTTTGCTATAGCTTGTCACATGCACTTTACACTATACCAAATGGATGTCAAATCTACGTTCCTTAATGGAATACTGGCTGAAGAAACCTATGTATAACAACCTAAAGGGTTCATTGACCCTAAACATCCAAATCATGTATTTCGTCTGAAAAAAGCTTTGTATTGCCTTAAACAAGCTCCTAGGGCTTGGTATGAGCGTCTTTCCAGTTTTCTTTTAGATAAAGGTTTCAAAAGAGGCGGAAATGACCAAACTCTTTTTGTCAAACATTTTGACAAACACATCACTATTGCTCAAGTTTATGTTGACAATATTATATTTGGATCAACTTCTCCCTCAGAAGTAAAATCCTTCTCTGAAACTATGCATAAGGAATTTCAAATGTCCCTTATGGGGGAGCTACAATTCTTCTTAGGCCTTCAAGTCAAACAAAATTTAGAAGGATTATTTTTATCGCAATCTAAGTACGCTTTAGAGATAGTAAAGAAATTTGGCCTCGAGAGTGCTAAAGATGCTAAAACGCCCATGAGTAATACGGTAAAACTTTTCAAAGATGAAAATGGAAAATCTGTAGATCCTACTCTGTATCGTAGTATGATAGGCACCTTAATATATCTTACTGACTCGCACCCTGATATTATGTATGTTGTGTGTGTATATGCTCGATATCAAAGTAACCCTAAAGAGAGCCACTTGAATGCTGTTAAACGTATCATTAAATATGTAAAAGGCACTATAAATATAGGACTTTGGTACACTAATGACACACCAAGCACTATAATTTGATACACTAATGCTGACTGGGCTGGGTGTACTGATGATAGTAAAAGCACATCGGGAGCATGTTATTATATAGGTAATAACTTGGTAGGATGGAGTAGTAAAAAACAAAACTGCACATCACTCTCAACAGCTGAATCTGAATACATAGCCGTTGGCAGCTGTTGTGCTCAATTAATGTGGCTTAAACAAATGCTAAGTGATTATGGTATTCAAGAAAACCAATTGCATCTCTATTGTCATAATCAAAGTGAGATTAATATTTCTAAAAACCCTGTTCAACACTCGCGAACAAAGCATATTAAAATAAGACATCATTTTATACGCGAATTGGTTGAATCTAAGGAATTAGAAATTAATTACTTCCTACTGATCTACAACTCGCATATATGTTTACCAAACCTCTAGATTATAATAGATTCACTTCATTACGTAAATCTATTGGTATGGTTTATGCTGACTAATTACTTTGCTGTTTATCCAAGTTTTTCCCTTTGTACATTTGAGACAAAATGGGGGAGAAATTTGAGTCTATTCAATTTTTTCATATGCTAAACAGTTTGATCTTAGTGATTTATTGCAGGTTCTTGTTGTACTGTTACTCTCATCAGTTGTAATAGGGTAATGTACTTAGTTGAGTTATGAAATTTTTGATTTCTAGGTATTGGGTAGATAGAATTTTGATAGGAATAAGTTTTTCTTATTTTCTTGTTTCCCTACGAGTCCTAGATGACTCAAAGGAGATTTTGTCTCATATTTCCAAAGGGGTAGATTGAAGTCCTTATACTTTTGACTCAATTGAGTCTATATTGTATAAGTGCTCATCTAGTTTGGAAATTGTGACAAAATTATGTCCTCCCTAGTATCCAAAGAACCTCAGAAGTTGGTTTGTTACTGTAATACCCCGTATTTTTATAATCTTTTAAATTATGGGATTAATTAAATTCAATTGAGATAAATTAATTTAATTTTAATCCGAAATATTGTTTTAAATATTTACTAGCGTGACGAGAGTTAGTAATTAGTGGAAATTTGTTATTTGTTGAATATTACTGGATGAGTATAGTAATATATGAGATTTATTTTTATAATATTGTCACGTGTGAATAAAATGACAATTGTGGAAATTTACAATATTAACTAGTATGCCCCAGACTTCCTTTGAAAGGAAGGATCGCGCCAGTGCATGGTCCGGCGCAGTATAAATTTCTGAATCAAGATGAGATTGGTGAATCCCACCTTTGATATGGAATTTCAGGAACCAACAAAGATAAGATTTCGTTTCGAGTAGGATGTATCACCCTTAGCCAAGGATTAGGCGCATGGTGATTAAAGATTTGGGGAGCTACATGAAGGAGATTTTGGAATCTTGATACGATGATTTCAAGAATGCTTTGTAGAAGCACTTGTACCTGTTTGTCGCGTACGAGGTACTTATTAAGGTTTTGTTATGGAAGAACCTCGACTATTCTCCTTCCGTATGTTTAGAGGAGAGTAGATAATCAGAATTTTTGGATCGGTCGAGAAAATATCCGATAACTATGGTGGAATTCCATGACTGTTTTAGGCAGTCAAGAGTGGTCAACTGTTCGTATGATCTTCTCATAATGGGAACTTTGTGTATGAATAAATCCGAGTAGTTGTCATGTAGTGAGGTGCGGCCTCCTAATGATAGTGAGATAATGGAATTTATAATGTATAGGTGTGACCTATGCGAATGTTGTCGGTTGGGAGCACAATGTGAAGTGTCTCCAAAGAGAATGTAAAGCAGTGTTGCTGTGAAGAAAGGGCTATAGTGATTGAGCCGTAATATGTAGTTAGTTTGTGTACGGAAAAGGATATCCAGAATGGTGCTACCTGGTAGGCCTTATTTTATGAATTTGGGACGAAATTTCGTTATTAGGGGGGAAGTATGTAATACCCCGTATTTTTATAAGCTTTTAAATTATGGGATTAAATAAATTCAATTGAGATAAATTAATTTAATTTTAATCTGAAATGTTGTTTTAAATATTTACTAGCGTGACGAGAGTTAGTAATTATTGGAAATTTGTTATTTGTTGAATATTACTGGACGAGTATAGTAACATATGAGATTTATTTTTATAATATTGTCACGTGTGAATAAAATGACAATTGTGGAAATTTAAGTCGAAACGCGCCTGTGTCGTGTCGGGACTAAATGTGAATAAATAAAAGTGAATATTTTATAAGTTGTTCGTATGGTCGTTTTGAGTACGCCAACGCGTCCGAAAGGGTCGAGATAGTCAGAAAAGTATACCCGGGGGTTTAGTTTGGGTCTCGGGGTGTTTTTAGGCCTAATTAGTACCCGGGAGGGCGTTTTGGACATTTCTCAATTTTGGGTAATTAAACCTACGGATTTTATAGGGTTATATCAGATGGAAAGTGTCATCTTTTAGGGTTAACACAATGAAATACTAATGACGGACATTGGAGAGGAAGAGGAGAAGCTCTCCAAGGAGTTTTAGGCCAAGAACACCTCCGATTGCACCGCCGTCACCACCAACGCGTAAATCGCGCGACGGGGAACACAACCACACCAAAATCATCTGCAAATCAGAACACCAAAAATCCCAGGCAAGTGTTTATCTTGCTTATTTCGTTGATGCACCTTTCATATTAGTGTAGGAATGATTAGGATGAGTTTTATGGAAGAAAACCTAAGATTTGAGATAGGAATCGCATGTAGTTATGGTTTAAATGATAATTCTGGAAACCCTTCCCATGTAGAGGAATTTACCCACGAAATTATGATGTTTATAAGAAGAAATTTCTGGAAAAACATATTGGAACCATGATTTAGAGATTTCTAGGGTTCTTGAATATTTAAATGAATTATGGCATGATTAATCCATGTTTAGTGACGTAAATTGACATGCTTTACGTAGGAAATGTATGATATCATGTTAGGATGTTAGTAGTACAAATTTTGAGATGTTTGGGATTAGAAAATATGGAAATTGTTGAAGTTAGAAGATGAAACCCGTAAATACAGAATTTCAGTTTTCGCAGACCTGCTTGATCGATCGATCGAGCCCAGAGCTTCGATCGATCGAAGGTTCGATCAATCGAGCCCCAGACCTCGATCGATCGACCCCTCCTGGAAGACTCCTATTTTCCCTTTTTAAATGAGATAAATTCAATTTATTGTGAGATAATTCTTGGTCATCCTTAATAAAATATTTTGGGAGATAGGAAAGACCAGTAGGACATGTGAATAAATTTTGGGACCCTTGATGACGGGAAAAGATTGTATTTTAGGATAATTACATAAGAGTCGGTAAATTTATGACTTAAAGAGAGAGACACATAAGAGAGTTACTTTGGGACAAATGTGTATACCTACGGAATTCTATAATTTGGAGAAAAAATCCATGAGAGTTGTGTGGTACGTTGGAATAATACCGAATCAAGGTTAGAAATGAACCGTTATAAGTGTTTACTAAATTATGATAATATGGAAATGTCGTAATTATGGGAATTGAGAATTTACCTAATATTGATATGGTAATATTAGTATAGTTATATGATTGTGTATGCATATACTATCTATGCGTGAAAATCATGCCCACGCTACTTGCTATCCCTGAGGTTTCCGCGCTGGGACAGTCTTATCTCGATGGGACCTTTATGGGGGATATTGACTTGTACCCTAGAAGATAGATATCCTTGGTACAGGCTATCGATGTGATAGTTCAGACGGTCCTAAGAGACGCAGGCATGTGCCATCCTCTTAGAGACTTGGAATCTATTCTTCGCCTCATCTTGTTTGTGTATAGATATCCTTGGTACAGGCTATCGTAGTGATAGTTCAGACGGTCCTAAGAGACGCAGCCATATGCCGTCCTCTTAGAGACTTGGAATCTATGCTTCGCCTCAATATTGTTTGAGTATGTGTTAATACAATTCGAGAGTGATTCCGAATTTGTATTCCCCATAATGTGAGTGATATGGGGTTTGGATAGTAGAGTATTCCCGCACCATAGTTATTATTTGGGGTGATGTTTTGATATATATATCTTACGAGTAGTTAATATATATATGAAATTCTGGAATTTGGAACTACCTATTGTGAATTGATATGTAGGACATGGTTGATGACTCAATTATAAATACTTGTTTTGAGAGTATAGTATGACACTGGGAAACTTTATTGATTAATAAAGTTAAAAATGAGAACTTTGGTTACTAATTGAAATATTCTTTTCAAACAATTGAATCGTTAAATTTTGAATCTTACGAGTAATCTAAGATAAGTTAAATCATTGGGAAGATTAGTGAGATACATGATAAAACAAACCGTTGGGAAGGTTAGTGCGATAGGTGTGCACATTAGAAGAGAGGTGAGAATTTCTCAAGAGAGTGTCGCGCTAATATGTTGTTGCATTGGCCTGTATCAATTTAAATACTTGCTAAACGTATTTTAAATCAAACACACTATCGGGCACTCACCCGTTTCTTTTTCTCTTTCTCTCTCTTGTGTATATATATATATATATATATATATATATATATATATATATATATATATATATATATATATATATATATATATGTATGTATGTATATATATATGTATGTATGTATATATATATGTATGTATGTATTACAGGTGCCCAGCCACCAGGGGCGTCTTGCTTAGGATCCCTTGAAAGGAATGTGCTGCAGCTTAGGTGGGAGTTGCAGGCCACTTGCATAAACGACTTCGTTTACTTGATTCCACATCTATCACACTCATTTATTGGGCATGTGTCACCCTTTCCACTATTTATCTGTTTTATTGGGACATTTGTATTTTAATTATTTCTAGTACTGTTACTATGGGATTTATTCAGTTTGGATGTGTGACTCTAGATTTCCTATGTTGACATTCGATTGACGAATGTTTTAAATTATTTGGATTATGTTGCTGAATTGATGTGGTGTGATTATTACTTTTTGAATGTTGTTAATAAAATAAATAAATAATTTTTCTTTAAATAAAATTTGGAAAGTTATGTATGAAAATGGTTTTGACACTTAGCTCAATTAATTAGGGTGTTAAATTGGAAAAATTTATTTTTATCGACACTGATGCTGAGAATGAACCAACTGTTCACCTTGATTTAATTTAATAAAGGAGTGATCGCCCGGTATTTAATTAGGCGAGGTGTCACAGGTGGTATCAGAGCATCAGGTTCTAGTGTCCTTAGGATCTGTACGGCTTATTATGCTTTCAGCGTTGCTTTGTTTGTTATAGATCCTTATGTTTAGGATTGTCGATTCCTTTGACGAGATTTCGTTCTCCTGCTATAATGTGTATACACTAATGAATTCTAATTTCGTTCAGATGTGTGCGTGTGCCGAGTGATGACGGATGTCAGAAGAGGACCGTTAAGCATACATCAGGAGGCAGGGCTCAGTTGAGATTATGAAATATATCCGAGGATGAGGACCATAGTCGAGGTCATCTCCATTATGGCACGAGAAACCACGACTAGAAAGGCGACTAAGGTGAAGCAATGATTTTCAAATGCTGTTATAGTCAAATGAGGTGCGAGGGTAAACTTACCCAACGTATTACAAAAATGTGTAGAGACTGTGAGTGGGAAATTTTAGAAACACGAAAATTGTATGTGTTTATCAAAGGAGGTAAAGTATCCAAAGGCTTAAATATAGGACGGAGTGTGGCAAACTGAAAGTGAAAATTTAGAGAAAATTTTCTTGGCTTTCGGGACGAAATTATAATGGATGGAGTCAACCACCAATTTTAGAAATGGAATGCTATGCCTATAGGAGAACCTTAGGTACAGTGTTGACCGTATGTTCCTTCCTCAACTGTTCAGGATGAGAAGCAAACGTGGTTCTGAACTCATCGCAGGAGGGCATGACAAAAGTCCAATTATGGATATGAATCCTAATCGTTAGCAAATTTTGTATCGAAAGAGGTAGATACTAGTGGAGGAAACGACTCCAAGTGGGAGACCAACTTGTAATAATAGTTGATAATACTCAAAGAGTTAATTCTGATGGAAGACCAATTCAGAGGTTGACAATGTCATATTTTGTCAATATAGATGATAACGCTTCCTTGTGGGGGAAGTTAAAGGAATCGAAGAATTTAGTCGAGAATAAGACTGAATACAACAGTGGTGGTATAGCACCACAAAAGGATGTAGATGCACATCAGGAAAACCATTTACATGATTCAGATAGTTGAATTCTTACCAAGTGATGGTAACTTCAGTAAGTACTATTATAGGTAGTAACATGATCTTTATGACCTAAATAACTAAGGGAACAACCGGGATGGTTAACAGGAATCGAGTCTACTAAAGTCCGAGAGGAGGACAAATCCTAACCTGGTTAGTAGGACAGGTGGTAAGTGGATTATGTGTTGAGGTATTTTGTGCGGAGTGAGATCGCTCGCGATAATATGTTCCAAAGTGAGAAAAAGGAAATTCGGTGCCTAGTAAAAGGCAACGATTAAAGAAATTTTGTTTGGTTTGAGTAGATGTGTTACGTCCGGAAACCATTTGCACAGTCAAGACGATTGACAAGGTAGAAGTGTAAGTTGTATCCTCAGAGGATGAGGCGTGTTTATGTGACACGAGCGAGTCACTATATTTTGTTCCTTGCTAGATTAGCATGTGTGATGAGCTTAATGCTTATCATTTTTAACGTATTATTATGTGAATATTTTTTCCCTAGTGTAGTGGGATTTTTCTTTAGTGCTATTCGCGAAGGATAAATGAGTATATTAACAGCGTTTTATACTTTATTGAGGTTACTCGTTGTAGTGATGTGATACACGAGTATGATATTATCTTTGTTAAAATATTATAGAAATGGTTAGTAAGATAGTGGGAAATTATTGCAAGACTATCGGATTGGTTGCATTAGTGCAACATGTTTTATGTTTGTTTTGGCGAGGCTTTACCTGTGAGAAGGTTGGACTCACACTTATATTATCTATCCTAGAGACTTCGGAGGAGATAGTGGGCTCGAGATATTCGATGCCAATGTATGTATAGACTTTTTTAGTATATTTCCGTATGTATCGGGATTTACCGTTGAGCGAAAAGATTTGACTCAGTATTATGTTTAGCACTCCGAACTTAGTGATAGGAAGAGTGCATTATTATATTTATCCTTTAGAGATGTGGGAGTTAATATTCATACCCCTATTATTAGGGAAAGGAATTTCGAGAATTCTGATTGTATGTATTCGAGGTTTATGGGATGCTATTACCACCAACCTATACTGAACAATAGTGCAATTAGTGAAACGTACTTTGTTAAGCATAATTACGGGAGAAATTGTAACTTTTTTGTCAAGAGACGGAATAAAAGGGTATATGCTATGGACGGAGGACCTAACGGATCTCGATAACCGACAATACTAGGCAGTAGTGTATCGGGAGGGTTCCTTGTTTGGATTTCTCTTTGCGAGACATCCCACGCATGAAACTTAGCGTAAGGTTGGAAATAGGGAGACGTTTGGTCACTATTCCATGAGTTCGGTACCCTGGTAGAATTGGGATCAAGTAATTAGGTATGTAAGTTGGAAGTTAAATTTTGTCTTAAAGCTATTGGAAGCCGGATCTCGTGGTAAGAAAGCATTGAAAGTTACCCCACGAGTTGAGGGGTGGAATGATAATAAAGAAGATTTAAAATTTTGATTTTTAGGGTGATTAAAGTGTTGTAATCACACTGCAAGCACCAGGGAAAACAAAGAATTTGTTTATTAGTATGGAGCGTATGTGATGCTTACGCTAGTATGCCCGTTTTATAGGGTGTGTAAACATCCTGGTTAACTGATGTTAAAACTCGTCCGAGTCGAAGGGACGTGGTCATGGACATGTGTCATATATGTTTGTGGGACTAGTTTAACGAAGTGGAAGTGATAGAGTGGATTAAAAGTCACTTGAGGGGCGATAATCCATACATAGGTGTGCAATTAGAATAGCACACCCAAATTTGAATTGGAAGACTGTGGGAAGTCATTTAAGAAGAGTATTCCTTGAATGGAGCAGAATTAAATGATTATGAAGAACACTCGGAACAGAAATTGTTAGTAATCAAATGTGAGAGCGACTCACACACATAAAGAGTAATGATGTTAGTATAGTATAAGAGATCCAGAAGTGCGCTTCGTGGAGAGAAGAGCACGTGTGGAACTTTCGGCATACTATAAGGAAGGAAGGGGAGTATTACGTGTCACTTAATGTGAGACATTTAAAGGAAAAACCGATGTTTAGCGGGATATAGTGAGTAGTCTCTACATGCACCGCCCATAGGTAAGGTTGGGTTGAAAGAGAAGAATCAACCAAAGAATTTTGTGTTTAGATATAATTCCTGAATTTGGAAGAGGTCGGTAAAGTCGGTACAGTCCTTGGATGGGTTGCCATCCTTAAAATAAGATCAAGGGTTCATCCCGAACATGTGAATTAAGACACTGAGAAGGAAGTGATTGATATTCCTTTGGAATCGTTTACAATATTAACTAGTATGCCCCAGACTTCCTTTGAAAGGAAGGATCGCGCCAGTGCATGGTCCGGCGCAGTATAAATTTCTGAATCAAGATGAGATTGGTGAATCCCACCTTTGATATGGAATTTCAGGAACCAACAAAGATAAGATTTCGTTTCGAGTAGGATGTATCACCCTTAGCCAAGGATTAGGCGCATGGTGATTAAAGATTTGGGGAGCTACATGAAGGAGATTTTGGAATCTTGATACGATGATTTCAAGAATGCTTTGTAGAAGCACTTGTACCTGTTTGTCGCGTACGAGGTACTTATTAAGGTTTCGTTATGGAAGAACCTCGACTATTCTCCTTCCGTATGTTTAGAGGAGAGTAGATAATCAGAATTTTTGGATCGGTCGAGAAAATATCCGATAACTATGGTGGAATTCCATGACTGTTTTAGGCAGTCAAGAGTGGTCAAATGTTCGTATGATCTTCTCATAATGGGAATTTTGTGTATGAATAAATCCGAGTAGTTGTCATGTAGTGAGGTGCGGCCTCCTAATGATAGTGAGATAATGGAATTTATAATGTATAGGCGTGACCTATGCGAATGTTGTCGGTTGGGAGCACAATGTGAAGTGTCTCCAAAGATAATGTAAAGCAGTGTTGTTGTGAAGAAAGGGCTATAGTGATTGAGCCGTAATATGTAGTTAGTTTGTGTACGGAAAAGGATATCCAGAATGGTGCTACCTGGTAGGCCTTATTTTATGAATTTTGGGACGAAATTCCGTTATTAGGGGGGAAGTATGTAATACCCCGTATTTTTATAAGCTTTTAAATTATGGGATTAAATAAATTCAATTGAGATAAATTAATTTAATTTTAATCCGAAATGTTGTTTTAAATATTTACTAGCGTGACGAGAGTTAGTAATTATTGGAAATTTGTTATTTGTTGAATATTACTGGATGAGTATAGTAATATATGAGATTTATTTTTATAATATTGTCACGTGTGAATAAAATGACAATTGTGGAAATTTAAGTCGAAATGCGCCTGTGTCGTGTCGGGACTAAATGTGAATAAATAAAAGTGAATATTTTATAAGTTGTTCGTATGGTCATTTTGAGTACGCCAACGCGTCCGGAAGGGTCGAGATAGTCAGAAAAGTGTACCCAGGAGTTTAGTTAGGGTCTCGGGGCGTCTTTAGGCCTAATTAGTACCCGGGAGGGCGTTTTGGACATTTCGCAATTTTGGGTAATTAAACCTACGGATTTTATAGGGTTATATCAGATGGAAACTGTCATCTTTTAGGGTTAACACAATGAAATACTAATGACGGACATTGGAGAGGAAGAGGAGAAGCTCTCCAAGGAGTTCTAGGCCAAGAACACCTCCGATTGCACCGCCGTCACCACCAACGCGTAAATCGCGCGACGGGGAACACAACCACACCAAAATCATCTGCAAATCAGAACACCAAAAATCCTAGGCAAGTGTTTATCTTGCTTATTTCGTTGATGCACCTTTCATATTAGTGTAGGAATGATTAGGATGAGTTTTATGGAAGAAAACCTAAGATTTGAGATAGGAATCGCATGTAGTTATGGTTTAAAAGATAATTCTGGAAACCCTTGCCATGTAGAGGAATTTACCCACGAAATTATGATGTTTATAAGAAGAAATTTCTGGAAAAACATATTGGAACCATGATTTAGAGATTTCTAGGGTTCTTGAATATTTAAATGGATTATGGCATGATTAATCCATGTTTAGTGACGTAAATTGACATGATTTACGTAGGAAATGTATGATATCATGTTAGGATGTTAGTAGTACAAATTTTGAGACGTTTGGGATTAGAAAATATGGAAATTGTTGAAGTTAGAAGATGAAACCCATAACTACAGAATTTCAGTTTTCGCAGACCTGCTTGATCGATCGATCGAGCCCAGAGCTTCGATCGATCGAAGGTTCGATCAATCGAGCCCCAGACCTCGATCGATCGACCCCTCCTGGAAGACTCCTATTTTCCCTTTTTAAATGAGATAAATTCAATTTATTGTGAGATAATTCTTGGGCATCCTTAATAAAATATTTTGGGAGATAGGAAAGACCAGTAGGACATGTGAATAAATTTTGGGACCCTTGATGACGGGAAAAGATTGTATTTTAGGATAATTACATAAGGGTCGGTAAATTTATGACTTAAAGAGAGAGACACATAAGAGAGTTACTTTGGGACAAATGTGTATACCTACGAAATTCTATAATTTGGAGAATAAAGCCATGAGAGTTGTGTGGTACGTTGGAATAATACCGAATCAAGGTTAGAAATGAACCGTTATAAGTGTTTACTAAATTATGATAATATGGAAATGTCGTAATTATGGGAATTGAGAATTTACCTAATATTTATATGGTAATATTAGTATAGTTATATGATTGTGTATGCATATACTATCTATGTGTGAAAATCATGCCCACGCTACTTGCTATCCCTGAGGTTTCCGCGCTGGGACAGTCTTATCTCGATGGGACCTTTATGGGGGATATTGACTTGTACCCTAGAAGATAGATATCCTTGGTACAGGCTATCGATGTGATAGTTCAGACGGTCCTAAGAGACGCAGGCATGTGCCATCCTCTTAGAGACTTGGAATCTATTCTTCGCCTCATCTTGTTTGTGTATAGATATCCTTGGTACAGGCTATCGCAGTGATAGTTCAGACGGTCCTAAGAGACGAAGCCATATGCCGTCCTCTTAGAGACTTGGAATCTATGCTTCGCCTCAATATTGTTTGAGTATGTGTTAATACAATTCGAGAGTAATTCCGAATTTGTATTCCCCTTAATGTGAGTGATATGGGGTTTGGATAGTAGAGTATGCCCGCACCATAGTTATTATTTGGGGTGATGTTTTGATATATATATCTTACGAGTAGTTAATATATATATGAAATTCTGGAATTTGGAACTACCTATTGTGAATTGATATGTAGGACATGGTTGATGACTCAATTATAAATACTTGTTTTGAGAGTATAATATGACACTGGGAAACTTTATTGATTAATAAAGTTAAAAATGAGAACTTTGGTTACTAATTGAAATATTCTTTTCAAACAATTGAATCGTTAAATTTTGAATCTTACGAGTAATCTAAGATAAGTTAAATCATTGGGAAGATTAGTGCGATAAATGATAAGACAAACCGTTGGGAAGGTTAGTGCGATAGGTGTGCACATTAGAAGAGAGGTGAGAATTTCTCTAGAGAGTGTCGCACTAGTATGTTGTTGCATTGGCCTGTATCAATTTAAATACTTGCTAAACGTATTTTAAATCAAACACACTATCGGGCTCTGACCCGTTTCTTTTTCTCTTTCTCTCTCTTGTATATATATATATATATGTATGTATTACAGGTGCCCAGCCACCAGGGGCGTCTTGCTTAGGATCCCTTGAAAGGAACGTGCTGCAGCTTAGGTGGGAGTTGCAGGCCACTTGCATAGACGACTTCGTTTACTTGATTCCACATCTATCACACTCATTTATTGGGCATGTGTCACCCTTTCCCCTATTTATCTGTTTTATTGGGACATTTGTATTTTAATTATTTCTAGTACTGTTACTATGGGATTTATTCAGTTTGGATGTGTGACTCTAGATTTCCTATGTTGACATTCGATTGACGAATGTTTTAAATTATTTGGATTATGTTGCTGAATTGATGTGGTATGATTATTACTTTTTGAATGTTGTTAATAAAATAAATAAATAATTTTTCTTTAAATAAAATTTGGAAAGTTATGTATGAAAATGGTTTTGACACTTAGCTTAATTAATTAGGGTCTTAAATTGGAAAAATTTATTTTTATCGACAGTGATGCTGAGAACGAACCAACTGTTCACCTTGATTTAATTTAATAAAGGAGTGATAGCCCGGTATTTAATTAGGCGAGGTGTCACAGTTACTTCATCTCTCTATCTTGTTTTGATCAAGATCAAATTGCCAACACTCACACACAGTAGAATTTATTTTTTGCATATCATACTGCATAATAATGTGTGTACATATGTTGAGTGTGTTTAAATCCCTAAGTTAGAATTTTAATAATTTTAGGGATTTTTTAAACATTTTTTAAATAAGGTTTTATTAATTAAAACTTGATTTAAAAGTTTTGTGGTCAATTTGTAAATATTATTTGTTGGTTATTTTGGCCTATTGTTACCTTGGGTAGAATTTGAAAGCGGAGTAAACTTTGGGGTGTGGTTTTAATTAGTTTAAGATGCGCGTTTCATATCCTGTTATCATCCAACACCTGTCTTCATCTGATTGGCTGGAACTGTGTTTGTTTACTGAGTTAAAAACGCGTATGTTTTCAGCCCTTGGATCATTAGCTATCGACGATCTGCATTTCGTCTTGGTGAATCCTAGTACAACTTTCTAAACCAATCAGGATTCGTTTAAGCACCGCCTTATTAGAACCCTTCGATCAAAGGTAATTTAACTTGACTTAATCCTGGCCCTTGGTTTTGATCGAATCTCTCGAACCTTCTCTTCACCCTATAAAAGGGACCCTACTCTCAGACTTCGAAGACTTTTGCCATTTTCATTTCCTCTGAGAAATAGAGAGAGAAGAGAGAGAAGAGAGAGTAGAGAGAGAAGAGAGAGAAGAGTGGAGACAGAGAGAAGAGAGAGAGTTAGAAACCCTAGCCCTATTTCATCAAAGCCTCTTCCATCCAAACTCAAACACTTCTTCAAAACTCCATATCCAAAACACTACCCTGAGTGTTCTTGAGTGATTAAGAGTTTGAGTTGAGTTTGTTATTGCTGCTGTAACCTCTTGTTCGTTAGATCTTGTTTTCAACTTAAACGTTTACTCAGATCTACTTTTTGATTTCATAGAAATTTTAGATCTGAGTTATTCATGTTACATTACACTTAGTTTCATTCTTTATTTCTCATCTTGAGAAATATATTGTTGATTATTTTCTATAAAACGTTTACTTACTTTGAAATCAACAATAAATGCTTTTTGTTTCTAGTTCTTGTAAAACTAAACCTTTGACCTGGTTGGAATCACACTTGGAGGTTTTCAATCTCGAAAAAACTTTCTAAAATTCTGAGATTGATTAAGACCGTGTCTGTCTTCCTAGCAAGGTATCCGTGGATTCTGGGAATGATTAAAGGTCAAATAAGGTTCAAAGTTTTATAAGAAGAAAGAAAAAGAAAAGATCATAGCATATAGTGTTACTGTAATTTGTTAGGACTGTTTGTACTTAATAAGTGTGCGTGTGTGCATGAATGTGTTAGAGAGAACCTCCACAAAAACTTCACCCTACAACACGAAAAGTGTTGGTAATAAGATCTTGTGAACAAAGAGTCAACGTAAAGTGCTGGACCAAATCAGAAGTTAACAAACTGGGAGAACTTCATCTACAATCAGAACTGCAGAGAAGTTTTAAGGACACCAGAGGGTACATTCCTAAACTTATATAGGTCTGAGTTGTTTGCATGTTAGTTATATAGTTTGTAACTCATATATTTGTTTTAGTGGATTTTTCATTTTACTCCGAAGAGGGAGTCGTGGATGTTTCCTTAATTGGTGAGGTTTTACCACGTATAAAACATCGTGAACATAATCTTTCTACATCTCCTCATCTCATTCTTGGTTGTGCTGAGTTTAAGTTTTTTAAACTTCTTTATAAATCTGTTATTCAATTCTTGAATAGATCTTGTACATACTGATTTGTTAAACACATCTTATGTTCAAATAGTTTGGTTTTTACGAAAAGAGTTTCTTAAAAAACAGATCGGAGTTACTTAAATAGTTTATTTTCAATAAACGGCTTTAGTAACATTTTTCACATGCATAACGTCTTCTAATGTTGTTGTGACATATGATTATTCAATCTTTCAAAGTCTTCAACTTAGTCTACGAATCAGTAGAAGTCAAGTAGGTGCAGTGTATGTGTAACAGGATAAGCCTAAATAAAAAAATAAAGTGAGAAATTATAAAACTTGCTCTTACAAATCTCCCCATTTGTCTATTTTGGTACAATACACAAACCGAAGCCCAATTGAATCCTAAAGACTAACACTAAAATACCATTCCCAAATCAAGAAATGAAAATGCATCCTTGTATAAGTCTTCAAATGAAATTGATCTTCCCCTTGGCTAGCTTTGTCCTCATCTTGTGAGGGTCCAAGTGATCATCCTCTAGGCGAAACGTCCTACACACATGAGATAAACAAAATATCGTGACACATACGAGTTTTGAATGATATATAACCCCACACCCCTAAACTCTTTCTCCCCTTTTTTGTCTGTAATTGATAAAGGAGTAGAAACTAATCATGAATAATAGGCATCACATGAAGAAGCACAAAGATTTTAAATGAAAGCACATGTAATGATAATCTCAAAGGCATAATAAGAAGAAAACCCTAAGAACAAATGCCTTTATTTTTGAATTTTTTCAAAAAAATTCAAATTTAAAGTTTAAAGAGTACATATAGGTACAAAACACATAGTCACCATGGAATAACACTAAAATATCCGAATCGTGATAACGGAATGTAATTGTGTCAACATTTTCCATAGGTAAATTAACATAAACATTCGTAACATAGGTACACTTCTAAAGAAAGATATCAAAGTCTACCTTAGGTGTAAAAATAGTGAAATCAAATGAAATTGAGTTAACTTAATCAATATGTTATAAACTTAAATAATTCTTACACCAATAATGCCAAACTATTTACTTTTTTTCAAAAACCTCCAGCGTGCAACCCATTAATCTTCTACTTTATAACTCCCTCAAAATCTCTCATATATAAGAATTCACTCTCAATTATTTTGAAGAGCACATAATGCTCATGTGTAGTGAAGCATCAATGAATCTAACACGAATTGGCATTTCACTTCTATTATTATGTGCCTCTAATCTTTTTAGGCTCTTTTATGAAAATGGTGGCTTTTAACGCAAAGGATATTTTGATCTTTCATAGCCCCTTTCGATTGCTTAACATATAACAATATTTTTGCCCAAAAATGAAATTCGAGCAATGGTTCTTACATGCATAACTTATCTCTTTTTACATTTGGTTCATTATTAAGAATAATTTAGATGGGAACATCGTATTTGACAAATGCAAGTAAGTACGATTTTCATAAAGCTTGTGCATGTGTGCAATAAAGGTAATAAGGAGTCTAACATGTAGAAACTAGTCATCAAAGATCAACGTAATGATATCCATACATTATTAAGCACACTATTGAAACAAATTTATGTCTCAAAATACTATAAAAAGTCACGTGAATGGATGGAATGTAGGGGTGATCCAAATATCTTAAATATTCATCCTTATATAGTGAAAAATAAAAAATACAAAAATCTTTCTTCTTTTGCAAAAAAAAATTATCAAAATAAAATCTTTTTATGATTTTTCAAATTTTTTCAGAAAAACAAAACTCTTTTTGGATTTTTCTAAATATATATCAAAAAGGAAAATAGATAAATACAATGATAATATAATCTTGCAATAGGAATATAAGATATGCCCAAGATAAACATCCTATACTAGATAAAGTACTCGAGCTCAATCAACGGTGCAAACACCCAAATATTTTATAAGATCCTTAAATCTAAGTGCATATAAATATTTCGTAAAAATATTGACTAATTGGCATTCGGTGCTCACAAAGCTCAAGGACACTACTTTCTCCTCAACGAGATCACAAATAAAATTCTCACATATCCCTCGACATCCATATGATATAACTTGAAGCACAGATGACAAAGTATGTCGAGTAGTAAGTGAACGAACTCAAGCCTAGCAACAGGAGAGAATGTCTCATCAAAGTATACACCCTCAATCTGTGTGTATCCTTGAGCGACCAACATAGCCTTATTGCGAACTATTGTACCATTCTCATCCACCTTATTCTTGTAAATACACTTCGTACCTATCACATTTGTCTCGTTAGGTCGTGGGACTAACTCCCAGACATCATTCTTGCAAAATTGAAGCAACTTATCTTGCATAGAGGATATTAAATGCTCATCCTTTAATGCTTTTTTCATATTCTTGGGCTTCACTAAGGACTTTTTGCACAGATAGCTAACCATATCTTGAGTTGAGTAAGAGTCTTGACATCGAGTGTGGGGTCACCAAGTATAGCAGAAGGGTCATGACTCTTTAGAACCCAAGTGGGTGGATCCTCTAAATCAGAAGTAGGGTCTAATGAGGTAGTATGAGGAAGGATGGGATCATCACCAGGGGGTGCATCATCCTCACACTAGGGGCTAAGAGCAATAGATATCGACGGCTCATCATCTTTAATCATAGAATTTATTGACTCCATAATCTTAGAGATTATAAGGTTAAAACTACTATAAGCCCTACTAATCGATGAATAACCTAGAAATATCCCCCTGTTGCTCTGGGAGTTGAACTTTCCTAAGTGATCTTTATATCTAAAGATGTATAAAGTACTCCTAAAAACACAAAAATATGATAATTTAGGACTCTTCCTATCCACAACTCATAAGGCATATGTAGCTTATGTAGACGACGATATACCCTATTCACCGTATGGCATGCAGTACTCACCGCCTCTGCCCAAAAATGTATAGGCACATTTTTCCTAAGAAGCATGGATCTAAGCATCTCTTATATCATTCGGTTCTTTCGCTCAAGAATCCCATTTGGTTGAGGAGTATGAATGGCCAAAAACTCATGTTTGATGCCCACTCCATCACAATAGCTATCCAAATTAGCTTCTTTAAATTCAGTGTTATTGTCATTACGCATCTAATTAATAGTGACACCATGTTAATTTTGTAGGACACGGTATTTGGTTGTTAGGAACTCAATCACATCCGACTTTTCTCTAAGAAATCCCACAATAGAGTATTTACAAAAGTCATCGACCATTATGAGAATGTATCTCTTACTACCTAAGCTCTCCTAGTGAGTAAGACCCATAAGATTCATGTTAATCAACTCCAAAACACGAGTGGTGGTGTATTCAACTTTCGAATGCGGACTTAGAATTTATTTTCCTTGTTGGCAAGGTCCACAAATCGAGGAAGTTAGTTTTTCAAATGATGGTAAGACAGGAACTATGTCTTTTTTCACTAGTATCTCAATATCTCTAAAGTTCACATGACCTAGTTATTGATGTCAAAGGACTATAGAGGAGACCTAGGGACTGTTGTACACAAAGGAGGACTTGGGCATAATCTCATAGCAATTATCTTCAGTCTTCACACCTTGCAGTAAAATTTCATTGGATTGATCATAAATATTGCATTCAGAACGATCAAATTTTATCGCAATGTTTGTGTCACACAGTTGTGTTATACTAATTAAGTTTAATTTATACCCTGTATAACACATTGTCTATTATAGGTAATCCACGTATCTCAACACATCCTCGTACTAAATACTAGACCTGCTCTCATATCTAAAAGTGACTTTACCTTCCTTGCGATCCTCAAGGTGGGTAAAAAAGGGCATGTATTCATTCATGTGCCTAGATCACCCACTATCAATATACCATTGGGAATTATTTTGAACCTTGAGAGCAACATGCACAACAAGTTCTTTGACGTCTTTCTTTGGTAACTAAGTGGAGATAACCTTTTGTTTGCACTTATTGTTGTCAGTTCTAGTCAAAGCCTTAGAAGCATTCTCAAATGGCAAAGACATCCGTTAAAATTATTCCATTAAGCTTTATAAAGTAGCGACTAGAAACTAAACTTTCTTTATAAGACTAGCAAAAGTCGATAAAGTGGTGCATGGGAGTATTTGTACATTTAGTTCTACCTAACTTATAGCAAAACTCTCTAAGGCGACCTCTCCTTTTGCAAAAAGTTCAAACATAGAATTGTTTAGGTCTACCTTGGTTTTCTTTCTTAGGTTGAGCATTCCTTTGTGGTTTAGGTCAATGTCCATAAGGATTTACCACAAATTTATGAACCGGTTCGGGTGCGACATGGGAAGTGGATGCACCGTCATAACATATTCCTTGCCTTTCACCAAGATCTAAAGCAAGACCGAGGAGCATCTTTCCTACCTTTGATGTATCCTCTATATTAACCTTGACCTTCTGGTCACACTCGAGATCTTTCTCAAGTTGAGATATAAAGGCTTCAACTTTCTCTTAAGTCTCCATGGATGCTTGAAGATCTCTCATAAGACAAGCCACTTTGTTGGTCAAGACAACATTTTCCCTTTCAACTAAAGTGGCCCTCTCTCGCAAAGAAACTATCACGGAGGACTCGCTTTCTTTTTCCTCTCTCAACTCCTTCTCTAAGTCTAAAACTCTAATCGCTAAGCCTTTATCTTGTTTCTTCGATTTATGGGACTCAGTGTAAAGATCCGGATAAGTGCGTTAAAGGTCCCTCTCGCTCTCACTTAAAGCATCCTCTCCCATACTCTTGCCCGAATGACTAGACTCACCGTCAGGGTCATTATATTTAGTAGATTCCTTATCGGTGTGAGGTGCTCTATGTGTAATAAAATGACTAGTCATGATCGCGGTGAAGTTATGTCCATGTAATGATTCATCTCCTAAATCCACCGACTCAACATAGTTCTCTCTAAGCCTGGCCTTTAAGGAATCTTTACTTTTTCCTTATCTCTTTAATCTTGTCAGACACTCGTGAACTTTGCGACCCTTAACCTCACACTCATAAATCTCTCTTCATCTTTCTTTGGGTTTTCTTTTCTTTTGTTTTTAAATCTTTTCTTCCCTGATTTATATTTTTTTATCTCTCTCATACTTTTCTTTTCTTTTGAAGTATTTAATTTTCTAAGTTTGAGATACTTTTTGAATTTTTTTACAAAAAGGTTTAAATCATCCAAGTCAAAATCATACTCGGAGTCATACAACACTTCCTCTTTCTTTTTAGATTGTACTTTCAAAATAACTCCCTTTTCCTTAGGTTTAATAATTTTGGAAAACATATCTACCTTATACGTTTGAAGGTCTCCTACGAGTTACCTAAGAGTATCTAATATCCCTAATGAATTAAGCACGATAACCTTAGGAATAAAATGAGCCATGCCTAAACTGAAACTAAAGATTACTATATCTGATAGACGTGCATAAAAGTCATCAAATGATTCAGACTATAGCATAGTGATCATCTTAAATTGTGTGGTGAGATTTGGCAGCTTAGAAGCTTTTACAATATTTGTTCCCTGGTGACTGAGCTGGAGGGTATCCCAAGCTTCTTTAGATATGGTGTACATTATAATGCAGTGGAACTTGTTAGGGGTGACGGCTCCAGAGATGTCACTCAAACCGCGTGAGTTAAAATTGATCCATATAAAATCATCTTCTGTCCATGCAGAGACATGTTTTAGACTTTCGATGTTTTTGTTAGTCATTGTGGATGGAGTCCACCCTCTTTCAGATACAAGCCAAACACGTTCATCTATAGATTTTAATGCAGACCTCATCATAGCTTTCCAGTAAGCATAGTTTGACCCATCAACAGGCATATTTTTATACAAATTATTCATAAAGTCCAAAATTTTAAGCATGACTAATTTTAAAAAAAGAATTGATATAAAAAAAATTATATAAAAAAAATCACTTAGTATTTTAGTGCAACCTACTGTGATACCTATTTGAGAATATTGGGATTATATGGCATGTTTTTTATTTTATTTTGCCACAAACAAATCCAATTTTACCAAATTTTATCTTTGATTAATTTACGTGTGCATAAAAATATGTAATCCAAATTTCAATTCACAACTCAATCATGAAAATAACATGAATAATTAAGGGAAAAAAAATCCTAAAAGGGAAAAATGAATATTCAGCAATATAAAGTAATTGAGAGACAAACGACTTCGACCAACTAAGTATGATTCACAGAGTCTTCAATTTCTTCTATAAAAAATGATCCAGTCCAAAGTCATCCATAGGAAGCAACTTTCCTTCAGTATCTACCGATCAGTTTTCTTCTTCTTTAGCACTGAAACCGTGGTTCCACAAATCAGCAGTAGAGATTTCTCTTTGCAAAGTTTTTTTAACTATAAAGGTTCTTCTTGATTTGATAAAGTTATCTTCAAGTTCCCAAGGGGTTTGGAATAATTATGGAATAGTTTGATCATAAAGAGAGCTCAAAAAGGTTGAAAAAAGATTTCAAAAAGATTTCTTTCGGACTCTAATACCGTCTCTCCTTTTATAAGGAAGTTAGTCACAATGGAATAAGGATTAGAGATTCGGAATTCATTTAATCTAAAAATAAAATATCGTGTGATCGTTCATTTCTAACGATAGGTACCTCGTTCGAACGACACACCTGTTTTCATTCGATCGGGTATCGAAGGAGATTCCAAAGTTTGATAAAAAAATATCTCGTTTGATCATTTGAAAGTTTTGTTATACGACCCACACTATCTCGTTCAAACCTCTTCTAATGAGGCTTATAACGAGATTCCAAAGCTTGCCAAAAGGCAATGTTCCAGATCTCGTTTGAACTAAGAGAATTCGTTCTACGACATAGTATATTTTGTTCGAACGACAAGTCATTCTCGTTCTAATAATATAGTGAGTTTTTCAAAGTTTTATTTAAAAACATTTTGAAAAAAAAATCCTAAAAAATTCTAAAACCCCTTCAAAAATAAAGTGATGCTTTACCAAATGCATCCATAACTTCTTTTAAAGTTATTGAGACATATGATTCTTTAATCTTCCAAAAGTCTTCAACTCAGTCTTTGAATCTGTAGAAGTCATGTAGGTGTAGTGTATGTGCTACAAGATAAGACATAATAAAAAATATATCGAGAAATTATAAAACCGTATCTTATAACTTCTTTATCTTAGGCTTATAGGAGTTTGAAGACTATGAGTCGCTGATGCACAGGGAAGTTAAGATGCCCCGAAAGTAGGACATAATCATAGATTCGACTAAAGTTAATCCTGGATTGAGTATGAAAAATAAAAAGAGGGTTGACCAACTGAGAGGAACTAATGGTCTTACAATATTTGAGGATCTGATCAAGCCTAAAGTTATCCGATCAGCGAGAATGGGATTAGACCCATTAGAGTCTCTTCGTAAGATTCTTTGTTGCTAAAATTTTTACTAACTTTTCTTGTTCTCTTATTCTTTGGTCGATACTTACAATTGTTGATATTTTCTATTTTGCTAATCATCCTAAGAAAATACCTGATCATATCTGGAAAATGGCAACTCCCCTCATCGAAAACATTCTCGTCAAGCTAAAGGGCAAGATTTCTTTCTAGTCGACAGGTCCCACTAAGTTCAAATCTATAATTTCTGGCCCAAATACCAAGGGATCAAGAAAGAGGAAGGAGGCCACTGGGCTCGGGACTATCTTTCAACAACTAGAAAAAACTAAAGATTCAAGATAACCTACTGCCCCCATCGTCCTTATTTCTAATGATGTGTCGGTGGCCACACGTCTTTCTCAACTCAACCTGCATCTTGAGTCTCTTATTGAGATTCAATCAAAAGATCGAGAGGTTATCTCTTTCGTGAATCCTATCTAAGATATCCGTTCCTTTTATGCTTAAAGTAGCACTAGGGTTTCCATCTTTTCTTTACATAGGGAAACTGAGGTAATAATTTTCTTTCATAGTTTTTTATGAAGTGCTATCTCATCATGTACAAACTTTTATCTCTTTTGTCTGACTTATTTTAGTTTGTCCTTACTCTCCAGCAACTTTATCAATATGTGGAGGGGAATGAGACAAATATCAATTTAGTCGAATAGGCTAAACAGAATATGACCAATATGTAGAAGAAGATGGCTGATGAAAAATTGCTCATAAAGATGAGATTGTCAAGCTTTGGAATCAATATTGGAATTTCCTTGATGCATTGAAGGATGACCATAAGGAATTCTTGAAGTAGCATGCCGAGGCCAAGAATGAGCTTTTGAAAACCAATTGTGATGTGGTTATGGAGGAGTGTAAGGGGTCTAAAGAATTAGCTTGCAATGCCAATCAAAACCTGGAGGAGGGGTCTAAGGCAATGTGCAAGTGATTGGTCACTCAATTTCCTGATCTCATCACCAAATATCCTGAGGTGGATGACAACCTTAACTCTATGAGTTTCTCTGATCCCGAGAACATTTTCTCTTTGGAGGAAATCCAGGGCAAGGGTGTTAATGAGGAGACCACTAATGCTGATGATGGTGGTGATGAAACAACACATATTATCTAAAAGGAGATTCATGTTAGTGACTAGGATGCCACCATTGTTTAGGAAGAGTAGATTATGCTCGAAGCTACCACTACTGGCGACCTCACTGCCGACACTTGAGTTCTTTTATATTTAATAATTGGGTAACCGCATGTGGTCTCTAATGCCCAACTATGTTTTCCTAACATTAATCTTGTCCCACTTTTGAAATTTTAACAATGTTACTATATCTCATAGTGCCCCTTTGTTGAGTTTTTTTGTTAGATGTTTTTAAAAATGGTATTATGATATATTCTATTTTTTTTCATCATGATGTCTACATACTTGTGTAATTTTTTCTTTTTTATTCACCATAAATAATGATGTTTTATTTTCACCATGAGATAATATTGTTAGTTTCCCACCTCTCAAGGTTTATATGTGACATACCTTGGACACGAGACTCTAAGTGTTCTCGTACCGCCGAGAGAAATATTTCATTTTATTTTCACAATAAAATAATGGTGTTAAGTCTCACCATAAGAGTAATGATGTTAATTTTCTCACCTATCAGGGTTTATACGAGATATGCTTGAGAGATAAGGCTCAAGTGTTCTCGTACCGCCGAGAGAGAGATTTCATTTTATTTTCACCATAAAAATAATGATGTTAAGTTTCACCATAAGAGTAATGATGTTTAACTTCCCACCTATCAGGGTTTATATGAGGCATGTCTAGGAGACGAGGTTCCAACTGTTCTTGTGCCTCCTAGAGAGGGACTTTATTTTTTTCACCATAAAATAATGATGTTAAGCTTCACCATAAGAACAATGATTTTTAGTTTCCTGCCTCTTAGGGTTTATATCAGACATGCCTAGGAGACGAGGCTATAAGTGTTCTCATACCACTGAGAGAGAGATTTCAAGATTACATGATAAACAAAAATAAGTTTCCACAATATGAGACAACACTTCATTTCATTGAAATTTCTCATTACCTTCAAATAAATTAAAAAAAATGCTCTCACTCTATTACATAATTTCTTCAGTGATAATATTTTTTAGATGATCGGAGTTCCACGGGTTAGCAAATGGCTCTCCTTCCAAGTTTTCCAAATGATAGGTGTATGGAACTACTTATTCTGTAGTTTTTTACGGTCTGTCACAATTTGGATGACGTTTACTAACCTTCTGGGTGACCTTTTTGGTATGAGATGACCAACTTTAATCGAATAAGATTCTACTCTCTTATTGTAAAACTGTGCGACTCTCTGTTAGTATGTCGATTGTCGTATGATCTCAACTTCTCGGTACTCTTTAATGAGGTATAAATAAAGTCTCCTATCTTCCCAGTTCAACTATGGACTATACGTCTAGACTCTGTGAATAACCCAATTTTAGTTGGGATGACTTCTTTTGACCCATATGCTAGCATAAAAGGCGTCTCCCCTGTCGGTGTCCTCTTAGTGATCCGATATGCCTATAGTACACTGTGCAGTTCATCAATTATCTTTCTTTGGCATCCTCCAATTTCTTATTTATCCTATCCAATATCATCATGTTGGTCTCTTTGGTTTGCCTGTTCTCTTGAGGTCGGCCTAGTATCGAGGATAGTTACTTTATGCTTACCATGTTGCAGTAGGTAGTTAGAGACTTACTCTTGAACTGCTTTCTGTTTTCTGATACTAGGGTATTTGGGAGAACATATCAAAAAATGATATTTCTCCAAATAAATTTGAAGCATATCTCTTCTGGGATAGTTACCATGGACTCTGCCTCTAATTATTTCAAAAAATAATTAATCGCGACAATAAGGAACTAAAAATTCCCATTAGCTCTTGGTAGTGGGAAAAATAGATCGATTCCCCACATTGCAAGCGTCCATGGGGAAGGGATGGGGGATAACGGTTTCTGAGTTTGATGATGTATATTTGCATACCGCTGACACTTATCGCACTTAAGAACATACTAGGTTCCATCCTTAGCCAGGTTTGACTAGTAGTAGCCTTGCATTATAATTCTCTTTGCCAGTAACTTTCACACCCCGTGTAATTCTGGTGTCGGCCGCCACCAAAACTATGCCGGGCGCGAGTAAATAAAATACCATTCTTAGCATGAGACAGATATGAGACATAATAAAATCAATCCATAAGATAAATAATTGAATCAATCCCAAATGATAATAACAAATGAGCGATAAAAGATCCATCACATGTTAAGACTTCGAATGAAACCAATCTCTAATAATATAAAACTGAATAATCTCCAACTGAATTTAGTGAAATAATTGAATAAAACTCATAAAAACTTTGGAACCGAATGGCCCAATCAAGACCATAAATTGTGTCTCAATGTAAATACGAAGGAATGAAAAACTAAACTAAATCAATACGCATAAGGTAGAGCAACTCCAACTGCAACTCCAAGAAATTCTTCAAATAATTCTATGCAGCTTCTCTAAATACTATTTCCTAAAAAGTTAGTCAACGCACGAGGTTAGAGCCTCAAGCATGAATACACACTACTCCGCTCAAATAGGGTCCGTGAACGCAGACAGTAGCATTATACGCAATAAATATCACAATAGAATATTTTAATTACGAATAATTAAACGTGGAAAGATAAATTACTAACCACCCCCAAGATTCTGATAAAAACATACCAATATCATTTTAACTATCCCACAGTCCCAAAGCGTTAGTTTAATTAAATCAACATAAATCATCATCTTCTCAGTTTATTTCACTTAAGAATAGCGGTATTCCTGCCTCGGGTGATTTCTCCATCAAAATACACATCCCCTTGCCAAAATGCCAGTTGGTCCATTTAAACTGTGGACCCCTGCTACATGAGGAGGTTCCACATACGACACGACATAAAACGTCGGCTAGCCCATTTAAATTGTTGTCCCTTGATGATTATGTCGCCAATATATGTTAATACACGTTTTATTATCTTAGGTATTAAATTCTCAACCCCACCTTTTTTTATCGATGTGAGATCCTCAAAATATCCCTTAGTCCCAAACCTAAGGGTCCCCAAAGTACATATACGTCCTATCCTACGTATAAGATGAATTTCCAACATTAATTCACCCTAGTCTCATTCCTAGGCTAGCGTAACGATGATGTAATATAAAAATCATCCCACCCACGGAATATAAAATCCTCAGGAATTTACACTAACTAGTCCCATACCTACCAAGCATAAATCATAACCAAGGCCTACTCACTAGTCCCATACCTAGTAAGCATCCTATAATCAAGGTGAGCAACATCCTACTTAAAAGCCTCATCCCTGCGATGGCAAAAGTGAATAAAATAATTCATATAATAACACAAATCATAATCCCGACGTGGAAATTTAATCACAAATGTCACAATTCAATTTAATTCTCTTAAGAATATAGTCTTCGTTTTCAACATAATTATTTACGTCCAATACTTTTTAATTTATTTAACATGAGATATTATACAATATGACACAATCGTTCTCCTTTATAAATCTTCAAATTTGTTCATAAGTGTTCGCGTCCCACATAACATATAAACAATCCCATAAAAATTCTACATGAAAACCTACACCCAAAACCATTAAAATTCAATAATCTAACTTACGCACCCAAGGGTTTCAAAGATTAAATCATATTTAAAAATTTCATAAAAAAAGTCCCAAAATTGAAGTGTCCACTTTCTCTAGTTAAGTTACTAATTGATATTAATCAAAATCACATGATTAAGGGTTTAGGCGACACTTAAAATGCATAATACTAAAAGAAAGGAATAGAGTATTCATGCCTGAGTGAATATAGATTTGAAAATATGATTAGAAATCTAGATTCCTCTCAAAAAATTAGCAAAGAGTTGTTCTTTAACAAACTTTATTAAACCCCAATTAAGCCTTCAAAACTCGTGACAAAACTTGATTAAGTTGGAGGTTGATGATTATGGTGGAGAGGAAAAACTTTTGGAAGAGCTCTCTGGTGAAAAACTTGAGAAAAATTGATTATGAGAAGTCCCCCTATGAATTATTAAGGTTAAATACCAATTAAGAATCATAAACCAACTCAAACTCTAAAAATTAAGAAGCCGATCTATGCCAAAAATTGACAGGTCGATCGATCGATCGAGCAGATCTGGCGGCAGTTCCCCCACAAAAAATTTATAAGAAAAAAATAATTAAAAACTCAATAAAAATCCATTTTAATTTCGATTTCAATTCCACTTGAAGTTTTATTCTTATAATATTAAAACCAACATATTTTACTAATAAAAAAAATCATTAAATCCAAAATTTTATTTTTCTCGAATATTCCAATTAATTGATTAGTAAAACACGGGGTGTTACAGCAACCTTCCTCCTATATGGCTTGTGTAGCTACCTTAGTGAACATCTATGAGTACATAACGTACCTCTATATGATGCAAACACCTTAAGAGTGGGAGAAGATAACCCCTTTTGTACAAAACATTCCCTATAATGGGGAACTTAGTGGCACGGTAACACACTTTTCTTCATTAAAATTTACCCTCTGGTATCTTTTGATCCCTCAAGTATTCGATTATCGGATCCATCCAGTACAGTCCTATGTTCACATTAATACATTTGTGACGTCGGCCTCTTCTCGATTGATGCTTGGTTCCTGGAGAATTTCTACTCGAACGATTTTTCCAATATCGTCTTGCATTTCTGAAGTAATCCTGGTAAGGGCATCCTCTCTTCCATTCTCAATTCGCGAAATTACTTTTACTTTCACTCCTTGGAAACTTATAAGTTTCGTCTTCACTCTTTGCAAGTATTTGTCCTTCTTTTACCTCATAGATCCTCAAAACCTAGTTCACTGCTAGTTGTGAATCACCGTAGGTAAGAAATTGGATGACACCTAGCACCTTTGTGAGCGCAAGTTTTATTAACAAGATTCCATACTCATCCTCGTTGTTAAACGCTTTGAAATTAAACCTTAGGGGGTATTCGATATTGGTATCATCAAAGACCGACAAGATCAATCCCAATCCTGACCCACTACCGATCGCACACGACGAGCCATTTATACTCCATACTCTAATTCCTAATGAGAACAGGCCTTCATCAAGGACACCATTATTTAGTAGAAAATCTGTTTCCATAATTACCACTGTAGTGTTAGTTTATTATGATCGATAATTCTTTGTTCTGAGCTTTCTACTTGTTTTGAACTCTCAAGTTACATTTCAACTTCGATCACCTTTTTTGATTCCCATGTGAATTATGCTACAAAGTTTTCCAAAACTTTCCCCTTCATTACATTTCTTGACTGGTAAATGATATAAAATTTCCCAACTCAACTAACTAAGATGTAACACCCCGTAATTCTGCTAAATCCTAAATTACATAAGTAGAGTAATTTAATGGGATTAAATACACTTTAATTAAATTACGTGAGTAGAGTAATTTAATGTGATTAAATATGTTTGATTTAAATTACGCGAGTAGAGTAATTTAAATAGATATTATGTTAATAAAGATGAATATGTGTTATAGAAAATTTACTAAGGTGAATATAAATTTTCAATGTTAATATGTACGGTCTAGTGACTATATGGACGTACCGGATGTAACTCGACAAAATTAAGGATGAGAGTAGAAAAATATTTACGAGACTCAAATGATAATTTAGAGTCCACGGTTGATTCCGTAAGGGTCGAATTAGTCAAAATAGTGTACCCGGGGGTACTAGTTGAGTGCCGGGTCATTTTAGGGCTAAACCAGGACCATTCGGGGGCATTTTGGTCTCTTTACAATTATGGGAAAGAAGACCTACGAATTTTTGTAACCCTAAATCTGATTATAAGAATGGTGGCTAGGGTTAGACAATGGGAGTTACACCATAGCCATTAGAGAGAGAGAGAGAGAGAGAGGCGAATTCCTTAGGCAAGAAGGAAGGAGGGATCATCTTAGGAAGATTTCACCACAAAGATTGTTGGGAAGAAGGATTAAGGCACCAACATCATCAAGCATCACCAACAACCACGAAATCAGACCCTACAAATCTTAAGGCAAGTGGTTATTTGCAAAATAATTGAGTTATAATACCCATGTTTAAGCTTGAGGAAGAACATGATTTTTATGATATTCTTGGGAATAAACAGTTGATAATAATCCATGATTGATTAGGATTTGCATGTAGGACGTTTTTGAATTACCAAGTAGGTTTATATCATAGAAAATCTGATGAGAAATTCGTACGAAAATCTGGAATTTTGATGAAAAATATAAAGAATGCAGTTTTAGGGTTCTTGAATATTATGGATATTTTCAGTGAATTTGGCCAAAATTTATAATGATTTTGTTGTTTTAAATCGTTAGTAATCATCCCAGAACATGTAGGAATGATTAGAAATTGTTGGTTGTGAATTTGATGGCTTATCATGAAAGTTAGAGATGTAAAAATGGTGAAACCCGTAGGAAGAAGATGAACTGGGTCTGTCACTGCTTGATCGATCGATCGACCCTGGAGTATCGATCGATCGAAGCAGTCGATAGATCGACCATCTTCCTTCGATCGATCGACCCTGTCTGAACTATAGAAAGTTGTGTAGAAATTTCTTTAATTGCCGTTACTTAATGGGAACCTTAGAATTGATATTTTTCCTATGAGGGGACTTGGAAATTACCAGTAGGTGTACCATTAGGTTCCTCCACTAATGATTGAGTAGGAATGTTGGAGAAATGGAATGACGGTAGAACGATTGACTTAGCCGTGAGTTGAAATGGTTAATTTAATTACGAAAAGATTGAGACTTAATTCCGGAAAGAAAATACCAGTAGGTTAAAGTTAACTTAACTACTGAATTAAGGGAGGGGTAACTAGGACCCTTAGAGTTACACGAATACTCGAATAAATACAATAGTGAGTTATGTTGTAATTAATAAGTACGGAGAATATAAGAAAAATATATTACGTACGGGTATGATTTACTAGGTCGGGTGCGTACCTACTAAATTTATATAAATAGTTTTGGGTTAAGAGAATATTACCTAAATTAATTATGTTAGGGTCGATGTGACATTCCGAACTAACATAAGACTATTATAAATTTGGGGTCGATGTTTAATGCCGGACCAAACTTTGAACTGCTGCAGCGATGAAAGAGTCCCGAACCAGAATATGTGTCTATATTTATATTTATAGATAGTTGGGGTCGATGAACCATTGCGAACCAACTTTCACTTGGAGTCGATGAATTATTCCGAGCCAAGGGTCCTTTGTGTGTAATAAAAGGATATATTAGTGGTAACTAATATTATATACATTGTTGTAGGATAAAATGTTTTATGTGCTAAGTCTACAAATTGAGAATAGTAGACAATGAAATGATAAGTAAATGTCTCAGTAATAATTTATAGCATGATGTAATTATTACAAGAATAAGGTAACGAACAGTTATTGAGTTAACTACAGTTATGGACAGTATAACTAGGTAGACCAAGTTTCCTCGATAGTTATATACTATGTAAGAGAGGTGAGGAGGTTCAAGGGAGAGTGCGAAACCGTAAAATGTGTAATCAATAACTTAATTGTGATAACCGCTTGCAAAATATTTTCAAATGTTTTGAGTACTAACTCTTGCTATGTAAATTTTTAAAAACCTTTTAGGTGCCCAGCCACAAGGACACCCAGCTTGATTTCATGTCAGAGATTTGGGAGCTGCAGCCAGTGTGGAGGTTGCAGGGATTGTTTAGACGCTTCCTCTTTTTCATTTCTAGTGCAGGATCTCAGTTTTATTATTTCTAGTTGGAACATGTTGTTCCACCTTTACTATTACAGTTTATTCTAGTTATGGATTTGTAGTTGTCTTTGGGCCGTGGTTTACGGCAAGACTTTATTTGCTTTCAGATTTTTATGTACTGAGCATTCATATCTAGTTTTGGTTATGTGTGGTTTGGAATATTTTATTGTTTTAAGAAAGATAAAATTTGGCACCCGTTTTAATTACATTTAGGTGGTTAGTAATTTTAAAAAGGCGTTCGACAGTGATGCTAAGAATGAACCATTTAAGAAACCTGTTTATATTAAAATAAGGCTTGATCACCCAAGGTTTAATTAGGCGGGGTGTCACATAAGACATTAGCCTTTCTGATTTCTCAAGTTTATGAATAACTTGTCTAAGAGGTATGTTAGTGAGTATTACCATCATATGAGTTTAAAAGTAGGGCTTTATTTTTCTTGACACATGCATTAAGGTGAATGAAAGATTCTCCATCTTTAGGTATCTTATCTCGTCCCCTTATAACACTTCGTTGTCAGAATATATCGAATTCTGAGTCCCATTCTCATCTTGGATGATATCCACCTAATAGATAACTCTGAGATGGATAGGTATAAATAAAGTTTCCCTTTAATAGGATGAGACAAAAGCATCGATGATCCTAAGTATGCTTTTAGTTATTTAAACTCTCTTTCCCATTCTTCATCCTCCCCCTTCTTCTTCCTCAATGCCCCTGTGGCCATCCCACGAGCTTCCCAGTTTTTCTTCCTCTTTTTTGTGGGTTCCTTTCACTGCGCGCATGGGATTACACCCTTTCTCGGGGTGTTTGGCTGTCGTTAGTGTGGGGTGATGTGTAGAGATAGAGTCGCCAACCTATTTTTCATAAAACAGGAAAAATAAATTTCGTCGCCTCGAGAGAACAACATTGAGGATAATATTGATGCTTGCAAAACCAAGTAATTCGGGGACTAAGTTATGGAATAAGATGGTGTTAGGCACCCATCCTGCCCTTTTGGTCTCTCATGAGAATGTGTTAATATTATCCTATAAGACTCCGTGAAGTTTGTACTTATGTGCATAATATAAATGAAGAATGTAATCATCAACTTGCGTCATGAAGAAGGACGAAGTGAATTCATCCTTAGGAGTGTTCCCGAAAATAATAATTCAAAATATAATGTAAGTTTTTTTTGGATCAAAAGTCTCCATAGAAAAGTGAATGTGCATATCAATCGAAACGTAATCATGTAAGAATATGAACTTATAAAGAACACACACACACATATATATACATATATATATATATGACAAGAGGAAAACATATAAACATGCATAAAGGAGGACTCGATTCTCGGGATTGACCTAAGATACCTACGTATCCCATGGGGCATCAAATTCCATGTAGTTCGAAGATAGCATATGGAGTGGTTTAACTCATAAATCCAAATGGTGGATTTATCTTATGTTTGTGTGTAGAGAGAAACGTGCTTTAAGAGTGAGAATGTGTAGTGAGAATCCCTCTTTTGGAATTTATAGATAAACTATTTTTTTCTTGTTTTATTTTATGAAAATAGAGTATGTGCAACTACTACTAATAAAGGCTTTATATTAATATATGTGATATTATGAAATAAAATGCTAAAGTAAAAATAAAGCAACTAATACTAAAATAAGAGAAGTTAGAGAAAATGATGGAAAATTGGACCTCCTTATGAATGCTTGATATTGATCTTGAGTGTATATATGTTGATATTGAAATGGGATGAAAATGGTATGAAGAGATGGGAGGAATTTACAAAATGAAGTAAGAAAATGATATAATGGATGTGGTAAATGGGTTTTTAAGGAAGGGAATAACTCTGAATTCAAGAGAATGTTCTCTGAATTGCTGAGAGGGATGTTCAAGTGTGCCTCTCAAAGTGAGGTCATGGACTATATTTATAGGGCTAAGGGGGTGCCAATCAGCATGGTCTTGAACCTACCTCTCGACATAGAACCTCAGGCATACTGCCGATAGGCAAGTTCTTGAGGGTGTCATTCGACACTCGGGGATAGTTTTTTTGGGAAAAATGGTCATAAAACACAATTCGGCAGTCAGAATCACGCACAGGGTCAATCATTGGAGAGGGTATTTAGATCCCTTTAATAATCCATTGAGCCACTCCCAATTTCGGGAGTTGATCGAGGTCAAGCGGGATGGGAATCGTCCATTGGTAACTAGACAAGAAGTTTCGAAGGAAAACAAATCGTTCATCCTAATCATAAGGCCAATTCGTGCACGAGATGGACCGTTGGAAAGGGTATTTAGTTCCCTTCGATATTTCATTCAGCTTGAAAAGTTGATCGATGTTAAACGGAGCTAAAAAAGTGCCTGTTGACCCTTTAAAGTTATAAAATATGGGTTCTTGGAATACAGTTAGTATAAAGTGAGGTGTAACCCCTTATCAAGATCGGGATCAACACCGTGCAATATTAAATATTAGCAATGAACACGGGTGAATAAGAGACAAAGGGATTCAATATTCATACTTGTATTAAATGATACGTTGGCACAATAAATACACAAAAGGCGTAATAAATAGATGGGACCAGCCGGTGGCGTGGTTAGAGGGAGAAAGAGCAAGCACTCTAGGCATAATAAAGGCAAGGCATGAACTTCAAGCTATGTTAATTCTCAATGATATGGGTATTAAACGGGTGTGGGGATTTAATGTTCATACAATAGCTCTCATGTAGGGGGAAGTTGGCCAACAGTTCTAGGTTCAGAGCGGCCCTTCCCGTTAAACTATTTGTATGGTGTATTTATGTGAAGGGAAAGTTACTCGAGTAAACTTGCCCGCATTTAATATGATCGAACATATTAAATTCCCAAGTACCTCCCATTAATTTAGAAGATATTGCATTAAATGCATGTGATCTCATAATTTGGCGGGAAAGTGTTTCATTGGCTGGAGGTATAGTGGACATTAATGAGGGACGTGACATGGAAATTTGGGGATTACCTTAGGACGACTAAAGGGTCAGGTTTGGTGAACTAGACCTACCATGCTAAGAATAAACTCACTTGAGTTCTATAACTTCAAGTCCCAAAATTCCAAGTGTTATGACGTCAAAAAGTGGTTAAAAAGTGACTCTGGCGGGTCTATAGTCACATCAGTCGGGCGGGATGGCATTTTCTTAAAGGTTGGTCGATTGATACGTAGCTCGAGTGTTTAGTTTCTATTTGTTGGTTAAGAACTACCTTATAACCAAGATGCAAGTTTGAGGTACCTAGAGAAGGTTCCCTCGAATAAGTAAGAGTTGAGGTGGCTCGGTTGTAGTGGCTCGAGAAACCATATGTGCTAAGTGAGGTTTTGCCCAAGTGTTCCAAAAGGGTTGGTAATTGTATTCCCAACGTTGCCTTTCTCTTAATCCTCCAAACCATGTCCCTGCGAGGTTCCCAAGAGGAGGTTGTTCGATAGAGCATGTTAGCTCTCCCATTAATGGTCCCATGTGGGTACCAAACAACCTCACTCAACATATATTATAAGATAAAGTACATGATACTGATCATTTTATTTCTTATTACAAGCTATCGTCATTCAAGTGAATTTGATCTAGGGATTGGATCCTTCGAGCCAGGTACGTTGGAGAATCTTCAAGGTTGGTCCTTCGAGCCACTTATATA